>OZ059826.1:51237020-53637020 GCA_964057195.1 Orthosia cruda | reverse complement strand
AAGAATTTAGGGCTGAATTTAGGAAGGAAATGCAAGAAATAATGTCTACTTTCTTAGCAAAGCAGACTAATGAGATACAACAGATTTTACTTACTTTGAATGAAATACAAAAGTCAAATTTAAATATTGAGAACTCAATCGCCTTTGTGACTACACAGAATGAGGACCTTCAAAAGAAAATTTGTATGTTGGAAATCCAGGCCAAAGATGACAGAAAGTACATCAGTTTATTGGAAAATAAACTTGAGGAAACTCAATTGGGCGCCCGAAAAACCAAATTTGTTATTAAAAATGTTCCGCATAAGATTAACGAGTCTAAAGAAGACCTTATAACTATGGTAATGTGTCTTTCAAAAAGTATAGACTGTAATGTAAGCGAATACGATATCAAAGATATTTACAGAGTAAGAGGCAAAGACAAGGAAATTAAAAACTCGCCAATTATTGTTGAAACAGCTTCTACCCTCTTAAAGGCTGAAATAATGAAAATGGGCAAGGCGTTTAACTTTAAACATAAGTCAAAACTATGTTGCAAACATCTTGGCTTTAGAACTCATGAAGACATTCCAATATTTTTGTCTGAACATCTGACCCCCAAGGCTTCCCGTCTACACTTCCTTGCCCGAGATTTAACCAAATCTGGAGCCTATAAGTTCTGCTGGACAGCCTATGGGAAGGTGTATGTAAAGAGAGATGATCAATCGCCGCCTATTGCCATAAGAAGCGAAGAGCAAGTGCACCAATTAATACTGGAAAAATGACTCGTAGTACTTATTTTTATTTCCATGTGTCGGAAATACTTACCTCGAGTGCTAGGGATAGAGATATACTGTGTTAACCGCTCTGTATTTTATTGTTTTGTATCTTATGTTATGTTATTATTTAGTGTCTTTGTGAATATCCTTATTAATCGAGTGTTTACATACATAGTCACCCATCTTACACTCCACACGTACAACTTACCACACACTCTTAAACTGAGTCATTACAATGTCAAATTGCAAGCATCTAAACCCTTATGCTCTTACGAAATATTAATGCTGGGAGAGCTGTACTTCAAATGCTTCATAATCACTACCAATAAAAATAATTTAAATCGGTTGACATTGAATTATATATTTTTATGTATTATGTTTTTGACGTTAATTTCACCTCTAATTGAAAATGGATGACACTGTACAAACCCTTATCGAAATTGACAACATTGAAATTGCACGTACTTTCGAATGCGATCCTGCAGAGTTACCAAAGAACTTTCCAGTTGACAAAAATGACCTGACTATTATCTCGCAGAATATAAGGAGCGTTTACCACAATTTTGATAATCTCGTGGTTTTATTGTCAACTTTTAAGTTTGACACTGATATTATTATTCTAACGGAATGCAGGATTAATCCTAGCAAACCTATCCCTCAGCTCAACAATTATCAGTGTTATGCAACTACTCGTCAATTAAACCAGAATGATGGGGTAATCGTCTTAGCTAATCGTCGGCGAATCTTTCCATCGCGATTCAGGATTCGGCCAAAACTAAACAACGCCATCTATCAGCACAACGAGCAACTACTTGCTCAAACAATCATTCTCACCCTTCTCAATCCAATCTTTCTTTCACTATCTTCATTCTATAACTTTTGACAGATAAACAGATATCTCTATCCTCCGCTATCTTTCACCAACGTACCCTCACCCTCATCCGACATTTGGTCCTGCTTATTGGTGACATATTTATACCCTGTTTATATGTGCCTCGTCGTGTTCAGTGCCGCATTGTCAACCATTCAGACGTTGGGGGCCCCGTTCTTAGAGATATATGACGGTTTCGAGAGAAAAAAACTTGGCGTTCGGGAATGGTTAAGTGTTAGTGTTAAATAGTTTGGCTTAAGACTGTTATGTTATGTATGTGCTACCTAAACAATGGTTTTTCAGATCGTTGACAAGTAAATTACACCAATTAGTACCAATTTAAATTATAATACCATTAAGGTTAAGTCTGTGGGAGTTGGCCATAGCGTATTCAAGGGTAAAATAAATGCATTATCTTAATTCTTTTTAATTCTTTTCATAAGAGCCCTCTTATGAAAAGAATGCGAATGCGATAAGGCCGTCTATTGTATATTTTTTAGTTTTAAGTTTCTTTTGTTCCTATATTTTCTGGTGTACAATAAAGTATATAAATAAATCTATACTTACATTACTATAAAGAGGAAATAATTGTATTTTTGTGTGTATCGAATAAACTTATAAACTGCTGGACCGATATTAAAAATTGTTTAACTGTTGGGAAGCTACACTATCCCCAGGTGACTTTTTATCCCTGTATTCCCACGGGAACCGAAACGATGCGGGTGAAACCGCGAGGCGTCTGCTAGTAAATAAATAATTTGAACGTTAAACTTGAACATTATCAACATAATTGAAGATTTATTAAAATACTAGCTGACCCTCGGGGCTTCGCTCCCGTCAACTGGCTACCTATCTACCTACCCTGCCTAACCTGCCTACCGTGCCTACCCTGCCCCTACCCTGCCTACCCTGGCTGCCCTGGATAACCTGGCTACCCTGCCTACCCTGCCTACCCTTCATACCCTGCCTAACTTGCCTACACTGTCTACAACCCCTACCCTGCTTACCCTGCCTACCCTGGCTACCCTGCCTACCATGCCCCTACCCTGCCTGCCCTGGCTACCCTGCCTACCCTGGCTACCCTGCCTACCCTGGCTAACACAGCTACCCTGGCTACCCTGCCTACCCTGGCTACACTGGCTAAACTGGCTACACTGGCTAAACTGGCTACACTGGCTAACCTGGCTACCCTGCCTATCCTGCCTATCCCGCCTAACCTAACCTGGCTACCCTGCCTACCCTGGCTACCCTGCCTCACCTGGCTACCCTGGCTGCCCTGCCTACCCTGCCTACCCTGCCTACCCTGCCTAGCCTGCCTACCCTGACTACCCTGCCTACCCTGGCTAACACAGCTACCCTGGCTACCTTGCCTACCCTGGCTACACTGGCTAACCTGGCTACCCTGCCTATCCTGTTTACCCTGCCTATCCTGCCTAACCTAACCTGGCTACCCTGCCTACCATGCCTACCATGCCTACCATGGCTACCCTGCCTAACCTGGCTAACCTGGCTACCCTGGCTACCCTGGCTGCCCTGCCTACCCTGCCTAGCCTGCCTACCCTGCCTATCCTGAATACCCTGCCTACCCTGCCTACCCTGGCTACACCGGCTAACCTGCCTACCCTGCCTAACCTTCCTACCCTGCCTAACCTGCCTACCCTGCCTACCCTGGCTACCCTGCCTATCCAGCCTACCCTGCCTACCCTGCCTACTCTGCATACCCTGCCTAACCTGACTACCCTGACTACCCTGGCTACCCTGCCTACCCTAGCTACACCGGCTAACCTGGCTACCCTGGCTACACTGCCTACCCTGTCTATCCTGCCTACCCTTCCTACCCTGCCTACCCTGACTACCCTGCCTACCCTGCCTACCCTGGCTACACCGGCTAACCTGGCTACTCTGGCTACACTGCCTACCTTGCCTACCCTGCCTTCCCTGCCTACCCTGCCTACCCTGCCTACCCTACCTACCATACCTACAAATTTTTATCTACATCAATAGTTTTCCCAGCGCACGCCAAATAATGTATTTTACAGGCAACATTTTGCTACCTTGGGTTACATTATTGCAATTTTCATAAGGATCTCTATTTTTTTTGGAATTATATTATAGCCTATGACATTCAGGAATAATTTAGCTTAATACTGGTGAAAGAATTTTCAAAATCGGTTCAGTAGATCCAGAGATTACCCCTTACAACGTCACAAACTCACAAACTCACAAACCCACAAACTTTTACCTCTTTATAATATTAGTATAGATATAGATATCAATCCTAAAATTCAGTTTTTTTTATACTTTTGGCCATCTCTACCGGATTTCTGGGTGAGATGGTCATATGAGTAGGGTAGAGATGGCCAGTGTTATTCTGCACTATTTCTGTATTCGTTTTTATCGGAATATGCAGCGAATAGATTGTGTGAAATACAACTACGTTTATTACCGATCATTGAGTGTTTATCCGCTGGGATCGGAACGCTGAAAACATTCCACCGACTGCGGTACGCCCGAATTTTTGTGGAACATTCCTATAGAAGCTTCAATATTATTGTAAGAGCGAACTGACATTTTTGTGCTAGAATATATATTTTTTTTAACAAAAAGAATTGGAATAACACATTTTTTTTAAAACTGATTTCATTGGTAGATGGAATAAAATGATGATAAATTAGTACTCTGTGAACTTGTATGAGTTCACTGAGTACTAATTCATTATCATTATCATTTCAGCCGAAAGACGTCCACTGCTGGAAATAGGCTTTCCCCAAGCATCGACCAACAAGACCGACCCTGTGCGTCCCGCGTCTATCAGATTCCCGCAACCTTAGCCAGGTCATCGGTTCACCTAGTGAGAGGTCTTCCAACGCAGCGTCTTCCTGTTCGCGGTCGCCACTTCAGAACTTTTCAAACCCCATTGAACATAACGGGAGTCCCTGGTTGTAGTACTAATAAATAAATAAAAAAATATATATTATTGTCTTCAAAGTACAAAAGAAAAAAAAACCTATTTAGAAGACAATTTAGTTTTTTCAAACTAGTCGTTACTAATATAATTTGGCGAAATGGGGGATTATTGGTCCATAGCACGCTGGATGCGAATGCGGTGCTCCTGTACAGACCATGCTCCACTTGCTGGAGTATCCCGACTGTCCATTCACTTGCACCTTAGATGACCTGTAAAATGCATCTGACGCTGGAATAAACGTGGCCACCTACTGGGCTCAAATAGTTTGATCAAATTTACCATCGAAACGAAAAAGAAGAAGTCGTTACTAGCCCCTAATCTTCCACTACTTTGCATATTTGTAGTACACTTACATTATCTCCATATCAGCTATCTTCAGCTAATTTATAGGTTAGTTCTTCTTGACTAAAGTCTACTTAATACTACTATATGAAAACAACCCCTACTCAGTTAAGTAACTTAGCACCTCCATTAAACCCTCGTTGCATCTACACGCGTAGATATTACACATTACACCCCCATATGCAAACGCCCTAACTGTAGCATTAACAGAACCATAGAATACAAACTTATAGACACGACACTCCTGTTGAAAGCTCATAAATTCAGCCGAAAGACCTTCTCTGCTGGATATAAGCCTACGCTAAATGTCGACACAACGAAGAGTCCTGTGCTCCTTGCATTCAGTAGACTCCCTCTCAGCCCTCACCAGGTCATCAGTCCACCTTGTCGTTCCCAAGCTAAATCTTCCGATACGTGATCGCCACTTTAGAACCTTTCCAACTCGTCGGCCTGCGCGCATCATCTGCTTTGCGCGTAATTTGTCCTGCCCACTGCTCTAGTTTGGCAATAATTCAGGCTATGTAGTTAACTCATTATTATTACTTAAAATTATTAGGTGTAGAAAAAGTTCAACAGCGTGTACTATGTCTATATAAGTGTACTCTCATTTTCAACTTTCAATGAAAATCATTTTGCTTCTATTGAACGTGAACACCGCCACCTTTGCACTTCCTCTTTCTCCCTCACACTCAGTCTCGCTTAAACAATTCCCACATGAGTGTCGCCTGAGCTACACGTTCTAACTCTATACAAGAACTTATCCGGCGGACCGATCAGCAAATACCTTATGGCGGAACACTAGCATCGTTATTGGGACCCTTTGTTTAGTGGAATTACTTCCTTAGTGATCTTATGGGCGAGATAAAACTGTTTTTCGGCCATTCTCGCATCGAGAAAATTAGCCTTCGGCCTGATTATCGGCGGACAGACAATGGCACTTTTATTTGTGGTAACTGTTTCTAGAGATATGTCCAAGACAGTTAGGAGAAGTTATGTGAGTCCTGAGATCTAGGTTGGGCAGATATCTTTACTGGTGACCGAGAGACTTGGCCTTAATCGATTGAGATACGGGTGGCGCGCTCAATTTGCTCTGGTTGAACTTCAATTTGAAGTTGGGTTTTCTGTTTTTGTTTGAAATGATAATATTGGTTGAGTGTTTTGAGACTCTGAAGGAAGAAAAGGTTTTCCTTCCTGAAAATTACGAAAGTATCTTCGATATTCTGCATGACTTTATCTGATATACCTACATGACTCCATTGGAACTGACAAAACCATTAAAAAAATATATTTAACAAATTAATTGAAAAGTTCTATGGTCAACTTATAGCTTCAAGAATTAATAAAATAATTTATGAATTTAACGTTTCAAACACAATAATACACAAAAAAAACAAAAGGAATCAAAATTTGTTATGTGCATAGGTTTTGCCAAACAAACTTATCAACAAAATAATAATTGCATTTCCCCAGGAAGTCAACCCCATAAATTCCACTTACGTTCATACATGCACCCACTTACCCAGGTGACAGACCCCAACCCTGTTAATAATAACAAAACTTTTCAACTCCATTCTTGTTTATGATAACAGCGTTGGGCCATCAGAAGTGTAAATCCCGGCCAACTTGCCACTCCGGGATGAAGTTAAAATGGTCGCGGCCATTTTAACAGTGGCAGTGTTGTGAGGTATCGTCGTCCCGGGAAATCTTTTATCGAGTTACCCCATTATCCCGGCCCTCCCGGGGACCGGTGCGCGGCGCAATGAACAGACGGCCAACTATGCTCAAAATTGTGGTGCGTATTTAACAAGATAGCATTGCATTGTGTTTTGGGAAGCGATGTTTAGATGGCAGCCGGGCAGTGTGGCAGTTAAAATTGTGCAGCGTTGGAAGCGGATGGCACATTTGAAATTGATTTGTTTTTTTTTGTCTTTTGGGATATTGTTTTAAATTGTATCTGGAATAAGGAAAATTTAGATTGGGCAAAACAGCCAATGCCTACTAATACCAAGAGTCACTACATAGACTGGTGCTGTTCCTTATGCTGTGCTTACGGTGGACTCCCGCGGCCCTCACTACTTGCCAACCTTCCACCGCGCTCACGATCCATATTGCGAGCGATGATTGCAGAAATCTATACGAGGTAAAGTTTGTGAGTTCGTGATGTTGTAAGGGGTAATCTCTGAATCTAATGAAATGATTTTGTTTTTTCACCAGTAGAAAGCTACATTATTCCTGAGTGTATATAATATATTTTCAAAAAAAATAGAGATCCTTATGAAAATTGCAATAATGTAACGCAAGGTAGCAAAATGTTGCCTATAACGGAGCGAAGCCCCGGAGGTCAGCTAGTATAAAATATATAGGTACCTAACTCTAAAATTACTTTATTCGCTTATCCCCTATATTTACTCAATGTCTTCAACAGCAAACTTTTACCAAAGCTGATAGCTAAATATAATACTTTATTACTCACCTGAAGTTGCGCGGGGCCATCAAATTTGCACCAGCGCGCATGCGCGGTCTATTTCACGGGACAAACGACCACCCCGGGAAATCTGTTATCGAGTGCATTAGCCGGGAATCTGCGGGTACATCACTACTTCTCTGTGCTACTAGAGGTGCGCCAGCCTCGACTAGAGTACGGTTGATTGATTGAATTGAGGCTCGCTTTCTGGTGGCTTCATGGAATTTGAAAGCAGTTTGAAATGTACTTTTTGCAGTAAGTCTGATACTAAAATGTTTTTAGCTTTTATATTTTCATAGGAGAGATTGGTGTTTTTAGTTGTACTGAATGTGTACTTGAATCAGGTGAGTCAGTCAGTATAGTGGTCAAGCGCGAGCATATCTAAACATATAATAAAAATGTAACTGATCGCTGTATGTTTGTCCAATTGTCTGTGCAATAAAATCTTAGGAACGGTTAAAAATAAAAAACTGTACGTGTTTTCAATTTGCCTTTGACTACGATAGATTGCAATAAATACTTATAATCAATCTATTTGTGCACTTAAAAAGATTAATTGTATTTTTGACTCCTATCGAACAATCTGCCTAGTCTTTTCAACTATATTGGTGTTAATTTCAAATCAACCCGCATGGAGGTGAATGCCAATATTTTACATGAAACGACTGCTTATCTGCTCTCCACAACCCAGTAACTGGGTAACACGATATCCCTTGGCAAGGGTGTTGTCAGATTTTTTGGCTTCTGGTTACCGCTTCGACTGTGTAATTTGCTTATATTGCTCCGAGGCATGGAAGAGTGGGCATGAAAATGGATCATGATTGATTCACGTCGACAAGTTTTGCTTAACCTTAAAGACCGGTGCCACGAGCTCCAACTACAAAGTACCACCAAAAATTACAAAGTGTTCTTTGAAACAACATAAATTAATAACACAAAATTCACATGACTGCTATAACTTATAGCCTAACGAAACTAAACACTAAACTCCAGTTAGTCCATAAAACTTGCTTGAACTTCGACACCAAAGGGTACACTGTAACAGATGGCCCAGAGTAGTTCACACATGGTGTTAACCAGCATAAAAAACTGCAGTATATCAAAACTTTGTAAAACTAAGTCGCAACAAGTTTGTCGGCCATTTTTATAATGTCAAATAGGAATTGTGGAACCATAGTTTCGTTGCAACTCATTTCCAATGTTAAGTCAGGAAATATTTGGGACATTTTGTTGAGAAAATCTTGCTGCGTACTTTCGGTAGTGAAAAATAAATGATGAAATGTCATAAAATTTCAAATTGATATATTAGATATTCTGATTTTGAGTCATACAACCCCATAATTGTTTTAAAATATTAAAATTAAAAATCTATATTTTAATCTACATATATATTACGTGACCTAAACACGAGCCGCCATGGCGTGTCGTGATAGAGGCAACAACTTAGTTGTCATAAATATATCTTCGAGTATTTATTCATTAATAATAATACAAAAGCAGTTTGAAATAGTATTTAGAACTTAACCCATTAAAACATAAAATGCAAACTGGTTTTGTAAAAGCAGATAGTACGAATCTACCAAAAATTGATTTTGTAAATGAATATCATCTGGCAGTCTGATAAACAAATTTTCTGGATTTGTAACGCTGGTATTTGTACAACTAAACACCATACACCAACGATAGCGATTGTAATTCATTATTTCTCTAAAAATCACCAAATACGAATAGTGGTCAGTGTTGAATGAGTGCCGGTTGTCACGACTGTTTTATTTACATACCAGTATTACGTCACCAAAATGGCAGGCAGCGTTTTTGCGGGCATAGAAAAGTTTTAAATTTTAATGTATCTTTATGGTAAGAAAGCGTGTTTATTTTGCCGAAATATTTTATTTTGTAGATTTTTATTACGAAATCAAAATTTTGAAGTACTTTTTAAACATAGTAGAATAGCTTATTAGTGTTGCCGACAGAATTCCACGTTCCTTAGCTAGAGGTTCTTATCTGAGGCAATGATGGAGCACGATTGCATAGATACTGTGGACAATGGCCTACATGAGAAAAAGGTGTGAACCCGCGTCTATTTTAGAGAGATTTCTTTAAAACTCTCTTATTAGATTCTTGACTAAAATCGAAGTGTAAAACTAACTCAATAAACTTTTATCAAAGCAACATAAATTAATTTACAAACTTTATTGGCTATTTTCGTTAGAAATAGTTGCTGAAAAGCAATTCAATACGATTTGATAAAACTCGAGCAGGAGTAGATTAAAAAGATGTGAAAAAGTGCATCGTCGAACCTGGCAGTACATTTGAACAGATGGCAGATCAAAATATTTGGATTTGTTTGTAACAGTTATTTTCAAATGAGTTTTCTAACTTTGTTCATTCTAAAATTCTGTTGTTTTAAAAGCTAATAAATTCTTTCGTAGAAATGGATTTAAAAAAAAAAAGAAAGCTAACACAATATTGATATTTTAGTCCAACAGATGGAAAACATTTTCGTTAGCCAGGGATTGACCTAGTTGTTCTCGGACTATTATTTGAATATCTATTTCGCTACATTGTCGGCAGAATTACTTTTTTTCTTCTATTACAACAATATTCGAACTCGATACTGGTGTATTCTACTTTCTATTGCTTCTTCTATATCTTGTCGTTGACACAATGGTGTTTATATTAATTAGTTATAATAGTATACCTAGAATATTAAATTTTTCTGACCCAAAAGTTCACCACTTTCACGGCATCATTCGTGGCAGCGCAGAGGTCACTGGCTTTACTTCGTTTAAATATTGTGGGGCACAGAGTCCCCTATGGCAAAGCATAGATTGTGATTGTCGTATACTTAGTAGATTTAGTAAAACTAATATCGAATTGGGGATTCCAGACCCTTTAGAATTATCGTTCCTACTTGATCAATTACGAATATATTCAGGGCTCATTCCTGCTACATAGCACCCACATTCCTCAAATGTTTGCGACCAACACGAAACAACATAAGACGAGCTATATGCCGACATTTCATCTTTTGTTTAAACTTGCATACCCACTGCGATAGTTCCCCACAACTTCTAACTAGTGCTAACTCTCCTTTCCTATCCAAAGTCCTTGAAAAATTAGTCCATCATCAACTCAGCTCGTTCCTTTCCAAACAGAAGCTGCTAAATCCCTTCCAATCTGGTTTTCGCCCGGGACACAGCACTACCTCAGCACTTGTGCATATTACGGACGACATAAGGTCAGGCATGGAAATGGGAAAGTTAACTGTACTTGCTCTACTTGACTTCAGCAATGCTTTCAATACGGTTGACTTCGACATTTTGCTGGGAGTCCTGAGCTCTTTTAACATATCTCCTTCGGTAATTGACTGGTTTCATAGTTATCTGTTTGGCCGCCGGCAGCGTATTTGCATTGAGGAATCTTTCTCTTCTTGGTGTTACACCTCTGCCGGTGTGCCGCAGGGTGGCGTTTTATCTCCTCTACTTTTCGCACTCTTTATTAATGCTATCACTCAACAGCTATCTTCTTTCTACCACCTTTATGCTGATGATCTTCAAATTTATACTCAAGCTCCTCTCGGTGAGTTATCGGACGCTATTCGGACTATTAATACGGACCTGGCTCGAATTGGTGACTGGAGCACTGAGTTTGGGCTGAAGATCAATCCGACGAAAACTCAAGTGGCTGTTGTGGGAAGTTCCCGAACGGTCTCTAGGATTGATTGGGCGACACTTCCCCAGGTTTCTTTCAACAACACCATTGTTCCTATAGCTCACACTGTGAAGAACCTGGGGATTTATATCGATAGCACCCTTTCCTGGACCAAACAACTGCAGGAGGTCAGTCGTAAACTATTTGCGTCTGCGGGCTCCCTGAGACGGCTTCGTAACTTTCTTCCCATCACCACTAAAATTGCGATAGCACAATCTCTTCTTCTCCCTATCCTGGACTATGCTGATGCCAGCTATCTCGATCTCACCCAAGACCAATTGGACAAGCTTGAGCGACTTCAAAATCTCTGTATCAGGTTCATATTTGGCTTGCGCAAGTATGACCATGTTTCTGAATTTCGAATCAAGCTCAAATGGCTTCCTATTCGCCTTCGCCGGAATGCCCACATACTTTCTTTGCTATATAATGTGCTCTTTAATCCTTCTAGTCCTTTTTATCTTAAAGAACGTTTTCAGTTCCTCTGTGACACACATTCTCGGTCCTTGAGATCATCGGAAAACCTGAAATTAAGCATTCGTATGCATTCCACATCCTTCTTCGACAAATCTTTCACGGTTCAAGCAGCTCGTTTGTGGAATGCATTACCTATTGAGGTAAGGCGTGCGCAAACATTGCCGACATTTAAGAAAATGGTGAAGGATCATTTCCTTTCTCTGTAACTATTCTTCTCCTTTCTCTGTTCTGTATTTGATATTTATTAGTATATTATTTTATTTGTATGTATGTATTTTATGTAATGTCTAAGTTATATTATTTCATGATAGTTTTTGTACACTGACAACCCTATGTCTATCTCCTCTCGTTCGGTCCATCCAAAGGTTGTCTGTAAGAGATTGCCCTGTGCGATAAGACCGCCCATTGTACACTTATCTTTATAAATGTTTTGTTCTGTAATTATTTAAGTGGTGTACAATAAAGTATATAATAAATAAATAAATAAATAACTCTTCCCTAGAGGTGGACCGTACTAGGTTATTTTCGCACTAGGTATTCAAAAATAGTAAGCAAAATACCTGTTCCGAGTCCATATGAATGATTCAGTAGATAGTGTAAATGTTATAAACTTTGTAAATTGGTCATTTATATGACACTTTATTACGTCAGTTTTTTTGTTAGTACTAAATATATTGATCCCTCTTTAACCGACTACTCCGAGAAAGAAGAAAGAAAGACACAACAGTCTTTATACGCTGAAAAGAAACATGGAAACATACTCAGAGGAATATTTTAATGGCCATAAAATTACCTTGTAATGATGAAATGTGAGATCCATGTCCTAACTTCAGAGTTGGGCTCTTGAGGTAAATGACATCATACGATGTGATCGCATATCGTACCATCATTATCGTACTTGCTACCGCGTACTAGGTATGATCATTAAAATAATTTTAGGCGTCCAGTGCGTCTCACATCCAGCCGATTTCGGCAGCCTTAACCAGGTCATCAGTCCGCCTAAGGGAGGCCATCCAACGTTACTTCTTTCGATTCGCGGTCGCCACTCCAAAACTTTTCGGCCACATCGACTGCCCGTACCGTACTAGGTATGGCTAAATACTTAATACACCTCTTTACTAATCTAACCGCAGTCACTTTCCAACAGACTACGGTTAAATACTTGTTTAACTGCGCGTTTCCCGTCACACGTTCCGACAAGTTTTAGTTTTGAAATGTAAAATATTTTAGATATAATATCCGTGTTGGCAGTTGCCGCGTCCGGGCTAGATGCGTTATCTGAACTCAGTTTATGGAGAGAGTTTCCTTTCGTGGATTTAGAATGGGTTTAGTGTTTATTGGAGCCTAGTCTATAGTGCTAGCATGTGCAGTTTTGGTTTTCTGGGATATGAACTACCCTTTGTCCTTTTCGAGATACAAAAGTCCAGAATGAAGATCTTCTTCTTTTCAATTTGATGGCACATTTAATTAGATTGTTTGGGCCTAGTAGGTTACCACGCTTATTGCAGCGTCAGAAATACTGTACAGGTCTTCCAGGGTGCAAGTGCCAGGACACTTCAGCAAGAGGGACATAGTCTGTACAGGGGCACCACCCTCGCACCGGGTGTTGGACAAATCAATGATCCCCCATTTTGCCAAATTATATTTGCAGCGTCCTACTTGGGTACGTAGCCGATTCAATGCCTTCCAAATCGGCCACTGCAATTTATGACCAAGCGGCAGATGTTCCTTGGGCTCAAAAAAGTTATGGGGTGGTATATACTAGGTCGATACTTCTCTACCCAAAACTTTTTCTCTCCTCAGGCGGCCTGTCCTGATTGCCTATTCGAAAAATAAATGAATGAAGATTCAACACCCAATCGCCATCACTTGAATTGACATCCTATCTTTCTAGAAATTGGCGGCAACTCTGGTACTCGTGAAAATTGAATTGGTTGATCTATGATAACATACAAAACAGGAGCTATCATGACTTGTAATGGCACCGCAAGGTTCCATTTATTTATTACGCTATCACAGAATCTATTCTCTAGTTATTTCTCCGTACTTCAGGACACGTGGGTACAGTTATACTAGTAGCATTCACCCCAGATTTTGTTAACATTATTTTCATACTACGTAAAGAACAAAACTATATTAAACAATTTCTAAACGTGTTAAAGTTTATCCCCTAAACTCAAACAGCAAGCAACATACATAAGTACACAAACATTAACGAATGATTCTCTCCTGTACTCAGTTAATTGCCATTAACACCTTCCAATTATCCATTTATCTTTGCTCTTTGCCGTGTTTCCCCACTTTGATGACAGACTGAACATTCAGAGACTAAGAGAGATGTCTCTTCAACAAATAAAAGGTGCATGACTATGAGAAATAAAGATTTTCAAATCGCTCGAGGAATATTACGAGTACACTCGCAATGAAAATAGTATTGTTTTCGTTGAGTCATGTTTTTGGTCAATTTGGGTAATGAACTTTGACATTTTTGTTTTCATACACAAATTAATAATGTACCTACAAAGTTTATAAGCGTTTTCAAAGAAAAATTTTTTTTTTCTTGCCGCCATGATTTGGTAAGTACCGGTGCAATTTCATCTGGCTTTCATGACGATAATTTTATTAATTGAAACTTATTTACTTTTCTTGCCGGGAGGGGAAGCTAGAAGGAAATCATCATCATGAACATTCACAGCACCGTAAGTCATGGTGGACAAGACACACTGGTTACAAAGGCGGCTCTTCAAACATTGTGGAATATTCGCTGATTTTAGGATATCGTCCAATTTGTAGAAAGCGGCCCACCTGAGCTGAATTCTTCTCGATACCTCCGTTTGTTGATGTTCTTTGCCAAATGAAAGAATATGACCAAGGTATAGACATATCAGTCAACCATCTCCAGCTAAACAGCTAGAAGGATATACACAGACTTATTGGTGATGTTCTTCAGAAACGCTAGGTGCACAGTACTCATAACCGGCGCGCATGTATGACTAGATGTATGAACGTTAGTGAAGCAAAAGGAGTGTGTAAGGATCGTAGCAGGTGGCGTTCTGAAGTTTCTCCCTAGCCCTATGAGAAAAAAGCGTGAGTTTATATGTGTATATATGTTTGACTACAGAATAGCTTCAATTTTATATACAAATGTGAATTTTTATAAGACAACACCACGTGAAAGCAGGATTAGCGCTTAAAAACCACATTACCATAATTGCCATAATTTGTGGTATAACTCTAAACCCAACAGAGCCCGTTAAAACCCATAATGAATAAACAAAAACCTATCCATCTCGACAGTCACGCGAGAGTTATTCGCAATTACAAGTTTGTGCGGGTGATTCAAAAATCGAGCCCCAGTGTAAAATTCAAGGCGGGCAGCGAGCAAGAAAACTTTTTAGATATTTCATTTCGCTAAACAGTAGCGCATAGCCGCAGGAACGAAGGCGCGTATATTGCTCTCGGAGGACATATACAGTATCTCAGAAATTTGAAATTTCTGTTTTTATTTGCATTGGATAGCATGAAATATTCCGCTTCAGATGGACTAGTCGAAAAACTTGTAGCTTTATGATGAAAACAGATACTATCCATACTAAAAGTGTGTTTTTTAATCCCAGAGACAAAATTGACGCATGCACATGCCAAATTTCTTCTTTTAGGGCTTACTAAGGTTCCTGAGGTAGTTAGGTATCTATACTATATAATATTAAAAAGAGATAAAGTTTGTGAGTTTGTAGGGTGTTGATACAATCTCTGGATCTACTGAACCGATTTAGATGAATGGCATGGAGATAGTCTGGGAAGGGCATAGGATAGTTTGTATTACGTTGGGATGATAAAACACTTTTTGCGCGGGCGAAGCCTCGGGCGGAAGCTAGTGTAATATGTATGCTCCTTTTAGATCTATTACAGTATTTCAGACAACAAGAGTTTTATATAACATACCTCAGGAGGCCTAATAAGCCCTAAAAGAAGAAATTTGCATGTGTCAATTTTGTCTCCCGAGATTAAAAAACAGCCAAAACAAACACAACAGCGAAAACACTTATATTACAAATGCAACAGTAAGCGACCTTCCTGATATACTAACGCCATATCGTGCACTTATTTTCTAAAATTTCAAGTGCAAATCGGTCGAATTGCATCGCACTGCGTCCATGAGAGCGGACCTACTTGCAATTTCGCTTAGTAAAAATTGCATATTGGTATGATATAAATCGAATCGCGTCTAGCCATCCGGAAAATCGGTTACTCTGTTTGTTTATTGGTATATATGTTATGTTGTGGATGTATGGGTGTATGTGCTATGGACCAAGTGATTAATATGGCATTATGATGACCGGGCATTAAAAAATGACCAATATGATTAGGCAATACGATAAAAACTATTGAAATAATTAAATTGACCGGGTTTTCTGAATAATGCCCATCACTTATTGGGCCGGGTAATAAAAAAAATGATATTTTTATTCTGTCTGCAGGGACTAAAGTAACCTAACAAGAAGGACCTATCCGTGTCCGCGTGCCCTAAGCTCCCGAGCTCGCTTCGCTCGCTCTTGGACTATTTCTTTGGCCATAATTATCAAATTGCCCAACTGTTACGATTTGACTTGACTAGGTTTATAATGCTTGGGCATTATACGTAGTTTCCTGATTAATCACTTGGTCCATGACATATATATAAAAATACAGTGATAGAAAGCTACATTACCGCTGCGTGTCTCACACTTATTATCCCTAAAAGTAATCAGCTTGTTTTGCATAAACCATTGGAGTGAAACCGCGGGTATAACACTGTTTTTAAAAAAAAAGTATTTTTCTCGAAACTCACTTCAATGGAGTTGCCGCGTTTTTACTTCGGAGGGTAGTATAATAAATTGTCTTAAAGTTTATAAACGTCGGCTTTATTCACTCAGCCGACGCGCGACGTCGTCATATTCGTCATGGGAATTTTGTAAAGAACCGTGAAATATCGGGATTTGTGCGCCATTTTTTGGATAACGTAACTTATTCTCCCATGGCGATAGCGGTGACGAGAGTGGTATGTAGTTGAGTCGTTTATTTTTGTTTGTTTGTGATCGTAATGTATTTAAAAACAGTCTACCTAAATAAAACTGAAACCGTTATAAATAGTACTTAAAACACACCTCATTTAATCACTCCTATAGTTTTATTATGAGTAGGTACACAATATATAGGTATCTAGATGTCAACTATTAATATCATATAAAAGTATCTCATCATCAGCATTTTAATATTCCCACTGCTGGGAATCAGGCCTCCTATCTGTGAGAGGGAATGGACCGTAAAGCACCACGCGCGCCCAGTGCGGGTTGGTGGATGACACATGTCTTCGAATTTTTGGTTTTAGGACATGGTTTCCTCACGACGTTTCCTTCACCGTTTTGAGAGCAGTGGTAATGAAATAATTTACACAAAGTAAAGTGCCTGCCTGCTACCCACGTATCGCATATAGAGAGCGCCGACTGAATTTTCCCTTTTGATGGTACATTATCTTTAGAAGCACTATTACTATTATTACTTCTTTTTATTTCACCATCGAAAATATCGCAAAAACGAAATATAAAAATGTGTATTTTAAAAATAAATAAATTCTTTGCGAGCAAAATAATAAAACAAATAAAAAGAAGAATATGGTAATCAGGAAAAGAGCCATGCTTAAAATAGCGCATAATACAAAAAATAAGATTTTAGCAGAGCGTGGTTTCGATCCACGGACCTCTGGGTTATGGGCCCAGCACGCTTCCACTGCGCCACTCTGCTTACAATATCTCTTGCCCAAATAACACTTCTACTTATACTTCCATAATCTTTGAAATTGTTGAAATTCGTCAAGAAATTACCCTCTGTTTACGCCCGTCGAGTAATAATAGAATTGCAAATGGCAGTTCTAATTCAGGTAGACGATTAGACATAAAAATAGATTGTAAAAAAAACAGAAAGTATCATATATAATGTAAGAATGAACAAGGGCTTCCAGTTAAAAATAAACCTAGATGCTAATGATCATTTAGTTTAGAAGCCTAGGGGCACCTACTAACTTCTAAAGTGAATTACTGAAAAGCGATACTCACTTACTAATTTAAATAATTCAGTGTACTACGTGTAACATTCAGCACTTTGTATTCAAATCAACCGGGCAGAATGATTAAACATTTTAATGTTTTAGAAAGGGCCTCTAAAACACTTAAACGAGCCTTTGCCTTGCCTAGTTAGAACTTACCTGAGGATTTAATAATCAATATAAAAACTAATCACTAAAACAAGAAAAACTAAATTACTTGACGTTATCTGCATTACAATTTGGCAAATCTATAAACCAGTAAATTTAAAATTGCAGTTTAGTGGACTCCAACACTGGGTAATAAGATTCAAATTGGCTTCAATGTTGTCAGAATTAATGTTTTGGGTTATAATTCGCGTGTGTCACTGGACGCCAGTTTTCAGTTCATTTACCAAATAAACTTGGCTGAAGTAATAACAAAGTTTGGTGAAGTAATATTAGGTTTTCTGAGCTAATAAGTAATGGATGTGGCGGTCAGATATTTACTTTGAATAGTGCTTTTGAAATGGACACAATAATTGTATTATCAAGTTAATATTGAACACTAATTTAGCAGCTGAAGCAAAACCGACAGCTAAAATGTAATGGCTGCTGTCAAAATGAACTCCGTGCACCTACGAATTAATTTTTTTGTGTTACTCCGGTTATTTTTGACTCGACTGACAATCTCATTGTCCTGTCATGGTGTTTAAGGAAACAATAGACCCACAGCTTAACTGAGAGCGTCCATCAGGTAACTGTGCATTGAAAGACATATGTTCACAACCCATCAGCGGGTTAATGACTGACCATCACACCTCTGCACAGCCCGGGTACCTCAGGTATTCGTACTTTCACAGTTTATTTTTATTAACATAATCTACCTGCGATTTAAAAATGTAACATTATATATTTCCCACCTTAAAAGTTTACTATGACCTAAAATGTAATATTGTGAACTCATATAATTATATGAACATAATATGTAGGTTTTATTAATAAGCTTTGAAAGAAATAGAAAGCCGAATATTAATTCCTCTATTTATTATTACTTTTCGTTAGTCTTGCCACAGTTTCCTGCAATGGCATCATTGCCACATCAAAACTTGATTACCCTCATAAATGTACTGCGAACAGAAATGTAAGAGATACGCATCGCACTCGCCTGTACTTCAAGTTGGTCTAGCTGTATGTAGCAGTGGCACATAGCTGTAAATCATAACACTTTAACTTTGTGTATTACATGTTAGTTCTGAGTATATTTGAGAATAAATGGGGATAAGGAATGTCTCTGTATTTCTAAATAAAAAGTCTCTGATGAACTTTTTTAAACGGCCTAGAAGGAAGGAAAGCGGAGCAGGGAATACGAAGACCATTTTTCGGTTATTTTTTATTGATTAGCTTGCGCTTGACCACTAACTCACCTGATGGTAATCGATGATGTGGTCGACCATGATGCACGCTTGCCTAGAAGAAACCTATTCACTTTTGACTTAAAGACTCCCAGGTTGTAGCCATCAGGAAATAAAGACTCCGGCAGGGAATTCCACTACTTTGCTGTACGCATAATAAACGTTTGGTGCGTATGGGTAGGATGTCCCTATAATAATTTAATTTAGTAGAACTAGCATGAATGATTAATATAACTACTATCATGTCAAACTACTTCTTCTTCATAGTCTGTACGCTTGACAGAGCGGTCGTAGTCATCATTTTCATCATGTGCAGTGGGACTTCGGGCTGACATGATTCGCCTCAGGTGGCGACGCCATACCTCTCTGTCGGCTGTGACTCATGTGCACTCATGCAATGGGCCGTCTACTGCAGATTTGATCTGGTTGGTCCATCGCATGGGAAACCTGCCTCGTGGTGTAATTTTTCCACTCTGCCGTGGCCCACAAGCCGCTCAATAGAGTCGTTGCCTCTTCGGGACACATGGCCAAAGAACTAGATTATTTGAGCACGGACAACAGCCTATTGACGATGCTTTATGCCGAGTTGCTACGAAACTAGGTCCAAGATACTCCAAGTATTTTCCTCTAACACCGCATTTCCAGAGCGTGAATTTTTCTCCTCTCAGTTTCCCTCAGAGTCAACTACTCCTTAGGTTACCTGCTTAAGAGGTAGTAGGAACACATGAAAATATACCGATACATAAATTAGGTAGTTCAAGAGACTGTGTTAAATTTGAATTTATTGTTAAAATAATAAAGTAGCCTACAAGAAGAGCGTTTAAAAATCAAAGTACCCGGCTTATTATTTCTATAAAAAAATAACTGCGTAACATATAAGAAATTACAATTCTTTTAAATCTGACACGAGCATGAGCATTATCATAATTCAGGACTTTCCAAAATAAAGACGGACAATAAGCTCGGAGTTTCTCTAAAAGCTTCCAGAAGAAATATCTTTTACGGTCATAAAACGAAATCGCTTTCGCAATTTTCTCAAATATCTTCGGATAGATAAAGTTGTAAGTTTTCACGAATATCAGAGCGGTGTAAACTGGATTTATTTCCGGATTGATGATCGTAGAATGGTCTTAATCTTTTAACCGTTTAAGTTTGTCGTTTACTTTTATTTGTCAAAAGAGTTTACCAGCGGCTGCTCCCGCTTAAAAGTCGAAAATTATCCCAAAGGATGGAATCTACTACCCAGGTAAAAAGTTATTCTATGTGTTAACCCAGATTACGAACTATCTGTATGAAAAATCCATTCAGTAGTTTATGCAGGCAAGAGCAACAAACATCCATCCATTCGTCCATCCATCGAGAATAATAAGATTCGCAGATGCCAGTTATTAGAATAAACAATTACAGCATTGTTAAATTGTCAAGGACACATTGCTCGCGGAACGGATGGCCGATGGGGCAGAAGAGTTCTGGAATGGCGACCGCGAACCGGAAGATGACCTGGTGAAGAATGCGGGGATCCGCTGGATGCGGGATATATGGGAACGGTCAATGTGGCGACGCTTGGAGGCCTATGTCTTTCGGCTGATATGATAATGACAAAATTGTCAAGGATTTGACCAGCCAGAAAGATAAAGCAAGATTCGAATGCAAAGATGTTCTATGCTAATTTGCCCTCAGATTAGACCTCAAAAACTAAATACCAAAAACTAAAACTTATCTTTACAAGTCTGCACAAGCTAAGAAACTCCTTAGTCACCGAATCAGTTCGCTACGTGATTTTCCGAAGACCGTCATCAATATAAAGGAAAATTTTATGTTCTGCTCTGAGGGCACAATAACTTTGCTTGTATGAAAAATCGGCAGACTGTTGAAGGCTGAGTTGCATTTACTTATTTTAGTTTTGTGATCCCGCTAGCTAGTTGGACCGATAACTTGGTCAAGACAGCAGGAATTCGCTAGGTGAGTGACATACAGGACTGATCTATGTGCCAGTAGACGCATATCGGCTGAAATGGTAATGTCAATGAGTTCGGAATCTCTACCGTCCCCTTTGGGGAATGCTTGCGAATCGTTTGTAATTTAATTCACTTGATTTTATTTATTTATTTTTATAACAATTACTTGCTGTACTTACAGTTTGCACCAAAGCGTACAGCAAGCCACCACTATACATATAATAACCCTTATAAACTAAAAACTTAATACATACATTTAACATTGTTTTTCCATTGAGCATAAATATGTTGACGCCAGGTTCCTGAGAAATTAGGCCGTTCAGCAAATTAAGCGCCTGGCCGAATAGTGAACAGCGAGCTAGCGTGGACGAGTCGTCGATCTTATAGTTCAGCAGTGGTAGTAGTGCATCAACAGCGCACACTTACGTCGCAGTTCCAGCGTGTTGATGCCCACCATTCCCGCGACAAACAGAGACGGATACAAATAGGGATAGTACCCATACATTTTTTTGTACAGGTAACGAGCAAACTTGCGTTGAACCCGTTCTATCATGAGCTTATATTTTTGCTCGTGCGGATCCCATATCAGCGAATTATACTCAAGCTTACTACGCACGAAGGAATAGTACAGTACCATAATGGCACTCTTGTCCTCAAACCCACTGGCCTGCCTCATGACAAAACCAAGCGATTGGAATTCCTTGGCACAGATATTGCTAATATGCCGATTAAAAGTCAGAGTAGCATCTAAAGTCAGTCCTAGGTCTTTGATTTCAGTGACGCATTCCAGAGGGACATCCGATATGTGGTAGTCATTCTGAATGGGCGCACGCGATCGAGAAAAGGTAATGGTCTTGCACTTAGAGATGTTAAATTCTAAGTGATTGTCTTTGCTCCATTTTACAACCATATCAATATCCCTCTGCATCGCCTCACAGTCTTGTACGCTATTGATACCCAATAATAGCTTCAAATCATCAGCAAACATAAGGCACTGTGCCGTCCTAATGACCTTCGGCAGGTCATTGGCCATGATAATAAATTGTGGTGGTCCGAGGGTACTTCCTTGACTCACCCCAGAACTAGTTTCATATGTGCTAGATTTATGCCCGAAGAGTTGGACATATTGAAGACGGTTAGTAAAATAGCTCGATTTGTACATCCGCCTTCGATAACCTCTCTCCACTCAAACTCAAACTAATTATTCAGTCAAAAATGGCCTCAGCACCAAAGCACCTCCACAGGACACCCGTCATCGAGCCAGTACTTTCCTTCTAACAGTTCTCTCTCATTTAGAACTCGATCTCGTAATGTTTGGCCTCGTAAAGATAGCCTCGTAAAAGACAGAACATTTTGCCTCGTTATTTGTTTATACGGCTTCATGGGAGACTCGTAAAGCTTCTTCATAATTTGGGAAGTTACATGTGAGGGAGTTTTAAATTTAGAGAGTCATAAGTTTGTTAAGGTAAAGAATAACTTCATGTAAATTGGTTAAGTTACGGGTAGCATTACTATGTATATATAATATGTAGCCTTGCGCTTTTTGATGGCCTTCATAGAGTCACAAAGGTAAAAGGTAGGAACAATATCTGTCATTAATATGATGAAAAGCTCCAAAATATATTGAATTAAAAGTGAACATCGTCCTCTTTGAAAGTCGTTTTAGAAATACGAAGCCGTTTGAAAGTGATTGCCACTTGTCTACACCTTCTGAGCAGGCAGCCCTTGCTATCTTACTGTAATTTTATTTCACCATCGAAAATATCGCTAAAACGAAATATAAAAAAGTGTATTTTAAAAATAAATAAATTCTTTGGGAGCAAAATTATAAAAGAAATAAAAAAAAGAATATGGTAATCAGGAAAAAAGCCATGCATAAAATAGCGCATAATACAAAAAGTAGATTTTAGCAGAGCGTGGTTTCGATCCACGGACCTCTGGGTTATGGGCCCAGCACGCTTCCACTGCGCCACTCTGCTTACAATATCTCTTGCCCAAATATCACTTCGACTTATACTTCCATAATTGATGCTTTTCTTACTTTGAAATTGTTGAAATTCATCAAGAAGTTACCTTCTGTTTATGCCCGTCGAGTAATAATAGAATTGGAAATGGATTAGACATAAAAAAAGATTGTAAAAAGAACAGAAAGTATAATATATAATTTAATAATGAACAAGGGTTTCCAGTAAAAAAACTCCAGATGCAAATGATCATTTAGTTTAGAAGCCTAGGTCACCTACAAACTACTATAGTGATGTACTTAGAAACGATACTCACTTACTAATTTAAATAATTCAGTGTACTACGTGTAACTTTCAGCACTTTGTATTCAAATCAACCGGGCAGAGTGATTAAACCTTTCACTATTTTACAAAGGGCTTCTAAAACACTTAAACGAGCCTTTGCCTTGCCTAATTAGAACTTACCTGAGGATTTAATAACCAATATACAGACTTATCACTAAAACAATAAAGACTTAATTACTTTACGTTATCTGCATTACAATTTGGCAAATATATAAACCAGCCAATTTAAAATTGCAGTTTAGTGGACTCTAACACTGGGTAATAAGATTCAAATTAGCTTCAGTGTTGCCAAAAATAATGCTTTGGGTTATAAATCGCGTGTGTCACTGGACGCCAGTTTTCAGTTCATTTACCAAATAAACTTGGCTGAAGTAATAACAAAGTTTGGTGAAGTAATATTGGTTGTTCTGAGCTAGTGAGTGGTGTATGTGGCGGTCAGATATTTATTTTGAATAGTGCTTTTGGAAATGGACACAATAATATTGTATTATCAAGTTAATTTTAAACAGTATTCTAGTAGCTGAAGTGGACCCGACAGCTAAAATGTAATTACTGCTATCAAAATTAACTTCGTGCACTTACGTATTAAATGTTTTGTGTTACTCCGGTTATTTTTGACTCGACGGTCAATCTCATTGTCCTGTCTGTTGTTTAAGGAAACAATAGGCCGACAGCTTAACTGAGAGTGTTCCTCAGGTAACAGTGTTGCCAAGACGGATGTTTACAACCCATCAGCGGGTTAATGACTGACCACCACACCCCATGCACAGCCTGGGTATCTAAGGAACTTTCACAGTTAAATCGTAGGTAGATTATGTTCTTTAAAATTATGTATTTCCTACCTTAAAGTTAAAGAGAGCATTGGTGGCCCAGTGGTAGCGGCCGCGACTTACATGTTGTAGGACGCGAGAAAACCCAGGCAGGCGATTTATTTTGTGTATATTATTTCATCACCACTGCTCTCGAAACGGTGATGGAAAACATCGTGAGGAAGCCGGCATGTCTTAGAACCAAATATTTGAAGTCATGTGACGTCCACCAACCCGCACTGGGCCCGCGTGGTGGATTACGGCCAATTCCCTCCCACAGAGGGAAAAAAGGCTGTTGATGATGATGATAAAGTTTACTATGACCTAAAATATATTATTGTGAACTCATATAATTATATGACCAAATTATGTTGGTACCTTACTAATATTAAAAATGTGAAAGTATGGATGGATGTGTGTGTGGATGTATGTTTGTTACACACGCCAGAAAGGCTGAATGGATCTGGATGAGTTTTGGCACAGAGATAAATTATAGTCAAAAATAGCACATAATATGATACTTTTTATCCCGGGAATATATTCGTTCGTGATAATTTTTGACATTCACGCGGACAAAGCCGTTGGCAGAAGCTAATAATTCCTGTATTTATAATTATTTTTTGTTAGTCTTGGCACAGTTTCCTGCAATGGCGTCACTGCCACACCAAAACTCAAATTCCCTCATAAATGTACTGCAGACAGAAATGTAAGAGATACGCATCGCACCGCACTCGCCTGTACTTCAAGTTGGTCTAGCTGTATGTAGCAGCGGCAAATAGCTGTAAATCATAACACTTTAACTTTGTGTATTACATGCTAGTTCCGAGTATATTTGAGAATAAATGAGGATGTGAAATGTCTCTGCATTTGCAAAGTCTAACGGTACGCTTACACCAGAACCGAGTCATTGGCCGATTTCGGGTCGGAACTCTTCGGACGGCTGTCTCGGACGTTCGTCTGTATATACTATTGCTGACATCGGACATTGCTGGTCTTGTGTAGTCTGTATGGTTCATTACATCTGTTATATTCTTTTCAAAATTGGTCCCTTAAGTTGCTCCATTTTTTTTAAATGTCTACAACAGCTATTCCATATCCGATGCAACTTCGGCCCATAACCGTTTTGCAATATCTCGATTATTGTAACTTTTTGATTGTTTGCCCCACAGTGGAGTCCTATTATAAATGCAACTAATACATTTAATACCCATTTTTTTAAATTTAGCCGGCAAACTGGCGAGAAATCCCAACAAGTTCGGACTTGCCGGTTGATCGGCCATTTTTGGGCGTCATCGGATGATGGCGGTTGTAGGGGAGATGCGTGTAATACGATCCCTCGAGGTGAAATGATTCCCTTCCACATAAGACTGACTACTAGTGACATCTATCGAAATACGCAACATATTTCATCCCCACAACCCTGAAAGTTGCCTCTCCAAGTTTTATGGCGGTTTGAGCACTTAGCGTGGTTTTATTAGAAAAAAAAAATGTGCTCCTAATCTATGGTAAGTCTATTTTTTTATTTTATTACTTTCTGCATGTTACGATTTATTAAAATGTTGTTTTATTATCGGATTCCAATATTTTCAGCTATATTTAAACAATTTTTAAATACCGCACGTCGTATTTGAACGTTATATATTTTGATCGATATCTTGAAATTTGGTGTTTGAGGTTAAATGATCCCTTTTCGTGCGTATAAAACGATCCCTGGAATCATATTACCCCATATGTATTTTTAATTTTTCCAGATCACGCTGCGAGATTTTAAGTGAAAAATCAATCGGCAAAATTGGCCTGAGGAACAAATGCTAAAGTCGCTTAATGCCGTCAAATATGGTATACCTTATCTATACTATATTATAAAGAGGTAAAGTTTGTGAGGTAAAAAGTTGAAATTTTTATCTATTGCTATAAAACAAAATAAAGAATAGCTTACAACGGGACCTTATAATACAAACTAGCTGTGCCCGCGGCTTCGCTCCCGTCAAGTGGCTACCCTATTATACTACCTACCCTACCTACCAATTTTTTTTTTCAACTAAATGACGTCAAATTCACAACGCTATCTATCGAATATGGAGTCCGAGTAACTAAATTGCGTGTGTTGTGATAAATTACTTCTTGAACACTTTAAATTCATCTAACCTTTGATAGAGTGCACCCATTCATCATTCAAACAGACAAAAATGCTGGAAATGGGTTCTGTTGGTTATCTTTTAACACCCTGGCTATTTTTTTAGGAAATATTTTTCATGTACTAAAACGACTTTTCTACAGATTTATTACCTATATATGTATTGATTACGAAGAAACAGCAAATACGTTCCGTAAAAATACAACAGCGTAACTGGTAAGAAATAAAAATACTTTTAATTCTTACACGAGCATGAGCAATTATCATCATTCAGGACTTTCCAAAATAAACACGGACAATAAGCTCGGCGTTTCTCTAAAAGCTTCCAGAAGAAATATCTTTTCCGGTCATAAAACGAAATCGCAATTTTCTCAAATATCTTCGGATAGATAAAGTTGTAAGTTTTCACGAATATCAGAGCGGTGTTAACAGGATTTATTGCAAGATTGATGATCGTAGAATAGTCTGAATCTTTTAACCGTTTAAGTTTGTCGTTTATTTTTATTTAATTTTATTTGACAATAGCTTTTACCAACGGCTGCTCCCGCTTTAGAGTCAAACCGAGTTGAGTCAATTCGAAGTAGAGTCGATAGTCGAGGTGAGATAGTGGTCAAGCGCGAGCCTATATATACTAATATTATAAAGAGGTAGGGTTTGTGAGTTTGTGACGTTGTAAGGGGTAATCTCTGGATCTAATGAACCGATTTTGAAAATTCTTTCACCAGTTGAAAGCTACTCGTACATTATGCCTGAGTGTCATAGGCTATAACATATCTTCATAAAAATTACAGATCCTTATTAAAATTGCAATTATGTAACCCAAGGTAGCAAAATGTTGCCTATAAAATTCACTCGTTGGCGTGCGCTGAGAAAACTTTAGATCAGGGGTTCCCAAACTTATTTTGTCTACTGCCCACTTTGAGAATAAATTATTTTTTAGCGCCCCCATTTTTTCACCTACTTAAAAACCACTATAACTTCAGATTAAATTAATCAATTATTGTGTTATTTAACAAAAACTTGTTAAAACATGTTTGCCCGCGGTCTACTATCTACGAAAATTACCTATCTAGGAGTACTAATAACTATTAAAATGCGAAAGTATGTCTGTTGCCTTTTTAGCCGACTTCCCAAAAAGGAGGAGGTTCTATGTTCGACATTATGTGTGTTTTTTTTTTAAGTGTATGTTCACCGATATCTCCGTCAATTGTGGACCGATTTAGAAAATTCTTTTTTAGTTTGAAAAAGTATGTTCCGAAATTGGTTCCATTTTAATTTGGTGAAGATCTAATGAAGAACTTTGGAGATATACAACAGAACTCTTCAATAAATAACGGCAAATCTCTCGGGATTGCTGCAATCGCATGTCTGTTTATTGTTTATACCATTTCATAACATAAAGTCACGCCAGTACGCTCTTAAGGGGTACTCAGATCTCTCATTTCACCGGTTATGTTCAAGTTTCATGAAATCTTTTCTGGCGTTATAGTTACCTTACTAACTTGCCTATTTCTTGACTTCAAAAATTTTAGTTATTTTTCACTTGGAAGTCGGTAGTATTTTTTTGCAAAAAAGTTTATTATTATTTGTTTGTTTGTTTGTGTCTACATTCATTTCGAAACGAAGCGACCGATTGACATGATTTTTCTTTTATATATTCTATAAAACAGGGCATATATATGAACTACGCGGAGAGAAATATCGAACCGAGTTTGAGCAATCTCTTAACTAATATTAGTTGATGTTCACAAGTTGTAGTTGAGAGTTGAGAGCTCATGCAGTCGAGTCATGTCTAAGAGGCCTCCTAGCTATATGAAATTATAAATCACCCCCCAAGCCTCTACACAACGCCCCCATTTTTTTTCTGCGACCCTTACCGCCCCCCTTTAGGCCTGCAGTGCCCACAGGGGGCGTTATCACCCATTTTGGGAAAGGCTGCTATAGATGGTAGATAAAAATAGTAGGTAGTGTAGGTAGGGCAGGCAGGGCAGGCAGGGCAGGCAGGGCAGGCAGGGTAGGTAGCCAGTTGACGGGAGCGAAGCCCCGGGGGTCAGCTAGTAGATTATAAATGTAAATGTGTGTGTGTGTCATGTAAATGTTTATAACTTTTATGGTGTACAATAAAGTATATTCTATACTATAATATTATAAAAAAACCCAAATGAAGGATAAAAGTTATTCTATGTATAAATCCAGGTTATGAACTATCTGTATGAAAAATCCATTCAGTGGTTTTTGTAGGGAAGAGTAACAAACATCCATCCATTCGTCCGTCCATCGAGACAAATAGGATTCGCAGATGCCAGTTTTAATTGTTTATTCCAATGAATAAACAATTACAGCATTGTTAAATTGTCAAGGACTCATTGTTCGCAGAACGGATAGCCGATGGGGCAGAAAAGTTCTGGAATGGCGACCGCGAACCGCAAGACGTTGGGTTGGAAGGCCACCCACCAGGTGGACGACGCCTGGGGGAGGCCTATGTCTTTCGGCTGATATAATGATGATGAAATTGTCAAAGAATCTACCAGTAAGAAAGATTAAGCAAGATTCGAATGCAAAGATGTTTTTTGCTGATTTGTTCTCAGATTAAACGTCAAAAATTAAACATAGACATAAAGCGAGAGTAAGTAGAATACCTACCTACGAATCGCAAAGATTAGGCAAACATCCAACCTTATTTATACCCCTTCCGGGAATATAGTTGTGAATTACTTTAACTACATCCAAGATCCAGCAACCAAAGCGAAACACCCAAAACTAAAACTAATCTTTACAAGTCTACCCAAGCTAAGAAACTAGTAGGTCACCGAATCAGTTCACTACGTGATTTTCCAAAGACCGTCGTCAATATGAAGGAAAATTGTATGTTTGAAACGTCAAAAGCGACAAGAAAATTCACTTTAAAGTAATATCACCTGTTTTGAGGGCACAATAACTTTTCTTGTATGATAAATCGCCAGAGTGTTGAAGTCTGAGTCGCGTTTTCTTTTTATAGTTCTGTGTTTTGCGTAAGAAAATATTAACATTATCTTTACAGTTTATAATTTAAATATTGTTCAATCACATATTGTTTCAAGTGCAGCGGATTTATAACAAAATAAATGAAGGGATCCCATAGCTAGGTGGATCGATAACTTGGTCAAGATAGCGGGAATTCTATCGGCTGAAATGATGAAGATGATGAGTTCGGAATCTCTACCGTCCCCTTTGGGGAATGCTTGCGCAATGGTTAGTAATGCAATTTACTTGATTTGTACATCCAATTTCCATTACTTCTGTCCACTCAATCACACTCTAATTATTCAGTTCGCGCTTCAATTCTTGCGGTGTTAGGTTGAAGATATCCCGGACGTCAGCCTGTACGAGATTAGGATGGCTCTGAAACAGCTCAAAAACAACAAGGCGCCGGGTGATGACGGAATTACGGGCGAACTCCTGAAGGCGGGTGGAAAACCGGTCCTTAGGGCCCTTCAGAAGCTGTTTGATTCCGTCATACTCGAGGGCTAAACGCCACAGGCATGGTGCAGGGGTGTGGTGGTACTCTTCTTCAAGAAGGGCGACAATGCCCGGTTGAAGAACTATAGGCCCATCTCACTTCTTAGCCATGTCTACAAGTTGTTTTCAAGAGTCATCACGAATCGTCTCGCGCGCAGGTTAGACGATTTCCAGCCCCCGAACAAGCTGGATTCCGAAAAGGCTTTAGCACCGTAGACCGCACCACCTGCGGCAGGTTATACAGAAGACCGAAGAGTATAACCTGCCTCTCTGTTTAGCGTTTGTGGACTACGAGAAAGCCTTCGATTCGATAGAGACTTGGGCTGTACTGCAGTCTCTCCAACGGTGCCAGATCGACTACCGGTACATTGAGGTGTTGAAGTGTTTGTACAAAAACGCCACCATGTCAGTCCGTCTTCAGGATCAGACCTCGAAACCAATCCTTCTCCAGCGTGGCGTGAGACAGGGAGACGTCATTTCTCCGAAACTGTTCACTGTTGCGCTGGAGGATGTCTTCAAGGTTCTGGACTGGAGGGGGCTGGGCATCAACGTTAATGGCGAGTACATTACTCACCTTCGGTTTGCCGACGACATAGTGGTCATGGCTGAGACCATGGAGAGCCTCAGTATAATGCTCGATGACCTCAGTGGAGCTTCCGAAAGAGTGGGCCTCAAAATGAACATGGACAAAACCAAGATCATGGTGAATGCCCATGTAACACCCACTCCTATCAAGGTCGGAGACTCTACTCTCGAAGTTGTAGACGATTATGTCTACCTGGGACAAACGGTCCAGTTGGGTAGGTCCAATTTCGAGAAAGAGGTCGACCGTCGAATCCGACTCGGCTGGGCGGCGTTCGGAAAGTTGCGTGGTATCTTCTCGTCCAATTTACCGCAGTGTCTCAAGACAAAAGTCTATGACCAGAGTGTGTTGCCAGTGATCACCTATAGGACCGAGACGTGGTCGCTCACATTGGGCCTTATCAGAAAGCTCAAAGTCACCCAAAGGGCAATGGAGAGGGCTATGCTCGGAATTTCCTTGCGTGATCACGTCAGAAATGATGATATCCGTAGGAGAACCAAAGTTACCGACATAGCCCGAAGAATTGCCAAACTTAAGTGGCAGTGGGCAGGGCACATTGCTCGCAGAACGGATGGCCGTTGGGGCCGAAAAGTTCTGGAATGGCGACCGCGTACCGGAAGACGATACGTTGGAAGGCCTACCACTAGGTGGACTGATGACCTGGTTAAGGTTGCGGGAAGGCGCTGGATGCGAGACGCACGGGATCGGTCAATGTGGTGACGCCTGGGGGAGGCCTATGTCCAGCAGTGGACGTCTTTCGGCTGAAATGATGATGATGAATGATGATTATAAACTTCGTATTTGTTTCTTCAACATCTCTTTATTTGATTATAAAAAATATAATTCGATTATTAAGAAAACTCCTTAACAGATGATTTGAAATTTTACATTTATGATGTGTATCCGAACGTTTTATTGCGGGTTTCTTTTTTGGGCCTATTATAATATCGAATTTGAAAATCGAATCGACGTATCTATCTCTCGTTCCATATCGAAGTGAAAGTGATAAAACAAAGTGAAGTTCAAATCTTTCGAATGTTGTGAGTAGACCCAGCACTGTTCTCGGCGTTTAAAAAAGATTATTAAAAATATACTTTGTGTCACGCTCGCAGCAAAATCGAATTTTGCTCACTGTCTTTTAACAGCAAAACTAGCCTACAAGAAGACCTTTTAAAAAATTAAAAGTACCTAGCTAATTGTTGCAATAAAAAAACAACTGCGTAAATGTTAAGAAATTACAATTCTTTTAAATCTTACACAAGCATTATGATTAATTATCATAATTCAGGACTTTCCAAAGTAAACACGGACAATAAGCTCGGAGTTTCTCTAAAAGCTTCTAGAAGAAATATCTTTTTACGGTCATAAAACGAAATCGCTTTCGCAATTTTCTCAAATATCTTTGGATAGATACAGTTGTAAGTTTTCACGAATATCAGAGCGGTGTAAATAGGATTTGTTGCCCGATTGATGATCGTAGAATGGTCTTAATATTTTAACCGTTTAAGTTTGTCGTTTACTTTTATTTAATTTTATTTGACAATAGTTTTACCGTTTGCCGTTTACCAGCGGCTACTCCCACTTAAGAGTCGATTATCCCAAAGGATGGTATCTACTAGCCAGATAAAAAAATATTCTATGTGTTAAAAAAAACGGATAGTTACAAACCATATTTTATTAAATATAATATTTTATATCTGCCTTCCTTGTTTATTTTTGAAGTGGCTAATTTCGTTCAAACCAATCCCAAACTACACACATCAACACGGTCTAGGGATATTTCATACTCAATTAAATAACTCGAAAAGTACTGGCCGCATTGGAATCTTTTATACACCGATTTGTTTATAATTTATCTCAGACTAATTCCAAATCAAATTCAAATTTATTTCAAATTCAAATTTTTGAAAATTCTTTTGTTTCGGTGGCATAAAAATGTCTTGATGTGTAGGAGAGGGAATTTTCATTTGTGCGAAATTTAGAAAACAATACGAATTACGTTTAGTTACAGTTTTTTTTCATTTTTAAACGAAAGATAAAGTTAAAATTGAGGTATTATAGCCATGCAACGCCAACATTTGACGAGGGCGGAGATGTTACGAGCTGTGGGAATGCTGGAAGCTGGGTCTGTTCAGCGTAATGTTGCTGAGGCCATAGGGACCCACCAAAATGTAATTTCAAGATTGTGGACACGCTATCGTGCCACAGGTGAAGTAGCGGAGAGGCACCGGGGGCCAAGTCGCATCACTACCCCCAGACAAGACCGATTTTTGCAAATTACTGCGCGAGCTCAACCAAATGCAACGGCGACTCAATTGGTCCAAAGGCTGCGAGTGGAACACCAAGTGCTTGTGAGTGACCAAACTGTAAGAAGCCGACTGCATGAAAGCAATCTACGCTCTCGTAGACCACTCCGGGTCCCACCTTTACGGAGAGGCAATCGTGGACGACGATTAGAATGGGTTCGGAACCACGTGGACTGGGGCCGTGAGCAATGGTCCAATGTGCTGTTCACGGATGAATCCAGGTTCGGCTTCCATCCAGATTCACGAAAGACGCGTGTTTGGCGAGTTCCTGGACGATGGAGCCGTCTTCAGAACCCTCAGGAAGTTCACCCATACCTAGGAGGAACAATTATGGTATGGGCAGGAATTCGTCTTGGAGGACGGACGGATCTCGTTTGGGTGCGGGGCAATATGACGGCAGAACGATACGTCCAACAGGTGCTGGGGCCCGTAGTCTTGCCCCACAGAACACAAATGGGGCAAGATTTCCTGCTCATGCACGACAATGCCCGGGCACACACGGCGAGAACGGTAGCAGCTTGGTTACATACACACAATGTTAGGGCTTTAGACTGGCCTGCTCAATCGCCAGATATAAATCCCATTGAGCATGCGTGGGATATGCTGCAAAGAAGAGCTCTGAAGGAAGTTCCTGAAAATCTGGCTACAGAATATCAACTTTTTGCGCACCTCAGAAGGACATGGGACAATATTCCGCAGCAAGACATTGACAACCTTGTTCTGAGCATGCCGAATCGTTGCCGATGTGTTATGAACATCATGGGCGCTTTCTCATACTACTAACTTCAAGTTTATAAACACAAATTAAATGATTCTTCTATTTTTTTCAGTTTTTACTCATAAATTAAAAGTTAATTCATATACGGTTTCCGTCTATGCTTCCGTACGCAAAATACGCGCTTAGACGTGGAGTTGCGGACACCAGCCCGTGTTAATCTAATCCGTCTATGCTTAATTTTTTTTCCATATAATCCTGAAATATTAATCGAAGTACCTTAACCATTATTAAAAAATATAAACATGTCATATAAATAATTAACACATTGATAGTAATTCGCTTTTTTAAATATATCCCTAGACCGTGTTGATGTGTTTATTTAAAAAACTATCAGATGTTTCAATCCGCAATCGACGGGATAACAATAAATTACGGGGAGTAAGATCAACCACGGCACTCATGCGTGAAAGTATTTTCTCTTTAGGACCAGATATTTATAATAAAATCCCTAAAGCTATTAGACAAATGCCCACAACTCAATTTAATCTACATCTAAAAAAATACCTGATAGCCAAATGTTATTATAGCTTAACAGAATTTTTAAATTATCGTACTTAGTGCCTCTCATTGTGACATTACCTCAATCTCAAAACTGTACTTTTTTTAGTTTCAAAGATTTTTCTATAAATTGATTATAAATGACTGCATGACAGTAGATTATATAATTGTTTTTAATTGTTAATTATATAAATTCAAACGGTTTATATGACCAAATACAATTTTTTTGTATGCCCTGAACGCCAAAACATGTAGATCCTATTACCAAATGTTATTTTAAGACCATGCAAATCTATTGTACCCACATGTTTTGCAAATATCTTATCTTATCTTAATCCAGGTTATGAACTATCTGTATGAAAAATCCATTCAGGAGTTTTTGCAGGCAAGAGTAACTAACATCTATCCATTCGTCCGTCCGTCGAGATTAATAGTATTCGCAGATGCCAGTTATTAGAACAAATAATTACAGCATTGTTAAAGTTTAAAGGACACATTGCTCGCAGAACGGATGGCCGATGGGGCAGAAAAGTTCTGAACTGGCGACCGCGAACCGGAAGATGACCTGGTGAAGGTTGCGGGGATCGGTTGGATGCGGGATGCATGGGACCGGTCAATGTGGCGACGCTTGGGGTTGGCCTTCTTTCGGCTGATATGATAATGACAAAATTGTCAAGAATTCGACCTGTCAGAAAGATAAAGCAATATTCGAATGTAAAGATGTTCTTTGCTAATTTGCCCTCAGATTAGACCTCAAAAATTAAAGATAGAGAAATAACAAAACCCAAATAAACTACCTACAAATAGCAACGATTGAGCAAACACACAACCTTATTTAGACCCCTTCCAGGAATATAGTTGTGAATTCCTTTATCTACATCCAAGATCAAGCAACCAAAGCGAAACACCCAAAACTAAAACTAATCTTTACAAGTCTATCCAAGCTAAGAAACTAGTAGGTCACCGAATCAGTTCACTACGTGATTTTCCAAAGACCGTCGTCAATATGAAGGAAAATTTTATGTTCGAAACGTCAAAAGCGACACGAAAATTCACTTTAAAGTGACATCACCTGTTTTGAGGGCACAATAACTTTGCTTGTATGAAAAATCGGCAGACTGTTGAAGTCTGAGTCGCGTTTTCTTTTTATGGTTCTGTGTTTTGCGTAAGAAAATCTTAACATTATCTTTACAGTTTATAATTTAAATATTGTTCAATCACATATTGTTTCAAGTGCAGTGAATTTATAAGAAAATAAATGAAGGGATCCCAATAGCTAGGTGGACCGATAAATTGGTCAAGACGGCGGAAATTCTATCGGCTGAAATGATGAAGATGATGAGTTTGGAATCTCTACCGTCCCCTTTGGGGAATGCTTGCGTAGTGGTTAGTAATGCAATTCACTTGATTTGTACATCCAATTTCCATTACTTCTGTCCACTCAAACACACTAATTATTCAGTTAAAAATGGCCTCAGCTCCAAAGCACACCCACAGGACACCCGTCATCCAGCCAGTACTTTCCATTTAACAGTTCTCTCTCATTTGGAACTCGATCTCGTAATGTTTGGCCTCGTAAAGAGAGCCTCGTAAACGACAGAACATTTTGCCTCGTTATTTGTTTATACGGCTTCATGGGAGACTCGTAAAGCTTCATCATAATTTGGGGAGTTACCTGTGAGGGAGTTTTAAATTTAGAGAATCATAAGTTTGTTAAAGTAAAGAAAACTTATGAGTAGCATCAATGTATAGATATAATATGTAGTTTTTCGCATTTTGATGGTCTACATAGAGTCAGAAAGGTAAAAGGTGGGCAAATATCTGTCAGAAATATGATGAAAAGGTTTGAAATATATTGTATTAAAAGCGTACTTCGACCTCTTTGAAAGTTGAGATACGAAACCATTTGAAAGTGATTGCCACTTGTCTACGCCTTCTGAGCAGTCAGCCTTTGCTATATTTTACTATAATTTTATTTTACTGTCGAAAATATCGCTAAAAACAAAACACGAACAAACGTGTACTAATATAAGATTAACTTTATTCCAAGCTTTAGATTGGTACCAACAATTTCCGTATTAATAAACACGGAATAAGGAGGGATTATACTAATCTGACACTAGCCTCGGACTAAAAGTTAAACCATGGTGCTAGCTAGTATAAGGTTGGAATAAGGGTAGTGTAACTATGGCAATCACATTTTTTTCCGCCCTTCTCGGGCAGGCTAAGGTCTAAGACTATATATACCGCCTCGTCTTCAGTACATAACATCCTTCTTGAATACTTTAGTATGCAGTAGAATGCGGATGCAACAGATTCTACTGTTTTTTTGGAGTATTTGGCATTATATTGTATCAAGTCAGGCTTCCCAGTAAGCTTTGCGAAGGTAGACAATACTAAAATAAAATTCTCCACTCCACGATCCTGAGATTGCTTCTGTAAATGATTTCAAATATTGTCCAGTTGCGTAGACAGTTGAGACACAAAACTACACCAATTTTATATCACAATATCCACTAGGAATCAATTTGCAAATAATATTAATAGCCGCTACTACACTCGAAAAAATCCCGCCAAAAACTTTCGCAACCACAATTATTACATATCTTATCCTCTTCATCCCAGTTAAATGAGCGAAAGCGTTTTGTGTTTATCATTTTATGTAATTTTTAAGTTCAAAGCTATTGAGATAATTTAAAGTTCCTTCCTTCACCTTTACTGTCAAATCTCTATAGCAGATGTCATTTTTATTTTTTTCTTTCTTCATAATGTCTTCAACTTGCTTATTTTCATTCACTAGTTCATTCTTTTTGCTTGGGTTGCCAGAGCTTACGCGTAAATCCAAGACTAAGAAATAAATAGTTAGTCCGAGGTTATTCCATGTTTATTAATAACATTGCTAGATCTATGTTAATCCTTAGTTACTCCGGGATTAGCTAGTCCAAGAGCTACTTCGGAGTAAGCTGGGACGCCATTTTTATTAATAAGACTATACAAGCGTAAGATAATTATCAAAATAAATATGATTTGGAAGCAAAAAACATAAAACAAATAAAAAGAAGAATATGGTAATCAAGAAAAAAGGCATGCATAAAATAGCGCATAATACAAAAAGTAGATTTTAGCAGAGCGTGGTTTCGATCCACGGACCTCTGGGTTATGGGCCCAGCACGCTTCCACTGCGCCACTCTGCTTACAATATCTAGTGCCCAAATAACACTTCTACTTATACTTCCATAATTGATGTTATTCTTACTTTGAAATTGTTGAAATTCAACAAGAAATTCCCCTCTGTTTATGCCAGTCGAGTAATAAAACGCGATAGAGTTGGAAATGGCAGTAATAGACAAAATAAAAAAAATAACAGAATATAAACAAAAAAACTGTTTGGGAAAAGATTGTAAAAAGAACAGTAAGTTTATATAATGGAAGAAAAAACAAGGGATTCCAGTTAAAAAAAACCTAGACGCAAATGATCATTTAGTTTAGAAGTCTGGGGCATTTACTTACTTCTATAGTGAATTCCTTAGAAGCGATACTCACTAACTTTAATAATTCAGTGTTACACGTAGTGCCTTCTACTACGTGTAACATTCAGCACTTTGTATTCAAATCAACCGGTTAGAGTGATTAAACATTTTACTGTTTTACAAAGGGCCTCTAAAACACTTAAACGAGCCTTTACCTTGCCTAATTAGAACCTGAGGATTTAATAATCAATATAAAGACTTATCACTAAAACAATAAAGACAAAATTACTTTACGTTATCTGCATTACAATTTGGCTAATCTATAAACCAGTAAATATAAAATTGCAGTTTAGTGGACTCTAACACTGAGTAATAAGATTAAAATTGGCGTCAGTATTGTCAGTATTGTTTTGGGTTATAAATCGCTTGTGTCACTGAACGCCAGTTTTCAGTTCATTTACCAAATAAACTTGGCTGAAGTAATAACAAAGTTTAGTGAAGTAATATTGGGTTTTCTGAGCTAATAAGTGGTGGATGTGGCGGTCAGATATACTCGTATACTTTGAATAGTGATTTTGGAAATGGACACAATAATTGTATTATCAAGTTAATTTTGAACCGTATTCTAGCAGCTGAAGCAGAACCGACAGCTAAAATGTCATTACTGTTACTCTGGTTATTTTTGAATCGACGGTCAATCTCATTGTCCTGTCTGTTCTTTAAGGAAACAATAGGCTGACTGTTTAACTGAGAGCCTTCTTCAGGTAAATATGCTTTGCAAGACGGGTGTATACTACCCATCAGCGGATTAATGACTGACCACCACACCCCCTGCACAGCTCGGGCAGGCACTTTCACAGTTAAATCGTAGTTAGATTACGTTCTTTAACTTTTTATATTTCCTACCTTAAAAGTTTACTTTGACCAAAAATATAATTATTGTGAACTCATATAATTATATGAACAAAATAATATGTAGGTATCTTACTAATATAATAAATGTGAAAGTTTGGATGGATGTATGTGTGGATGTATGTTTGTTACCCAAACACGTCCAAAAACCTAACTCAATCTGTATGAAAATTGGCACAGAGATAGATAATAGTCAGGAATAGCACATACGATACTATTTATCCCGGGAATATGTTATGTATGCACCGCACTCGCCTGTACTTCAAGTTGGTCTAGTTGTATGTAGCAGCGGCAAATAGCTGTAAATGTAAGAGATACGCATCGCACCGCACTCGCCTGTACTTCAAGTTGGTCTAGCTGTATGTAGCAGCGACAAATAGCTGTAAATGTAAGAGATACGCATCGCACCGTACTCGCCTGTACTTCAAGTTGGTCTAGCTGTATGTAGCAGCGACAAATAGCTGTAAATGTAAGAGATACGCATCGCACCGCACTCGCCTGTACTTCAAGTTGGTCTAGCTGTATGTAGCAGCGACAAATAGCTGTAATTGTAAGAGATACGCATCGCACTGCACTCGCCTGTACTTCAAGTTGGTCTAGCTGTATGTAGCAGCAGCAAATAGCTGTAAATCACTTTAACTTTGTGTATAACATGTTAGTTCCGAGTATATTTGAGAATAAATGGGGATGTGGAATGTCTCTGCATTTGAAAAGAAAAGTCGAACGGTACGGTACACCAGAATCATCAGACACACCGAGTCATCGGCCGATTTCTGGTCGGAACTCGAACGATCTTCGTCTGTATATATTCTACTTCTGACATCGGAGGTTGCCGGTTTTGATGTGTAGTATGACTGGTTCATTACATCTATTATATTCTTTTCGAAATTGGTCCCTTAAGTTGCTCCTTTTTTTAAATGTCTACTACGGCTATTCCATAACCGATGCAACTTCGGCCCATAACCGTTTTGCAATATCTCGATTATTGTAACCTTTTGGATGTTTATCCCACAGTAGTGGTCTAATATAAATGCAACTAATAAATTTTCAATACCAATTTTTATAAATACATTGCTTTAAACGACGTAGTAGACGGCAAACTGGCGGGAAATCGCAACAAGTTAAGACTTGCCGGTTAATCGGCCATTTTCGGGCGTCATCGGACGTACGTGTACGCGCTCTCTTTCTTTTATATGAATTTAAGTTTTACCGACAATGCCCGAGGATACTTCGGCCGATAACAGATTAGGTGTACGCGAACCGTAGATCATCTGCTGAGATTTTTTGGGCAAGAGCACAAAGTGGGTGTACTTTGGAGATTTCGATATCAAAATTCATCAAGAGAATGCGGTCCTGGCAAGATTTCTTAGATTAGCACACAATAATGCTCGACAGTGCGTCAAGGATGCGATGACCATTTTTCCTAGAAAATCTTCCCCGGATTTAGTAGAACAAACTTGAGCAATTATGTATTAATATCGAGGCAAGCTCTTTGATTTAACTGTTTTAGAGGTATTAGAACACGATAAAAATAAATTAGGTGGATCTGTCACCGGGTTATTGCGAATACTCTTTGTTCTTCATAATACTCGGATTATTTTAAATTGGGCTTTATTTTATTTGAAATGGTTGAATGGTTTTATTTAATTATATTAATGCTTGGTGGTATGGTAGTGGTTTGGTTGGTGGTAGTAGAGTCCAAGATGCAAGATTTATTCCAAACTTACGGTGTTTTCCCCAAAAAACTGTGTTAAATTTTAATATATCGCTATAAAACAAAACAAACGATAGCTTTCAAAAGGACCTTTTATTACAAACTAGCTGTGCCCACGGCTTGGCTCCCGTCAACTGCCAATGCTTACCCTATCATGCTTACCTTGCTACCTACACGCATGTGTTGTGATATTTTACTTCTTGAACACTTTAAATTCAACTGGGCATCCTAAATAAGGTGAAGCGATTCTTTACGCCTGGATAGCTTCTAACCCTGTACAAAGCGCAAGTCCGATCCTGCATGGAGTATTGCAGCCACCAATGGGGTGGCTCAGCTAAGTATCAGCTTGCCGAGCTTGACTCGGTGGAACGCAGAGCCAAGAGGCTCATCGGCGACATTGAACTGGTGGATACCAAGCTTCACAGCTTGGCTCATCGCCGCAAGGTTGCCTGCTTGTCGGTCTTCTACAGACTGTACTTCGGTGAGTATGCTCAAGAACTCCACGACCTCATCCCACCAGCCCCTTTCTACCATCGGACATCTCGACGCACTGCAAGTTACCATCCTATCCTTGTTGCCATTCCACCAATTCGGACCAAGCGCTTGCAAACATCCTTCATAATGCGCACAGCGAATTAATGGAACTCACTACCTGCGTCTGTGTTTCCGAACGCATTGAACCCGAATCTCTTCAAATTTAGAGTGAAAAGGCTTCTTCTGGGTAAGCTCACTCCATCGTCGACTCTGTCTCTGTCACCAATGGCCTAGACTAGGGTCAAGAGCAAACTAATCACAAACAAAACAAAAAAAAAAGTAACTTTTGATAGAGCGAACCGATTGCGATGATACAAAATACTTCAATTTATGCACAATTTTTATGTATAATAGTTATCTACAGCGGTTTCGTGCATTTAAAGTGATACGTGCACAACTAAACATACAAAGAGACAACAATGCTGGATATGGGTTTTGTTGGTTATCCTTTAACACACTGGCAATTTTTTTTTGGAAATATTTTTCATGTACAAAAATGACTTTTCTACAGATTTATTATGCTCGTATGTATGATCCCGTTAGAAACATAAGTTCCGTAAAAGTACAACAGCGTAACTGGTAAGGAATTAAAATACTTTTAATTCTTACACGAGCGTGAGCAATTATCATAATTCAGGAATTTCCAAAATAAACACGGACAAGAAGCTCGGAGTTTCTCTAAAAGCTTCCAGAAGAAATATCTTTTCCGGTCATAAAAAGAAATCGCTTTCGCAATTTTCACAAATATCTTCGGATAGATAAAGTTGTAAGTTTTCACGAATATCAGAGCGGTGTAAACAGGATTTATTGTCCGATTGATGATCGTAGAATGGTCTTAATCTTTTAACCGTTTAAGTTTGTCCTTTACTTTTATTTAATTTTATTTGACAATAGAGTTTACCAGCGGCTGCTCCCGCTTAAGAGTTATCCCAAAAATTATCCCAAATGATGGAATCTCTACCCAGGTAAAAAGTTATTCTATGTGTTAACCCAGGTTACGAGCTATCTGTGTTAAAAATCCATTCAGTAATTTTTGCAAGCAAGAGTAACAAACATCCATCCATTCGTCCGTCTATCGAGAATAATAGGATTCGCAGATGCCAGTTATTAGAATAAACAATTACAGCATTGTTATATTATCAAGGATACATTGTTCGCAGAACGGACGGCGGATGGGGCAGAAGAGTTCTGCAAGATTCGAATGCAAAGAGGTTCTATGCTAATTTGCCCTCAGATTAAACCTCAATAACTAAAGAAAGAGAAATACCTAAAACTTAAACTTAGCTTTACAAGTCTGTCCAAGCTAAGAAACTCCTTAGTCACCGAATCAGTTCGCTACGTGATTTTCTGAATACCGTCGTCAATATGAAGGAAGATTTTATGTTCGAAACGTCAAAAGCGACACGAAAATTCACTTTAAAGTGACATCACCTGCTCCGAGGGTACAATAACTTTGCTTGTATGAAAAATCGGCAGACTGCTGAAGTCTGAGTTGCGTGTTCTTTTTATAGTTTTGTGTTTTGCGTAAGAAAATCTTAACACTATCTTTACAGATATTAATTAGACTTACATAAAAATCATAATATTGTTCAATAACATGTTGTTCCAACTGCAGTGGGATCACAAAAAAATAAATGACGACAAATCTAATACAGAAGAGTAAACGCAACGATGCAACGATACATCGAGGCGTAATGTTTTGTGGCGAACCAGGAGTACAGGGCTTTTACCACATGTAAATAGATTATACGATCATCTATACAGGAAACCGTATCAATAATCTAAATACGACACTAGTCAGTCAGTCACGGTTACTAGGAACTAAGAAACTTATAGAAATGGTGGTTGGAAGAAAATTTCATTAAGCATACGAGACGCCCAGCTGTCCCATTCAACAGAGCTGCAAAATGCCGGTGGTGGTGATTTCGATAACCAGGACTGGCTCCTGTTGAAATTTTGCAAGGTTGAATGAGAAATATTTCTATGGTTGATTTTAATGGTATTGGAAGCTAACATTTCCACACGAATTTTTGAAACACATTTATATATACTTGACTGCCAGTACTTTTCGTTTTTCGGGTCAAGTGATGGGTTTGCTATATTATAAAAATCTACTGATTTTATCAGTTATGTTTCAAGATTTTGAAGCTAATAAGGCAATATTTTTTTGTTATTTTAGAAATCTTTTTAAACAAGTTTTCCGTACATTGTCATTTAAACCAAACGTGTATGCAAAATTTCAGCTCAATCGGTTGGTAATACCTACCTATTCAAAACATCAGTTGTAAAACATCGAACAAGACAACAAACCAACAAGAAGAGGAGAGTTAAATAAAAGCTTGTAAAAAGGAATTAGTTTAGAAACAAAAACTCGAATATCTATCAGCCCAAAAAAAGCCGATCGTAAATTCGCGACCTTATTGTTTTACAAAGCACGACTGGAAATAAAATGTACAATGTGCTTAATAACAGAGAATAATAATGATTGGATGTGTAATTATTCCTTTTGTTGTATTCCAGCGCCATATATCAGCCAGCATCTTTTCAACAAGGGAAGACACAAAGGAAAAAGAAATAAAAATGCTGATTGTTCAAGCTTATTTATACCCAAATAATCAAGTACACGCAATTGATATGCAAAATCATTCGGCTTCTTATTTTGCCTAAAGGATTTGGCGAATTACATTGAAAAAAATAATTTCGACTGGCGACTTTTCTTTTATGTTACTAGCAACAAAACAGAGTTTTACTATTTGTTATTTAATTTTAAATTATTTTTTAAAAGTTTATTTTGTAATAACTAAAGTTAGCTTAAATTTAAAAATCGAAGAAAATAAACTGTATTTTTTTTCAAAAATTTGAAAAGTGTCTTTAAACGTAATACCAAAACTAATAATTAGTAAATAGTATTTTTTTTTTTATTGCTACAAAAAAAAAAGATCACAAGTCCAATTTTTTTGTTTCAGTGTAAGCCAAGGATACGTACTTGCGTAGAATGGGGGACCCAAATCAGCGCCATAAAAAAAATCTCGATACAGAATTACGGAATGACATTATTGGAGCAGAAACAAGTCAACAATCCTTGTTTGTTTGAGTTCGAGCCGGATCGAAGAGGATTCATAGGGAAAAAATCAGCCGCGTAGAAAATTGGGACCTCGGCACACTTGAGTGTGGGAAAATAATCTGCTTTTAACGTACAAACACTGTATTGATTGGCTGGGGAGATTTGGTTATTTTTGGAAAGAATTGTCTTTATTTGTGGCTGATAAATTGTACCAACATAAAGAATAATTTTAGCTTAAAGGATGGTACAAACCAAAGCGGATAAGTAACATTCTTTCTATCGAAACTTCGATAGGAAATCTTTAAAAAAATAATTTCGTAGGTACCAATTTTTTGCGTTATGGGCACCGACTTCCAAAACTAAAGTTATTTTTCACTTTGTAGTTTTTTATTTGGAAGTCGGTAGTATTTTTTTGCAAAAGGTTTTTTATTTTTCACTTTTTAGTTGTACCTACCTAATAGGGAAGTTTTTTAGTAAGGCTACTATAATGCCAGAATATATTACACGAATATCTTGAAACTTGAACATAAATGGTGAATTGAGAGATCTGTGTACCCCTTAAGAGCGTACTGGCGTGATGTTGTGCTATGAAATGATATAAACAGACATGCGATTGCAGCGATCCCGAGAGATTTGCTGTTATTTATTGAAGAGTTCTGCTGTATATCTTCGAAGTTCTTCATCAGATCTTCACCAAATTAAAATGGGACCAATTTCGGAACAATATTTTCTAAATCGGTCCACAATTGATGGAGATATCGGTGAAAAAAAAAAGTCGAACATAGAACCTTCTCCTTTTTGGTAAGTCGGTTAATTAATAATTCAATGGGGATTTTAACAGAAAATTTGTTTTTTGACCTGACGAAAGATAAATAAATAAAAAGTAAAAGTAGGTAAAGCAAAAATAACGTGTTTGATAATCTCACTGACGTACTAAATTGAATTATCAATTTTCTACACAGGGCGCATCCCTATTGTTTGCCTTTTGAGATACTAGGTTCTGCCAACGGCATCGCTCACGTGATAGTCGGACATTATCCCAGGGGAACATACCCTGGGGTATAAAAACTATCCTATGTCCTTCTGCAAGGTCAAATCTGTTTACGCGTGTAAGCGTAGCTGATTGGACTTCGTCCGCAGAAACAATTACAATCTCCGATGTTGGCAATCCCAACCCTGCGATCCCTTGCGTTGAGAAAAAGTATAAACACTCACCTGGATAGGCAGGGATTGAAGGTAACCACTACACTCGGGACTCCGGGCCGGCCGGCGTGGCGGATATTCAATATGCACTACAAGTTCACGTTTCTGCTTGATTTCACTTCACAAGGAGGATTACGAGAACCAATCAGTTAATCAATTTCTAGCGAAGCCTTTTGGTTAATTTTTAACCCTATTTTGAATCGGACCCAGCGCGGGAGCAGTTATCTGCTTTTCGCCATTTTTTCAAGTCTTCGTTTTCACTCTCACCGCAGTGAGGCGCTAGCGCGGCACCAGCGGGATGGCGCCAATTTTGAATTAGGAAGGGAAACAATTTGGATAGGATATTTAGAAGGATAGGCTTAATGTTTATCCATTTCCCCCCACTCGAAATCGACCAGGATTTCGCAAGTTAAAGGACTGCCAGAGTACAACTAGCAGTGCTCGAGAAATATAAAATTCTTACTTAATAAGCACAATTACCTAAGTACCTTAAACTATTTTAATTGAACAATACTGATCAATACACAATATTGTTCGAGATATAAGATAATAGTTAATTAATTGGTAGCGGACAAACCTTAACTACTGGTCTGCGCATAGTTTTACCGTTTGCAGTTCGAAGAGTCACAACCCGAACTATGTTATCAGATCCCGGATGGATCTGTTCTATACGAGCTAATTTCCATAGTAAAGGAGGCAGATTAGGCTCATTAACCAGGACTAAGCCGTTTATTTTAAGGTTAGGTGTATCTTTGAACCATTTAGTTTTTTGTTGAAGCGTATGCAGATAATCACGTTGCCAAGCAAGCCAAAAACTTTGAGTTATTTTCTTGAGCATTTGCCAACGAGAACGTGGACATAAGCAGTCACTAACAGGTTCTTCAGGTAGTGAAACTAAAGGACCTCCCGACAAGAAGTGTCCTGGAGTCAAGACGTTCGATTCTTGCGGGTCTGAAGACAAAGTACAAAGCGGGCGTGAATTTAACACAGCTTCTACTTTAGCGAGAATCGTAATAAACTCTTCCAGAGTTAAAACTTGAGCACCAACTACACGCTTAAGGTGATATTTTGTGGACTTTATGCCACTTTCAAATATGCCACCGAAATGTGGTGCACCTGGCGGGTTAAATTTCCATTTTATTTGACGGATAGCCAAACCATCTGATATGTCAGCTTGATGTTTGCGAAGCTCGCCGGTTATTTCGTTAAGATATTTGTTTGCACCCACAAAGTTGGTGCCACAATCTGTAATGATTGTATCACACATTCCGCGACGGGAAACAAATCTATCAAGAGCCGCGAGGAATGCTTCAGAACTCAACTCAGTGACGGCCTCCAAATGGACGGCTTTCGAACTCAAGCACACAAAAAGAGATATGTATGCTTTATAGGTTTTTGCTCCACGTCGACGACTTTCCTTTATAATAAATGGGCCACCGAAATCAATACCTGTGGTTTGGAAGCATCGAGAGGGCTGAAGTCGAGCGGCAGGGAGCTTGCCCATCATGGGTTGACTGGACATTGGTTTTACTTTGAAGCAACGCACGCACTTTGAGAGTGCGGTACGAATAAGTAGTCTCAACCCAATTATCCAGAACCTTCTATGAATTAGAGACTGTAAAGTCCGAGGGCCGCAATGCAGATATTTTAGATGGAAATGTTCGACAATCTGCCTCGACAAAGGACTCAATTTAGGTAAGAGAAGAGGATGTAACGCAGATGGCGATAGATTAGCTTCATCGATGCGGGGGACGCACTCGCAATAAACCATCTTCATCCAAAAAAGGAGACAGTTTTTGAATCGACTTGTCGCATTGTTCATGATTTTTCACTTGACTGACGTGAGACGACATATAATGGTCTTGAGTAAACTTGACTAGCATCTTCATTGATTTATCGAGTTCAGAACTACTAAGGGAGGAGAAATTTCTATTTGAATAAACAACCTTTGCATTTGATATAAAACGGAAACACCATGCCAAAGTTCGTTGAATCTTTGTCAGAGAAGAAAGCTTAGAAGTTAACGTCAGAAGCGGATTATCAGATTGAGTAGCGTGTAGGCTGCTTGGAACTGAAGTTCTTAATTCCGGCAGTTCTGCATTTACGAGGAACGTACGTTTGCAAGGCCATTTATTAGGCGACATTTGCAACCAAGAAGGCCCGCTCCACCAGAGTGGGTGATCAAATAATTCTGAACAGAGAACACCGCGACTACAACAGTCGGCCGGGTTATCCTCAGTGGACACGTGAAACCAAATTTCGGGACTAATTAAATCGGTTGCTTGCACGACTCGATTTGCTACATACATTTTTAGCAAATGAGGTGCCGTGTTGAGCCAAGAAAGAGTGGTGGTACTGTCCGAGTAGGCTTTCATAGAATTTATGTGAATTTTATCCTTGAGTAAGTTGTGCATGTGTGACATAACTTGCGCTAGAAGCACAGCTGCGCTTAGTTCGAGTCTATTTATCGTTGTCGGTTTTAACGGAGCCACTCGAGATTTACCTATTAACAGGTTAGTGACCGTGGTAACTTCATCCACAACAACACAAAGATATACACAACAGCCATACCCTTTGAGTGAACCATTACAAAATCCTACCAAATGCACTTCGGCAGGACTAGAGGGCATAATCAGTCTCGGTAGTGAAATATTCTGTAAATCAGATAAGTTGGCTGCTATTAAATGCCACACCTTAGCCAATTGTGGTGGTATAGCTTCGTCCCAACCTAAGTTTAAGCGCCACATTTCTTGTAAAAGCGACTTTGCAGAAAACACTACCGGGCTTATCCAACCGAGTGGGTCGAAAATGCGGGCCACTATAGAGAGGATAGATCTCTTAGTAAATTTAACGTCAAACGAGTCTGAAAACTTGTAGGCGAAATTGTCATCCAATGGATTCCACCGTATCCCTAATATCTTGACAAACTCATTTCCAGCATCATCGAAGGATTTAGAAGTCTGAAGATGGTCAGGAGGAACATCAGACAAAAGAATTGGTGTATTCGTACTCCACTTACGAAGTTCAAAATGACCCTTTGACAATAACGAGGTAACATCCTCTTTTAATTGTTTCGCTTCATCAAGAGATGAGCATCCCGTAGTGATGTCGTCCATGAATGTATCTTCATAAAGAACTTGAGCGGCGCGGCTTGAATATTCAGAACCGTGATCCTCAGCAAGTTGACGCAGAGTGCGAATAGCTAAGTATGGGGAGCTGCTGACTCCATAAGTCACGGTATTAAGCTCATACTCATTCAAAGCCTCGTTAGGCTCGTCACGCCACAAAACATGTTGATAACACCTGTCTTCAGGACGTATCAATATCTGACGGTACATTTTACAAATGTCCGCAGTGAAGGCAATCTTATGAAGTCGGAATTTCGTAACTAAATCGACAATGTCAATTTGAAGTTTCGGTCCAACATGAACTAAATCATTCAGAGAAAGATTATTTGTAGTCCGACTGCTAGCGTCGAAGACTACCCGGAGTCGTGTCGTAGAGCTATCTGGACGCACGACGCAATGATGTGGAATTATGTAACGATCAGTAGTCGAAGAATCTGCAGGCTTCATATGTCCTAGTTCTTCGTACTGGTGCATAAATTCCTTATAATCAGCTTTCAGCTCGGTCTGATTAATAAGACGCCTTTCTAAGCTGAGAAAGCGATTAAAAGCTTGGCGAGACGAATCGCCTAAAGAAGGCGCATCCTTCTTTAACATTATAGGTACCACGTAACGACCTTCACGTGTACGGTAAGTATCCTGTTTATACATTTGTTCACAGAGATCATCTTCAGGACCGGAAATTTTACATTTCGGCGGTTCTTCAGAATCGCAGAACCGTTGAACGATATCTTCGAGCGTGCAAGAGGACGCGAGGAGTGACGTAACGGATTCACTGTGAATATTGTTAGGTGGTGTGTTATGAAAATATTGACCACTTATCACCCAGCCGAATACACTAGACAAGGCGCAAGGTAATCCGGGACCGGGAGTGAAACGTGAGCCAGTGTATATTTGATCAAAACACTCGACACCTAACAGTAGATCGATCGGACCAGATCTATCGAAGTCGCGGTCGGCGAGATCAAGATGTTTGAAATGATCCTTGACGTGCAACGGTAACGTGGATGAAGGCAGCAAGGAAGTAATTTTAGGCAAAACTACTAAAGGTAAGTCAAACTTAGGCGACTCACAAGAATGAGGTATTATTGAAGCGAAAGTATAACCTTTTATGTCACAAACATTACTCTGTCCGAGACCGGTAACGTTCAAGTTACATTTTCTTATACGTAAACTAAGGCGGCGCACGCATGCGCTGGTAATGAAAGAATCCATCGAACCGCTGTCAATAACGGCGCGTGCACACTGGAGCGAGCCGTCTGCGTGACGTAAACGAACTACCGCTGAGCCAAGAATCTTCGTACTACAATTTGGACTCGAAGTTTGTGACGTAATACAAGTAAGTGTGCTCGTAGCTTTAGCGGAACTTTCGCTATTCTCATTTGAATTAACAGTAGACCTTAATAAACTTATATTTTCAACATGTAATAACGTGTTATGTTTCGCGTTACAAACAAAACATGTGGTTTTAGAGTTGCAATTATTATTATCGTGACCGGGCCTTAAGCAATTGGCACACAGGTTCAATTTCTTAACGAAATGTTGACGCTGTTCAAGTGTCATAGAATGTAACTTGCCGCATCGGTAAATAGAATGATTTTCATTACAACATAAACAAACAAATGAGCCCGATGCATTATTATTATTACTTTGGTTCGTAGATGCTACAAATGATGATGACCTTTGCTGACCCTTATGTCCTGCCTTATGAGGAGTAGTCGAAACCGAGACAGGTTGACTAACTTCCAGAATCTTTATATAATTTTTTAAATAAACAATTAAGTCATTGAACTTAGGAATCTCGTGAGTATTTTGTAACTTGAACCGTTTCCTAGTTTCAAGGTCAAGTGATCGCGATGCAATGTGAAATAAAATAAATTCACTTAGCTCATCAATTTGCAAAGCACGTAACGCATTTACGCTTTCATATAACGCATTGGTCAGTTCGGATAAAGTTTCAAGTGACGGCTTGTTAACAGACGTTAATTTAAATATTTTTTCTAGATAAGTATTTGCTAATATACGCTTGTTGTCATATCGATCTAATAAAAGATTGAAAACCACGGAATAATTCGACTCGGTTATAGGTACGCCCCTGGCCAATGTCAGTGCACACCCAGACAAACAAGACAGCAAATAATGAAACCTTTCCGTGTCCGAAAGCGAACTATTGTTATGAATAAGCGGGATGTAACTATCCTTGAACATCTGCCAGTTTTCTATTTTCCCATTGAAATGCGGAATTTTCAATTTAGGTAATTTCACTTGAACAATAGAACCTTCTGGACGACAATGTACGGACGGATCGGCGACTGCAGACGCGTGGGGCGCAGGCAGCGACGTCGCAAACAAAGATTCGGCAACTTCGATAGACGCATAATACAAATCATCAAATGACAACATCGCACTCAAATCTATTTCTGACTTGGGTTTTAACTTTAACTGTAATCTATTGATATTTTCGCTAGACTCCATAAAAGCAGCCCTAATCTGATCAATCTTCTTGTATCTAGCCTTGAAAGGAGATAGCTTAGAACTATCCTTCAGAACATCTTTGGACAAATCGTATATAATCTGCATACACTTGAAATCATATTCGCGTCCTTTAAGGGACGCCTGTAATTCAACTTCATCAGACATTTTGTTAACTTACGTATTCACGATTTATAAATGAGATGAGAAGGTAGGTAGGTAAGTACCTATCCGAACTGCAAGCGGAATATACTTTAGGCACTATTATGCGTACCTACTTTGGCAAGCAATACAAGTTATGAATTTAAATATGTAGGTATAAATACCTATTACGATTTAGACACTTATAAGTTATCACTTTTATTCGTAATAAAATGTAAGAGGATAGGTAATTTCTCGAGGACAACTATTTGACCATGAAACATTCCCATTAGCTTTATACCAACATCAGTTATTGCAAGAAATAGTCATACAAGAAATACCCATTGAATTGAAGGTTTCAATTTAAACCTTAAATACGATTAAATTTCCTGAATAAATAATAATGATCAATGAGAGTAGGTTAGGTACAATCGTGGTCCGCTGGCCAGCTTGGCACGTTGTACGGGAACCCGACTTGAATTGGACCTACCTTTTGCGTTGTACCGTTAATAGAAATTATGAAATGTATTTATTTAAATCGTGATTCTTACTTGTTACTTATTAAATTAATAAGAATACACGATATTACAACGCAATATGTACTCATTAAAACGAGAATTTATGATTAATAAGAGAATGTGAGGGTAAGTAGAATCCTCACAGGAGGCACCAAAAAGAAATGTTTGGACTTCGTCCGCAGAAACAATTACAATCTCCGATGTTGGCAATCCCAACCCTGCGATCCCTTGCGTTGAGAAAAAGTATAAACACTCACCTGGATAGGCAGGGATTGAAGGTAACCACTACACTCGGGACTCCGGGCCGGCCGGCGTGGCGGATATTCAATATGCACTACAAGTTCACGTTTCTGCTTGATTTCACTTCACAAGGAGGATTACGAGAACCAATCAGTTAATCAATTTCTAGCGAAGCCTTTTGGGTAATTTTTAACCCTATTTTGAATCGGACCCAGCGCGGGAGCAGTTATCTGCTTTTCGCCATTTTTTCAAGTCGTAGTTTTCACTCTCACCGCAGTGAGGCGCTAGCGCGGCACCAGCGGGATGGCGCCAATTTTGAATTAGGAAGGAAAACAATTTGGATAGGATATTTAGAAGGATAGGCTTAATGTTTATCCAGTAGCAATTAGACAGGCAGAGTTACTTTGATGACATCTTCATTATAACCAAGCACAAAAATCACAGTCGTTTTACCATTCATTCTGAAGCCAAACAAATGACAATTATTCTTCTTTACAACTTAATTCCAAATTACAAGTTTAAAAGCGCAGAAAGTGCAGTGTTATACGTTTCCCCTCCCTCTAAAGTTTAATTCCCATCTGTATACAGCTCACCTTAAATTTGCAGTCGCATCACGTCGTCGCCCGCGGTCTTCGTCTTTTGAAATATTAACTCCGACCAATTTATGCTGCCCTGGTACCCCAGTCGGTGTAACTGATACGGTTATTTCTTTGGTTTAAAATTGTTAACTTTATTTGTCAGGCTGTCAAGGTTAACTACAGGGTTGAACCCCTGAGGTTATTGGTTGAGGCAGGTTTAACGGTTTCAGAGTTTTATTAAATTTTATAGCAAAATAAACCTTATGAAAACACGTATCGGTAGGTACGCACTTACCTAAGTTTTATCAATATTATTACCATTAATATGCCGTAGCAAGTAAAAGATTATAATCATAATAATAAATAAATTACCTATATTAAAATTATAAAGACGTAAAATTGTTCGTTTGTTTTCAATGAATAATCTCTAAAATTCCTGCTCCGATTTTTAAAATACTTTCACAGATAGAAAGCTACACTATCGCCCAGTGTCCTATGCTTACTTTTCATCCCGAGAACATGAATGGTTCTTAGGGTTGCACTAGTCAATTATTCTTCCATACAAAAGTAGTCAAAAGCGATGACTCCAATGTTTGACGATGTACATCGTCGTACGTTCGTGTACGTTCAAAATAAAAAAAAATACCAATTTGTCTCATTATTATCTGGCCCTGTATGGAAACAAAAGTAAAAAAAAATATTGAAAGTTATTGGCGTCGAAATTTCTATATTTCAACACTAATTTTAACACATCTTCGGGCGGAAATAAATACCATTAGAAAAAAGAAAATTGCAAAACAGCCACCATACAGGGATAGATTAGTAGTTCAACAATGTAAATAATTTTATTTTGAAAATATACATTTAGTCGTTTTTCCATAATATCTAGACTCCCAAATGCCTGTTTATAAAGCGCTCATCACACCATCTATCTCTTTCGCACGTGTTGTCGGATGAGATAACATGCATTTTAACCCCGCGCACAAAATAGATCATGCCGTCGACTAGGGCAACCTAAAGGGACGGGACTGAATCCGCGGCATAAAAACTAGTTAAATATCAATTCGTCATCATCCGCAGCCTGACTTCACCCACAATTGGGCATAAGCCTCTATTTTCTTTTGCCAGTACTCACGTTCCTGTGCCACATCAATTATTTCACTAATATTAGGTACTGAATATTTTTTATAACATGTATTCAAAAACATTCTCGGATACAAATTCAATTCCATCGATGATCGCTGGAATCCACACGAAACTGTCGTAATATATACCTAATGTAAGTCTGTCAATAGATTTTATATTGAAAATACTGTAACAATGACGAATGAGCCATAAAACGAATTTCACAAAATATAATATTTTTCTTTATTCACAACATTTCGACGTAACTACATCAAAAATTCCTATTCCACCTGATTGCTTACGTATTGAACAAATTATTGAATGAAATAACTGAAAAATATATGAGAAAAGAAACGAATTGATTGTTGTAGTTCTATAGAAAACTTTAGATACTTGGGATCATTTGTTTTTCATTTAGCGTTTACAACATTCAGCCTTATTTACTGCCAATAAAAATAAACTGATCAGCAAATTCTTAATTAAAAATTTTCCTAGCAAAATTTGAATTAAGAACGATCAAATTTTTTTTTTTTTCTTTTTTGAATGTCTTCCATATAGTTTAATTCAATCCGTTTAATAACATCCTGGCAGCCACGAAAGCCATTAAAGCGAGAAATTGAATTTGTCTTCCATACACTTTCCATCCTAACTTATCTTCCAGTAAATAAGAGCATTAAAACTGGGACATGTGATATAATAGTAGTAATAAAAGCGACATTATTGATTCCATCAGCGTGTATCTAATATGGACTGTCGTAAACCAACTTGACATATAAAATGTCGAACAGAATCGTAACTTCTGTTTTACTGCAAATATATTTATGCAACTTTTTACCGTATTGCTGTGACCGACATTAAGGTAAACCCCTTTTTTAATAGATTATGTGCCATGTTTATTGGGAAGACCAATGTTCGGTCGACCAAAAAAGTCGAGAGAGCAAATTTGAAAATTATTTTATTTTTATAGGGGTGGTGAATATTTTTTGCTAATATTTTGCCGGTATGTATTTTATTGATGTTGAATAGGCTCTTGGATAATACCAATTAAGTGAAATATAATTTTTTAATAATTAAAATCGAAATAATGAGGTCTACTCGAAATAAATCAGTTTTTTTTTATTATTGATAGGCTCACGCTTGACCACTGATGGTAAGCGATGATGTGGTCGACGATGTAGCACGCTTACCTTGAAGAAACCTATTCACTAGTTATTACCCGGGTTTCGCGCGTATCTTGTATTTTTGTAATATTCTTTATTACCTCATATCTTGCAAACCTCTAGACAGATTTATATAATTAAGAAATCATTAGATTGGTCTTCACCATTAACGTTAAAAAAATGGCGGCTTTTGGGCGCCATATTTTGGGGGTCTCAAATCCATCGAGTGGGATAGGTATCAAAATGAAGGGTTTTAAGAAGTGATTACAAAAATATATACCACCTATTTGTTTACAAGAAATTTGAAAAAAAAAATATAGCAAAAAAGTTGTAAGATAAGTGGTTAGCCAGCTCGCGAATATGTATTGTCCGACTGCACAGTCGGGTTCTAATTTTTTTATTAATTTTACCCTAAACAAGTAGCAAAAAGGCCTTGCAGATTGTATCTCAAGTAATAACTCAGTCTAAACCCTAAACCAAGGAACAGAATTATAAAATGACCCAAACCTTCCTAATCAAATTATTAAGTAACACGACGATCATTAAGGAACAGCAAATGACTCGACAGTAATTTGTGAGACGCTTTAGAAGCCGAGGTTTTCATAAATCATAGTATGGTTATTCGAAATCTTTGAAAAGTGGCCATCCTTGAATTCCTTCGCATGATAATGGTTCTAAAAGTACTTAATTTGTAACAAAAATGATAAACATTAACAAAATTCGAAAACTATAAGGGCAGGGAAGAATAGGACAAGAAATCGTAATACGCCGAACGCCCACTTGCTTCTCTTTGGACGATCCATCGATAAGCGCTGACACCGTGATGGATCAGCCAATATGGAAGAATTAAATTAAGAGTAAAATCTGACATACAGGCACATTTAGGAGTTATGGATATGATATAATCACCTTTGGTTAGTTCCGACCACTGTTTGGTGAAGTCTGTATCCGTCTACTCTCCGCCAGATCCCAGCCCAAGAGGCACCCCGGCGGATTTGGCGGTACAAGTCAGCAGATTGGGATAGAATGCGATATTTCCTCGCATGCTATTCTTGGCGGCCTGCTTGCTTCTATCTACTATCATCCAACGTTATGCGCTGACGCCGTGACGGATGTGTTGCACCAGTGGTTAGAGTAATACATTCCATTCGCTGATGTAACGGTGGCTAGCGTTGACCGACCATAGTTTGGTGCCGAGTGCAACCGCACCGACGCGACGACGCGACCGACACAAGGCGTACCTTAATAGGTACGCCTTGAGCGCTGAACCATAGTTGGATCGACGCTCAAGTGCGCAAGTTTGTAGTATTGTGCTGAACAATAAGCGCCCGACATACCTAAAAGACAACGACATCCTTAGTGATCGCCAAAATCGGTCAACTGGGGATCATCTAGTTTATGCCAGTCACATCTGGAATGAGGCCATCGAGGGGCACGTTGAAGCGTTTGCTGTCTCCCTTAAAATCTCGAAGGCTTTTAATACGGTCTGGCAGGAGAGCCTTATTGGTAAGCTCCCTTCCTTCGGTCTGCGTAGTGGTCTGTGTGACTGGATTGCAGACTTCCTGAGTTTTCTGTTTTGAAATTAAATATAATTTCTCCTTCGCTCTGATTGTTATCAATGTTTGCCAAGAGTTCCGAACTTTTTGCTGACCATTTTCGTAATTGGAAACCTCCTGACCTTAATAAATTGTTAAGATCTGTTATAAGTTGTTTACCATCCTGTATTGAATGACTACCATGAATCAGGTCATCCACGTAAAATGAATCTGTTAAGACCTTGGAAGCTTCCGGATATTTGTGTTCCTCATCCTTTGGTAACTGTCGCAAGGTCATCATTGCTAAGAAGGGAGCTGATTTTGTTCCATAAGTTACTGTTGCTAGTTGATATGTTTCAATTGTTTTGTGTGGCGAATCTCTCCACACTATCTGTTGATATCGACGATCTGCTTCATTTACCATTATTTGCCGGTACATTTTTTCGATATCGGCTGTATATGCGTAACGATATTGTCGCAATTTGATGATTAATTTTTGAAGGTCTTGTTGTAAATTGGGACCTTTAAACATTAGGTCGTTGACACTATTCCCGCTAGACGTCCTGGCCGACGCGTTGAATACGACCCAAAGTTTTGTTGTTGTTGACTCAGCTCGTTGTACAGCGTGGTGTGGCAGGTAGCACGATATTGTTGTATTGTTGTTGTTGTTTTTTCTTGGAAACATGTGACCTAAAGCTTGGTATTCATATATAAACAGTTTATATTGTTCTGCTAAGTTTGGCTGTTTTTGAAATTTCCGCTCCAAATTTTGGAACTGAGCTATGGCCATTTCTTTAGAAGACCCTAACTTTCCTTCGGTGTTTGATTTAAGATGTAGCCTGACTTCGTAGCGCCCATCTGCAAGTCGTTTTGTTGTTGCTAGATAATAGTCAATACATTCCTGATCCTCTGACGACACTTGCGATTCTTCGCTGATGTCTTCAATCTCCCAAAATCGTTGAACGTCTTGGGTGTTGCTCAGTACAACATTGCATCGATATGACGTCGTTTCTTCACCACCTCCGTATATGATCCAACCCAGTTGTGTCTGTTGGATTACCGGATGGGAAGGGCTTTCTCCTCTGATCAATCCCGATAGTAATATTATGCCATGGACGTTGGCATTAAGTAATAAGTCCACCGGCCTGCTTGAGTTGAATTCGGGATCTGCTAGCTTTAAATTTTCTATGTGACACAAATTAGCTCGATCAAATGTTTTGATTGGTAAGTTCCCAAGTAAGTTGTCCATTATTAGCACGTCTGTACTAAATGAAAAGTTGTTATGGATTGATGAGCAGTGAATAGTTAGTTTACCTTTACATTTGTTATGCTGTTCTCCTATGCCCATTACGATTCCTTTGCATCGCAATTTTTGTAATCCTAACCTTTTCACTGCCTCTTCCCTGATTAGGGACACTTGTGAACCCGGATCTATCAAGGCTCTTAAGACTTGATGGGACCCATCAATGGCTTGTACCTTGACTAAGGTAGTGGCTAACATCACTTCATTAGTTGTTAATGTATCCCCAGTGACATGAGATGAAACAGACACTATTGGGTTTTCATTAATTTGCTGTTGATTGATAATGGCCGCACTATTAGTAGTTGGCGATCTTGATTTTGTGCAAGCATCATGCATAATTGAATTGTGCGTTCCAATGCAATTGCGACACCGTTTGGTCGAAATGCATTGTTTACCATTATGATCGAATAAGCAATTTATGCATACTTTCAATTGCGAAACTGTTTTTAGCTTGTTTTCGCCGGTCGATTCTAAAAACCTTTTACAATTATATAGGCCGTGCTGCGGACCGCAAAGTGGACATTTATACGGCATCGACACGTGTAACGCTTTGGAGAATGATTTACTGCTGTTGCTATGCTGATTGTTGTAGCCTGTTTGATGATTTTTGTTAACCGAAGTTCTTGTATCTTGATTGGTCTTTTGTGTAAAACTTTCATGTTTTCTACGCGACGATTCTAGACTTGTAAACTTGCTCTCTACAAAGTCGAGAAACTCTTGTAGTACTGGTAGCTCACGTGCGTTTTTCAAGGAATCTATGTAGTCCCCAAATGTTTCCTGATCCAATTTTTGTGACAATAAGTTCACAAGTAGTGGATCCCATGTGTTGATGTCGACACCCAGGTTTTTTATACCATGTATGCTTTCTAGTGTGACGTCATGCAATTTTTTGATTTGTGTCCACGATTGCTGTTGCATGTTGGGTAAACCGAGTAAAGTGTTGACAATAGAGTTAAAAATAAGCTTTTTATTGTTGTAGCGATGGTCTAAAAGCTCCCAGCTTGTGTTGTAGTTTTCACTGCTTATTGGAAGATTGTAGTGTGTAAGACATATGTATGTGAGCTCATGTATTCTAATGTATCAATACGTACCTATATAAACAATTGTACTCTATAATTGGAGGCAGTAATAAAGGATATTCTAATGGAGATACTTGTTTAACTCATCTCCCCGGACTCACAACCTTACATGGCGACCCTGCCATCCGAGACGGGTGCCGAGTTCGGAATCTTTTCTGCCTCACCTCGCAACTTTCCTTTCAAAAATTGCATCTTCTGTGCGGCTGGCATTGACCGATTGCTGTGTATGGTCTCATTAAACAAATCTTTAAAGGAGTACCATTGGTGATATTTTCCTGTGAATATAGGGATATCCATTTGTGGAGTGCTATGTTCTTTGTAAGACACGGATCAGAGTTTATTGTTGATTGCTCTTTTGAGACTGATGAACGTTTTCTCATTGTTGCTGTAGATGATGTCATACTCTTCATCTGCGCCACACAGTTCACCGTCAATTTCCCAGTGTAGCTCATCAACCTGCTTCCATTTTGATTGTAAAGTTCTAAGGGCGTCCTCTAATTCCCACTTTTCATTGAGATCTTCCAGATCAATGTTGGTGATGGCCCTATTAAAGGCTTTGATATTCGCTGTTTGCTTGCGAACCATGTCATCAAGTTTACTTGTCGAACCCTTTACATCATCACTTGGCTGGTGCCCGGACCCCTTTCCGCTTGCTCTTGTTGACGATCTTCCTGTTTGGATTGAGACCGTTTGTGTGGTGATGGCGGGATTGTTGCTTATTTGATCCCACACATTGCTCGGCAATTAATGTTTTAATGCTAGTGTATAGCTGACTTGTTTGCTCGTGTTTCGAGTTTAGAAAATATCTATGCTCACTGACCCCACTCGCACAGTTACGTATATGATTGTTCTGGTAATCTTCCCAGTAACTCTCAAGTAGTTCCGAACGACGTCTGAAATAGTCATCCGTCTTTCTTTCGGCTCCGTCCTTTTTTATGTTAATTTTCAATTTATTGAGCGCTTCACTAATCTCCTGTTGCGATTCGTAAAGTCGTTCCATGTTATTGGTGGATATAATGCTTATGTTGTTAATTAAAAAGGAAAGATCTTACTTGTGTTCTCTGTCTCTTACGGATGTTAGTTTGATGTTGATGTTGGCGGAAACAGATCTGCTGTTGATCCTGTCCCCTTGCTGCTGGCGACGCCCTGCTGCTGACGTCTTGCTAATGTTTGTTTGTTGTTATGCGGACTGCTGCCACAATGATGATAGTTCAACGAACGAGGGTCCTCACAAATTTTTGGTCTGCTTTAACACTAGTCGACTCCTTCCGGACGGAGGACTATCAAAAACTCGCGAGGTCCCGCCCGATGGCTCGAAGGACCATGTAAAGGTTGTCTGTTGGGATGTTAAATGAGAGATAGAAATATTCACTTAAAACTGTATATTGTTAAGAAAAATGTTACAAATGTTTAATAGAGCGAGGGAGCACGCGCGACGGCACTTAATGCTAACCGATCACGTACTGAAGTTAATTGGTATATGGGTCACTTGACGTAAACGCGTATAATGCTGATTTGGCTATAAATTTATAGTTATGATGTGCGGTTCGCCGTACACATATTCCTTACAAAAACAAGGTGTTACGGTGGTTTTTTGCACAGTTTTTGAACGCACATTGCGGCATTTCAACGTATTAATGTTGGCAATGATTGGACCATACTAATTTGAAATAGTGCGACAACCGCCCGTTTTTGAAGCGCTGACCGGGAATCTAGTGTATTCTTCATCGAAGGGTGAAAGCATATTCAGTTAGTAAACTGTCTGATATTATAAGAATAATCAGACTGCGCTCTAGTACAAACAAATTACTGACGTAGCTCAAAAAGCAGCAAATCTGGAATTGGGCCTGGGTAGTCCATGTCTGCCAAAATATGCCGTCATATCTGTGGGTCCGTATATTGCAAGGGGTCCAGCCCCTTGACACAGGTAGACGAGGTCGCGGTAGACTGAGGAGAAGATGGCGGGACTTCTTGGATGGCTTCCTCGAGAATTGGCGTGAAGAAGCATAACATGAAGAGAAATAGAAGCAATGGAGTAGGCCTTTTCTGGGAACTGATAAAAAACCATGTACGGGTCAAATAAATGTTATTTTTTTTGTGATATCAAGCACGTTTCACAACTATCTCGCCTGATGTTAATCGATAATGTGGTTGTGAATTACACTCCTTAGCTGTACGCATAATGAAAGTATTCGCAAAACGCTTTGTGCCTATGGGTGGTATGTCCACCATGTACCGATGGCGAATTGCCGTACGTCTTTTAGTCCAATGATGGGAAGGGCTAGACGGAATCAAATTGTGCAGTTTCATCGCACACTCCCTGAAATGTAACCTATAAATAACCGACAGGCTGGCGACTCTGCATCGATATTCAAGGCTCTGCAGCTTTGAGTCGACCAGTGCATCTTTGCCGATAAGCCTCTTGGCCCGTTTGTCAATCGACTTAAGTGCATCAAATTGGTATTTGGCAGATCCGTCCCAGAGGTGAGTGCAGTAACTCCTTGCATGACCGAATATGCTCTTTATACAAGCTGAGCAGCTGTTCAGGTGTGAAGTACCGTCTCACCTACAGCATTTGCCTCAATGAATTCACCAAAATTTAAGGTCGATGTCAACGTAACACCAAGAAGGTCGAGAAGGTCCGTTAACACCACGGAAAGATGGAGCCAGGTAGAATTGATCCTTTAAAAAAAAAAAAGACATGCCTTAGCAGCATTAAAACTGACTAGGTTGGCATCGCCCCATTCGGAGACTATATTCAAAGACAGGTTCAAGCGCTCAAGAATGGCGTCCTGGAGAGACTAGATCTGAGGCCCAGTAGCTCATGCGAAGGACACGTATCTTTCAGCAACAGTATTGTCGTCTGCATATCCAAAAGTTTCAGGTTTTAGCAGGTCATTAATGTGCAGCAAGAACAATATCGCCGAGAGCACCGAACCCTGAGGGACTCCGGCGTTAATACATAACTGACCGGACGAGCACGATAACCATCGCATGGACCGATCCCTCAGGAAGTCTGCAATCCAGTCACACAGACCACTACGCAGACCGAAGGAAGGGAGCTTACCAATAAGGCTCTCCTGCCAGACCGTATTAAAAGCCTTCGAGATTTTAAGGGAGACAGCAAACGCTTCACCGTGCCCCTCGATGGCCTCATTCCAGATGTGACTGGCATAAACTAGATGATCCCCAGTTGACCGATTTTGGCGATCACTAAGGATGTCGTTGTCTTTTAGGTATGTCGGGCGCTTATTGTTCAGCACAATACTACAAACTTGCGCACTTGAGCGTCGATCCAACTATGGTTCAGCGCTCAAGGCGTACCTTAATAGGTACGCCTTGAGCGCTGAACCATAGTTGGACCATAGTTGTCAGACGACAATACTGTTGCTGAAAGATACGTGTCCTTCGCATGAGCTACTGGGCCTCAGATCTAGTCTCTCCAGGACGCCATTCTTGAGCGCTTGAACCTGTCTTTGCATATAGTCTCCGAATGGGGCGATGCCAACCTAGTCAGTTTTAATGCTGCTAAGGCATGTCTTTTTTTTTTTTAAAAAGGATCAATTCTACCTGGCTACATCTTTCCGTGGTGTTAACGGACCTTCTCGACCTTCTTGGTGTTACGTTGACATCGACCTTAAATTTTGGTGAATTCATTGAGGCAAATGCTGTAGGTGAGACGGTACTTCACACCTGAACAGCTGCTCAGCTTGTATAAAGAGCATGTTCGGTCATGCAAGGAGTTACTGCACTCACCTTGTAACAAATATATTTCCGCGACGACTCCCGGCGACATCTGGTGTCTCAAGTGTACCTTTTCACCTAGGTGTGTCACTAGGTGGTGGAGGCACTTTGGGACTAGATGGCGCTGAGATCGGGACGGAATTATTGTAAATTCTTTACGAAACCCGTTAAATATTGTGTGCATTAATATAATTCAACAAACACACAATCTCCTACATGTCTAGCCTATTAATTTCTGGTATACATAATTATTTAAAGAAGATATAGACATGACATCTCTATGGGTCAATAATATTCTCAATGTCTATGGCCGACGAGAATGACATTTCTTTTTCATTACGAATGGATACCGAACAGGCAATAAAAAAATCTGATCTTGGTGAAAAGGAAACTGAGATAAATTAAAATGACTCGGACGAGACAGGGAATTAGCCCTAAATTTAAAGTAATAATGTGCCAGCAAGCGCTGTGAGTATTTGTGGAATTAAACTATATTTTCATGCTTGTGAGACATGTGCTCGTATGATGCTAATACCGCATTTTCTCCCATCGACAGGGCTTCTTAGGATTAATTAAAATATTTATTAATAAAATAAACATGGTCAACTACATGCATTGAGAAAAGCAACACAGCATTTAACAACAGGCTCCGGACACCCATGATACTTCGGCTGGTGAAATACGTGATGCAATCGGCACATAGGGAATGATGCTGGTTGTGATATCACATATCTGAAGCTAAGTTTAAAAGGGTAGTTTATATACCATCCACAAGTAAGTGTGATACATATAAAATTGTGATGCAGTAGTGATGCCTGGGAATTAATAAAATAGTTGACCAAATATAAAGACTTTTACTTCTATCGACCCTCATGCGAAGTCATCCCTGCAATTGTCTCATCCAGAATACCTACCCCTGAGCTGGCTGGTGAGTAAGGAGAAAAAGATGTCTTACAACCTCTGGGACGGATCTGCCAAATACCAATTTGATGCACTTAAGTCGATTGACAAACGGGCCAAGAGGCTTATCGGCAAAGATGCACTGGTTGACTCAAAGCTGCAGAGCCTTGAATATCGATGCAGAGTCTTCAGCCTGTCGGTTATTTATAGGTTACATTTCAGGGAGTGTGCGATGAAACTGCACAATTTGATTCCGCCTAGCCCTTCCCATCATTGGACTAAAAGACGTACGGCAATTCGCCATCGGTACATGGTGGACATACCACCCATAGGCACAAAGCGTTTTGCGAATACTTTCATTATGCGTACAGCTAAGGAGTGTAATTCACAACCACATTATCGATTAACATCAGGCGAGATAGTTGTGAAACGTGCTTGATATCACAAAAAAAATAACATTTATTTGACCCGTACATGGTTTTTTATCAGTTCCCAGAAAAGGCCTACTCCATTGCTTCTATTTCTCTTCATGTTATGCTTCTTCACGCCAATTCTCGAGGAAGCCATCCAAGAAGTCCCGCCATCTTCTCCTCAGTCTACCGCGACCTCGTCTACCTGTGTCAAGGGGCTGGACCCCTTGCAATATACGGACCCACAGATATGACGGCATATTTTGGCAGACATGGACTACCCAGGCCCAATTCCAGATTTGCTGCTTTTTGAGCTACGTCAGTAATTTGTTTGTACTAGAGCGCAGTCTGATTATTCTTATAATATCAGACAGTTTACTAACTGAATATGCTTTCACCCTTCGATGAAGAATACACTAGATTCCCGGTCAGCGCTTCAAAAACGGGCGGTTGTCGCACTATTTCAAATTAGTATGGTCCAATCATTGCCAACATTAATACGTTGAAATGCCGCAATGTGCGTTCAAAAACTGTGCAAAAAACCACCGTAACACCTTGTTTTTGTAAGGAATATGTGTACGGCGAACCGCACATCATAACTATAAATTTATAGCCAAATCAGCATTATACGCGTTTACGTCAAGCGACCCAAATACCAATTAACTTCAGTACGTGATCGGTTAGCATTAAGTGCCGTCGCGCGTGCTCCCTCGCTCTATTAAACATTTGTAACATTTTTCTTAACAATATACAGTTTTAAGTGAATATTTCTATCTCTCATTTAACATCCCAACAGACAACCTTTACATGGTCCTTCGAGCCATCGGGCGGGACCTCGCGAGTTTTTGATAGTCCTCCGTCCGGAAGGAGTCGACTAGTGTTAAAGCAGACCAAAAATTAGTGAGGACCCTCGTTCGTTGAACTATCATCATTGTGGCAGCAGTCCGCATAACAACAAACAAACATTAGCAAGACGTCAGCAGCAGGGCGTCGCCAGCAGCAAGGGAACAGGATCAACAGCAGATCTGTTTCCGCCAACATCAACATCAAACTAACATCCGTAAGAGACGGAGAACACAAGTAAGATCTTTCCTTTTTAATTAACAACATAAGCATTATATCCACCAATAACATGGAACGACTTTACGAATCGCAACAGGAGATTAGTGAAGCGCTCAATAAATTGAAAATTAACATAAAAAAGGACGGAGCCGAAAGAAAGACGGATGACTATTTCAGACGTCGTTCGGAACTACTTGAGAGTTACTGGGAAGATTACCAGAACAATCACATACGTAACTGTGCGAGTGGGGTCAGTGAGCATAGATATTTTCTAAACTCGAAACACGAGCAAACAAGTCAGCTATACACTAGCATTAAAACATTAATTGCCGAGCAATGTGTGGGATTAGCTGCAACAATCCCGCCATCACCACACAAACGGTCTCAATCCAAACAGGAAGATCGTCAACAAGAGCAAGCGGAAAGGGGTCCGGGCACCAGCCAAGTGATGATGTCAAAGGGTTCGACAAGTAAACTTGATGACATGGTTCGCAAGCAAACAGCGAATATCAAAGCCTTTAATAGGGCCATCACCAACATTGATCTGGAAGATCTCAATGAAAAGTGGGAATTAGAGGACGCCCTTAGAACTTTACAATCAAAATGGAAGCAGGTTGATGAGCTACACTGGGAAATTGACGGTGAACTGTGTGGCGCAGATGAAGAGTATGACATCATCTACAGCAACAATGAGAAAACGTTCATCAGTCTCAAAAGAGCAATCAACAAGAAACTCTGGTCCGTGTCTTACAAAGAACATAGCACTCCACAAATGGATATCCCTATATTCACAGGAAAATATCACCAATGGTACTCCTTTAAAGATTTGTTTAATGAGACCATAAACAGCAATCGGTCAATGCCAGCCGCCCAGAAGATGCAATTTTTGAAAGGAAAGTTGCGAGGTGAGGCAGAAAAGATTATACAACATCTTCCAATAAGCAGTGAAAACTACAACACAAGCTGGGAGCTTTTAGACCATCGCTACAACAATAAAAAGCTTATTTTTAACTCTATTGTCAACACTTTACTCGGTTTACCCAACATGCAACAGCAATCGTGGACACAAATCAAAAAATTGCATGACGTCACACTAGAAAGCATACATGGTATAAAAAACCTGGGTGTCGACATCAACACATGGGATCCACTACTTGTGAACTTATTGTCACAAAAATTGGATCAGGAAACATTTGGGGACTACATAGATTCCTTGAAAAACGCACGTGAGCTACCAGTACTACAAGAGTTTCTCGACTTTGTAGAGAGCAAGTTTACAAGTCTAGAATCGTCGCGTAGAAAACATGAAAGTTTTACACAAAAGACCAATCAAGATACAAGAACTTCGGTTAACAAAAATCATCAAACAGGCTACAACAATCAGCATAGCAACAGCAGTAAATCATTCTCCAAAGCGTTACACGTGTCGATGCCGTATAAATGTCCACTTTGCGGTCCGCAGCACGGCCTATATAATTGTAAAAGGTTTTTAGAATCGACCGGCGAAAACAAGCTAAAATCAGTTTCGCAATTGAAAGTATGCATTAATTGCTTATTCGATCATAATGGTAAACAATGCACTTCGACCAAACGGTGTCGCAATTGCAATGGAACGCACAATTCAATTATGCATGATGCTTGCACAAAATCAAGATCGCCAACTACTAATAGTGCGGCCATTATCAATCAACAGCAAATTAATGAAAACCCAATAGTGTCTGTTTCATCTCATGTCACTGGGGATACATTAACAACTAATGAAGTGATGTTAGCCACTACCTTAATCAAGGTACAAGCCATTGATGGGTCCCATCAAGTCTTAAGAGCCTTGATAGATCCGGGTTCACAAGTGTCCCTAATCAGGGAAGAGGCAGTGAAAAGGTTAGGATTACAAAAATTGCGATGCAAAGGAATCGTAATGGGCATAGGAGAACAGCATAACAAATGTAAAGGTAAACTAACTATTCACTGCTCATCAATCCATAACAACTTTTCATTTAGTACAGACGTGCTAATAATGGACAACTTACTTGGGAACTTACCAATCAAAACATTTGATCGAGCTAATTGGTGTCACATAGAAAATTTAAAGCTAGCAGATCCCGAATTCAACTCAAGCAGGCCGGTGGACTTATTACTTAATGCCAACGTCCATGGCATAATATTACTATCGGGATTGATCAGAGGAGGAAGCCCTTCCCATCCGGTAATCCAACAGACACAACTGGGTTGGATCATATACGGAGGTGGTGAAGAAACGACGTCATATCGATGCAATGTTGTACTGAGCAACACCCAAGACGTTCAACGATTTTGGGAGATTGAAGACATCAGCGAAGAATCGCAAGTGTCGTCAGAGGATCAGGAATGTATTGACTATTATCTAGCAACAACAAAACGACTTGCAGATGGGCGCTACGAAGTCAGGCTACATCTTAAATCAAACATCGAAGGAAAGTTAGGGTCTTCTAAAGAAATGGCCATAGCTCAGTTCCAAAATTTGGAGCGGAAATTTCAAAAACAGCCAAACTTAGCAGAACAATATAAACTGTTTATATATGAATACCAAGCTTTAGGTCACATGTTTCCAAGAAAAAACAACAACAACAATACAACAATATCGTGCTACCTGCCACACCACGCTGTACAACGAGCTGAGTCAACAACAACAAAACTTTGGGTCGTATTCAACGCGTCGGCCAGGACGTCTAGCGGGAATAGTGTCAACGACCTAATGTTTAAAGGTCCCAATTTACAACAAGACCTTCAAAAATTAATCATCAAATGGCGACAATATCGTTACGCATATACAGCCGATATCGAAAAAATGTACCGGCAAATAATGGTAAATGAAGCAGATCGTCGATATCAACAGATAGTGTGGAGAGATTCGCCACACAAAACAATTGAAACATATCAACTAGCAACAGTAACTTATGGAACAAAATCAGCTCCCTTCTTAGCAATGATGACCTTGCGACAGTTAGCAAAGGATGAGGAACACAAATATCCGGAAGCTTCCAAGGTCTTAACAGATTCATTTTACGTGGATGACCTGATTCATGGTAGTCATTCAATACAGTATGGTAAACAACTTATAACAGATCTTAACAATTTATTAAGGTCAGGAGGTTTCCAATTACGAAAATGGTCAGCAAAAAGTTCGGAACTCTTGGCAAACATTGATAACAATCAGAGCGAAGGAGAAATTATATTTAATTTCAAAACAGAAAACCCATCAAAAACATTAGGATTACGGTGGAATGCTACAGATGATCAGTTTACTTTCAAACACAATTCAGCAAAACATAATACAACATTGACGAAGCGAATGCTTTTGGCCGAGATATCTAAACTATTTGACCCCTTAGGGTGGATATCACCGGTAACAACAAAATTAAAAATTCTATTCCAAAAACTATGGATAAATAATCTGGAATGGGATGAAGAAGTCCCAGAAAACATTAAAAACGAATGGAATACGTTACAAACAGATATAGTAAATATCAATGAATATAAAATACCACGATGGATCGGGTATCAACCTCATGACACAATTGAACTGCACTGCTACTGCGATGCGTCAACAAAAGCGTACGCTGCAGTTATTTATGCGCGTATCAAAAAACATAACAAATCTTCAGTAGTATTAGTTGTGGCTAAATCTCGACTAGTTCCGGTTTCTAAAAGTGTTACTTTACCGAAATTGGAGTTGTCAGGAGCACATTTACTAGGAATATTAATGAACAAAGTCATCAGCTGTTTAGGAGACCAAAAAATCCAAATATTTGGATGGACAGACTCGATGGTTGTCTTGGGCTGGTTGCAAGGCGATCCCGGACGCTGGAAACCGTTCGTAGCAAACAGAACGAAAAGCATTACTGAAGTAATAAAACCAGACTGCTGGCGATATTTGTCAAGTCAGAAGAGAATCCAGCGGACGCAGCAAGCTGGGGAATTTTGCCATCTCAGTTAAAACATCATAGTCTGTGGTGGCAAGGACCTAGCATTTTGAAAACATTCGATGCAAATTTGGAGTCATCAAACCCAATCCTTTTTACAACAGACCAAGAAATTAAAACGAAACATATTCAGAGTCACAAAACAAATGCTTTGATAACTCAGCATCAAAATACAAATACAGAAAGCATCATTAGTAAACTACTGGATAAATACAGCTCATTTACTAAAACTGTAAAAGTACTCGCATGGTTATTACGCGCTACAAAAACAATGCAATTACACAACAACGTCACATCAATGAAACATGGCTCATTGCCGTCGTATCTCACATTATTAGAATTACGAAACGCCAAATCATTGATAGTTAAACATGTACAAAGAACAGTATTTTCAGTAGAGATAGAACACTTAAAAAAGCATGGTAAATTGAACAACAAGAGCAATCTATTAAAATTAGATCCCTTTATCGATCGAGAGGGTATCCTTCGGGTAGGTGGTCGCCTAAGAAAAGCAGACATTGGGATGGAGATGAAACATCCAGCAATACTGCCAAACAAAAGCCGTTTAACAACACTTGTCATCAATCAAGCTCATCTACTAACTTACCATGGTGGGCCACGCTTAACTCTAGCAAACATTAGACAAAAGTATTGGATAATCGGAGGCAACAGTGCGGTCAAGAAGGAAGTTAGAAACTGCGTACTTTGCAGAAAACACTCACCACGAATGCAGCATCAGTTAATGGGAGATCTACCAGAATCCCGAAGCAAACCCGCTCCCGCTTTCTATCACACCGGTGTAGATTATACCGGCTATGTTGAAATAAAAAGCAACAAAGGACGGGGGATAAAGACAACAAAAGGCTACATAGCATTATTTGTGTGTATGGCGACCCGAGCTGTTCATCTGGAACTAGTGTCCGACTTAAGTAGCTCTGCATTTTTAGCTGCACTACAGCGAATGCCTGCCAGAAGAGGAGCTCCCCGTCACATATACACCCCGTCACAACGGAACCAACTTTGTTGGGGCGAACAGAGTTTTACAAGAACAATTTCATGACCTACAAAGTATGTTTGACAACAACTTATCAGCAGAATTAACAGATTTACAAATACAATGGCATTTTAATGCACCATCATGGCCAAGTGCAGGTGGATTATGGGAGAGAGCTGTTAGAAGCCTAAAACAACACCTCAAAAGAGTAGTTGGTGAGCAGAAGCTAACTTTTGAAGAATATACAACTGTCTTAGCAAAACTGGAGTCATGTATGAACTCTAGACCGCTGTGTGCGTTATCCGAAAACATAGATGATTTGGAAGTACTGACTCCAGCTCATTTCCTAACTGGGAGGCCAGGAACATCAATCATCGAAACAGAACATGATGCACGCACCAGGTGGACTCTATCTGCCAAAATTGCGCATGATATCTGGAAAAGGTGGAAAACAGAATATTTAGCACAACAGTCAATGCGTCCTAAATGGAAGAACATTAAAAACAATATTGAAATAGGGCAGTTAGTAACTATACAGGACAACAATCTCCCGCCAGGGAAATGGATGATGGGCAGAGTAATAGAGCTCCACCTTGGACAGGACGGTCTCGTTCGAGTAGTAACGATAAAAACAAAAAATGGTGTCTTAAAACGACCTATTGTAAAATTATCGATTCTACCGATCTCATCTCACAAACAGGAAGACATGAAAAACGACCAGGACAGTAATAAAAATGGGGTTGAAAAAACAAAGGTTAACACAAATAAACCTAAATCATTATTTACATCAATGGCGCTTTCTTTGATAATTTTTATGTCATTGATAACAACATCACAAACAACAGAAATTATATCACCATTAGCTAACAATATCTCATTATATTTTGACTCTATCAACAACATGCAACTTATAAGAGACAAATGGACCCTCATTGTATACTACAATATGACTCCGTACTGGGACGGCATGACAACAGCAACAAAGTTCCTGGACTATTTAGACAAAACATGCAGCACATTAACAGAAACAAGTCGATGCGGTATGCTACTACTCCAATTACATCACGAGTACTCTGAATTACAACATTACAACCGACTCCTATTGAATCAGTATTTCGACACGCACGACAGACAGCGTCGCGGCCTTATCAATGGAATAGGTAACATTGCAAACGCACTGTTCGGAGTATTGGACGAGAGTTTCGCCGAACAGTATAAAAAAGATATCCAACTTATAACACAAAATGAGCATCATCTTACAAACTTACTCAAAAACCAAACATCTATCGTTGAGGCTGAATACAATGTACTGAAACGGACTGAACAACATATACAACGGCAACATAAAACAATTAACAAGCATTTAAACGAGCTAGATCGAGCAACTAACACAATTAAAGAAAACATGGACAAACTAAGTGACAGTCAGGATTTCAATTTATCAGCACTAACAGCAGTTACTGCACAGTCTGAAAGAAATTCAGAACACTCTATTAGATACCATAACAGACGTTCATCATGGCAAATTCAATACCCATTTATTAACCCCTGATCAATTAAGAAATAAGTTACAGTTCATATCTGGGCAGCTGAACAAAGAGGTGACCATACCAGTGGACAATATACAATCAGACCTTAGGTCAGTCTATAGCATGCTGAGTGCAAAGGCAAGAGTAATGACAGATTACGTCATATTCGAAATAACATTTCCATTGGTTAGTAGAGACAGTTATAAGATTTATAAGATCCTTTCAGTTCCTCATCAAATCGGTACAAACATGCTCAACGTATTGCCGATAACAGACTACGTAGCAATAAATTTGAAAAAGGATGCATACCTAACAATATCATTCACGGAACTTCAGCTATGTCAACATAATGAAAATTCATATTTGTGTACAATAGACAAGCCAGTCAACTATCTTCCCATTGACGAGAAATTCTGTAAGGTCAATCACAACATTAACCAATGTGTAGTAAGCAAATCTCAGTGCAGTGATATGTGGATTGAGTTGAACGATCCATCTAAGTACCTATACTTTCGCTGCAACACATATCCGATCAGGATCATCTGTCAAGATCAAGTTACCTACAAGCAAATCAGCGGAGCTGGTATAATTAGTTTGAAGCCTAAGTGCATAATTAAAGGCAAAGACTTTGCTCTATACTCTCGTTCCCATTCGGGAAACATCATAAAAACTGACCCTGAAATAGAAACTCCACAGATAACTGAATTCCATCATTTAGTAAACATCTCCCTATCAGACTACACGGAATCCATAGATCCGCTAAACCAAACATTAGAAAGCATCGGCCAACAGATAAAACAATTGAAAACGGCTACAGCAAACACTTCAATCGAGATCGATCGAAATCACCTTAGCCTATCAACACATGACGTTCATCAATACGCCATTTGCTATGGCTTGTTGTGCGCGTCCATTGTAGCAGCAGCGGTATTCCTGTGGCGCAGGAGGAAGGCGGCTACCAGAAACCTCACGCAGACGGAACCTACAGTGAAATTTTCGCGAAACATCAATTTAAATTCTAGTGAAGTGAATCAAGTGAAACTGCCGCGAAAGCAGAGCATAGTGGCTGACCGTCAGCCCAGTGAAGTGAATGTGATAGCTGGCAACGCTAGCTTAAATACTGTACATGACCAAGCAACGTCCCCTAGGCCACAAAGACGTAACTTTTACACTGGGGATGATATTGTTTAATTTTAATATTTTTATTAGCATAAGTTTTTGTAACATTTTCGCCCGGGAGCATGTACGGCGAACCGCACATCATAACTATAAATTTATAGCCAAATCAGCATTATACGCGTTTACGTCAAGCGACCCAAATACCAATTAACTTCAGTACGTGATCGGTTAGCATTAAGTGCCGTCGCGCGTGCTCCCTCGCTCAATTAAACATTTGTAACATTTTTCTTAACAATATACAGTTTTAAGTGAATATTTCTATCTCTCATTTAACATCCCAACAGACAACCTTTACAATATGTTTTATCGGTAAGTTTATATCATTTTGTGTTTTTCATAAAGTAAAAACCGTATTAAATAGTAAATATGCATCAATTACCAAATATTATCGTTTGACCAACGTTTGCGTACAAATAGCGAACGCGCCAACTATTGTAACAAACATCGACTGTTCTGGAACAGAGAATGCATGGAGTAGTATGTAAAGCTTTTTTTTTAGCTTTCCTAATGATCCATAGAAAACGAAATAAAGTAACCCCGAAATTTCCTACATAGTAATTTTAACCTTATTGCTGAAATTTTAAGTTTGATTTTATAATAGATATTTTTGTACCTAGATATTACCTTTTTTATAATCTTTAGTCTCGCGTTTGACCACTATCTCGGCTGATGTTAAGCGATGATGTGGTCTAGTCTGACTTTTAATTTTCAAGTTTTCAAGCAAACCCTACCCTACCTACCTTCCTACCCTACCTAACTATCCTACCTACCTAATATAGCTATACGCCCACATATATATATATATATATATATATTTTAAACTGTCTCTTTATTCGAACGAACAAAACAAAAAAAAAAATATTCAAATCGATCCAGCCGTTTTTGAGTTTTATCGAGACCAACGAACAGCGACTGATTTTTATAATATAGATAGAAAGGTAGATAAGTGTGTGTGGCCATTTGAAAGACCTATTTTCGTTTCTGATTGTTAATCTGGTATTTTTATAGATCGATGATATAAAAAAAAAGAATTGAACGTTTCGACTCCATTCTTTCCTTGTCCAAGCACCGAGCTCGAAAATAAATTTTAAAAATTCGAATTTCGAATTGGTTTTTTTGGCACATTGTAATTTAGACTTTAATGCTTGATGTTGAACTTTAATCTTGCAAGACTACATTTGTATTGAGCTCATAATTGTTTTATTGCTTTGTATATAGTTTTGTGAATGCAACTTTAAACATTGCACTTAAGGTTGAATTTGCATTAAAGTATATTTATCTTAAGTAGAATTCTTAGAATTACCTAAACACAATTGGCGTCAGTTTTAAAGATAAGTTTTGAATGGGATCCTATATCTAGTGTATTCTTCATCAAAGCTTTCACCACAAACAAAGTACCTACTAAAGTAGATAAATCAGTTTACAATTACGTACTTTAATTGAAAACATAATTACATCGCTAGCCCGTTTGTTTATTGTAACACAAACTACAGAATTTGGTACATTGTGTACATCAATATTGTACAAAGTTAGTTTGTTCCTATTGACGTCACTCCGAGTATAATGAGGCAAAGTTTAATAACTGAATGAAAGCGTGTCGAGTAAACTTGTGATGTTGTTACGAAATATTGGGTATTAGCTGTAGTAAACAGTTGGTTTTGGTAACAGGTTTTTTATGTCATCCTTTGTTTACAGGATAGAACTCAAAATCGGTTGAACGGTCATTAAAAAGAGTTGTAAACATGTCTAATGGTATTTCAAATGGAGTATAGATAACTGTATGAAACTAAATCTGTATGAAAACTAAGCGAGCCACTTTTTCACACACAATTTAAATAGTTATATGTGCAATAAGAGAGCAAAGTTGGTTTTTGCTGCAAGTGTTGATTTTGAATCCCGAGTAAGCGAAGGATTCTAGTTTAGAATCCTGAGTGCTGGGTGAGGTGCTGAGGTGAAAAACAAATTTACTTACCAATGAAAGAAAACATTTCCAATGCCTCTTATCAACACTTTCTATACAGTCTTTACAGCTCAACATGGCAAATCAAGGCATTTTTTCTAGATTGCGTTGGATTTCCGGTGGCGATAATGCTAAATGGAAAGCTTAGATTGCGATCATTGATCGCAATTTTACATTCATATTTCATTTCATAAATTGTAACGTTACGTTTTGCTTAACTGTAAACTCAGTTGACCAAAACGTAAGCCACGTTAATAATAAAGGAAACAAAGGGCGGCTTCGTACGATGTGCCGTTGTATGAGGTCGTCAGCTAGGCAGGCAGCAGGACAGACAGGAACTCTAAGTAGTGAAGAGGCAACCGCAGACCAGGGCGGCGTGGCACGGTGCGATGGGACGGCTGGTGGAGTGCTACTCGTACCGCGTGATGTGGGCCCTCGTGTCCAGCGTGCGCACCCTGCGCGTACTGCTGGAGAGCGCGCGCGCATTCTGCCGCGCCGCTGAGGACCTGTCTGCCACAGTTCATACACGACGTGCCAGTCTGGCACATCTTGTTATTATAAGCAGTAAAAGTACACTTATGAGACCAAATGTGATTTATTTATAGTTTTGTGAGATTTATATAACTCTTTCACAACTGAATTCATTACAATTTAAGAGTTTTCAGATAAGATAGTACTTTGTAATTCCAGGCTAAAATATGTCCTTCAAATTTCGCAACCAAAAGCAAACTGAAAAAAAAGCCGTCGCCCGTTTTTAATCGTTCTGTCATATCTTCTAAATTTCAAATTCAAATCTCAATTAAGAAATCAAGACCAGAATGAATAAAAAACGGTTTACAGAGGGGGCGCTGCCCTTATTATAATGTACAACTAGCTCAAGGTAGGTCTAGTCCATGGTATGTTATGTCTATGGCTTAAGAAAATAAAATAGACAGACATACGTCAGATCAGATGAAAATGTCATAAAGACAAAGATTTTACAAATTTGCAATATAAATTAAGTTGAAGATATTAAATCAATCAGAGATAACTAAAATATCCTTTACAGGTGCTAAACAGTATCAAAGAATACTTAAAAATTAGTCACATGAGTTGATACAATATGAAAAGTTAAAAAAGGTACGGTTTGTATAGTGTTATAAAACATAAATAGACTAAAAGATGTGGAATGAATACCACAAAATATAGCTGATAAATGTTGTTATAACGCGCACGGGAGCAAAGTTTCAATTAAAATAATTTATAATACCGTAGAAGTGCGATTAAATATAAAATCAAGTATAATTCTGCAATTTACGCAGCTCCTTTGTATTCGAAAAAAAAGAATCATTTTCTGAAACATAAATCTCTATTAAAGCAGTGGTTGGTAAATTCCGTAATTTTCTTGACCTACCAAAGGACATGGCTAAATAAAGTATGGAAGATTGGCCTAGCAATTTATAAACATTTTTACTAGTAATATGTAATGCTGAATATTAATATTTCGCATAAAAACATGTTTCAGGAACTTTTTATATCGTCACAATCCTGAAAATAAAATCTGAGAAACTCCTACATCAATAGGTATACAAACTTGTAAAAGAATAAGATTTTGCTATGATACGTTAGCAAGGCGTTTTGTGGCTAAATAATAACAGCTGCACAGGTCGATCTTCAATGTTAAATAACGCTTGCCGAGGTCATTCTGTGGATGGGTGACCATCTTAACTTATTGAGTTTCCTTCGTGCCTTGGAAAGGGCTGTCATTTAAAGATTCATGATAAATCAATACGCGATTGAAAATTAAGACCATACTAGTTGGCTCTGTATTAATAGATAGTATCCAGCGAAAGAACCTTCATTCAAAGTGAGTTTCCCCGATACCCCCAACATGTTTTTTTTAATTTGGTTCTAATCGAATCAAGTGTAATCGAGAAGAATCGAACGTAACTTTTTAGTGATAGGACTATATAAGTGCCGTTTCTTGTCAGATATTGCCAATAATTTATACAAATCAGATAAATGCAATTAAATAAATCAGCGTTGTGAGATGTATTTCGATAGGTATAAAAATAAATAATAATGAATAGGTACTATTCATTTCGGCTTACGCAAATGTCTTTAAAAGTAGGTTTATTGACTTCAATTTTTGTAATTAAAAGTAGGTTTATTCACTACAAATTCTTCTTGTCAAACAAGAACATGAAAAAAACTTTTAATTATTTGATTTTTTTCACGAAATAATAAAACCGTAATAATTCATTAATGAATATTTGATTGTTACGAGTTAGTGATAAATTTCTATCCATTCTAAGGGCAGTTGTTTAGCCATGTCCTTTGGAAAATATTCGCAAAAATAAAAAGTTGTAAATAAACTCGATCTAAAATCCAAAAAACTATGAAAATTGACATTTTGAAGAACTCAGAATACACACATGTTTCAATACAAGGAAGCGCATTTATCCCTTTCATTTTGATATCTCAAAAGTATCCATTGGTGTTTTTTTTTGAGTATACGGATTATTGAACATATGAAGCAATTCGCAAAGAACAGAACAGAACAGAACGGAACTGAACGGAACGGAACGGAACAGAACGGCACGGAACGGAACGGAACGGATCGGAACGGAACGGAACGGAGCGGAGCGGAACGGAACAGAACAGAATGTAATATTATATTATCTTTATTTACATAGATACAAGTATATACAGTGTATAAAACACATAATTAACTAAGACTACAAACATATACACTAAAACCAAAAACTATTCACTAACTAAACTAAAAAATATACTAAACTAAAAAATGGCGTCGAAAATCTCCTCCACATCGTTGTCTACTGGTAATGTGCCCAAAAAACTGCCAGCATTGCCATCGTTGCGTGCCAGGCCATGGGGTTCCAATACAGCCAGAACGCCGACGGTGACGAGAGAATATAATGGAACAGAATAGAATATTCGTTTGCAAATAGGATTATCGTTAAAAATAGCCGGTGCCATACCAAAACACTTTTCCTCAACCAAGCAATCCTACATCCACCTGTCCGTAACTAATTTTGTTATTGAGATCGCAAAGTTACATCTCGACATCTGCTTTCCGAAAAAGACAAAGTGACTACTAGCGACAGCAATTTGCTAAAAAGTTGAAATATTATATGAGATCGACATGCGCTACCGAAATGGTACGTGTTCAATTCCAGTAGATATATTCTTAGTTTTTAATGATCGTTGTCACTGGCAGAATGTCTCTGTGTCTAGACAACAAGATCTAGTAAGTAAATTAAATTCAGAGAAACTAATTTTGAATACTTAAAGTTCTAATAGAGTTTATAATTGAAATAAGTCAGAAACAATACAAACTTTCTTCTTAATTTTAAACTTTCTTTCTAAACCTATAACTAGCTTTTTCCCCTGGCCTTTGTCCCGTGACCTACCCCACCGGTTCCGAGTTTTTTTAATCCCCGATGGTAAAAGAGGGATGTTATAAGTCAGTGGCATCAAAGCTCCGAAACGGATGAACCAATTTTGATTTAGTTTTTTGCTTGAAAGGTGATTTTGTCGAGAGTGTTCTTAGCTATGTTTGAATAAAATCGGTTCAGCCGTTCAAAAGTTATAGGCGTTTTACTGTTTGAATCGGGGTGTTTTCGCAAGATATCGTGTCATAATTACGTATTCAATAGATTGCCGATCGAAGCGTATATATAAGCATGGCTAAGAACCCGCTCGATAAAGTCACCTTTCAAACAAAATAAACAAAATTTAAATCGGTTCATCCGTTTAGGAGCATGTATATTTAGTTGATCACACAGACAGATACACAAAAACACAGGTACACACGTCAAACTTATAACATACCTCTTTTTCCGTCGGGGGTTAAAGAGTAGCTTATGAAACTTACCGATTGCTTAACTTACTATCAGTTATGATATTTTTGTTATTGAATCAGTACTTCGAGAGATTACCCTTTACAAACATAAACATTAATTTTTAAACCAACTTCAAAAAAGAGGAGGTTCTCAATTCGACTGATGTTTATGTACTCGTAAGTTGTGTTTCACTTATGAACCGATTTTTCGAAAAGAGCTACACTACAATGAGGACTATCGCGTTTTAATTGGCCGCCAGGGGCGCTGGTGTAGAGTGAGGTCTTCAAAATGTCAAATTTCAAATGATAAATGATTGTATTTCTGTAAGTTGGTTTGTACAAACCACAGACATCAATCTAACTAGATAACGCAAGTCCCTCCATCTATATAAAAACCAAGCGTGTCACTTTTTTACAAACAATTTAAAAACAAATTTACTTGGCAATTAAAGAAAACATTGCCACTGCCTCGGCCAATTTTTCTACACATTCTTTACAGCTTATATGGCATAAAAAGGCATTTTTCTATGTGATTTCGGTGGATTTTCGATGCCGATAATGCTAAATGAAAAGCTCAGCTTACGATTGATCGTTACTTTAGTCCGTTTTTTGGCACCCGAAGTATCGCGTCATCTAGTTACGAGTAGATTTATGTCTGTGGTACAAACACTTTTACATGTCAATCATATTTTTTTAAACTAGATGAGGTCAGCGTTTCCTATCTGACTACTCTGAGAAGAAAGGCCGAAACAAAATCAGAGATAACAGAAAAAAAAACAGGCTGAAAAAAAAATTGGTGCAACATTTGTCCTCAACGTAATCTTTAACGGTATAAAACGCTTTCTGGCACTACTAACGTTTAATGAATAATTTGAATTTATTAAGGCTTAGACCTTATACCTACGTGGCTTGGAAGCTTATTATAAAAGCGTATACATTGACATCTAAACGAGCCACCTATTTTCTTGGTACTACAAATTTGTGTTTGTTCTTAGTATTTATGTTATGGATGTCACTGTATTTTTTTAAAGATTTTCATAAATATACTGAGAAGTCACAGTCATTACATTAATCTCCTAAAATTTCTCCCTAAGAGAGTGTCTCGAGCTTAATTTATAAATTGATCAAACAGCTCTTTTCTGCAAAACAAAGATAGTCTGAATGTCGGCGGCATTTCTCTACAACAGAATACCGTACGACATTACACTATGAAAATAGCTAAAGTATACTAAACGGGCTATCTTTATGTCAGTTAAATTACGAATTTTTCTAATAGCATATGCTGCGGAGTTTTGAATTCTTTGACAGTTTATCTATATGTGGGCCCCACTGATGCTTAGCATCCAAAGTTAAGCCTACGAATACTGTGCTATATTCATAGTCTTTTTCTTTTGGTTATTAACGCGAGATTATGTACTATTTTTTTAATGTTGTGAATATTTTCCAAATATGGCAGATTAAGATAGGTACGGGTTTTACCAACCATTGCTCTAATAGATATTTATGTTTTGGAAATTTTAATCCCCTCTTTTTACGCGAAGCTGCCCTCATTAGAGAACTGTTGGAAAATATAATAAATAGTTCACTAGTTTGGAAGTAGAGAGAACTAGCTAATAGCTCTAGATGGGACGTCCTGTGTCAACTTTATTTTGCAACATGTTTTTCTCATAAGTATGATCAAAACTAGATCCTGAAAGTAAGAGTGTTCAACAGAGCATATCTAGACATTTCACAACTAGGATTACTGTCAACCACATTAAGTACAAAACGAGCTTAATAGATATTTTCACGGCTGCTGATTTTTTCAGAATCACTTAGATACTTATACAAAAATAAATGTGACGTTGATAATAATATTAACCTATACATCAAGGGTCGCGGTGACTTAAAACTCTACGGTATAAATAAAATTGCTTTTTGTCAAACACACAAAAAGTTAATAATTAATTTCGAAGTGAACTGAGAGGTTTCATTTTATTTTTCTTTTGTTTTCATTCGAGATCTGAGAAGCTGATTATTAAGTCTGAAGGCTTTTGACGACTTTAAAAATAGCAGAATAATATAAAAATAGAACGAATACTTTTTGTTGCCCACTGAATGTTAAGAGGAGTTAAGAAAACCATGTTTTATTAAAATGTACAAAATTGGACTGCCAATGACTTTCTTGGGTTACCCTTGTTTCATCGAAAAGAAATTGACAAATACTTATAGTCTGTGATCTATATTGGTTTTATGAACTGTCATTACATACTAGCCGGGCAAGTTAGCCGATGACTATCCCACCCTCATACCCGCTTTCGCCTTATTTGTTCGCCGAACGTCAGAGTAACGTCATGACGTCATAGGCAAGCTTTCTGCGCTCGGCTTATATTCGCAAATAAGCAATGATACACTTTGACAAGCCATAACAAAGCTGCCCATGTATTGCATTAATTTTTCCTGCTTTAACGCATCTGTCAACATAATGAGTCCGTCGTCCATCGCAAACCGATTAGATTTCCAACAACACGCGCGTTTAGAAACGACCATCAAGGGAATGTTTTGCGAGGCACAAACAAACAGTTTCAAATGAATTTAGTGACCAGTTGTCTGTCATGCTCTCCTGGTACTCGGCTGTAATGAGTTCTGGTAATGTGTTTGTTTTAGCGCCGTTTGTATCTTTACTGATGGTGATTTGTGGATTTATTTGAAACCTAGCCTAGCCTACTCCTTTTGTTTGTTATTTCAGGTAAAGCTCATGATGAAAATTTTCATTTCTCACAGAATAAAACAATGGGAAGCAGAAAAAAATACATTGATAATGGGGAAAGAAACCTATATATTTTAGCGATAAAGTTTTCACTACCAAAAATATGTCGAAATTCAGCAGGCTTAAGATAGCTATAAATCCCTTCAGAATATTCTCCCACAAATACAATGTGATAAACATCGCCTTCCACATTCGTAATACATCCGTATTACTTTCATTTACACACACGTACCTCTATACACCGCAGTGTAACTACTAAACAGCGGTTACTTATGTGGTTTGTGTTTAAAATATAATATACTACACTGGCTGCCCATTTCCCCAGCTCAAGTCCCAAAGGTGCCATTCCCACTAAATTCTGTAAAAGCTTCGCAACTCTTGCTCACATGCTTGCCATTCCGAAATACCAGAATGTGTACTTACTTGTGGCCTCAAGTGTAATACCGACCTCACTCAATTCTGAACTATACTCATAAATTTTAAGGTTTAGATTCCTTTGGCAGTAAAATTCAGAATACTTTTGTTTAAACAAGGAGTTTCGATACAATATGCGTGTCGGTTATGAAATTATTAACAGTGTGTGTTAGGAAGGTTAAGAAGATCAATTTTCTTTAATTACTATGTTTTACAAGGCTCTTATTGTGATGAATAGGATCTGAAGGTTTTAGCATTAATAATTTTGATTAATTATTAGAGTTACTTACTTCAAAGCTGATTAGTTTGTTTTAATTCGATTTAAGTTTTAGCTAAATTAGGTATGCTTGATTGTAAAGTTAGTTACTAATTAGACATTCTATCTTTAGCTAAGATCTGTACGTTTGTTGAAAAATGTAAAATCTTCAGATTTATTTTAGTAGTACAATTTGTATGTTTGGTCTCAGACTACCAAACGGCTTTCACCGGATTTTCGTTTTGCAGACACAACAGCCTAAACCTCGCTACAATGTGGAATAGTAGGAATACGACGAAAAGTTATCCGAGATTCTCAAAAATGTAAAGTAACTATTAGATACGTTATCTGTCTCTTAAAATAACTTTAACGAGTTTCCGAAAAGAAAGGATTATTTTAATATTAGATTCGACACATGATGATAATTATGATTAAATATCCTATTTGCAATTAAAAATTATAAATGTTATAGTTTGGATGTTTAGATATTTGGATGACTGTTAAAATATAATCGTCAATAGCCTAATCACACTTTCCTAAGTAGAATAGAGAAGTGGGCCAAAGATGTTACTGAATGGTACCCGAGAGAGTGGAGGAGGAAACGAGGAAGACAAGAGCGTAGATGGGAATATGATCTCAGATCGACAGCAGGCGCTGCGTGGAGGGAAAAAGCACAAGATCGTGTACTGTGGCAGGGTCTGAGGGAGGCCTATGCTAGTGAGCAAGACAAACAAATCGACGTCTGATATTCTCAAAAAATATGTTAATATTAGTTTTAAGTTTGTTAATAATTTGTATTTGAGCCTAATGGATCCGGACGAATTTCGGCCAACAAGTATACCATGACCTGAATTAGGCAACAGGATGCGTATATCCCGGTTTTACTTTTCCATGCGATTGTTTTCGATAATTTTGCGCGGGCAAAGCCGCTGTTATAAGCTAGTAAGATAAAAGACAGGCCTTAGAGTACACCTTTCTAAATTCGAACTTTGTGCCGTAACCTTATCAAATCGTACAGACTTGACTGAAGGATAATTAGAAAATTGATGTCGTCAAAGTAAATATTATCACTCTAAATTAATATCATAACATTAATACTGTCTCATTACGATGAGCAAGCAATGAGTACGTCAACTGTATTAATATTAATAATAGCGGCTAATCGTAATATCAATAAGTAGTTATGTCAAATGCGTGCTGCTCTACGGGTGCGGAACGTCTTTGCCAACCGCTGTCTTCGTCGCATTCTTGGCATTTACTGACCCGAGACCAATTCCAACAGAAATTCCACGGCAGCCCGATCGACCACCAGATCAAGTGTCACAAGTGGAGATAGATTAACCACAAGCTCCGAAGGGGACCTCTTCATACGTCACATTTACCCAAGCAAGCTATGGACTGGAATCCCAAAAGGAAAAGAAAACGTGGTCGTACCCGTCAAACATGGCGTCGCACCCTGTTGGCAGAAGTGACTAGCATCGGAATGACGATGCGCAAGACCGATTTCGATGGAGGACATGTGTGGACGCCCTCTGCCCCATCAAGGGGTCATAGGACATTAAGTCAAGTAAGTCAAAACTATCTAATTACGTTTGAGCTAACAATGAAGACTTCTGCTGTATTAATAATGGTGGCTAATCGTTATATACATAAGTAATCATGTATGATTGTAACTGTCATACATTTTTAATGATGATAGTATTAGATTGATATCTACGCCATGTTTGTTTGCCATGGGGCTATGGTTGTATGAATAGTACGTAATGTATGTTTGCAAAATAAATGTGGAAATGGTTTTTAACAAAAACGTACAAACCGGTGGTAAAGTCCAATACAATCTTTCATTCCCAATTCAAACCCTTATAAGATGATTTTTTCAGCAATCCTTCCTTAGAGCTTGTACAGTAGGGATGATTATGTACGTTATAGGTAACTATCAAGTATGTAAGACGATACTTGCACAAGACAAGTGGCCACTCGTACGCGATCATTCCTGTGTGTAGTCGTGTCAATTAATTAAAGTGAATATATGTGGATTATTGTTTTATTTTGACACTTCTTCTAAACTACAATATTTCAACCTAGCCGTTTAGACTTTAAGATTGTGGAGGCTGTAAGAAGCTGCGGTGTAAGTCACTAAATAAATAATTTGAGATTTGTTCTCAGAAGGAAGAGATAAAGAGATATCAAGCGTCCAATTTCTATGGACACTATGCTAAAATAGTAAGCGGTCAATACAAATTGAAGCTGCAACTCAGAAATAAAATCATAAGGAAAAATTAACATTTTGCATCCTCCGCTCACTTAAACAAAACCTTCTCAATAATAGAAGCAAACAAAACTAATTACACATAATAATGCGTGCGGATCCCGCAAGTCCGGGACCCAGGGACCTCTGGACCCCGGGACTGCGGACGCAGGGATTCAATAGTGGGGCCAACACGTCCCAACAGGGTCGTGGACAGGTTGTGAACGGTTTTTCTCTCATTAACATGGTCGCATGCATTATCTTTATTAGGGGTGATGTGGTATGTTGTTATTTTGTTGAGTTCGTTGGCTAAAGTTATGAGAGGGTCCTATTTGTTTTTTTTTGTCGCAGGTTAAAGAGGACAGAAAGGGTGCCTGTGACCCAGTTGTGAGCACATTAGCTGGTTATGCTTAGATTTGTTTCTTTTGAATTGCTACTGCATGACATCTCAAATTGATCATTTAACATCTCACAATGTTCGGACCCATTTATTTCAATGATATTTGTTTTCCGTGGTGCTAGGCAACTGGGCTTATCCCAGTTGAGAACGTCCATTTGTGCCTATTGGCCTTATTTGTTCAGTCTCCTGCTTGATTTGGAGGGTAGTGGAAATTATGTTTTGTTTTTCCTACTCCTCTGTTATTCTTTTCTGATTCATTTCATTGCGGGATCCAAGACAGTTAAATTCATTCTTCGGGACTTCGTCGAGCTTCATTCGATGAACCATCGCGCTTTTCTGGTGTTAGCCACTGCCAATTCTGGGTATCAGGCAGTTGCAGTGGTTTGGAAATAGTGCGGTGGGATTGCCCAATTTAAAAAAAAAATACTCAAAAACATACAAATAACATCAGAAAGACCATTGGCTGAATATTATCGTGATAATTTAAGAAATAAACAGATGGTAGGCGAGGTTTTGGGTGGAAAAAGACAACATCGTAATTATACTTTTTACTTATGACAAGAAAACATGAAATTAAACTAGGGCTGTAGTATTAGTGGTATTGATTTATCCAATACCTCTACGTATTGGATAAATTGAAGTAGGTGAAGATTTTTTTTTGATTGCCGAGGGAAGTAGGTAGTACAATCCAGACTATTTCCCATTTGCTGGCATATCCTAAATGTCCGTTCACCTGAGCTCTTGACGATCTGAAAAAAAACCTCTTTAGATAACGACAGTCGCCAACGATCTTGAGGGAACAAAACGCGCACTCGTTTCACACCCGCGTGACCCAAAATCCAGTAGTTTTTGTACATTTCTTTATCCTATTACTGTAAGAAAAAAGCCTCACGTCAAAATGTAGATAATTAAATTGTCTTTGAGATGGTGACAATTTCATTAAAATACGCCCGGCAGTTTTGGTGCGATTGTTGTTTTTTTGTTCGTGTTAGACATAACTTTACAAATTAATTACATTATGTTATACGAATAAAACTCAAAATTTTCTTAGATCAAATTATTAAAACAATGATCTATGTAACATATATTTTTACAAAAATTACGACTAGCCTATTAGAAGTGATTTTCATTTTAAAATCAGCTACTGAAGGATATATTCTATGCGCCTTAAGCCGCAATAAACGTCGCTATCTATTGGGCACAAACAAACAGTCGTCTATATTTAAAGAACGTGTTACGTACTCGCATAGCACCCAAACCGCTGACAAGCGATTACCTCATTGTCGCACATCGCAACAGCCGCGGACACGAGGCGCTGACGCAGCACAACGTGATGCAGCCCGACACCGGACATCGAGGCCCTCGTGGGTTCGTCACTTTTGGCACGGCATCGGTCAACTGTCGACTATTTCTAAGCCATTTATATAATTGTAATTTTTATTAATTAAATTTAAGTTGAATAATTTTTTTATTTTTTTAAATCCTCCGGCTACAGCCTTCGTAATTGGCGCAGTCGGTAGGATACTCGCGGGCCGGTTCGCGAGATTAAATTGATAGGATCGCGAGTCACCCGGGTGGCCGTCGGGCACCGTACGAGTATCCAGAACCTACAAGAGCTGCAGACCAGAGGAGTATCCAGACATCGATACAGAAAAGGTACAAAACCATTACAAGTAAGTACTTTAGAATCGCTCTGGAGTCGCTTCCTTTTTATCCTTAACTGTTACCCTTTAATCTTTCCAAGGTTTTCCATCCACGGCAATCTCGGTCCCCTAGGTTAGATAGTAATCGTAGAATTTGTATTTTAGACGCTAATAGAAATCTAGAGGCGGAACCGTCGGATAGTAGTAGTTTAGAGATATCGAGTATGGCTGACTCAGTGGATCAAGTTTACAAGGCCCTACGCTTGGTTCCTGAATTCGACGGGAACTCGAACGTACTAACTAGATTTATAAAATTATGCGATCAGTTAGTACAACAGCTTGTGAAAAATGGCCCGGAATTTCAGTTAACTAATTTGGCATTATTAAACGGAATCTATACCAATATTATAAAGAGGAAATATTTTTTTGTTTGTTTGTTTGTTTGTACCGAATAGGCTCCTAAACTACTGGACCGATTTCAAAAATTCTTTCACCATTAGAAAGCTACATTATTCCTGAGTGACATAGGCTATAATTTATCCCGAAAACGGGTTCTGTGGGGTGGTCCACGGGAGCGAAGCCGCGGGGAACAGCTAGTTTTAAATAAGATAGTGGGACCCGCATCGCGTACGATTAATTCCAATGGTATCCCAGATACCTGGGAGGGAATTAGGAGTGCTTTAGTTAATAATTTCGCCGATCAACGCGATGAGACATCCTTGTACAATGACTTAGCGCTTTTAACCCAGGGTTCAGCAACCCCGCAGGAATTTTATGAACAGTGCCAAAATCTCTTTAGTACTATTATGACTTATATCAGCCTGCATGAAACGATAGCGAGTACCATTGAATCGAAACGTACTTTGTACAAGAAACTCACATTACAATCGTACCTACGTGGTCTACGAGACCCGTTGGGTTCTCGCATTCGGTGCATGCGGCCTGATACGATTGAAAAAGCTTTAGAGTTCGTGCATGAAGAGATGAATACGTTATACCTGCAGCAGCGTAACGACCATGCTCCTGAAAGGAGGTCGCAGCCTCAGCACCAGGTCAGTCCTAAAAATTTTTATGGCCTCATGCCACCGAATCACGCGGCACCACCTACACCGCGCTCTTTTAATATGCCACCCTTTAGGCCTTCCAATATGCCAGGACCCTCGCGACCGTCTATGCCTCAAGGACAGCAACCTATTCCGATTTGGAGAAATCAACCTCCTCAATATCGCGGGCCCACACGTACGCAGCAGATGTTTAGTTCACCGCCACCTAATTATACACCCCAAGGTCAAGTTTTTAGAATGCCTAGTGCAGGTCCCAGGCCAGCTACTAGTAACACTCCGCAACCCATGAGTGGTGTAAGTCATTATGTGGCTAAACCATTCGTCCCACGCGCATCCCACGATTGGACTAAGGCTGGAAATCCACCGCCCACAAATTATTTTAGAACAAGGGAATTTAACTACAATGATTTTAGCGACCAGTTGCAGTATGACCAGTATTATAGCGATTATTTTGTTAACGGTGATTACTACCCCCAGGAATATTATGAGTATACCGATTACGTGTACCCGAATGAATACGTGCATGAGCACCCACAGCCTACAGATTCATATGTTATTGTAGAGGAAGTAAAAGACCCGATTTCGCCTGCTGAAAAGGAGGATTTTCAGAACGTCCCCAAATCAGAAAGGTCAAAATAGAGATTAATTTACGGACGCAAAGGCAATTGCCGTATATACAAATTTCAGACCTTCCGCTTAAATTATTAATTGACACAGGTGCAAATATGTCTTTTGTTAGCCCCGCAGTAGTTCAAAAGTTCTTATCCCATATACCGTGTAATTATGATCCTTTCGAGGTAACGAATATTCACGCTACCACTAGAAGTGATTATTCCATTACCTTACCGTGTTTCCAGGCATTTAATGAACCAGGTGATATAACTCTTATCGTTTATGCGTTTCATAATTTTTTTGATGGTTTGATTGGCTATGACTTGTTAGAAAAACTAGAATCTACCATCGACCTGAAAAACAGACTGCTGGTCACTCGTAACTCTAGTAATCCTTTATTAATGTACGACTCGCGCAATAGTAACCTATACGAAGATATAGTACCGGCTAATTCATCTAAACTAGTGAAAGTTCCAATAAATTCTAAGGACGGTGACGTTTTAATACCCGAACAGTGTATTTCAAATTGTTTAATAAATGATTGCGTTACAACTGTAAAAAATAACAGGGGTATAATAGAGGTAACTAATCCTTCACGTCATGATGTAGTCTTTTCTATGGATCGCCCTGTCGGTGCGGAAGTATTCAATGTGCAGTGTATGCGCACCGATCATCAGTCCGATCGCGTAACCGAAGTTTTGTCCCGTCTACGTACAGACCATTTGAACCCTGAAGAAAAAGCTAACTTAGAAGCTCTTTGCTCTCGGTACGCCGACGTATTTTATATTGATGGCGAATCATTGTCTTTCACTAACCAGGTAAAACATTCCATCCGAACAACGGATGATGTACCAATCTATACAAGAAGTTACCGATATCCATTCATACATAAGCAAGAAGTTCAGGATCAAATCTCTAAAATGCTAGAACAAAACATCATACGTCCCTCACAGTTCGCGTGGAATTCCCCCATCTGGGTAGTTCCCAAGAAAGCCGACGCCAGTGGAAAAACCAAATGGCGCTTGGTTATAGATTTCAGGAAACTAAACAAAAAAACCATAGACGACCGCTACCCTTTACCCAACATTTCGGACGTCCTAGACAAGTTAGGTAACTGCCATTATTTCATCACCCTGGACCTCGAGAGTGGTTTTTACCAAGTTGAAATGAACCCGGATGATATCCATAAAACCGCGTTTACAGTCGAGGATGGACATTATGAATTTCTCCGCATGCCGATGGGTTTAAAAATTCTCCTTCAACGTTCCAACGGGTGATGGACAATGTCTTACGGGACCTTCAAAATGTTTTGTGTTTAGAGTATTTAGACGATATTGTGGTTTTTTCAGTATCACTTCAGGAACACATGATAAATCTGGAAAAGGTGTTTCAGAGACTCAGAAAATCTAATTTCAAAATTCAAATGAACAGATCGGAATTTTTAAAGTTAGAGACAGCGTACTTAGGACACATAATTAGCAGAGACGGCATTAAACCTAACCCGGATAAGATTATAGCCATCCAGAAATTCCCACTGCCCAAAACGGCTACTGAAATTAAACGTTACCTAGGCAAAACCTATGACACAATGTCTAAAAAAGGGTTAAAAAATTACCATAACCGATCCAAATTATATCGGTTGTTTTGAGAAATGCAAAACCCTCTTAATCAACGATCCGCTCTTACAATATAAATATACTTTAACAAGGATTTTATACTAACAACTGATGCATCTAACCTGGCCATTGGTGCCGTTCTCTCACAAGGTCAGATAGGTACTGACAAGCCCATTGCATACGCATCCCGCACATTAAACACTTGCGAAATTAAATACAGTACAATTGAAAAAGAATTGCTGGCAATTGTATGGGCAACCAAATACTTCCGCCCTTACTTATTTGGTAGGAAGTTTAAAATCATTACAGATCACGAGCCCTTACAATATGTTATGAATCTAAAGGAACCCAATTCTCGTTTAACCCGCTGGAGACTAAAGCTAAGCGAGTATAACTTCACTACTATCTATAAGCAAGGTAAACTGAATACTAACGCAGATGCTCTGTCCCGCATCGAAATCAATAATGAGGATGCGAACTCTATAGCAGATAACACGTCCGAAAAATCCCCTTCAGTGGTTGGTTCTACAACTGCAACAGCTCACACCAGTGCTTCGAATCAGAAATCGGTACTTCTAATATAGGGTTCTCCCTATATTAGAAGTACCGATTTCTGATGAACCCTTGAATAAATTCCACCGCCAAATATCCTTTGTAGTCGCAGGAGATATTAAAAAACGCCCAACGGTGTCCAAACCTTTCGAAACCCACACTAAAACCACCATACAACTATCAGAGTCTAATCTTGAACAGGACGTAATTAATGCTGTTAAAGAATATGTGAATCCCAAAGTAAGAACGGGAGTTCTCATCCATCCCCCTCTAGCCATGTACAATATAATCCCGATCATCCAGGATAAATTCAAAAGCTCCGCCTTGGATATGGTCTTAACAAAAAAAGAAGTAGAGAACGTCAAAAATTACCTGGACCAACAGGAAATCATTCGTAATTACCATGAAGGAAAAACCAACCACCGCGGTATAACTGAATGTTTCCTTGCCTTATCACATCGTTATTATTGGCCCAAAATGAAAGAAAGTATATCAAAGTATATTAACGAATGTAGTATCTGTGGCCAAGCAAAGTACGATAGCAACCCTATTAAACAAAAATTCTCCATAGTTCCTCTCCTAACCAAACCCTTTGAAATTATACATTTGGAGCTTTTCACAGCACAAAATGAGAAATTTCTCACTTTAGGCGACGCTTTCTCGAAATATGCGCAAGCATATCATCTTAGAGATGGTACTGCGTTAAGTGTCGTTCAAGCTCTTTTAACGTTTTGCACCCACCATGGCGTATAGGTGACTACAGTATAGGGAATACTGTAGTCACGGATCAAGGACCTGAGTTCACTAATGCATTATTTTCAGAATTTGTCCGTCTCCATAAGACACAACATCAAAAAATCCTTGCACATACTCCTAACGATAATGGATAATAGAACGCTTCCATTCTACCATTCTCGAACACCTCAGAATCCTGAAATTGGAAAAGCATAATGAACCCGCCGTAAATCTCATGCCCTATGCAGTTTTAGGTTATAACAGCTCAATACATAGTTTCACCAAATGTAGGCCTATAGATCTAATCACAGGACACTTTGATCCCCGCGATTCCTTGGATCTTAATCTATCTGAGCATCTACTGCAAAATTACTTACAAGACCATAAAAAACGATTAACCCAAGTCTATGAAATATAAAATGAAACATCCCTCCACCGTAGGACCGAATTAACTGAAAGAAGGAATAAAGATCGCGAACCTGAAAAAGAATATAACCCTGACCAATAAGTATTCGTCCGCAATCCTCTAGCTAGCAGACAAAAGTTAGCCCCGCGCTTCACTAAAAACATAGTCATGGCCGATCTTCCCATACACATACGAGTAAATACCAAACAAACGAGGCCCTGTTGAAAAATATCGTCTAAAGATCCCACATTGTTACAGGATGTTACTGCTGCTACTCCTGCAAATGACGCGAAGACAAGAAGTAATGATTAATCCTTTAGGAAACGGCCCTGGAATACTTTCGTTTAATCTAGGAACGACGCGTATCATTTCCCATTATCATTTCTTTCTCAACTATGTTAATCTCGACGGTATACAATACCAGATATACACAGTTAGTACACAATTGACTGATGTTAGACATACACTAAATAAAAAGTCGTCTCTATTATTTGAACCGCACATGAACTACCTTACATCTAAATTAACTAAAATATCTATACAGCTCATGAAATGACTCTTCATTTGAACATAGTCGTCATAAAAGAGGACTCGTCGATGGTCTCAGTTCTGTTATTAAGAGCATATCCGGTAATCTTGACCAAACTGATGCAATTAAATATAATAACGCTATAAAAGTCCTTCAGGAAAATGAGTACAAGATGCAGTCTCAACTTAATCAGCATGTTAGTCTATCTAAAACTTGGATTTCATATAATGCCAACTTATTAACTAACATATCAAAAAACCAGGAGAGAATGGGTAATGTCTTAAATCGGATAATCAATACAGCAGACTTTGATTTTACCCACTACGCCCATATGGCTCAACACTTCATTATTCTAAGCGACAGCGTAGACAATTTGTCCGAAGAACTCCATAAACTAGAGTACACTTTAGCCTTAATACGTACGTTAAGCACACCCCATATGGCAATAAGTATAGCTGAAATTAGGAATATGTTAACTGAATTAAGGATTTTGTACCCAAAAGATGAAATCCTCGAATTAGAGTTAAGGGATTATTATGACGTAATTAGGCTAGGATACTTTTATATAGATAATCGGATAGTTATAGTATTTAAGGTGCCGATTGCCTTCCCTCCAATCTATAGCCTTTACAAACTGTCCATTGTCCCTAACAAAAACAACAAAACTACTAAACTTTTATCTTCCTTACCTTTTATTGCGATTTCCGGACAAGATTCTATGTACATGGAGGCTGAATGCCCGAAGGTAAATTCTCTGTACCTCTGCGAAGCAAAATCAAAGTACAAGACCCAAAATTATCCGGATTGTATCCAGCATCTGATCTCCAAGCAAGAACTTCTCCCTTATTGCAAGCTGTCCTCAGTCACATTGAAGAGAGAAGCTGTGGAACAACTCGACGAGAAACACTACACCATCAGTTTCCCACATCCAACGTGAAGATATCCTGCAGACAAGAAACATATAAAATCCTTGAAGGAAGCTATCTGGCTATTATTCGGCACAATTGTCACATTAAAACGCCCGAATTCACAATAGCGAACTCTAACAATCACATCATGGGATTCGCTCTGGAAATTATGCAATTGCCTACAGTCATTGAAGACTTAGAAACCTCAAGCGAGACACCAATCATACTAAACTCTGCCGATCTAGAAAATCTGCACTCCATAAACACAAAAAATCATGCTATATACTCCAGTTAATCTTAATGAGATAACCGATACAGCTCTCTACCATACCACGATTCCAATCTACCTAATACTATCCGGTGCAAGTGCACTTACTTTCGCACTGATGTACCGACGATATCGATTGAAACGACTTCAGAAAAATCAGGAATTAGATGACGCCACACCTTCAGGAAATTAGGCTGAAATTCAAGAATCAAATAGAATCAGCCCCAGCAAGATAAGAATTGACCACAGCAATATTTCATCATCGCTGTCACACAAGATTTCGAAATAGTTGCTGATCTTCGGGGGGAGGTGTTACGTACTCGCATAGCACCCAAACCGCTGACAAGCGATTACCTCATTGTCGCACATCGCAACAGCTGCGGACACGAGGTGCCGACGCAGCACAACGTGATGCAGCCCGACACCGGACATCGAGGCCCTCGTGGGTTCGTCACTTTTGGCATGGCATCGGTCAACTGTCGACAATTTCTAAGCCATTTATATAATTGTAATTTTTATTAATTAAATTTAAGTTGAAAAAATTTTGTATTTTTTGAAATCCACCGGCTACAGCCTTCGTATTTTTTTTTTTTTTTTTTTTGTATTTTTATCTTGCGATCAGTCATTCAGACTATAAGCAGATGAGGTGAGTGTTTTTTGGCATTTAGGGCAGTGCTCCCATCGGAACCATGCCCTTTCTTTATCTTTGTCTGGATATCAGACACTCCACTAGTCAAAGATATCTCGCCGCTTTTTAAGCCGACGTATGGTTTCTGGGATAGTGAGCTGCCCCGCTAGCTGGTTCGGGTGCCTTGACAGTCTTGATGTATATGTGGCTGCATTCGTGTCTATTTCTTCCCTTACCATAGGCATGTTCAAAATTTCATGCACTTCAGTTATTTTACTAAACCACGGTGCATTGGATATTTGTTTTAAGATGTAGTTTTGTACTCTCAGTATTATCATTATGTTGGAGGTGCTGGCAGACCCCCATAGCTGTATGCCATATATCCAAATGGGCTTCAATATTGTTTTATATATTAGCAGCTTGTTATCCAAACACAGTTTTGAGTTACGTCCCAACAGCCAATAAAGACCCTTGTATTTTAAGTTGATTTCGTCTCGTTTTGTTTCAACATGCTTTCTCCACGTAAGTCTACGGTCCAAGTGCATTCCCAGGTACCTTACTGTATGTTGGTGCGGTAGTTGAATGCCATTCAAACTGACTGGAGGGCAATCTTCTTTTCTGAGGGTGAAAGTTATGTGCACTGATTTGGACACACTAACGGCAATCCTCCATCGGGCTAGCCAATTCTCGATGTCATTCAGACAGTTTTGTAGGACCTGAGAGGCCTTAGTCGGACATTTGTTCGAGGTTAGTAAGGCTGTGTCATCAGCGAAGGTTGCCACGGTAACTCCTGGATTTTGTGGTAGATCATATGTGTACAGCGTGTACAGGATAGGTCCCAGCACAAAGCCCTGTGGCACATCCTCACGTGGAAGATCCTATCTGATAGGTATGATTTCAGGACTTCATAGAAGGTATGAGGTAATATTGATTTAATTTTAAACAATAATCCTTTGTGCCAGACCCTGTCGAATGCCTGCTGAATATCCAGAAAAACTGATGAACAATATTCTTTCCTTTCAAACGATGCTCTGATCTCTCTGCACACTCTATGTACTTGCTCAGTAGTCACGTGTTCCCTTCGAAAACCGAATTGGTGTTCCGGGATTATTGACCTTTCTTTTATGATTTTCATCATTCTGTGTAGCAGTGACTTCTCGAAAAGCTTCGACATTATAGGCAGAAGACTGATTGGCCTGTATGATGTGAGTTCGTGAATAGGTTTCCCAGGTTTTTGGATCATTACAATATTCGATACCTTCCATAGGTCTGGGAAGTATCCAATTCTCAGCATTGCGTTTAATACCATTGTTAGATACAGAGCTACTTTACGAGGTGATTCTTCGAGAACTTTTTTGTCAATTAGATCATATCCTGGCGCTTTATTATTCTTAAGCGACTTAAGGTTCCTGTACACTTCTCTGGGAGTCACCAGTTTTAGAGGTACGTCCAGTTGAAGATCTTGGTTTAGAATCAAGTCAATGTCAGTTTCGTTCCCATTCAGTGGTGCCTCGTTTGGAGTGAATACTTGCCTGAGATGCTTTGCGAAGGCTTCCGCTTTGTCAAGAGAGGTTCTAATCCACTGGCCATCGTGTGTACGTAGTGGTGGTTTTTGGTATAATGGTCTATCGTGGTTTTTGCAGACCTTCCATAGCGAGTAATTGGTAGCTTCTGTCGCTGATAAACCTTCCAGGTAGGTATCCAAGGCAGTGTCGTTAGCGTCTTTGATAAGAGTTTTCAGGTCTCGAGTGGCTTTGTTCAATTCTCTTTTGTCATTTGAGTGTCTGCTACTGTGCCATAATCGACGTAGCCTCCTTTTTTCGAGTATCATCTGTCGTATGGAGTCAGAGTATATTTTACTTTGAGGGCGACATTCATTGAATTCAGGAGTGGACAGCCAGCAACTTTCTTGAATGACTGACGTTAAGTTTCGTACGGCTATGTCAATGTCCGACTCAGATTTTAGACTTACTCTCATTTCCAGTCTCTCATGGACCAACTCTTGGAAAGAGTTCCAGTCAGTGCGCTTGTTGTAGAGTTTTGTGTTATGCTTCATATACAAAACAGTAGTGCCAAGTGTCAGAATTACCGGAACGTGATTGGTGTTAGAGTCAAAGCAAGTTTCTATATGGTGAGGAAGTCTGGACAGGCCCTTAACAATGAAAAAGTCTAAGACGTCGGGAAGGCGGTTTGGGTCAGTCGGCCAATTGGTCGGTTCAGTAGTTGCGATCGTAGTGAGGTTGTTTTTAACTGTCGACTTCCTGAGCTCTCTTCCTCTAGTGCTGGTAAGTCTAGATGCCCAGAGCACATGTTTGGCATTCCAGTCACCTCCAACTATAAAGCGTAGTCCCAACGTGTTAAACAGCTCATCATAATGCTCTTCTTCTTATTGTATACTTTGGAGGACAGTATATTGCAGACACATTAAATGTTCCGTTTCGATCGTCTACAGCGACCGTTGCTGCTTGTATATGAGGTTTTTTGAATTGTGGTTGTTCGTGATGTTTAATATTTGACTTTATGATGACGGCTGCTCCCGCATGTGCCGTACCGACTGGATGGTTTGTATTGTAAATATCGTAGTTGCGTATACGAATGCTGTTGTTATCAGTTAGGTGAGATTCAGACACCAGTAAAATGTCTATGTTGTGTGAATTTAAAAGGACTTTCACTTCTTCTACGTTGGGAGATAGCCCGTCTGGGTTCCACGTTGCTATCTTTAGAGAAGCCATTACGATATTTTAGCTACTAAGGTTGTTATGAGATTAATTAAAGTGCTCATTTGTTGTAGGATGATATCAAACTTTTCTGCTTGTTTGAGAAGCATTTCTTCTATGTTATTTGGTGTAGTTGTTTCGACGTTCTTCTTGTTTTGATTTGCTCTCAGTATATCGGCGTAACTTGCTCTCTTCTTGTCCCTTGGGTTCACTTTTTCTTCATTATTACCTATTTGTTGAGGTAGTGTTGGTGGCTGATTATCCAACTGATTTGCATTGTTGGCTGCAGGTTGTGTTGGCTTTACCCTATTCTTTAAGTGTGCTTGGTGATTTGATTTCCTCGACAGTATTTCCTTATATACTTCGCATCCCTTATAGTTAGCCGGATGTGCACCAAAGCACAGAGCACATTTTGCTGGGGTATTTCGGTCCGTTTTAGGACAGTCTGCTGTTCTGTGTCCTTTAGCACATTTCACGCAGCGGTACGGTCGCATGCAGTAGTTTTGAGAATGGCCATATTGCTGGCATTTTTGGCATTGAACGATTGAGTTCCGTTTACGTGGTTCTTCTATGGTGATTGATTGGTTGTTTATGTAATTGAGGTTCTTTACCGTTTTTGTTGTTAGGGCTTTGTTGTAGAGTTGCAAAGAATGTCGAGGTAGGTTTCTTTTCAGGTCCATATTTTCATTTATTATCTCTCCTATCACCACGTTTCCTGTCTCTTCTAGAGTTTCTTTTATTATATTGACAGGTGTTGAGTGATGGAGATTTTTAATTACAACTCTAAATGGTCTTTTATCTTTCCTATTAAACGTGTGTCCAATAAGTCCTTTCTCTCGGATAACTTTAAATATGGATTTATAGGCCTCCACGCTAGTACAATTAATGCGAAGTTGATTTTGGTTTATTATTCTGTATATGAAATCAGTTTTGTCTGCAACACTTTCTAGGAGCTCGGTAAGCTTGGTGAGGTCTTCAACTCCATACAGAACAATAGGAGGCGGCTTCGTGACCTTTACTGTATTTTCTCTTTCGTTAGTTTCTTCTGGGTCAACAGGAAGAGTGCTGAATCGGTTTGTGACCATCACTCTCTCTGGAGACGGCGAGGAATCCTTTTTCCTCTTTTTGGCGTTGTGGAGCAATGGTACTCTCTGCCAGGTAGGAGGATTGCGATTTTCGGATTCAGTATCCAAATTGTTCGGGATAGAAACCTGGGTTTGAAGGTTAGCATCTGCCATGGAGCTTAGTGATGCGCTTCTGGGTCTGGCCAGGAACAGCCCAGGATGGAAAACTTGTTGGGCTAGCTTCTTATTACTTTCTTTAGGACCAGTAGCATGCACTGATAAGGAGGCCTGGGTACCCACCCTCTTACAGTCATCGGTAACCAATTTCTCCATTTTAGTTACTCACTTCACCACTACCACAGAATCCGTCGTAAATAATAAGTTTCACAAAGGCAGCACTTTGCCAAATGTCAAACAACATTTTGACATCTGACGTTGATGATAATATGAAAAAGAGGGTGGATGAATAAAGATTTTAAATTGCAAGTGTCACTCTTAATTTTTAATCACTGTTTTTGTTAGGAATCACTGATTATTATAAGCTACCAATAATTATTCACAGTAATCAATTAATAAGGTTCACTTTAGTAATGTTTTTAATAGCAAAATCGAAGTTTAATGCACTGAACACTTTAACTCTCGCATAGCATGACTATGCGTGTTGACAATTGAAAGTCCTTCTTAACGTGTTAAATATTCCCATAGTTCGATAGTTATGTTTCAGCCCTATTTTGTTTGCAAGCCTGCCTGTCCACTTCGCGGGAGCGGAAAAAGAGATGCGAAGCCAACCAATCGAATTGCATAAAAAATCCGCTCCAATTTAGTGGACAGGGATTTGAAAACTAGTTTCAAACCTCATATAAATTTGCACGGAACGGGGCCACGAAGATGATAAACAGAGCAGTCAGGCGGTCCGGGGGAGCGGAGTGGGGAAGTGGAGCGGGGAAACGGAGAGGAGAAACGAGTGCAACCGAGCTCCGCGTATGAAAAAACACAAACCGCTACTCCGCTCCGCTAGTCCGCTGTACTCCACTCCACATTTCTTTTTCTCTCCACTCTGCTACGTAGCTCCGCATCTATGGATAGATACAGTCCGCAACTCCGCTCCGCATCTCCGCTCCGCTGCCTCGCTCCACTCAAGTGGAAAGGCAGCCTAAAGGGGTTAGCTTATTGCAAAAAATCGGACACCCCAAAAGCCACAATAATATCGCTTCTTCCTCGTAGTCAAACTTTTTAGTCCAACTGGTTTGACCACGAGGAATCAAAATCCAGCCATTTTCATACTGATAACAAACATTATTTACACTGATGTAACAAGAGTCACACCGGCCCCACCTCCATTCAGCCCTATCAACATGTCGACGAACCCCATTAATTAACCCTGCTCTGCATTACATTAATTAATTTACCGCTGTGAGATGGACATGGTTTCATTTTGTTAGGCATTTATTAGTGAATACCGACCCCCATTTTCGTATTTTTTTATCTCTTGCGTATAAAAATGGCGTATAAATATATTTTCACAAATAAATGTAATTTACTAATAACCATTTAGTGTGTGTTTCGGTGTTCTGGATGATTTACACGATAAAACGACCAGTCAGAAAAGTGGAGTATTATTATCTATAGTTAGGCTCATCATCGACACTTCAGTCAAAGAAATCTACTCCTTTTCTTAGGTCTTTCCCAAGCGTCACCACATTGCCTGGTCCTGTGTTTCTCGAATCCAACTTAATGCCGCGTCTTGTGAAGACCATAATAAAACGCTCAAGTGTAAAACGCCAAAGCCGAAAAGTCTTTCTAACAATTATTGTAGCATAATTATCGACTTTTTCTACCACATATCTGTATTAGTCGCGCTCTCAATAGTCACCGTCTTTTCAGCCATATCAAATTTTACACATTCCATAAATACATAAGTTAAATGTTAACCCCCAATGACAGCGCAAATCTTAATAATCCTACCAACAACCCCTGTTTATTTATAGTAAGTCCAATCCAAGGACGTTCACACGTATCACGGCAGGGCAGGTCCCCACAGGGTCGTCAACAGGTTGCGCCGGGGCCCGTGCCCCGCTAATTATCGCTCCCCATGTTATCTTTATGAAGCTTTGCATTTTCATGTATGCCTGGTACTATGGGATGGGAACAGATGAGGTTGTTGAGGTGTATTGCCTTTTTTTGTGGGCGAAAGGACCAAGGTATTTTATGACTTGACACTGAAGGTCAGAAGCTCCGTATTGTCATGTAAGCCTGGTACTATGGGATGAGAACAGATGAGGTTGTTGAGGTGTATTGCCTTTTTTTGTGGGCGAAAGGACCAAGGTATTTTAGACTTGTCACTGAAGGTCAGAAGCTCCGTATTGTCATGTAAGCCTGGTACTATGGGATGGGAACAGATTGGGTTCATTGAGGTGTATTGTCTTTTTTATGGCAGATCGGACCATGGTTTGTGTGATGGAAGGACTTCGGGGTATGTTCCCCGTGTTTTGTTATTATGGTCGTTTTGGTTTGGAAATCATCATTTGATTTTCATGTAAGCCTGGTACTGTGGGATATGAACAGATGAGATTATTGAGTTGTATTGTCTTTTTTTTTTGTGGGTGAGACGACCAAGGCATGTTGTGACGGAAGATCATGGGGCAATGTTTTGTGAGTGGTTGTTTTAATTAGGGCTCATGTTTCTGGCCGTCAGATTAACTTATACCTTTGCAAAGTATTTTTTACTGTAATAGCTACCTATTACAGTAAAAAATACTTTGCAAAGGTATAAGTATCCTATCTTTATCCTTTATCCTCACACAATGTTATAATAATTTAAAATAATAAACGATAACAAGTAGGTGTGTAAAAGCATTACTACTAATGATTTAACACCTACTTGTTATTGTTTATTATTTTAAATTATGGAATGGATAATGAAACTATGAAATATGTGTGAACTTTACCTTTTTGTCACTTGGTTAGAAAATGAAATCACATTTTTAAAGGTGACATAATTATAATTTCTATATTTTATGTTAATCTTCTAGAAGCCAGCCTACACAACCATATAAAAAAACATTGACCACACCTCTTTATATTAGGGCTTAAAAATAAAGATACAAAAATAACCACCTCTAATAAAAGCTCAAATTCTAAGAAAGAATATAATAGAACCCTTCTTTCTAAAGCCTATGCTTACAGGGAAAATTGGAAAAGAAAACAGGGTAGGTAACATTAATTTCAACCCGAGTAAGATAACGCGGTCTAAAATATAGGATGGTATATAATCTGCAGAAGAAATGTCACTTAAAAGGCTTTTAAAATCCTCACACAATGTTATAATAATTTTACTACATAGGTTATTTTAACAGGTTGGCGTAAATGTAATAATAATGCAAGGGTAACATGGTAACAGAGAACACAGGAGGTACCTCTCACAAAGCTCTGTCGCACACAGATGACATGTCGTGGAACAAGTTGCAACATGTCCTTTCGTGACAACTAAGTAGGAAAGTCCAGAATGCAAACTCCTAACAAAATGCGATGATTCTTCTCTTTAAGAGGAATGACGCAACGCATTTGTCTCTAACTATGACGCAAGTTTATGCTATATTCCATGAGTATTGAGCCGATTACGGCCACCGTGACTGCATACATAATTTGTCTGATTAACATCGATTAATTGAAAAAGAAGTATAGCGATTCCGTTTCTAATAAACTGTAGGGCCGGCAAATGGTGATTGTAATTGGAACTCTATTTCCTATCTACTCCATGGTCTTTGCTACACATCGGAAGGAAGAAAAAGGCAATTCCCAAAAAAATATATTATCTAAACAAAGTTGTAGTCGGCTGACCAACATTTTTTTTTGGGAATTCTACTACGACTTCTTTGAATCAAGTAGTTCATTTACATGGGCAGAAACAGTTTTAAAAGGAATATGGCACCTTTCCGTTAAATCCTGTATGTGTGCATATTCGTCCAATAAATAAATAAACATGATACTCCATTTCCTATCTACTCCAGTTCTTCAAGTCCTTCTTTCTTGTTTTGTGCCCCGAGTCCACGACATGTTCCTCGTAATGTGGGTAAACATATCCATGTTATCGTTCCATTCGCGGCCACTTGGCCGGGGACTGGAATAATATACAATACCAAGCGAGTTTTATGAAAAGAAAACTGGTTGAAATGTTCGATAGGTATACTCGTGTGACCTGAATAAGGCTGCCATGCGCTGCGTGTTATGATGGTCGTATAGACCAGTGTTTGTATAAAGAAGATGTTTATTCTGGATATCGATGTGTTTGCTTGTAATGTTACCCTAGTTTGTAGAATATGGAACTAGAAAAGAAATAGCCTTCTTGGGCTCTTTGTAGGCAAAGTTCCATTTTATCAGAGAAGTAGATTGTCGAAATGCCAAAATGTAAGGAATTGATCACGTGTCATTCAGTTAGTGCCTGACATGCCCATATATTTTCCAATGGCTTTTGTTAGAATGTTATAAACAGGGCGCAGAAAGTTTGCGAACGACGTCATGACGTCACTCAGACGTTCGGCGAACAAACGAGGAGAACACGGGGCGCCGCGCGGGTAGCCGGGAGCGGTAGTCATCGGCAATCTTTCTGCGCCCGGCTAGTACTTGTCTAGTGCGTCTTGTCACAGTCACAACATGCATCTGCCTCAGTTTCTGTTCCATCCTATTTCTTCCTTTTATTTTAACATTAAATATACTGTAATAATTTAAGTACGACTAATACTATCGTTATGGTTTTAGTTTAAGCATAATTATGTATGTACCACTCCTATCAAAGTCGGAGACTCTACACTCGAAGTTGTGGACGAGTATGTCTATCTGGGACAAACGGTCCAGTTAGGTAGGTCAAACTTCGAGAAAGAGGTCAACCGTCGAATCCGACTCGGCTGGGCAGCGTTCGGCAAGTTGCGCGGTATTTTCTCGTCCAACTTACCACAGTACTCAAGACGAAAGTCTATGACCAGTGTGTGTTGCCAGTGATTACTTACGGGACAGAGACGTGGTCGCTCACAATGGGCCTCATCAGAAAGGTTAAAGTCACCCAAAGGGCAATGGAGAGGGCTATGCTCGGAGTTTCCTTGCGTGATCGAATCAGAAATGAAGACATCCGTAAGAGAACCAAGCCTAGGTTACTGATATAGCCCGAAGAATTTCCAAACTTAAGTGGCAGTGGGCAGGGCACATTGGTCGCAGAACAGATGGCCGTTGGGGCCGGAAAGTTCTAGAATGGCGACCGCGTACCGGCAGACGCAGCGTTGGAAGCCTCCCTCTGGGTGGAGCGACGACTTAGTCAAGACTGCGGGCGTTCAGTGGATGCAAAACGCACAGGACCGATCAGTGTGGCGACGCTTGGGGGAGGCCTATGAACAACGTCTTTCGCCTGAAAAAAAAAAATATGATAGATATGTAGTCTTCTGTGACAATAAACATTTTTCTTCCTTCTTTCTATAGATTGAAAATAACTTTATATATCGTTTCAAATTTTATTTGAAAGAAAATGGAGCGTAAAGTATGACGGTTAACAGGGAAACATGGATGAAGAAAACGTGTCGCACCGACCCCAAGTAACACGGGACAAGAGCAGAAAGATTTTATTTTTTATTTGTGATGGGTTTGCTCTTGACTCTAGTCTAAGTCATAGGTGACGGAGACAGAAATTCGAATTTATTATGAGTTATTTTTAGATGTCGTTTCAGCGTGCATTTTTCATTGATCGGATATTCAGATTGGAAAGCACTTAAAACAGAATGGCAAGATAATAAATTGAATCTACGAAATCTGACGTCAACTACTGAGTATACCGTTTAAAATTTTCCAACTTCGGTCTTCAGTACTAAGAACTTGTGGCTTAATAATAACTGCCACACGGTTCAATCTTCGAAGTCAAGCCATACAAAACGAGGTCGGACCAATCCTTACAAATCGAGACACCTCCATGCCTCGGCAAGCACGTTAAGCCGGCCTGTCATTTTGTAGAGACCTTTGACAGTAGTTATGGATAGCCAGAAGCAAGAAAATCAAACCCCAGTCTTGCCAACTGGTACCGTACCATGTTACCCAATTACCTGGGTTGTGGAGGTCAGATAGGCAGTTACTCTATGTATAAGAAAAGCAAAATTTAATAATGTATTAAAAATTTGTTCAAAAACAAAAACCCCACTACTGGAAAATCACGCTATAAAAGTATGAAAAAAGAAAATATTCTCGCGGTCGTTTGCTACTTTGCAGAATGTATTGTTTTGTTACGATAGGTGGCATACAACCACGGTAAAGTTCAAAACAATTTATTTATTTAAGGTATTTTGGGGTTTTAACGAAGCCTCAAATGAACATAAATGCATCCATACATACTTACATAACGATCAACAAACACTTTAGTAGTAACACACACATTAGTTTTCATGACTTTGACGGGATGTGTCACGCAAACGGTACGCTTGACTAAAATATGATGTAAAAAACCATACCTTCATTTTAAAATCCCTGTTCAATGATACTACACATGATTGGGTGGGGAGAAAAATATTATTTTTTCTTGACTTAGGGCCCCCTAGAGGACGCCATATTTTTTATGTGAGGTCACATTATGATAAGTAGTTTCGAAGTTATGAGGGAACAGATGAACATATATACATACATACATACTAACATACATACACACATACCGGTCAAAAACATAACCCTCCCTTTTTCTTCGCCATAGTCGGGTAAAAAACCACCGATATATTTTTATTTCATACTACTTAATTTATCTAGTAGTAAACACGCTTCGATCGACAATCTATTGAACACGTAATTATGACGCGATATCTTGCGGCATCAGCCCGGTTCAAACAGTAAAACGCCAATAACTTTGGAACGGATGAACCGATTTTCATCAATCATAGTTAAGAACACTCTCAATAATGTCACCTATCAAACAAAAAAAAACAAAATTAAAATTGGTTTATCCGTTTAGGAGCTATGATGCCACAGACAGATACGCATATACACAAATACACACACCAAACTCATAATACTCTTTTTCCGTCAGGGTTTAAAAATACTGATATCCAGCTGCAACCGTCTGCGTCTAAAAAAAATGGCTTCCAGTCTTACACTGCCATTTTTTTAGACTGTAGAACGTGGTACCACGGGGAGATTGGGCAGTTATGTGGGATTCCTACCCACTAAAACTTCACGGTATCTTCCTGTGCCGCTTAGGGCGTGAACACGGGCCCGCTTAAGCGTACATCCACGAACCCACCGCGGCTGTCCGTCACCGGACCCTCCTCCGGGTAGCACCTCCCATCACCGGCGCACCAAAACACGTTGTACGCCGTGACCAACCCAGGGACCAAACCAGCACATGGGTCCCCTTATGACGGGTCAAGGTCAATGGCCCCGCCACCTACCATTTTTCGGCCGCAGGGGATATGGAGAGCGCCTAATGCTATACCGATACTCCTCCTCCCCTGCGGCCCCACCGCGTCCGCCATCAGACGTTGGCAACCCCGTCCAGGCCGCGGAAGGTAGGGAGAGCGGCGCACCGCAATACCGGCACTCCTCTCCAGCCGCGATATATTATGGATATTAGAGGTCCCATACCACATCGCGGCCCACCTCAGTTGCGATGTCACCCAGGCGGCACCGCAACCTACTTGTTGGCCGCTACATCGTCGGATTTTCAGCAAAAGCTCTGACGAGCAGCCCCTCTTCGGGTTCCTCTTCGATTCACCGTGGGTGACCAAGCCACGGCTACTGAGCCTCCCCGCCCAGACAATGCGGGGACCCACCGGGGGGAATACTGGAAGCCTACCCCAACATACATAAACTCAGGCCTTTTTTCCATGAGGCTAGCCAGAAACTACAGAACGCCACCTAATATGATCCTTACATAGGTACTCCTTAAGCTTCATACATCAATATTGATGGGCAAAAGCTATTCAGTTTGATTGAGTCTTCAGTAGTCAAGATTTTATACCATTTACACGATCTTCACCATAATGCAGTGAAACTCCCACAAAACCAGCACGTTCACACTTCAGATCAAACAGTCCAAACTTAAGTAAATCAAGTAGTGACGGCACTAACAAGTCGCGACTAACTAACTAAGCAAAGAACAATAATGAGATGGACAAACACTAGCTAGAATTTGTGTCCTTTGCATACCGAGATAAGGTGCAGAAGGTCAGCTCTGTATACCGTCTGAAAACAAACGCTGAACCGAACTGCTTACAAAATTTAGTTTAGAAACATGTAAACGAATTGTGTTTTTGAAAAAACCCAAACCCATTACGTAAAGTTTAGATTTCGCTGCAATTTCAAACACTGGTATGACTTTTTCATACGTAGAATTTGTTGAACATAGCCAATCTGAAATTAACATAATTTAATCAAGACGATATTCGTTTACGTTGAAACACTTTCGACGGAGATATCCAACAAATGCCAATCATGAGTGCGCTTGCACTCTTGATTGATGTATAGTAAAAAACACGCATACACAGACAATTCGTGTGACAATTCAATTCGTATTCGTGTGTTTTCGCTCGCTGTACGGAGTTGAATTTCTGTACCAATCTATTCTATGTCTGCATACTGATGAACATTGTCCAAAATGATTTGATTTAGACGCGCAGATCTGATTAGAGGCTGATGGTTCTTGGTGCTGGCAAACTTAGCTGTGAGATTTTAGTTAGTTTGAATATCGAAATGAGCTTAGAATTATGTCAGGAGTTGCTAGAAGCCAAAGACCTTATACTTCTTACTACTAGACTGTGCACTATGGCGCAAAAACCGGTCCGAGCGAGAGGGCTCCCTTTGGTAGTGTGTCTCTTTCTAATGAGGTGACCATGACCAAACAGAACACGGGACAAATTGATTGTAAAAACGATAGTTAAAGTATTCCGATATGTTGATGCTACCTAACTGCGCTACCTAAACCTACATAATTTATAGATAATAAAAAAAGTGTTTATATTTTTTGGTACCTATATCACTAACCGTATGGTGTCGGGCGTAAGAATTACACCATCCCATGTTTACCCGTGGGTGTCGTAAGAGGTGACTAAGGGAAAAACCAGAGAATGGGCAGCAGCGTTCTCTGTGCATTTGTAACAACCATACTGCGATCGCCAATCCGCCTGCAAAGCACTCCCCATGAATAGCACAAATAAAACATAGTCCCTATTGCCCGGCAGCCTGTACCCTCGACTACGGTAGCGGTCGAGATTACGGTATGGCAAGGGGTGCTAAGAATCCCGGACGAGATCCGGCTACCCCAACAAATACCGACGACTGGACCTGGCAACGTACAACACGCGCACACTCCGGACCGACGAAAATATCACCGAACTCGAAGAGGAATTGAGCAGTTTACGATGGAGTACTATAGGGTTATCTGAAGTTCGAAGAGACTCAATAATCCGACTCAATAATCCTCAAATCCCAAGTCTCTTCAAGTTTCATTCTTCAAGACCATCATATAGATTGGAACAAAAAGCTCTCTGAGAGGCGTTAGATGACCCTGCTGTTTTCTGACGGTGCTTTGACCTCAAAGGATCTCTATTATTTCACGTATATTCCAGTTGCGTAGACAGTAGAGAAATAAAACTACACCAATTGTATTCCACTAGGAATTAATTTGCAAATAATATTAACAGCCGCTAAATTTCACTCGAATAAAGTCCGCCAAAAAATCCGCAAACCTTCACCCTACGTTTAGTATTACCAGGCCCAAACATTTAAAAGTACTACTCTTACTCAGTATTAATGATATTTTTTTTAAATACAACGAATTGATTAAATATAGGAACTGTAGAAATATTTATATACTTTTCTAGAAATATTTAAATAAGTGTCAAAGTCTATGAATTGTTCGTTTTGGTATAACATAAAAAGAAACATATAAAATTTTCTACCATTTCCACCAAACCCAATGATTAGTTGTGCTAGCAATAGGTCAGACAAGGACACACTACCAGCGGAAACCCTCTCACCAGGACCGCTTTTGGTTAGCTACCGCTTATAAGGAAATAGCTAACCTAGGTGTAAGATGATAGATTTCATTTTAGCTAAACAAAAAATTTTGGTACACAGTCTAGTAGTAAGAAATACGTATAAGGTCTTTGCTAGAAGCACGATTTCTTTTGTTTTACAGTTTTGGAAAGACAACAATAGGTACCATAGACCTAGTTAAGTACCTAGGTCTAAATATGAAGCACTAAATGCTTCTTCTGCCTGAATCTTTAGAGAATATAGACGTGATGTCATATTATATGAAAATATTTAAGACGTTTAGTTTCAATGTTACGCTAAATTACTCGGTGGTATGTAAAAAAAACTATAGTTTAGTGGATTCTATAAAATCACTCTATACATCAAAATCCTTGTTTGTTATAAAATTAAAATAATTGGACAATCTTTACGTCCTAAAGTACATCGACTGTTATGCTTGTTCTGCCATACTCCTTAATTCCCCTCATCATCACCACCATCATTCTCATATCATTCGAAATACGTCCACTGGTGAACATTGGCGTCCCCCAAGTGTCACAACATCGACCACTTCTTTGTGTCTAGCATCCAGTAGTGTAAGTACCTCAGCCGGGGGCCTTCCAACGCAGCATCTTCCGTTATACGGTCACCACTCATTTTCCCTATCTCTACATAATTTCATTCGTTCGAGAATGCATTAATTCCCACAAAACTATCCGTAACAGCGCTACTTGGCCTCTTTCAAAAGCCTATCAAACAAACATCGTTAACTTCCTGGAAGTCTCACAAGTTTAAAGCTCATTCCAAAATCTACGACACCACATAAATTAGGACTTACAAATTCAAGTCTGAAGTTCTAGACCGCGGAATCGAGGTAAGCTGTCTGTACATTTTGAAGCTTGTTGAATAAATGAAGACAGTGCCTTGATACTACTGACCAGGAGACCAGAATTATAGTGTTGTAGAGGAGTCTTAGCTGTGCTTTGTGAAGGTTGAATAATTCGTTGTCTGCACCGTTTAAGTTGCCGTGAGTATCGTCAAACGTAACATTTATTAATAAACATAATTACCAATTTATATTAGTTTCTATTTAGGGTAATAATATAACCTCATGTTTTTATTCCTCAAAGGGTTAGGCAGAAGCGGTGTGACATGAGACTTAAACAAAACTGGTGAAATGTGGGTGCACCTCTGTCTAATTTATAAATAACTGGCCAACTTTATATTTTTTTATAAAAACACGCTTACCAAGATGTAATCCATTCACAGTTGATTTAAAGAAACCCAGATTATAGATAAACTGCAACTGGTTAAAATAATAAGAACATCCACTTATCTTAAACAGTTTGATATTTGCCCTCTAATTCGTATTTTAAAATGTGCCTACTTCTGGATGCACATACATAAATTAAAAGGCTTTCTCATTTACCACTTCAAACATTCAAGCCATTAACATAAAAGAAATAACAACTCAAAACGTTCGCAGACATTTTTACGGCCTTCTAATGGAGACATAAATACGTCCAGAAAGATTCTTAAAAACAACACGAATCAGCAAGTTTTAAAACATTGAATTAAATTCGTTACACGCCTATATAATTCAATTCTCTTAACATCTCGTGCTTGGTCGTGTTGATAAATTATGAAACGAACCTTCGCAAATGTCATCAAGACACGAAGTGAGGACTTCTATGATTTTTCATTCCATCCGGCTCGAAGGACCAGATTGTAAATTGGTATAATTAATTGTTTGTTTTGTGAAATTTGTAGGTATTCTATTCAAAGCGAGTGTCGTTGTTTAGTATTTTTATTATTGTCATGGTTTTAACTTGCAAAGGTAAATACATTCTTAGCTGCAGACTGTCTTTGCAAGGTTATTAAATGCGATAACAACTTTCTAGTTTTGGTGTCTTACCTTGATGTGTTATAGACATCATTATTCCAGTGTGGGCAAGATACTACGCTAGGCAGAACAAATAGCACTATCCAAGGATATTTTATCCAAGATTATTGTTGATAGAGTGGACTGTCCGTATATAGTCCACTGCTGTCAGATACATGTGTCACCGTATCGTGTTGTTTACTAATACTTAGTTTTAATGCAAATTGTTAATAACCCTATATGAGTCTTAGCTCGAAATAAAGATTTTGAATTTGAATTATACCGCCATAATAAAATTGGTATATATTTTATTGGTGGCTAAGTTTTAAAGATATGGGCAAATCTAGATTATCACGAAAACTTGAAAGTACCATAATTTATCTTAAATATGTACTTTTTTTTTAAATTTTTCCTTTGTTTGCGTTGCGTACCTTACTTTTTGTCAAATTTCGTGATTCTAGTTCAACGGGAACTACCATATAGGTTTTCGACCCAAAACCTATAGGGTACTTTCGGTTGACCTAGAAATGTCAATTTTGCTTAAAAGCAAGGTCTTACAGCACAAGTAAGGGGAAAATTTCAAAAGTTTTCGCGAAAATGTAAATTTGCTTATATCTTTTTATCGTGTTGACTCAGGACCTTGATTTTTATCTATCTAATAGGGACTATAGACCTCAGTATCTGGTATAAATTTCAACTTGCTAGGTCTATCCGTTCCTGAGAAAATCGGTGGTGACACACGGACAGACAGCCAGACGGACAGACGGACAGATGGACAGACGGACAAGAAAGTAATCTTATAAGGGTTCCTTTTTTACCCTTTAAGGTACGGAACCCTAAAAACAGAAAAAAAAAAATATTTAAGTGGGGCTCCCATACAACAAGCGTGATTTTTGTGCCGTTTTATGCGATAATGGTACAGAACCGCACTCGGTTTATTTTTTATATTACGAATTCTAATAATTTAGTTCAAAACAATCGATTTAATCGCTGTTGTATGGCATACCACTTTTTCATGTTACCAGTTTTTTCACATGGCTTCAGTGGTTGATGCCACAGGTACCGTGCATTTTAGGATTAATAGCTCATTTATTATACTCAGCGATGGCAAAGGAAAGTCTGAACATCTAGATATTAGACTTGACAAAGAAAAGTACAAAAAATATACCGCCTAATATTTACGTCGATTATAAGGAGATCCTACTTTTCAAACACAAACGTAATATCTGTTCGTACCCTCGCGCTTCCCTTTAAACGAGGTGGCGCGATCGAGTGGTAACAATATGTAACCTCTGGGAGACGCCATGTTTACAACTTTAGGGGACTTTACTTTCCAAAAAAATATTCGACGAAATATGCGAGTTCAGGGATTTTTTTTTAGTTTTGAAGGAAAAAAACTCAGAAATATGTTATGATTATGTATAAGTAAGCGTAGGATCGGTTTGAGGTTCCCCTAAGAGTTGCTCGGATATGGATCTATACGACTCGTATTTTCTGGTTTACGTGTAAATATTAATAAAAATCAAACTAGCTTTTCTCAAGTATAAACGTACAATGGCTTTATTCAATGTGTTAAGGACGCTATTACATTTGTCTACAAATAACAGTGCTTTTCAGGTACAATTTTAATGTATATGCAATCACAGTTGTGAAGATATCATGGTCTTAATTTAAAGATAATATATTCAGCTCCAGATTGGCATCAGAAAAATTGCATGACATCATACAAAATTTTCGCTCAAATACGTTTTGCCCATCACGATAATCGCAAAAATATTAAAAAAGTAGGGTCCGAATAGGTCCCAGTTTAGTTAATTTTACAGCATTTTTCAACTTCAAAATTATAAAAAATTTGCGGTATATATAGTCTTTTAAAGGTTCAGATAATTATTTTTTACCCAAATCAATATATATTTTAATTATTAGCTAAAATAAAAACACTTGCCGACTTCTTCATACATTTTGCACTCGAAGCTTATCATTCCGACGAGCGTATCGCTTTTTTGCAAAAAATAAATACGATAAAAGTAATAGAAAAGATTGTAGTGTGCATGCGTGAGTCGTATTTCGTGATCGAAAGGAGTTGATATTTTACCGGACCGAAATAAAAGTATGTTTGAGTTTCCTTTTATTATTAGAATGTGATTTAGAAATTATGTTGGGTATGATCGGGATTTGCATAGGTATTGTTAAGCAGTTGTTGACAAGGTTGAGAAATGGATGGGTGGGTTTAAGCAGCTCTTAGTAAGGTTAGGATTTGGATGGGTAAGGTTAAGCTGGCGGCGGTGAAGGTTAGAAGTGGATGGGTGGGAGGAGATTTATGATTTGAACCGGTTTGTATGTATGTATGTATGACGAATACGAGGTCAAACCAAAATACAAGATGGCGGCGACGAAAATTTGACCGATTTTCGGTATGGGTGTCATTTTCATGGTTTTTGGCGTCGCTTATATCTAATATGGAGTCAAAACCAAAATACAAGATGGCGCCGACGAAAATTTGACATCTTTTCGTCGTGGGTGACATTTTCATGGTTTTTGGGTAGTATGTCATTAGCTGATGCTCATTATGTAATACTTCAAAAAAAATTGATGGTAATATTTTATATAATATGTATATAATATGTAATACAAAATGTTCAAGTCATTTTTAGGGTTTCCCCTATTACTAAGACTCCGCGGTCCGTCAGTCTGTTTATCTGTCTGTCACCAGGCTGTATCTCATGAACCGTGACAGCTAGGCAGTTGAAATTTTCACAGATGATGTATTTCTGTTGCCGTTATAACAATAAATACTAAAACAGAATAAAATAAATATTGGGGCTCCCATACAAAAAAACGTGTTTTTTTTTGCCGTTTTTTGAAATAATGTTACGGAACCCGTCGTGCGCGAGTCCGACTCGCACTTGGCCGTTTTTTTAATCCTTGTGAGCGGAAATTATTTCGTTTTAGGTATCTACTTATTTTACATTGCGTTTTTTAAAAAATACCTACTTACTACAACAAAGTGAAAGCTAATTCTCTTTTCGAAAGTCGGTGTCGGTATCTATTGTTTTTCGTTTTTCGACACGGAAAATTTATAATATTTTCTCTTTTTAGTTTTTGTTGGTACCCCATATTGGGTAGGTATACTAAATAAATCTGTTTACCCCCTAAAAACGTACAAGCTGATTTTATATTTTGGTATGGTGAGAACAAAACATAACTATACGATCACACTAATCGCAGGTCATTTGCTATTTGTTATTGAAGAGTTCCATTGTCTATCTCCAAAGATCTTTATCATATCCTAATATATTATACAATAAAACCTTCTCTGAAAACACATACATTAATCGACGTAAACCCGATAGTATCGGATAAGTAGTTTTAAAGAAAATCGCGGTAACATACGGGACGAATAGATAGAGCACCTCCTTTTTTTAAAGTCGGTTGAAAATAATAACCTACTTTTTACGACGACGGTTTGTAACAGTTACCAAATGCATTTTCAAAGTGCCAACTAACCTTCCTGAATCAACTTCAATAAAATTAAAAAATAATATCAAGGACCAATATTATTTGAGTGATGTATAAAATCGAGCGCTCAGTAGTTTCAATGAGTGCGTGCGCGTAATGTTGCTGTGTGCGACTAGTTACCTAAATTTGAGTTCATCGAAAATGTAACAGCGTCCTTAAGAAATACGAATTAACGAACAGGTTGTATTTTATCTAAAAGAGCTATTTAACCGGCTTCCTAGAGACTGACGCTGTTGCTGAATACCAGTATTTTACATGAATCGGCTGCCTATTTGATCTCCACCGCAACCCAGTAACTGGTGATCCGATCTCCTTTGTCATGTCTGGTTCTCATACTTTCAGGTTTCTGACTAGTAGTAGGTACTGTCATTACGAACGACTGCCAAAGATCTATAAATGATAGCTAGGAACGGGTTCAACGTTACGGTTTGTTGGTATTTTACGTCTATAATTTTTTTTTCCAATTAAAAACAATTTTTTTTATTTTAGGCATTAAGTCCACCATTGTACCTTTGTGCATGAAGTTTTATTTTTTAAACAAGCTTTTTAGCTTACAGTGCATTGTCATCCCAACCAAACGTGTATGCAAAATTTCATCGTAATCTTTTGAGACTAACTGATTTAAAATTCAATTGCAAGATTTGACCCCAACATACATATACCTACTATGCTCTACCTACATACTTACATACATACATAGCAATTTTATTTTCTCTTTTTTATTAGAGACTTGTAACCAACAACAGGTTAAATCAGTCCCATCTTATCTTTAACCTCGTTAAACACACTTTTTAAGACTATTTAGGATAAACATAAGAATAAACTTAGATTTAATACTTGCAGGATTTGCTAACACAGATTGAAATTAGCCTAAATATAATAAATTTAATTTTAATCGCCTACATAAATATTTTGTCCCTAAATTATTACGAGTGCAATCCAAAAGAAGGTGCAAGTTAATAAAAAGATTTTAAAAATATTTAGTTATAAGTATTGAAGCAAATTAAGCTTAATTTTCTCATGCCACTTGTTTTAATACATCGCAACAAAAACTCAAATGTACAAGAACAAAGTATCTAATAAGTTGCTTTATATAATCGATCGACACAAACAAACAGCCAACGTTATAAAATACATTGTAGGTAATAATAGTGCAGCTGAATCCAGCTAAGAACGCAAAGTTCAACATTCAAATTGCAATTTTCAAAGTACAGTTTGTGCCATAACAAAACCGAACACAGTGAAAGACCGATACATTCTCATAGTTACTAAATTCAGTTGCGAACTTAGCCGCTAGGGGTCGCGCGAGGCGATAACATGGGAACACCGCGCCACTACCTACTAGCTACAAGGGATGTTACGGAGGTTCGATTCTGATACCGAAAACTGGGAACTTCCGATTGAAATTACACCTCCGACTCCGCCTTCGCGTCCGACCTACTAAATAACCTACTTCCCACCTAATCGGTGGTTGTAATCGGAGGTCAAATGCTACTTTTGGTGTCATTTCATTTGCATTTATTTACAATTACATAATTATATATTTAACCAAATATAATTGTATGTTTGTAAACGCATCCATGACACAGGAAAAAATCCTAGAGCGGGGCAAAGAAAAATCATCACCTAGGTAAGTGTAATATTTTTTTAACTGTTATTAAAGAGGTTGGTTCATTTTGGTTTATTTTTAAATATTATTAAGCCTTAACAATCTTAACATATCTTTTTATGCCTCCGACTCCGGTTCCGCTCCCGACTCCAACTAGCCAAATTTATAAACTTCGACTCCCATCTTCGCTTCCGATTAAAACACCTCCCATCTCTACTAGCTACATGGATAGTTTGTTTGCTACTTACGAACCAGTATGATAATATTGGTTGTTTTATAAAATGGCCACTTTCGAAGGAGCTTAATATGTTAGTCGTTGCTTGGACATGAGGATATTAGCACTACTGGCGGTTACGATAGACTGTTTATCAGGTCAATATTTGAGAAAAGTAAACTGCGATGTTGTAAGCTAATTTGTATCGTGATTTGCACAGCTCCATCGATTATTTTGCCTCTAAACGCCACCAGGGGGAAACATTTCTGTCAAGACATCTATTCTGACTACAAAATTTGATGTTTTGTTCCTACTACCGAAGGAGGGTAATGTGTTTATCAGTTTATGCATGTATGTGTGTTTGCTGTGCAGTTGGAGGATACATCTGGTTTTAGTCAGCCAGCTCGCGAATATGTATCCTCCGACTGCACAGCATGATTGTCTTCTTGTTTGATCTTTTTAGTTCGCTCCTTAAGCAGTCGGGATTTTTATATTTTTTGAATTAACTTTTTTCTGATCTTGTCAAACAATTATTACGGCCAATCAAGAAGCTATACGCCGCTTTCTCATAATCGGTTAGTGGACAGATTTTTTTGATGAGAATAGTTAATTATAACCCTCCAGACCTCGTTGGTCTTGTGGTTGTAAGCACTACTCCTGAACATGATGTGTTATTTATCAAACGTGTCCACCCTTGACTGCACGTCTTATTGTCCTTCACAATTTGCAAAGTCCAAAGCTGCAACATTCTTGAAAAAGAACAAATATTTAAAACTGCTGAACATAACAATGCCTTTTTGAAATGTATGCTTTGAAAAGAGAGATAGAACAACTGTATATATCTGTAAGTAAATATTGGTAATGCTATTTTTTACACCAATGATAATCCCATTTAATGTCCAGCCAATCACTGACCATTCCAGGTAGTCTGGAAGAGATCGCGGAATGCATTGTATGTACCTATTTTAGTTATAAGTTTCCCTTTCTTTGTTATACTCTAGTGTATAATAAAGAATATATCATCACATCATCGTCATCATCATCATCCTCATCATTTCAGCCGAAAGACGTCCACTGCTGGACATAAGCCTCCCCCAAGCGTCGCCACACTGATCGGTCCTGTGCGTTTTGCATCCACCGGACGCCCTAAGCCGGTAAAGTACGAGTATATATATATAAAAAAAAGTTACACATGCGTTCCAATCACAATATTTACATTTTAGACTAAATTTAAATATTCAGCGGTTTGTGAACTGTCAAAATATAGCTTCATCATCTATTTTTATATATAGTTCTACTAACGATGTTATATTTTATAGAAGAGTGACATTAAAATAAATGTGTTGCCTTTACAAACCTAACGAAGCAAACAATTTTTTGTAAACTTGTTTTAGCAAATACAGACGGTAAGCAAATAAAATAGAACAAAAAGTTAATGTCAATTCATCAAAATATAAAAATAGCTGAAAAGAGTTTTGGTTAGGGTAAATCAAAAAAATATTGGTCCTTTGATGCGCAGAAAATGTCTAGCGTGTTGTTATACCACAACAAAAACCTAGTTAACTCGACTCACAGACATTATATACACACACACTCGTTGTAAACTTATGAATTTTGCCCATGGGTGTAAGCATTTCTGCCTACCTTCATGCCCCTACAGAACATTACTTGCTACGTTCCTTACACAATGTTTTTGTTTCGTTTACGGGGTCATACAATCACGCCAGTTGCGAGTACATACTACACCCAGCCTTTCTGAAGAACGCAAACGTAGTCAAATCTGTTTTTACCCGACTACGGCGAAGCAAAAGGGAAGGTGGTTTTTTTGACCGGTATGTGTATGTGTATGTGTATGTATGTCTGTATGTTCATCTGTTCCCTCATAACTTCTAAACTAGTTATTATAATTTGACAAATGAGATGTCGTTGAAAGCGTTGTTTGTTCGCTAGTTATAGTAGGCTATAAGACGTTACATTAATTTGAATATGGCTCCCTCGAAGTCAAGAACAAAAAAAATAGTAGGCGCGTAGGTATGACTGGCGTTCCGACCGTTTGTATGAAGGTAGAATACTGTATAAATATCCTTTACCGGGACAGTGCCGACCACTAGTAAAGCCTGGAGTTAATGAAACTCGGCAAGTCCCAGCGAAATAGTCAACTGTCTTGGATCCCTCAACGAAATAAATCGGCAATGAACAGTAAAGGAGTAAGAAACGATTGCTTGCCAAATTTATTTTTTATAGAATTACCTTATATACCGTATAGCTATAGGTACCACAAGAAACTGCCAAGGTTTTCTATCATTCCTCCATAAATTATAAGTTCACCATGCCATAAATAATGAAGTAGTTCATTATTTATGGCATGGTGAACTTATAATTTATAATAATTTATTATAGGTCCAATTTGTCGTCTACCCGAGCTATAAAAGGTCACACAGGTACTTCAACCATACCAAACAAAAATAAAGAATATGTGCTCGTATATCTTGATATCAAGGAAAACAGGCCACTGTGTCACGGGAGTAGATTATCGAACAGAGTCTTAACTTCGTGAGAATTATATGTTATTGCTAAAAAGTTTAGGAAATAGGCGAAAAAGCTGTACTTACTCAGGCACGCTTGCACTTCTAATTACTTAATGTGATCAAACCGAGGCCTTCGTAACACCATCTTGCAGGACTTGGCGGCCCTGTTGAAGGCCTTCTTCTTTTGACCAACGTTTGCGCGATCGAGCGCCGACCCTAGCCAGGTAAGCCTCATGTTTAAGCACGTCGGCGCGATAGCATTCGGCGCCAAACCATGGCCAGTCAACACTGGACATTGTTACGTCAGAGAACGGAATGTAGTACTCCATTCCCTGACGCAACACATCCGTCACGGCGTCCGCGCACGCCGAAGGATCATCCGAAGAAAAGCAAGTAGACTGCCAAGGATAGCATGCGAAGAAAGATCGCATGCCATCCCAATCTGCTGACCTGTACCGCCAAGCCCGCCGGGTGCCTCCGGGGCTGGGATCGGGCGGGGAGTAGACGGACACAGACTTCACCAGACAATGGTCGGAAATACCCAAAGGTGAAGTTATCGACACAGAGTAAAGGTCTGGCTCTGTTGTCAGCAGAAGGTCCAAGCAATTGGCCGTGTGCGAATCAACATCCGGCACCCTCGTTGCCCCCTGGACCAGCTGGGTAAGGTTAAGCGCAAGCGCAAGCTTACGCCACTCCCGTCTAGCATGGTCAGTGCACTGGTATGGGAAGAGCCACTCCTGGTGGTGGGCATTAAAGTCCCCCAGTAACACTAATTGGGCGGAGGGGTACCGCTGCTGTGCCGCTTCACCCGCCTCACTGAGATACTCTGTGAGCCTGGTTGTCTCCTGATCTCCGCTGTGCGAGCGGTAGACACAGGCGTAAATAATTTTATCCAGACCTATGTCCACTAGAGCCCACAGTGTTGTAAATCTTGAGTCCTCAAGGTTACGGAGACGCCGGTAGCAAGTGTCGTCACGGGCGTACATACACACACCCGCACGTGGTTTATAATTGTGCTCCAGGGTAAACCCTGGGTAAGATAAGTACGGACGTGGGTGACTCGGCCCCCCAAAAACAACATGCTATGGGAATGTATTGAAATTGTATCTTTGTATATATACTTTGTTATTTATACGCTGATACTAAACGCTAAAGATATAGGAGACCCCAACTTTAAGCATCGCCATGTATTCTATGTAGGTATTGCATTTTGTGCTCGCGCGTATTTTGCGTACAGGAGATATACGAGTACAGCATCGCCATTCATAAAAGCTATTTGACACGATATGAAGCGTGGTCTCTGTAACTTAACTCTTCATGTGTCATGGCTACCGGCCCGTATCGTAACGACTAACATATGCAGAGAACATGCAACGTATCGTAAAACACATGGCGGTAGAAATAAAATATTTTAGTACATGTTATAAAAATTATGATGACTTTTATTGTACTTCAATATTTGTACTGAGAACTAAGAGATGTGGAGGAAGACTGTCTACATAATAGCTATTTATGCAACTGTTACGTTATGGAAGGTATTTTAATACGAGTGCCATTTTTCGGTACAAGCGTAGCGCGTACCGAAATAGGTGGGCACGAGTTATTAAAAGACCAATAACGTACAGTTGCATACAAGATTTTATCTACGAAGGAAGGAATAAAACACAGATATAGACAAATAAGTATTTCAGGAAGTGTGTTTAAGTATTTAATTTCTCTTACATGTCTTGATTTTTCTGGTAGTAAATTATTTGTAGCCGCAACTGCTGTATTTGTTATATCTGGTGGAGTATTTTCACACTTTTCACTTGATGTTGAAGACATCTTTAATAAAATTTGAAATAAAATTTCACTCAGAAAATTTTTCGCGCGTCCATTTTATTTTTATTTTTTTTATTTATTCTTTATTAGGTATAAGGCAAACATCTTGTAGCCGCAACAGCCAAATAGTATACGATACTTTTGTTCTAAACTTGTTCCATTTTTAAAAACATCATTTACATTGTCTCGATTTCGAAGTAATATTCTAGGTACCTGGCTGTATGTTCAGAATGTCTTTGCTTGTGTTTTAGAATTTATGACGATTCGCATAATGCAACCCGATGTCGTTATGGGTATCATAATGAAACCGCTGTCAATTGTATCATTCGAATATAACGAAACCGAAGTAGATAAATTATTTAATGCTTTATGGCTCTTTCCTGTTAAGGTATCTATGGAGGAATAATACAGGAACACAATAGGTATTAAACTTTTGTTTCTTTTTATATAGTAACTTTGTGTTTTCACCAAATGCAGTATTAAGTGTCATGTTTATGTTTCTAATGTGCGTTTAGTTTGTGTGAAATAAACCATTTAAGTTTCTGTGTATGAATTAAAATGAAATAAACTTAATATTTCACATCATCAGCCTATTAATGTTCCCACTGCTAGGACACAGGCCTCCTCTCAGTGAGAGGTAATCCACCACGCGGGCCCAGTGCGGGTTGGTGGATGTCTTCGATTTTTTGGTTCTAGGACATGCCGGTTTCCTCACGATGTTTTCCTTCACCGTTTTGAGAGCAGTGGTGATGAAATAATTTACACAAAGTAAAGCGCCTACCTGGGCTAGAACCCACGACCTACAACTTGTAAGTCGCGGCTGATACCACTGCGCCACCACTGCTCTCACTTTAAATAATTACTAACTTAATATTTACTAAGCAATTTTAAGAAAACTCTGATGACACAAAATCGCCTGTGATCCTGTGTGTGTTTTATTTCAAGATCTGCAATTTTTGTATTTGCCAATACCAAAAATTCCAGGGCACTAAATAAAAAACTGTATAGTATTGTACAACAGTATGCAATATAAGCAAACTATATTTGTTTACCATCTGCACCAATTATATAAAAGAGATAAACAAAAAGAAAAATACCCCACCAGACAGATCTACTATCTCCGTGATACCAGACATTAACACACGCGTATACATACAAACATACATTACAATAGATAGGTAAGACCACAATGTTTGTTTCGCTTCGCTCCACGGCCTGTAATTTCTTCCTTTGATAACGGGACACCGAACGTCCATTGTTTAGAGTAGACATAGATTGTAACTTGAACAGACCCGACACTATTGTCCAGTTTCTGCAAGCCTGGTCGGTAAACCTGCTGACAAATTAATTAATTGTTAGTTTTTGTGATTGGAAGTATAAAATAACAAGATTTGATCATCTATACTCCATTTGAAATATATCTTATAGACTAGAAATGTTTACAAACCCTTTTTACAGTCCGTTCAACCGATTTTGAGTCCTATTCCGTAAATATAAGGATAGCATAAAAGTCATAAACCTGTTACCAAAAGTAACTGTTTAATACAGCTGCCATTTGTCTTATCACTAACGCAATAGAAATCAAAATCGGTTGAACGGGCTGTAAAACGGGATTATTTAAATGTCGATACTCCATATCCAGTTAGATGGATAAAGTACTCTATATGACTGTATGTATTTGTGTTGTGCGATTAAAATAAGAGGTAGCTAAGACACTGACTTCCGAAACGAAAGTTATTTTTGCACTTTTAACATTACATATATTGTAGCGTAACGTAAGCTCCGGAGAGCTAACGTTAGCCACGTTAGTAAAAATAAAAGGGAATATAAATTAAAACTTAGAAAAAGGATATAGATAATAAAAACTATGGTCCGGCTTCGCACGACGTGGGCAGCTAACCAGGCAGGAAGACGTGGTAGGCCCTGGGTAGGCAGATGAGCAGGCACCACGACGGCAATCGGATAGGCAGGCTGTAGAGTAGGGCAGGCAATCGCATAGGCAGGATGAAGAGTAGACAGCAGGACGGATAGGCAGGCACACAGATAGATGGTCGAAGGCAGCTGAACTAATAGTCAGGCACACAGAAAGATGGTCGAAGGCAGCTGAACTAATAGTCAGGCTAACGAGCAGGTAGGCAGTAGCACAGGTACAGGCACATGCAGCAAGGAGTGCAGGCACAGGCAGCAAAGGGTGTGGAGGCCGGGCTGTGGCTTCGTACGCCGACCAAACGCCCCCTTTTAGATGAAGCGGTGACCGACGAGGTTAATGACGCAGTAAAAATGCTCACATTTAAGTTTCACACTCAATAAAATATATTTATTGCACTCAAAGATTGATAACATTCACAGCCGTATAAGTTATAGTTTTAAAGAGTCTTCAGATACAATAGTAGTATTAAGAATTCAACCGTCTTTCGGCGTTCAGTCCAGATCCGAAACTAAAAATTGACGCCCGTTTTTCATCGTTCTGTGTCATATATCTACATTTCAAACTCAAATTTCAATTAAGAAATAAAGACCAGAACGAATAAAAAACGGTTCACAAAGGGGTCAGTCTACGCTCCCCTTATAATAGTGTACACCTAGCTTAAAGGAGGTCAAGTCAATGGTACCTATGTTACGGTCTATGGTTTGAGAAAAATAAAATAGACAGACAGATGTCATGTCAGATGAAAATGTCACAGTAGAAAAATATTGCAAGAATTACAAATTATCAATATAATTTAAGTTTCAGATATTAAAACAATCAGATATAACTAAAAGAATGCTTTTCAGATGATAACAAAAGAAAGAAAACATAAAAATAAATTACAAAAGTTGATAAAATATCAAAATATATGAAGGTATGGTTTGTATAGTGTTATGAATTGTAAATAGAGTTAAAAAATGTGGATCTGTAAATCAGAACACCACAATATACGTGTCGTATTGATAAGCTCCTTTGTTAGAAGTCAGTAAAAAATAGATAACGACTTTTAAAGTTACATAGGGCTGTCTTATCGCTAAAACTTTTAAGTGGACTAAAGAAAAGAACACCCGATATATCACTAAACATTCAGCTTGTTTAGTGATTCAATCCTACTATATAGGTATAAGTTTGCGAGTAAAGTTCAATGGATGGATGTTTGTTACTCTACACGAAAAAACTACTAAATGGATTTTGATGTAACTTTTCATTTGCATTATACATCAGAATGACACATAGGCACATATACATAGGCAATTCGCTCGGTGGTTCGAAGAAAGATTGAGGCTTTTGAGATGTGGTGCTGGAGGAGAATGTTGCGCATATCATGGACAGCAAAACGCACAAATTAGTCCATTCTCGACCAGTTAAACATCAAAACTTGACTCTCCACAATCTGCTACCAAAGAGTCCTAAATTACTTTCATCACATCACCCGTAGACAGCCAGACAACCTGGAAAACTGGTTGTTGTAGAAAAAGTGGATGGGAAAAGGCCACGCGGACGCTCACCCAATCAGTGGTCAGACCAGATCAGGGCAATTACGGGACTCACGGTGACCACTGCCCTGAGAAGAGCCGAAGACAGAGTGGCTTGGAAGCAGCACGTCAATGACTCCGTAAAGCTTTCAAAGACGGGCACGAGCTTCAGTAATGAAGACTACGAATAAGAAGAAAATAATATATATTGTGCAATTTGGCAAAAACGTGGGTAAAGTGGGCAAAGTACTAATTACACGCGGGATGCAGCAAGTTCCATTAAAAAACCTTACCAGCCATGTTAAAAATTGCATGAGCTATTCTCATACTCATTCATGATAACAATTAAGACATAGAGCATACTTGCTTTAAACTTGATCAATCAAGTATCCATTTTAAACTTCGTAACGGTACAGAACTATTACTTCAAAGTTAGTCAGTACTAGTGCTAATGTTGTTATGATTCACTGAAAACTGTGTCATAGTTCTGTAGGTACTAGGAGAGCAAGTTCACAAAGGGCTTTCGAATAAACCTCTCTTGGTTCTAAACTAAGATTACTGAAAGGTCACGTCTCATGGGCGATATAAACGAGTAAAGGGTTATGTTGGGACATAATAATATCCGGTTGTGGGCCTATAAATAATTACATTATTTACTCACCTCTAAGGAAGCCTTTCAGTTCAGTCAGGTGCTTTACTTTGGGCAGATTATTTCATCACCACTGCTCTCAAAACGGTGAAAGAAAACATTGTGAGGAAACCGGCATGTCCTAGAACCAATAATTCGAAGACATGTGACCCGAACTGGGCCCGCGTGGTGGATTACGGCCCATCCCCTCTCACAGAGTGGAGGCCTGTGTCCCAGTGGGAACATTAAAAGGTGTTATGATGAAGCCTTTCTAAGGGTAGTGGAGGCTAGATAGGCAGTAGTTCCATGTGAAAAACTGGTATTTAGCTCCAACTGGTGAAACGGGCAGTTCATTCCCATATCAAAAATTGTTTATATTCAGTTAACTGTCTTCCTTGGCGAAAATTGTTTACTTACATGGGCAGAAGCAGTTTTTAGGGTTCCTAACCTAAAGGGTTAAAACGGGACCCTATTACTAAGACTCCACTGTCCATCTGTCTGTCTGTCAACGGGCTGTAAGTATGTCATGAACCGTGATAGCTAGATAGTTGAAATTTTCACAGGTGATATAATTCTGTTGCCGCTATAACAACAAATACTAAAAAACAGGATTAAATAAATATTTTAGTGGGGCTCCCGTACAACAAACGTGTTTTTTTTGCCTTTTTTTGTGGTAATAGTACGGAACCCTTCGTGCGTGAGTCCGACTCGCACTTGGCTGGTTTTTAAATATGATAACACATTTCCATTACACCACGTAGTTGGCAACCACTATGCAGATGATGATGCGTCTGCCCATAGTAATAATTGCAACTTAGAAAGGTGTGGTAGGCAACTGTTATTTATGAGGAGTCAAACATACATTTCTGCTCATCTTACAAACTTAATTTTTGTCCATTGTTTCAAGTAGAAAACAAATAAATAATTCCAACAATAAGACGAGGAGGAGGAGGAGGCTGTGACGGTCGTATTGCACGTCATATGCAACTTGACCTCTATCAGATAATAAATTTTCCTTTTAGACCTCACCAATTAAAAAATAACCTTAAAACTAAAGCAATAGAGTATCTTTTTGTATACTGTGTCAGATGTTTTTAGAGAAGCACAGCTATTGAGGCTGGTTGTGTGTTTGTCCACTAGGGAATGACCGGCGGTGTACATCGATAGAATTTAAGAGAAGGCCTTGGTCGAATCAATGAGGGACCGAATAGATCGCTAGATACGAAGTGGCGACCGTAGTGAATATGTTTATGGCTTTATCTGTTTGTGGTTTGGGTGACAAGACTTTTTATTAAAATATAATGTCGTGGTCAGATTATAGTATTGATCACTTCATGAAGTGGCCAACAATTTCATGAAATTGTTATATGTGTGGAGCTACACGGGAAAAAGTGTTTAACCGAAACATTCGTAGTACGCTATTTCGTGTAGTTTGATATTTGAGTGCATTTTTTTTTATAGAAGGCCAAGTGTTTTTAAAAGATCTTGATATTGGATGATATTCTCGCTCACTTAACCAACTTGTTAATATTGGGTTTTGTAACATTTTTATTTCATTGTGCCAGTTATTATTATACCGAAAGGAACTTCGTTCCATCTTGGTGTATCACGACACCTGACATTATTGTTTTTTTTTACTCGTGATTCAGTTAACTGTTTAAATTAGTCACCGGATAGTTTTCTAACCTTTAACATAATAATAAAATAACACAAACAACGCAGCCATTATTTACATTAAAGCTTTTATTTACACAAACAGGAAGCTTTCCTTATGCCAAAGTTTACGAGCTTTCCTAAATGAGAACTCAAGCGATAACGTTCTACATAGGACAGAGGAATAAAAACAAGAAAGGAATGGTATTAAATTACCCTAGACCTATCAATATAGGTACAGGATAACTTTTCATTAATTGGCAATATTTTAGCAGATGACTGTAGTCCAAAATATGAGAAACTTTTGTTATGTAAACTTGAAATCGCAAAAAAACGATTGTAAATACTGTTTTATATTACCATTTTTTATCTTTTTAAATTTTATTAATTGTATAATTTTCACCAGTTTTAATTTTTTGTAACTAATTTTAATATCTACATTTTACAAATTTTTACCAATTTTATTAATATTATCGATTTTATGTACTCACTCACTTGTATTAATAATTAGCTTTTGTAAGTTAGCTTTAAGATTCTTCAAAATTGTGAATGTGGTGTTTGCTTCTAAGTAATTGTTGCACTGAAAGATTATTTTAAGCATGTATTTTTTTGTTATAATTAAGAGTAAAAAAATTTTGTTGAACCTAATAAAATAAATAAAAAAATGTTTTTTTTTATTATTCCAATGGATGCGGGACGCACGGGACCTACGGTTGCCATATGGTCGGGAATCGTATGGATTCTCCCGACATTTTAAGGGATCTACAGACTCCCGACAAAACTCAAAATCTCCAGAGAAACAAGTTCTTTCTTTCAGATTATTTGTATTATCAATTTCAGTAAGCATGACTGTAAAAAGATGTTAAGTTTGCTAACCAAAGAGAGAAATTGTATGGATTTTGATATTGTTTAATTTTTTTTCTTTTATTTTTCAATACATTTAGTTACACTTATTGTACAGCATAACACTTGTCTAAAACCTTAAAAGGTTTATGTGACAAAGTGGAGGAAGCAAACTCGCACCGCATATTACTAAAATAGGTAAACAATATACATATACCTACTCAAAACCTAAGATGCGATGTCACCTGTTGTATAATATTTTTTTAAGGTAAGTTTACATTTTTTATATGTGCTAGTGACAATATTTGACTGCATAGTTTTAGGAATGTTATTCAGAGTATTAGGTAGTATTGTATATTCCCACGTTCTCGTGCCATACACATTTACAGTTTTAGGTAGTTTATATGTTGGCAGGTAATCCAGATCACTGCTTTGGTCTATTGTTTAAAGTTAAGGAGCTAATATTATTGAATTTATCCAAGATAATTGCCGACCTGAACTTATCAAAGACTGACACAATTTTACAATATTTAAATAGTCCGTACTCATCATCTTTATATTTAAGTTTAATATTCTTTGGTACAATAGTCTTAAGTATACTTAGTTGTAGTCTATATATTTTATCTACATAAGTTTTGTAGGAACGTCCGTAACTAGTTAGGCCAGAGCGAGATATAGCATGCCTATCGTGTGGAAGGGAAGTTTATATTTTAGGATAGCTAACTTGGCGTTAATAGACCTGAGTTTGTTACTTACACTTTCAATGTGTGGTCCCCAATTGAAATGCTTGTCAATATATATAGTAGTATAGTATATAATAAAAGCTGAGTTAGTTAATAGACTGAACTTTGAAGTAAATTGTTTGAATTTAAAATTGTTTCCTAAATTGGGGGACTGAGTAAAATTTAATGCCAAATACATGGTGGCAACCTACAGATTAAGTGTAGGTAGTTAAATTAGTTATGTTTTATCAATATTTAGCTTAATAATTGAAAACAAAAATTTTCTGTAACATTTTATTCAATATTCTTTTTCTCCCGACAACAACCTCAAAATCTTCTCAAATTTTCTCCTGATATTTTCGTCTTCCATTCTGGCAACCCTAACGGGACCGGTCAACGTGGCGACGCTTGGGGGAGGCCTATCTCCAGCAGTGGACATATTTCGGCTGATTAGATGATGATGATATATTTGGTCGAGTTATACTGACATCGGTGAAATATCGTGAGGACATTGGTTTATATTAGTCTGAAATCATCAATCCGTCTTCAGCAACCGTATGGATTAATAATGCTCGTGCCTTTTCTGTCCTTGCTCATACAGTATGATAGTTAGTGGTATTATCACAAACTCACTATATTATCAGCAGCCTTCCAATGCATCGTCTTCCGGCTCGCGGTCGCCATTCCAGAACTTTTCAGCCCTATCGGCCATCCGTTCTGCGAGTAATGTGCCCTGCCCACTGCCATTTAAGTTTCTCAATTCTTCGGGCTATGTCGGTAACTTTGGTTCACCTGCGGATATCCTCATTTCTGACGTGATCACGCAAGGAAACTCCGTGCATAGCCCTCTCCATTGCCCTTTGGCCTCCCACTAGTTGGACCGATGACCTGGTTAAGGTTGCGAGAAGACGCACGGGATCGGTCAATGTGGCGACGCTTGGGGGAGGCCTATGTCCAGCAGTGGACGTCTTTCGGCTGATATGATGATGATGACTGAGCAGCTGCTTTTTTTCATTCATTCATATTCTTTATTGTACACTAAACAAACATATACAAATAAAGAAGGACTAGTTATGTACAAAGGCGAGCTTAACCCACAATTGGGTTTTCTTACAGCAAACCTCAGTGTTATAGCGAGATTTACACAATTAGGACAGTGAACAAAAGCGCACAACAAAAAAGAAACTTAAAAACAAATTTAAATTCTTACTAACTAAATACACTACACAAATACGTGTAAAGCACACAATACATAAACATAATACATACTTTATAAAATCCTATCGTATAAAAAATGTGTATAGAAGTGAAAGTAGTCATGAATTCTTCCTCACCATGAAACATAGCCAATGAATTAAAAATCACCTTACATGTAAACATAGACGGTATAATGCCCTCACTTGTAATCAAGCTTCGTCAAAGCGAGGCCGAGCGTCAGTCGGCACATTTCAAATCGAATAGAATCGTCCAATCAATCGTTATGGGTGATAGCTCAGTTTCCGCATTTGACGGACGAATGTACACACGACGACGTGGTTAGCTATGCTCTCCTAGTATAAGCTGACCTTTCATTGCATCTGTGAAATAAAAAGATACAGCAATCATCAACCCATTCTATTCTGTACATCAAACTAAGTTTGTATATAAATAATTGTTTGTCAAAAGTCACTTTACGGTGTTTAGCAATGGATAAATTTGAAGCAAAACATTGCGATTATGATATAAGTTTTTAAACTGTCATGGTCACTAACATTAACATTAGAATCGGGATATTTACCATGTTTACTGTGTGTAGCGAGTTTGCGATATTTCGGTGCTGTTGCAAGCACCATGATCACGGATAAACTGAAGTTATTGCGGGTGGGTGTGAGGAGACAAATATCGGAATCGAAATATCCGAATCGGCACCGAAATATCGGTAACTCTCTACAAACAGTAAACATGGTAAATATCCAGATTCTAATGTTAATGTTATTGCGATTATGGTTGCATACAATATCAATACTGAAAAAAAATTTCAACTTTAAGTTAGGTGTTCAACTTAAAGTTAGGAAATACCAAGACTCATTAAGAAAAGAAGTTTGATCTTCAATATTCCGTAACCAGAAGGTGAAGTTTAAGAAAATTATCACAATGACGGGCAAGACAAATGACTCTCGGCTTTAATAAATGTATTATTAAACACGATCCTCTCAGAAGGTCGGTCCATCAGTCTGAAATCGTCACCCCCACCTTATGCAAGCGAAGTTATCAATGGTCGTGCCTTCTCTGTCGAAGAAGAGGTATTTGCCGTGCAGATAGTTATAGGCTGGTAGTATTTTTTTTATACTATCCATACAGCGGGAGATCAGCTTACACTGGAAATGTGTAGCTAGACGTGAGTCGTTTGCACCCAATTCATATTCGATCTCACACTGAATCGATTATATCGGTCTGATTGAAAATTCCATATCGATTATCCGAGTAAGATGATTCGTTGGAATTAGGTTGAAAGATTACGTTTTGGAAATTGAGCTAATTTTGGTTATTCATATTCTGTAATATTGTGGCAATTGAGGTTTAGAGAACCTTCTTCTTTTCGTGTCACGGTACGTTCTATAATAGGGATGTTTCCTGGCTAGAAAAATGATAATTCTATTTAGCCTGTCAGTAGTAGACCCGTATTTTTTGCCTTAACAAATAAATAAAAATTTACTAAGATAAAGCGCATCAAGCGTTAGGAGTGGGGGCTTGTGACGTCACTTTAGCAGTATAAAGTGTAGCACACCGTGAAGTTGGACTATATTTGAACGCACTGTATCGTCATATTTTTTTGTTTACGTGGCATAAAACAATATGTGTCCAATATTTTTAGGTTATTTAACTGACGGACTAAATAGAAATTGCTGTCAACTACCTACACTTTTATTCTGTTTGGGCCCAGTAGGTGACCAGGTCCGTTGCAGCGTCCGTGGCATTGTACAAGTCATTTAGGGTATAATACATGGCGGACGGCGAGTAATGGGTAGCTCGCCGTCCAATAAGGGTGGGTAAGAAAGATGGGTTTTATCATCAGAAATCAACTTGAAGTTTGAAAGTTAGCGATGAGAAAGCCCCGTGCGTCTAAAAGTATTTTAGGTAAGTTTTGTAAGTTCGTCTTCCGCCAGACCTCTCACCAGTCGTGACGGATTTCCGAACCATCGACCATAATCCGAGTCGACCTACTAGAGTGACAGGAATAAGAGTGAGCCTGTTTTTGTGCTCTAATATATCTCACGCGTCAATGGCTAGTGTTCTCTGAGATTGACCACCATGACAATGGAATAGAATAGAATCAACAATGAGAGCAGTGTTAGCCCACAGGTAAAAGCCGCGACTTACAAGTTGTAGGTCGTTGGTTCGAACCCAGGCAGGTGCTTTACTTTGTGTAAATTATTTCATCACCACTGCTCTCAAAACGGTGAAAGAGAACACATCATGAGGAGACAGTCTAAGAACCAAAAAATCGAAGACATGTGACATACACTAACCTGCGTTAGTCCCGCGTGGTGGATTACGACCCATTCTCTCCCACAGTGAGGTCTAGGTCCCAATAGTGGGAACATTCAAAGTTTGATGATGATAATGATGACCGTAATCACTGACCGTAAGCACACTTTCCTGCTGATTTCTTACGTCAGACTTTACAGTTTTACTTTTTATTTTATTTGTATTTTATCTGATGTATGTGTTGTATATGTTGTGTGTCTTTTAGTCTGTGCTAAATAAATGTTTTTTCTTTCTTTCTTTCTTTAATCAATCAGGAAGAATACATACAACAGTATCACCTTTACATCTTTAGATAACAGTATGGCCTTTGACCTGGAAAAAACAAATCCGAAATTTCCCACCTCTGAAGTTAAGCTCAAAGATAAGGATCAAATAAGTAAGGCAACGCTTCCTATTACTTTTCTAAACTTGAACTATTGCAACAATGTGCTTAATAAAAGTCAGCCAAATCCGCCAACTTCCAACTCAGAACGTGATCAGAATGTAAGGGTGGGGCTGTGAAATAAGCGTTTCAATTATTACCTATTATAGCGGCAGCAGGAGTCCGGTGGATGCGAAACGCACAAGACCGATCAGTGTGGCGACGCTTGGGGGAGCCTTATGTCAATTAGTGGACGTCTTTTGCGTGAAATTATGATGATGATAGTCTTACATGACTCGTGACATTTGTTACGGATAGTTTAAAGCCAGTAAACACCAGTCTGTCTTGTTATGGAGGTCTGATAGGCCAGAAAAGACCACCCGTTGTACACTTGCTTTTATGATTGTTTGTCCTGTTCATACATTTTTGTGGTGTACAATAAAGAATATAATAATAATAGGCAATCTTCTTCTTCGTCGGTCTACTCCTGACAGAGTGGTTATGGTCAGCATCTCACAGTGAGATACCGTGCCGCGATGATTCGCCAAACGATGCGACGCCATCCCTCCCTATCGGCTGTGACTCATGTGGACTCATGCAGTGGACCACCTACTGCAGACTTGATCTGGTCGGTCCATCGCAAGTGTGACCTGCCGTGCGCTCTGGTTCCTTCCACTTTCCCCTGGACCCAAGAGGCTCTATAGTGTCGTTGCCTCGTCGGGACATGTGACCAAAGAACTCAAGAGCCTGGACTAAAGCCGATAGACGCTGGTTGATGCCGAGTTCTTGGAGAACAGATACGTTGGTGCGAAATTCAGTCCAGGATTCTCCAAGCATTTCCCCCAGCACCACATTTCCAGAGCGCTTATTTCACTCTTTTCGGTTTCCCTCAGCGTCCAGGGCTCGGCTGCGTACAGGAATATGGGGAACACCAGTTTTAGCCGAGTTTTCGTGGCTTTGGTGACGTTATGGTTCCTCCATACTTTCCTCAGTCTATCCATAGCAGACCTGGTTTTAGCCAAGCGTCGCTTGATCTCGTCCCCGCAACCACCGTGGTTAGATATTAGAGCTCCTAGGTAGACATATGATATCACGACGTCACAATTCACGATTTCAGTGACTTCGGGCGAGTCAACGTTAGCGCGATCGACAAACATCATCTTCCTATTACATCTATTAATTCGAAAACCGAAAATCGAGCTGGTATGTTCCATCCTGGATTGCAAATCTTCCATGTGGTAACTAGTCGTTGCCAACAGCGTAGTATCATCCGCATAGCGAAGGTTCGAAACACTCATACCTCCTATTGATACACCGTCCGTCCAATCTTCAAGGGTAATCCTCATTATCAGTCCGGTACAAATGATGAATAGGAGCGGCGTGATTATACAACCTTGACGAACGCTTGCACTGGGATGAAAGTCATTCGATATTACGCCATCCGTGCTCACTAACGCTGTTCCATCTTCATAAAGCCGCCTGAAAAGGTGCAAAAGGTGTTTGGGGGTGCCCATAGCAAGAAGCTATCTCCACAGGACTGGCCATTTCACCGAATCAAACGCTTTTGAGAATTACTCTAACTCCTCACGTCCTTACACGAGAAAGAAAGAAAACAGGTCTAGTCGATGTGGTGCCGCTTGGGGAAGGCCCTATGTCCAGCAGTAGACGTCTCCCGACTGATATGATGATGAAAGCCTTGTAACTTACAAAGCTTTTATCGTAGGTAGAATCTTTCGTAAAATAACAATATATCTGACCATTTTTTACCAGTAATATTAGTTTTCCACGTGCTATGATTGCTTGCGTTAAAAATATAATGACTCCCACTTCAATCCTCTTTGCAAAACCAACATGTCACCATTAAATAAAAATAAACCAAACAGAACAATAAAAAAGTAAAACAAAAATATATATACCTACGAATTTCCTCAATTTAAAGTTAGCAAGATAATTTGGACGTCAACTGTACGATGGCAACTTTTTAAATACACTATAACAGCGGGCTTAGGGCATAAAAAACTCGGCGTAATGTTCAGGGTAATAGAGTGTACTTTTTTATTATTATTGCTCTTTTATATTCATCCCTCTCTGATGGTGATTCGGTGATCTTAATTATTATTACATTTTTAATTTGGTTTTATTGTTTGGACTGAGTAATCCGGTAAAGCAAGTGTAACCGTCGCGTTTGGATGATTCTTAAATATAACGGGAAATCGTCGTCTAGCATCTTCAAAGCAGTATTGTTAAAGATTTTTTCTAAATGGTAGATTTGGTGTTCGACGTGACGACCAGGGAAAGTACCCGATAGTAATTTAGGCTGAACTGGTGGTACAGTACCTGTCTATCGATATCATAGAATAGTTTTTTTTTACGTAGATAAAAAATGCTCATGCATGTATGTGGGACTCAAACCCACTAAAACTCCACGGTGTCCTCCTGTGCCGCTTATGGCGGGAGCACTCACCGCGAACCCTCCGCGGCTGTCCGTCACCGGGCCCTCCTCTGGGGAGTAACCCCCATCACCGGCGCACCAAAACGTACTGTGCGCCGTGACGACCCCGTGTATGGCACCCTTGGTCCCCTTGTGACGGGTCAATTTCAATGGCCCCGACACCTACCTTTTTCGGCCGCAGGGGATAGGGAGAGTGGCCAACGCTATAGCGATACTTCTCCTCCCCTGCGGCCCCTCCTCGGGTTCCTCTCCGCTTCATCGTGGGTGACCAAGCCACGGCTACTGAGCCCCCCCACCTCGACAATGCGCGCACCCTCTGGGGGGATCATAGAATAGAGCTACGGGGCGATGCCATTAGGTATATTACACACTCATACATAGGTAAGCTCACGCCTTTTTCCCATGGTAGTAGGCAAAACGCAATCCATTTACGATCCCTACATAGATCCTTTTGCTTCATTTAGCTTCATATTCTAGTCAAACACGCACACCGGCTATGAGTTATGCACAACTGGCTTTTCTGAAGAACATGATCAATAAGATCCTTTTAGGGCGCCCCTCCCGGTGTTTTCATTCACGTCTGCCTCGTAAATACCTCATGTTAGTTATTTTTTCCATTATATATTTTACTAACCCCCGACTGAAAAAGAGGGGTGTTATAAGTTTGACGTGTGTACTTTTGTATTTGTGTATCTGTCTGTGGCATTGTAGCTCCTAAACGGATGAACCGATTTTGATTTCCTTTGTTTGAAAGGTGACTTTATTTAGAGTGATCTTAGCTATGTTTGATGAAAATCGGTTCAGACGTTACTGTTTAAATCGGGGTGTTTTCGCAAGATAGCGTGTCATAAAATTACGAGTTCAATAGATTGTCAATCGAAACGTGTCTACTACTAAATAAATAATGTAGCATGAAATAGAAAATTGTTGGGGTTTCTTTTTAATTTTTAATATTTACTTGTTATCAAATTGAATTTTATGTTAATTAATGCACGTGGATGAAGAGTTTAACCTCAAGTAATCCCAGCTCTAAACGAAAACCTTTTTCGCATAATTATTATAAATTCAGTCTTACTAGATACAGACAGCTGGGCTTAGCTCATGATAATTATTATTTTAAGATATTCATCCATACGGGTGAATTTATTCATTACTAGCTCCTGCCTGCGGTTTTACTCGCGTTAAAGTACTTTTCATCCCGAAGGAACTAACGCGATAATAAGAAAACTATTTCCTAATGTAGTAAGTCAAGATCGAAGTTCCTGCGTTCCAAACATCTAAACCCGTTTATCCGTTACGCCGTGGCAGCTTAACAAACATCCAAACATCCAGGGTCTTCACATTTCATAAAAAAACTAAGATTTTGTGGAATTCAGTGTTTGCTGGAAATTATCACATTTCTTTCATAATTGGGCTACAGTCACGAAAACAAATTTGCGGACCCTACTAATACTCGACTGCGCAACAGCAAAGGTAGGTTATGTTTTTACATCTATTTTTATCTATACGTTGATACCTATGCATACAGAAGTTACAAGTTTTACGAGTATCCACACGTCAAAAACACTACACGCAAACTCTTAATATGAGGATACTTCTATAGTCACATCATTTACAAAGGCAGTCATGCACGCTGAGTTATGCAAGACGGGATTAACTTGCGCGAACAAACACCTCGTTCATAAACAAGTTTCATAGTTCTGGATAACTCTACTAACAGTTTTGTCACATAAAGTACAGTTCAGTTCAGTATCTGGCGAAATGTGGTTGCACTTCTGCTAAACCCTACGGGGAATTCAGGCGTGATGTTATGTTATGAATATTTATTTAAAAAAATAAAAAGTTTATGTATTGTTTCAATAAAAGAGTGTTACCGTATTAAAATATGACACTGGATACTGCACTAGGATACCCTGTGTCGCAGAATCCAGTCGCTCTCGACAAATAATATAGTTGTTTGATTAGACATATCAAATGAATATTTGGTTCCAATCATAAAGACGACGACTGTCGCCAACGACCTTGAAGGAACAAAACGCGCACTCGTTTTACACCCGCGCGACACAATTAAATTCGGAACTTTCTTTATTATTCTATGACTAAAAAAAGAAACCTTAGATCAAAATGTAGATAGTTCAATTTATTGTCTTTGAGATGGTGGGCATTTTGGCGGTTTTGGTGCGATTGTCGGTGTTTTATCCGTGTTAGACATAAATTTACAAATTAATTACACTACGCTATACGAATAAAACTCAAAATTTTCGTAGATCAAATTATTAAGAAAATGGTCTAATATATAACGTATGTTTTTTCAAAAGAATTACGACTAGCCGTTTAGACGTGATTCTCATTTTAAAATCAGCTACTGAGCCATAAACAAAAACTGAAAGGTTACTAAAGGTGTAAGCGTGCTGGTATGTAAGTGATGGAGTGTATGTGATGGTGTGTATCCGGTGGTGTGTATGCGATGGTGATGGTGTGTATGGTCATATGGTGTGTTAACACTAAGTTGCTAGTAGGTTTTCCGTTTTATTATAGGTAAATCCTAAAAGCCAATCCCGTACTTGTTTTTTTCAGCCAAACTTGGTCATGGGGAGGATTTTACCTTGTTATTGACTTTCTCATACAGATGTGGACCGATATGTGAGAATGCTTTGTTATAACCATCATCATCATCTGCCTAAATGTTTCTATTTCCTGCGCTGTTTTTTCTTTTGGGTCCAAGACGTTTGAATCCCTTTTCTGAAAATCGTCGAGCATCATTCTTCTTTTCGTGTGAGGTCACCTCTGGTGTCAGAGTTAATTAAGCCGCCTCTAGGAAACCCCACAGGCCTCTGACTTGGCTATTTCAGACTTACATTAAATATATAAGTCCAGGTTTCCTCACAATGTTTTCCTTCACCTGTGCCTGTGATGTCCAAGATAAACTTAGAAAGTACATATGAATTTGAGAAAGTCACATTGGTACTTGCCCGGATTTGAACCCATGACCTCAAGCACGATAGGCGAGGTCTTAGCCACTGGGCCTCCACGAAATTTCGAGCATCATTGCCTTGGCGCTTTACAGATAGTGCCAATGTTGATTCTGGCTTTTTGGAATTGCAGTGGTTTGGAACAGGATGGAGGAATGTATGAAAAAGTATGGAATTTCCCCACCAAATGTTATGGTCTGCTCCCAGTCTAACCGGATAGATTTTACACAGACTAGATAATATGTAGGTATATGGCTGGTTTCACAATGAAAATTACAGACCAATCGCTAACGCTAAGGCCTCACCAAAAAGCATTTGTGATTTTTAACGTCAAGATAGGTTTTTAATTAACCAACGAACTTCAGTGCGAGGTCAGTTTCAGCTAGCTGACTTGGCTGCCTCCATGTAGACTTAGCCGAAATGTTTGATCGGCTATCAACTTCTTTATTTATACTCCGCTGAATTAAGCAGACATCTTTTTGGTATTTTTAAGGGTAGGTTGATTTTGATGTGCTATTTCAAGTAATTGAATACTTATAGATTTTATTTAGCCAAATATTTGTTGAACAAGGAAGAAAGAGGCCAATGTCTTTAAAAAAAAAACCTTTTTAGTTGGCGCCAAATAAATTGATTTTACCTATGTTGATCTTCGTTGATTATTTTTTGGCGCCGCCTCAAATGTTAGACTAAAATATTTTTGAATATTTTGTTTTTCAGTTCGCTATTGCGTCGGTAGTTATTTTTATTTATGTTTTTTTTTTGCTTTGCAGTTTACTTAATTTCTACAGAATCAGTTCACAATTGAAAATTCTGTGGTGTAATTATCAACAAATCGTTTTTTTCTACCTTTAGGAGTATATTTTAATTTTCAAATTTAAATGGGACCAACTTTGAGAAATAATCTTTCCAATAAAAGAATATTTTTTGAAATCGGAACTCTATAAAAAGTTAAGTGTGGTCATACTATATACATACTCCTCTTTTTTTTTCGTTGGTTAAAAACAATGGTTTTATGAAGCAGGTACTATAGTTTGGTTAACATAGTTTCTCTCGTGCTTTCTTAACAGCACGTCTGTTTTCCTCGAAGTGTTAGGTAGACGTGTATCAAAGGTAGACCTATATTTAAACAGTTACGTAAATAACCCCATGTAATTAGAAACGAGCCTTTTGCTATTTAAGCTTTCATTCCACACTCAATTTCACCCCTCGACACACAAATCCGTCTCCACACACACGTTAATCAATGCAGCCCTTGCACAAGGTATTAAATTCTAAGGCCTTCAAAATACGCGCGAGGCTTATCAAGTAGGAGACGTTAGATTAAAATCAGGCCCGGAATCAAGTTCAACTTGAGAACAATGTACACGTCAAGTAAGTTTCAAGTTAGATTTGTTAGCAGCACAGAGCACGGAATCATTGAGACTGGTAACGGCCGTGACATAAAAGTTGTAGATCGTGCGTTCCAAACTAGGTAGAGTCGTAGTTTAAAATTATTTAATCATCCCTGCTGTCAAGACAGATATCGGCGACAACTGACAGTCCAGGAATGTGAGGCCTTCGCTGCGTGAAGTCCCGATGTGTCTCTTGGACACATACGATCATCGTAGGGTGTCTTGTGTTGTGAGCTAATTCAGAGAGAATTTCTGCTTTATCCTGAGAGAACCCGCTGCGTCGGCGAATGGTGTTGCCGTGGCAGAATTCTGGGCCAAATATAATATTTAGAGACTATATTTTCTATCTACATGCTAACAAAAAACTGCTCTCAAAAAAGGAGAAGGAAAACATCGTCGTCAGGCAAGCAGCATTTGCTATGCTTAAAATTTCCATTTGTTCATTCGAGTCACGTGTATACGAACCCGTACTGGGCTCGTTTGGTAGAGGTTCGTGTGATTTGTATGAAAAGTTTTGACAATGCCATCAGGCCATTACTAGTAATGCGTATTGTTATAATCACAGTAATAGTCAGAATTGTCATGGGCACACGCTTGTTACCGACTTCAAAAAATGGAGGTATACAATTCGACACGTATATATAATATTGTTGGAATTGCACAATATTCACATATTATGTTGCTCTGTATGGGTTTCTAAACGTGTTTCAAATTTTATAAGTGTTTGTATGTTTGTTTCTATGTATGTATATATGTTTGTCGACGTATTTCTCCGAAACTACTTATCGGATCATGATCATTATTTATGTCTCATTTAGAGTGACTAGAGTATCACTCAACTAATGGAAAAGTGAAAATTTCATCAAAATCCGTCCAGCGATTTTCTAGATATGGACCATACAAACGATCTCCTTACCGACAAATAGCACGAATGTGTAAATTAAGTTATCATGGGTATTTTTTCAATCCTTTAGGTTTTAGGTGACTTACTCGTACAACTCGAACTTGATCAATTTTAGTGATAGTTTGTAAAACTAAGAAGAGATAAATATAAACATTTTCACATTAAAATAAACCGATTTCAAAAGCAAAACACTAAAAAGTGCGAAATAACTTTCGTTTTGGAAGTCGGTGTCTAAAAATTATAAAAACAAGCGGTACCAAAGACTTACGAAACGAAACGTATTTTGCACTTTTTAATGTATTGCTTATTAGTCGGTTTTTATTATAATAATATATGTTTTTAGAATGCCATCTACCATTTGCATCCCTTGCCAAGTCGTCTCAATGCTCTATGGTAAGCACTGTCAAAAGTTTCCTTGCAAGTGGTGTGGTATTTACGTTTTCAAAAGGATCGGATGGAAAATCCTTTTCAAGAATGGCTGTGTAACAAGTTGCCTTGCGGAAAACTCTAATCCAATTTTAACTTGCATATTGGATTCGTCGTTAGCGTGTTATTTTCAAGTATTTCAGTTTTAATGAAGTGATAGTAACCGTAAGATTACAAGTTTGTCATTCATTTTATTGTAATATATTGCACACCTCTGTCGCGCTGCCGCCGCCACCGTCGCCGCCGCCGCGCCATCCGCCGGACCGGGACGCGCGAGCTGGCCAGGCTCGCCCGTCCGAGCCCGCGCCGGATAACGCGGCGCGGAGACGCCGCGACGGCGGGGAGTTTTTGTGTTTATTTTGTGGATAGTTATATGTATCTGGGGTTTGCTCTGAGAGGAATCTTCAATATGTAGGGAGGTTTGCTTCGCGTTAATCGGCTTTCAGTTCTTACTAGCTCACACCATGATTCAGCTCGCCATCTGTTGGTTTAAAGTAGATTGATTCCCACCATTCTATACATTGTGATATACATAATTACATACTTAAACGTTTCTGGTGTCTTAGGTGTGAAGTTATAGTATAGCACAGAAATGTTTTGTGTGTATTAAGGAGTTAACCGCAACCGAGTCCGCCAATTAACCTCCTGCTATCTCTATGTGTTAAAGAGTCAACCGCAGCCAAGTCTGCCGATCAACCTCTTGCTATCTCTGTGGACCACAGGACTATTTATCATAATATCTCTGTTTCATGCAAAGATTACTATTGTATATTGTTAGAGAGACTTCGTATTGCAGCACCGAAGGTCTCCTCTAACGGACTGATCACGGCCTTTCGCCCAGTTCAACTCTCGGGAGGTTTTCGCATTGCAATATCGAAAGACCTCTTAATGTAACCGACTTCCAACCCAAGCAACACATACGCCAGATAATAGAGTAAAAGTGTACTAATAAGCAGTTTAAAGCTTTATTACATAGTTATTAAAGCTTACGGGACAGACTTATGCTGTATTGAATGGTTTTTGGGCTATTACTACTCTTTTAGCTTAATAAAGTCTTAATAACACTGATTTCCTTCACATTCCTTACATCAAAAAGATGCTTAATATTGGTCATGAAAAGAACTATTAAAGATACGCTATTCAGTTTAAGGCATCCGAGACCACTGAATGCTACATTTTAGCTGATTTGATAGCATTTATCTGTATAACTTTGGTAACAATTTTCATTATACTGCTCGATGCTGAATAACCTATGTTCTGTTCTCTTCAAGCTGTATTGCACTTCAATCATAACCACTTATTTAGTAGCTGAATATTTGAGTAATATTTAGTTTTTTTAAAGCAGGAGTCTTTATAATAGAAAATGAGAAAGCTCTTTTAATTAACTTAAAGCGCTTAGCACACTATTACCATCATATGCAGCTTATAGCGTTAATAAATATGAAATGAAGATTTTTATACAGAAGATAACTGGATATTGAAGAGTTGTAAGACTGTTATAACTCTACGTAAAAATGGCGCCGTGTAAAAATATTTAAAAAAATACATGAATAACAGGAAAACAACGGGAGGCATAAAACTGCGTTTGAAATGAAACTACGTTTTATTAATGGAGCCACGTTGTTTTTGCACATTAAAATTCACAAAAGCATTGAAAATTTTTCACTCTTCATACCTAGCCTATTATAAAAACTTTTTTTAATTCTTGAAAGGTAGCATTATCTTGTGGCGCTTTAAAAATATTCAGTAAAGATATATTTATATTCACAATAAAGTTACATGCGCAGTAATAATTCACTCGCCATTAACATAAACACTCGAAAAAGTTTACTTATCAAAATTCAATAATATACATCATTGCAGAATATGATGTGTTGGTGAAAGTCACATTAAATGTAATTTATATAATTATCTCCATAAAAGTACGAAAATAATCTAAATACTGAATAATAACTGACTAACTGAATTTGAATACTTTCAAATGGTTAAAAGAGTTGTAATAGCTGTTAAAAAGGTAGATCAGCGATTTTACAGACGATATTAAACTTGTTTTACATTTATTCAGCTACTATGTGACGATTATATCGCTATTATACAAATTAAAGCGCTTTATTTTGTGCCCAAATTGCTTGAATAACATCTGTGTAAGCGCTTATCCAGACATTAATCAGTCAACTATATCAGCTTGAAGTTTACAGAAACGCTTTTATACAATGATTATTCAGCAAATTTGTGTTGCTTGGGAAGAGCATCAGAAACTTTCATAAAGATAAGAAATCTAGAGTTTAGGTATTTATGACTTAGGTGGGGAACCTCTACACTATTGTCTTAGTGCTACCACTTAGCTTATATATCTCTCAGATGAGCCGCCACCATGTTGGACGCCTCCATCAAAACACTTATTATTCTTACTTATTCAAATGACTTAAAATGAAGCGGCAAACGCCATTGATTATCTAGAGATATTACTTAAGTGTCATAACCATAAACTATAAATACTCCTTTTCTGGTGATTGCTCAATGGGTTCGGTGTTGCCAGCAGATCACCTCATGTTGCAATGTATGACTAGATTGTTACACGTTTCGCCCTTACAATATTAATTTGACTCTGTTACCTGTTTACTTCGCGAACCACACTTCGCGACACTCCCGCCGGAATATTCTTAGAGCAGGGTTAGTAAGTTGCGCGTCCACTCTGCAATTTTCTCCAGAGCTCTGGTGGCCGCGCCTCTTCTTTGTTTAACCTCGTTGTTTACTTGAACTATCTTATCAGGTTCATCTTCTTTCTGACTCAATATTTTCTCTCTGTCCGTGCTCTCTGATACATTATCAAAGTCTTCCAACATACTCTTTTCCGTTGGTATTATTGACTGTCTGATTTCTTTCTCGTTTTTTGAACTATCTGATGTATCCTTTGAATCTGTGACTTTCACTACCAATGGCGTCAATTTGTGTACCGTTATATGCCGTGGTATCTCACTTTCACTTTCTAATGCGTCCGCATCGTATTCTACTTCTACATTGTTCTCCATTTCCAATGGATATAAATGAGTTAAAGATCTTACAAACTCTTTATTTTCAACTCTGCAAAGTCCGTCGGAACCTTTGACCAATGAAGTAATTTTTCCAACCTTCCATTCTTCTCGATTTTTACTATCTCCCTTTATCTGCACAATTTGTCCTACCTTTGGGATTAGTTTTGCAGTGATTCTAGGTTCTTTGACAGAATGTCCATATCGTTCACGCAAACATTGTAAGTATCGATTCGTGAACATGTCCTTAAATTCATTAACAATAACTAAACCTCTTTTCCAAGCCTTGATAAGGTCGGATTTTGTTGTAGTGCCTTGTACCAAATTTTCTTCGGTTGAACCTTCCGTCGATATGCATTTTCCCATAGTTAGAAAATCAGATGGTTTTAAAATATGAACCAATTCAGAATCGACACAAGTTAAAGGTCTTGTATTAACAGTTGCTTCAATTTCTTTTACTAATGTAACCAATTGACTATCTGTCAACAAGTGCTTTTCCAATGTTCTTCTCATACAATTCTTCACTATTTCTAGCCAGGAGCCAGTTGGGGTATGAACCTCCAACGAATTTCGTGTTTAATAAAATAAGAGTTTGACAGTATTTCTGACATGAGCATAAAATTCGTAGCATTATCTGATGTGATCATTCGTGGCACACCTCTTGTCGATATCATGCTTCTCATAGCATGAAGTCCTTCTTCTGCGGTGAGATCTTGAACAACCTCTAAATGCACCGCCCTGACTGCTAGGCAAGTGAAAAGTGCTATCCAACGTTTACTTGTTTCATTTCCATGTTTAATTAGTACAGGGCCCATGTAGTCCAGGCCTGTAAATGTAAACGGTGAAGTGTAATTTACTCTTTCAGTGGGTAACGCAGGGGTTGGTGGTAGCTTGAATGGTCCCGGTGGTCTTGGTGGCTCCGTGTTTTTGACATCTAGGACATTTCCTTATAATCTTCTGGACTTGACGTTTTCCATGTGGAATCCAAAAGGTTTGACGAATTATAGCGAGGGTATGGTTTACACCTACATGATGATTGTTGCTATGAGTTTGGGTTATAATTTTGTTAGTGTAATCACAATACTTTGGAATAAGTATTGGATAACGTTGGTCATACGACCAATCCGTGTTCTTTAAACGTCCTTTGCAACGTAAAAGACCGTCTTCGTCCAGAAATAGTCCAAGATTAATTTTTAAGCTTGTTTCTTTCCCTTCTGGTTCTCTTGGAAAGTGTTCGGCTTGTAGCTTCTCAAGCTACTTAATTTCGTCACAATTTTCTTCAATTATGTCTACATCCATCTTAGTTTGATTACTTGTACTGTCTTCTTGATTTTCCACATCGAGTTTATTTTCTTTATCCATTGTATATTCTTGTGACTCTTTCGGGAGACCCTCCCCCGCACAAAGAGAAGAAATTTCTTTGATTCTTGACGGCCAGGAATCCGGTTGTTGTAATAGAAACTGGGGCCCAGTCAGCCATCTTACTCTATCTTCTTTAGAGCTGAATGGTCTTGTGGCAACATCCGCTGGATTTAAATCTGATGGAACATGTTATTATTAGGTTTTTATTCCTTTTAATTTCTTCTACTCTTCTGGCTACGAACGGTGTGAGAAGTTTGTCCGACTTGCACCAGTCGATAACAATCTGACTATCAGTCCATAACGTTTGACTTGTGATGTTGAATTGTAAAAATTGGCATACATATTTGATCAACCTAGTTCCAATTAATACGCCCAGTAATTCCAACCGTGGTATTTTCAGATCGTCTTGATCCTTCAAAGGAACCAGCCTTGATTTACCTAGGACAAACTTTACCTCCTTGCCGTTAACTATGTAGATTACAGCTGCATAGGCCTTCGAAGAAGAGTCTGTGAAGCAGTGAATTTGACAAGTACTTGTAGTAGCGTCACTGAAGTAACATCTGGCCAAAGATATGTCTCGAACCTCATCTAATTCGTTACATATTTCTGACCAATCAGTTTTTAATGTCTCAGAAAATGGTGTATCCCATTTTATCTTTTCTTTCCACAGATTTTGTATGAACAGTTTGCTAGACAACAGTGACAGTACAACAAATCCACACGGATCATAGATTGACACTATGACACTTAATACTAGGTAATATAAATTTAGGATCAATAATAACCTTATTGTTAAAGCATCAATTAGCTATAAGTATTTTATCAGGCGTTTATCCTAGGGTCCTAGGATTCATAATTTCATGTAATGTCAGTTCGCAGTCAAATAAATGGGTGGATCACTGCGTGCTACATCCTGAGTTTTTTAATTACCTTAATTCCCAAGAAGCCCCTCAGGTTTTATACATGGTCCATACGAGCCGAATTATTATTTTTATAATAGCAAAGTGGAATAAGCTGGAATTGGGCATTCTGGAACTAACATGCGTTTGGAAGAAAAGTGTATCGGGCCCCAAGTGAAATAAAACAGGAAGCTTTAAGCATTATAATATTAATTATATTCACCCAACACTCATTAATATTAAATCAGGTAAAATAAAATATAGGAATTAAGTAAAGGAATAAAGTTATTTATTTAATTGTTTTTATTCCTTTGTGTATAGGACATTGGTTGTCGTTATCTTATCATCGTGTACGCTTGAGAATTTAGTAGGACATAAAGCACGGTTATGACCTAATTTTTTGCAATGAAAGCATTCTCTTTTATTTCTACAGTCTACAGAAGAATGTCCTATTCTAAGACAACCATAGCATCTATTTTTTAATAAGGCTTTTCTTTCTTTTAATTCCTTGAATTTTGTACATTCGTCATTGTAGTGAGACTCCTTACAGAAGATATAATGAAGTTTAGACTTCTTCTTAGGTGGCCCCTCCTTTCCCTGGTTTTTTCCAGGATAACTTGTATATTTTTGCTTGATCCCGTAGTTAAGAAGTATTTCCTTTGTTCTGTGTAGAATAGTATCGAGCCTTTTCCTGAGAGTTTCCGTAGTTACCTTTCTGTTGCCTCCTTTGGTCATCTTTTCTCTTCTGATTTGTTTGATCAACCTTCCCAGTGGAATGAAGTGTCTTTACAGTGTAATATTCTTTCTCATTTAGGTTTTTCTCTTGCGTTAGTCTATTTGCATCTTCAGGTGCTGACATGATAAATTCCAAGTGTTTCCTTATCTCTTCAATTGACTCTTGCTTTATTTTCAATTTCATTTCATATATTATATCTTCCGGAAATTTCTCCATTACCATAAACCTCAAGTGGTTATGGTTAATATTTTCCCCCATTGAATCCAAAATTCTCAAATTTATTTCAATTTCAGTTAAAACTCTTCGACAATCTGATACGGTTTTGTTTGCTGGTTTTATTCTGTAGAGTGAGGAGTAGTGTGCATCAACCACTTGAGTTTGTTTCCCATATCTATCTTTCAAAGATTGTATGGCTATGGAATAATTTTTGTTTGTAATCTCTAACCCGTCTATCACTCCCTTGGCTTCCCCTATTAGGGAATTCTTCAGATATAATAACTTGTCAACGTCTGGTAAATTTCGATTATGAATATTATGAATATTTGTCGTTGAATTTTCACATTCTTCAATTTTCACTTTAAGTTCGCAGCAGTTTTCTTCAGCTTCCAGCTGAATTGCAGAGATGGCAGAGATCTCATCCACTTGCAGTTCGTTAACGAGTCGAAAATAATTGTTTAGTTCCCTCTCCAATCGCTGGAGACAGGTATGAAGCTTAGAGGATACTACCTTTGCTTCATGCAAGGTTAAGTCATTCGTTTCATTAGAGAGTTTGCTAGTTGTATTTCGAGCACATTCGGACAGAGTTTTTATCTTATCACACAGACTGCGAACAATAAGAAGCATGGCTTCTTCCATATTGACGTTCTGAAATTTATTACAATATTACACTAACACATGCACAGTTCATGACATGACAAGTTCTAATTTGTTATACAAATGTAATTATGATGTAGTATGTTTCAATTATAACTACCCATTTTATTTTTTAATAGGGAACATCAAATTGATGTTTGTATCAAATCACTGAAATAATTCTCAAGGCTCATTTGATTGCTATAACCCATAGTTGAATTGCAATAGATCACACTCCATACATATAGGGTAGGTATTTAAAATTTTAATTATCTATTTTCCTTAAATAGAATTTCAGAAATTCAACTTCCCTTTCAGGAAACCTGTTCACTATCATGAAGATAATCATCTCCTTTCAGATATATTTAGGTGTTGTGATTCACCCTATACATGTAAGTAAATACCACTTAATACTTTTAGAATGTTGCTAACATAAATACTCAATCACCGAGTGCACATAATCAATCATAGAATAGATAATGGGTATGGTAAGGAAATATCATTCTTCTTATATATTGTGCTTTCAGCTGACAGGCACTACTAGGTACAAACATAGTACAAGAATTTATAATCTCTCTTAAATTATTTATTTTTAAGTATTGAAGACACCGTTGCCTAGTCAGCAGGGCTTCCTCTTGCATCCTAGACAAATGTTTGTGTTTGCCATATTGTGTACCTGAAGTACTCATTCGCAGTATGTATTGTCTACAGAGGTCCTTAATACCAGCTTAGTCGGTCAATCTGGGACCAAATGGCCATGCGAGAGATGTCCACTCTAGCATTTATTTATTGTAAATAAAGTAGCATGGATACTCATCCAATGTCAAGATATAATATTATAAACTATTACTCACTTAAGATGTTTTCATTTATAACTCCAATAGCTATTTCTTTAGCTGTAGGCAGTTTAATTTAATCTCCTTTTTTCGAAGCCAATTACCTTCGATAACTAATAATTCTGGTCCTGTTGAAAGGATAAGTGCACAGGTTTTATCACGTATATGTACCTACTTATTATTACAAATAATATATATAATTTTCCTATTGTTGCATGTAGACGGTTATATGGTTAAACCTCGTAGGTTTTAAATTCCATTACACTGGCTGTAGGTATTCTCTTATAAATGAGTTAAATCTGCCCCTCGTAGGACGCTATACCTACAGACATTAATTTGATATTATGGCGGACCATAATTTAAATTCTAATAATCCATTAGGAAAATTTCACGCAACATGTTAAACCTATCGCCATGAGAAGGGGTAGATTTACCGATTACATTTAAATCTAGGTTTAACAGAGTATTTACTAATTTCACATAATATCCCAAGCTCTGTGATCAAAAACTCGAAATTGTAATCAACACATATCTAAACTGTACTGACCTTTTATCAATCCAAGCACAGGCACACTTATTTTATTCCCGACGTGGGGTAAATCAATAAGCCTTAGATAATTTGTTCTCACAAACTCTGGCACCTTAAATTTTTTTGAAAATCAGAGAAACTTTTTGCACAGCTATAGACAGAGTTTAAATGCCAAAGTGAATTTTTGTCTATCATGTTTGTACCACTTCCGGTTTATAATAAATCCGCAGATTTATTACATATCTTTGTAAACTATTGAATATTAATGATAGAATCCCTTAAATTATTTATGAAATAAATAATTAAACAACATCACATAGTTTATTTCACAAAGGAAGAAATAAACTTACCGACTTTCATTTCAACAACAAGTAACGCCATCTAGTATATTTGTCGCACCGATCCATTACCTCCAATGTTCACAACACTTACTTATTTATCTGTGATAGTTAATTCTCAGATAATTACATAGAGAAATATTCGATAATATTTCTTTTTATTATCCTAGAGTCAATATCAGCGGAACGTGTATCAAGTCTATTTAACATTTTAGCATAATTTCACCTTTGACACGATAAGTTATACACGGAGCTTTCACAGATGGCAGCACTAGTAAGAACTCTGAATTTTATTTTAACCAGTTTAATCTTTTATACATAAATTTGTTATTCTTTTTTCCTCTCAGATCCCAGCATCTCCACCATGTCGCGCCGCCGCCGTGCTATCCGCCGGACCGGGACGCGCGAGCTGGCCAGGCTCGCCCGTCCGAGCCCGCGCCGGATAACGCGGCGCGGAGACGCCGCGACGGCGGGAAGTTTTTGTGTTTATTTTGTGGATAGTTATATGTACCTGGGGTTTGCTCTGAGAGGAATCTTCAATATGTAGGGAGGTTTGCTTCGCGTTAATCGGCTTTCAGTTCTTACTAGCTCACACCATGATTCAGCTCGCCATCTGTTGGTTTAAAGTAAATTGATTCCCACCATTCTATACATTGTGATATACATAATTACATACTTAAACGTTTCTGGTGTCTTAGGTGTGAAGTTATAGTATAGCACAGAAATGTTTTGTGTGTATTAAGGAGTTAACCGCAGCCGAGTCCGCCAATTAACCTTCTGCTATCTCTATGTGTTAAAGAGTCAACCGCAGCCAAGTCTGCCGATCAACCTCTTGCTATCTCTGTGGACCACAGGACTATTTATCATAATATCTCTGTTTCATGCAAAGATTACTATTGTATATTGTTAGAGAGACTTCGTATTGCAGCACCGAAGGTCTCCCCTAACGGACTGATCACGGCCTTTCGCCCAGTCCAACTCTCGGGAGGTTTTCGCATTGCAATATCGAAAGACCTCTTAATGTAACCGACTTCCAAAAGCATCAGAAACTTTCATAAAGATAAGAAATCTAGAGTTTAGGTATTTATGACTTAGGTGGGGAACCTCTACACTATTGTCTTAGTGCTACCACTTAGCTTATATATCTCTCAGATGAGCCGCCACCATGTTGGACGCCTCCATCAAAACACTTATTATTCTTACTTATTCAAATGACTTAAAATGAAGCGGCAAACGCCATGGATTATCTAGAGATATTACTTAAGTGTCATAACCATAAACTATAAATACTCCTTTTCTGGTGATTGCTCAATGGGTTCGGTGTTGCCAGCAGATCACCTCATGTTGCAATGTATGACTAGATTGTTACACGTTTCGCCCTTACAATATTAATTTGACTCTGTTACACACTTCGCGACAACCTCTCATGGTAGGATATGGTCTAAAGAACTTATATAAAAATGTCCCCCTGAAAACCACCCATATTTCGCAAATAAATGTGATTTGAATATTACGTCTTCATTTTTTGTATGATACTGTTACAAGATAGGCCAACGCCATCTAGTAACGAGAGGAAGAACTAGGTAGTAACTAGTGGCGCCATATAGTATCGAATAGCGGAACGAATGTTCTCAAAAGCTCGTGTCGAATGGAATTTTCCAGAAGGTTCGAACCGAACATTCTGGAATTTTCTAGTCGCTTCGGGAACAATGAGTTCTAAAGTCTATTGTCCTGGAAGTTTCTCGAATTTTCTAGAATAGTATGGAACGTTCTAAAAACTTCTTCCGTGCTATATAAAGAGCGGTCAGGTTCGTCGTGAGTACTCTTCACCTGCCATCGCCGCCAAGCGGTCGTCCCGCCGCCTGCGGCTCAACCCACCGCGCGCCCCGCCGCGCCCTACCCTCCGACTCGTCGCGCCACTGCGTGATGTCACTGCGGTCGCCGCGTCTCCGCGCGCAACCAAGTGGAGTGGTGACCCGCCCACTCGCGAAGTCCCGTCTAGACACGGCAGTTAGAAGGAGTCGGGAGCAGGGTAGTTGGCCTTGGTAGATAGCCTAGTCAACCCCTGTCTCTGCCCCACAGCGATTCACCTGGCACGGTCGGGTGTCTCAACCCCGACGTGCCAGACTTTCCGTACACAGGAGGAGGGTGGCCCACCTTCGGTGGGTTCACCGTTACCTTAGGACCCATGCCACCCAATAAGATTGGTGGCAGGATAACAAGCTTAGGGCTCACCAGATACACACCTCCCAGTCTAAACCGGCTGGGAGGGTAGGATTTCACACATCCCCGGGCCCACCCACCCGAGGACTAAGGTTATCAGCCCCTAATTAGATTAGTTTCTCTTCTCTTTGTACTGGCTCTATTCGACAACGATGGATCCTGTAGAGTTGTTGATAGAGCTCGTCAAGGACTTGATGTCGGACGATATGTATGTCGTCCTTCTATCTTAAAATATTTTATTTATATGCACGTTTATTAACTTTGCAATAACTTTTTGACATTGTATTTTTTGTTGTTGTCAATAGTCGTTTTATAGACACCTACATCTACATAACTTACAAAATGATTTCTTATGAAATCGGCCGGATTTTATTGTTGTTTTTATACCAGTAAAAAAAGTGTCGCTTAAACGATGAAACATGTGCTTCAATATATTTCTTATTTCATGCAATTTTGAAATCCACGCTGACGAAGTAGCGGGCTATGGTTTATTAACCGAGCGAACGCAAAGCGCAAGCGAAGCGGATCCGTTTCAGCATGGGCAAAAATTCTTTCGTATGTCCGGATCCGGCTGTTGTCCTCTACGGATCGCATTTCTCCACCGATTCTATTGAACCTTTTGTGAGCAGGTTCGATAATTATATGGAATTGTTTTGTGCCGTGCGGCTGTTGTTATTTAGTTCGTGGCTAAATAATAACAGCCGCACGGGTCGATCTTTAAGGTTAAGCAACGCTTGCCGAGGTCGTTCCGTGGATGGATAACCATTTAAACATACAGAGTTTCCTCTTTGCCTCGTAAAGCACGTTAAGCTGTGGATCCCGACTGTCATTGGAAGATCTTTGACAGTCGTTACGGGTAGTCAGAAGCTTGAGATCGGACACCACTCTTGCCAAGAGGTATCGTGTTACCCAGTTACTGGGTTGTGTAGGTTTCACACGGAGCGACTGCCTATCTGAGGCAGTCGCTCCGTGTGAAACACTGGTACTCAGCTGAATCCGGTAAGACTGGAAGCCGTCCACAACATAATTGGAAAAAGGCAATGCAGATAGATATATATTATTTTTCAATTCAGTTTTTGAAATTGTTTATAAGACAAACTTAACCGACAAAAAAAACAAAAAGACAGACTGGCGAGGTCTACAAGCTGACAGAGCCACTAGTTAAAAAATGAACAAGCAAATTAGTGCTAACAAAGATCAAGATAATATTTTGATTTCGTTAATTAAGTTTAAATGCTATCAGATGACAATGCTGCCACAGCCTAGCACTTAATAGTCATTACGTATTGAATGCGGGTATTCTGTGTGTTTGGTTAGTTCAGCAGTCGACTGTTGGTACACTGTGGTATGTACAAGGGGGTCTTTGTACTAGTCTGGTCATCTATAATAGAATGGAATTGTAGCATACAGTAAGCAGTGTGATAAGGTTTTTATTTGTTTTCTTATGAAAAATGAAAAATATTCTCGTGTTATAAGGGGCAATAACTTTTTCATGAAAAAAGAAAAAAATAATATGGTTGCACTTTTCACAAGTACACCTCGCCCTAATCTTTCGGAAAAGCAATGTCAATTTATTAATATCACAGTTACAAAACAACAGTTATCATCGTCATTTTCGTTTTACAAAACCATTTGCTCCATTCCTCAATTACAATCCACCATCAGTCCCAACTGACAGTTCGACTCGATCTTCAAACTCAATTCGGGCGCACACCGTGTAACTACATGGCCGCCCGTCATGAGCGACCGCCATCTGCCGTCCAAACAAAAACATACCGGTACCATTTAGAATGCAAATGGGAACGGGTGTGACATTCGACCTCGTTTTTTGCCTGGCTAGATATGAAGTTTATGTCGTGTGGATAGATCGGGGTGGTATAAAATAGTAACTTTGAGTCATATTAGTGTTTTATAGACACTTGACCAACACCAACTTCAGAAGTTTCAGCTTCAAGACATTTCGAAAAATCTATTAACACTCAAACAGACCTGAGAATCGAAACCAGGGTAACTAGGACCAGAGAGCCAAAATAAAGTGAAACTTAAATAATGTTTCTCTATATGGAACCCAAGGACCAAATGCTCTGCAATTGCATGTGATCATGAAACCAACAAAGGAAGTCTTGCAAGATAAAGGAACGTTCAGGTCTATCCAGTGTTGTGTATGGCAACAAACTATCGATTGACATCGATTGCTTGTCATTCAACGTCAATCGTCGACGTCGATCTGTCCGCTGTCAATGTAGTTGCATCCTAATATACGGGTACTATAGTATGACATATTATAAAATAGAGCGGAGGATATACCATCGTCGTCCACGTCGTCGTTTACCATCAGGGAAATAATGGCCTAACACAAGCCTATCCTTATACTTACATACATAGTATAAAACAAAGTCGCTTTCCGCTGTCTGTCCCTATGTATGCTTAGATCTTCAAAACTACGCAACGGATTTTGATGCGCTTTTTTTTAATAGATAGACTGATTCAAGAGGAAGGTTTATATGTATAATACACGCAGGCGAAGCCGCTGGCAGAAGCTATTTATTAATAAAACATACCATTGCGAACTGTACATATAAACCTAACCAATATTTATGTCGCTTTATAGACTGCAGTAGTTAAATATAACGTCTATTCAAAACTGGGTTTGATGACCAGACATTTATGCAATACAGTGTATCGTATACCAGATGTGTATGCAACACAGTTTATCGTATACCAGACGTGTATGCAACACAGTGTATCGTATACACTACCCAAAATTCGCCTATAAATGTCTCGGTTAGACCAAGGCAGACACAAAGTTGCTTTTTTGATGTCTAGCGAAGCAAACGTTTGACAGAAATGTTTTTGTCACGAATTATATGGTCGGGTAGCGTTGTTTGTCAATCGAAACTAGTTTGACTTTAGATTACAAAACGTCGAAAATACTTCTGCACTAACACATGTTCAGTTAATCGTCTTCTTATTATGTTCTGTATAACTTTAGACTAAATGACTTTTTTCTGATTTCGTGAGTTCGTATCCTCCGTGTTAGTGAACTCGGTATTTGAAACAACATAAGCCTCCCGCAGATAGGCAACATTTTATGCGATGACCCTTTTTTAACACACTTCAAAAAAGGAGAAGTTCGGGAGGAATTTGTCGATTTTTTTTTAATGTATGTTGCCCGATTACTCAAAGACACCTGAACGGATTTGGAAAACTCCCAGGGTGGCCCCATGGTCATCTGATGATGGGATCCTGTAGGCATCGAGGGAACTCTTCAAATTATACTTTTCATCAGTATTGCACGCATTTGCATTCAGAAAGTATTATTTGATGAAGTGAAACCGTACGGCGATGCGTCATCGATATACGGTGGACATCCCACCCATACGCACTAAACGTTTTGGGAATACTTTTATTATGCGTACAGCTAAGGAGTGAAATTCCCTGCCGGAGTCTGTGTTTCCCGATAGCTACAATCTAGGGGTCTTTAAGTCAAGAGTGAATAGATTACTTCTAGGCAAGCGTGCTCCACCATCGACCACATCATCGCTTACTATCAGGTGAGATAGTGGTCAAGCGCGAGCCTATATAAGATAAAAAAAAAAAAAAAAACCGATGAAGAAGACCACAGATGGCCACTGGAACTTCTCAATGATAAGTATATTTTGGGTATAAGTTATCTCGAATAGTGAAATGACTGTGATGAAGCAAATTAAAATAAACGGTTTTAATGAAAATTGTACCATCGAACTATTCTGTTGATGAAGGCGGAAGGTAGACAACGGAACCCCGTAATATAACAATGTATTCCAGACGTGATTAGACTTGTTGGAATTGTTATGAGGCTTTGACAATAAATGATTTTCATGCTACTAATATAAGGTACCAAAACTAAAAAGACAAAAATAAAAATACTTATTCACAAAACAAAACAACTAACTTCCAAAAAAATACACTACAAAGTGATAAAAAACTTTATTTTCGGAAGTCAAAAAATGAAAAACAAATAGGTATCAAAGACACCGATATCCAAAAAGAAAGTCATTTTGTACTTTAAAGTGTCTTGTTTTAGAAGCCGATTTTTTTTTTGATAAAAAGTTTTTACAGAAATTTACCTACGGAAACGTATTGTCACGTCGAACCTGTTTGCAATAAATCTAAATTATGATCTTAATTTTGTTATAGAAAAGATTTTAAAACACGCGTGCGTCGCCTAGTGCTAAAATAAATCTCAAAACCCTTACTCAAATAATAGTAGTTTATGCAATGATCAAATATTATGGGTTATTAAAACACGAGCGTGCGTTTGATAATAATATCACGCGAATGTTTTAATACCTAATTTGCCTTTGCATACACTACGTTATCTTCACTCATACAGTTGAAATAAAACAAAAGTGGAAACCAAAAAATATGTCGTATGGCGGGCAATTTAGATTCTCATTGCGCATGACTGCCCAGCGCGCGCATCCATAGACAATGAAACTACTTTTCTACATCAAAAAAAAAAATGTCAGGCATCAAGGCCCATAGGGTATTAGTATTACATCTTACTTAAAAACTATGTTAGTAACATGCAGGAACACTCAAAAATAATACAGAAAACCACAATCACAGGAAGGTTTAACAGGCTTTGTTACCAACATATAGCCTGATAAACCTCCACATCGTAGGCCCATCTAGCCTATTAAGTCAATGAGCCCATACGCGCCAGTAAATTAAAAAGTAAAAGTGTGCTATAGAAATTAAATAGTAGATTTTGCAATGAGTGCACAAAACGAACCATTTTTATCCAAGACTATTAGCAGCCCGAGCCGAAGGCGAGGGCTGATAGTAATGTCGAGGATAAAAATGGTTTTGTGGACGAGTTTTAAACTCTGCTTTTCATTTCGATTGCGAGGAAATAAAACAGTAGTATAACATAACATTTCTTTAATTAATATTCAAAGTACCGTAAACTTTGAAATTATCGTAAACTTTGAGAAAATTTTCCCGAGACTTTGCCGGTAATATCTGTTGCACAACTCTCTGTGCATTAATTTCCATAAGCGTTTTAGGAGAGAGTGCTAAATCCTCTTCTTCATTGGAATTTTTTAACAATTTTAGCAAATTTGAAGAAATTAGTAAACGCACGAAAAATCAAGACCCGTTCCCGCCGTTTTTTTTTTAAATCTTACGACTTTGATATTAGGCTTGGGCTGCAGACCTATACAGCTTACTATTAAATTAATTTTGTAATATATATATTTTTAGATTAATTAAATAACCTACCGTATTTTAATTTTAATTATAATATCTTTTATGTGTTAAAAAACACATAAAAGGCAAATAAATTAAAGTAAATATTATAAAATAACAAATTCCATCTGTGAACTTTTTATTGTGTTTGGCTGTATGGCTCATTTCCTTTGCCTTAATATAGATACATTTATAAGTAGATACGTTAATGCACTTGTGCACAAAAATATCGATTTTGTGCAGCCTATATTCTGCACAAATAAGCAATTTCAGAGCATGAGAAGTGAAAAAGTCATTTTATGATGCAGTTGTTTGAAAATTAAAGGAAAATGTTGAACTGTAATGGTTTTTTTTTTAATTTTTCCTATCCACGTATATAAAGTACGTGTTTATACAATATTTTTTTGAATTTGTAGCGATCCTCAATACTAATCATACACAACACTATATACAATACATAAACATTATACTTATACACACACATAAATACCAAATAATATATTATACAATTATACACTTACATGAACAAATTCTATTTACACTTATATATATATAAATATTGTTTGTTTATGTCGTACACAAATATATCGTGCTGTGGAAACGCGCTGCATCTACGTCACGCGGTGACGTAGTTGATGCGCATGAGTGGGGGCATGCTACGAAGCGCGCGATCGTCAACCTTACCTGACCTTCAGTCAAATCTCGCTGATGCGACGCGAAGCCCACGTAACCCTGTGCCCTTACGATTGTGAACTATTTACGATCCAATCCGCCAGGATTAGATTACCAAGTGTACTATCGCGTACTACAGTACACCAGTGTACTGTTAAACCTATAAGACTTTCTTCGTTGTGTATCCTATCCGTGTATGTCTAACTGATATATTATGTGCCTTCTTCCGTGAATGTTTCTGTGTTTGTGTACATAATTATAACCGTGAGTAGCGAACAGAATCCTATCTTTCATTTATTTCCTCTCACCACCAAACACATATTAGTGTACAACAAAAACACTAAAGTGGTGACCCCGACGTGATCACGCCAAGAAGGCCAGATAACCACGTACGCCCTGAAAAGGAAGTTATTATTTTTTTGAACAAGCAAAGAAAATCGCAGTAGCATGATGAGCGATAGCAGTGACACCGTAAAATCGTTCGGAAGTACCCGCTCTCGTCGAAAAACTCGGCGCGCAAAGTGCGTGTCCATTGACGAGCCATCCGACATTTGCCGTATCGCGGTACGAATTCCACCATTTTGGCCGGACGATCCAGAGGTTTGGTTCGCACAAGTGGAGGCTCAGTTTGCGAACGCAAACATCACCAACGACGCGACAAAATTTAACCACGTCATCGGCAGCCTCGAGCACCAGTACCCCAAACAAGTAAGGGATATTTTTCTTAAACCACCGGAGCAAAACAAATATGAGAAGCTTAAACAGGAGCTTATTAAGAGACTGACAGCGTCACATGAGAAGAAAGTGAAACAGCTTCTACTCCACGAAGAGCTCGGAGATCGCAAACCCTCGCAGTTCCTACGACACCTCCAAAGTTTGGCTGGACCGAGCGTCCCCGAGGATTTTCTGCGGACAATATGGAGCAGCCGACTGTCGGCCAACATACAGACCCTGCTGGCTTCACAGCCACTTACATCCCTGGAGGAATTAGCAGATCTGGCTGACAGGGTTCAGGACATAGTGACCCCGTGCCAAGTCGCCGCAGCGTCGGCGCCGGGTCCGAACTTGCACGAGATGGCGAACGATATCGCCGAATTAAAGAAGGCTGTAAGGCACCTGACGACGCAGCTCGGTAGGAGACCCCGATCACAATCGCGCCCGAACCACCAACAGCGTCGAGGATCCAGACAGCGGTCTCAGTCAAGCCACCAAAAGCATCCGCTATGTTTTTACCACTCCAAGTACGGAAACAACGCTCGCAAATGCGTTAAGCCGTGTGATTACGAGGAGTCGGGAAACTTAAAAGGCAGTCGGTAATGGCGGCTGACGACTGTCTGACGTCGACCGGTCGCCTCTTCGTCACGGACCGAACATCAAAGACACAGTTTCTAGTGGACACTGGTAGTGATTTGTGTGTGTTTCCACGGCGCGTTCTATGTGAAAAGCGTGCTAAGTCAAACTATCAATTATCGGCCGCTAACGGGTCTATAATTGATACTTACGGCTATCTACAGCTAAATTTAGATTTTAGTTTGCGCCGTAATTTCCCATGGCGGTTTATTGTAGCTGATGTCACCAAGCCGATCATTGGTGTAGATTTTTTAAGCTTTTACGATCTACTTGTTGACATCAGAAACCGACGCTTGGTGGACAAAACAACCTCAATGTTTGTTACAGCTTCGGTTGCAAAGGCTTCAGCGACGTGTTCAGTTAAGGTCTCAAGTGGTGATTCGAGGTATCACTTAATACTGAATAAGTACCCCGAGATCACGCGACCCGCTGGCACTCCCCGACAAACCACACACCACACAGTACACCACATACGCACCACGCCCGGCTCGCCCATCTCTTTTCCCTCGCAGGTTAGCTCCAGACAAACTGCAGATCGCTTAGCAGGAGTTTGAGATCATGCTTAGCAACGGCACCGCTCGACCATCGGAGAGCCCTTGGTCTTCACCCCTTCATTTAGCGCCAAAGAAGGACAACAGCTGGCGACCCTGTGGTGACTACAGGCTACTCAACGCGAGGACTATACCTGACAGGTACCCTATAAAACATGTCCACGACCTTACCCACAGCATAGCTGGCTGCAAGGTCTTCTCAACTATTGACCTGGTTAAGGCTTATAACCAAATACCGGTCAGTGATGACGACATTCAGAAGACGGCGATAACAACTCCATTTGGCCTGTACGAGTTTCCTTATATGACCTTTGGTCTGAGGAACGCAGGCCAAACATTTCAGAGGTTTGTCGATGAAATGACGCGCGGGCTTGACTTCTGTTATTGTTACCTCGACGATTTTTTGATCTTCTCGAAAGACCAGAAGCAGCACGAGGACCACCTGCATCAACTCTTTACCCGGATGCAGAAATATGGCATCGTAATTAACACTTCGAAGTGTGTATTCGGAGCAGACGAAGTCACATTTTTAGGTTACCGCGTCTCTGCGGCCGGTACCAGGCCCCTAGCGTCCAAAGTGGAAGCCATCAAGGATTTTCCTATACCTAAAACTGTTAGGGAGCTTAGGCGTTTCTTAGGGATGTTGAATTTTTACAGGCGGTTTATACCCAAAGCCGCAAAATTTCAAGGTCCCCTTAACGCCCTGCTAACCGGCTCAGTAAAACGCCAACATCCCGTGGAAGTTACAGGCGAGGCGCTCACCGCTTTTAATATGTGCAAAGACAGCCTCTGCAACGCAGTATTGCTTGCACACCCTGACTACCACGCAAAGCTCGCCCTAGTTACAGACGCGTCTGATCTGGCGATGGGTGCAGTTTTGCAACAGTACAAGGATGAGCAGTGGCAACCACTCGCCTTCTTCTCACGCAAGCTGAGCCCCGCTCAGCAGAAGTACTCGCCATACGATCGTGAGCTACTCGCGATTTACGAGGGCATAAAGTACTTCCGCCACATGCTGGAAGCGAGACACTTTACCGTCTATACTGACCACAAGCCGTTGATATACGCTTTCCACGAGCGAAAGCACAACTGTGCTCCGCGTCAGTATAGACACCTCGACTTTATCTCGCAGTTCACAACGGACATTCAACATATTTCCGGCAAGGACAATGTTGTTGCCGATACGTTGTCCCGCGTCAGTGAACTACAAACTCCAGTCGATTTCGAGGTTCTCGCTAAATCCCAAATTTCCGACCCGGAACTGTTACAACTACTACAGTCACAAACATCACTTCAACTAAAGAGACTGAAAATCGATGGCAGTCCCGTCGAGTTACTCTGTGACGTGAGTACTGCCATTCCTAGACCATTCGTGACCAAACCCTTTCGACGGAAAATTTTTGAGAGCCTTCATAGCCTCAGCCATCCAGGAGCAAACACGTCCGCAAAATTAATTGCTCAGCGTTACGTTTGGCCTGGAGTCCGCAAGGACTGTCGACAATGGTCACGAACGTGTCTCAGCTGTCAACGCACTAAGGTAAATCGCCATGTGTCATCACCATTGGGCACATTCGAATTACCCCGTGCTAGATTTGCTTTCGTGCACATCGACCTAATAGGACCACTACCTCCATCACAGGGATACCGGTACTGCCTGAAAGCCGTGGATCGTTTCACTAGGTGGCCAGAAGTGGTACCGATAGCAAACATTACTGCTGAGACAGTTGGTAAAGCATTGCTGACCAACTGGATCTCCCGCTTTGGTTGTCCAACGGACATTGTCACAGACAGAGGACGGCAATTTGAATCCGCACTGTTCCAATGCCTAGCCAAAATAGCCGGTTTCAAACATCGGAAGACAACAGCCTATCACCCAGCATGTAACGGCCTAGTGGAACGATTCCACAGGCAACTAAAAACGGCGATAATGTGCCACGCTGACCAAAACTGGACAGAATCTCTACCCTTGGTTCTACTGGGTGTCCGGAGCGCCCTTAAAGAGGATCTTCATACTTCTTCTGCGGAACTCCTATACGGTGAGCCTTTACGACTACCAGGAGAATTTTTCAGTCCCGGTGAAAGCGGCACCACCGACATCACGGAGTTCACCACCCGTTTACGGTCGTTTGCCGCAAAATTGCAGCCCACTCCAGCTGCACGTCATTCCAAGGACAAAATATTTGTCCATAAGGACCTCGCTACCTCAAGCCACATATTCCTCAGGGACGATGCGCTTAGAGGTTCATTGCAACCAGCATACACCGGTCCTCACGAAGTAGTACAAAAAAGCGACAAAACCTTTACAATAATAAATAAAGGTAAAAAGGTTAAAGTTTCCGTGGACCGCCTAAAACCCGCCTACATATTGGCAGATACCCCACCAACGGACATACCACCTTCTGGCCAAGATGTCCAAGACCAGGGCAATCAGCCCACGGACACTTCCATCAGAACTACCAGGTCTGGTCGAATAGAATAGAATAGAATAGAATAGAATAGAATAGAATTTTATTTTGCAAATATGGGTAACATACAATAGTTGTTATAATATCAAGGCTCAGCCATATTTTACCATTCGGCATGCAAACATTTACATTATTTATGCAACATGTACTTACTTTTTAAAACCAGATAAATTTATATTACAATTATCATTAAATGGATCAATTAATATATTATTATTACAATTATCATTCAGTAGATCAATTAATAAAATACAATTACAATTATCATTCAGTAGATCAATTAATAAGTTATTATTATCATCACAATTACAATTCAATATATCAATTAATAAATAATCATTATCATCACAATAGTCACTCAATAGATCACAATTAAATTATTATTATCATTACAATTATCGTACATTAGATCAGTTAATAATTATCAATAAATTATCATTCAATACATCAATTAATCAACAAATACATTTTTCTCTGTCAAAAATTCAGCCACACTGTAGTACGTTTTATTTATTAAATAATTACGTAGTCTACTCTTAAACAGCACTGTATTTAAATCTTTCCAACCACTTGGTAATCTATTGTAAATAACTGGGGCCATGCAATAAACGCTGTTGCGCATCAAAGCAGTTTGACATGATACTTGACATATTTTGCTATTGTCACGCCTATTCCTTGGGAATACATCAGCTAGGCGTTCAAAACGACTTGGATTTTGCTTTACAAACACAGCCACCTCGAAAATATAAATACAAGGAAGTGTCAACATTTTGTATTGCTTAAAATAGGGCTTGCAACTGTCTGTAGTTTTAAGTTTAAACATTGACCGGAGACATCGTTTTTGGGCCTTAAATGCCGTGTCTCTATCAGTTGAGTTCCCCCAGAAAATGATGCCGTAGCGTAAGTGAGATTCAACTATGCCGTAGTAAGCCGTGAGAAATGTTTTGCTATCTACTAAGGAGGATAATCTATATAAAACATATGCAGATGAACTCAGTTTTTTACACAAAATATCGAAGGATCCGATTCCCGGATTATTATCGCCCGTAAGACGGTCTCTGGAGGGGAGTGATGTGGCGATCCTCAATACTAATCATACACAACACTATATACAATACATAAACATTATACTTATACACACACATAAATACCAAATAATATATTATACAATTATACACTTACATGAACAAATTCTATTTACACTTATATATATATAAATATTGTTTGTTTATGTCGTACACAAATATATCGTGCTGTGGAAACGCGCTGCATCTACGTCACGCGATGACGTAGTTGATGCGCATGAGTGGGGGCGCGCTACGAAGCGCGCGATCGTCAACCTTACCCACAGAGTACATTTTAATATACCTTACCTGACCTTCAGTCAAATCTCGCTGATGCGGCGCGAAGCCCACGTAACCCTGTGCCCTTACGATTGTGAACTATTTACGATCCAATCCGCCAGGATTAGATTACCAAGTGTACTATCGCGTACTACAGTACACCAGTGTACTGTTAAACCTATAAGACTTTCTTCGTTGTGTATCCTATCCGTGTATGTCTAACTGATATATAGCTTCTGGGTAAGCTCACTCCATCGTCGACTCCGTCTCTGTCACCTCTGACCTAGACTAGAATCAAGAGCAAACCAATCAAAATTTCAACTGCCTAGTTATCACGGTTCATGCGATACAGACAGATTGACAAACAGAAGGATCGCGGATTCTTAGTAAAAGGGTCCCGTTTTACCCTTTGGGAACGGAACCCTAAAAACAAAAAACATATTACCACTTTGCTATTTAGTTTGGAGAAATAAGATCGGTTTTCTAATTTAGGCACTTCATTTTTTCCATATTTAAATCAGGAAAGAGAAAATCTGCCAATCTCAATCGCAAAAAAAATATTTTAACAGTTATACAAGCTTTAATACCGTTTGAATTTCGTTCCATATCATAGACAAATGAGTTGTTATGCTTGTCATTAGCTAACAATAGTTGTACACTATTATGGAACATCATTGTTCTTGTTTAATACCCGTATTAGATTTCCTATGTTAGGATTTTGGTAGGACGTAAATGGTTTTCCTGTATTTGGCTTGTGGTCTGTACTATAGAGATTTTACGGCAATGTATGATGTTTAGGAAAAGTAACTGTGTATGTAAATACAAGTAGGTATTTAAGTCAAGAGAGAATAGGTTACTTCAAGGCAAGCGTGCTTCACCGTCGATCACATCATCGCTTACCATCAGACGAGTTAGTATTCTTAACTTAGTATACTAACTTATAATATTAAACCTAGTTACTTACATATATTGTTATATAAAAACAAGTTACACTTAGGCGTCGAAGTACTCCTCCACATCACTGTCATTCGGAAACGAGTTCAGAAGACTGGTAGCATTGCCACGCTGAATAACAATGCTGATTCTTTAGGCAAACAACGAGCCAGCACGAGTCGTTTATCATATTAGCTAACAAATTATCTTGAGTGTTAGTCAATCTCTGCTTCAGGGCACCAGCCGGAGAGCCAGAGTCACGCAAAAACCGCAAAGCGGATAGCTAGAGGAACTAAACAGATTTCGCCAGAACTGGAAGAAGAAAGCGCGGGTTCGTGAAATTTCCATATTTCACGAACCCGCGCTTTCTTCTAGAGTGGAGTGTAGAGAGTCTTATATTCAGGAGTGGGATAAAACAGAATAGAAGAAAAAAGTCAAAGAAAGATATTTTTGTAATGGCTGTAGCAAATTGACGTAGTGGTGGCAATCAGATAAACAATTGATTTCTCCGACGGTACAATGCAATATCTAGCCTATACCTACCAACAAACTCTAACAAAAAAAACCACGCATGAAACATTTAATAAAACTATGACAATAACTTTAAAAAACATTTGCATAAAACTTTTATGAAAAAATGCTTCTGGTAACTGAAATAAAGTTCGCTATTCGTGTTAAGCATAAAACGGAGAAACTTAAAATGAAAATGAATATATTGCTCTCATTTCTGCTCACCACAAGCTTCACTAGCGACTAGGTCACTATAAAGAATTCCATAGCCATAAAACAAGAAGATAAAAACCGGAACGCATACTAACATTCAAAAATAGAATGCGGAAAGCGAGCGCGCGAAATTACACAGCTTAGGACGAGCCGCGAGCCACATCCGTTTTCGGCGGTAGAGTCAGGGGTGACAATCTTAATAGTGGCAAACGAGTAATTGTTCTAATAAAAGTGTATAAAATTAGATTGGACAGCAAAAGTATTGCCACTCCATACATTTAAATGACATTTTAATTTGTTGTCATTATATCGTAAGTTAACTAGTGCACCAGCACAGAGATGGCCCGATTCATGATGTATAATTTGAAATAAGTACCAGCAAGTAATCAAAATTTTCATTCTGTTTAGCGACGTCTGAGTAGCCGATTCATATTGGGTCAGACTGGCGTGCAATTGAATCCTGGTTCGAATCTCGCGAACTGTGCTACTTTTTGTTTCCATAAATTTATTAAAACAATTATGTTGGCAATAGTTCCAAAACCTGTATCCAGAGGGCGACACATTCAGTTTCTAAATTTTGTCGCTGAGATAGACCTCTATTTCATATATAAAAAAAGTCCTCTGTGGGTAGAGTAGGCGATAGTAAAGAGCGGGACTCACTACTTTCGTAGGTGTGAATAGGTTTGGGCATTGTGGTTTTGACGTTTACCGACGGCGGTGTAATTTTGATACAAAAACTTCAGTGTTTTTGTCTAAAATTCTTTCTTGGTAATTGCGATTTATATTGGTATGGCCCCATTTCATAAAAAGGAATGCTTTTTTTATTTAACCAACAAGAATAGTACTGACCATTCTTGTTGGTTAATTTTTTTTTATTAGTGTCCAACATTTACTTATTCATGTCGTCAAAGACTATTTCATATGTGCTTGACTACTGGTACTTATCTTATCTTATCTTGTGGAGGGGCCGAGAAATAACTCGGACACTTCGACCCATTGGGATCTATTGTGGTCCCCTAGATACCTTACTCCTCCCCAATCTCGTTGAAAACTCTTTTCATGAATTTTACAACGAGACTGGGAGATATGAGCCTATAGTCTTCTAGTCTTGGATATCCAACCCCTAAGAGACTCATTCGCTTACCAGCCAGTGCATCGCATGTGCAAAGAAGGTGCTCCATGCGTTCCGTATGTTCCCCACACAACCTGCACATGGGTGTCGCGGTTAAACCCATCTTCATGAGCATGTCGTTGGTTCCAAAGTGCCCAGTAAAGGCACCAAGCAGGTAGCGGATTTGCCCCCTGCTCATGTTCCAAATGCATTCCCGGGCTTTGAACGTAGAGCCTAGGAATTTCTTGGAGTGTTGTAGACCGGTGCTAGATTGCCAATGAGTTCGCTGTCCGTGATCTGCAAACTCCCTAAATGCGGCCTTTACGAGGCACGTCGAGATGCCTACACATGGTTCTGGACCCACAAAGTCATTTGCTGAGCCCTCTCTTGCCAGTTCATCTGCCATTTCGTTACCATGGATTCCTTTGTGCCCAGGGACCCACATCAGTCTTACCCTGTTGTGCTTCCCAAGCCTGTTTAGGGTTTGGACAGCATCCAGAATAAGTCCGGAGTCCACTTTGTAGGATGCCATGGCTTTGATTGCAGCCTGACTGTCACTAAGAATATATATGGATTTACCTCTGGTTCCTCTATCTATATTCTCTTGAGCACAGGTTATTATGGCATAAGTTTCCGCTTGGAATACAGTTGCCATTTTCCCTAGGCTTTTGCTACATTTGTAACCTTTTGCGTATATTCCCGCCCCTGTACCTGATTCCATTTTGGATCCATCAGTGTACCACACCAGACTGTCTTGTTCTGGTGGATCGATTCCCTTCGTCCAGTCCTCTATTGTAGGGATTTGGACCTAGAAAGACCTTTCAAACACAAACATAGTTTGCATTTTATCGGATAACATGCTTGTTACCCGATCCAGGCCTTCATTCCCGTCAAACTTTGTATAGTTGGTCCTAGGCTTAGAGGCATCCCATAGTCCAGCTACAGCAAGTCGATGTAATGTCTTCCTTGCCTCGAATTCAACCATCATATGCAGAGGAGGGATATTGAGGTATCTCTCAATCGCTGCCGTAGGTGTTGTCCTGAAAGCACCCGTGATGCCTAGACACACTGTTCTTTGTAATTTGGTGAGTGGCGCTTTGCACGAGGCAAGCTTTGTTCTGGGCCACCACACTATGCTGCCGTATGTGATAATAGGTATTATCATTGTCCGGTACAGCCATCGTATCACTTTGGGCTTTAACCCCCAAGTTTTACCGTAGGTGGAACGACACATGCCGAACACTCGTAGGGCTTTCGTCGTAATATTTTCCACATGAGTTTTCCACCTGAGTTCTCTATCAAGCGTTACACCCAGATATTTTACTTCGGTAGACCAGGGCAGCTTTATTCCATTGAGGGAGAGCTCTCCTAGGTTTCCTAATTGTCTCTTCCTCGTGAATGGAACAATGACTGCTTTGCTTGGGTTGATAGAGAGGTGGTTCTTTGTACACCATTCCTCTGTCATCCTCAATGCCTGTTGTAATAATCCAGAGACTATGTTCGGGAATTTACCATTAACCATTATAGCTATGTCATCTGCATAGCCTACTGTGTAGAATGGTCCAGTATTGAGCTTGGTAAGTAGCGAGTCTACTACCAAGCACCACAATAATGGTGACAGCACTCCACCCTGCGGACAACCTCTTGTTGTTTTTGCATTAAGTCTGTCTCCCATCAGTTCCGATCTGACTATTCTGCTTCTCAGCATATAGTCAATCCAGTTGCACGTGGTATCATTGATGCCATGTTCCTTTGCAGCGATGCGTATGGACTCAAATGTTGTCTTGTCGAAGGCTCCCTCTATGTCGAGGAAAGCCCCGACACAGATCTCTTGTCCCTCTAGCGCAGCCTCGGCTCGACTCGCAACATAGTGCAATGCCGTTTCTGTAGATTTACCAGGGCTGTAGGCGCACTGTAGTTTATGTAGAGGGAAGTTTTTAAGTGGTCCCTCTCTTAGGTACCTGTCTACCAGTTTCTCCAGAGCTTTTAAGAGAAAGGATGATAGACTAATTGGCCTGTAAGCTTTAGCTTCTTCGTAAGTCGGCCTTCCCACCTTCGGTATAAAGGTGACTTTGACCTCCCTCCATGCCTTGGGTACGTACCCAAAGGCTATGCAGGCTCTGTAGAGCTTACTCAAATGAGGTATCAAAACAGATGCCCCTTCTTGCAATAGTATTGGGTAGATTCCATCCGGACCAGGGGATTTGAGAGGCTGGAAGCCCGCTATGGCAAGCTTCAGTTTATTTTCATCTACCACTTTCTTTGCCGTGAGCCAGTTATTTTTGGACGTGTGCCTTGTGAGCTCGTCCCTTGTGACTGGATCCTCTTCATCGCTGTCGCGCAGTATACATTCCGGGAAGTGAGTTCTAAACATCACGCCCAGAGTGTCCTGTCCAGTTTCCGTTAGATACCCATTCTCATTCTTTACAGATGATAGTGGGTTTGTCTTAGTCATGGACATCGCTTTGCACAACCTCATTCCATTTGGCAGAGCTTCGATGGAGGTGCAATGCTGCCGCCAACTAGTTCTTTTGGCCTTGCGTACCGCCATCTTATACCTCGTCAGCATGCTATGATAGTCAGAGAAATCTTTCCTGACTTTTGCATCATTGAAGGCCTGTCGTGTTTCCTGACGTATTTTAGCTAGTTCAGGAGTCCACCATGGTACCTTTTTGCAAAAGGCCTTTTTCTCTGGGCAGTTATCTACCCATGCACCGATGGTGCCCATCTTGATTCTATCAGCTTCAAATTCTATATCTAGTATGGAATTGAGCTTACCTTTAGGGCTCCCTAGATTTACTTTTAGGTCCCTCCTGTACGAGTCCCAATTTGTATGTCTTGGGTTTCTCCTTCGTCTAGTTTCGGCTTCTGCCGCCGTCCTAAACCTAAAGCATATATAATTATGGTCAGACAGAGAGATTTCGTCCGATACATGCCAATTCTCGATGTAAGCGCTGGCCTTGTTTGAAGCCAGTGTCAGGTCAATAACTTCAGTTCTCGCCGAGGTCCTGAAAGTAGGTTTATTGCCTGCGTTAAGGATTTGTAAAGAAGAGCTTACCACAAAGTCCAACAAATCCTCCCCTCGTTTGTTGACATCTGAGCTGCCCCAAACGACATGGTGTGCATTCGCATCGCAGCCAAGTATCAGGTCGAGGTTTTCTTGGTTGCCGTAGTCAACCAGTCTTCTGATTAGTGGTGTTACTGGTTCCTTTTGTTCATATGGGAGGTAGGCAGAGGCAAGGATAATTTTCCTTTTCTCTGTGCCCATCCCCACTTGGATCAGAGTTGTTGTGAGATCCCTGTAACAGAAAGTACGTAAGGGCATTGCCTCTATACCGCCCCTGATATAGATGCAAGTCCTCGCGTCATTAGTTGGACAGTCATAGAGCACCATGCCTCCTGTCCCACCTAAGCCTTTTATATTCCCCTTATACAGATAAGGTTCCTGTATCAAGGCAACGTCAAATGTGTTAAGCTTCAGTTGCCGAGCCAGAAGGGCAGTAGCGGCTCTGCAATGATGCAAATTAATTTGTACACACCTTAGTCCCTCCATCTTGGATTATTTGATGGGCCTGTGTCAATATAGGAGGGCCTTAGTTTTGAGGCTCCTCCTCCATCGCCTGGCTCTCCTCAGGAGCAATCGGCGACTGAATCCCCAGGGTGTCGAAGTCCCCGAGGATGTCATCCTCGTGGTCTGCCTCTGACGCCCTGGTCCCAATCTCTGCCTCCTGCGATGCGCCGTAAGCAGAGATTTCCTCTATGGCCTCCTCACGTCGGTGTAGTCCATCCTCGGAGGGTTCCGCCTCTGCTTCCGCAGTGGGTGCCTCTCCCTTATCTTCTTCCAGGAGCTTGAACGAGTACCGTTCAATTCCTCCTGGAAGAGAGTAGCCCGCGGCCTTGATGACCCCAGCGGACACCCCGTCCATGAGGACGATACGACGGATGCCGGTCTGCTCTGTGAGAGTATTCACGACCTTCCAGTCGCTCGTCCTCAAGGCAGGGTTAAGCCGCTGGAGCAGTCGAATGGCCCGGGCAGAGTCCTGCAACGACAAGATGCGACTCTTCCATGCCATTTTGACTGGCTTTGGAAGGTCCTTGGCGTCAACAACCTTGAGTTTCAAGGAGCCAAGTTCCACATTGTGGATGGCCCCCCGAAACCAGCTAGCTGCATCAGAGTTGTCGCAGGATACATGAACTGCACCTGCGACAACTCCGGGAGCAACCGTTACAACAGGCAGAGGATCCGGCGCCACTTCCAGTTTCTCAATTGTCAAATCACTGGTACTTAATCGAGTTAACATATCATAGTTACTGTCTTCCTGGAATTGTTAGTCAGTTGTGTATGTATAGGTAATAAGTACACACACATTTTGCCAGTTATATATAAATGTTCCAAATCAAAATCCGAGGCCGCTACTGAGAAATTTCGGAAAGAAAATCAGACAGCCCTAGACCAAAAAAGTAAATTCTACCGCAAACTCCAATAACGTGACAGTTAATCTACTCCTAGCCGCCCATGTATCCTAGCCCCAAAACCGCGTCTTTTTTCAACCGATCTAATTTTTCGAACAGCGTTCACCAAAGTATCGCGGTATTTGGATGCCAGCTCCCACAATTTTGCTCTTATTACAATTTTCAGCGGATTTCTGGCTATTGTACAAAATGTACAGAATGCACGGTAGGCGTGGACATTGTGCGTTCAAGTATAAATGCAGAATGTATTTTAAAGCGGCTGGGTAACTGGTAAATATTTTGTATTTGGAACATCGTACGAGTATCTGACCTGTTTTGTGGGTTTTATTATTTTGTGTTACTGAAATATTGCTCATTTATGTTTATAAGTTTATTTTCATTGTTCATAGTTAGTAAACTTTAGCAACGTCTAATAATAATGTAAAGAAGGCTGCAAGTCAGTGACAAATAACCAGATTAAGCAAACCTCATATTATATTGTAACTCCGTACTACTCTGAGCTAGCGTCAAAAGAGTCATGAAAATAAAAGAAGGAAAAAGAGGGCGTGGACCTTAGATGAAGAACCTAGCGTGAACGACCAACTTTTTTTTTTGCTACGACGACGACTACGATGGTGCAAGAAAACGAAACAATTAAGTAAAACTCGTACCAGATGACGTTTTATAGTTTCTGCCTACAACTATGGAAAATAGTACATTATGGTACAAGTGTGTAAAGTTGGTGATTACCGTTGAGGCGCGAAGCAGACCTGAGCCGTTAGGTGAGGGTCTTAAGAGAGCCGTGGATGGTAATCATCAATACGCACGTGTATCATACGACGTTTTTCAACACACTTTTAAAGAAAATAATACAAAAAAATCATTTTCAACAGTGAAAAGGAGTTGTGAAAAATTTTAGCAATGGCGGGCGAAATTCATCAGTTTTCGTATGCGCATCTAACAATGGCGTTCGGCCATAGGCTAAAATAATGAGGTGTTTTTTTGGGTTTTCGCGAATAGCGTTTTAGCCACGTACAAAATGGGGAATTTCAAGTTTTTTTATTACAGAGAAAATAAAAGTTATATTTGAGTGAAAGTTTTATTTAATAAATACGCACAAGTTGAAATTATCTATTTAAATACGAAGTTGCATGAAATGAGCAAGCAATAGATACATTAATTTATTTGTACTATTGAGCACGATCTTTTTTGCATCGAAACTTTTTTAAGAACAAAGCAACTCAACCAATAAATAAAAAAAAACTCTATAACTCACTTGTGAGTAATAGTAATGGAAAAGTCACAGTTTGATTACAGGTGTTATTATGTGCCTAATTGCGGTGAAATTAGAGCCACTTTATGAGCAAGTGTGTTGAAAAAGACTTTAGCTTCTGTAAGTATGTTTTAATGTTTTAAAAGCTAAAATGGAGCTCCTGTGTATAAGAGGGTTGCAGCTAGGGTTGCTAGCCGTCCGGGTTTCCCCGGATTTGTCCTAGTTTAGAAGGCGTCCGGGGAGCGTCCGGACGGGGTTTTATTTGTAGTCCAGGTTTTAAAATCTTCAAACAACCAACGGCAATTTTACACCTATTTCTCCGTCAATTGTAGACCAGGACGGTGTTTTCACGCTTCTTATCCTGGTTGGCAGATTTTAGAGATGGCAATCCTAGTTTCAGCTGAAATTGTTTCAAGACTATCTGACTATCAGTGTCTGAGGGAAGATTCCCACATTAGCACTGATCTACCTGTCTCTTTTGATGTCCCACAGGGCTCTCTGCTGGTACCTACTCTTTTCTTAGTGTACCTTAATGACCTCTGTGAACTGAAACTGTAGCAGGGTAAACATTATTTCCTATGCTGAAGATACAGCCTTGCTATTTTCTGCTGACAATTGGGCAAACCTTAATATTAACATTAAGTAAACGTGAATGCAAAACCAAATTATTGAAATTCCTAATTATTGAACTTGTGATTATGAAACTACAGAAGAACTTCTTAAAACATTAAGATAAAGTTAAACTATTCCCTCCGTTTTCCACTTCTCCACTTTGCCAAAATTCACAACCCGCATCTGCCCACCCCGGCCGATTTACTCACTCAAACACATTCAACACAAGTACACCACACACAAAACTCACTCCTTATGTTGTAAATGTTATTTTGCTTTAGAGTTATATTATGTAAACTTAACCACTGTTGTATAGTTCATAATGTCAGGCAAGTAAATTGCGTCCTGAAATACAGGCTCTGCCTTGCTCAGGCGCAGTTGCTCAACTTTATTTTTGGCATATATGTAATAGCTTTAGTTAATAATTAAATCATAAAGTTCAAAATTGTACATTTTTTATGGAGAAATAAATATAATTTAATTTAATGTAAAATGAAGATTAACCCCTCGTATAGAACACAGATATACGCGAGACAAAATTACTTTTACATTCTTCCCTAATTAGTGACATAGAGCGAAAAAATCACTAATAAAGTTAATTCCTGAGGGAAACAACCGTTCTATTTTTATAACCTTGTGATCTAGAATGATCAAAAACTAGTTCGAATAAATTACCACACCAAGTTATCCATGATAACATAATTCAAATACATATTAATGTTCCGACTGCTGGTACACAGGCCTCCTCTCTGTGAGATAGGGAATGGACCTTAATCCACCACGCGTTGGTGGATGTCACATGTATTTGAATTTTTGGTTCTAGGACATGCCGGTGTCCTCACGATGTTTTCCTTCACCGGTTTGAGAGCAGTGGTGATGAAATAATTTACACAAAGTAAAGCGCTTGCCTAGGTTTGAACTCACGACCAACAACTTATAAGTTGCGGCCAATATCACTAGGCCACCACTGCACTCATAGGATAGTCAAATAAATTATACTTTGCAACAATGCAATGACAAGATTTTGGAAATAACTCTGACAACGAAATTCGACTAATATTACCGTTTTTTCAATCGTCCTAAAATTTTATTTACTTTAATTAGATTTGCTTAGTAGCCCAAAAGTAGAGTTATGTATTTTTTACAACACACAATGCAACAATACTTACTGAGATAATCTCAATATCACTAGCTATATCACACGAAATCCACGTTAGAATATACAGATGCAATCGCCAAACGTGTCGTATGTATATTATAATATATATATAAAATTTGTTTGGATGTCTCTGTATTTCTTAAAAACAAGGTGAGATTTCATTAGGTACAGACTGACTTACGATTGATCGCAAGTGTGCGTGCACTTACTTTAAATCAAAATCCATACGATTCAAATATCCGTGCGGGCTTTTCGAAAAGGTTCCGCATAAATCATTTGAGGGCCATCTACGTTCCAAGGCTGCTTCTCTCCAGTTAATGCATTTCGATTACCCTCTTGAAATTCATGAACTGGATCCTTCAGGAGAACTCCTTAATATTCCTCGATAGTGCTTTGAAGCATCCTTAATTTTTTAGTGATGCAAATGTTTCATAGCGTCTTAGATGAGAGGAAATGCAAGCAGTTTTTTGTTAAGTGTTTAAGTAGTAATTTAAGTTGGAAACTGACGCATCTTGATCTGATTGTGATTGTTAAGATTATTTCTATACGCCGACCTGTGTAGATAGAACATCATGGAACTAACAAACAAATAAGATTTTAAACCTTAAATTTAATTTTAGTTTTTTATTTTAGGAAGTCACTGAAATTCAAGTTTCTTTTAGTGAAATTATGTTCATAATCTTAGGCAGCCTAGCCTTTTTCCATTTATAGAATCTGCTGCCAGTCTACACAGCTCAAGTAACCTTATTTTAATTTTATTAAAGAACCAGGTACTTATTTGCCTAGACAAAAATATCTGAACAATCATTATGTAAAAGTAAATATCAATATTACACAAACATTCCCAAAAGGTAACCCGAAATACTATTCCAGTATTTATTTAACAAACCATATTTAGACAAAATAGACAAATAAGAAGGTAATCAAAACTAATAAAACACATTAAAAACTACTTTGAAATACAAGAAATCCGTGTAACATCCAACTCAGTTTTAATAACACCTTGATGCCCCCTTCTCCTCTTCTCACAGGGGGCCGAGGTGGGAGGGATGGTCACGTTCACATCTAGCAAGATTACGATGATATTGGCAAAGACTTCTGATGGTATAAGTTATGCCGCGAGCACACTTGACTGGCTTTATCTTTAGTATATTGAAATAATTACTTCAAACTTAATACATTAGTTTCAGAAGTTTACACGTTTCATTACATACGTACATTAGAATAGTAGTTAATCAAAAGTTTCGTACAAATTGAGAAAACTTTAGAATTATAACATTGTCCATAACATAATAATTAAATGAATGTATGTACAATGTAATATGTAACTGTTATTTGTAGAACTTTGACAGATGTTACGTGTAGTCGAAAGAATTGTGCTAGACCGTAGCGGGCGCGAGCCGAGCCCCGTGCGAGGCACGGATTAAAAACTGCACGAACATTTTATATGATGCGGTTTATGATACATCTTGCGGCGTCCGCGTCCCGGACACGTTTGGATGCCTCGGACGTCGCACCGTATAGCATAAACTGTTATAAAATATTCATGAAGTTTTGAATCCGTGCCTCGCACGGGGCTCGGCTCGCGCCCGCCACGGTCTAGCAATATTTTTACTTTACCATGGGAGTTCGTATAATCTACCCAGTGATTAGGTTGTGGACGTTACGTGGGCTGTCACCTGATGTGAAATATTGGTAATTCCGTTGCATCAATAGTGAAGCGGAAGCATAAACGGAAACAGATATAAAAAGCAAATTTTGACGGACACGGAAACAGAAACGGATGCAGAAGCGGAAATGTAACTACGATGAAAATAAATAATTAAAGTATTATTTTCTAATAAAACAGTATTCAAAATTAAATGATGTCAATTATATTTTATAAAGATTAGTTTTACCGCCTTTGTACCCACCAATCTGCGTCGGTTCTCTTCATAATCTGCTAGTCCACTGGCCCGCCCGCGCGTTACCCCGTCATAATATTCCGTTTAAATTTTCTTTTTAAAAGTTGCGGAATAAGAAGCAAAAACGGATATAAGAAAGCATGTGGAACTGCCGCAATTGCGGAAGCAGAAATACATATCTGTTGCATCAATTGATTCACCTGCATTCGTTATCGCCTAAAAAATATACTGAAAGAATTGACGCAACATTTAACAGAGAAGGTAATTAAATAAATAGTCTAAACGTTACGAAATAACTTTAAAATACGTATCCCTACAACTTACATACGGTGTAAACGCTGCCTTAGATTAGCTCAAGGTGTCGGATTTAGAGGAGTTTAAATTATTTGGAAGCGTTTCGCAGCTGAGCGATAGTCTATGCTTGTAGCTGAATTATCCAACATTTGACGCCAGCGCAATATATCTGAAAATCCGGGACAGATTTTCTACGAAATTAATAAGATTTATCTGAATAATACCGTTCTCAGAATTTCCTTGGATGAACTTAAAATCACGCCTGTATGGTCCGAGGTGTGTTACAGAGGAGCATAGTACAGTACGTTCATATTTCACCAATAGAAAGATGATAATTCTATTTAGTCTATCAGTGAGATTATCAAATAATATTGGACACGTATTTTTTGCTTTATCAAATCAATAAAAATTTATAAAGTTAAAGCGCATCAAAGTTCAGGAGTGGGGGCTTGTGACGTCACTAAGGCAGTATAAAGTGTACTAGCGGCGTGACCTTTCACGTTATTTCAACGCATTATTTCGTCGTCACTTTATATTTAAGTGTCAAAAGAAAAATACGTGTCCAATATTTTTATTAATCTATCTGACGGACAAAAAACATATTTTAAATAAACTACCCTATTATGTTTAACTTCCATGGCAAAATAAAATACGAACGCCCTGTACAAGTGACAGAAGTAAAAATTCTTGTGGAGTTATGGCAGGTAGAGGTATATCTTTCTTCTTTCTTATGTAACGAAAACTGGCAAGACGACGCCTCCTTTAATTCATTCGATTACACTTCAAAAATAAAATGGTATCTTTTTTAATATTTTTACTTTCAGCGGTATAAACAATGCACTACCAACTTATTTCTTCACTACTCTTGGTTGCCTGGTAATTTAGTGGAGTGGTAAGGAATTTTGTGGTCAAACCCGAGCTTATCGATATTAAAAAAGTCCACCTCTGTGTCTCTGTGCCTTTGTGAATGAAGTATAAATAAATAATAAACAAACGTGACACAGAAAACCACAACATGCCATGTTCTCTTCTCATCCATACGTCTAGTCAGACATCAATAAGCGAAATTGAATTTTATATCACATATCAAGTCACTTACGGTAGCAAGAAGATTGCATTACGTCGACGCTCACGTAATCGATGCAGCGCCCCATTGGTCCCCGGAGCAATCATGCTCTTATTGGTGTTTCGGTAAATACGTGTCCCGGCAATTCATAGGGAGTGGCGTCACTCTTACACGGTGACTTTGTGTAGAGTTACGTGTAGTGCGGATTTTAACCCCCGATGCAAAAAGTTTGGTGTCATAAGTTTGACGTGTGTGTTTGTGTATCTGTCTGTGGTATCATAGCTCCTAATCGGATGAACTGATTTAGTTTTTAGGATTTACGGTTTGAATCTGGGTGTTTTCGCAAGATGTCGTATCATAATTATGTGTTCAATAGATTGTCGATCGAAGTATGTCTACTACTAGATAAATTATGTAGCATGAAATAACAATTTGTCGGTGGTTTTTTTTTTTTTTAATTTTTCTAGAGGGTTTTTCACAAAATATCGTATTATAATTGCGTGTTCAATAGATTGTCCATCGAAGCGGGTCTACTACTAGATTAATAAATAAATAAATAAATAGATAAATTACGTAGCATGAAATGAACATGTGTCGGTGGTTTATTACATTTTCCTTGTTGTGGAATGTTCATCGTTTGTTTTGCAGTTGTTACTTGGTACAGAAATATAACATCATGCCTATATTTGACGAAGAGTTAGGCAGACGTGCAGCTATTGTAGGGATACCCACATTTCACCAGCTATGGTAAAGTCCGGGTAAAAGAAGGCGGGCCTATTGCCTTACCAGGCACACGACCAGGACTTGTTGACGATATTATGAGAGGCAAATAAAATAATTATATTTTTCATCATCAGCCTTTGAATTTTCCCACAACTGATGTTTTCCTTCATCGATTTCAGAGCAGTGGTGATGCAATAATTTACAAAAAGTAAAGCGCCTTTCTGGGTTCGAACCCACGATGTAATTATATTAATTATTCAGATTTATAATTTTGAAGAGAAGTCCCGTCTTGTTTTAAACCGACATCTCAATTACAAATAACCGAACTTCCTTATAAAAAAAACCCATCAAGATACAGAAGAATCATGACTCGTGGCAAATATCCGCAAAAGAAAATACTTACCTTCCAATCAGGACTCAATTTATCTTTAACCATTGCCTAATACAACAATGAATCTAACCCATCAATACAATCCAAACTCAAACCTTTCAGTATCCAATTACTGGATTCCAAGAACGTATGAAAACCATTAGAGGATCAACTGGCGCAAATAATTACTTTTAAAAATTCTCTTCGTCTATTTTGCTAAAAGCGTTTTCAAATAGCGGACCAGGTACCGGCACGAGGTGAGCTCATGCCTATAGTGGGAGAGTGTTCAGAATGAAGCCAGTGGCGGATCCAGGATTGTCGTTTGCTTGAACAAAACATGTTATAGAAACTAAGGAAAATAAAACAGTGCTCTTAAGTTAAGGATAATTGATGTCAATTTATTGTACCTTAGGTAGTGGAAAGTTTGCAAAAAGCTTAATTAACAAAAATAATAGCAAGTTTACTTTATGATTTGTCACGGAAGAACTGAGATGCGTTAGGGGGGGGGGGGGGGCTGAGCCCCTTAGCCATGACCTCCCTCCCCTGAATCCGCTACCGAATGGAGCTCCGTCTTGGAAAATAAAGGCAGTATTGGAAACTCAATGAGGTAAGTATGTTTGGATTCCTTGGAGTGCCATTTTGAGAAAGGTACTTATTTGCCGTTTTAAAGTTTAGATTAGGAGAATATGGATGTGGAATGGAAAAGTGTGGTGGCAGTGATAGTGGAGATGCGGGCTGAATATGGAGATAGTCAATTGGTTTTGCTGGTTTGGCGAGTATAGCGAATTCCTTGTTTCCTTGTTGTTCTCTTGGAGCAATCAGTTGATAGTTCATTGTGAATAGAATTGATATTAAAACGCACAGTATCAAACAATATTGATTGAACTAAAGTTTTTTTTTTTGTATGGCAATAGCGGTCATGGTTTTTTCCATAATATCTCATCACGATGAAATACTTTTTGATTTTATTTCCATTTTTGAAATTAAGAGATCGACTACTATTCCCATTCTAAAAGGCAGTAGCTACTAGCAGTAACCACCTAATTTCCTCTATCAATATTATTATTTCGTCTACAAAATATCGTACACGTGGAAGGTGGAACGAACATGAGTACGTAATCTATTAAAGGAAGAGCTGGACCGGTAATAGCTCGTGTGAGCGGACACGGAGGCGGAAATTTTAAGACTCAGCCAAACATACCTGAGAGATCTTACCACTTTCTTTGTACAGTCAAACAAAGTGACAGGTATATGGGGCTACTACTAACTTGCAACATCTATTTTAAGGTATATTGTGTTTTATCAAAAATAAAGAGCGTCTTCTACCAAAAGGTAGCGTATCTGTAGTGCCCCTGGTATTGCAGATATCCAAAGATGGCAGTGACTTTCTAAAAAATAAAGAAAGCTAGTTTATTTGGCACACACAGATACCCACAATGGAACTTAATTTTAAAACAATTACAAAGGGTGCCCCGGGCCGCGGCTGCGCCAATAGGTCCAATTCAGCAAAATGCGAGAGAGCTAGGAGTTGCCTGACCAGGACAACTTACTAACAGTTGAGCCACACACATACGTTAAAAATGTGTTGTGAAGTTAAATCTTTGACATCACTCTTGAACATATGAGTTAACTAGTCTTTACTGGTTAATCAGGATTCCGATAGTCTAGTCTTTCAAGGGGTATCGTGTTACTCAGTAACTGGCCTGCAGATGCCTGCAGCCACTTCATGAACATAGCACTGGTATTCAGCAGTATCTGATAAGACTGTAAGTCAATCCTAGCGTGGCAAGGAAAGAGATATTTAGATGTTTTTAAATCTTCTATATGTGCCTAAAGTTAAAGCGCACACCATAGAAACTAAAATTGTCAGAGTGGTGAAAAGGTGAAGATGTTTTACCTGTACACCAAACTCTTAGTTCTACTGTACGCTAGAGGGTAGCGGAGATATCGTGCAGTATTTTATGTCATGACCTGCAGAAAGAATGTAAAAAGTTTTACTACTGAGTGTTGATGTTGTTCATTCAAATATTTAACAACAGTCTGCCGGCTTTAAGAGTTTTTGTCATGTCATCTTGTTTAACCTGCGGCAACTAAGTTATCTATGTAGGAAACCTTGCTGTATGTTTTCTCAACACAATTATTTTATACCTGTTTGCATTTTTAACAACGTAGTAGCTATAACACAGAAGGGTAAGTAAGTAAGTAAAGTAGGGTAAGTAAGTAAGGGTAGGGTAAGGGTTAAGTATTGGTCATTTCAAAGTTGATAAATTGGTGATAACTAGTTGCCGAACAAAACATGCCTAAAAGCACAAATAGAAAGTACGCGCCGCCGCTTACCTACTTTGTGGTAAAAGTTAATTATTCAGGTTTTCTCGTTTTACATAACAATATATAAGCTAAACTATATCAACATGTAGGTATTGTTTGTTCATACACGCCATATAATGTTTACAGTAGGTAATACCTATTTATATAGGTATCCACTGTAGACATGACTTTGATCAGTAAGTTTGCTTAACGTGCTTGAAGACGTTCTATTAGCAACTCCATGTTATTGCTGGCTTTGAGTATATAATATCTGCAATACCTTTCGAGCGGTATTACACTAGATACACAATCCCATACAAAACTTATCTTTAAAACTGTTGCCAATTGTGTTTACGTAATTCTAAGAATTCTAGTTGAAATTAATAAACATTATTGCAAATTCAACCTTAAATGCAATGCATAAATTTGCATTCACAAAGCTTGTACAAAAAGCAATAAAAAATTTATGGCCTTTCCTCGCTGCTAAATATACATCAAACAAATTTAATCTTACATAAATCGTAATCGTTTTAAAGTCTAAATTACAATGTTCCAGAACAATCGATGTTTGTTACAATAGTTGACGCGTTTTCGACGCAAACATTGGTCAAATAATTATATTATTTGGTAACTGATTCATATTTACTATTTAATTCGGTTTGTACTTTTATCAAGTGTTTTTACACTTGATAAAATAACTTACCGAAAAAAAGATATTCCTTCCAAAATGTAGGTTCTACGGTGGCTATTTGCACAATTTTTGAACGCATACTGCGGCATTTTGACGTCTTAATGTTGGCTATGATTGGACTATATTAATTTGAAATAAGACCACAACCGTATTTGTGTTCTTATTTTTCGGCCCGTTTTTGAAGCGCTTATCGATCATCTAGTTCAAGCTAGTCATATTTATTACTATCCAATAAGTACCCACAAATCACAAACACTAAGATGTTAACTTTAATGTAATAGCTGTCCTTCAATCGCACAAGGTCCTACCAATGTACGATAATCATCATAATCTACAGTGGCATCCGGTAAAAAAATGAGCATCACGGGGCGACACCGGCCTCGTGAACTAAGCATCACGAGGCAACATCGGACTCGTACTGAAACCGAGACGCCGCTGTGGGACTATTAACGTGTTACTTTTAATGTTTTACTTCTTTTTTGATGATAATTTAATTGGTGAGGCTGCTATGTCAATGTGATTGGTGGGTCTGAAGATATTAATTAGATTGGACGATTACTACGATTTTTGGGGATGAAAATGTAATTTAGTTGTCATGTTAGTGATTGAACTCCTGGGGAGTACTATCGACTATTTCTGCCACCAAGCAGCGTTATTGTATTCCATTTTGAAGATTCTTATTGTTGTTACAATAGAGAACTAGGTTCTACCAGCGACTTTCCCCGCGTGTCGAACGTTTTCTCACAGAAACGCAATTCTACTTCCGTAGAATTTATAACTGTCATGATTAGCCCTACGTCACGACTCACAACTGAGCTACAATTTAATAATCCAAATCATTTCCTACGCGTATAATAAGTATTATATATAATAGGAATTAAGGCTCATGAGCTATTTTAGGTCTTTCTTAGGGATGGAAACGCATTTAAGATGAGAAAATTTCATTGTCGCGCCTTTTACGTCAGTGAGATACAATATCATCGCAACTTCAACAAAATTAGGTCATCACTTTCCCAAAACCGATATACCATGCAAACGCCCTAAAAAGCACCATAAACAACCATTACTTCAAAGATAGAAACTTCACAGCGAGCAGCTGCGAAATGAAACACTCACAGAGCAAGGAAGTATAGAGGTGTGCGGAACTGGGTGAAAAGTCCCGCAACTTCCATTGAAAAAGGTTGTCTGTAAGAGATTGCCTAGTGCGATAAGACCGGCCATTGTACACTTGTTTTTGGGAACGTTTGTCCTATATCGTATATATTTTTTTGGTGTACAATAAAGTATATAATAAATAAATAAAAGGAGGATGGGACCAAACGGATTTTATGCCTAGTCCAGTCAAATGCCCCACGATTGTTGTCGGACTGTTGTATATGTTCAAAGCGCCCCGAAAACATTGCTTGCGCGATGCAGGATTTGTGTCGTTACAGAAATAATGAAGAATAACGTGGTGCCCCAGTGGCTTACCCGTGGTTGTGGGTTGAAATCCGGGCAAGCACCAATGTGACTTTTCAAATGTACTTTCTAAGTTTATCATTGACATCACTGATAATGGTGAATGAAAACATCGTGAGGAAATCTTATAGTTAACATAAGTTTGAAATCGCCGACCCATCTTGAGCGAGCTTGGTGATCAATGCTTGTGCAGAACTGTATTTGTAAAAGAAGAAGAAGTTTGTATGAGAAGTGGCCTTTATCCTGATGTGTGGCAGTTACAAGCTGGTATTATATTATTTTAGAAGCATTATTTATTTATGTATATATACTTTATAGTACACCAAGATAAAACAATACATAGAAAAACTTAAACAAACTTACAAGAAGCCCTCTTGTAAGGGCGGGAGCGGACGCGATAGGCGTCCACAAAGCACCACGAGTTGATGTAGCAGGCAATAGAGGCTTCCCCGCTCGGTGGACATCCATAAGGCTATCCAGTAAAAAAAGGCAGGAGAGGCTAAACGTGTTCCATCAAGATTTCTACCTTCTCTCAGTAGCAAGCGAACGTCTATTGTTTTTAATAGACGATCGTTTGCTAGTGAAACCGCTCCGTCAGGTTATGATGTAACTACGGCGCACCGTAGTCACTTCAGTGTGGCCGTAAACTGTCTGGCATCTTAAGTTAGATACTTCACACCTGCTTTAGAACCCGCGGCAACTCCTACCAGGGTTTTAATATTCATGCAAGAATGCATTAGTCATAGTTGGGCACACGGGCCGTCCATTTTTATGAGGAAATGGTGACACTCACTGATACGCATGCTGAGTATGAAGAGTTTCGACATCTCATCTCCAGCAGTGTCCTCCAATTTACGTACCTTGGGAGCGTCTAGTCACAGCCTGGTGGAACTGAAGAGAAAATCACTTCACGGATCGCCAAACCACGAGCCAAGTTAGTACTCAATATCTTCGGGTAAAATGTCAAATCCGTGCTGCTCTACGGGTACGAAACGTGGAAGGTAACAAAGGACATTTCACGCCAAATCCAGGTCTTCATCAACCGATGCCTTCGTCTTATCCTCGGCATATATTGGCCCGAGACCATCTCTAAGCTGAGGTAGAGCTGTTGGGGAGATGCCACGAGCGCCCGATCGACAGCCAGATCCAGCATCGTAAATGGAGATGGATTGGTAACATGCTTCGGAGGGATTCCAATCACATTCGTAAACAGGCCATGGATTGGAATCCTCAAGGCAAAAAGGCAGCGTGGCCGTACCCGTCAAACCTGGTGACCCACCGTATTGGCTGAAGTGACGAGCATCGGAATGACGTGGAATGAGGTGAAGCTTTCGTTTACGTTGCCTTAGCTAGGGGACATAGATCTTAAGTCAAAGTAAGTCATCTCTAGCAGTGGCCGCTGAGGCTTCTCTGTAGTCTGTGGAGACACTCAAGCTAGCACGCATGCGCTGCATGGAGACTCAATTATTATCCTATCCCATCAAACTAAGTGTCAGCAAAAATGCTTGTTCTAAAGCGTATATGGAACTTGAAACGTCGACTTGGAGTAGGTTGTAGAAGAGATATTGGCATTGGCTTTTACGGAATTGATAAAATTATGAAATAGCTAAGACAGAAATCGTACGTGCCCGCGACCCCCGATATAGGTGTGAGATGGAACACCGGAGTGGATTTTAGGCAGTAGGTCGTCTGACAGACACCTCTTATAGGACGGAGGACATCCAATGAGGATTTTCCACCCCGGAACAAATAAAAATTGTTTGTTGAAGATAGGAAGACTGGCTTTTACTGAGTTGATACGTTATGTAGATAGCTGAAAAATAAAAATAATGAGAATCACACTCGCCAGTATTACCCAAACGGGTAGGCAAAGTTTATATAGTGAACTATTACACCTCTTTTCGCCAGTTTTTAAGTCCCATATATTAGGGAGCGAGTTTATTTCTTTTAACCGTACCTATTCAAAACCACAGCGCCATGAGTTCATAGTAACAATTACTAAAATCCCAAAAGGAAAACTTAATAACTTTATGCCCAACCTGTAGGATCCAGGATAGGATTTGAGGTTCAACATTTGTGCCTCCAACCACAAAACAAAATCATTTTCTTCGCCTTGATCGTATCAGCACTTTTTTAACTCCCGACTGTAAAAGTGGGGTTTTATAAGTTTGGCGTGTGTACCTGTGTGTTTGTGTATCTGTCTGTGGCATCATAGCTCCTAAACGGATCAACCGATAATGATTTCGTTTTTTTTAGTTTGCAAGGTCACTTTATCGAGAGTATTCGTAGGCTCTATGTTTGATGAAAATCGGTTAAGCCGTTCAAAAGTTAAGGGCGTTTTACTGTTTGAATCGGCGTGTTTTCGTAAGATATCATGGTATAATTACGTGTTCAATAGATTGTCGATCGAGTCGCGTCTACTACTAGATAAATTATGTAGCAAGCAATAAAAATGTGTCGGGATTTTTTTTAATGTTACTTGTATTCTTTACTTCCATCCCGACCTGTCAACTATCAGGCTATGTGTGACTTGAATGACTCCCTCTTTTTTCACATTATTCCTCACACAACACATAAACATAAAAAATCACATCAATCTAAACGACTAACAAAGCCAAAACGAGAACTCATCATACGTTCTAACGAGTCATTCACATGAGAACTCTGTTAATCAACATAATTCTGTGTTACTCTGTGTTAATACGCCATGAGTGTGTGTTAAAGTAAAAACGATGTAACCGTACACTGTGTGTGCTCGTGAATAACATGTCATAATACTACATGACGTTAAAGCAACGTCCCTCGGCGGGCTGTGCGGGAACACACGAAGTGAAATTGTGACATGAAACTGTTATGTTTCGTTCCCATTCTTATTCTTCATCGGTACACTCTTGGTAGAGCGGACGTGCTCATCATGTTGCAGTAAGACTTCGGGTTGCCATAATTTGATTAACGATGCGACGCCATCCCTCTCTATCGGATGTTATTCGTGTGCACTCATGTAAATGGGCCACCCACTGCAGACTTAATCTGGTCGGTCCATCGCATAGGCGACCTGCCGCGCGCTCTCGTTCCTTCCACTCTACCCAGAACTACAAGCCGCTCGATAGAGTCGATCCCATTTCAATTCTGTAAAGGTCCAACTTGGGGAAGGACTTTGTTCAGCAGTGCTGCAGTGGATATCTATCGGCTGAAATTATAATTATGAAAGGTCCAACTGGTGCGCGATTGCAGAAGCCTATGGTCAGCAGTGGTCAACTGCACTACTCAGCTGTAGGCTAATGATGATAAGGAAAGGTGCAACTGGGTACCGATGATCGTTAACAATTCAGATCGATCCAGTATGGTGGCATGGCAGTAAAAGCTGCATACCATCGTAAGTGCATCGCATTTCTTGGAAGACTATAAGTGTTATATGAAATACCTACCTTATACCTATACTACAAGCTTAGGTTATAATCTGAACACGATGTACATAAGCGAAACGCTCGTAACATGTAATGTATTTTCTTACGCCCAAGTATTTCAGCAACTCGGGTGTTTCTAAGCACGTATCCGCACGCGCGTATATTGTTTAATCTGTACAGGATCTTAATTACAACTGCAACGTATCCGCGTAAAATATCGTCCCGTATAAACATCTTGAGCTCTGCGTCGACTCAAATTTGTAACGAACTAAAAGCCATTTATTTTCCACCGAATGCGATAAACACGGCACACGATATGCTACAGTAAATGCATTTTTAATACATAATACACTTATATCATGTATCTTATCATACTTGAATGTTGTGATACCTACTCAAAATCAAAAGTTCTAAATGTGGTTTGTTTAAATTACTAAGAAGTAGAGGCTCTCCAAAGCGAGACGCAACAAATGCGACAACCATGTGCCTTTTTATTCTTGTTTTTCTTCCTAGTTTTTTCGGACTTAGGTGGTCGGGTCTCCTTATTTCATGGCGCCAATATTTTCTGGTCCATCAAGCCAAAGGAAGTCATCATAGCCCTCTTTTGCCTTAAGGATATCTTATTCGTAAAACAATAATTAACGCATTGTCGTATTGTGGCGTAGCGCTTATCTGTGGGAGGCTTAATTCTGAGAGCTTGACTCATTTCACCTTTACTAGGAAAGCGAAAACCAATTTATATTAAGTAACGCGAAGATATAAAAAGATAATCATCTTTTCAATTTACTCTTCATAAAGTTCAAATAAAAATACCTATCTGCTTTTAGATACCCAAGAAATGTAATGGAAAAATCAAATCAAAAATCAAAATTAACGAGCTTCGTAACACCTGGTACGGATGAAAGTTGTAGTCATATAATTAGGGTTTGAAACGGTTCTGCCTACTTGGTAACACTAGTATATATTTTGTATATTCTGATTTTATTTTTGGTGTGTATCAGTTTTGAATTTATATCACTATCAGAATCTTCACGAAAACTTACGACAGCATAAATTTGAGTCCCAATTTTAATTCTATCGAGGAAAATATTTGGTTTCTGAAGGAAGAGTGAAGAACGCGCAAAACTCTAGTTGAATACCGAAGTTTGACAGATGTTGAGGCTAAAATGAAGTTTGGCAAATACTCTACTTTGAAGTTGAGTTATTATTCATAATTCTAAAATCAGGATAAAGTTTACAATGAATAATTTGCAATATAACATGCTCAAAAGCTCGATGATTCTAGAAAGCCTTAGGTTTCTAGTTTGTTGGTGTATGATAAGGAACGAGAAGAAAATAATAATATTTTTGTATTTTGCAGCTACGAGAACACAGTGACATTTAATTTCGCCAACCACAGAGAATCTCAATATAGCCTCGAGCTATAATTCCTTGCCAAGGTAAAGTAGCCAATCCTTGACACAACCTTCAGGAAAATTTGAATACGTGAATATATGTTATACTGCAACAATATTACCTTTCTATTATCAATGTTTCCTTATATTAATATTATATCTTTTTCATTACCCGTATTGAATTTTCTGAAGAGGGCGACATGTTTTTAGCATTCATTGCGACTTAAATATTCATTGGGCTACAATTTTTATGAATATAAATCATAAGAGTGAGTGCACCTGGCTACTGGCTAGATGATTGAAATTAATAATGGATGTACTTCTCGACTAAGTGTAAGTGTTGTTCACTTGAACAATAAAACTCTGACATAATTAAATGAGAGGTTTTAAGAGGAGCTCGCAGCTATATCATATGCTTCACACAGGTGCACGGATCGACCTTAAGGTTGCCCTATTCGATCATTCTTCCATACAAACGTAGTATGGCGATTACGCCATTGTTTGCCGGTGTACGTTCAAAATAAAATATATATGATATCAATTTGTCTCATCATTATCTAACCCTGAACGGAAACAAAAAGTAAAAAAAAATATATATTCGAGAGTTATGAGCGTCGAAAGTTCCATATTTCAACACTAATTTTAACGCATCTTTGGGCGGATATAAATACCATAAGAAAGAGGAAAATTGCAAAATAGTCAAAATAAAGGGATAGATTATTATTAGAGTAGTTCAAGAATGCAAATAATTTTATTTTGAACAGATAAATTTTGTATGTTTTTTATGATATCCATATTCCCAAAGATCTAGTTATAAAACTTCGTTCGCTCGTTTACGTCATAAATCATCATCCATTTCGCTAGCAAAAGTGTGTATTCATACGCGAACTAGCTTCTTACTGCTCATCAGAGCATCTATCTATTTGGCACGTGTTGTGGGATAAGAGAGCATGCATTTTAACCCCGCCCACAAAATAGTTCGGGGTTTATTTTATAAACAGACCACATCGTCCTTAAAAATACCACATCGTACTTAAAAACCAGACCAGACCACATCGTCCTTAAAAACCCTCATTTAAAGGCGCACTGAAGCACGTAACCACACAATAACGCTGTACTAAACCTGAACACCTACTAAGCCCAAATTCATAACAATTTTCCATTCCATTACGCGTCCGCAAACCGGATCACTATAACCACTTAAACAAAAGCAGCAATAGGCTATTACCCAAAATTTCCTATCTCTATGAGCAGTGGAACGTACACTTTGCGCCGCTGAAAGCTAACTACGCTGACACATTGCTAAAGTGGCACTTTAGGACATTAAGCTGATTTTGAGTTTTTAATACCACCTCCTCCTTTTCGAAGGCATGTGACATCCACCAACCGGGATTAGTATTTATACAAAAAAAAAGACAACCACCAACCTGCAATGGGCATGCGTGGTGGGTCACCGTCTATTCCCTCTCACAGAGAGGAGACCTGTGTCCTGTGTTTCCCAGCAGTGGTCAAAGTTAAAGGCTGATGATGAATACATCCGTAATTGGCAAACAATTGTCTATCGATCTCTCTATAATCGACCGACCGACTTCTTAGATTGTCACGACTTTACTCAGATTTTTATCTGACTGCCGAAGGAGGGTAATGTGTTTATCAGTCCATTTAAGTATGTATGTATGTTTGTTCAAATGGCGTTCTAGAGACCAAACGCGTTGGCCGATTTCGATAATTCTTAAGTCAATTGATTCGTCTTAACCCTGCGAGTGTCACTGGCTACATTAAAATAAAAAAAAAATGGCGGATTTTGGGCGTCTTATTGTTGGGAACAAAAAATTTTTTTTCTTCCAAACCCATCGTGTGGGGTATCAAAATAAAGGATTTTAAGAGGTAATTTCCTATATATATGACACTTATATGTTAAAATGTACCTAAATCTAAAAAAAAATGACTAAAAAGTTATAAATAAAACAAGTTAATTTAATAAATCAAAAAACCCGTCTGCTTAAAAAGCGGACTAAAAAGATGTAAACAAGAAGAAAATCATGCTTTGCAGTCGGAGGATACATCTGGTTTTGTCAGCCAGCTCGCGAATACGTATCCTCCGACTGCACACCATGATTTTCTTCTTGTTTCCGTCTTTTTAGTCCGCTTTTTAAGCAGTCGGGTTTTTTGGTTTTTTCAATTAACTTTTTTTTTTGTATCCAATAAGTATCCACATAGCATAAACATTAATAAATTTAATGGAATAGCTGTCCTTCCATCTCACAAGGTCCTCCCAATGTACGATAGTCATCATCATCACCAGCCTCGTAAAATAAGCATCACGTGGCAACATCGGACTCGTACTAAAACCGAGACGCCGCTGTGGGACTATTTACGTGTTACTTTTAATGTTTTACTTCTCTTTTGATGATAATTTAATTGGTGAGGCTGCTATGTCAATGAGATTGATGGGGCTGAAGATATTAATTAGATTGGACGATTACTACGATTTTTAGGGATGAAAAATGTAATTTAGTTGTCATGTTAGTGATGGAACTCCTGGGGAGTACTATCGACTATTTCTGCCACCAAACAGCGTTATTGTATTCCATTTTAAAGATTCTTATTGTTGTTACAATAGAGAAGTAGGTTCTACCAGCGACTTTGCCCGCGTGTCGAACGTTTTCTCACAGAAACGCAATTCTACTTCCGTAGAATTTATAACTGTCATGATTCGCCCTACGTCACGACTCATAATTGAGCTACAATTTAATAATCCAAATCATTTCCTACGCGTATAATAAGTATTATATAATAGGATTATAGGCTCATGAGCTATTTCAGCTCTTTCTTTAGGATGGAAACGCATTTAAGATGAGAGAATTTCTTTGTCGCGCCTTTTACGTCAGTGAGATACAATATCATCGCAACTTCAACAAAATTGGGTCATCACTTTCCTAAAACCGATAAACCATACAAACGCCCTAAAAAGCACCATAAAACAACCATTTCTTTAAAGATAGCAACTTCACAGCGAGCAGCTGCGAAATGAAACACTCACAGAGCAAGGAAGTATAGAGGTGTGCGGAACTGGGTGGAAAGTCCCGCAACATCCATTGAAAAAGGTTGTCTGTAAGAGATTGCCTAGTGCGATAAGACCGGCCATTGTACACTTGTTTTTGGCCTGTATATATTTTTTTGATGTACAATAAAGTATATATAAATAAAAAAAAGGAGGATGGGACCAAAAGGATTTTATGTCTAGTCCGTTCAAATGCCCCACGATTGTTGTCGGACTGTTGTATATATTCAAATCGCCCCGAAAACTTTGCTTGCGCGAGGTGGTGTATATTGTTTTTAATAGACGATCGTTTGCTAGTGAAACCGCTCCGTCAGGTTATGATGTAACTACGGCGCACCGTAGTCACTTCAATGTGGCCGTAAACTGTCTGGTATCTCAAGTTAGATACTTCGCACCTGCTTTAGAACCCGCGGAAACTCCTACCAGGGTTTTAATATTCATGCAAGCATGCATGAGTCATAGTTGGGCACACGGGCCGTCCATTTTTATGGGGAAATGGTGACACTCACTGATACGCATGCTGAGTATAAAGAGTTTCGACATCTCATCTCCAGCAGTGTCCTCGAATTTACCTACCTTGGGAGCGTCGAGTCACAGCCTGGAGGAACTGAAGAGCACATCACTTCACGGATCGCCAAACCAGGAGCCAAATTAGTACTCAATATCTTCGGGTAAAATGACAAATCCGTGCTGCTCTACGGGTGCAAAACGTGGAAGGTAACAAATGAAATTTCACGCCAAACTCAGGTCTTCTTCAACCGATACCTTTGTCAGATCCTCGGAATATACTGGCGCCATGACCATCTCTGACATAGAGCTGTTGGGGAGATGCCACGAGCACCCGATCGACAGCCAGATCAAGCATCGCAAGTGAAAATGGATTGTTCACACGCTTCGGAGGGATTCTGATCACATTCCTAACCAGGCCATGGATTGGAATCCTCAAGGAAAAAGGAAGCGTGGCCGTCCCCGTCTGCCCTGGCGACGCACCGTATTGGCTGAAGCGACGAACATTGGAATAACGTGGAGCGAGGTGAAGCTTGGAGCTCAAAACCGGTAGCGATGGAGGATTACTGTGGACGCTCTCTGCCCTAGCTAGGGGACAAAGGATCTTAAGTTAACGTAAGTCATCTCTAGCAGTGGCCGCTGAGGCTTCTCGCTGGTCTGTGGAAACACTCAAGCTAGTACGTATGCGCTGCATGGAGACTGAATTATTACCCTTTCCCATCAAACTAAGTGTACTCAGCAAAAATGCTCGTTCTAAAGCGTGCATGGAACTTGAAACGTCGACTTGGAGTAGGTTGTAGAAGAGATATTGGCATTGGCTTTTACGCCAATTACTTTTGATAAAATTATGAAGTAGCTAAGACAGAAATCGTACGTGCCCGCGACCCCCGACTTAGGTGTGAGATGGAACACCGGAGTGGATTTTAGGCAGTAGGAATCTGACAGACACTACCAGGACGGATTTACATCCAATGAGGATTTGCCACCTCGGAACAAATAAAAATTGTTTGTTGAAGATAGGAAGACTGGCTTTTACTGAGTTGATACATTATGATGTAGATAGCCGAAAAAGAAAAAATAATGAGAATCACACTCGCCTGTATTGCCCAAACGGAGAAGTTTATATGTAGCCGGGCGTCGAAGGGCGCGGCGAACTTCGGGCTGAGTGGTAGCCCGATCAGTCAGGTCAGGTGGTACAGAAGTGGAACGCTGTTGTTCCATGCGCTCCGCGGCCGTTGGATCAGCAGCATTTGGTGATGGGGCCAGCTAATACCTTTACCGTAAATACCTTTCGTTAGTCGCCTTTCATTCATCCGCTGAGAAACATGGCCAAACCATTTTAACACTTTTTGACTACAACGTTGTCATATTACCTCATTCCTCAATCTATCATTTAAAATTACACCACACATACTTCGCAAGGAGCGCATTTCTACTGCATTAAACCTACTTTCATGTCTTTTTAGCCATACCCAACCTTCACTTCCATACATAAGAGTAGGCACCAGCACGCTGTTGTGAACGGCGAGTCGAGCTTCCGGAGACATCGACTTGCTGGTTACAACCGCATGTATAGCACCATTCACTTTATGCCCTGCATTCACTCTTCTTTCCATATCCTCTTCAATCTTTCCATCCCTTGTTAACATACATCCCAGATATACAAATTCGTTCACTTGCTCCACACTATTATCATTTAATATCACTTCGCACTCCGATAAATCGTCTTCTCTTTCATACACCATTACCTTAGACTTGTTTACATTTATACTCATACCTTTTAACTTAAAAGCTTAATTCATCACAGTCACCATGTCTTTCAACTGTTCTGCTGACGATGCAAGTAGAACTTGATCATCTGCATAGAGAAGGCATTTGACAGGCAACTCATTGATCCTCAATCCACACTCATGCTCTTTCAAACCTATCAGACAACTATCCATGCACAAGTTGAACAGCCACGGTGACGCACAGCCCTGTCTAACACCCCTTGAGATGGAAAATCAGTCCGTATACGCCCCATTAATCCTAACACAAGCACTGGTATCCCTTTATAGAGATTTCATTGCCCGTACCAAGCGCCAGTCCACACCGTACCGGATAGCGTCGACCACAGTTCATCCCTCCACACACTGTCATAGGCCTTCTCCAAGTCAACGAAAGCACAGAAGACTTTTTTGTGCTTTGCAAGATGTTTTTAAGCTATACTATAGATAAATTATGTAGCAAGCAATCAAAATTTAACTTGTATTCTTCCATTTTGTCTTACTCTTTCATCTATCACTTATTAGGCTATCACTAAGTCCCTCTTTTTTCACATTATTCTTCACACAACACATAACCATAAAAAATCACATCAACCTAAACGACTCACAAAGCCACAACGAGAACTCATCATCCGTTCCAAACGAGTCATTCACATGATAACTCTGTTAATCAACATAATTCTGTGTTACTCTGTGTTAATGCGCCATGAGTGTGTGTTAAAATAAAAACGATGTAACCGTACACTGTGTGTGCTCGTGAATAACATGTCATAATACTACATGACGTTAAAGCAACGTCCCTAGGCGGGCTGTGCGGAAACACACGAAGTGAAATTGTGACATGAAACTATTATGTTTCGTTCCCATTCTTCTTCTTCGTCTGTACACTCTTGGCAGAGCGTTCGTGATCATCATAATGCAGTAAGACTTCGGGTTGCCATAATTTGCTTAACGATGCGACGCCATCCCTCTCTATTCTGTCGGCTGTTATTCTTGTGCACTCATGCAATGGGCTGCAGACTTAATCTGGTCGGTCCATCGCATGGGCGACCTGCCGCGCGCTCTCGTTCCTTCCACTCTACCCAGAACTACAAGCCGCTCGATAGAGTCGTTCCAATGGGAAACAATTCTGTAAAGGTCCAACTTCGGGGAGGACTTAGTTCAGCAGTGATGCAGTGGACATCTTTCAGCTAAAATTATGATTATGGAAGGCCCAGCAGACACTACAGTCTGTCTACAGTACTACTCAACTGTAGGCTAATGATGATAATGAAAGGTGCAACTGGGTACCGATGATGGTTAACAATTCAGATCGATCCAGTATGGTGGCATGGCAGTTAAAGCTGCATACCATCGTAAGTGCATAAGCATTTCTTGGAAGACTATAAGTGTTATATGAAATACCTACCTTATACTTTACTACAAGAAGCCTAGGTTACAATCTGAACACGATGTACATAAGCGAAACGCTCGTATCATGTAATGTATTTACTTACGCCCAAGTATTTCAGCGACTCGGGTAGAAACACCCGAGTCGCTGAAATACTACCCGCTACTAGCCCGCATCCGCACGCGCGTATATTGTTTAATCTGTACAGGATCTTAATTACAACTGCATCGTATCCGCGTAAAATATGGTCCCGTATAAACATCTTGAGCTCTGCGTCGACTCAAATTTGTAACGAACTAAAAGCCATTTATTTTCCACCGAATGCGATAAACACGGCACACGATATGTCGCTACAGTAAATACATGTTTTAATACATAATACACTTATATCATGTATCTTATCATACTTGTATATTGTGATACCTACTCAAAATCAAAAGTTCTAAATGTGGCTTGTTTAAATTACTAAGAAGTAGAGGCTCTCCAAAGCGCGACGCAACAAATGCGACAGCTATGTGCCTTTTTATCCTGGTTTTTTTCCTAGCTTTTTAGGTGGTCGGCTCTCCTTATTTCACGAGCCAATATTTTCTGGTCCAACATGTCAAAGGAAGTCATCCTCGGCTCCTTTTGCCTTAAGGGTATCTTATTAGTAAAACAATACGTATCGCATTGTCGCATTGTGGTGTAGCGCTTATCTGTGGTAGGCTTAATTCTGGGAGCTTGACTCATTTCACCTTTACTAGGAAAGCGAAAACCAATTTATATTAAGTAACGCGAAGATATAAAAAGATTATCATCTTTTCAATTTACTCTTCATAAAGTTCAAATAAAAATACCTATCTACTTTCAGATACCGAAGAAATTAAATGTAAAAAGCTTAGGTACTATATATTTCAAAATTAACGAGCCTCGTAACACCTGATGAAGGAAGGGAAGTACGGATGGAAGTTGTAGCCATATACTTAGGGTTTGAAACGGTTCTGCCTACTTGGTATAACACTAGTATTTCAGAATCTTCACGAAAACTTACGACAGCATAAATTTGAATCCCAATTTTAATTCTATCGAGGAAAATATTCCATTTCTGAAGGAAGAGTGAAGAACGCGCAAAACTCTAGTTGAATACCGAAGTTTGACAGATGTTGAGGCTAAAATGAAGTTTGGCAAATACTCTACTTTGAAGTTGAGTTATTATTCATAATTCTGAAATCGGGATAAAGTTTACAATGGATAATTTGTAATATAACATGCCCAAAAGCTCGATGATTCTAGAAAGCCTTAGGCTTCTAGTTTGTGGGTGTATGATAAGGAACGAGAAGAAAATATTTATCTTTTTGTATTTTGCAGCTACAAGAACACAGTGACATTTAATTTCGCCAACAACAGAGAATCTCAATATAGCCTCGAGCTATAATCCCTTGCCAAGGTAAAGTAGCCAATCCTTGACACAACCTTCAGGAAAATTTGAATACGTGAATAAATGTTATACTGTAACAATATTACCTTTCTATTATCAATGTTTCCTTCTATTAATATTATATCTTTTTCATTATCCGTATTGAATTCTCTGAAGAGGGCGACATGTTTTTAGCATTCATTGCGACTTAAATATTCATTGGGCTACAGTTTTTATGAATATAAATCATAAGAGTGAGAGCACCTGGCTACTGGCAGGATGATTAAAATTAATAATGAATGTACTTCTCGACTAAGTGTAAGTGTGGTTCACTTGAAAAATTAACTGTGACCTAATTAAATAAGATATTTTAAAAGGAGCTCGCAGCTATTTTATAAGCTCCTAATAGGTTCACGGGTCGATCTTAAGGGCCTTCCACCGCTTTAATTCCGTAAAACGGTTACTTCCTAAAGCATATTCCTTATTAACGGCTAGGTTAGAAGGTTTGAAAAAAAAATTGATTCATGTACATTATTTATGAAACGAGTTTTTTCGTGTAACTTAAAGTTTTGCTTTCAAAAAATAATTAACAACACGATATTTTTTCGCTACTTTTGGATATTCTTCCTAAACGACTTTGATGTGTAAAAATATTTTTACACCGTAAAATTGATGGCTAGAATTTCTTCACAACTAAAATAGCATACAACTATCAATAACTATAACAACTATCAAAGAATAATTAGCAAACAAAACTGTCCAAAAGAAGGTTCAATATTGACATTCTGGCTCCGAGCCACGCCCAGTACTGCGTTAACATTGGGGAATATTAACACGCCGTGTATACGCCTTAAGGTGCTCCTAGTCAACGGCACGAACTATTTTTTGCGCGGGGTTAAAATGGATGCTGTCTTATCCGACAACACGTGCGAAAGTGATTGATGCTGTGATGAGCAGTAAGAAGCTAGTTCTCGTACGAATTAGCACTTTTGCATATTTTTAGAGAAATGGATGATGATTTAGGACGAAAAAGAGGGCGCGAAATTTTATGAACAGACCTTTGGGAGTTTAGGACGAAAAAGAGCGCGCGAAATTTTATGAACAGACCTTTGGGAGTCTAGATATCATGCAAAAACTACTAAATGTACATTTTCAAATAAAATTATTTGCATTGTTGAATTATCCCTGTATGGAGGCCGTTTTGCAATTTTTCTTCTTCTTATGGTATTTATGTCCGCCCAAACATGCGTTAAAATTAGTGTTGAAATGTTGAACTTTCGACGCTCATAACTTTCAAATATTGTATTTTTTTTCCTTTTCTGTTTCCATACAGGGCTAGATAATGATGAGACAAATTGATATCATTTTTTATTTTGAACATACATCGTCAAACAGTCTAGTAATCTCTAGACTAAGTTTGTATGGAATAATTTTTGACTAGTGCAACCTTAAAGGTAAAATAACTTTTGTCTAGTTCGGTCCATTGATGGTTGAACTTTATATCTACCTATATACGAGTAGTCCTGGCCGTCATTATAGTTCATTGACAGTCATTACGGATAGTCAGGGGCTAGAAAATGACACCAGTTTTGTCAAACCGTATTGTATTAACCAGGTTTAAATACTGGTATTCAGTGGGATCTGGTTGGACTAGAACTAAAACATGGTTTGATGATATTAAAGAGAACTTATAAATACAAGCATAATGTTTAGCTGTTTCTTATCCTTAATGGCTACACCTTCAGTTCATTTCAGTTTGGTTGTTTCCAGTACATTATATTCGAATTATTTGAACTACTAATTTGTTAAGCCGTGGTGGCCCAGTGGTAACGGCCGCGATTTACGTATCGTAGCTCATGGGTTCGAACCCAGGCCGGCGCATTACTTTGTGTTAATTATTTCATCACCACTGCTCTCAAAACAGCGAAGGCAAATCTCGTGAGGAAACCGGCCGGAGGATGTCCTAGAACAAAAAAATCGAAGACATGTGACATCCGCCATCCCGCACTGGGGCCACGTGGTGGATTATGGCCCATTCTCTCTTTCACAGAAAGGAGGCCTGTGTTCCAGCAGTGGAAACATTAGAAAGGCTGATGATGATGATTAATTTGTTTGCATATTGATCAAAATCTTTATTTCAGATGTTATAAACAGACCACATCGTCCTTTAAAATCAGTACCCTCATTTAAACGCGCACTGGAGCACGTAACCACACAATAACGCCGTACTAAACCTGAACACCTACTAAGCCCAAATTCATAACAATTTTCCATTCCATTACGCGTCCGCAAACCGGATCACTATAACCACTTAGACAAAAGCCGCAATAGGAAGGCTATTACCCAAAATTTCCTATCTCTATGAGCAGTGAGCGTACACTTTGCGCCGCTGAAAGCTAACTACGCTGACACACTGCTAAAGTGGCACTATATGCCATTTAGCTGATTTTGAGTTTTTAATACCTCCATGACCTCCTTTTCGAAGCCATCCACCAACTGGGATTAGTATTTATTAAAAAAAACCGGCCAAGTGCGAGTCGGACTCGCGCACGTAGGGTTCCGTACCATTATAGCAAAAAACGGCACAAAAATCACGTTTGTTGTATGGGAGCCCTACTTAAATATAAATTTTATTCTGTTTTTAGTATTTATTGTTATAGCGGCAACAGAAATACATCATCTGTGAAAATTTCAACTGTCTAGCTAGCACGGTTCATGAGATATAGCCTGGTGACAGACAGACAGACAGACGGACTGCGGAGTCTCAGTAATAGGGTTCCGTTTTTACCCTTTGGGTACGGAACCCTAAAAAAAAAGACATCCATCAACCTGCAATGGGCCCGCGTGGTGGGTCACGGTCTATTCCCTCTCACAGAGAGGAGACTTGTGTCCTGTGTTTCCCAGCAGTGGTGGTAAAATTTAAAGGCTAATGATGAATACCTCCGTAATTGACAAACAATTTTCTATCGATCTCTCTATAATCGTGACAATCTAAGAATTCCGATGACGTTTTTCATTTTTTATGCCGTGATAAATTTGTAAATAAGAAATTGAAAAATCAAATCATAGTCCTAATTAATTATCTACTATGTTACCTATACATACTCGTACACTACAACTGCAACTGGTAAAGGAGCACTACTTGTCACTGTGATCTTATTCTTGTTGGAGCTGTATTGTTTTCTTGCCTGTATAAATGTATGTATGTATTTATGTATCTATTTTAGTATTTTATATTTATGTATCTATTTTAGTATTTTATATTTATGTATCTATTTTAGTATTTTATATTTAGTGCTTCCTATGTTTGTAACTTATATAATTTTAAAATTGCACCAAGTGCAACCCCATGTCGTGTCCAGACTATCTCTCTCCATTCTGGGTTGCCTGGAAGAGATCGCAGAACGCGATAAGGCTGCCTGTTGTATGTTTGTTGTTATTTTAAGGTTTCCGTGTGTTATGTTTTTATCTTGGTGTACAATAAAGTATATAATAAATAAATAAATTAATAAATACAACAACGAGTATCATTCGTAAGCAGTAGTATTTTTATAGCTGTCAAATCCGACTTCTGAGATTGTCATTTTTATTTTTTTTCTACTATTCCAGATAAAATATTAACGTACTACATTGCTATGTATACCAATAATCTATACCAATATAATAAAGAGGAAAGATTTTTTTGTTTGTTTGTACCGAATAAGCTCCAAAACTACTAGACCGATTTTAAAAATTATTTCATCGTTGGGAAGCTACTCTATCCCAAGGTGACATAGGCTACTTTTTATCCCTGTATTCCCACGGGAACGGGAACTACGCGGGTGAAACCGCGAGGCGTCCTCTAGTTTTTTGATAAAATTAAGTATTGGATTTTAAACTAACAAGGACCTATACGAAAGTGCGCATTTGGTCCTATTTTTTGACACTGGAAAATCTCGTTAGTTTATAAAAAAACATCGAATTTTATCATGTCGCGTTTTTTTTGTTCTTCGTCTAATAAACTCAAAAAAAAATGGTTTTTCAGATAGTGACACTCTAGCTACAGGACGGCGTACGGGAAGCCAGTTCTAGCGCTTTTTTCCGCTTTGTTTAATAGTTTTGTAAGTTCGTTCCGGACGGAGCATATTGGATGTCGCTGTTTTTTTGTTCTTCGTCTAATAAACTATTTTTTTTTTTTTTTCAGGTATTGACACTCTAGCTTAGGACGGCGTACGGGAAGCCAGTTCTAGCGCTTTTTCCGCTTTGTTTAATAGTTTTGTAGGTTCGTTCCGGACGGAGCATATTGGACGAAAAATGCCTATTCGAAAAACATTTTCGGTTAGCGCGTTGCCCGAAAATTGGTGCTAATACGTTTTTGTTGGGTCGAAGTACGGTTTTTGTATGAAGTTCCGTTTGTAATTTATTGATAGGGATGCAACATAGGACTGCAACTGCTTTAGTCATGCGAACGTTATTATAATAGTATCTAGTTTTTGATCACGCTGATTATTTCTGTTGATTGTATATTAAGAAAAACGTTGGTATAAACTGTTGACTAGCATTCTTCAATCCGGTACACTACAATACAAATGAATGGTGTTCCCACACCGCTGTTAAAAATGCTTACAAACATTTTCTAACAAAAAACAACTAACTTTTTCTTCTTCTAACAAAACATTTACTATCAAATTTTAGACAAATGTTTGTTTTGCAAATGTTTGTAAACATTTTTAAACACTGGTGTCGGAGCACCATTACCTCAACAATAAAACCGGCCAAGTGGGAGTCGGACTCGCGCATGAAGGCTTCTGTAACATTATCGCAAAAAAAACGGCAAAAAAACACATTTATTGTATGGGAGCCCCACTTAAATATTTATTTTATTCTGTTTTTAGTATTTTTTGATAGAGCGGCAACAGAAATACATAATCTATGAAAATTTAAATCGTCTAGATATCACGGTTCATGAGATACAGCCTGGTGACAGACAAACGGTGGAGTCTTAGGGTCCCGTTTTTAACCTTTGGATACGGCACTATAAAAATTATAGTGTAAAGGAAGCTCTTGCATACTGGGTTTTTCTTGGTTTAAAGTTTTTCGTAGGTACTTCTATATTACTGTCAATTATATTTAAATACCGTGATAATCTTTACATACACCTACTTTACCTTCTTAGACCTGCTTACTAAAGCAGGCACTAAAACCTCCACAGATAACCCTAAACTGCATCGTGATCCTCACTCTAAAAGTAATTCGTACGTAAATAACCCGGCGGAGTGGGCCACAGTGAGTGGGCCACTGTGTGATGTATGGCGCTATTTACACGCCACTCCAGCCGTTATTATCTGGGAACAGGTATAAAGGTATTGTCGCACGGAAAATACAAGCACTTACAGGGCGAGCTGTGGGCGGAATATTGTTGATGTTATAGAGACAATTATATATAAGGAAGGTAGGTCTGTTTACTTGTTGATCTGGATTTGCCTTGAGTTTAAGATTACGGCAATTATTTCGATTATGTCATGCTTGTAGTCGAAGGGGCTAGCTGAAGTGTATAACGTTTCATCAGCTATGTTTTATCATCACCATCGTCACCATAAATGATTAATCATTCTTTTTCCAGTCGTCGGACGCCATTCAGTGACCACCTATCATCATGATTCAAGATTATACATACAGAGCATTCAAGTTGTTCAATTACATATTTGGATCATTCATGTTTGGTCTTTGTGGCATACAGATATTTTAAAGTCAATGGAATTAAAAATGTCATAGAATACAAGTATAATAATTGTGCAATTGAATAAATTACTAAAATAAAACTAAATTGGTAAAATGTCAATTTGAAAAAATTACAAGTATACGCTTCAAAAATTATAATAATAATGTTTATAAAAATAAATTAAACAGGGACATGTAACGGTGTAATCATTTGTCATAGATACACTTCTTAATAGGCCAAAATGCATTCATAGTTTTTCTAAGTTGCTACATTTTATCGTATACTTTCCCTTCAAGACTTCAAGATGAAACTTTAATTTATTCTTTATAAGACGGACAAAAAAAAAATTAATCTAGGAGCCACGCAGAAAACAATTTTGTGTATTAATGCGGTTTTCGATCTATGTAAACAGAGTAAGTAATGTTTACAAAATCGGGTTCCAGACTACCAGTATTGGTTATAGAAAAACACAAATACAATTTGTCCAATCCGAGAATTCAACCCGAGACTGGCGTTTGCAATAAAACTAATGAGAGATTTTCACAGCTTCAGTTTGGAAACTTCGGTGAGCAGTTAAGTAAATAGAATCCGCGAACGACAACAACAAAAAGCAAATTCTGCGATTGACAACACCTATTGTTTTATGATACTGGTCGCAAGACAAACATACAGGTTTTGCCAGATGGTAAGAGTTTACCAGCGGACACTAAGGAAATTTCCAATGACTTCACTAACTTTGATACAAAGTTGAAGTATTGTGAACCTGTGTTTTCAATATTCTATGACTTATGAGCAAAGCCTGCAGGGTAAAGATAGAGAGTACCGTATTTTGTATGCTTTGTAGGCTCGCGCTTGACCACTATCTCACTTTATTGTAAGCGATGATATGGTCGTCGATGAATCACGCCTGCCTAGAAAAAACCTATTCCCCTTGACATAAAGACCCCTAGATTGTTACTGTCGGGAAACACAGGAACAATCTAGGGGTTTAAATTATTTTTTATAAACATTCCACTCCTTAGCTGTACGCATAATAAAAGTGTTCCCAAAACTTTTTGTGCGTATGGGTGGAATGTCCACCATGTACCGAAGGATCATCGCCGTACGTCTGGTAGTCCGATGATAAAACGGGCTAGGTGGAATTAGATCAATACTATCGCACACTCTCCGAAATGTAACCGATAAAAAACCGACTAGCTGGCAACTCGGCGCCGATGTTCAAGGCTCTGATTAGGTTCTAATTTTCCTGGTATTAAAGGCGCGTTTGTTAGATCTCAGCGTTTTCTAGCTAAAAGTATAGAATTACAGCATCAATATACTTGAGTGGCAAGGGATAAGTCTGGCACATCCTATGGACTAGAACTTCTACAACAAACCATATTGTAGTATGGTACTTACAGAAAGCAAAATTAATCGAGATCGTAGCAGGTGGCGTTCTGTAATTCTACGCACCCTCTGAGCAATATAGGACAGTGAACAGAATGAGTTTACAATGTACTGTTAATTCACAGAAATAGCTGAAATACAATATATCGTTCACATTTAGTATCAACAAAAAGTGTCTTATCTATTTAAAGGAAATCGGAAATGATGGCATTTAATTATAGCAAGAAAAACGTTATATAACTAGCTATACTACACTTTATGTAGTTAATAAATGTACCCTTTAAAACACCCATGTAATGTAACCAAATCCCAAAAACTAATTAGCAATTAGCCACCCTACACATTGCAATTCAGAGTCAGATTAATAACGTGAAATTTACACTCCAGTGCAAAATAAAGTGTAAACCGGGGCATTAATCAACGTGTCCGTAGCAAAGTGCGGACGCACTTACCGCCGCTAATGCACGCCGCACCTGCTGTACTGCTAATGCTGTGCCCGTTTTACTGGCCGCTTTTCTTTGCACTTACGAGTACATTTTTAGTGGGTAGTTTTTTTGCAAGCATTTGTATATGAGTTCCTTTTTTATGTTGACTGTAGTAGTTTCGTTAGTGGAATTTACGTGTGTTTGGAAACAAATAAATAAAATTTTATTTTTAAGTTTTTAGTTATAGTACATATCGATAATGCCCACATTTATGCCAGAATAGGATACCCGAATAAAACATGGCGAAAACGAACGAACGAACGACGTAATAATTAAGAATATAAATAAAAACGTATTGAACTTCAACTTAACAACATTTATGAAAACGTCAACGTAACAACACGTTACGGCTTCAGTACGCTAGCTGATGTCTACCAACGTCTGTGGCAATAACGTCTGCAACAACGATGTTGACAATGGGTGACAATAACAAAACAACGATGGGCATTGATAATGAAAAATAAAAACAACGCCGATCTTTACTTAGCAGCCACTGTCCACGAGGCATAATAATTAAACAATGACGTGAATCATATATAACCACAGATACAAATCTAAATAGATAACAGAAGTCCCTCCGTCTGTATGAAAACCAAGCGTGCCTCCTTTATCACACAATGTAAAACCAAATTTGCTTACTAATGAAAGAAAACATTTCCAATGCCTCGGCCAACTTTTTCTATACAGTCTTTACAGCTCAATATGGCATAAAAAGGCATTTTCCTAGATTTCGGTGGATTTCCGGTGCCAATAATGCTAAATGAAAAGCTCAAATTACGATCATAGATCGTACTTTTACTCCGTTTTTTAAGGTTCCGTACCAAAAGGGTAAAAACGGGACCCTATTACTGAGCGTCCGCTATCTGTCTGTCTGTCACCAGGCTGTATCTCATGAACCGTGATAGCTAGACAGTTGAAATTTTCACAGATGATGTATTTCTATTGCCGCTATAAAACAAATACTAAAACAGAATAAAATTAATATTTAAGTAGGGCTCCCATACAAGAAACGTGTTTTTCGTGACGTTTTTTGCGATAATGGTACGGAACCCTTCGTGCGCGAGTCCGACTCACACTTGGCCAGTTTTTTGACACACGAAGTACATACAATTGCGTCATCTTGTTAGATTTATATCTGTGTATATGAATCACGGATATGGAAATTGTTAAGTCTTTATTTGTGCCAATTATATCACTCTCTATTTCATGGAACTTAAACGTAGGGAAAATGCGGTTACACTATAAATACTCATCTCTAACCTAACCTAACCTGGGAAAACTGCCAGGATATTTACGTCGTGTAAATTAAATACAGAGAAAAGGGAGTGTAACCAGATTGCTACTACAGCTTCTTTTATGATTATATTTTTCCTTCCCGAGGTGTTTACACTTAGCACGCGGGTTTCTTAGGACAAAGGAAAGTGGAATTCTCAGAGCTCAAAGATAATGTACTTATGTATGAATTTTACTTTAATCTACAAGAGGTTTTCGCGTTTTTCTTACGGTTTTTTTAATTAATGACGAAACGACTGTACCCACTGTATTTTATTAAGTTTAGATTAGACTGTTATTATCTTTGGTCAAGATACTCGTATAATTAACATCAAACTCCACCCAAGCATAACTCACGCCTTCTTCCCATGAGAACATTGGCAAAAACTACAAAACGTCACCAGCCAAGGTCCGACCCTTGTAACGTTCGGTTTTATTAAGTTTGTATTTCTTTAAATTTTCCCCGTTTGGTATTAGGAGTCTGGATCGGTGTCTTGCCTACTAAAACCGCACGGTGGCCGTTCTCGTCCACATAGATTGGAGGGCTTGAATCTGCATAAGGTTGAAGACACCTTTGTCCAAAGCTACAACTTTGTCAAATCCCTGGACAGTTTAGAGTAGCTATATCTCCCATAAGATTTAATCAAAATTTCCATCAAATTCATATCAGAAAACCATTTTCATGGAACACTTGTCATCCATATCCCATCAAATTCCCATATACCCATGGCAATAGACAAGATGCAACACCTTAGCAACAGGACAGCGATCTTATCCATATTATCGAACATTTTGGATCTCTAAATGCCTTCGACTAACAATTCTGAGATGAAGTTCTTGAAACCGCATCCCAAATTCCCTGAAGTGGGACCTCGAACTCAATAGAGCAATCTTATAAAGCAACTATTTTATCCCTGCAGTTGAAATACTCTTATGTGAATGTTATTAAGGTTAATTTCCCCTGTGTGGACAGAAGATAAGTCAGTGTACGGAATTTGGGACATACGGTTTTGTGATTACACAAACGGGAGGCGTGTAGAATTTATTGTGATGTGTGCTTTCGAAATTATTCGAGTGTGGTTCTTTTTTGTAGTGGATGGTGTATTTTCATGGATGGAATACTTGTAAGTACTTACTGCGTACCAATTATCGTCCCACGTCCCACTTAAGATCCTTTAAGCATTTCTAAAAAAACTATTATTTTTGCAATTTTGGAAAAATAATTGATTTCTTTTTGTTTCGTTTTAAATGTCATTTTGTTTTGTAATACAAAGCAAAATTAGCATTTACAAAGCATTTACTGTGAAACTTTGCACTGTGTCCTCTGCATGTGCCATAAAGTTTACAAAAGTTATAACAAAATACGGTACTCGGAGGAAACACGGCAAAACGGTTTACAGAACGGTATGTCAATACCTATGTAGGGGTGTCATAAAGCTTGATGTTTCATATGAGCTCGGGGATATTTCCTTTGCTCGCAAAATAGATAGCCAAAGTAGCTGAAAGTTCTGGAGTACGCAGTTTTGGATGGCTCCTACCAGGTCGACTGATGTCCTGGCTTGAACTGCTGGATGCGAAAACCGTAAAGCCAGTCAATATGGCAATGCCATGGGGAAGACGTTTTTCTGTTGAAAATATGATGATGACTTTAACAACTTCTTTCAACCCACGTTCCCGTGTGTCGTTCTACTAAACTAGTTGTGAAGTACAGACGACTCAAAGTTGTAGCCTGTGCCTGTCGGTTATGCCGCCAATAATTTACACCGTTTTCACTTCCCTAGCTTCCGCTTTATAGGAGTGGACGTGTGTGATCACAGCTTTAGGTTTCCAACAGTAAGTAGACAGTTCTTTAGGTTATCTCTTTGGATTTCGTGATCGTAAGCACGACTGATTACTGTGTGGTCCTGAGCCTGTAAGCAGGCAAGTGTTTTTGGGTTTTCTATCGGGAGTTTTAAAGATATACCATGTGCTTGTCGGTTGTGTAAGCAAGTGGATGTCTCTTTAGGTTCTCTTTTGTTTTATAATACCTCCTCCTAAGTCCTAATTCCTTCGTTGGACCTGTCGTGATGGCTAAGAGAAATAGATGGTACTTTTGACTCTCTCTTGTATGTATACCTTTTTGTAACCTCTGACTGCCTGGTACTTCATGTGGTTGTAACTGTGACTACTGAACGAGGGTCCAGGACCGTGACCTCAGTGTTATCGGGCTTTTCTATCAAGAAGTTTTCAGTAGCACCATTAGGTCTAGTTTGTGCCCAGTAGATGACATGGACAAGCCTATCCTTCTAATATATACTATCTTGCTTGTTACTTATGTTATAAATGCGAAAGTTTGGATGAATGTGTGTATGTTTGTTACTCAATCACGCTAAAACAGCAGAACGGATCTGGGTGAAGTTTGGCACAGAGATAGGTTATAGTCTGGCATAGCATATAGCCTACTTTTCATCCCGGTATGATGTTGCCTTGGGATAAGAAAACAATTTTCACGCGGGCGAAGCCGCGAGCAGAAGTTACTAGCTGATAAAATTAACCGTTCGAGGAGTACAGGTAAGATTATATGCTCAAGTTTCCATGTATTGGCATACAGAACCCTAGGGGTATAGCCTCGCCTTTTGCCCAACTATTTTTCACATCGACTTTCACTCCAACCGGAAACGCGGCTGAATATCAGATTTTTAATGAAGAGCGAGTACTTTCCGATCTGCAACGCAATGGGGACTACCGCGTTTGAATTTTCCGCTAGGGGCGCTGGTGTAGACTGAGTTCTTTAAAATGTCAAATTTCATATTTTATTTTGGCTTTTAGCGCGAGTTTCTTTAGATTTTTATTATTTTTGTGAATATTTTCCAAATATGACCGATTACGATAGGTACGGGATTTACCAACCACTGCTTTAATAGAGTTTTATGTTTCGGAAAATGTTATTCTCCTCTTTTTCAAAAAAGAAAGGGCTGCGCGAAACTGCGGCACAATCGATTTTATATTTAATCACACTTTTTTAACTTTAGAAATGAATTTTAATTCAAATTTTGTTTCCGCGAGCGTTATAAAAACGTTTAGTTAAGATCCATTTATTTGCCCAAACATGTGTATACATACAACAAATCATACACTTGCATTCAGGATGGCAAAAAAAAACAGATGTTCAGCCATGTTTGCCAGGCCATAGGGCCTGCAAATATTATGAAAAAAAGAAATGTATTACCCCAATGAATTTAAAAATAAAATAATTTCAAATATCAACAGTAAAAATAAACCTTTTTTTGAACTCTGAAAACTCTGAAACTATAACAGCTTTATTTATGGACCTTGGTCAATAGTGGCGCCAACTGGTGAACAATAAAAAGTAAGCCCCCATTACGTCATAGGACGAATATGTTCATTTGTTCAGCTAGACTGGATTGCGAACGTTCAAGAATATGTTCTACCTACAACAACTGTCAAAGTTATGACAACTAGGACCGACAAGTTAGTAAACTTCAAGACAGGGGATTTCAGAGATTGAAACGTTTGTAACCTCGAAACCATTAAGACAAACCACACGACATGGTGTTTAAGCGCCTAATCCTTTACGGTCAGAGGGTCACTGTATCTGCTTATCACCAAACAGATTTGCAGGCGGTGAAAGATCTGCAACATAACATATCAAAATCAAATAGTTTTAAAAGTTTATTTCAAATAAACCTTAAAGGTACTTATGATTTGTCGAACAAAAAAATAGTAATATGAACCTAGTTGCACATTCGCAAGCATCAGTAGGTGTTTATGGAGAAGTGAAAGAATGTGCAAGAAACTCCATGAACACTTTTTTCCATCAATAAATTTCAATTACAAGTACGTAGTTATATCATTCTTGTTGGAAAATTGCACTTAACTGTGAGAACGATATAAAAAGATAGCGGATGAATAAAATAAAAAAACTTTTTGCAAAAAATACTACCGACTTCCATATACAAAACTACAAAGTGAAAAATAACTTAATTTTTTGAAGTCGGTGTCTTTCGTAGGTACCATTTTTTTGCGTTATGGACACCGACTTCAAAAAATTAAGTTATTTTTCACTTTGTAGTTTTGTATATGGAAGTCGGTAGTATTTTTTTGCAAAAAGTTTTTTTATTTTCACTTTTTAGTTGTACGTACCTAATAGGCAAGTTAGTAAGGGAACTATTTCGCCAGAATAGATTTCATGAAACTTGAGCATAACCGGTGAAATGAGAGGTCTGCTTACCCCTTAAGAGCGAACTGGCGTGATGTTATGTTATGAAATGTTATAAAGAACAAACAGACATGCGATTGCAGCAATCCCGAGAGATTTGCCGTTATTTATTGAAGACTTCTGTTGTATATCTCCGAAGTTCTTCATCAGATCTTCACCAAATAAAAACGAGACCAATTTCGGAACATACTTTTTCAAACAAAAAAATAATTTTCAAAATCGGTCCACAATTGACGGAGTAATCGGTGAACATAAACAAAAAAAATAAAAGAAAATAAAAAATAAACTAACTTTAAGTCGAACATAGAACCTCCTCCTTTTTGGGAAGTCGGTTAATAAACAGCCTCAACATCCAATAATTAATTAAAAACAGGCCGAGGCAAGCAAGTTATGACCCATCCCAACTGAAGGCGCCCGTTCACGAACATGACGCATGGATTGGCACCACTCAGCTCAAACATCATAAAGGATACCGAATGATCCAACACATGTGCCACCATCAGAGAGACTTTAGAGAGAGAATGACAGACTCAACTGCCAGGGCACACACAAGTCAACTAACGATACATAGGTACAGTGAATGGTAGATTTACAGTCGGAACATAGTAATCACACATGTGCTGTGCAGTTATATAATACTAAAATAAATTAATCAGCAGGTCGAACAAAACTTAAAAAAAAAACATCACGTATTCTCTGAAACGTTATGCAGAGGTGCATCTAAAGTACATACATCTGCATTTCTCCAGATATGTTTAAGTTCCATGTCATAGGTAAGTCATATGTACTTTCTAAGTTTATCTTGGACATGACAACGGTGAAGGAAAACATCGTGAGGAAACCTGCACTTATATAGTGTATTTGTAAGTTTGTGCTCCATTGGTCTAATTGCTGTAAGGCGTTCCAGTGCGAGGGTAAACAAATAAATAAATAGGGGACGAGTTTAGTGTCATTAACCGGACATCAGTCCAGAATCCGGGAGTCCAACTGAGAAATTTCAGATAGAAATAATCAGTAACACTTTGCTAAGCCCAGTAAAAGCGCTAGCGAACTCTATACCAAAGAACCAGTCCGTCAAGGGTCTGCTTTCCCCCTATAATGGATCACCAGTAATCATTTATTCATACTTCCAATCTTATCTGAAAAGGTTCTCGAATAAAAACCTCTTAAGACTGTTAAGATCAAAAGCCAATCAAAGACGTCAAACCGCAGAATCATCAAAAAAGGGGATATATCGCAGAATTCAGCCGTTTTATTGCGAAGGGCAAGAAATAAATCAAGTAAGCCGAGATCGCTTGACGAAGCCCTTCAGCGGGTAGCGAGGGAACCCTATGGATCGGATTTGGCTTACAATACACGTATACGAAAAGGCCACGACACTTGCGTCCGGATAAAGGATATATATCTGAATATGCGTTGATGTGATCTCGTTTGCGGTTCTCGGAATGAAATGTGATGAAGTGGACGTTTGTGTGAAGTGCAACTATTATGAAATTATTGCTGATGACAAGTATATACTTAAAGTAGTATTAAAGTTAAAATAACTAGTGTTTCTAAGTAAATAAAAAGCAGGATTAACAACCGCGTACCGGAAGACGCCGAGTTGGAAGACCTCCCACTGTGTGATCGACCCGATGACGGTGGTTGAGGTTGCAAGAATCCGCTGGATGTGATACGCACAGTACTGGTCAATATGGTGACACTTGGTGGACTCCTTTGTTCAGAACAAAGTCTCTGTATCCCACAGTATCCTCAATCCCAATCACGAGCTTTCCGAACACGAGAATACTGACAATCCTATATCTATCATAGACTCAGGCATCAAACCAACCAGGATCGCAGCACACGCCAAGCTCCAGGCAATAACACGAATTGGAAAACTACAACAATGCATACTTCCACAAAGCGGGTACCCATCCCACCGATGACATTGATAACACGCGACACATACATAGCAGAGTAACCTCGTGCCGTCGCATCGAGTAACACTAGTATCTAAAAGGCATATCGCGAGGCCGAGCGACTGCGCTCACAAAGCGGAGTTTCAAGTACGTAATGACATTACAAACTTCGCGACTATGACGCTGGCTGTGCAAGTGTAGGACGGCAATGCATGATGGCATGCATTTTTAAGCCGAGGCAGAAAAAAAATGGTGTTATAAGTACAAACGTATGAACCAATTTTGATTTATTACTCCTTAAGCTCATTTGTAAGTTTCACTAGTAGGTAGTTCTTAGTATGGCCTACCAAATAAATCTTTAACAGTTTTATTGATCCTCAATTTCAGTCCTCTTTACACATTAAAAATATTGGAGGTCGCATATGTATGCACTGGCCTGTGTGTTTAATCATATTTACACCATGCCTGTCACCGTTTTTAAATAAGCTTGGTTACGGCTTGTTTATATTCTTTTTGTACTCCTTGTCACTTGCATGTAAAATATTGAACCACGTAAGATTATAATTTACTACCAGACCACTGCTGTTCGTATCATTGCACCTTTAATCCAATAGGTTATGGGCCCAGAACATGCCCAAGATATGCTCAGGTGCTAGATCGTAATCAATAAGTTGAGTGGTTTGAATATTAATGGTGTGTTCGTGAAACTTACGAAATCTCAATTATGTCAGCTGAAGTTGGAATAAGTGGCATTAAGAAGCTGAAAGGATCGTCTGACTACCCAAACTGGAAATTCTTGGTGCGAAATTACTTGAAGAATAAAAACTGGTGGGAAGTAATTTCTAAAGATGTAGTGAATGCTGACGTAGACCGGCAGGCACGAACGACAATATGCATGTTGTTAGAACCAGAGTGCTTTACCCACGTCTACAATGCAAGGACTGCGAAAGAAGCCTAGAACTGCTTACAGAAAGCGTATGAAGACAAAGGTTGGGGAAGACGTATACATATTCAGCGAGAGCTTTTCAACTGTAAGTTAGAGAATTACGATTCTATTCAAAGCTAAATATCAAAAATTATATTTTTGACACAACAATTGTCCGATATTGATGCTCAAATTCCTGATGATTGGATCATATCGGTTTTGCTGGCTGGATTGACCGCTGAGTACAGCCCTCTTATCATGGCTGTAGATAATAGTGGACAAGAGATCACGTTAGAGCAAATTAAAATGAAATTGTTACAAGAAGGATGTAGACAGAGTAAGTTATACACAGAGTGCGTACAAGTCTAAGTTACACGTAAAGTACAGAACGATGCAAGATCTAACACTAAAACTAACGATCGTAAGCAGAAGTTCGTCTACAAGTGTTTTAAGTGCCACAAGCAAGGACACAAGGCATCCGAATGCAAGGAGCGGATCAAAACCGCGAATGTTTGCCTAAATACGAAGGAGATGATAAATCAAGATAAATGATATTTAGATAGTGGGTGCTCAAACCATATGACCCACAATAAAAGCAAATTGTTGTCTTATACACCTGAAAAGGGCAACATGAAAATTGCAGTAGCAAACGGCGAGAAATTATTGGTGAAAGGACGAGGAAATGCTGAGCCGCAAATCCGTGAAAACGTTTTACATGTGCCTGATTTATCCATGAACCTAAATTCGGTGAGCGATTTTACCAAGAAAAATTATTGCATGACTTTTGACAATGCAGATTGTATGATTCGCAATAAAAACCGAATTATTGCAGGTTATCAAGAGGTTGACGGCATTTATGAGTTGACAGAAAATAAACATAATGTCGTGAATGTGACATTGTCAAAACAAAATGAAAATATTTCGAACATGTGGCATAAAAGATTAGCTCATTTATCGCGTAATTATATGAATAAAATGAAAGTTCTAGTAAGCGGTATGGAATTTAAGAGTACCAACTTATGCGAGCCGTGTATTCCATGTATCGAAGGAAAGACATGCAAAAGGTCCCTTTAAAACCAAGGTACGAGAGCAAACGAGGTCTTGCAGTTGGTTTTTAGCGACATTTGTGGACCAATCGAGGAGCCGTCGTTTAGTGGCTCGAACCACTTGTTGTTCTTCTATTTATCGATGATTATACTCGGAAGACTCATGTTTATTTTTTGAAGAACAAAAGTGAAACTTTCGATAAGTTTCGAGAATACAAGGCGGAAGTGGAGAATGAGACAAGTAAATCTATTAAATGTCTGAGATCTGACAACGGCGCAGAGTATTGTAATGGTAAATTTAAATCATTTTTGAAGTCTGCAGGTATAAAACACCAGACGACTGTACCATACACGCCGGAACAGAATTCTGTCGCAGAAAGAGCAAATCGGACTATAATAGAAAAGGCAAGAACATTACTGTCAGAATCGAATTTGAGCAAGAAATATTGGGCCGAGGCTGTAAATACTGTTGTTTATTTAAAGAACAGAAGCCCCACGAAAGCATTGAACAATGCGGTACCAGAGAAGCTTTGGACTGGAAAAGATGTGGATGTTAGTCATCTGAAAATCTTTGGTTGTTTGGCGTATAGATTGATACCAAAACAAAAGAGACGAAAACTGGACATGTTGACGGAACCGATGATTTTTATTGGATATCCAGATAATCAAAAAGGTCATCGTCTGATGAATCCTAAGACAGGTGAAGTGAAAACTGCGAGAAATGTAAAATTTGTGGAAAATGTATTTATTCAAAAGGAAAACGTGGAAAAGTCGGAAGTTGTCATTAACTTGAATACAGATTCTGTTTCCTTCAGTTTACCTAACGGATCTACAAGTAGATCTGAACCCTTGGAGGCTCATGATGATGTGTACCGTTATGCTGTAGACGAGAACGTATACCGTAACGTAGAAGTATCAGAGGCGATAGGACCTGAATAAGTAGTACCAGAGCAAGTACCTGATGGCTTATCGACTGATGAGAAAATGACAATACCTGAATCAGAAAGAAGGTATCCTATAAGAGAACGCAGACAAGTTGATCGGTACGGTTGCAATGTTATGAATGCCAAAGAGAGCAATCTTTATGGTGATCCATTGACCATTAATGAAGCGTTGGCGAGACCCGATGGTGACTTATGGCTTAAAGCGATAGATGATGAACTTATGTCACTAAAGGAAAACCAGACTTGGAAATTTATGGATCTGCCAACTGATAAGAAACCTATACAGTGCAAATGGGTATTCAAAATCAAGAGAGATAGCGATGGCAAGGTAACGAAGTACAAAGCCAGACTAGTAGTGAAAGGCTTTACGCAGGTATGTGGCGTAGACTATACTGAGACTTATTCTCCTGTAGTAAGAAGCTCTACTCTAAGATTGTTGTTCTCACTAGCTGTTGAATACAGTTGGTTTATTAACCAATAGGATGTCACGACTGCCTTTTTGTATGGCAAGATTAAAGAGGCCATTTACATGCTCCAACCGAAAGGAGCAGTAGTCAAAGATCAAGAAACCAAGGTATGTAAGCAGCAGCGTTCTTTGTATGGATTGAAACAAGCTTCAAATGCTTGGTTCAAGGAATTGGACAAAGAGATGTTGAACTTAGGTTTTGTACAATCAAAAATAGAACCATGTTTGTATCAAAAGCAGCTTAAAAACAATAAGAAGTTAATTGTCGTTATTTATGTAAATGATCTCTTCATCTTTGGCAATTGTGAACAAGAAAAGCAAAAATTAAAAACCGATTTGTTTGACAAGTTTAAAGTGAAAGATTTAGGCGCGGCTAGGCATGTTTTAGGCATTAGGCTGAGGAGAGATAAAAATGTTATTTTTCTAGATCAGCAACAGTTCATTACGAAAATTTTGAATGACTTTAACATGACTGACGCTAAGCCGGTGTCAACCCCAATGGAAGTCGGTGTGAAATTAGAAAAATCGACAAATTCTCATAGTGATCTGCCATATGAGAGCTTAATAGGATGTCTAAATTATTTGGCCTGTAATACGCGACCAGACATAGCACATGCGGTAAGTGTACTTTCACAGTTTAATTCGTGTTATGATGAAATACACTTTAAATATGCGAAATGGGTCTTAAGGTATTTGAAGGGTACTTCTAATCTTTGTCTCACTTTTAGAAAGGCCGGAGATTTAGACTTACGAGGCTACGTTGATGCAGATTGGGGAGGGGCTCTTGATAGAAAGTCTTTCACGAGATTAATTTTCAAAATAGGTGAAAATTTAGTGTCATGGGAGAGCAGGAAGCAAGCGACAGTTTCCTTGTCCTCTACAGAGGCAGAGTATGTAGGATTGTGTCAAGCTTCAAACTAAGCTGTTTATTTATGTAGTTTACTGAACAGTTTAACAGCTGTGGATAGTAAAGCGGTTGTAATTTATAATGACAATCAGTCGGCACATAAAATTGCAGCTAACAAAATGATGCATAATAGGACAAAGTATATTGATATCAAATATCATTTTATTCGTGAGTGTATACTGGCCAACAAAGTTGAAATAAGATATATCTCAACTGATAAGATGATAGCGGACATCTTAACTAAAAGTGTTCATAGCCCGAAGCTTACAGAATTTTTAAAGGATTTATCCCTGTCAAATTATTCTATTAAGGGGGCGATGAGTAGTTAGATGTTTTGATGTTTTATGTTTATTTTTAAAGAGCTTTGTGTAATAGATAATTTTCTAAATTTAGTTTAATTATGCATGCTTTATTTTGTTAGATTTCTTATGTTTTTGTACACTATTTATGGTACAGCGCAGTACAGTCGAACACAGAAGTCTTAATGATTTATATAGTTTTATGTACCGAGTACTGAAAAGTACAGAAACGATGATACGCATGTGTAATAGATTAAGGGGGCGTATTGGAGGTCGCATATGTATGCACTGGCCTGTGTGTTTAATCATATTTACACCATGCCTGTCATCGTTTTGAAATAAGCTTGGTTACGGCTTGTTTATGTTCTTGTTGTACTCTTTGTCACTTGCATGTAAAATATTGAACCACGTAAGATTATAATTTACTACCAGACCACTGCTGTTTGTATCATTGCACCTTTAATCCAATAAAACATAGCTAGAAACTTTGCGATTAAGGCTACATCATCATTAGTTAATGAAATTAGTTTTCCCTTTATGTTCATAGTCAGCCCCAGGGGCTTCCGTGTAGCGGTCATACATTTCGAATTCTACGAAATTCACCAAAGCCATCATGATTCCGCTGTTAAAAAGGGATAGTATTCTTCGTCCTGTATAGTTCCGTCTCCCTCTCACTGTGGAACCATGATAGTTTTGTCACGTACGTTAAGCCTCTTTGCAGATGTACTGTGTGAAGGTTCTTATCCTAAGGAATATTTTTACTCTATTCACGATCTTTTTTGTAAAAAGTCCCTGTAATTTTTTCTCTTGATCTGGCATTAAAATACAGACTTAAGTAATTATTTAAGTTAAGTGATAATATGTTAAATGTATTGTTTTATTTAATGATATGGTAAACCTGGAAGTGTGTAGTATATAGATATATATAATTATAATAGAAATAATTTTTTGTTAAATTTAAAATTTATGTAAGAATTTCATTTAATTGGAAATGGATTTTACATGCCGTTAATACGGTGAGACGAGAAGCACTATACAATGTTTTGAACACCTTTGTAAACACCATGTTTCTGGCAAATAAATATTCTATTATATTTTTTTAGTTTTACTAACCATCTAAGAATACTGCTGCAATATTACTACCCGCTACGGCGAATAACTTGTACCAATCCGAAAAGTGACACCCGGGGCCGTACCTACTTCTCAGAAAACTATTTAACTAAAAGGTTCACCGTTTGAAAACATTTCCTTAAAGGAATTATTAGGTACTTAACTCCAGAGTATGAACGAAATTCTTGGCGGACATAATACCCTGGTAACAAGCAATTTTACGTTGAAGTTTCATTAGCTTTCTTGCTCTGGGCAATTTTTATTTCACGCTTACTTTGAAGGAAGTTTTTGTCGTTGTTGATCAACGTTTTAAGCTTAGGGAAGCCTGATTGCTGTGTCGGGATAAGCTTAGATTAAGGTATCCAATCGACAGTGGATTTCAGTGGAGAGTAATTTCAGTTTTCGGTGATGGCTTCGAACTGTGGATTAAAAACCAACTTGTTACTGTTGCAGGATCTAAATGGTTCCAAGGCTCATCATTACTCTTATCTCATGTTACTTAGGGTTGGCATAACACGTTTCCTTCTTCCATATCGTCCTGTAAATTCTCACGCCATCACTGATTCCGTTTTCTTTCATATGACTCCTCATTTAGCCCGAAATAGTACAAGTCTACTAATACCGTTCTAAAAATAATCAAATAATTCTTAAGGCTTTACTCATAGAATCTTAAGTCGTATACCTTATATAACTAATCCTGATCTTTCACAGTAATAATGGGTCCCATTAAACGGTTGTAAAGACGCAAGCTCTTGTTAACGGGTATGGTTTGCGGTTACTGTTTAAGGGCAAGACAAACGGCAGACTTTTTGAGCTATTGAGTCTGTCGCGTACTACTTTTCGAGTTAGACACCTATTGGTTCTCGGGTATCTCACTCGAATTAAAGTGTGATGTCTCAGAGTGAGACACACTCATTTTGAGGAATCACACTTTTACAACACACTATGCATGTTATTTCTTAGTCCTGTCGTTTCATTGCACGCGTTAATCTTGCGCAATTTATCTTGTACACACTGAGCTGTCTTATCATGTAGCATTCAGACACATTATTGCAGACTTCGCCATTCTTGAAATATTTCTCATAACTAGTAGAACAAAAATTCCTTGATTCTAAACAGAAATTACGCAATAAACGCTGAGTTGATGCTGGATTTGAGACCTCTAGAATACGCCAACATAATTTGGTGCAGACTTCTTAAGCATCTTACAAGAATCCGTTCGTGTGTTTAGTGTGCCTTTACCTCCATATTCATTAATACGTGTATAGGTAAGGACGATACTGTGGTCTTGTGTTAATGTTTCAGCTCATTATGGCATAAAGCAAGCGTCAATATTTTGTAACGTTTTCCCTGACACGGATTAGTCGCGTCTTGAAAGCGTAACATGTGCATAAAAAATCAGATTATATTACCAAGTTTATGTTTAAAAGGCTTTCAGAAGCGATTATAAAAAAGACCAGAACAAGCACCTTTACAGAAAATATTCTCTTGTATATTTGAGAGAGTGAGTGAGATCTGTGAGTTTCAGTGAGAAAGTTAATAAAACACAATTAAATCAATCCTAAGTTTTGGTTAACTTTATTTAGGGATCATTCGGGCGTTAGAGCCTCATGAATAACAAATAACCCATGATGACTTTGAAATTACTCGGGCACGGCCTCGGCAGAAATAGACTAAAAGATCGTTCAAAAAAATTATACATTTTTAACATGGCATTATGTGACTGCCACTCTCTTCTCTGGGACGGATCTGCCAAGTACCAGCTTGATACACTAGAGTCGATCGAAAAGCGGGCCAAGAGACTCATCGGCAATGAGGAACTGGTCAAGTCAAAGCTCCAGAGCCTTGAACACCGTCGCAGAGTTGCCAGCTTGTCGGTTTTTTATCGGTTACATTTCGGGGAGTGTGCGTTGGAATTGCACGATCTAATTCCTCCCAGCCCGTTCCATCATCGGACTACCAGACGTACGCCGATGCGTCATCGGTACATGGTGGATATCCCACCCATACGCACAAAACGTTTTGGGGACACTTTTATTATGCGTACAGCTAAGGAGTGTTCCCTGCCGGAGTCTGTGTTTCCCGATAGCTACAATCTAGGGGTCTTCAAGTCAAGAGTGGTTTAGGTCAATAGGTTCTAGGCAAGCATGAGTTAAGGAACCCCAATCCCCCAATATTAGCTTCATCAGCCAATAATTATATTATATTAGAATAACAGCTATATGTCAGCATATAATATCTAGGACATGCGTCATTAGCAGAGATGATTGGTTAGCAATAAGATTAGTATATAAGATCAACATTTTGTAGAATTAAGCAATTACTGTCTTGCTGTAACTGGGATCAAATAAAGTTTATTTTTAAACTCTTCCGTTGTCGCTTACTTAATTGGCGCAGCCGGTAGGATCTCTGTAGTCAGTCTGTCACGTATCCACATCTACGGGAAGCAGCCGACGTCCGTTTCAACGGTTCAGCAGAGATCACCGAACAAACAAATACATTAAGAAGCCACATCAAGCCAGGAGAGGACCAGGAGCCAAGCAGTAATTCAGGGATCATGAAGATAGCTGCGGAATTGTGAGTAAATCTTTTCACCTTCCTCTCAGCTCTTCCATTTGCATCCCAACCTTGTATTAATCTATGTTGTGTGTATTATTAGGGATTGGACAACGCCGTAATAATATTTTATAGATTGTTAGTTGTAGTAAATAGTTAGGGATAATTTATTAATTTTTGTGCTTACTTTTTGTGAAGCTTCGTTATTTCACTTCATAATGGAAGGTATAAACCGTGTTCCGCAAGAGATGGTAAACATAATTCCAGTATTTAATGGCGATGTTAGAGCGTTACCCTTATTTATTAAAAAATGTGAATACATTTTAACAACATTCCAAGGGAGCGTTGTACAAAACAATTATTTATTTCATGTAGTAACAAGTAGATTAACAGGCGAAGCAGCTAGTTTGGTAGGCGAAAGGGACTCTATAAATACGTGGGATGAGCTAAAAATGCTGTTAAATCAACACTTTGGCGACCCACGTACTGAAGATTGTCTAGCAATGGAGTTAGAATCCTGTAAAATTAACAAAGGTGAAAGTTACTTAGATTTGTGTCATAGGATACAGCATATGAGAAGCATTTTATTTTCCAAAATATCAGAGACTATTGCTGATGACTCTTTACGGAAGGCTAAGCAGATAATCTACAGTAATAGGGCGATGAATGTTTTTCTATTCAATTTACCGCCATTCCTAGTTAGGTTAGTTCGTTTACGCGACGTTTCGACATTGGAAGACGCGTTGAAAATTGTTTTAGAAGAACAGAACTTTCAATCAGTCTATAATTCTAAAACAAACGATCACCGCAATTATAATAGATCTAATAAAAATATTTTTTCCGATTTCAATAGTGCGAAGTATAATTCGCAGAGCCTATCCAGTGCAGTTGCACCGAATAACGCCACGAGTTGTTCAATTACGATGAACAATTCGCAACAGTTTAGGAATTATAGGCAACATTATAATCAAAATAATTTCAATCGGACAAATAATAATGATCATAACAATAGGACAAGTAGGTCACAGTTTCCGATGGCGCAACAAAGCCAACAGTCCACGGCATATGCACCGCGAACGTCACCTTTTGCAGCGCAAGCATCTCCGCCGGGTTCAAAGTCGAACACTGACGTTACTATGCGCACTGCAAGTTCACGCCGTGTTAATTACACTAATAATCATAGCTATAACGAACCAAGTTTTGACAACTCAAATAATGAGTTCCAGGAAATTCCTGAAGATCCCAGACAGGGAAATTTTTGTATAACCGCCTCTACCCTAGAGAGCGAATAAAATTAATTGCAATAAACGTCTTAACTTACCACACATAGTTGTACCAGAATTAAATGCAGTGTTTATGATAGATACAGGCAGTGTTAGGTCTTTCATAAGCCCACACATTGCAAACAAGTACTTTAGGGATCGGTTGCAATATGAACCCTTCGAAGTTGTTAGTACTCACGCATCGAGTGTTCATAGCGAAACGGCATTTATTCCTTTACCAGCTACGTTTTGCAGTAAGGAATTTCATAAATTTTATGTTTACAGTGTTGATGATAGGTATGATGGGTTAATAGGTAGTAACCTACTTAAACAGTTACAGGCAAAAATAAACATGGGAAGTCAAGTTTTGCATTTAAAAAATGCGAATATTCCAATAATATACGCACCACCTATGAGAGAGGTATATCAATTGCCATCTCGTAGTGAATTAAGAGTTAGATTGCCAGTCAACTTACTAGACGGGGAAGCTATACTACAATTTAAACAATTTTCGGAAGGGATTCGAATGCCCACCGCATTAGTTAAGTGTATTAAAGGTTACGCATCAACCGTTATTCAGAATTATACGGATGAAACCAGAACCTTAGTGGTAACAGGACCTTTTACGGTCGAACCTTACAGGCAGAACCCATCTGTTCACATTAATTTTACAGAAAATAACATAGAAATAGATAGGATGCTAACAGATAATTTAAAAAAAATACAGTTAGACCACATGAATTCTGAGGAACGTAAAACCATCGAAGGGCTATGTAATGAGTATAAGGACATATTTTATTGTGAGAATATTCCATTAACGTTTACAAATCAAGTAAAACATAGAATTAGAACAAGGAATGAAGATCCTATAAATATTAAAGCACATAGGTTACCTCCCATTCAATCGAAAGAAATTAGGAATCAGGTAGATAAAATGTTAAGGGACAATATCATCCAGGCATCACACTCCCCCTGGAGTGCTCCCGTACATTTAGTGCCAAAAAAATTAGATTCATCAAGACAGCAAAAATGGAGGATGGTAGTTGATTATAGACGTCTCAATGAAATTACTACCGATGACAAATACCCTTTGCCCAACATAAATGATTTATTTGATATGCTAGGCAATAGTACCTATTTTACTACCTTAGATTTAGCTAGTGGATACCATCAAATCGAGGTCCAGAAAGAAGATAGGGCGAAAACAGCTTTCAGTACACCTTCAGGACATTATGAATTTAACAGGATGCCGTTTGGGTTAAAAACAGCACCTGCAACATTTCAGAGGGCTATGGATAACGTTCTAAGAGGTCTCCAGGGCTTACATTGCCTGGTATACCTTGATGACGTCATAATTTTTTCTAAATCGCTGACTCAGCATGTAGAAAAACTTAGAGCAGTTTTTGATCGTTTTCGGGCGACAAATTTAAAAATACAACTCGACAAATCACATTTTCTTAGAAAGGAAGTTCTTTACTTAGGGCACACTATTACAAGTGAAGGATTGAAGCCAAATAATGATAAAATTGATGCAATCTTAAGATATCCTATTCCAGAAACAGTTACACAAATAAAAAGCTTTTTAGGACTCATTGGTTATTATAGGAAATTCATCAAAGATTTTGCAAAAATAACTAGACCTTTAACAGCTTGTTTAAAGAAAGGTCGTAAAATAATTATTAATGATGAGTATAGGGAATGTTTTGAAACATGTAAAAAACTTTTAACAAACGCACCTTTATTACAGTATCCCGATTTTAGTAAAAGTTTTATTTTAACTACCGACGCATCGAATTTTGCAATTGGGGCTGTATTGTCACAAGGATCAATAGGCTCAGACAAGCCAGTAGCATATGCTAGCAGGACTCTGAGTGACACAGAAGTAAAATACAGTACTATTGAGAAGGAGCTTTTAGCCATAATATGGGCAGTTAAGCATTTTAGGCCTTATCTATATGGCAATAAATTTATTATCTTTACAGACCATAGACCATTAGCATGGCTGTATTCATTAAAAGAACCCAACAGTAAGCTCACGCGTTGGCGTTTACGCTTAGAGGAATATGACTACGAGGTTAAGTACAAGAAAGGGCCTCAAAATACAAATGCAGATGCCTTATCTAGGATTAAAATTAATGCAATTAACGACGATTTAGATTCGATATTTGTTAACGTAGGTGATAGGAAAGAGCGAATACAAAAAATTATAGATGAAGAGCTGCAATTTGACGAAACGCCCATAGAAACGATAAAACTTTCGGATTCTGATGATGGCGTCACAGCTAATTCAGTTTCAAATAGGGAACATGAAGGTATTCCTATTTTAAATGAAGCTGTAGATACTAAAGCTAGACAAATTTTAGTTCACTCATGGTTTAAAGATAAATTGACAGTAAAGGATATTTCTAATAATAAACAGAAAATTTTTGAAGTTCACTTACCAACAAATAATGACAAATTAGTTAAAGACTTTCTAAAAGAATATATAGATCCTAAATATAAATATCATATTTATTTTGAACATCCATCGTTTAGAAAATCTTTTTCAAACATGGTTATTAACTTGTTTAAAAAGGGTTCAGTTAAGTTAACAGAATGTACAGAAAGAGTGATCAATTTGACAGAGTCAGAAGAGGATCAGAAAGAAGTTATTATGAAATACCACGACGGGAAAACCTGTCATAGAGGCATTAGGGAAACTTTAGCTAAACTTAAGAGATATTATTGGTGGCCAAACATGAAAGAAATAGTTACAACAGTTATTAACAGCTGCGAAATGTGTAGAAAAATGAAGTACGATAGAAAGCCCATTAAACCTCAAATTCAGTTAACCCAAACTCAGAATAGTCCATTCCAAGAAGCTTTTATGGATCTATTATACATTGAAGGAAAATATTATTTAACTATTGTAGATGCTTTTAGTAAATTAGCACAGGCAATAGAGGTACCTAATAGGAGTACACCAGAGATAGTTAGAGCATTAATTAAATATTTTAGTATTTATGGATTGCCCAGTAGAATAAGTTGTGATTCAGGGACAGAATTTAATAACATGTTAATTAAGGAAATGTTAAGTCTATACAAAATAGAATTGCACATAGGGACTCCAAACAATCCCAGTTCTATGGCAATAGTCGAGAGATTCCATTCTACTATCATCGAAATTTACCGATTAGCAAAATATGAAAAAAACGATTTAGATGCAGCTTCCGTTATGACGTATGCTATTATGGCATATAATAACACCATACACTCAGCGACAGATTTTACGCCTTTTGAACTAGTCTTTGGGCATACCGATGCCGGAAATGTATTTAATGTCGATAGGGAGAAAAATTTAACTCAGAAATTATTATTAGATCATAGGAAACGTCTCAAAGTACTATACGAATTTGTAACAGATAAATTAAACACAGATAAACTTAAGGTAAGAGATAAGAAAGGAGGTGAAGAAACACCAGTCCTTAAGACAGGAGATACTATTTACATGAAGAATACTAGGACTAGGAAAGCTAAGGAAAAACCTCGCTATGAAAAAGCCGAAATCACTGGTGAAACCGAACGTAATATAGTGCCTGTAGAATTAAATAAAAGACCAACTAGAGTGGCGATAAAAAATGTAAAACGTCCTCCACAGGTCATGCCTAGTACTTCTGGTACTAGTGATGTCAGGATTCACGCTGGAACTCCAGAACTTCACTCGGAATCCGGGGATAGCGTCGTTGAAGATGGGAGTAGCGGTGAAGAAGAATAATTATTGGACTATATTTAAGATTTTAGATTTAGAATCCTTAAGCTTACAAATAGATAATAATATTCGCGATTTTAGCAATATGAAATCGAAAATTATAGAAAGCAAATTAAGTAATGAAACTTTAGGTATAGAAAACCAAATCGAGTATTTAATAAGACTTACTAAAGATAAATTATATCAAATTTTACCCCTTAATCATAGAAACAAACGAGCTTTGTTCAACCCTCTGGGCTCATTTGTAAAAGCTATATCTGGTAATTTAGATGAAGACGATGCAATTAAATATGATAAGGAAATCGTTTTACTCCAGAATAGAGAACATGCAGTCGAACGTAAAGTGTCATCAATGCAAAAAGCTTTCGATAAATTAGTTAATGACTCAGAAATCATAAATTCAAATATTAAAAGATTAGGCTCACACACTAATGGCATAGAAAAACTAGCTGAAAATGAATTCAAATTTAACAAGTTACTACAAATAATAGATACTATGTACCAAATTTTAAGCAACTTTCGAACTTGTTATGAGAACATACAAGAAATAGAGTCCGCAATCGCCTTTAGCAAACTAAATGTTTTGCACCAGTCTATTATAAATAGCACAGAACTGTACAGCAGTTTAGAAACAATTAGTAAACATGCTAGGACAATATATCCAGTTAGTAAAAGTAATTTAATAAAACTAGAACGTAATATCATAGTCAAATCATATTTAAATAACAATAGATTAGTATTTGTGTTAGAAGTCCCTCTAATAGACAACGAAACATATAATTATTATAAGGTTATTCCTATTCCTATTTTCCATTCTCCAGACACTTTTACCATTATTCCCAAATACCCTTACCTAATGGTGAATCGATTGAAATACATGCCCGTGGTAAACTCATGTACTGAAATTGAAAATGACAGATTTCTTTGTGATGAAAGTAATTTAGCTCAGAATCCAGTCGAGACCTGTATAGAACAAATTATGTTGATGAAGAATAACTACAATAGCTGCGTAAAGAATCGTATCAAGATAGAAAAGCCTAAGGTGCAGAAGATAACGGATAGCCAATGGTTGGTCTACACAGAGGACAACCTGATCATTACCGAAAACTGCAATGAGGAAATCCGCAAATACAACATCTTTGGGACCTATATCGTGACACTGAGTCAACAATGCGAGGCGCAAATAGGAGGAGTAATTGTTGGTGCCGCCACAAACACTACAATTTCCAGTTTCAAGCTCCCATTGGTCGAGATGCCAGAGCTTCAACAAGACATACAGACAAGGACGGAGAAGGTCGACCTAAGAAACGTGGACTTTAGTGACGTGAAAGAATTGTTACAAAGTGCCAAATTTAGTGAAAGTGACGATACAACCCAAATAGTGACAATAGAAATTAGCGTATGGACCATTTTAGAGTATATCATTATCATAATAATTATTGTCGTCATCTCATACAAATTAAATGTTTTTCGTTTTTGCCGAAATTCTCCGAAGTCATCTGCGACGCCTTCGGATAATTTCTCTCTTAGGGAGGGAGGAGTTAAGGAACCCCAATCCCCCAATATTAGCTTCATCAGCCAATAATTATATTATATTAGAATAACAGCTATATGTCAGCATATAATATCTAGGATATGCGTCATTAGCAGAGATGATTGGTTAGCAATAAGATTAGTATATAAGATCAACATTTTGTAGAATTAAGGAATTACTGTCTTGCTGTAACTGGGATCAAATAAAGTTTATTTTTAAACTCTTCCGTTGTCGCTTACTTAATTCGTGCTTCACCGTCGACCACATCATCGCTTATCATCAGGTGAGATAGTGGTCAAGCGCCAGCCTATAGACGATAAAAAAGAAAACTATTTTCTGTTAACCTTGTAGACGGTTTTTAACCGACTTCCCAAAAAGGAGGAGGTTCTATGTTCGACTTCAAGTTTGTTTTTTTTTTTTTTTTGTGTATATTCACCGATATCTCCGTCAATTGTGGACCGATTTTGAAAATTATTTTTTTGTTTGAAAAAGTATGTTCCGAAATTGGTCCCATTTTAATTTGGTGAAGATCTGATGAAGAACTTCGGAGATATACAACAGAACTCTTCAATAAATAACGGCAAATCTCTCGGGATTGCTGCAATCGCATGTCTGTTTGTTGTTTATAACATTTCATAACATAACATCACTCCAGTTCGCTATTAAGGGGTAAGCAGACCTCTCATTTCACCGGTTATGTTCAAGTTTCGTGAAATCTATTCTGGCGAAATAGTTCCCTTACTAACTTGCCTATTAGGTACGTACAACTAAAAAGTGAAAAATAAAAAAACTTTTTGCAAAAAAATACCACCGACTTCCAAATACAAAACTACAAAGTGAAAAATAACTTAATTTTTTAAAGTCGGTGTCTTTCGTAGCTCCCATTTTTTTGCGTTATGGACGTCGGTGGTATTTTTTTGCAAAAAGTGTTTTTTTGTGTTGTATCTTTCTTATGAATTGTGTTACTAAATATATTATTTCTACTATACTATCATGCCTTTGCTTTAAATTACTTTTCTCAATAAGGGTTACGGGTCCAGCACGTTTCCACTGCGTCAAAAGATCCGCAATGTTTTTAAAATAAAAATATACCCTGTGTATGTTCGTCTATCTATAGATCAACTCGCCCAATCTGCATAAGAGTAACCTACTATATACTTAGATATATTATAGCTCTAAACCTTAGACCATGATTTGCAGTACCTTTTAAGTAACGTAAGATGCGCTTTGCTGCCTGCCAATGTTGTTCTTTTGGTGCCCTGATATACTGTGCTCCCCTGGCTTATGCTTCCCTGGTACAAACATATTTGACGAAACGGAGCTGGGAGAGTACCACAGAATCAATGTATGGGCTTCAGGCGCAGATAGTAGCTGATTTTAAAATGAGAACCAATTCTAAACGGCTAGTTGTAATTTTTTGGAAAAAAGCATATGTTGCATCAGACAATTTTTTTTATAATGGTATTTAGGAACATTTTGAGTTTTATTCTTATTACATAGTGTAATTAATTTGTAAATTTTGTCTAACACGGACAAAAAAACGACAATCGCACCAAAACCAAAGGGCGTTTTTAATGAAATTTCATGTTCGCTATCTCAAAGACAATTTAATTTTCTACATTTTGATCTAAGGCTTTTTTAAGTCATAGGATGATAAGGAAAGTACAAAAAACTACAGAATTTTGGGTCGCGCGGGTGTGTAACGAGTGCGTGTTTTATTCCCTCAAGGTCGTTGCTGACTGTTGTCTCTAGAAACAAGTACAAAAAGAGGCACCTTGCTACTTCCCTGCCTCTCTTAAAATGGGCGACTGACAATGAGAGGGTCGCAAGCAGTTGATCACCTCGCGAGACAAGTCAAACGGAAGCCTGGTTTATGTTCCCCTGGCTTATAGTTTCCTGGTACTTTCCGCTGGCTCGTACTCTTTGTTGGCAGCTCATTAGTTTATCGCGGGAGTGTCAACGACGCCATATCGCGCCGGCCCTGTTTGTTTTGTCACGACTTAGAGGAACGTTTTACTAAGGGAAATAAAGGTTCTTTACTGAATGTTTTTAGAGGTAGGTGACAGACCTACCGTTAATAATTGTAATGACTCAAGTTCATCGTCTTTTTGTTTTTGATAAACAAATCACCAGTTGAACATTAAAAAGAAATCAGTATATATTTTTATGGGCTAAAAGTTAAATGAAACGGTCCATCAGGCAAGAGGACAAAAGGCAGACCAGCAGATAGATGGCTCAATGATATACAGCAAACTACATAAAAGGACTGAATGGAAAAAGCGAAGGATATAATCGTATGGAGAGAAAGGAGGAGACTTAGTATTAAGAAAAAGCTTCTTATTTGGATTTAGGTTTTTTTTACATATTATTTAAGGCTTTAGCCGGTTTCTAACCTCAGTATTTTGAGTTAAGAACGGATCAAAGTCTTTTATAACAAAAACATTTGACAAGCTTTATATCAGACTATAAAATAAAGTTTGATAAATACTTAACCCAAAACTCTTAATTCTGAAATGTGGGGTTCCACTTTCTCACAGAACTCATTGACGAATTTAAAAGATTAAGATCAACGATCCAAGTACCAGTACAAACAAGACATCAACCGTTCAAACCGTGAAAGAAACATGCGAACTCATTATTAAACCGCAAAAAGCTCGCGCAGTGAAACCGCACTTTATTTACTCAATAAATCATTTCACTTTGTGGGCCTTTCATGTGTTCACGTTCTAAGCCGTGGTTCTAATTCACATGCCGCCTCTATAAATTAATACAGATGCTAAAACCATTAATATACGTCACCGCCAATCACATAACGAAGGTAAATCACATTTTTAATTACATCTTGCAAAGCTTTGATTTTGTGCGACTTAATAACTTTTACATTAAATTTTCATTAATTTGCTTTTGGTTAGGGGTTTTGAGTTTTAATTGGTTTGATGTTATGACTCCCTGCTATTTGTCACTCCATTTTTTTTGCCTCGATATGTGCTCATGCATACTGCACTATAACAGGGAGATAGTGCAGCTATGTGGGATTCCATCCCACTAAAACTCCACGGTGCCCGTCTAAGGACCCTCCTCTGGGGAGTACCCCCCATCACCGGCGCACCAGAACACATTCCACGCCGTGACCAACCCAGGGACCAAACTAGCACATAGGTGCCAGAAAAACCCGTTAATGGCACCCTTGGTCCCCTTGTGACGAGTCAAGGTCAAAGGCCCCACCACCTACCATTTTTGGCCGCCGGGGATAGGGACTAGGGACGCTATATCGACATTCCCCCTCCTCTGCGGCCCCACCGCGTCCACCATCAGACGGTGGTGATCCAGTCGAGGCCGCGGATGTTAGAGAGAGCAGCGCACTCCTCTCCCGCCACGGCCTCCAACCCTCAGCCGCGATATCGTATGGGTATAGGAGGCCCCATACGACATCACGGCCCGCCTCAGTTGCAATGTGTAACAAAATGACTGACAAAGATTCCAAAAAGTATCTTCGCATGGGTAAAAATTTAAAGGTGTTATGAGATTTTGCTATACCAATTTATAACCCGTTAATATTAAGATTCATATATTATTAAAACTTTTTTGCAATAAATACTATCGACTTCCAAACAAAAAACTACAAAGTGAAAAATAACTTTATTTTTGGAAGTCGGTGTCCATAACGCAAAAAAAAGATCGAGATCTTCATCAAATCTTCACCAAATTAAAATGGGTCCAAATTCGAATAATACTCGAACATAATATTCGAACATACTCTTACAAACAAAAAACGAATTTTCAAAATCGGTCCACAATTGACGGAGATATAGGTGAACATACACAATTAAAAAAAACATACATAAAGTCGAACATAGAACCTCCTCAATTTAAAATCTAACAGAATAAAAGGCTTATTTAATTTTTATTTATATTGCGAAAACACGTCCATATCTTTAGAACGGCTGAACCAATTTTCATTAACTTAGCTAACGAAATCAAAATCGATTCGTCCGTTTAGGAGCTACGATGCCACAGACAGTTACACAAATATACAAACACACAGGCACACACATCAAACTTATAACACCACTCTTTTTCCGTCGCAGTTTAATAAATTTATATAAAGAAAACAAATCACCTTATCCTTATCCTCTCGAAATGTCAAAATACATTTGAAGAATCGTGTCCCCAGCAAATAATCTATGTACCTATTCCCCAAGAAAAACTAAAAACAACAAACGATGACAAAGCTTAGAAAAACGTTAAAAATGCGCAACAAGCCATGACACGTTTAGACACAATTAAGGGACGCAAAAAGAGACAAAACAGGACTTGGACAAATTGATATGTTTTAAAAGGAAGAAAAAGATGAAGAGACGGGGAGAGGGGAGACTAGGGTTCTAATTAATCTGGCCAAGTTCCCCGCGGCAGTTACAGGTGGCCCTATTACGACTCAATTTACCTTGAGAGACGCCGGAGGACTTAATAGAAGGACATACACGGATCGTATTAGTGAATGTTCTTCAGAAAGGCCAGTTTCGTAGTACTCATAAGCAATGTCGTGTATGACTAGATGTATGAACGTAAATCGAATGAACTTTTAATTGACTCGAATTGATATAACATGGATAATTATTTAGAATTTACGACATATTATTTATTTTTTTATAAATATATCTTTTTCATTGAATTTTAATTGACTTGTATTTTTCTTCGGATTATCATTATTTATTTGTTAATCTATTATAATCACTAATGTTTTTTTTTTATTGACTACATCTATTTTATTATTTAATCTATATCTTTGACATTTTGATTTTACTGTTAAATTATTACGAATTATTGTTATTGAAAGTTATTGTTATTTAATATTTTTCGTTTGTTTGTTTGTATTAGTGTTTTTTTAAATTTTTACATATTACAAATTTCGACACAATGTATTGTTATGAAATAAATTACTTATGAATCAAGCAAAATAAGTATCTCCAAGGATTGTAATGGGTGGCGATCTGTAGTTCCTGCCTAGCTAAAAAAAGCGTGAGTTTATGTATTGGTATCCCCCCAACTTATTTATATTCATTATTGCTGAACGTTGTGCCCATTTACATACAATCTACCGATAGACAAGAACATTCATGAAAACCATGTGTTCAAATGTTGGTGAGTTAGAACTAGTGTTCGCTGCAACGCGTAAACATTATTTATGTTGTCTAATCAAGCTATTAAAACATGCAGCGCTAGATCGCTTAAAGAGTTTAGTTTATTCGCGGCCAAAATGTCGCGACATGAAATTCATGGCGCTTACGCATTTCGTTCAACGTAGTGTAAAGTATGGATTGCAGTACAGTTTAGTGGAACAGAGTGAGTGTTCGGATCGCCAAATCTAGTGCGTAGAAGATAAATATCGATGGTCGTGCCCGTCCTGAATGAAAGGCTTTGAGGGATTCATTGACAAGCTGCAGCCAAGGTAACAGTCGAAATGTCAAAATGTAAGGGATCAATCACGTGATTTGTGATACCGCTTGTCAATCCCATACAATTTTGCCTTTTTGACAATCGCTATCGCCACGCTTTCGATGATAAAATTTCACTTGTCTAGGGCCTCGGCCGCTATACTATGTTTAGTAGCTCGAGTTAAGTAATTTCCTCGTTAATCTTATGACCGCAAGCGCTACTGCTCAGTTGAGCACCAGGTTCCGGGTTCTCAATTCCCGGGACGTCAAAAGTTTTATTGGGTCTTTCCATCTACATTCTCTCAGGAGTCCCGGAGTCTTCAATTTGTGCCTGATAAAAATAGACTCGCCCTATACTACATTGTAATTAAACGTTACTTGGGAAATGTGAGTGTAGGCTTATCCAATGTCCCAGTATGAGACTGTACCACATTTCTGCTAGAGTTTTCAGTATGCTGTTGGGGCTGCCACCCTTGCGTATCATAGAGGCGCATGGCTTGCGTATGATGGCTTGGAAGTCATAAATTTCCGCATATGCGAACATGCCTGATGTACTCACATGATCTAACCAAGATTTTGTCTGGACTTTAAAAGAGACTGTGACCTCTGAGTTTGTTTCGGCCTTTCTTCTCAGAGTAGTCAGATAGGAAACGCCGACCTCATCTAGCTTTAAAAAATATGTTCGACATATAAAAGTGTTTGTACAAACCAACTTACAGAAATAAAATCATTTATCATTTACTGCAGTAGCATGGCAGCCCCATCAACACTCTGAATGAATTATTATTTCAACCTGTTATATTATATACCTGGATTGCCTGGACTACAGTATTAAATTATGTGTTATGTTATTTTTCTCTCGTGTTAAGTACAACCGGCAGGTGGACGGAAAATTATTAATCGCGTAGTTTTTATTTATTTTTTTGGTATTAATATTTATTTTTATATTTTATATTTATGCTCAGTCCTAGCAGTGACACTGATTCGTTTCATTCGTTGGATAGTGATGCTCCTTTCTTAGCCTACACTCTAGTTTCTCTTTTTTCCGATGTCTCCAGGAACTTTAATGCAGTCCACATAAATGCCCAGAGTATTCCGGCCCACTTCCCCGATATGCTGGCAAGCTTTGACTGTAAGAATATTCATGCGATTCTTGTTTCCGAATCATGGTTAAAACCCTGTCTTCCCTCTTCCTCCTACTCCCTACCTGGATTTCAACTTATCAGGAATGATCGCGTGGTCGGTGGTGGTGGCGGGGTGGCCATATATCTTCGTAATTATATTCCTTTTTCCATAATTAACATGTCCACACAGCCGCCCCCGCCGAACGCTGGTGAACATCTTTTCTTGGAAGTTGAATTACATCATACTAAGATTCTCCTAGGGGTTTACTACTGTCCCTCTCTTAGAATTAATTTCTTCTCTTCTTTCGAACGTATTTTAGAACATTTTATCCCCTCTTACAGTCACAGTATCATAATGGGCGACTTTAATACATGCCTCCTTAAACAAGATTCCCGCTCTTCTTCTCTTCGTCATATTGTCGAATCTACCAATCTTTCTATTCTTTATCTTGGTGCCACTCACCATTTTCCTAACTCTGTCCCCTCGCTTCTTGATCTTATTATTGTCTCATCCTTCGATAACGTCGCTAAACATGGTCAATGTTCTGCCGACGCATTTTCCTATCATGATCTAATTTACACTTCCTATAAAATTCGACCTCCTAAGCATAAGTTCAAAACTCTTCTGCTTCGCAATTTTGATGCCATGGACGTTGATCGTCTGCGAAAGGACGCCAGTAACATTGACTGGACTCCGCTGGTCACATCCTCGTCCGTCGACGAACAAGTTGATATCTTGACGTCTACCCTCATTCAGCTTTACGACGCACATGCACCTATTCGAGCTGTAAGGGTTAAACATCTTCCAGCGCCATGGTTGACTAATGAAATTAAAGTTTTACTAGGCAAAAAGGCAGCTGCGAAGTTTAAGCTTAAAATTCGGCCCAACGACGTCAACAGGGAAAAATACGTCTCAATAAGGAACCAATGCAGCAAGGTGTGTAGGAACGCACAACGCCAACATATCCATAATTCTGTTCAAGGCGGTGATCCAGCCAAAGTCTGGAAATTTCTCAAATCATTAGGTATCGGAAAAAAGACTCATGACACGGTTCCTAAAGACTTGGACTTCAACTTACTTAACAGTCATTTTTCTACTTCGCCCGTATTGGATAGGGCCACCAAAGCAACTACGCTTAGTTATCTTTCAAATCTTCCGATACCTGATTATTCTCCTTTTGTCTTTAGTCAATTCACTGCCTGTGATGTTAAAAAGAGTATTGTATCGATTACATTCAACGCTGTTGGTAGTGACTGTGTCAGCCGTAATATGATCATCCCCATCCTTGATAACATTACCCCTGTCTTCCTTTATATCCTCAATTTCTCTATTTCCAGTGGTGTCTTCCCACAATCCTGGAAAGATGCCCAAATTATTCCTTTACCCAAAAAATCTCATCCTGAATCTTTTTCTGACTATCGTCCCATTTCTATTCTTCCTTTCCTATCCAAAGTCCTTGAAAAACTTGTCCACGATCAACTTAGCACGTTCCTTATCAAACAAAATCTGCTAAATCCTTTCCAGTCTGGTTTTCGACGCGGACACAGCACTACCTCAGCACTTGTACACATTACGGACGATATCAGGTCGGGCATGGAAGTGGGAAAGTTAACGGTACTTGCTCTGCTCGATTTTAGCAATGCCTTCAATACCGTTGACTTCGACATTTTGCTTGGCGTCTTAAGCTCTTTTAACATATCTCCTCCGGTAATTGACTGGTTTCGTAGTTACCTGTTAGGCCGCCGGCAGCGTATTTGCACTGACGAATAGTTCTCTTCTTGGTGTCACACCTCTGCCGGTGTGCCGCAGGGTGGCGTTTTATCTCCTCTTCTTTTCGCACTCTTTATTAATGCTATCTCTCAACGACTTTCTTCTTTCTACCACCTATATGCTGATGATCTCCAGATTTATACCCAAGCCCCTCTTGGAGAGTTAGGAGATGCCATTGAGACGATTAATATAGACCTGGCTCGAATAGGTGACTGGAGTGCTCAGTTTGGACTGAAGATTAATCCCGCGAAGACTCAGGTGACGGTTGTTGGTAGTTCCCGGACTGTTCCTAAAATTGATTGGTCGACGCTTCCCCAGGTTTCTTTCAACAACACCATTATTCCTATAGCTAACACTGTGAAGAACTTGGGGATTTATATCGACAGCACTCTTGCCTGGACCAAACAACTGCAGGAAGTTAGTCGTAAACTGTTTGCTTCTGCGGGCTCCCTGAGGCGTCTTCGTAATTTTCTTCCCATCACCACTAAAATTGCGATAGCACAATCTCTTCTTCTCCCTATCCTGGACTATGCTGATGCCAGCTATCTTGATCTCACCCAAGACCAATTGGATAAGCTTGAGCGACTTCAAAATCTCTGTATTAGGTTTATATTTGGCTTGCGCAAATATGATCACGTTTCTGAATTTCGTACTAAGCTCAAATGGCTTCCTATTCGCCTTCGCCGGAATGCACACATACTCTCTTTGCTTTATAATGTGCTTTTTAATCCTTTTACCCCTTTTTATCTTAAAGAACGTTTTCAGTTCCTCTGTGACACCCATTCTAAGTCCTTGAGATCATCGGAGAATTTAAAATTGAGTGTTCGTATGCATTCCACTTCCTTCTTCGACAAATCTTTTACGATTCAAGCAGTTCGGTTGTGGAATGTATTACCTATAGAAATAAGACGTGCTCAAACACTGCCAACGTTTAAGAAAATGGTAAAGGAGCATTACCTTTCACTATAATTTTTAGTCTTTTCCTTTCTCTGTCATATATTCGATATTTATTAGTATATTAGATATTTTTTATATTGGGTATTTATGTATTTTATGTTATTATGTATAAGTAAGTAATATTATTTATGATCATTGTACACTGACAGCCCTAAATTCTTCTCCTATCGTTTTAGTCCATCCAAAGGTTGTCTGTAAGAGATTGCCCTGTGCGATAAGACCGCCCATTGTACACTTTGTTTTTAAAAATGATTGTTCTGTATGTTTGTATTTTTGTGGTGTACAATAAAGTATATAATAATAATAATAATTATATTGAACACGCAGAGTGCTGTATACCCTCTGTGTATAGTTGACCGACAGACTGCATGTAACGTCTGAAAATACGCTCTTAGCAGCGTAGCTTTTACGTCAGTCGAGCATTCCGCAAATCTGCTAGTGAACAGCCAATGCGTGCAGGGCGTTGGCTCACGCTCAATTTCCAAGTGGTCCTTGAGGTCTTCGGAAACCCAGTAGCCCAGATACATAAAAACTACCTAACCTTTCGCGTCATTATATTTTGATTCCAATTCATTTAGATATTAATTAAAACAGTAGAATTTAAAGAGCCTTTGTTTTGAAAAGCCTGATTTGCTATTGGTCGATGATACTCCTTATTATACCAAGAAACTTCGAGAAACTTCGGCCGGATTATTTGTTTATTAATTTACGCGGTTTAACAAATTCCAAATTACGGGAAAAAAATTCGGGTGTAGATCATAATTAGCTGGTTGCGGTCGAAAATCATGGATAGTGGTTACCTAACTTCTAACTCGTCAAAACTTTGTTGAGGTAAAACCTTCATAATAAACAGACCATTATTATATTAATTGATAAGGACGGCCATTTTAAGAGAATTGCCTTCAATTTTTTTTTTACTTTTTCTTTTATCAAGAAATCATATTTTTGTCTTCTTTCTAATGATGTTTACGCTAATAAACGTTGCTAAACAGATATTTTAAGCAAAAAACTGAAAATCACATATTTATAATATAAATACCTTTGTGATTTTCAGTTTTCTGATAAAAATATTCAAACTAGATGAAATAAAATAAGCCAAGAACAAGCCGTGGCTTCGCACCAACGACACGACTTTTCCCGAGCTGCGTTGTTCACTTACCGCTCCAGAAATCTATCTGTATGCTAAAAATCACGTCGATACCTACGTTGTCTCGTGAAAGAAGGGAAAACCACAAGCTAAGAAATCAATAAACACACTTTTAGGAACCCAGCATTATTCTATACAAATATGAAGTTAGCGGGCATGCCGTGTGAATTTCTCATTTCATTTTCGAAGATCTTTATTTCAAATAAAATTAAACAAGAAATGCACTTACCCTAAGACACATTAAAACATCACACATAACACTTTATGAGGCTTTAACATTCACCTTTCAAAGTTTATCAAAATGATTTTAACAAGAGCTGATTATAACCTAAACTTTTAACTACATGTTATGGTGGCTTATTAATAGTTTTACAAATTATTTAGAAAACATAATTTTGCCGCTTGCATGTAGGTATAATTAATTTATAATATAATTCCTAAAACGCCACTATATCCGCTCCAACGCGCACATGTGAACATAGGCTAATAGACCGAATCTCACACCTAATTGAGACCCAATCACCCGCTCTTAATTGAACTTCGATGTCTTACACTTGCTTCGCACATACTCATGTATGTATAACCCTGACTCCTTATACTGACTCGTTCTAATCTAAAGCTGCGAAGCAAAATTATCATATTTGCAAACCATGGTTGAAACTATAAGATATAACGCTTACTGCTTTTGTTTTGAAGAAAAGATTTCTTTATCGTCTCTTTCCTGAAAATCGTGTATTGAGAATCCTTATGTGGTCTACGGAAAAGACTAATGAGAGAGAGATGCATTGGACACATAAAACTTCCTTAGTACCAATTTTGGTGTTAGGAAGGGATAGTAGCTGAAAGTAATAATGACAGTGATCATGAGCTTATACAATGAGATCTATAACCCTGATCAGACAAGAAGACAAAACATTACTTCGTTAGACCTCAGCGTCTATGTGCAAGATTTATCCTCATCCAGACTGTTATTACATGTTCTAACGTCTATTCAATTAACCCAAGAAACGAAATAAATGTAGAACCTACTATCTACACTCGATCCAACAAAAACGTATCTCGTACAACTAATCCGTAGCCGAACAGCTAAGTGCAGAACAATTACGACCACAAACTCATCTAATAGGAACAATTGGCCCTTATCATTGGCGTGAGCGGACGAAAGTTAAAATCACATTACCGTCGCTAACGAGACGATGGAGGCGGTAACTGTCATGTTCCCCTGAGTGATGTAAGTGGGGAGACGTAGAGGTCGCTGGAATAGTGCCGGATTTGAAGAGTAAAACTAGGTGGACTGATCTTCGTTTTATTCTGTTGCCCTGGTAGGTGATCAGAGGATTTATGACATAATGAGGAAAACTCATCGAGAAACGTGATGGATACCTATCTTAAGAGAAGCACCTGCCCCCCTAGCCAAGTTACAAACGTTACGTATCGAACCTCTTTCTACAATCGTTAACGCCTTCTATTTGTATGGTCTGACCACGTGACTTAACGTTCAGTTGTGTCATTCCCATACATTGACTGATTTTCTACTAGCGTTATCGATTGTAGATTGTTAACTTGGCTACAGGCGCTGGTTATAACGAAACAATAGATTAAATTAAGATCTGTTATATTTTGGTACGCTGCTAGATGAACGCATTAACATAATGAGAAAATATCCTATAGAAACTGGCGAAAAATCTGGTAATGATGAAAGCAAAATGATTATTTGAAACGGAGACTCTTACTACCCAAGCAGTTTGAGTATTCTCATATTTTTCGCACAGAACGTTTCCTGAACTGTCGTTCTATAAATACTTAAGTTATTACAGTCGCAATCACCCATGCTTTAGACCACACGTCAAGCGAAAACCGTGCGGTCGGCCGTAGCAATCGTTATTGGGTGGTAATTCGAGGGTATAAACGTGTAAGTGGTAGGAAAAGACTTTGTTATTATTGTCGCCAGACGGCGATGATAGAGGGAGCCACTACTGTGTCCGACGATAATCCCAACGCTAATGCCGAGTAATTTTAGCTTATCCGAAATGGTACGGTTTTAAACAAAGTTTTGGTTGATCCCCTTGTAATCTCTGCCTACATTGTATCAGAGAACTTGATTTAGTCTGCGTCTTTGAACACGTTTGTCTAGCCCTTTTTCTAACTATTTTGGGGGCAGCTTTTAGCTTGACCTTATATATTATACCAGCATTTACTTGGAGTGAGGCAGTCGCTAAATGACAAGATGTAGCATTCAGATGCAGATGACCGACCTCTATGGTCTAAAACCTAGCAGTTTAGACTGGTTGCTTGATTTTCAGACCTCAGACAATCCGTTGCAACTGTCAAAGATCGAACGGTAGACCAGTCTGTCTGTGACCAAATGAGTGCCGGGAACAACGGCTTTAACAGTACTTTCAGACGCACGGCAGAGTCACGGTATATAATGCACTAGCTTCTGCCAGCGGCTTCTACCCAAGTGAAACGTGTTTTAACATCCCAAGGAAACATTATACCGGGATAAAAAGTAGCTTATGTGCTATTCCAGACTAAAATCTATCTCTGTGCCAAATTTTATCTAGATCCGTTCAGCCGTTCTGGCGTGATTGAGTAACAAATCTACATAAACACACAAATTCATCCAAACATTCACATTTATAATATTAGTAACATTCTAAACTTCTAAATATTTGCATCATCATCATCAGCCTTTTAATGTTCCCACTGCTAGGACACAGTCCCCCTCTCTGTGCGGTGGAATGGGCCGTAATCCACCACGCGAGCCTACTGCAGATTGGTCGATGTCACATGTCTTCGAAGTTTTAATTCTAGGACATGCCGGTTACCTCACGATGTTCTCCTTCACCGTTTTGAGAGTAGTGGTTATGAAATAATTTATACAAAATAAAGCGCCTGCCTAGGTTTGAACCGATGACTTACAAGTAGTAACCTATTCCGTTACCACTTGGCCACCAATGCTATGCACTCTGTGCTGCAAAATATTTTGTTAACTATAAACTTACAGAGACTTATGAAACGTTATGCCGCCTCCACATGCTCGCTGTTTGCCACAAACAGGGTGAACAGCAAACACGTACCGAATACTGACCACAAACACCCGACACAAACACGGCATCCACACGCTTGGCGAACATGCTAGTCTATTCCGGATTGGCAAACATGGCAGAAGATGAGCTTGTTGTGGCAGCGATTACTTTCGGGTTAAACTCCTCATTTTTCACACGATTCGTAAATTTGACCACCACTATTGACTCCGTCCGCCGCCCGCAAGCTGGCGCGTACTACTCAACTGAACAAGCGTTTGGATACATAACAAACACGTTCGTCGAACACCATTTGATTTGTGCACAAAAACCGACACCGATGCCGAACACGGGCGAACACAAACAAAAACAGCCAAACACAATCAAACACCCATCTATACGTTCGTGTTCGTTGTTTGTTGTTTGCTGTTCGCCATTGTTTGGCAAGCGTGTGGAGGCGGCATTAGGTAGTAGTACTAGTAGATAGTAATCCAATCCATCGAACAACTTCTTTGAACTACTTCAGCAAACGTATCTAAGCCTTGACTGATGAACCTATCATAACCCATGCAGCAGTTCCATAACCACAAGCGTCTCTCTTTTGAACTGAATGAAATTAAACTTTGACAATATAGCAGTGACAATGGGTTGTAATAAAAAAAAAGTAATGTATCACTTTCGCGCTTTATTCTCGCACCCTTTACACGCTCCGTTACAGATGTACTGAAGAAGATTTCACGGATGTGAAATTCATTCGAAACTTTATGGCGTTATGAGTTGAAAGTTTGCAATGCGATGTTAATATCTGATGTATGGGTACAAACAAAACAATACTGTAAAAGGCAGTGTAGGTACCCAAAGAAAGCAGCAATGGTGAGATTATGACGAAGGGTAAAATTGTAAATGAGGAGAAGTGAATGGTGTAAATGTTATGGACCAAGTGATTAATACGGCATTATTCATAATGCCCAGGGATTTTAATTAAATACCTTATTCTGATAAAAACTATTAAAATAATTATAATTGACCAGGCTTTCTGAATAATGCTCATCATTTATTGCGCCGGATAATAAACAGCTGTGTTTTTATTTTAATTATTTAAATGTTGACAATGGTTTTAATATGGAATACTAAGTACGATTACTATTTAAGCCACAAAGTCGATGGATCCCCGCTGCTCCTATTGTTATTGGTTTTAATAATGTATACCGCGGGGCTCTTATTTCTGTCTGCAGGGTCTAATGTAACATAACATAAAAGAGATGACGGGAGCTGAGTTCGCTCACTTCAGCTCCAGTCATCTTCTTCGAACCTAACTTATCCGTGTCGGGGTCCCTAAGCTCCCAAGCTCGCTTCAATTCATTGACCATAATTATCGAATTACCCAACCGTTACGTAGAAATATTCATAATATCCAGAAAATGTGATAAATATAGAAGTTTCAATTAGTATCCATTACATATACCGATTTGACTTGACTAGATTCATAATGCCCAGACATTATACACAATGTCCTGATTAATCACTTGGTCCATGATATATATACAGGACAGCTTTGTATTCGTCGCAAGTTGATGTCAATAGACAACTAGGAAAGGTGTTATTGGATTATTAGATCTGAAATATCTTTGCACCAGCCCAGTTAAGCTTGGATTTAGGCGTATAAGCATGCGGCGGGTTCGCGATGAGTGCTAACGCGTGCCCGTGTTCCCGCCATAAGCGGCAAGGAGGACACCGTGGTGGTTTTAGTGGGTTGGAGTCCCACATAAATGCGCTATCTCCCCGTGGTGATGCAGTGTGCATGAGTATTACTCTAGGCAAAAAAAAGCCTTAAACTATCCCCATTCTATATGCATTATACTTATACCTTTGACCTTTCAGTCCTGTCATTAAAATATCAAGTTCAATCAAATGAAACCGTCTCAACCAAAAATTATAAAACTTATCTACCTTAACACGAAGTTCGAAGCCTCAATTTTTCAATTAGACATCCACAAAATTGAGCGCCAAACATTTTAAATCGGATCCGCGGTCGTTTTATTTCTCCTTCGGAACCGGCTCCGTTCAATAGGATCCAGAAGCGGTGCATCTCTCATCTTTGAGCTACTGATTAGCCCTGTCGCAGCCACGCTGCAGTTAAAGAGAAGCGAGGTTTATCGGAGATTTATTTCATTAAAGTTGGGTAGTTGTAAATTTTGGGACTGATTAATTGAGTTGTCTAGATTTTGTGTTGAGGTTCGAGGATTAAAGATTTATCAGGTAATAAATGTTGCCCTACCACTGCTCTGGAAAGCAGTGGTGGCCCTGAGTTAATGGCCGCGACTCGTCTTGTAGACTTGCAAGTCATGGGTTTGGCATTACAAATGTTAAAAATTGTTTTAAATTATTTCATCACTACATTGCTAACAAAACAGTATAGATGTCGTGTAGAAACTGGCATCAGGCATGTCCTAGAATCAAAAATTCGGAGACATAATATGTGTAGGCAACTCATTCTGCATTATCTATGCCTTTTTAGTCTATGTCTATTATTGTATTTTGTTAGTTGTAGTTTATTGTTATCTGTGGCATGCGAGCTGGCAGCCTCGCATGCGCCGTATGTTGCTGTCCTTGTCGCCCTTGTGCGGGCGTGCCCTATTGTCCTTGTTGGTCTGTAGCCAACGTTGCCGTTCTTGGCAACGCCACGACCTGTGCGGGCGCAGAGCTCAAGGCTGAAGGCAGTCGCCAAATATTCAACCTGGGAGTAGGACGCGCGCGGCCCCGTTTGCCCCATTGTCGTTAAGGGAGCCTCTTTCACTTCTGCTTGTACTATGTAAGTAGCCGTATTTGTTGATTGTTCTGTGTTTCTGTGTAAAGTGTATGGTTATGTGATTGAAATAAATTACACAAGTTTGCCAGTAATTTGGTATTGAGTTTCCATTGTGTTTAAAATAATCCGGTCCTAATCGCAAAAATATGACATCGACCAACCCGCACTGAGCCCGCACTGGGTCTGTGTGTCAGCAACGGGAATGAATACTATTTCAATACAAAACGATCGGGTTGCGGTCACTGAGGCCATCGAGAATTCACCACCATCTAAAGTGAGTCCCTGTTATGAATATCGTCACTCTGATCGTAAAAATCATATTTATTTAACTTCTTTACCTATGTTAGAATTTCATAGTATCAGACAAGTCTGCCTTATTTCCAAATTGAAAGAAAACTGGAAAAGCTTTATCAGACCCAAACACAACCAAAACTATAAAAATAACAGAACAAATACCGCCGACACTTTATAAAACAACGTACACAAAAACTCGATCTCTCGATGAGAAAAAAGCCCCAGGGTTCGATCTCATAGACAGAAAGGTCCTCGTGGAACTGCCTAACAAAGCGATCGTTTTCCTAACAACTATCTTCAATAGTATGCTAAGAGTGGGTTATTTTCCTATGCTGTGGAAAGTATCACAAATCATTATGATTCACAAGCCGGGAAAACCTCCCCATGAAATGACATCCTATAGGCCCATTAGTTTGCTACCTGTACTTTCCAAGCTTTTTGAGAAAATTCTGTTACGCCGGCTCCTAAATTCAATGTCAATCATCCCTGATCATCAGTTTGGCTTCAGAACAGAACATGCCACTACAGAACAAATTCACAGAGTGTGCCGCATCATCAGAAATGCTTTGGAGACTAAAAAATACTGTTCCTCAGCCTTCCTCGACGTACAACAGGCCTTCGACAGAGTATGGCATAAGGGACTACTATGCAAGATAAAATCACACTTGCCACACTCCTTTTACAACATTCTGGAATCGTACCTATCCGATAGAATATTCCAGGTAAAGGAAGATAAAAGTACCTCTGGTTTCCATAACATACTAGCGGGAGTACCCCAAGGGTCAGTTCTTGGTCCAGTACTGTACACTATCTTCACAGCAGACCTACCGCAAACCCCTGGAGTGACAATTGCCACTTATGCAGATGACACCGCAGTCCTGGCTTGTAGCAGTTGCCCCAACAAAGCGTCGCAAATACTTCAAGATAGTCTGGATGAAATTCAACTCTGGCTTGCCAAGTGGAGGATTCGTGCTAACACCTTGAAATCGGTTCAGGTCGCCTTTACGCTTAGACGCCAGCAATGAAACTTGGTTCTAATCAACTCCCGCAAAGCGACTGCGTCAAGTACCTAGGTATGCACCTGGATCAGCGACTAACATGGAAAAAGCACATTGAATCAAAACGAAAAGAGCTCGACATTAGATACAAAGGCATGTACTGGCTACTGGGTAGAAATTCCAAACTGTCCGTAGACAATAAGGTCTTGATTTATAAGACCATACTAAAACCTATATGGACTTATGGCATTCAACTGTGGGGCACCGCGTGTGACTCAAATATCAGCATAATTCAGAGAACTCAAAACAACATATTAAAACAGATTTCAAGTGCTCCATGGTTTATTAAGAATGCTGAAGTACACGAACACCTGCAGATGAACACAGTCAAGGAAGAAATAAGGTTGTTTTCTCAAAAATACAAATCCAGGCTGGAGAGACACCCTAACCAATTGGCCGCTCAACTCACAATACCAGATTGTGTCAGCAGACTCAAAAGACGCAACATCCTACAACTAGATGATATGTAGACAGTTGTATTACTAATAAGAGAGTTGCTCCTGATGGGGAATAGCTCTTACCCGCTAAATCCTCCTTCAACTCATCTGCTCATAGTTTTAAACTGATTGCAAGATAAGCAAAGAACAAAAAAAAAAAAAAAAAAAACTCGATCTCGAGAAAAATCATTAGGGACATTCGAAGAAAAAAAAGGAGCAACACAAAAACTTTTTCACAGAAACATCCCGTAGTATACCGCACCGTCTCCTTAACACGTCGCTTCTGATTGGCCGATAACATTCACAGGGACGTTATCTCAAACTTGCCCGACGTGGCACGCTCGTTCTTGCCAAGAAATCAAAACACTCCACCAGACCTCACAGACGAAAACCACCCTTAAAACAGTCACGTTAAAGTCCAACAAACTGTTTAAGGGTTCCCAAACTATGTTGGCCGTCACGGATCTTCCACTTACGTTCTTTTACAAGCCAATTACAGCGGTCGATGTCCACACCTTTTTGGTGCTTCACAGATTAAAGGGAATCGTTAAGAAGCGGTTGTCTTAACAAAGACTTTGGCGATTAAATGGCTTGCTTAATTATTTTATAGATTTTAATAAATTTTAGTGTTTTTAAGATTTAGTTTAGTATTTATATCCGTATGCCACGAAGGGTCAAGCAGAGGGCACATTTTGGCTTGTTATTTTAAGTCCCATGTTATAGGAGGCGAGTATAGACTCGGAATTATTCTCGATTGATGGCAATAGTGCAATCAGCCAAGAACAATTCCAGACTCTAGGCTGCTACCGAGAAATTCTAGAAGAAAACCCAATAACATTTTTGACCGACCTGGGAATCGAACCCAGGATCTTTTAATTGGCAAAAGTGTTTGCGGCCACTTCACCAACGAGGCAGTCTCAGGCCAGAAAGGTATCTTGGTCGGTCGGTGGTTAGGTCTTTCTATACAAGTATAGGTGCTTTGCACCAAAAGTTGAATGCATCTGCTGTACTTAAATCAAAATAGTTCACGAAATTCGAACAAATCCTAATAATACACCGAAACACTTCACGTTCACACCATAACTTCGGCTTTCGTGCATCGTTCACACTATCGCAATAAAATGCCAGCCATTTTGAATAGTATTCCAAAAAAGAGTAAAAAATACATTTGAATTTTCCTCCAGCCAGCATTACACAAACATCTTGAAGTGCCCTTCAACATTTTACGACAAGATTCCAGAAGGCTTAAATTGTGAAACCTTTTTTTTTCTATGCTAGCAACTGTTACATCATGATATAAAAATAAGGAATTTTGCTGTTTAATAGCTAGAATTAACATTGAATAAAGGCAAAACATAATGAATTAGGAGATGTTGCTAGGGAATAAAATAAAAGATGTTTTGGACACTCTTTCCTTGATATCAGTCAACGAAAATATGATTGGACATGACAAATTGACAATGACAGAGTTTTGGCAAAAATATAAATAAATAGACCGTATGAGAAATAATATTGTTTTCGAAAAGATTATTTGAGATTTACGTAAAAAGAAGCTGCAGTTCTTTTAATAAATACAAATTACATACTACAGTCTTAACCATGTAAAAAGGTTCATAACATTAAGATATTCAAAAATCACAATTCGTCGTAATTTTTATAACAATAATTCCCAACTTCACAGATTCCTGTTCATTCGTTATTTCCGAAAACCAACAAGCTCCAGGGCCGCATAATACTTGACTAATAAAATCTCAATCAACAAAGCTCCCCACTTGAAGCAAAAACTGGGCAAAAATAGTCCCAGAAAAGGCGACAGTATTCGTACAATCATTATAAACGCTGAAGTAAGTTACCACGCTGAAGTACGCACCGAACTAAGGCATTCTCTCGTCTATGTTCTCCTGGTATTTCCTTTGACGACACGTCAAAGGAACGGGTCAAAGGCACACAATGAGATCGACTGGACTCGAACAACTTTCTACATGATCAGCCCACGTTTCTGATGCTCTGGTAGAATTGCATCACGTTGCTTTTATATTATGTAGAATATTTTATTTGATTTTGTTGCGAACGTTTATAAGAATTTATGCTTTTAGTGACGAAACTTTTCAGTTGAATGGTGTTCTATGAGCTACAATACAGTAAACAATAAAGATAAATCAAGTAAAACATGTAATATAGGTATTCATTCAAACTATATTGAGACAATCAGTGTGCCGTCATGTGTGAGTAATGTTTTTTATTACAATCATAATAATGTTAATGTATTTCTGTAGGTCATACTGGCAACCAGCTTACGAAAACAATAGGATAGCATTTTTTTGTATTTTATATGCTTTTATATTAATCGTATCCAGATTTTTAAGATGCCGTTAAAAATATTCAATTAATAAAAATCAAAGAATTTCCAAACTTAAGTGGCAGTGGGCAAGGCACATTGCTCGCAGAACGGATGGCCGATGGGGCCGAAAAGTTCTGGAATGGCGACCGCGAACCGGAAGACGATACGTTGGAAGGCCTCCCACTAGGTGGACTGATGACCTGGTTAAGGTTGCGGGAAGGCGCTGGATGCGAGACGCACGGGATCGGTCAATGTGGCGACGCCTAGGGGAGGCCTATGTCCAGCAGTGGACGTCTTTCGGCTGAAATGATGATGATGATGATGATGAAGAAAAATCAGTAATATTATTTTTTAACGCCCAACGGAAAAAGAGGGGTGCTATAAGTTTGACGTATGCACCTGTGTATTTGTGTATGTTTGTATTTGTGTATCTGTCTGTGGCATCATAGTTCATAAACGGGTGAACTGATTTTGATTTCCTTTTTTTTGTTAAAAGGTAATTTTATCGAGAGTTTTCTTAGCTATATTTGATGTAAATCGGTTAAGCCGTTCAAAAGCTATGGGCGTTTTACTGTTTGAATAGGGGTGTTTTCGCAAGATTACGTGTCATAATTACGTGTTCAATAGAATGTGATGTGAGAAGTACAAGGCCGGCCGGCATAGCGACTCTAGAGATAGGCCCGCAGGTCCAACACAATAAATCTTTCGGTTATGACGACGACAGTCGCCAACGACCTTGAAAGAACCCGCGCGACACAAAATTCAGTAGTTTTTTTGTACTATCCTTAATATTCTATGACTTAAAAAAAAGCCTTTGAGTAAAATTTAGATAGTTAAATTGTCTTTGAGATGGTGAAATTTTTGTTAAAATACGCCCGGTGGTTATGGTGTGATTGTATTTTTTTGTTGTACATATTAGAAATAACTTTACATATTATTTACACTATATGAATAAAACTCAACATTTTCATACATCAAATTATATAAACATATATTTTTTTTTCCCAAAAATTTACAACTAGTCGTTTAGACGTGATTTTTATTTTTAAAACAGCTACTAAGGGGTATCTGCGCCTTTTGCCGAAAATGGATCGTGGATGGCCAGAACCATCCATTTCATACTGACACTCCTCCATGCCTCGGAAAGCGCTTTAAGCCTTCTTTAAGCCGTCATCAAGATCACCTGTCATATGTAGATTTTGGACAGTAATTACGGGTAGTCAAAAGCCAGAATATTATTATCTGACAGCAGTCCTGCCAAAGGGTATCGTGTTACCCAGATACTCGATTATGTAGATCAGATATGCATTCACTCCTTGCATCTGGTTAGACGAAAAGCCGGGCCCAACATAAAATAAAGCTTGCTTATGATGCCTACATCAAAAGAGCAGAGATCGATATAACGAAGGACTCGGAAAATTTCTGGTTTTTTGTTAGGGAACAGCGCTCCAAACAAAACTGTTGGGAGTACGAATATGAAGATAGAGTGTTAACTGGTTTAAACGCTGTAAATTCTTTTGCAAATATTTTAAGTCAGTTTTTTTACCCGATAAGCCCTTACTGTCTAAAGAACGCGCTGAGCGCGGGGAGTCCGTTGTGTTGTCATCTCGCATCGCTTTGAAGAACATAAGCAGTAAAGATTTGCTGCTAGCTGTCTAGCGCTTGAAACCCCGGTCATACACTAGGCCGTTTATTGTGAAGGACTGCATGGGGGCTTTATGGTGCCATTCTTATTTATTTTAATTTTGCTCTTAAAAGTGCAATTTATCCCTTGCTTTGGAAACTTTCTCGTGTCACTCCCATACACAAGGATGGCTATAGGTCGCGCATCTCGAACTACACGACTATTGCGGTTCTGTCGGCCTTCGGCAAGTTGTTAGAGTCTATACTGAACAGACACATAACCAGAAAGTTCAGACCGCTACTAAGCGAATATCAACATGGGTTCAGAGCCGGTAGGTCAACTGCGAACAACCTAGTGAACTTTGTGGATTATGTTGTCACTGAGATGCACAGCAGTAAGCAGGTAGATGCAGCATATGTTGATTTCAAAACGGCTTTTGTCTATAATGACGTGCTATTGCATAATTTCTCAGTGATAGGATTTACGCCTAAACTATTGAAATTGATTATTAGCTATTTCTGTAATCGCAGACAGTATGTTCAACTCGATGGTTATCGGTCTCATACGTATATAACTCAGTCTGGAGTGACTCAAGGAAGCACTTTTGGCTCAAACCAATTTCTTGTCATGGTCAATAACTTGCCGGAGGTCATCAGGACGGCAAAGTGCCTTATGGTTGTTGACGATACTAGATACGTCCTACTTGGGTATAGGGACTGCTGATTTTGATCATCATATTCGCCCGCTGTCGCTCGCCGCAAGTGTCACAACAATCCGCGATCTCGGCGTAATGTTGGATTCTGGGATGACTTTCAATGACCACATAACCAATCTGTGTAAGCGTGCACACAAATCTCTCGGGATCGTCTAGAGGCAGTCGGCTCGGTTAACCAACGTATAATGTACAATCTCATATTAGAGCGCGTTCAGCGTAAATTCTGCCGGTACCTGTATCAAAAATATATATGGGTTTTACCCCTACTTATACTCATCTGTGTTCGTCTCAGGAATGGTGGGTATTGATACCCTCGCGCTGAGACGTAAATTTACGTCTTTTTTTATTTATTTTATAAATTTCTTTTAGCACTACTTTATGTTGCTAAACGTTAAAATCGACAACCCTACGGCAGGCTCTAGACAAGTGGCATTCGATGTCAGCGAAGGTGATAGTCGAAATGTCACAATGTAAGGGATATATCACGTGATTTTTCGATATCGCTTGTCAATCCCATACAATTTTGCCTTTTTGATTATCGCTATCGCCACGCTTGGACCATATAACGTCACTTGTCTAGAGCCTCTTTGTGGAATATCCCCACCGGCTCAGTACACGCGCCCTCTACTTCCGGGAAGCGAATATTTTCACGAAATGAAAAAAATCGTTTCCCTCAATGTTGAAGATAGAGATTATATCGGCAAACGTCAATATGTCAGGCCTTGTATTTGCTAGGTAGGTAGGTACACCCTCGTCCTGTTGATCATATCAATTTGTATCGCGCATATTTTTTTTATTTTTTTTTTTAATACCTGGCGTCTCGCAGTTCGGCCAAAGTAGCCGTCCACTGCTTAACCGGACTAACCTGTGGAGACTAAGCTATGTAGCCTCCGGCCAGGCTTAAAATTTCTAAACCTAAAGCGACAGCACTAAGGGCTACCCCAGTTGGGGTTCCGACCCCAACTGGGGTAGCCCTTAGTGGTCCGCCTCGGCTCAGGGCGTCGCTTGGGGGATGGCAAAGGCCGGATCTGATAAAGTGATTCTACCATCCGTTCGGAAAAGCCTACGTGGAGAAGAACGGACAAGAAACTCCAATAATATCTGACTGGCATTTAACTATGGCTCAGCACGCGGGCTAGCTTATAGAATCGAAAAGGATTACGCGACGAGCCTCTGCGGTGAGGACGGAACGAATATGTAAATTAATTTTGTATGAACGGAGGGTTCGTACTATTTACGAACATACTGACCGTCCTTGTAGACAAGGCTATCGAGCTCCTTAGTAATGGACTCATACCTCGAAAAGAGGTTGGAGCATTCAGCGGGAAGGAGAGAGCCCGCATTCCGGATTTCAGTATCCAGAGCACGGGCTTGAGGGGTCATAAATATTGAGTACGCGCTAATTTTATTTTTAGCGACGCATATATATGGCTTTTGCCCGGAGGGGCGACAGGGGGCTGGCACTTAGCAGCAGGGGTGGTGGAAGCCACCTTCTGGCTTTGTGCGGTCATAGGGGCGGCGGGGGGCATTGAGTCGGGGATAAGAATTGGCGCTGCGATGGGAGTAGCCATCAGAGCTGGAATCGGCTGGGAGCAAGACTGAGGAGCCACACTTTGGTGGTTCAGCTTACCCCAGGGTGAAGGCCTCTGAGGGGCTAGTCTGGGGGAATATCGCGCATAGAGAGCAGACGGTACTTATAACGTGTAGTTTATGTGATAATTCTGCGACCGTTGTGCTGTGATTGCAACTCTTTGACATACAAATATACTCTCTATACACTTTTTGTTAGCTCGGTTTCGATAAGGATCTGCGTCGAAAGCATGCAGATCTGAATTTCGAAAATTATTCCGCAGGAGTGAATTAATGTGATAAAAATGATTATATGCCCAATTCTAATCCAGGCCATACTCTATCTGTATTCCAACTTTCATCCATTTAAAAGTTGAGGCGTCTTCGAAATTTGCCAAACGTACACCCACGTCTTACTAAAAAACTCCTCAGCCTGAGTAGAAATAACCTCAAAATAATTATAGGGACAATAACAGGCCACACTCTTCTTAACAAACATCTATTTAACATAGGCGCCACGGACAGCCTATTTTGCAGGGGCTGTTTTAACGCCGAAGAATCAGTCGCCCACGTAATCCTGGAATGCGAGGCGGTAGCATCTCAACGCGAAGAAATCCTCGGAACAGTGAGGTCACCCCGTGAAGCCTGTGAAGCTCCCAGGATACTTCTATGCTTTTGACGGAGCTAGGCTGGCTATGTTAGCCAGTAACCCCACGTTAACGAACCAAATGGGAGTCTAAGTGCGGAAAAGGGTGTCCCTACCACTACCACTACTATGTTGAGGTGTCATGATTTTTTTTATTTTTTTTAGGATGATTACCGGTAAATGTTTACCGAAGTATATTCAAATACAAATATTTTTGCCATATAACAGTACCCTACTTCTAGGGCAGTCGGGACAAAAGAAATACTACCAAAAATAAAACAAAAAATCAGAACAAGCGCATTTACTAAACAACATAAAGGCATTTCTAAAAACATCGCTCTTTAAAATAAAAACCATAACAACACTTTCCTGTGATATTTTAAACGAAAACAAAGGTCGTTCGCCCCTTTTACAGAATAAACACCCAGAGCCGTTGAAAGTGTTGATACAAGTTATGTCGACCCACAGACACAAAATATTAACACCTAGGAAGAGGAGCTATCATAATTTCTCGCGGAGAGTGCCGACATAGTTTTCAAACTGCGGTCGGAGCAATGTTGTTTTTATGGTGTGAGTATTGCCTGGGTGCATGGTCGGGAATGTAAAAGCTCACGTGCCAATCTTTTGTTTGGGAAGGAATGGTGATATCGGAACGAAATAGTACCAATAACATAGGAAATCGAGAATTAGGGGTTCAGTGGTTAAATAGGATAGAATGAGAATCCTTGATCTTAACACACTTGAACACCGATGTAAATCCATCATTGATCAGGTAAAACAGTGATTTTAATGGCAAACATATCACAGAGACTGTTATTTATATTTGAATTATGCCACAGCAATTTAAAACCTGAACGCCAAACTAAAACCATATAAAAACAAACATGAAGTTTAAAGCGCATAACGGCAAAATTAATTTGTCGTTAAAAACTACATTCTCTCATAGTTTTAAAACAAAAACATCTAACTACAAGTATCGGAGAAAAACTGAACTATTATTTTAAAAGAACACCTGGTATTAGTATGAAGCATTTTTAAACGACTTCAAAAAGGAGAAGGTTCTCAATTTAACTATATTTTTAAGTTTGTTACCTCAGAATTTTTTTGAAAGTCGGTGTCAAAAAACGAAGAATCAAAAACAGGAGCTCCGACATCCGAAATTGAAGTTATTTTCAACCTAGTAGTATTTTTTTTGGAAGTCAGTTATATATATTTTTTTAAACAAACTGTTTGAACATATATTTTCAATACACATCTAATGAGCCCAAACACGATGGTGCTATCTGGTTAAGGAGTTGCTATGGCCACCTTCCGGCTTCATCATGAGACCAGCTCCATAGTAACATATTATTTCAATGATTCCAAAGTTACATAAGTACGCCAAGTTTCAGTTTAATCGGATGCCAGGAAGTTCTTAAAAATGGATAACTAGTTGCAGGAGACACATACAAACTAGTAATCTTATTCAACCTATATTGTCCCACTGCTGGGCAAAGGGCTCCCCCATAGCTTTCCACTCTGCCCGATTATTTGCCATCTCCTGCCAATCTCCCGTAAAAATGATTTTTTTTAAAGAGATTGATCAACAAATAGTTCAACTCGTTGTTCTTAGTGGAATAGGGGGCCCAAAACTTCTATGTTGACTGTACAATTTAATCCGAAATAGGCTTGGTAGTGTCGTTAATTGGCAACGACACTACTGGTAGTGCGGCTGGTAGTGTCATTGCCAAATAATGAGATTTAATCTGGCTATTAACGATTGTGATGGTACTTACCAAAACTAAAAAGAGATAAATAAAAACTATTTAACAAAAAAAAAAACCAACTAGCACAAAAATACCACGAAAAGTAAAGAAATTAATTCTGTAAATAAATTAAACGGCTTTAACGTCCGCTTATATCAGTCTCTGATGTCAAAGTAAACATCTTGACATTTAAATTGCAAGAAGAGAGTGCTTCTTATTTTCTTCCTTCTCTAAAATTCATTGACCTTTATCATTTTCCTCTATTTTTTTCATTGGTATAATTCAAGAGAATAAGTAATATTCTTAGAAAATAAATGTGCTCCTGAACACAAGAGCTGCAAAAATACTTGTTTTAATTATGCCGAGAATAGTAACAAAATATGGACATTTTCGTATTGCTACGATAGTTACTCTTTTGAAGTCCGTTGTTTATTGGAATGCCTCCCACTAGGTGGACCGATGTACTGGTTAAAGTTGCGGAAAAGGCGACGCCTGGTGAAGTCCTATGTCCAGCAGTGGACGTCTTTCGGCTGTAATGATGATGATAATGATTTATTATGGAAGAAGACATGCTGTTCGTATCATTGTTCCCTTACATCTTTAGTATAGGATAACCATACGATGAACGCGTCGAAGCGTGTATGCACCTATCTTCACTCGTTGTGTAGAACAAGCCTTCTGAACTATTGTGTGATCACACCAGGGTAGAATTAGAGGAGTGTGTGTCTTCCGAAAAAGAAAACAAAAGTGAAAAGCCGAGGGTACTGGAGTACAAGTGACCACGATTTTACTGGTGTTGTTTCGAATATTCTACAGGACAAATCATGTTTCATACACAAATAGGGGCTGGTTTTTAATTTCGTTAGACATGGTGTCCCTTTTCATCTCAGCATATGTATAAATACTGTGATTTTTTATGTCGTAGACTAACTGACAGCTGCCAAAAATCTTTTTTTTTTTTAATGTTGCAAGCGCGGAGCATAGTGTTCTAGGTAAGTCTCAAACCTACGTGATTCATCGAATCTTTGTCATGACCTCAATTTCACATCACATCACACATCATCAGCCTATTAATGTTCCCATAGCTGGGACACAGGCCTCCTCTCTGAGAGAGGGAATGGGCCGTAATCCACCACGCGGGCCCAGTGCGGGTTGGTGGATGTCACATGTTTTCGAATTTTTGTTTCTAGGACATACCGGTTTCCTCACGATTTTTTCCTTCACCGTTTTTGAGAGCAGTGGTGGACCTCAATTTAATTTTACTAATTGGTGTAAATAAATGTTTTATGAATATAAACTTAATATATTTAAGTATAACAGTATTCTTTCATATAGTACATAAACTTTTATTGTGTTAATAGATATGAAATCAGCAATAAAATAAATGCGATCAATTTAATTAAGTCTGACTTAAATGAGTAGAAACTAAATATGGGCCGCTAGTTTCTTAACAAATGTATTGTTTGCCGTGAAATAGTTCAATTTTCGATCTACTTCGATTTTCGATCACTCAGGATAGTCAGGATACGACACTATTTTATTTAACGGTAAAGTGACAACCCCACAAATGTCATTTTAGTCTACGAAATTAAAAATCATAGTATAGGAATTAATTAACTGCCCTTAATCACGACTTTATTTATATCTTACTTTATTTTTACTTCTTGCTTTCAAACATCTAGTTTAATCCTACTGATACTCGTATTATAAATGTGAAAGTTTGTATGTGTGTGTTTCGATCACGTAATAACGGGTGAATGGATATGGATAAAACTTTATACACTGATTTTTGTAATCTGGATTAACACATAGAAACTTTTTATCTTGATACACTCGATATAATGAACCCTTGGAATATTAAAACACATTCCACGCGGGCAAAGCCGTAGCCTAGGCCGTAGTGTAAGCCTATTTTGCTAATAATTACCTGCTTAAATTATCTCTATTTATAATATACACGTTATTAGTCTCCAAAATCAGTTATTCCGAGAACCTACGCCTTATGCTCACAATTTTGTTTGCAAAACGACAACAACAAATAAGGAAAATCCTCCTTTATGTCACCTGTAGGTACGTAAGCATCTCAAAGAAAATATTTAATGTACGTTAGACGTGGGCGATATTACAAGCAATTAACGATTAAGATAACAAATTGCCTGAGAAATTACACTCAGAATGATGAGGGAAAAAATAAAAATACATTTATACGATAAATTAATGGGATAGAAGAAACTTTTTGTTTACATCAATTATTATATTTTTTGCGTGTCTACGACGGATTTTAAGGGCCCAATTTTATGAAAAGAAAACTGAGAGATTAAAATTAAATAAAAGGTTGCCTACAAATCGTCCTGCCATGTTATCTCTTCACCACTCTTGGTAACCTGGTAGAGAATGCCTAAGGCAGTCACCCCTCGTACCTTTTATATTTCATATAGATTGATAAATAAAAGGCGATTGATAAACCTTTTGTTGAACATCAATAAAATTATTATATAAATATTTCTGCGTGTCTAAGAAGGATTTCAAGGACCCAATTTTGTAAAATGGTTGAAAACTAAATTTAAGGTTCACATCGTCCTGCCATGTCATCTCTTCACCGTTCTTGGTTGCCTGGTAGAGAATGCCCAACGCATTCAACCGTAGTTCATTTAATATTGCATGAAGTTTTATAAATAAAAAGTGTTATGATACCTAGATACCTGAATGCTACCTTCTTAGAAATTCTTGCCAGCAGTGGTCTAAACTTAGTTAATTTTCTTCTACTCAATCCTATCGATCCAGAGGATAAAAGTTACTATATGCGTAAGTCAACGAAATTTTCAATACAAAAAAAAGCTAATGAAGATCACTCGCCCAGCCCGCTCGAAAAATAGACTGTACTAATAACCCATCCACCACAAATGCGACATTAAGTTTAAAGAATGCACAATATTTCACCTCGGAACCAAGTTAAACCCATTCTGGCAGTCGCTTTCCTCCATCTAACATCATAAAGCACCAGAACAGTGTGTGATGTTTAAAATCTAACCGGAATGCTATTAAGAGCTTTATTATGTAAAATTCTGGCTGGAGTCCAAGACTAAAAGAGCTTGAGCTGCCAGGAACGGTTGTAAATTATATTACATTGTTCTTCAAATGGTATCCGACGCCGCTTGTTTCGGGGATAGTATTTATGGTGTGTGGGACTGATGGAAGATACTCTTAGTGTCTCGGTTTGTTTAACCTAGTTGCTATAGTGAGTACAAAGATTGGTTTCACAACGAGAACTGGCGTCTCGAGGCTATACAGCTATTGCCACTACTCGAATGACAGTAGATAGCTTGGCTTGCCTCGACCGGTCTGGAATCAGCCTTTAGTCATCATTTAAGCTATGTACGACGGGTTATCAGTATTGTTACGTTGATAAACTATAAGGCAGAATTATAAGATTTATGGAAACCTCGTGTATTTTTTACCAAATGGGTATACTTTAGTTCAAGATGCCGCGGCAAGTCTATTATTGTCGTCGCGACACCACCCTTGCTCGACTAGTAGAGAATCAGTCCGCCTATGTACCTGTATGTTGCACGATTAATAAATAAAACCCCGTCCTTTGGCATCAACTAATAAATTATTATATGGAAACCCCAAAAACCACCGAATCCCACAACTTACATCAGTAGTGAAAGAAACCAATTTTCCCTAGAATAAATACATAATACACAATTCACGTGAGCGAAGTAGCGGGCACAGATAGTGTTGAGGTATACTCGTACTATTATTGAAGTAACGAACGACTTGAAAATTTCAGCAGCCCACTACGTAATTCCCAAAGGCGTATAACCAAAAAGATTTATTCAAACGCTCCTAGTTTCCTTAACACACTTGTTTACATACGTAAGAGGTTCATTCCTCATTTGTCTAACATCTACATGGGTCCTATGTTACAAGTCTACTGAACAATACTGTTCTTACTTCTTTACTATTTGTCCTTATTTACGAGGCACAGAATGTCCTGATAGTATTATATATTGTCTTTGTTTTATATGTTGCCTAGATTTCTTTCTTTATTTTTCGTGTGATTTATTTCTTGGTTTTTTTTTCATATAAAGATATATCATGTGTTTATTGCCATAGTTATTTTACAAAGAAATTACAATACAAAATAATATTTAACTACAGTGCTTTCAAATTATTGATTAATTATCCTATAAAACAAGCTCATTTAACCATCGCGATATATTGCAATCGACGTATTCTTGGCTCGTCGGCCGCATCCACATCAGTTGTGTCTGGGTAGGGCTGCACCATCGTCGAAGCCGACTTGGCTATGGGTTTAAATATTTTCTCGTTTTTACCCGATTGCCTAAGGAGGGTAATGTGTTTATCAGTCTATGTATGTATGTATGTTTGTTTGTCCAAAAAGACCAAACGCGTTGGCCGATTTTGATGATTCATACTTCAATGGATTCGTCTTAACCTTGCGAGTCTTACTGGCTACATTAAAATAGGTAAAATAGAAAAATGGCGGGTTTGGGGCGCCATATTGTGGAGGGCCAATTTTTTTTTTTCTTCCTTACCCATCTTGTTACTTGAATGACTTCAACACATAGTAAGGAATCGTGGCAATGCAATTACTAGGGATCAATTCAAGTTGTATTGACCGCAAGTTTCAGCTGACATAGGCATACCTAGTGAAAATTGTCACGGGCCGTCATTTTCTATAGGCAACTTGTAAACGTGTTATTAACTTGCAAAATAAATATCAATTGTCATGTGTGACACCGGTGACAAGCGTGGCTAGTACACCCCGGATTTGTAAGACTGCAGGAAAGGATTGACATAGCCATCTCTAAGGGGGATATTACACTAGCATATATATATCTAGGATCATACATAGGATCCTATCCAAAATATCAAATGTCAAAAATCTTTTTCCAAAGAGGTTATGATTCATATTACACTATCAGAGATATTACACTATATGGATATATGCTAGTGTAATACCCCCTAACAACGGCCGCTGAGGTCTCTGTGATTTTTGGGAGAACACGCAGTATACAGTATTTATTTCAACGCTTTTGTTCCGTAATTCAGTCAAACATTTAAATTTAAACCACAGATAGCAGTGTCGTGATATTTCTAACGAAGGCGTATTTCCAACTGTCCGTGTCGTGTGTGCGCCTTCCGAGAATCCTAAAACTCAACAAACGGAAGCAACACATTACAAATATGTATAGGCAAATTCATATCCCCGTAAACAGACGCTACATAGGTAAAAACCTTCACGCTATATATACAAATATATGGATACAGGAGCATTCACGTAAAGCCGTAACCACGGTAATCCGTGATTGACACAAGCGCCCTATCCCATCCAGCCGAACGTTTGTCGGACCCAGTATTAGTGGCGTACACTGATCACAATTTAGTTTTAATCCCCTAGTCCCTGACTTTGAATAAGATATTATAGAAGCGACACATCATTTCAGCCGAAAGACGTCCATTACTGGACATTTGCGTCCCCCAAGCTTCGCCACACTGATCGGTCCTGTGCGATTCGCATCCACGTAGCACGAAGTGACACATACCTGTTTCTTATGTGTTTTATTGGATAGTAAACAAAGAACACGACTGCGTTGTCCCTGGCCCCTACCACTATGCTATCATAATTCCGTTGTGTGAGAGAGACGAAGTTATACAAGACTATTACTATCCCTTATTCAACGGATTAAAGTTGACAGTGATACGTCGAAGGCGTGTGCCATGATATCTCTACACTATGTTTTAAGACATTACAATTATAGAACATCAATGCTACTTGGTGGTAGAAAAAGGTACGGCGACGACGGGGTGGTTCGAAATTAGGTACATCTTCTGGCGAGATTGTTCACACAAAGAGTTCCTAGTTATTTATTAGTAATCTCATCGGTATATCGCTCTTCACCACTACAACGACCCACATTAGCTCGAGTCTCTTAGACGTTTATTATTTATATATAATAATGATTACATTTCTAATCAGAAAAATGCTTAAAGTATATTATATAAAGTTCTTCACAGTCGCAATTATAACAATTATGATAGCAATTAGCAATTATGATGCACCCATCCATTGAATGCATTGAATGAGTGCAACCTTTCTATAAATGGAGGTATCTTGTCGCTTCTGCGTACTTTTATTCTATGTCCCCGGTAACAGGAGTAGATGGTTAGGATCGGCCGACGCGAATTAAGTCGGATAGTCGGATTTATTAGTCCATCGACGCTGTTGATTCGACAAGTGATTTTCAATTAAATTGGGTGCCTAGGGTACGGGGCATTTTTATACGAGAGCTTTCATATTTTGTGTTGATTAATGTTTTGTTTACATTGGCAGAACTTGCTCTAATAATCTGCCTAGGCGATTTACCTATTCTGCCTTGTTTTTATAACCGACTGCCTCGTAAGTCTCGTTTTCGCAAGCGATACTGTACTAAGCATGATATTCTGGGTTTGTTTCCCATCAGGTCACCTGAAGTGATATTGGGTTTTGCCATCTGGAAGTTCTTGGAAGCAGTCAGGAGTTTTGGCTAGGGACCGGTTGATGGCCATAGGCTAGCCTCCTATTACGTCATGGGACTTAAACATGACTGGTGTAATGTGGGTGTATTATAGGTGCATCTCTGCTTAAACCCTCGGGTAATATACGATACAGGCGTGATATTATGTTATACCTGTAAAGAAATTCTGTCAGTATAACAGCGCGGTGCTGACAATGGTGGATAGTTTAGAGGTTATGAAAAGATAATATCGTGAATGAGACTAAACCTTATTAATTTGTTTAGATTATTGAAAATAGATTAATAAAGGAATTAACACTGTGAATAATAAACGTTAAATATCGTTTCTTTGGTTACAGGTAAGTTTCCTTAGGTTCAGTGAGTTATGATGTGTGTGTCATAGAATATAACTCATTGAAATAAAACTATGGTTACAGAGCAATACATCGTTTAATTCATTATCAATAACAAAATTAACGTTATATATATGTGAAAATGAAATCATATAAATTATTCGATACACTGGGTTTATTAAAATATTCACAACTCACAGTTACAATCTTGCTTACTAATATTACGGATCAACAGTGATTCTACGACGTCTTAGCTTTAAGGCAGTCAGTACTCAACTGCCTTATTCTACTATCCCCACCACGCAAGTGGTTAGACAAGGCGCGCCAATGCGTAGTTGTTCTTGATTTGCCGCCAGGAGGCATGCTTCTGATTTGTCTTGAAGTCTGTACTATTGACTAAACCCGACATATATAAATCATTTATTTTCAGACACAGTAGTTCATAGTTACATTCATTACATTAAATAAAAATTGATAATACCAAATTACTTTTGTTTATATCACAAAAAATAGACAAAAAAAAATCCATTAATATTAAATCCATCCAAGTTAAAATTAAATTGTGAGCAACACTATCATAATAATTAAAAATGTCATAAAATTATAAAAATTGTCAGAGTTATAGAAATTGACAAAATAAAATACTCAAATTGTAAACAAATGAAAATCGAAAAATATACACGGATGCATGTAAAGCCTGCCAGTGATGCATAAATGGTCCGTCCAACCTGTTGCTAACAACGGCAAGTAGACCGTTTCCGCTGCCATGTTTGTTAGGTTGGAACGAAACCGCTTATCGGAACCAATACCTACCCCTCACTAAGACTGTGGATTTCTAGATTTCAAGGACTGACAAAAATCTACAAATGAGTAATGCTATAGTTACCAAAACAATGAAAAATATTTATGCATATATATATTCAACCCCCAACGGAAAAAGAGGGCCCAGTAGCAACGGATCCGTTAAAAGGATCCTGGAAATACGAGTGTTCTGTGTGAACGAGCTCTAAGTTTTCACTTCTGTCGGCAGTTCTCATAACTGCCTTTTTTTTCTTAAATAAATTGTTCAAATTCTTTTTATAAACCTATGTAATACCAAGAATCTTGTAATCTTGTATTTAACACACAACCAAAAAGAGATAGACATCAAAATACTTATGGATAACCACGCAAACCCTGCTTAAGACCTTTATAAACATCTCCATATAATATTTCAGGAGCAGCCATTAATATTATATAGATTCATAAGACCATAAATCAATTTTAAAGGCCCGTGTTCGGGCTTTTGACGTTTAATTAAATATTCGATTTACTTTGTCTACAAACTGGTAGCCATTATCGTTTTAAAAGCTTTAAGAGCAATATTTAGAGGTACATCAAAAGAAAGTTTGTTCCATCGTGATTACAATTTAGGATCGCGTCTAGTTGTCCGTTCACCGTTGATTAATATTTACTCTTTATTTTGTATTAAATTAAATAGGCTAGGCATAGTAATTTTTTAAATGGTCTTGAATATATATTAATACTAGCTACTGCCAGCGGCTTCGCTCACGTGAAAGGTGTTTTATTATCCCAAGGGAACATTAAATCGGAATAAAAAGTAGCCTATGTGATATTCCAGATTATAATCTAACTTTGTGCCAAATTTCATCCCGACTTGTTCACCCATTCTGGCGTGATTGAGTAACAAACATACATCCCCATCCATCCAAACTTTCGCTTTTATAATATTAGTAAGATTAGTGATCTTTGATTCAATCACGTGCAAAGACTTCTATTATACTCGTATCTAGTACCTTTGAAGATAAGACGAGAGGAGATGCCTGGTCAACAAACATCAGGTAGGTACCTACTGTAGATAGCAAAAAAACAGCACACATCTTAGTATGATTATTTGATAACCTTCTTTACTTTTACAATATAGCTTATCTTTGGAATGTGACAGAAATAATTCAGTCGGCAATATAAGGTCCATCCTACTGAATTATGGTGGGACATAACCACACTTGCCTTTTACCAGAACAGCTGGAAGTCATGGGAGGATCCTTTTCCAAGCAGTGAAATAATATAGGTTGATAACAGCCAGTATTCAAGGAGACAAAACTTACTAATTATTCTCTTTACTAGCGGTAGGTTATTTATAGAATAATGGTTTGGAAGGCCTCCCACTTGGTGGACCGATGACCTGTGGTGCGTATAACCTCTAGAAGATTACTAGAAAATCACACGCGATTGAACCTAAATTATTAGAGTAATCTAGGCTATAATTGCTGATTCAGCAGTGCTAAATTGAAGGATAAAAGTACGCAGATGAGACGAAAGGCAATGGATAAAGTTCAATTTACTAATTATGCCACATACCTTTGAAACAGCGATTCCCATGCAGATGCAGATGCCACGTTCGAGAAGTTCAGCTCACAGACTAGGTACACTATGCTGGCCAGCGGTACACAACACAGTAGGTCCAGGTAATACAGATAACACTTTCCATGTAGGTTCAATTAAGAGTTTTGGGCGAGAGGGTGATTTTGTGCGCACACCTCCGCCCTGGTTGGTAAGAGACTGGCCACCATCGCCGGCGGCCATCGTTGGCTTTGACGTAACGACCGTAGCGGCACGGCGCGGAATACCACCAAAACAACGATAGGTGACACTAATTTAATAAATTGGAACTAGTATACCAATGCCTTTCAGTCGCCCTATGGTGATGTAATAAAATATGAACTATAAATTAGGAAGCGTAACCATTTTCCCCGGCTTGAAAGTTCCTACTTTCGAAACACAAAGGAGAAGTAAAATAAGTTGCAGATCATCACAACTCTACCAAAGGTTATGAGAACTCTAAAGTTGCGACTCTCTATTATAAATAAGAATATACAATTAACTATTCTACGCGGTAATTAAATCTAATACTGCACATTGGTGCACGGTTAAATTAATTATTAATGTAACGAAGCTTATTGCGTTGGCAAAGGGCACAACTTTACTACCGGGTGACTCTGAAGGATCCCGCTTTTAGTTTTTACCGATGCGACTCTACAAACTCCGTTTTTATCTGGAAATATTTCTGTGATTACTCCTAACGGCCAATGCAGCGGCATCACATTGTCCTGCATGGAGACGACAACCATACCGACCCGTATTGGATTGGCAGGGGTGTTCCATTTCTGTTTGGATTGTAGGGTGTGCAGGTACTCTTGGCGCCACCGCTTCCAAAAAGACTGGACCATTTGGTCAGTTAATTCATAACGCGAAATAAGATGTAACCGCGTTTCATTGACTTCGCGGGCGGGGAGCAATAATAGAGGTTTCGTATGCAAGAAGTGATCTGACGAAAGATTCTCATGAATCTTACCGATACGATTGGCTACGAAGGTGTGCCATCGATGCGGTGCGGAATGAATCCAACTCAAGGTTACAGTTGAATCCGAGAAAGCTACGACTGCCTCAATGGCGTGCCGAGCTGCGAAAATATTATATACTCGCTTTATCACAGTTGATAAGAGGAGTGCGGCGCATAACTCGAGACGAGCTAGCGAAACTACTTTCAGTGGCGCGACTTTAGATTTCGCACACACCAGCGAAACGACGATACTACCGTCGGGTCTGACAACGTGGGCGTTAACCGAACCACCGTAAGCTTTCTCACTAGCGTCGGCAAAACCGACGAGGGAGAGCCTACAGCGTTCTACGACGCCGACATGTCGCAAAAATCTCAGTTCAGAGATAATTGGCAATTCAGCTTGAAATTGTTCCCACAGACGAACAATGCGAGGTGGTGGGACGTCATCCCATCCAAGTCTGACAAGCCAAAGCTCTTTAATAAGAAGCTTGGCGTATAAAATTATCGGTGCCACGAGGCCTAAAACGTTGAAAAGACGTGCAATGGAAGAAAGAATATTCCGTTTCGTGCAAGGGCGAACATTAGGGTTAACCTGGAATACGAAACAATCCTCATCAGGGAACCAACGAAGTCCCAGTATTTTCTGTATCGGATCTTTACTTAGGTCCACGCTCTGTGAAAGTCGTAATGACTCTGGAATATTCCGAAGAACATCGACACTATTGCTAGACCACTTCGTTAGCTGAAAATCACCGAGAGAGAATATTTTTATTAGTTCACGAGCCGAGTCTATAGCCAGCGCAGTGCTAGGTATAGAACTAACTATGTCATCCATGTAAATATCTCGCTGCAAAATGTCCCTGGCGAGAGGTAACTGCGTTCCTTCATCCTGACATAACTGTTGGATAGTGCGAATCGCTATAAAAGGACTACACTTTAATCCAAAGGGAAGCACTGAAAACTGATAAATTTGAAGTTCTTCTTCCTCATTAAACCGATATAAGATACGTTGAAGCGAACGATCTTGTGGGCGTATACCTATACGTAGGTACATAGATTTAACATCTGCGGAAATAGCGACGCTAAAAAGCCTAAAATTTAACAAGATGTTAAAAAGGTCAGCCTGAAGGACTGGACCTGCGTACAGGATATCATTGAGCGAGGTACCGTTATCTGTACTTGCACTAGCATCTAGGACCACGCGTAGCTTAGTGGTCACTTTATCCTCTCGAATAACAGCATGGTGAGGAATATAGTAGTCCATTTCTCGCTCCTTACAATTTCGTTTGGGCAACCCACATTCAGGTAAAATATTCTGCACCAAAGAAATATAATTGTTCTGTAGATAATCCCGTATGACGTCATCATAAAGAAGCTTGACGTTAGGAAGCGATTTAAGTTTACGTTCGAGGCTATGGAATCTCTTGCGAGCTATATCAAAAAAAAATCCTAACGCTGACGCGTCTGTTTTCAGTGGTAAAGCTGCAACATACTTGCCATTTGGAGCGCGGGTAATTGTGCTACAATAAAAATCTTCACAGCGTTTATCATCCACACTCCCAACGGACGAAACAGTAACATCTTCAATCTCCCAAAACTTACGAAGATCGAAGTTATCGAAAGAACTCGCAAAGAAAGACAGAGTGTCAGTTGAAGGTTCGATAATAGGTGCTTCTCCTAGAAGTATGTAGCCGAGCATAGTCTCCAAGGTATCGGGGCAACCGGGTGCGCTGGTCACGGGGCCGGGTCGCAATAACTTAGCGAACAGCGTGACTCCAAGTAACATGTCAATATTACCTGGCACACCCCAGCTGTCATCAGCGAGAAGTTTAGGATCAATATGCTTCAATTCGGCAGTATCTATAGCACCCAGAGGAAGCTGCCCGGTTATCTGATCCAAAACTAGAGCGTCAATTCTATACCTAGGTTGCGAGCAAAACCGTGAGCTGAACGTAAGATTCACTGAGCCGCGAACGGAATGCGATGTGCCACCAATACCACGAACGGTAGTTATTGAGTCCGTCTGTATAGTTAGACCGAGCATACGGCAGCAACGCGATGTCATATAATTCTTTTGCGACCCAGGGTCCAAAAGACATCTAACCACCACGCCCTTACCCTTGCTACCCGCCACTAACACCTTGGCAGTAGCCAGAACTTCTGTACTACGTGTGGCCTGGATTTGAGCAGAAGAATGCGTACACAACGCCACACGATCAGAAGTAGCTGGGTCGGCCGCAGAAACGGAGGCTGGGTCGCTAGCGGGCGCCAGCGCAGGGGCTTGCGTCGATTGCTCAAAATGCAATAAGGAATGATGCTTACCGTTGCATTTCCTACATGTTGACTTAGATAGGCACTTAGAGACGGTATGTTGGCTACTTAGGCAGTTAACGCATCTGTGATTGTCTTTTACAAACTTAAATCTATTATCCGCGCTCAACTTTTGAAACGCTTTGCACGTATACAAGTTTTTATGCGGGGATTGACAGAGTGAACATTTAGATTTAGTAGCCACAAACACCTGCGATATATTAGATGAGGTGCTGGGTCTACCTGCGGGGGCGGGCTTAGTTGCCGCAGAAGAGATACGATGTAAGATTTTTACTTGTTCACGAACAAACTTTACGAAATAATCATAATCCAACTCTTGTTGATTACGAAGCGACATATCAAAATGTTTTGCTGTATCTGAGTCTATTAACTTAAGACCCCAATGAATAAATATAAAATCCTCCAAGTTATGTATTTTTAATTGTTTGAGTCCAGCAACCGTAGAAGTTAATTTATCGAAACCTTGTTCAATATTAGCGGGTGTCGTTCCGAACGACTTCAATGAGAACAGTTGATTTAGATAATTAGTGGCGAGCGCGCGAGTATCCAGGTACTTTGCGATAAGCGCATCCCAGACAACACGGTAATTATCGCCAGAAGGTACAATACCTACTGCCCACTCCTAGCCTTTCCCTTTAGACAACTCAACAGATAATGCATGCGATCAGAATCTGATAAATCTGCGTTCGTATGTATAATACGTTTGAAAGTCTCATAAAAGAACGGAAAGCTCTGAATATCACCGTCAAAGGCAGGCAGCTCAATTTTAGGTACCTTTCATATTCATATTCTTTATTGTACACTAAACAAACATATACAAATACAGAAGGACAACTTATGTACAAAGGCGAGCTTAACCCACAATTGGGTACCTTTATATGATGAGCACTAGGGCTCACTGTCGGGCTAGGTTCCTTGGAAACAGTTGATTCAGTTAATGAAGCTAAAGTATTTTTTATCTCGCCGACCAACTCATCAAATGAATGTAAGGCACTATAGCTTACTTCGCACTTTGGATCCATTGTCAATTTTAACATATTTATCTCGTCCATTATCTCATTGAATTCGCTACGTTGGCCGTCAATTTGTTTAGCCTGAGCAATAAAAGAATTACGTAATCTTTCTGTTGTTAAAGATTCTGTTGAATCCAAAATCCTTTGAACCCGCGCGAAATACGAGTCGCGTTTACTTTCCAACAATCTAAGTTTAACCTTGTCCGTCATAGTGAACAGAAGTTAAAATATGGAAACAAAAAAAAAACAACAAATTTTTATCTTTTACGGAACCCGCGTAAGTGAAATTAGTGATCCAATCAAACTGATAACTCAACGAAAGATTTTACAACTTACGTTAGTACGGAACAATCCGTACACGCGAACCCTAACAATAATAAATTGTAAGGTGAAAAAAATATAAAGCGTACAAAGTTTGAATAACGTACAAAGTTTGAACCGCGTACAAGTAACAAAGTCTAATACAAATAAAATAGTAAGCACGCGAAATACCTTATGAACGTACCCCTACCTATATTTATGATTAGCTTAGAGATACCTACAACCCGATAATTAACATTTATGTCGGATGCGAAGCGATATTTTTTTTTTCCTTGTAGTATTCTATTTATATGAGATTAACTTACTCAATACATAGAATATGTACAGATTCTTAACCAACAATAAGTTAAGTGTGAAACTTAGAAACAAGTACCTATGGTACTTATACGTATGTTCCGTAAGCGATGCGATTGTGTTCGTAACGAAATACCTTCGTAAAACACAATAAAATTCCTAACAAGTAAATACGCAGATGACCGTTCGAAGTAAATTATCTAGTAAGTACTACGTTTACAAGTTAGGTGCGGGGGTGATATGTATAAATATACGGCTGTTTCCTATGAGGAGAACTAAACGCGTAAAGTTTATACAAATCTGTTATTTTACCTGAAGGTTCCTATCAAAAGATCAAGTTACCTTACAAAATGAAATAACAAGCGACGCAATGATAATCTGGTTAATTACAATAATTAATCAAATGCGGTTGAGTCTAGAATTATAAAAAATACCTACTCGTGCAATACGAGTATAGTAGGCATTTACTTAACGAACCAACAGTAGTAGTGTATCGTAAAATAATCAATGTCATTCATTCTGCAAATCTCGATTAGAAAAATATATAAAGTTTCCAATGCGTAAATAAAAATTAACCGTACGATAACAAGAACTGGAATATTCCACAGTCACGTAGGCCAACTTGAACGAATGTTTTAACAGACTAGCCACAATTTTCAAACACGAACAAAAAAATATGTAATTACGCCGAAAATTAACTGATTTATTAAATAAACTTATTTAGCGATATGAATCAACGTTGATATTCAATTAAATGTATTTTTCGGAGTTTCAATTAGTGAAATTAAAGATTTACGTTAACAAATAATTTGCCGGTAGAAAGTACTACACGCAAGGCAGCCAGCCTTATACCCAACGCAATAGAGGCGAGAATTGTGTGATGATCTGCAATTAATATGGAAATTTCCCAAACTTTTTGCTTATATTTAGACTTTTAGGACTTAAAATTAGGCTGTAAATAGGCCCAAATTTAATTTATCCAGTTCGAAGGACCAAAATGGTGCGTATAACCTCTAGAAGATTACTAGTAAAATCACACGCGATTGAACCTAAATTATTAGAGTAATCTAGGCTATAATTGCTGATTCAGCAGTGCTAAATTGAAGGATAAAAGTACGCAGATGAGACGAAAGGCAATGGATAAAGTTCAATTTACTAATTATGCCACATACCTTTGAAACAGCGATTCCCATGCAGATGCAGATGCCACGTTCGAGAAGTTCAGCTCACAGACTAGGTACACTATGCTGGCCAGCGGTACACAACACAGTAGGTCCAGGTAATACAGATAACACTTTCCATGTAGGTTCAATTAAGAGTTTTGGGCGAGAGGGTGATTTTGTGCGCACACCTCCGCCCTGGTTGGTAAGAGACTGGCCACCATCGCCGGCGGCCATCGTTGGCTTTGACGTAACGACCGTAGCGGCACGGCGCGGAATACCACCAAAACAACGATAGGTGACACTAATTTAATAAATTGGAACTAGTATACAGTCGCCCTATGGTGATGTAATAAAATATGAACTATAAATTAGGAAGCGTAACCAACCTGGTTAAGGATGCGGGAATCCGCTGGATCGGTCAATGTGGCGACGCTTGGGGAAGGCCTATGTCCAGAAATGGCCATCTTTTGACTGAAATGATGATGATGACACCGAGATTTCGTCACATGTTATTAGAGGGCAAGACTATTGCATTGTGCTATTGCCACTAACTGGTCACAAACCGTCAATCTGGTTGTCACGGAGAAATAAAAATAATAAATAAATAACACACAAAAATTTTGACATGAAATCGAACTCACGCTCAAAATTTAATAAATATATATATTAACACACACGGCACACATTTTTCCATTGTGGAAAACATGTACTATAGAACGCCACCTGCTACGATCCCATACTCAGTTTGCTTCATAGTTCATACAAATACAATATAATAGGTATCTGGTTAGTACAAAATCTGCAATGAAATTAAACAGCAAACTCGCAAGCACGTCCAAAACTATTCAACTGACACTATAAAATTATTTGAATGAATCGGTAGCAAATGTAACAGAATTTCGTTCGGTATCATAGTCCTGCTTATTACTGAATCTAAACTAAAACGAACAAGCTATGGAGCTAGAATTACAAGCGACTTGGAAACTACGTGCGTTTACACCGATATCCGATATAGTTCCGAATGTTGGTTCTTAGTCGTACTTCATAGTTTATTACGCAAAATTGGCTAGATTAACAAGTACGACAAGGTTCCTTTATAGAACGAGAGCCCACGGCCGAAACCATGTTCCAACCGTATTAAATCGTTAGACTAGATGAATCTGAACCCGGCTACGTGGGCAGTACGGTCCAGAAACATACATACATAAACTCACGCCTTTTTCCCATGGGGGTAGGCAGAAACTACAGAACGCCACCTGCTACGATCCTTACATACTTCTTTTGCTTCACTCACATTCATGCATCTAGTCATACACACACGCCGGTTATGAGTACTGCGCACCTGGCCTTTTTGAAGAACATCACCTATAAGGTCTATGTATGTCTTACTAGGGCGTCTCCTCCCAGCGTTTCCATTCACGTCTGCCTTGTAAATACATTTCGTTAGTCGCCTTTCATTCATCCTCTCAACATGGCCAAACCATCTTAACATACTCTTTTCAATTTTAGTCACTACATCTTCTTTTAGACCATAACGTTGTCTTATTACCTCATTCCTCAACCTATCATTTAAAGTTACCCTACACATACTTCGCAAGGAGCGCATTTCTACTGCATTAATCCTACTTTCATGTCTTTTTTGCCATACCCACCCTTCACTTCCATACATAAGTGTAGGCACCAGCACGCTGTTGTGAACGGCGAGTCGAGCTTCTGGAGACATCGATTTACTGGTCACAACCGCATGTATAGCACCATTCACTTTATTCCCTGCATTCACTCTCCTTTCCACATCCTCTTCAATCTTTCCATCCCTTGTGAACATACTTCCCAGATATACAAACTCGTTCACTTGCTCCACAATCTTATCATTTATTTTCACTTCACACTCCGATACATAGTCTTCTCTTTCAAACACCATTACCTTAGTCTTGTTCACATTTATAATCATACCTTTTAACTTAAAAGCTTCATTCATCACAGTCACCATGTCTTGCAACTGTTCTGCTGACGATGCAAGTAGAACTTGATCATCTGCATAGAGAAGGCATTTGACAGGCAACTCATTCATCCTCAATCCGCACTCATGCTCTTTCAAACCTATCAGACAACTATCCATGTACAAGTTGAACAGCCACGGTGACGCTACACAGCCCTGTCTAACACCCCTTGAGATGGAAAACCAGTCCGTATAAGCCCCATTAACCCTAACACAAGCACTGGAGAGAGAGATATTTCTATATAGAGATTTCATTGCCCGTACCAAGCACCAGTCCACACCGTACCCGGATAGCGTCGACCACAGTTCATCCCTCCCCACACTGTCATAGGCCTTCTCCAAGTCAAAGAAAGCACAGTAGACTTTTTTTGTGCTTTGCAAGATGTTTTTCAGCTATACTCCTCAACGAGAAGATCTGATCCATACAGCCCATTCCCTCTCTAAATCCTGCTTGCACGTCCCATAATTGTTCATCCGTCACTTTTACCACTCTATTTATTAAAACTTTCGCATATAATTTGCCGACAACACTCAAAAGACTAATGCCGCGGTCCAGAAACATCAGTGTAATGGCCATTTCTACTATGTCAAAAACAAATAAGCAGATACAATATATCTGATATTAAAAATGTACATAGAATTCGTAATTTTATAATGAAAAAGTTAGTTTTCAGACATTTTGCGAGTAACTTGTGGCCAGAGCCCATTTTCAAAAAATGCCAAAAAATTTCACTGATGTATCTCATAGCAGTCTGGTTAATTATTAGGGTTCCTACCCAAAGGGTAAAAACGGGACCAATATTAATATAAATATTTTGTGTGGCTGCGTTTCGGCGATCTGGTGATTGACAGATAGGTAGAGTCAATAGTGGAAATCCTAGCACCTATGAAAGTCTTATTGTCTGTCTGCCTAGCCTTTTCCCAATTGTTGTTGGGGCCGGCTTCCAGTCTTAACGGATTCAGCTGAGTACCAATGTTTTACATGGAGCGACTGCCTATCTGACCTCCACAACCCAGTAACTGGGTAACACCATACGCCTTGGCAAGTGTTAAGTCTTATTACATATCACTAAATATCTAAATAATAAGTACTAATTTTATCAAGGAAAGAGGAGGGATTCAGGATTACCGACATAGCCCGAAGAATTGTCAAACTTAAGTGGCAGTGGGCAGGGCACATTGCTCGCAGAACGGATGGCCGATGGGGCCGAAAAGTTCGAGAGTGGCGAACGCGAACCGGAAGACGTTGCGTTGGAAGGCCTACCACTAGGTGGACCGATGACCTGATGAAGATTTCGCGGATCCGCTGGATAAGAGACACACGGGACCGGTCAATGTGTCGATGCTTAGGGTAGGCCTATGTCCAGCAGTGGACGTCTTTCGGCTGATATGATGATGAAAGATGAAAACATAAAGGCAACTTCTTTCCTTTAATAGTTTTATCAACCAAATAATTAAGCGCTTAATAAAACCCTTCTTACGAACTTACAACCCATGTAACAAATTATGTCCAAAACTAAGAAACTTATAGAAAGTCGTTACACATCCATAATTACAAAGACGCCACGTCACAAATATGAAGACTTGTGCGACCTTCTAACGTACAAGAAAAGTTTTCTAAAGGCCAGCAAATATTAGGCTTTATGACGAAGTAAGGATGCTAATATTTGGTTGGTATGATTGCTCAAATATTATCTCGATTTCAGCAACATTTAAAGCAGTTTAAGTGAATTGCCAAAACGCAATGGACAGGGATATGCTCGGAGTTTCCTTGCAATCAGAAATGTAGATATCCGTAAGAGAACCAGGGTTACCGACATAACTGAAGATTTTCCAAAATTAAGTGGCAGTAGGCAGGACACTTTGCTGGCAGAATGAATGGCCCATGGGGCAGAAAGGTTCTAGAGTGGCGACCTCGAACCGGAAGACATTGCGTTGGAAGGCCTCCCACCAGGTGTACCGATGACCTGGTGAAGGCTGCGGCGATCCGCTGCATGCGAGACGCATGGGACCGGTCAATGTGGTGACGCTTGGGAAAGGCCTATGTCCAGCAGTGGACGACTTTCGGCTACTATGATGATGATGAAAGATGAAAACAAGAAGGTAATTTATTTTCTTTCGTATTTTCATCAAACAAATAACTTAGCGCTAAATAAAACCTTCTTACGAATATACAACCTGTATCAAAAGAAGCCCAAAACTTAGAAACATACAGAAACTCAGTCTTATTACAAAAAGCGGTTTAACTAAAAACCCAAGTTTAAATCTCTATAAACTGTGGTTTACACAAAAATGATATTACAAATAATGGTTTAGCGATAAACCGTAGTCCAAATCATGGTCTAACGCTAAACCTCGGCGGCCCCTAGTTTAACGATGGTCTGAGTCGTATCTGTCAAAGTTTATCTTTTAGGTTATAGCATCTTTTTTATTGTGTTGTGTTGTTTTTACCCGAAAATGGATATTAACATGGTTGATTTAATTAATTATTGAGGATATTACTTACTACTACAAAGAGGCAATTGTTCTATTAGAGACTTCTATAACTTAAAATTCCAAAGCTTAGTGAACTTTGTTCAGCTTGCGATGGTTTTGTTTATTGTTATGGTTTCATATAACGCGTAACGCGCGAGAATGTTACGTTTTGTTACGCGTACGTAGATGTATTATTAGTAATTATTAAGAATTTAAGTAATTTGCTTAAATCTAAACCAAACTTCAATCGATAAATAACAAATGTTTATATACATACAAAATAACAAAGCCTCAATATTTTTAACACTCTTAAACGTAATTTAATCCTTATCGTATTATCAAAACCTTTTTATTTCTGGGCATACGGAACGTTGCCATTGAATGATATTATGGTAAACGAATTATATTTGTATTAATCTGTGGTTGATATATTGACAATGGTTCAAATGACGGGACTATGAAGACCACGGTTTTTTTAAGTTTTGTAATACGGACAAATTTAGACCATGGTTTTGCAGATAAGCCTGGACTTGTTAGTACAGGTTTAAACCAAGGTTTATTTCGTTTTTTGTAATAAAACTGATTAAGTCAATAATTACAAAGACGCCACGTCACAAATATGAAGCCTTGTGCGACCTTCTTACATACAAGAAAGGTTTCTAAAGGCCAGCAAATCTTAGGCTTTATGATGAAGTAAGGATGTGAATATTTGGTTGCTTCGTTTGCATAAACATTATTTCGATTTCAGCTACACTTAAAGTAGTTTAGGTGAAATCGAGATAATATTTAAGCAATTTTTTTAGGTGTTTGGTAGTATGAGTTTAAATGCGACTGTGAAAAAGATAGTAAATATTAAATTATAGTTCACACCATTACTTACTATCGATTTCATAATTCAAACCACTCTTGTATCGTCTAAAGTTCTAGACATATTGAACAGGGATGATGACTAGAAAATATTTTGAGCCCGTCAGTTAGATTTCCAAAAAATATTGGAGACGTATTTTGTCTTTTGTCATTTAAACAAAAAAATATGACAATACAGTGCGTTAAAATATCGCATGACGTCATGCCTTGGTACACTTCTTACATAGAAGTTACGTCACAAGCGCCCACTCCTGAACTATGATGCGCTTTATCTTGTTGATATTTAATGATTTGAATAAGCAAAAAATACGTGCCCAATATTGTTTGATAATTTTACCGGTGGACTAAATAGAATTTGCTGTTTTGTACCCCATCCTCATCCCTATTAGACTGTCTGATTACAGCACTTTGAACTATTCGATTGATGCTAAGTACACCGAGTAATCGATTATTTATCGAACTTGAACAGACCTCCAGAATCCTCTATTCTCGATTGTCGAAACATTTTGGGAACAGTGCGTCGCTATTCCCAAGTCAATGAAGCGGTATTCGAGTCACGTTTCGCACTAAATCCTAACCGCATGACGCCATTTCGAAGCGTCTGCCTACAACTTACAGCGGATTGAGTGTCTGTGGGATTATTCTGGAGATCTATTGAAATAAATAAATGAACTTGGAAAGGTCAAAGGTCAGATGATAAAGGTTGAGGAAGTCGTGGATGAATGAATCCACTAGGAAATATTACCAGAGGCTCTAAAGAAAATGTCATTGTTACAGCGCTGATAACCGCCACTTGTCTTGAGCCTCCGGTGTCTGTAATCAAATCTTGCAAGTTAAATTTGACCCAGTGTCCGATTGAGCTGAAATTTTGCACACGTTTGTTTAGCTTTTTTTATATTTTTGTATTAAAAAAATCATATCTATACCAATGTTATAAAGAGAAAATGTTGTTTTGTTTGTTTGTTTGTACCGAATAGGCTCTGGAACTACTGAACAAAATTAAAAAAAAAAACCTGAAAACGGGTCCTTTGGGGTGGTCCACGGGAGCGAAGCCGCGGGGAACAGCTACTGTTATATAATGTCACTAGTAACATGTCTCAGGAACGTAATTATTGAAATCATAGTTGGAGATCTGTCCTTACGCTAACAAATGGTTTTAACCCCCGACGGAAAAAGAAGGGTGTTATAAGTTTGACGTGTGTACTTGTGTGTTTGTGTATTATCTGCCTGTGGTATCAAAGCTACCAAACGATTTTGATTATGTTTCAAAGGTGATTTTATCGAGAGTGTTCTGTGTTATGTTTTATGAAAATCGTTAAAGGCGTTCTTATTGGCGTTTTACTGTTTGAATCGGGCTGCTGCCGCAAGATTGTCGTTCATAATTACGTGTTCGATAGATTGTCGATCGAAGCGTGTCTACTACTAGATAAATATATGTCATCATCATCATCATCATTAGCCTTTTTAATCTTCCCACTGCTGGGACACAAGCTTCCTCTCTGGCCGTACGTTATCCACCACGTTGGCCCAATGCGGGTTGGTGGATGTCACATGTATTCGAATAAATTATGTAGTATGAAATAAAAATGTGTCGGGTTTTTTTCCATTTTACTTGTTTGTTTGTAACTAATGTAATACCTACTCGTACTTTGGGCGGTTTATGCTAAATTAACTTTTTCCCACAGCTTCGCTCCTATGGTACATCCCACAGGGACTGTGTATGTTTTCAGCATTAAATATATATATATTCAGCATTAAATACGTAGTTAGTGAGAGAATTTTCGTAATTGGAATTGTGCTTGCAGAGATTAAACGCATTTTATTTACGGTTACATAAATAAATAAAACTAGGTGTTTTGTCAAACTATTCGCAGTAATTGGCAGTTGACTCAAATTCATTACTTTTTCTTTAGACTATTCTTATAGAAAAAAATAGAATATAACTTCAAAATTATTCTAATTAAGATTATGGACCTATACCAATTTATAAAAAAGATGTAAATTTTTTGAACAAATTCTTGATTTCACCGTAATCTTTTGAAGGTCAGAAATAACAGTCACGAAACCTCGAATTCATTTTATATACAAGTTCGGAATTTATACAATACGACTGAGTTAAAAAAATAGTGAAATTCATCGTAATTCGAATTTTAAATATTTGAATGGTGGTGTCAATATAAAAATTTATTTCTCTTTTTAACTTGATTTCGCTGACCTTCAATGAACACTTTTGAGGATTCTGCCCGCCTAGTAAGCGCCTAGAGCAATTTATAGAATCTAACCTTATAAAAAGATTAGACTCTAAATATTAAGAAATCGGGGGGCTGGTGAATATAGGAAAATCACTATTATGTTTTTTTACGAAATTGAGTTTCTTACTTCTTCTCCGCTGTTCTTTTCTGATTAATTTCTGCTAGAGAAGAGAAAGTACCAGAGAAACGATTCCCTGGGGATCCTCGACCTTCTTTAACTTGAAACAATTCTGGTGGTCACCAATTCTTCTTTCAGTAGTTTTAGTGGATGAGGAAATTGTGTGGCGGGAACGTCTCAAAAAAAATATAATAGGAAAACCAAAAAGCACCGAGACTCCTCAGCTGGCATTGCTAAGAAGGTATTGTTTGTGCTCAGTGCATATTGCACGACCACTAATGGCAGTAATGGCGTCTCTTTTCGTGGCAATTCCATGCTCTGGGATGAAAATATTCTACTTATCTAAATAAATATAAAATAAACAGTTTGGTTTTCCAGCACCAGTGTCACTTCAAACTGTTCTCCTAATAAAACTAATTAAATCTACAACCTCAGCTGAATCAGCTGCAAAGAAATAAAATCACTTAAAGTAACTTTTTCAACGTAGGTATCCTCCCTAGCCTTAATCCCTAGTCCTTTTCTTAAAGAAAAATTCATTAAGAGCGATCGCATTTCAAAGGAAGTCTCGGCGATGCCTCAATCCTTCCTGATAGAATTGAGAGTAGCCGTCGCGTCGGAGTAAAGTGTAAGCAGCAAATAGACTTTCTGTACGGGCGCCATGAGATGTGGGATGGGTAGGACTTTTTTATGAATATTTAGATTAGAGCAAACTTAACAAGACAAGTGTCCGTTTTTACCCGACTGCCGGCAGAACCCTATAATTTTTTCATTTTAAATAACTGTTTAGGATACATAACGATTTAAAGTTGGTTAACAACCATCTTCGCTAATTACCTCATACTCGTATCTATCAAACCTCTAGACGGATTTATATAATTAAGACATAGTTAGATACATCTTGACCACCCAAGTGTTCTTAGATAAGTGACTTTAAAAAAAAAAACAGCGATACCAGTTTTTTTTTAAATTCTAAACCCTTCGAATGGGGTAACACAATGAAGGGTTAAGAGGTTACTATGTTTAAATTTAAATTGTAAAAAAAAAAGACTAAAAAGTTGCAAATAAATATGATTTCTTCTTGTTTAATTCTTTTTAGTTCGCTTCGTAAGCAGTCGGGATTTTGTTTTTGCTTTTTTTTTACATTTTGCGACCGTTTGTCACTTATTACTCTTAACATAATACGACTACACATAATTAATCTCATCAAGAAGGCACAAAATCAGATAATCAGGAATCGAACCTAGAACCACAAGCTAAGCAGACCCATTTGTTTGATTGTGTATTTTTGTAGAAATCTCTGGAAGAAACCCGGGCCAAATAACTGAGCACCTGAAATGTCAACCGAACCCCCCTCACCTACACGCGTTCGCGTCGTGAGCCAATAGCGAGAGTCGAACATCAGAGTGATATTGACATTTCGGGTGCTCAGTTATTTTTACCGTGCTGGACTACTCCGATTCCGAAAATTATACTCTATCGCTGAGTGTCAAGGCTGATAGGCTACTTTTGAATCCGAAAAAATGCATGATTCCCGTACGAAGCCACGGTAATAATATAAGCCTTTTATTTAGACAGATATAAATAACTACATTGGTTGGTTATTTTGTATACAATTTAGTTTAGATATGTTAGTTTATAATTTAAGTTTTTTCTAATTTCTTCAACATTACCATCTGTGTGCCTATAACAGAAAACTAGAAACGTGATAAAATCCTATGGAAAGGAGTTGTTCGGGGAAGAGACTATCTAATAAAATAAGAACTGAAGATATAAAGAAACACACAAAAATAAAGGATGTTACTGTACCCATAAGAAAGCTCAAATGGAAATGGACAGGACATACAATCAGAGGAAAAGAAAATTGACAAAAACAATTATGTACTGGTTTACAAGTCACAAGAAACGAAAACAGGGTAGGCCATTCAGAAGATGGGCTGATGACATAAAGACGGTAGCAGGCAGTACATGGACAAGAGTCGCTAGGGATATGGAGAAATGGAAGCCTTTGTAAAAGCCACAGTAAAATACTTGTAATTAGTAATTGGATGCGAAAATCAGATGGCAACTGCGACTCTATGATAAACCGCATGTGGCAGCACCTAATTGGCAGCTTTGAGTGTTCCTATTAAAACCATTTTTGTATGAAACTGATGCAGTTCATAACACCCGCCCATTATAGCAAAAATACACGATTTTAAAGCTGAAACCTGGCAGCATCAATATATATAACCTATACGTTAACATAAAGTTTTATGCCACGGTCTAACCTAACGCATCCGTGTAGCAAAAACGTTTTATGTCCAGCGATAACAGTAACGCATTAGCCGGGAGTGGTTACTGTCAGCCACAGAGTAGTCTATTCACTTTAATTTTACGAGTTACATCAACGGTTAAGGTTTAACTAATAAGGAGTAACGAATATGTTGGTTCTTTGATTGCTGGCGTTTTTTTTGTGTGTTTAAAGGTAAAATTCTTAAGGCTTTGGTCTAAGGTCTTTGGTTTGAACAAAATGGAAAGGAGTATTGTTTCGCACGTTTGTTAGGTACACGTAGTATTCATATCTGGTCACCTTCACCGTATCTGGTGTGCATTAATAGCTACTAATGTTTATTTCTTTCCTAAGACTCTTGTGACTAGCAAAGCCAACCTTTTTTTATTAGTGATGGTTAGCGATGATGTGGTCGACGATGAAGCACGCTTAATTTTTTTTTTTCCTCCAATTTTCTGTCTCTGCCAGCATGGCCCTTACAGCTGCTGGCAGAGACAGGTCTCGCCCGATCCTGGCAACCAAGACCTGCCGCTTAGAGGCCCATGCCGGGCACTCCTCGAGCGTGTGCTGTGCAGAATCAAGGTCACCTCCGCAATGGTGGCATTTTGCTGTGGTCTCTCGTCCAATCCTATTCAGGTACTCACCGAAGCAACTGTGTCCGGTCAGTACCTGGAAGCAGGCTTACCTAGGAGAAACCTATTCACTCTTGATTTAAAAACTCCCAGGTTGTAACTATCAGAAGTGTCGAGGTGAAACTTCAAAACCCGATCACATTGTGTGCAAAAGAAAATCATATGACCGTCAGAATACAAAGTACTAAAAAAATACAATTTAACATCGCCTTAAAAACAATAATTCTTAAAGATAATAAATAATTCGGTAAAAAAATACTAATTTGTAGACGACATTAAAATTGAGAATTCGTAGTTATAAACATAACAACCTCGTTTGTTTTTACACGAATTATTTAAATCTTAAAAGACACGTGTCCAACATTGTCCAAGAACGATGGTGTCACTACTAGGAGATAATAACGTTATTGAGACCGATGGGGTGGCGACCGGCGGCGGAGGCTTGACCCAATCATCGGCTTCCTATAATCCAGAATTAAAACTATTTTGTTAAACATCATTTATTTTAGGATTTTCTGATTTTATTGGAACATAATCTCTAGCTGAATACTGCTTTAAAAAGGTGTTATAAGATGTATTGATTTGTAAAAGGGCTAGGATAGCTTGCATTTAGATATTATCACTTAAGTGTTTGAAAAAAAACAATATGTGATAGCAAAGTTCTAATAACATTATGTTAAAACTTTGTAGTGTTGCTCAAAAATGACTTACATTTTGACGTACAGTCTTGAATAAGTAGTAATGTTTTGTGGCTCCCGTGTGATGCCTAGGAATCCCTAGTAGGGCTAATGGCCGGTTTCTGATTGAAATATGAGAACGAACGTGTCGAACCCTACTTTAGTGCCAAATTTCGACAGGTATTTAGGCTAAAATAAAGTTTGATAAACACTCAAATCATTCTTAACCTCAAATACTCAAATCAGAAACCGGCCATTAGTCTTATAGAGTTTTTCCCATGTCATTTCTTAGTTACAGCCCTGATTTTTGACCGGTTCCTCTGGGGAGTACCCCTCATCTCCGGCGCACCAGAACACATTGCACGCCGTTACCACCCCAGGGACTAAACCAGCACATGGGCGCCAGACGACCCCGTGAATGGCCCTCTTGGCCCTGCTGTGACCGGTCTACCACTTTTCGGCCGCAGGGGATACTAGGGACCTCCCCTGCGGCCCTCCTCTCCAGCCGCGAAGTCGCCTCTGTTACCAAGCGGTAACAGAGGCGACAACCTACTTGTTGGCCGCTACGTCGTTGGCTTAATCGGCAAAAGTACTGACGAGCGGCGATTTCTCAGGTTGCTCTTCAGTTCACCGTGGGTGACCAAGCCACGGCTACTGAGCTCCCCCCCGCCTCGACAACACGCGAACCCACCGGGCGGGTGCCATGCTTCCCTAGTTTACGACTCACAACCAGTCATAACAACGTATTCGATAAGACAATTAAATAGTCTGGTACTCTATATGTGATGCAATTCGATTGTATAGTGAATAATGAACGAATTTTGTACGGCCCATGCCAACGAAATTCAAAAAATGGTAAACCATATATTACTTTATACAATGAGTGTCGGAATGAATTCAATTGTGCCCGCAATAATATTGATATCCGTGCAGTATTGTGTGAATCGAATGTCATTATATATCTTCAGTGTCAATTTGTTCACACTTCGGTCCTTCTAGAATCACACTAATACTATAAAGGCGAAAGATCGGGATGAAATTTGGCACAGAGATAGATTGTAGTCAGGAATCGCACAAATGATACTTTTTATCCCCGGAATGTGTTCCCTTGAGATCATTTTCGATATTCACGCGGTCGAAGCCGCTGGCAGAAGCTAGTAGTAATATATGGCTTATCACTAATGCTCCAAAAATTATAACGTGGATGGCCCAACAATGCCTCATGCCGATGACCTAGTGAAAGTCGCAGGAATTGGATATGCGAATATAGGCTGATATTTGTGGAGTTCTCTGCCGAAGTCTGTGTTCCTGATAGCTACAACCTAGGCCATTAAGTCAATAGTAAATACGTTAGTTTTAAGGTCCTTCCACCGCTTTAGTGCCGTAAAACGGTTACTTTTTAAGTATATTCCTTAGTAACGGTTTGGTTAAAAGGTTTGAAAAAAAAAATATTATTGATTTATGTACATTATTTGTCAAACGTGGTTTTTTCGTGCAACTAATAGTTTTGTTTAAAAAACAAATAACAATACGATATTTTTGCGCTACTTTTGAATACTCCTCCAAAACGTCTCGGATATTTGAAAACATTTTTGCCGTTCCCAGAGGCGGCTTAATTAACTCTGACACCAGAGGTGGCCACATCCTCACACAAAAAGAAACAAAGAATCACGCCAAAATATCGCGTGGAAGCGAAACAAGTAAGCTCCTAAATTCTACATTAGTCGTGATTTAAAACTCTTACCAATTTGTAGCTATAACTGTACCGAAAATCGGAACACAGCAAGTCCTTTTGGCGACGAAATTGTAAACATACTTCTTCACAAAGAGTATCACTGCTATGAAACTACTAATTTAGCACTAAACTACCTTTAAAATACAGCCAGGAAGCCAATACGTTTATAATATAAAATGTATGCAATGCATAATGCGATAGTAAGCCCCTGCTATCACATTGAGCTTGATTTACTGGCGCTCGGTAACTGCCACTGTCTTTGAGTCTATTTCCCAATGTACAGAACCTGCAGTAGATTATGTTACCCTGGTACAATGAATTTGTAAGCAAAGAATACGAGAAATAAGAATTAAGGCTATCTAAACCAATATGTACTTATAGAAGCCTTATTTATTTTTGTTTTTCAGATCAGTATCACTGGGTCTATTTCCCAATGTGAAGAAACTCCAGTTGATTATGCTAGCCTAGTACATACATGGAATGTGGAAAACTGAAGAGAATATTAATAATAATAAATAATATGGACTTCTACGAAAAATGGGTATCAATCTCAACTAAACACACAGGTAAAATAGTTAATTTGTTTATATGTTTGTGAAATGTAATCTCTGGGAACACTAATCCTGTTACGAAAATTCTTTCACAGGTACAATGCTACACTATCATTGAATGTGAACTACTTATCATCCCGATTTAAACGGTGGATTACCGGAGTAAACGTAGGCCACGGAAGCAAAGCCGCGGAATACACATATTTTTATACAGCAGCAAATAACATAACCAAAACAATATTCACCGCGGGGCGTAATGAAAAACTGTAGAATTTAATAAAACAGCGTCTTTGAAATACTCATTTTATTTTATTGACTTACGTTTTAACTGAAAATGCAGCTAACAATTTTTTATACCAGAGTAACCCAACTAAACATCGAGCTAAAATTCGCTCAAATTAAAACTCCTTTCAAACTTCATACACCTTCATATCGCCGAATCCAATTAATATTTCTCACCCCTCGCAGGTCCTATATATGTGGGTCCTAAGTCTAGGTAATACGGCAGCCCTACCAGGCTTTCATACAGCTATAGAGCTTATCCGGCCCCATTCAGTGTGCATTAAGGCTGTTGGTTCTCCTGGCTGTATGTGTTATTTTACTTTGAGACCGATGCACGGATTAAGGGGCACTTGTGTGCATTTTTTGTGGGGATTTCAGGAGTTTACGGTTTTAGGATAAAGTGAAAATATCGATAATTGTGTCCTTTTCAGGTGTTCGTTTCATTCTACAATAGGCAGGTTATGTTGTTGACATTATGAACTCCAAATCCTAACCGAATATTTTAAACTAAATAATCTAGAACCAATTCCAGCGCCAAGTGACTTTATTACCCTCGACTTAAGTCGCTTAAAGTGTTGTCATAATGTCAATTCTCGAAAGTGACCTTTTCAAAAACATTGAGAACACACCGGACTATAAATACACATCCTGGCAAAATTAGAGGAATAAATACGGAAAATTATTTTTATTTGTATTACATTTTTATTTGCATTTTTATTAAGTTTTATAATTTAACCAATTATCCCACATTGATAAAACAAATGAACGTCACCTTACATGCTTTTTCACATAAAGTCATGTTACTCTAACCAAATGTACTAAATGCGATCTTATTTAAATTTTAAAAGATATATTTTTAAGTAAGGAAAGCTTTCTAAATATATTTTTATACAATTAAGAGGTATTTTTTTAAATCGACCTTTTTATTTTGTTCCTCTAATTTTGCCAGTACGTGTATTTTAAATCAAAAGTCATGTCCAATCTCATTCCTCTCAAATTTAAATAAACTACTGACGACGGATTACGACGACATACACAGATTGGTCGTTAAAGGCAACAACGCGCACGGTTGACGCAGTGGTTAAACGATTGACTGCTGCGCTACGTGTCGCGGGTTTGATTCCCGCACGGAACAAATATTTGTATGACCTACAGATCCGGCTCTGGGTGTTTGTGTATGTGACTTTATATGTTTGTAAACGCACCCACGATACAGGAAGAAATTCTTAGTGTCGGGCAACGTTTTTATTAAAACAAACACCGGGCAACAGCAGCCTTATTGCGTAAGTGATTTCGGCTAGGCAAAGGATTTGACCGCCATTAATCGACCAATCACATTGACGGAAATCCAAATCGCGTCTTTCATTTCGTATGTGATTGGTCGATTGATGGCGTCAAAACCCTTTGGCTTGCTGAATTCACTTAGGCAATAAGGCAGCAAGAATAACTAGGTGAGATAGTGGTCAAGCGCGAGCCTATACGATATAAAAAATAAAAATACCTAGTGATACGTGGGAGTACTACATGTACACTTCTGCTTATCCCTTTGGGGTACTCAAGCGTGATCTTTTAGTATTTTGTTTTTTTTTTAAAGAAAGTTAACAAAGTAAGAGCAAGTTTTACTTAGCTTATCTACAAAAGCCCGTTTCTTCTTCACTACAGCTCAAATGTAATCCCCAGATCGATAACCAAGCCGACGCTAACGACCTAACCAATAACTTTAATCCTCGTAGGCACACGAGGTTTACCCCAAAACGTTATAAAACAGAAAAGTAATCTCCCTCTCAAGTATTTGCGGAGCTCCTAATATCGTAATCAAGTTTAGGCACAACGAATTTTCGTTTTAACTTGCAGCAATGAGATTCCGCCACTCCATTGTTTGGATTTAGTTATTATTCGGAATCGAGTTATGGGAGCCTCCTAAAGGATTAACTGAATTGTTTTAATGTAGAAAGGTCGCTTGTTTTTAATGTATGTATTTGTGTCGAGATTTCCTTGCTTGGAGTTTCTGCAGCGAAGTTTTAATTAGTTGGATTTATTTATTTTGTTATCCACTGCGAGGCTACAAATTAAAAGACCCGAGTCCTAAAGTAACTGAAATACAACAAAACGAAATACCATTGTCAACTACAAATCCGTAGCACATCGTTCTTGTGCTACGTTTGCTACGAGGCTACGGCGTAGCAGCGAGGTTTGCTATGGCGTAGCTTGATGCTACGAAATCCTTTATTCTACTAAGAAACTCGTAAATATTGTTAAGCTGTGCAGATCTACCATGTATCATTCTAAAAAATAACGATCGAAAAACCGTTTACAGCACTGTCTTTATCTTTCTATAATCCATTGGCGTTATTGATTCACTTTTAAAAACACTTACATAAATATAAAAACAAGCTTTTACATATGTGTTTAAACAAGATTGTATATTAATTATTTTATTAGCACGTGTAACAAACTTATGTGAATAAGTTCAGCTCAATAGAACACCGGAAAGCAGGTCAAATTTAAGTTGCAAATAAATGATAAATGATTCTGTAAGTTGGTTTGTACAAACACTTTTAAATGTAAATCATATCTTTTTAAACTAGATGAGGTTGGCGTTTCCAATATGACTACTCTGAGAAGAAAGGCCAAACTCAAAGGTCACAGTCTCTTTTAAAGTCCAAACAAAATCTTGGTTAGATCATGTGAAGACCATGTAGACTGATGTGTGAAATGGTCTTTTGAGGAAAGAACCAGCCAGATTGAGTGGACCTGTCCAGTCAGTGCACGCATTTGTCAATAACCGAGTAGCTCAACTCAGAATTTAAGGAGCTCAACGATTCGACGAACAATACCAAAGAAAGGACATTTGCGTAGGCCGCATAAACTACTCAAACTGCCAGACCATGATTAAAAACTAACTAAGATAAATTATAATAAAAACAAAAAAAAGGATGATACACATACTCTTCATATTGACAATAATTAAAATAAAAGAATATAATACTTTCAAAAGTAAATATTCTTGTCATTGCAAAAAAACACAAAAAAAAAATACGAATGACAAAATTCACGGTGCAAAATATAAAAAATCAAAATTAATTGGAGCAGCTCAATCCCAAGCCCTTTTGTCCTCAACGTAATCTTTAATAGTATAAAACGATTTCTGGCACAACTTACGTTTAATGAATGGTTTGAATTTATTAAGACTTAGATCTTGCACGTGGCTTGGAAGCTTATTATAAAAGCGTACACATTGACATCTAAACGAGCCACCTATTTTCTTGAGCCTTGTTGTAGGTACTACAAATTTGTGTTTGTTCCTAGTATTTATATTATGGATATCACAGTATTTTTTAAACAATTTTATATTTTTAGGGTTTAAGTTTTATATTTTAAGGTTTGATTACATACACACAGACACCGGTATAAATAAAACTTTGTAAAACTATTATTAGTATCAAACACGCAATTGTATTTTAGTTTAATCAATACATTCAATATCAGTTACCAATTACAAACAAACAAACAATCCACTGCACCGCCACACTTGATTAAATTAATTATCATCAGTAATTTCCAAACATTTACAAATTAAATTTTAATCCAATGAATTAGATTCCCATGTTGGCAAACCTGAACTTTCTGACTCTTTTCAAACAAATAAGTTCCAGAATCTCAACGTTTCTGATGTCGCAAAGGTGTGGGATTATAGGGTAATTTAACAAAAGGTACTTACTTCCTTACGCTTTCTGAGCTCCTGGTGAAATATGGTTCAATACAGGCAGTTTGTCGATTGAGTTTGTACAGAAGTAATAATGGATTTTAACTTATTACGAGGTTTTGAAACACGTGTATGTCTGTTTTTAAGTCTGTTACATAAATAAGATATCATCAAACGTGTGTACTACGACGGGTTAGACAGAGACTGTGAGATCGCGGGGCATGAAACAATTAATATTAATCGGGCACAAATCCAGGCAGCAGCAGACTAGGCAGATACAAAGAACAACCACCTGTGAAATTTTAGGAAAACTTATAATATTTATATGATGGTTATCATCAATAGGATTGCTGGCAGTTAATGCATATTTCTCCTGCAAATGTACTTAAAAGAAGAAATATTCTCAGATTATTAATCTTCTTTTTCAATGTTAGTAAATACGTACAAATTAATTTACTATGCTCATTCGTCAATTTAATATCAAAAGGTCACCGGCTACGTAGTGAAAGTGGATTAGGACTCTAACAATGGTAAAATCTCGTAATAATTTTCTCTCTCCTCCTCCCCCGTTAGCCTTAGACTCACCCGAGTTAACAACTCATACACACATTTTGTATCAATTCATAATTATCTGTTACAAAACATTTTCGAACAATGCATGTCGGAACAAAAGTGAATTACCAAGCAACCGCGACACATTGCGCTAGAAAGCGAAATAGGTCAGTGACCGATAAGACTCCACCTTGTTACTTATGCACCGCGGCTAATTTGGTAAGCACGTCCCACCATTACCAATAGTCGTTATTCTATTACGTGACCGAAATTCTAGCAACATGTATGAGCCCCCGCTTGGTGGCTCGTGGCTCAGCCCTGAAAGAGGGTGGAACTTGGGGCTTGCTTAAAGATTCGTCTTCTTGTCCTTTGAGAATCGATGTAACCTACCCAAGTACCTACATTTTCAACCACAGGGACAAGTATCTGCCACTCGGAGGTGACGTCCATTAAAAGACTGCGCAATAAAAAAAAGAGGGCCTAGAGAAGTGACATGGAATAAATGAAAGCATGGCGATATAAAATGGAACAAGTGAAAATTAAAAAATCCAATAACCGGGATTTTTTTACTTTTTAAAATACATAATTTATCTAGTAGTAGTTGTTTAGTAGTAGTGGTTTAGTAGTCGCTTCGATCAACAATCTATCAAACACGTAATTATCATATATCATAACTCCTAAACGAATGAACCGGTTTTGATTTATTTTTTTGTTTGAAGGGTGACTTTATCGAGTGTTCTTAATTATGTTTAATAAAAATCGGTTCAGCTGTTCAAAAGTTATTGGTGTTTGAATCGGGCTGCTCCCGCAAGATATCGTGTCATAAAACCTTTTCAATAGATTGTCGATCGAAGCGTGTCTACTAGTAAATAAATTATATAGTATAAAATAAAAATATACCGCGGGCTTTTTAAATTTCTATATTTAACTTGTTGACAATCGCTATCGCCACGCTTTAGATTATAGAATGTCACTTGTCTAGGGCCTCAGGAGTTGAAAATCAAACAATGCAATAATATTTATGCGTTCTATTTCTTTATTGTACACAAAAATATAACATACACTTAGTGATCAGTGTCTGTGTGTAGAAAACAGCCATCAGTATGAATGCAGTCCACCAGACCAGACCATAGAGTATTTGTGGGAGTGTCGAAATAGCTCGGCCGTGGTGTCTACGTATAGTCCCCTAGTTGGAATTTACCAATCACAATATAGAGCGAATGGAACGTGAACGTGTCACGATTGGTCAGTCTATCCTTGTGTCAACTGACCAACCAATCGCGCGCTCGGAACGGTGCTAAACGTTCCCCGCGTCCCGCTTTGTAATTATGATTTGGATAATAAACCAGTTTCAATGTCCATTTTATTTTAATTTAGCTTTATAAACTATTTCAACGGAATGGTGCAAAACTCTATAATTAAAAAAAATATATAATTTGTACAGTACAATAATAACATGAAATTAGTAGATCACATTAGTTTAAAAATTACTGGATTCATTGACCGTGTGATACATAACAGAACTTAATATTATATATAAACAAATGGAACAAAACAACCGATCTAGAAAGAGGGTCAGTTTCTGCAACAAAATGGAAAATTATCGCATTTAATGTTGTGATTGGATGAATGTATTTTCAACAACCAACAGCAGCAAACACACAGAAACTGGAGATTTTCTCTCACATAGCAAACTTTGTTCATTTTGGTCAGCAAGTTTTGTAAAAGTTAAACGGTCAACTGCGAGAAGCGTGCTCCATCGAGGACCACATCATCACTTAACATCAGGTAACATAGTCAAACGCGAGTATATTCTATCCTACTACTTTATAAACGAGCTTCAGCCAGCGGCTTTGCCTGCGTGAATGTTTAAAATAATCCCAAGGGAACATATGCCCGGGATTAAAAGTATCCTATCTTCTATTCCAGTCTATAATCTATCGCTATGCCAAATTACATCCAGATCCTTTCAGTAGTGTTTGCATGAAAGACTAACAAACATACAAACACATACATACAAACACATACACTCAAAAACTTTCGCCTTTATAATATTAGTTTATTTTTTTTATTTTAATGCCGTCAGTCACGATATTCTCCTCTCTATCCTTTCACATCTTATGGTTTCTTCCGAGGCACTGGAATGGTTCTCTTCCTATCTTCGGGGACGACAGCAGTCGGTTCGGGTTGACGAGAGCTCGTCAAGTTGGTGTGACCTGGCTGCTGGTGTTCCGCAAGGCGGTATTCTTTCACCATTGTTATTCTCCATCTTCATAAATTTTATAACTCATTGTCTTCGGTGTTCGTATCATCTTTATGCCGATGACCTTCAACTTTATGCAGCTGCGCGGGTGGAGAGTTTGTCGGACGCTATAGACGATGTGAACCGGGACTTGGAGGCTGTCAAGGACTGGTCTGATAGATTTGGGGTGTCTGTAAACCCCTCAAAATGTCAGGCCATTGTGATTGGAAGCACGCGCATGATGGGTCGATTGGGGATTAGCTCTCTTCCTCCTATAATTTTTAATGGTACTGTCATCCCCATCAGCCCTAGTGTAAAAGATCTCGGTCTACATCTTGATTCGACGCTAAGCTGGCAAAGTCAGGTTTCTAGTATCAGTCAAAGGGTGAATGGGACTTTGCGTTGCCTGTATCGTCTGAGAAACTTTCTACCTGCAAAAACGAAGACTATGCTTGTGCAGACTTTAATTTTCCCTTTGATCGACTATGGTGACGTGTGCTACTTTGACCTAAACGCGGTATTCCTGGATAAGCTGGATAGGCTCTTAAACAACTGCATTCGGTTCATATTCAACCTCCGGAAATATGACCATGTGTCAAGCTGCAGAACTGAACTCAAATGGATGCCCATTCGGCAAAGAAGAAATTTGCGCGCCTTGACTACGCTTTTCTCTCTACTCAACTCTCCCACTCCTCCTTCTTATCTCATACCTCACTTTCAATACCTATGTAATTCACACGCGAGGAATCTGCGTTCATCTAACAATCTTCTCTTGCTCTGTCCTTCTCATACTTCTGATTTTGTTCATTCTTCCTTTCATATTCAATCCATTCTTCTCTGGAATGCGCTTCCTCTTGATATCAGGACGGCCACCAGTCAGTATGCATTTAAGCGGAAGTTGCGGCATTTTTTTCTAAACGAATAGCAGAGTCGTCTCATTTTGCGCCTTTCTATTAATTTATATATATATATATCATTTTATATATAGTATTTATTATAGGAAATATTTAAGTATATTTATTCTAACTATATACTTTTGTACTAATTTTGCGTTTATAATATTATTATTTCTATTTTTATGCACCTGCCATGCTATTTCTTCACCGCCCTTGGTTGACTGGTAGAGAATGCCTAAGGCATTAAGTCCGCCTATGTACTTTTATGTTGCATGAAGTTTTAATAAATAAATAATAAATAAATATTAGTCTGATGTGAAAGTTAGGATGGATGTGTGTGTTGATCTATGTTTGTTACTCAATCACGTCAGAACGGCTGAACGGATCTGGGTGAAATTTGGCACAGAGATAGATTATAGTCTGGATTAGAACATAGGCTATTTTTATCCCGTAAAATGTTCTCTTGGGATGATAAAACACCTTTCACGCGGGCGACGCCGCTGGCAGAAGCTAGTTACAACTAAATTCGAGAGTTCGTGAGGATGGATGGATGTTTATTACTCTTTCACGCAAAAACAACTGAATAAATTTTCATAAAACTTTACAGTAATAGGTATACCTTATACATCACAATAATATATAGACCACAATGTATAAAGATATTGGGGGCAGTACCAATCAGGGAGAACCGCGGGCGGTACCTAGTCAATTATAAAACACGGGTTTTCATCCTACAAAATCTAAAACGCCCAAACAGGAGAACATTGAAAAATTCGCGTGCGAATGGAAACCGGACCGTTTTATTAGCCGGACGGTGAGTAATGGAATTCAGGTTTTTTAACCGTAGCCCACTGATTGGGTTTTGAGTGAGTCCCGGCCTGTTTTCTCGTGTTCTGATTGCAGCAACGATTGTCTTTGGCCGAAATTGGGCTTGAAATAATAGGAAACCAGGATTAAGGCCGAAATCTGCAATTTGCTGGCGGAATTAAAAATTGTTGCTGGGTGTCGGTTTTGATTTGGTACCAGGGATGTATTAGCAGGGAAAAGTAACATGATACATTTTATTTTAAAAAGCACAAGAAGGATTAAGTAGGAAGAGGCATACTCGAAATTCCTTTTTTAAGTAAAAATATAATTCGAGCCGATTGTGAAAAGGTATGAATAGGTTACATCTTTCCTATTTCAACTAAAGTATTATATACATTTATTTTCACGAAAGCAATAAATTGAGTATTCAAGTTTAATTTAACCACATTCAGCAATTGTTAACCATTTTTAAGAAAATTTATAGAATATATAAGAATATTCAAATAATATTTTTTTTCTGTAATATTAGTAAAATACTTATTTTTCTTAGTCTTCTTTACCAAACTATGGCCACCTAGAAAGCTTTGCCGTTGGTTATTTAATAATCATCATCATTACCCAAATACGTCCATTGCTCGACATTGACCTCACCCAAGCATCGCCACAACGAACAGGTAGAACGGTCCAAACCCCTAGAACTAAAGCCAATCAAAAATAACATAATAAAAAAAAAGTCCTTACATCTTACAAAAACAAATTGCCAAACATAACGCAAATAATTCAGCTTGCTCATTGATTATACACAAAGAAGCGAGTCACCATTAACTGAGAAACTCGATAATATATGAAAAGAATGCTACAAATCATATCAGGGACAAATATATGCCTGCCCAACGGTCCGGAAAAGGTCTTCAACAAGAATAAAACAAAATGTTTACGTCTATTTGCAAGAAAACTAAGCGAATCCATCATTCACCATGCCCTGTTTACATATACTTTTTGATTAGGTTAATTTGAGATAGTATATTTTAGTTTGGTTGCTTACATACGGATTTATATTATTTATTCAGAAACCGGTTTTTTTATTAATAAAGTAGTATTATAGCATAAAACTTGTTACAGGCTAAGATTAAGTCATGAATTAAAGTTTGTCAAGATATCTAAACCCCAATTCAGAAATACATACAAATACATTTTTCTTTATTTCTGACCAATGATATTCTAGTAAACAGATATGTTATGAGCGCGCGCATTGTGAAGACTCGGATACATCCTAATTGGGACGTATAGTCTTTAGTCTATGTCACGCATGGCGAAGAGTGATACGCTAGGTTGAAACAAACACAAAATTAAAAAAATGCCATGATGTGTATTTAAAAAGTGTACCAATTATGACACCAAAGTACATAAAGCAGAAGGCATCTCATACCATTATGTAAGTAAGCAATACACCTCAATTGACTAATTTATTTCAATATTTTTCCTTATATTCTGATATTTGGAGGTAAGAAAAAAAAGGAGATGGTAAATATCAATATCAGGATTGGTGGCTAGTATAATGTTAGTTTACATTCACACGCAAGTGACAAACACTAGCTGTCTCTTTTTTTCATGTCGGTTTTATCAAGCCATCCCTTTCGACTTGTAGTGAAATGTCAGATGAATGAAGTGTGTATGTGTGCTGCCGCTGCTGCGCGGAATACTTTTTTCGGTTGATGTTTGAGTGTATAACGTATCTGTTTACTAGAATATCATTGTTTATTACGCAAAAAGTTTTACATTAGTTGGTGATTGGAGCCTCCTTTTAAGCAAGTAATGCCTGTGTTAAGAGACTCCGAAATATACAATTCATTCAGTATCTTAGATATAACCAGAATGTTTGCGTGTGTGTGTGGGTGGGTGTTTGTGTGTGGGTGTTTGTGTATGTTTGTATGTGTGTGCGTGCGCGTGCATATGTGTATATTTAATTTTGTATTTTTCAATAGTGCCTCAGTGCCTGCGTAATTTAGTGTCTTTATCCAATTTGATAGATTTTTTTACTTTCGTTTAATTGTTTATTGTGTATATATATAATTTTTATTTATCCTATTATATAGATGACATGATAGTTTATTGATCTGGATGTCAGCAAATTTTGATTTAGTTTATGGAACCTGTGCTATGAGATCTTTCCGTCTTCTTGTTATTGTATTTTGATCGTATGATAGATTCTTATATTTTTTTAGAACGGTATAAATGATATATAACTTTCTAACAGAAAGCAGTCCACTATTCTGATAGAGACTTTCAGTAGGGTATGTAATCCTTTTGAAATACATAATTTTATTACGAAAACGGGCTTTAAATCGTAATTGTTTTTCAGTGTCTTTTGTTTTTAAAGGCATTAATCAATGATACCTTAAAATCAAATTCTTCTTCAAGCCAAATGAGAACTCCTTCCATAAGTAAAAATATTTTTCAATTCGTAGCAATTGATAATTAGGCAATAGTTTTATAAATAGAACACCTTTATCTATAAACAGAACACCCATATACTCCTTTCTACAAGCAAACTTAAACAATCTAACCAGAAATCCTTGAACCACACAACTCCGAACTACTAACATTGTTGGCGCCAGTAACTAAACAAGCGACTAAACACAGCACGGCAATTCCCGTGTACAGTGAAAGTAAATACCGCGTGAAATTGAAGGAGCATCGATCGTAAGTTCTCGGATCAGCTGTTCAGTAGTGCCGTAACACGCGGCATTTGTTCCGATGTACTCACTCAATCTGACTGTCTGTGGAACGCTCTTTGCGTTTTATGAGCGCCTGGTAGAAAGGGTAAGTAATTAGAGTAGTTTGGAAGACATCTCTGAGGATATAAAGGTGTGTTTCGGCAGGTACCTAAACTAAAGTTTTAGACAACAGAGTATAGGTTTATCCACACATATCAGGGCCGTGCCCGGGGCGTGACAGGGCCGGGCCCCATCATTGAAGATTCGTCACTGGCCCGTGCACGGCCCGTGCCCGGACGTGTGTCAACGAGTTCATATAAAATGTACGCAACGATATTTTTTGAGCCCCTAACGGGGCACGGCCCGTCCACGTCCCGGGCATGGCCCTGATATGTGTGGATAGACCTTTATCGATCTTAAGACTGTAAACGGGCTACAAAAATTGCATCTTGTCGGCAATTTTGTTGATCAATATAGCTCAGTATATTTGCAACTTATACTCTTGCTGCAATACATTGCCGGATGTTGTCCAGCAAGATAGTGCAACTGGGTTGCTGAAGAATTTTGCTCGTACACGCGGAGCAATAATTGCGGCTAGATTTCAGCAGTTAATGACAATTTTTACGTATGCCTCTTCGGTCGTTACATGAAACTTCGCGGCAATTACGGCCCAAGCATACTTCTTAAGATTACGATCTTTATACGGACTAGCTTCTACATCCCATAATTCAGGGTGTACATGGATTCCGTTGATAAAATACAAAATCGTTTCGTTTGAGCACTCGGCCATGACGAACACAATAAAATCAACAACAGGTACAAAACAACTTATCTAATCAGGCAGCGACAGGACGAGGCGGGGGAGAAAGAGATGCTCCTTAGAGTAGTTTAGACAGGATCACCTGAGAAGAAATAAAGGTGTGTTTCAGGTCGTATCTAAACACTACAGTTTTAGATAAAAGAAAATCGCTCTTATTTCATTTTTGCGTGCTATTGAAAGAGCATCGATCGTTAGTTCTCAGAACAGCTGTTCAGTAATGCCGTAGCACGCGGCATTTGTTCTCGTACTCACTCAATCTGACTGCCTGTGGAACGCTCTTTGCTTTTTATGAGCGCCTGGTAAAAAAGGTAACTAATTAGAGTAGTTTGGACGGGATCATCCTTGAAATAAAGATAATAGCCGCCAAGTTGACAGTTGTATCGCTCAACACAGATCTTGGGCCGTAATCGCCGCGAAGTTTCATGTAACGACCGAAGAGGCCTATGTAAAAATCGTCATTAACTGCTGAGATCTAGCCGCAATTATTGCTCCGCGTGTACGAGCAAAATTACTCAGCAAGCCAGTTGCACTATATTGCTGGTAACGTCCGACAATGTATTGCACAGTGAAATTGCAGCAAGAGTATAAGTTACAAATATACTGAGCTATATTGATCAACATAATTGCCGATTAGATGCTATTTTTGTGGCCCGTTTACAGGCCTCTTTACCTTGCTCGTGGGTTCTCTTGATTTTTACAAAGAGATCCTCACAAAATCGTGTACTTAGTTTTTAATTTCAAACAGTGACGACGAGTGAATGAGAAATAAAAAGAAAAAAATACACAGTCACATACAGAATTATATAAATCCATCAAACATTTGTGTCTTTTTTGCATAACGACTTTCAAAACGAGATCTAAAAACAGATGGACAAAGCCGCGTTCAAAATGTATGCACCCTGAATATTTTGTTCACAAAAACTTTTATCAAAACACAAAGTATAAAAAACGTGGCTAGGGGCACTTCCCAATCATTTTTCGCTACATACACGCGATAGAGTGACGGCTAACAAAACAAACAAAAACTAGATAAAAGGCTTTACTATATAACTCTTCATTTTTCTGTACTGCTGGTAGTCTATGCAGAAAATTATGCAACTTTCATGCAAATGGGAGGACGGATAAAAGTCTTGTTTTTGTTAGCAAGGTTATAAATATTTGACAGTTCACACACAAACACACCATTGTACTACATCACACTTTTATCACATAAAGTATCTTTAGTAAAATCCATGAAGGCCGAGGGTAGCCTACGAAACGCTGGCGTAACGACTTAGAAGCGTTTACGGGAAAACACTGGGCAGAGAAGAAGGCTGGAAGAGTCGGCAGAGTGGGACAATTTAGGTAGGTTAAATAAATAAAAAATCCGTAAGCCGGATTTCCCATCAGCAAAAATTATCAACTTGCATCCCAGTCAATGATTTTTTTTAAATAGTACAATGTTTCTTTAATATTGTTACTTCTCTTTCGAACTGAAGCTACGAATTTAAAATTCCGTAATTCTGTTCGATTTTAAAAATATTCACCTTCATTTTTCGTTTCCTCTTTATAAATGTCTACCAATGAACGCTGTAGAAACAGTAAATAAAGGGTGTTCTTTTTTTGTAATACGATGAGTGAATCTCCACTTCGCAGATTCCCTATTACGACAATTGCCACTACGGGTTGCCTGCTAGAACAAACCTGGCGAGAAACAAAGCATCGATTTTCTTTTCCAAACGTGATTAATTTACCTCGTGCAGGTATCTTCTGTTGTTCTGCAGTCATTACTTGAGAACGGTGAAAATTTGGGTGGATATCAATTTTTTTTTGGCGTAGAGGTACTCGTATGCTCATGCATACTGCGCCATCACGGGGAGATAGCGCAGTTATATCGGACTCCAACCCACTAAAACTCCACGGTGTCACTCCTGTGCCGCTTTTTTTTTGGGTCAATCCCACCGCACTATTCCCAAACCACTGAAACTCCTGAAAGCCAGAATCAACAGTGGTGACCACCAGAAAAGCGCCGAGGCAATGAAGCTCGACGAAGTTCCGGAGAATGAATTTAACTGTCTGAAAAAAATTGATCCTATGCCGCTTATGGCGGGAACACGGGCTCGTGTTAGCACTCACCGCGAACCTGCCGCGGCTGTCCGTCACCGGATCGTTGTCTGGGGAGTCACCAGCGCACTAGAACACAATGTCCGCCAAAGCAGATGGGCGCCAGACGAACCCGTTTATGGCACCCTTGGTCCCCTGGTGACGGGTCAAGGTCAATGGCCCACCACATTTTTCGGCCGCAGGGAATATGAGAGAGCGGCCAACAGAGAAGCAAACAAACAGTGTCCGTAGTAGTAAACTGAGTTGCAAAACTTAAACAATCAGTAAAATCTCCGAAAGTCAAACCACAGAAAGACTCAAAGACGTCACTTCGTAAACTGTCAAAGTCGTCAAACGTCACGTTATACACAACTGTCATGGCTGCCCTAAAATAGGTTTGTCTTATTAAAAAACTTTTAAATGATGATTTTTGTACGCTTGTAGCCTTCTTCAAATGAATATGTTAGTTTGTTTATGGAATTCCCCCTTTTTTTTCCTATTTATCAATGTAGTGTACATAGTGGTAGCCCAAAACCAAACAACTCCTTTAAATGACAAGCAACAACTTTCAAATAAAAAAAACATCAAAATCGGTTCACCTAGCAAAAAGTTCTGAGATAAATACAATGGGTAAATCACAAAATACAGTTGAATTGAGAACCTCCTTCTTTCTGAAGTCGGTTAAAAATAATAAAAAAACGGTTCAAGACTATCTTTCAAATAATTATAGGCATTGACAAAAATTTATTAACGACAAAGAATATGTAATCAATGATCAAGCAAAGCTTTATAAGGTGTTTGAGTATGCGATCTAAATTTTAAAAATAACATATTTGCGCAGCTTAAAAAAGAGCCATTTTCCCTCACGTGTGAAATTGCCCTTTTGTCCCAAGATAATAATGAGGATGGGAACAAAATCACGGCAAATGAACGCTTCCGTTCTAAAAAATACCATGTTACATTTATCCATTTTAGATCTTATGTTATACGAAAAAAGGTCCAAATCTTGTCTGTGAGAGAGGTCTAGTTATCCTTGCCAGTCATATGTTCGAATTTGGGCTGATTTTTCTTTGTTACTTTCGGAAATACGACTTATGCCAGTAATTTCTCGTTACAATAAGCCGGGCACTTTTTTCGAGGATTCATTTTCTAAGTAGTATTTATGAATTAGTTACTTACTTTTCTCGCGGCTTCGCTCCCGTATTCTACTACAAGAGCCGTGCATTTCCTAGAAAAAATAGATCCTGTGGCACTTAGGCCCGATTTCACCATTGAAACCAATCGCGATTAGTTCAACTAAACTCAGTTTATGTAAATACAGCGTTCTGATTGGTTGAGACCGCTGAGAATCTACCAATCAGAACGCTGATTACTATATTATTTACATAAACTGAGTTCAGTTGAACAAATCGCGATTGATTTCATTGGTGAAATCAGCCCTTAGACGTCTATCTTTCAAAATGAAATAATTTATCGTTACCTACCGGATTAAGAATACAAAATTTTTGAAAAAAAATTACCAATAAAGTTTACCTTAGTGCTAAATTAACCGCCAAAACAAGCGCTTGATTGTTATATTAGACATGTATAAGTAATCTTCAAGCGAGTTCATAAACACAGCATAAAAACCACTCCTATTTCCACCTGTTATCCTGGTACCGCAACCCACTAGCTTTGAAACACATTCATGTTCCCCTGCTGTCTATGAGGAGTGGTTTCGAAGCCCTTTGCTCTCGTATGCGGGCCACTCTCGTTAATTTAGTAGCCGCATGTGACGTTCAGCTGCAGCAGGAACAATTCTCTCTGGTGAGAGTATTTCGGAGAATTTTGAATCATTGGAATTCAAAGTTCTTCGAATTAGCTCTGCGTATGTGAAGTATCACCGGGAGGAAGGGAATTATTATTAGTCAAAGATTCTTAGGTATTGTTTTAAAGTTTACTACCTAGTAAAAGCAGTGTTGCGGCTTTGCTAAATTTACAGTTAGGGTTGATATCTAAATTAAGAACTTGACGTTGTATATCCTGAAAATCAGTCAAAATCGGTCAAAGTTTATCATTGGTTCGATTTCTGAATTGAGTAAGAGTTAAGAACGTGTCAAACCCTTACTTTGGTGGCAAATTTTGCCAGGTTTGCAGGCCCATTATCTTCGCGATTGACATGTTTCTTAACTCCAAATACTCAATCAATTCCAAAGCCGGTCCTTAGACATAAATAAGAAATATATTTTACAACCCTTATTTAACTTACTACCTAAGTACTTTTTCCAGTTTTGAAAATAGATTCAAAATCATATTTGTTACCTATTTATAAAGTATTGGAAAAAAAACAAATATTCTTCAGTATTGAAATGTTTTCAAGAGATTGATTTTCAATGAAAGCCAATCTCCTGCGAAATGCAATAAGAAATGGGTGATTTAACAACTATTTTATTCATACCTAGGCAATCAACAATTTCATGCGTTCTGAATTCAATAGAAAGCAATTTCAAAAAATCTAATACAGCTGTATACGATAAATATCTGTAGAATAAAGTGCCCAAAGATATTTATTTATGAAAAACTGAACCCTAATTGCAAATACCTTCGGGCGATTGACCCAACGGACGAAATGCAAAAAATCTTGCAGTATTTGTCTATTTTACTTTTGCAGGTAAAATGTAGTTTGTTCAATGGTCACATCACATCACATCTTCAGCCTATTAATGTTCCCACTGGTGGGACACAGGCCTCCTCTCTGTGGGAAGGAATGGGCCGTAATCCACCACGCGGGCCCAATGCGGGTTGGTGGATGTCACATGTCTTCGAATTTTGGTTCCAGGACATGCCGGTTTCCTCACGATGTTTTCCTTCACCGTTTTGAGAGCAGTGGTGATGAAATAATTTACACAAAGTAAAGCGCCTGTCTGGGCTCGAACCCACGAACTACAACTTGTAAGTCGCGGCCGATACCACTGGCCCACCACTGTTCAATAATCAATATTTTTACAGACGCAGTGGAGTTCCAGAAACCAGACAGGCAATGTAAATTATTTCATCTCGGCTCTCAGGACGATGAAAGAAAACATTATCGTAAGGAAAACGAACCAAAACGGACAGTTGTTAAACAGTGACGACCCCCAATCACACTGGGCCAGGTAGCGTGAAGTGTTACGGCCCACTTCCTTACACAGAATGGAGGCACTGTCCTAACTGTGGGAACTTTAAAGACTGAACATGGTATGCTTATGCTTATAAAATACAATCTTTTGGCGATTGCAACGTTACATAATTTTGCAATGATCGTGATGATAGTATGCTCGTACGATTACGAAAATTGGCCATTGCTTCCAATCCGGTCCTTAGCAATATCACTAGGATTTCAGCAAATATTATATTTTCCATCTAAGTTCCTTTGTACACATCATCTCATCATCAACATCATTTCAGCCGAAAGACGTAAATAGCCCACTCCATTACCCTTTGGGTGACTTTAAGCCTTCTGATGAGGCCCATCGTAAGCGACCACGTCTCGGTCTCATAGGTTACTGGCAACACACACTTATAACATAACGCAAGATGTATTTGTTTTAATTACCGGGATCTCATAATAATATATATATTTCAACCATTCCTCAATTTAAAATTGAGTTTTTACATGTCACGTGTAGCTTGGTTTACGAAAACTGTGGAGACTCGCCCCATACTATTTTAATGTGGTTGAAACTTCAAGAGGGATTTATTTCGGTTTATGAGACTACTAAAGTGACTACTAGCCAAAAGTGAAATTCTAATGATATAGACTATCGATAACGATAATAACAAACATTACGATCCAAAGAGCAATTGCGAAACGTGATTTTTTTGCAGGACGATTTGATGATTTAATTAAAGGTACAGTACGACCGATGAGTCGTGGCCCATCTAAAGTAAGCGCCAAGTATTTTTTTTTAAACTTTACCAACCAAATGGCTGTTTTCTTCACGAGTGTACATGCGCAATAGTTCGCATAGCCTATTTTCACACGGGCCACGACTCATCGGTCGTAGTGTACATTATTATAAATTATAATCGTTTATAAATTAAACGTATAGCCAATTTAACAATGAAATAACTTACCTCTTATTTCTATTCGTTTCAGAACTTCTACTTAAACTCCAAAGTACCAGGGCGACAGAAACAGACAGGCGATATCGCAACACCATTCCTGTCTGTACCAAAGTAGTACCGCAGTCGCCGCAAAGCTAATAACATACTTCCCTCACTGTCATTCGTGAGGTGAAAACCAACTTGGCTCACTAATGCTCAACCAACTAAGTTACTCATCAAACAAGAAATTCCACGATCCTCGTATGAACTCCACTTCCCTTTGCCGAGGAAATCTAAGGAAATTGAGTTATGAATAAGAAATTTTATGTTCCGTGTTTAAATGTGTGCTAAGAATGTAGATTGACGACACGTAATTTTGAATGTGTTCACTGTTCGGCTGGTGTTTGTTTGAGCTGGTATTTGTGGAATTTGTTTGATTAGTCATAGATTGATGTATAGATGTTACGATGTATGTAAACTGGTACAGCCAACACAACGATACATGAACGTATGCTTACGCAATAGTTAGATCTCGTTGAAGGCAAAATTTTAGGTCTTTGTCTACCAAAATAAAAGTTATAAAAAACACAGGACTTACAGGTAATTTATGCCAACTTATCTTCTTGGTACAATGTTTTGCACATACTGCTTTCCCCAGCAGTGGGAAAACACCGGTCATTATGTAAAATGGTTAAGAAGGCCAAAATTCAAGGCAAATTGCCGTATATAAATGGATTTCAAAATCACAACGAATCCACAACACCGTACCTGCATATAGTATTCAGGAAACAATCGGTGCCCACAATACTGGCAACTAATAGGCTATTAATTGTGGCGACAACGCAGCTTGATTAGCCAGTCATTGTGGTGCTTGTAGGTGCCATGGACTAATCTAGACTCTAATTAATGCCCTATGACACTAAAAAGATAGATGCAGCAGGTCAAATTAAAAATAATTTATGTTGCATAGGCCTTTTTTTTTTTTTGCGTGGAGAAATGCTCATGCTTACTGCGCTACCACGGGAAGATAGCGCAATTATGTGGGACTCTAACTCACTAAAACTCCACGGTGTCCTCCTGTGCCGCTTATGGCGGGAACACGGGCACGTGTTAGCACTCACCGTGAACCCGCCGTCCGTGGAATGGGGTTGACGTTGTGGCTTCATGTAGTTTCTGCCTCCCCCATGGTAAAAAGCCGTAAGTTTATACAATTATAATGTTTGTATCCTCATGACTTCCCTGTTCATAGAAGGCTTGAAAAGCTAATGACTGAGTTATAAAATCTAACTGGGTATGGGTAAAAGGTACTGTGTACTTAAGAAAAATGAAGTTTAAAATTCCCGGTCATTGTGCCCCAAAACATTCCAATTAAATGCCACTAAACTCGACTTCGAATCCTATTACAAAAGTTACTGTCTCCAAAAAACTAATATCTCGGCTGGTGCGGCAACTCCCTCTTTCTTAGAGTTCCGCCTGTGACTCTGTGTTCACTAATCTAGTAAGCCAGAGGAAGTAATTAAAACGTTCGGGGAAGCCCACTCATTTAGCTTAGAGAAACTTCACTTTCTGTTAAGATGCGGTACACTGATTTACTTTTGGTTTATGTTTTGAGCAAAACACGCAATACTACCGTAATGGGGGCTACTACGTGTGCATTCGCCGCTTGAGGCGCTAGTGTGGCGTGAGGTTTCCAATATGTCAAATTTCATAGTTTTTTGGCTTATAACTTGAATATTAAGTGAAAGACCGTGAGATACAGTTGTAAGATGTTTAATTCATCTTTATAGCCCTTTGCTAAGAATAGTTACAGCACTGATAACAACATTTGTGCCACACGTTAAATTTAGTCTTGTTATACTTATTTTTTTTTTTTTTTTTTTACCTTTGTATAGATTCTTTTACCGATTGTTTTGTGAATGTGTGAACATTGTAGGCCTTCTTGATGCTAGTTAACATTTGTTAACTTTTTTATTTAATATATAATCTTTTCATTTTATTTTTTTTAGTTTCTTACGACTTATTGTCATAAGTCGGGCCTGCGTTGTCCCCCCATATCTAAGTACTAATGCTGTGGAATACGTAAAACAAAACCAAACCAAAAATGTACATGGAAATATTGTAAAACCAAACCATTTTTAAAAGAGTAACCATGGAGTTTCTTGCCGGTTCTTCTCCATAGGAAACGACCAACCCGAACCGTGCACCTTTTGTCGACGTTTTATAAGTGCCCATGAGGCCTATGTGAAATAAAAAAAAATGATTTTGATTTTGATTTTGAATTTTAATCAATAACGATGCAGGAGACTAATACTATTTAATTAAACTTTTTAACGCAACAAACAAAACCATCTTGTATTCTTGAAGCTGAGAGAAAGCATAGACAATGAATGTTTTACTAATGTCAAAACGACCATAGGCTCTATAATCTTATTTCTCTAATTTTCTTGTGTTGTGATCAACATTTTAGCGCGAGTTTATTTACATTTTTGGTATTGTTGTGAATATTTACCAAATATGGAATATTAAGATAGATACGGGATTTACCAACCACGTCTTTAATAGAGATTGATGTTTCGGAAAATGTTGTTCTCCTTTTTTTCAAAAGCATAACTAATTTCACATTTAATAGCACTTCTACGGCATTAGAAATGATTTAAATTCAATGTTTGCTTCCGTGCGCGTTATAACAACGTATAAACTGCTATATTTATGGACCTTAGTCAACGTTCCATGTTTAAACTGACATTAATTAGTTCATCGTCATTGATAGCATACGAGTATTTTGCTGGCAATTACCGTAGTATTGCGTTTTTTACAAGCTTTTATTTAACTTGCAATGTAAGCGTGTTCGTGTCAAATCTTGCAACTGAATTTTAAAGCAGTTATTCTCCACCGATTAAGATGAAATTTTGCATACACGTTCAGTTTGGATGACAATGCATGGGTAGCTTAAATGCCGTCATTCTAAATCCAATATGGCGGACGTCCCAAGATGTCGGACTAGTTATTTTCTGTGCACTGCTATGATATGGGTATCAAAAGAAAGAGTTTGCTGAGAAGAATATGAAAAAAACATGTTTAAAAAAAAAAAGAACTAAAAAGAATTTATTTAAATGCTATTCCCCTAAGTACCCCTTTTGTTGGTGATTACAAATTGTTGGTGATGTTATGTCCTACTCGTTCACACATAAACTATATAAACGATTTTGTATTTACAGAATAATTTTAGCGCAACCGCTTCATTTCGGTAATGATGACATTTATTATGAGCGAGTTCACGGACACAATAGTATTCACGATCCAGTAAAAGATACGTTTCAAGGGAAATGACAAATCGTTTCGATTATCGCAAAAAAACGGCAAAAAACACGTTTGTTGTATGGGAGCCCCACTTAAATATTTATTTTATTCTGTTTTTAGTATTTGTTGTTATAGCGGCAACAGAAATACATTATCTGTGAAAATTTCAACTGTCTGGCTATCACGGTTAATGAGATATAGCCTGGTGACAGACAGACAGACAGACAGACGGACCGCGGAGTCTCAGTAATAGGGTCCCGTTTTTACCCTTTGGGTACGGAACCCTAAAAACAGTAGCCGAAAATGTTTCTGGGTGAACATAGCCTGTTCACTTATACATACCTGTTTATTTTCTTTCTGACATCCAACCACACCTGAATGGCTCTTGGAATAACATAGTGAATCAAGATCTTGTTATATTAAGAACTTTATTTTCCTACCTATGTTAAACAAATAATAAATGGCATGATTTAATTTGTCACTTTAAAAAACTTTATCACAAAAATTACAACCGACTTCCAAATAAAAACACTACAAAGTGAAATATAACTTCAATTTCGGCACTCGGTGTTCCTGTTTTCGTTTCTTTGTTTTTTGACACGGACTTCCGTTGTGATGTTTTGTGAAAAAGATTTTTATTTTTCACTTTTTAGCTGTGGTAGGTACATAATGGACCAGTTCTATAGGCTAGGTACCCATAATGCCCAAAGTAATGCCAGAATAGATTAACCCAATAACATGAAACATACACAAAACCGGTGGAATGAGAGTATACCAGGGTGAACTGTTCACACCTGCGTACCCCTTTAGAGCGCACCAGTGTGACGTTATGTTATGAAATGGTGTAAACATTAAACAGACATACGATTGCAGCTATCCCGAGTGATTAACTGTCATTTAATGAAGAGTTTTGATGTATTTCTCCGAAGTTCTATATCAGATCTTGATGAAATTTAAATGGGACCACATGACAAGCTTTCAAATAAATAAAGAATCATCAAAATCGGTTCACCTAGTAAAAGGTTCTGAGGTAAGACAAATAAAAAAATACAGTCGAATTGATAACCTCCCCTTTTTGGGAAGTCGGTTTGAAAAAATAAGCACCAACACAGTTCACACCAACCAACAAACTAAACAATATGAAACCGCCCCGATCCTCCGTATGAAACAGCCCTAACAATGAAATATAGAATCGCGGTCGGTACTAATAAAGGACAGTCACTTAATTGAAGGATCTCCGTCAGTCTGTGGCCGGCTCCATCTTTCGCCGACTATTATTTATATGGCCTGTCTTGGAAGCCTTCCAATTTAATTCTGGTCATCCCTCACACTCTTTGTTTATAGAGCAAAAATTTGTTAGCTGTACCAAAGATAAATGAGCTTGTATTTATTTGCTTGCAAGTTGGATTGTGTTTTCTTGATGAGCTGATAGATGGTTCTACTGAATTTAAGCGGTTTGGTCAGATGGAGAAGAGTGAAGAATTGACTTTTAAAGATTCAACCAAATATCGCAGTTATAATAATAGACTTCTCCTGTTTTTACCCGACTGCCGAGCCGAAGGAGGGTAATGTATTTTTCAGTCTATTTATGTATGTATATTTGTTCCTATGTGGCTTTCTAGAGACCAAATGCGTTGGCCGATTTTGATGAAATTTACGTCAATCGATTCATCTTAACTTTGCGAATGTCACTGGCTACATTAATATTGGACGGAATAGAAAAATGGCGGCTTTTGGGAGCCATATTGTGGGGGTTCAAAAAAATCAGGCTGTACAGTCAGAGGATACATATTCGCAAGTTGGCTTAGATTTTGTAACTATATACGGTTTGTATCGCCCACCACTAGCTAAACCAGCGGGTCTCAAACTTTTTCAGCAACGGAACCCTTTTGGAAACCTAAATATTTGGTGGAGCCCTAAAATACGTTTGTTGCCTAAAATAAGCTTATGTGTACTTATTCTTTATTAGCAATCAAATAATCATGTCTTATTAATTACTTATATCTAAATAAGGTAATGAGAGGTATGAAACTGTTTTTTTTTAATATTTCATACATTGTTTTATATAAGGCTTGATATAAGAGAGTTGAAGTCTCATATCAGGTTTGGCATCCATTCTATTGTGGTATTTGGTTTTTGTAGCTGCATAAGTCGAGAATCCTGTTTTGCACAAGTAAGTGGTTGGGAACAGGAGAATAACTTTCAGGGCCTTTGTGGCAAGAAGTGTATCTTCAATACGAATCCTACAGCAAAACTCATTCAGAGGCATTGTTTTGAAGAGCGACTCGATACTGGAGTCTTATGACATTTCCGAAAATGATTGATATGTCTAATTCGACATACATTCGGGCTTTAGCAAGTTGGGTTGAAATATTATACTTTTAGTGACTGTCGCATAGTAACAAAATTTTCTCTGCAACCTTATCTTCTTTGGTACATTTTTTAATTAGTACCAGTATTTTCGTGGAGAGACACAGAGGTACAGAGGCTCTACGGAGCGCTAGGGTTCCGCGAAGCAGACTTTGAGAACCGCTGAGGTAAACCTTTGAAGAATACAGCTGTGTTGTTGTTGTTGAGGCATGTTTTTGCCTTCTCAATCTCATTTCCGAAGACTCTGAACTGCATCTTTCCTGTTCAGTATTCTTTACAGAACTTTAAGTTGCACTAAATATTTGGTGTCCTGAAAAACCATTGCGGTGCCATACGGAAGTCATTGCTAACGTCTTGTGGCGGCCTTTTTTGGTTACTCAAGCATAAGTGCGGGGCGTTAAATTTCACGATCCAAACAAACTCACAGCCAATCCTACTTTACTATTATTAGCTACTAGCTGTGCCTGCGGCTTCGCTCCCATCAACTGCTTACCCTAACTGCCTGCTTACTTACCTTCCTACCTTCCCTAATAACCTTCCGACCAACTTACACAATGCCATCTATCGAATATGGAGTTCAACTATCCGATTATCTGAATTGCGTGTGTTCTGATATTTTACTTCTTGAACACCCTAAATTCATCTAACTTTTGATAGAGATGAAACAAAAACTAAGTCAAGGTCTATCCACACATATCAGGGCCGTGCCCGGGACGTGACAGAATCATTGAAACGTGAAGCCGTGTGTGAACGAGTTCATATAAAATGAACAACGATATTTTTTTGAGCCTCTGACGGGGCACGGCCCTGATATGTGTGGATAGTCCTTAATACTTCAAATTACGCACAATTTTTATGTATAATACAATAATGTATAATGTTTTTTATGTATAATGTTATCTACATTGGTTTCGTATATTTTACGTGATGCACAACTAAACAGACAAAACGACAAAAAATCCAAAAATGCTGGAAATGGGTTCTGTTGGTTATCCTTTTACACCCTGGCTATTTTTTTTGGAAATATTTTCGATGTACAAAAATGATTTTTCTACAGATTTATGATATCGATTTCGATTTTTTCTATATTTATTGATAAAAATCAGTACGATTATCAATCACGTGTCAAAAACTGAATGGATTAGGTAGACCTTAACCTCAATTAAGACATAGGGTACTCCCATTTCTCCTTTCCGTGGCATATTTTTTACTATCTCACTGGCATCGCCGCTGGCATAAGCTAGTATTCCATAAGAGCACATTATTATACAAAAGACGTGCAGTAAATAGAAGTCTTAGCACATACCGTATTAAGTATTAACTTCTCGCATTTTGCATGTTGCTGGTCACACACGACACCAACAAACTATACAGTTTGCAGTATAGCCATTGTAGGTACAGCCTTTCCATAAAATGAGAGCTTAGCTTATTTTAGACATAGATAGCTTGATACGTCGTTCCGTGTACATCGCGGAGAACAGGGCGTGTTCATGCATTTTTAATAAGAATTTATTATAGGTGCCGCTGTGTTCAGATCGATTTGTGTCTTCATCCAATATTTTAAGGCCTGTAGAGTTTTTGTAGGAAGCTATGAATTGGATCTTAAAAGGCTGCCTAAATTGTTAAAAGATGTCTAAAGTGTCGATGACTCCTCCGTGTGCCCAAAGGACCGAAAAGGCCTCCTCTGTGACTGTTTTGATTAAAGGTTCAGCTTCAAACTTGAAAGCCTTGTAATTGTCTGATTACCAAGAATTTTAAGGCAAGTAGTTTTCAGTATGAACGCGTATTTAAAAATCACGATCACATAAGAAACTCTACCTACCTCCTCTACCTAATATCTATTAAGGATGTAGGTACGAAACTACCGTTTTGTCCGACTACGAAAAAGGAATGGTAATGAGTTTGACAGTCTCTTTATATGTCTGTTTGTTTTTTCGATCATAACTCAATAACTGCAGATTGAATTTTGACAAATAAGGGATCGATTGATTCGACTTTACTGTAAGCATGTCGTATGCTATGTTTCAAAATATTAATAAAAGATGAATGAATGCATGGCCGACGAAACATAAAAAAGGGAAACATGTGTGTTATATTCCTTTTTTCCTACTTAACTTATTACAAAAGAGATCGTCGTAATTTTCAAGTTAAGTTCCGTAGTAAAACTGTGATCGTATTTTACACCAAGCACGTAAGGTCGGCTCCACACTATGTTTCAATTTAGTGGCCAATGAAAACAATGAGCAGTACCTTGCTTCCCTTACACTATTATACTACTACACCCTATTACACGGAGACGGACAGACAGATGATTACAATATATGTATAGACAGTACCTACCGACCCGGAGCTTCAGGCTGTATCATTCTTTCAACCATTATCATGTCATGTCCAAAGTGTATGGGGTTGAGACACGCTATCGAAATATCACGTTGTCAATTCAGGCATTTCTCCCAAACATTCAGGCATTTTGTCAATCGCAATCGTCGATAGAACGTCAGTCTGTCTAGAGCCTAAAATTACATCCTTTAAGAGCTAAGGATGGTCAAAAAGTCCAAAATGACATGCGGTGCCTTTCACGTGGTCTATCCCAAACATAATTAATTTATGCAAACAATCATACCGGAGACAACTCAAGCAGATATTGTAAATTGATTGTTAGGCAACTGATTGTGCCATAACTCTTAACTCTAACTCTTAGGATTAAGGATTATTTGTGATATGTTTCGACTGAGCATGATATTCATGATGATAGATTTCGCTAATATTTTGTTTTGTTTTTTCCTTTTTCTAATTAATGTAGCCATATTTGCATGTTTACATATGTACAAACTTTTAACTCAGATTTAATGTGATCAATGAGTCTTCAATCCCACGTGATCACTAATAGCTGCACTTCTGTGTAGCTAGTTAACTTAGCCTAACCTAGCTTTATCCATGCCTTGAAACTGTGTTATTGGCTTAAGAGATAATTGTAATCATCTCGCTGTCGCTGTGCAGTGTGTGTGTGTGTGTGTGTGTGTTTACTAAGATGCTAGTAACGATGATGCAGCTGCACTGGGCTGTTCATTGACAGTGAGGTGAACATCTACTCATGTAAATCTATACTAATAGTATAAAGCTGAAGAGTTTGTTTGTTTGAACGCGCTAATCTCAGGAACTACTGGTTGGCATTGAAAATTCTTTATCGAGTTAGGTCGAAGTCCATTTATCGAGTAGGTCATAAGCTACATAACATCACGCTACGATCAATAGGAGCGGAGCATAATGAAAAATGTTGCAAAACACGGGAAAACATTTTCCTTTTTGAGAGCAGCAGTAAGGTAGGTATGGTAGATGGGTAGGTAGATAGCCAGTTGACGGAAGCGAAGCCGCGTGGGACAGCTAGTTAATAATAAGCTGTTTAGTTTCCAAATAAATAAATAAATAAGGCATTTTGACAATCGCCATCGTCAATAGAATGTCAGTCACTAGGGCCCATAGTGGCATTCTAAGAGAGATAGCGATTGTCAAACAGTACAAAATGTGGACTTGACATTTGCTTCCGAAATGTTATGTGAATATCCATGCATTTATAATTCTCGTCCATCGTTATCGCCGGTAGGATAATGTCAGCCTCCGGTCTCGTGAGGGATTAAACTGATTCCTGCGGGACCCTGATTCACTATGACACTTGCGTAAAACACGTGTAACGTAATTGCTTTACAGTTAAATTAATTTGCTTGAACTTCCCGATGAGGTACGCCTAAGTACATCCACATTTTGAAAGATACGTTTTTGTAATTTTATGTTTTTTTATAATACCTACCTAAGAGGGAAGTATCCAAGGCCATCTTAGCGGGGTGGAAAAATGGTGAAAATTAAAAAATAATAACGCTTTTGTAAGAAAATTAATGTAATGGCAGTCAATTTTACAAGGAGGAAAACAATATTTCACAGAAAAGTAGCTGTTTTAAGGCTTTGTCACCTTCTAGCCTTGTCTGTCTTGTCGTTTGTCTTCTTCTATCGTAGTGTTTACTAAACATAATCTCACATATTTATTCATTTATTATATGCTTTTTTATATTACACGCTGAACGAATACCTAACTGATACATTATAATTACATTTTCTTTTTTTTATTTTATTGACAATTTACGTATATACTAGAATGTATTATTATTATATTGTATAGGAATGTCTTTTTTATTTTGTTTGTTTTGTCGATAATTTAATTTAAAATTATTAAATAATTGGTCATAATTTATTATGATCATAATGTTTGTACCAAATTAATATTTGTACGCCGATCACGGCTAGACATAGCGTTTTTTAGTAATTACAACATCTGTACCTAACCTTACTATGTTCAACAGATATTTGTATTTATTGCACACCATAACAATCACAGGAGGATCCGATAACCTTTATCGAACCTTCTAAAACCTTGCAATTTCTTGCAGAAGTTCCATATTTAGTACCTACATAATTTATAAAATGAAAATGTAAAGGGGTGGGATCCTTGTGTCCTGAAATACAGGCCATGAGCCTAGCTTAGATACCAGTCTCCTACAATACATAATTACCTATATTGTGTATCATTGTCGAATCCGACCAATGTAAAATAATTTATGGATATTGTGGTGAGAAATAAAAAAAAATATTAATATTTGCGGTCGTAGTCAAAGTATCGGTAACCTCACAAAAAGCCAATAATACTCATCATAAGCCAACTGAAATAGACTAACTTATTTCCTCCTCCGCGGCAATTTAGCAGATCAGCCCCAAAAAGACGACAAAAGTAAAATAAACATTTCTAATATTAACAAGAACGATCAGTTGGGAATAATCTCCAACCAATATGACACAACAAATGCTTAAGCTCCAACGAAATTACAAGAAAATCTCTACCACAAACAATGTTTATGTTTCTACCGAGACATTTATCTTATCCGCGATATCGGGGCACAATGGACTCCGTTTTAAGTCATTTATTACGAAAACGTTCGCCCTGTAGGTAAATACACCCCTGATTATATAAAAAAGCAATAACTAGCGAGGACACAATGAAACAGAAACGAAAAGATCTTAAAAAATGGCGGCCTATTATAAAAGACGCTTTTCTTGAATTTTCTTAATGCTGAAATGTGTCCAAAGTTCCCTAATATTTTAGTCCCCTTTAGTATAATTTTCATTACCATGGCGTTTTTCGTTTGGTTGAATGGTTGAGGCTGTATAAAAGTTATATATAACTGTTTTTTGGTTTAAAAATAGAATATAAAGTAAAACATATTATAGTGAATGGTTGTGACGTTATCATTATTGTATCTTGGTCTTTTCCTAATTTATTTGAGGTCGGCGATACAAATTTTCTTTCGTACGAAGAAGTATAGAAAAGTTAATAAAAAAAGGCTTTTTGAGTTTTTTAATTGACTTTTTTTTTTATTACTTTCAGATAACTTTTTTTTTTTGAATTAGTTACATTTAAACATATAAGTGTTATATATTTTTGAAATCGCCTCTCAAAACTCTTTATTTTGATAAACACGATAATTCGCCCCACACGACGAGACCCAACAATATGGCGCCCAAAAGCCGGCATTTTTCTCTTTTCCAATTTTAATGTAGCTAGTGACACTCGCAAGGTTGCACTCGCGAGTCGATTGACGTAACAATTAAAAAAAAACAGTCAACACGTTTGTTCTCTAGATCGCCACATAGGAACAAACATACAAACGTACATAGACTGATCAACACATTACCTTCCTTCGGCAGTCGGGTAAAAAGAAGACATCCATCTAAAAGACCTTTTTTTCTAAATTTTCATCCCTTACATCTTTGACATAGTCCATTAACTGCACTTATATAGCCATCCATTATTGCTACAAAATATTTATTATCACTCTTGTTTATAAAAACCTTGATATTGTTTGCGATTGTACACTCTATATTTAAAACTACAGAGAATTTAAATAAAGAATCTGCTTATCAGCTCAGAGTTTTTATAAATAAGTCCCTATGCAGTTAAGAAATGTAGATCTGCATAATATAAAGAAAATGTCCCCATTTTCTTAACGAAATATTTGGTGACGATCTCTAGAAATGTGGGTCATACCAAGAAGCACAGTCTCAACACCCCCTTCAAAATATTATCAAGCACGACACTTTGAAATGCAATGCACATTAGCACCTCACTCGTGTCCCCTCAAGACCCGAAGCCTAAGACAATGTTCTGTAGCCAGAGACAACGTAGCGTTACAAAGCATAGACTATAGACGATGGTAGTGGAACAGGGAAGCCCGCAGACCTAACTGTAGCAATTGTAAAACCACTGTTATGCATGTACGGGGTAGGGTTGTCACACAACAGAATGTAGATGTAGATTTTTTAAGAGAGCTAATAAATACTTGTAATTAAAACTGAAGGAACAGAGTGTCCGTGGAGTTTCTTGCACATTCTTCTCCATTGAGACCTACTGACGCTTGAGAATTTGCAAGTAGACACAAATTTTTTTGAGTGGCAATTATAAAGTACCTTTAAGGTTTATTTGAGACAAACTATTTGATTTAGATTTTGAGCACGTAGTAATAGAATTTTTGGAGCTCGTGGCTAAATAATAAAAGCTGCACGGGTCGATTTTCAAGGTTAAGCAACGCTTGACGTGGTCGGTCCGTGGATGGGTGACCATTTTCAACATACCGAGTTTCCTCCGTGCCTCGATAAGCACGTTAAGCCGTTGGTCTCGGCTGTCATTTGAAGATCTTTGACAGTCATTACGAGTAGTCAGAAGTTTGAGATCTGATACCAGTCTAGCCAAAGGGTACCGCGTTACCCAGTTACTGGGTTGTGGAGGTCAGATAGGCAGTCGCTCCATGTAAAATACTGGTACTCAGCTGAATCTTGTTAGACTGGAAGCCGACCTCAATATAGTTGGGAAAAGGCTAGGCAGATTGAGTAATAGAATTGTTATATACCCCAAAGAGACAAAGGCACTTATACTCTCCTTTCAGTTATATTTTAGTCCAATGTTGTGTGTATGTGTCCCATGTCGATTCCTATAGTCTGGTCGTAGAGGGTCTAGTTCCGAGCCTATTGTCATCAAACGGAGAGAGCAGTGGTGGCCCAGTGGTTACGGTCCCGACTTACGAGTTGTAGGTCGTGGGTTCGAACCCGAGCAGGCGCTTTACTTTGTGTAATTTATTTCATCACCACTGCTCTCAAAACGGTGAAGGAAAACATCGTGAGGAAACCGGCATGTCCTAGAACCAAAAATTCAAAGACATGTGACATCTACCAAACCGCACTGGGCCCGCGTGGTGGATTATAGCCCAGTCCCTCTATCAGAGGAGGCCTGTGTCCCAGCAGTGGGAACTTTAAAAGGCTGATGATGTGATGTGTCATCAAACGATAAATAAAGAAGGTCTTCATGCTTTAAAACCTTTTTTTTATTATAGAAATAGGCTCGCGCTTGACCCCTATCTCACCTGATAGTAAGCGATGATGTCATCGATGGTCTAGCACGCTTGTCTAGAAGTGATTGACAGGCTTGTGATTCACTCTTGATTTAAAGACCCCGAGAATGTATCTATCAAGAAACAAAGATCCCGGCAGGGGATTCATTGAATGCATAAATTAAACGGACGTATATATTAAATCTGGCCAATCGTTATACAGTTCGCAACCACCACTGGGATCAAGGTGAATCAGAAGTAAAGTTAAAACTTGCCTAAGCTTGTAAGTTTTTGGAAATATATATAATTTCAATCTGAAATTTATGTTGTATTTATTGCTATACTTCATGTAATACAAGTATAGCAGAAACACAATACTAATTATAAAAATAACGTTTGCTCTCTGCTCTAGCTTCAAATAATGATGTGAAATAAACCACTTCACAAAAGCAACAAAAGTTAAAACCTATCATCATCTCAACAAAATAAATGAAATCTAAAAACAAAAACTAGAGCTTACATAAGTAGCAGATGAGAGTCCATTTCTCCCCCTTAAAACAATATGGAATCAAAGAAAATGAATAGGAATTAAGAAAATGGGATGACCGAAATGTTAATGGCGGTAACGAAATTAAAATCACCATTTACTGAGCACATTTAACGCCAAGGAATTAAAACAATCTGAAATTGTCTTGATGGGAAGATTTCGGGTTCTGATTGCTGAATGATTTAATTGATCGATATAATTATCGTTGTATAGCAGGGGCAGTTAATTTGAGGTTCTTTGTAATGAAGAGTTATAAGATAATGGTGTGAGCATCGATTTATATCTTGTAGTGAAGTTTGCAAATGTTGTCGTGACAATCTAAGAAGTCGGATTTGACAGCTATAAAAATACTTAATAATAATTAAACTTGATGCTTACAAGAGTAAGCATGCGTAAGTTTGGCAATTCTTCGGGCTATGTCGGTAACCCTGGTTGTTACCGACATAGCCCGAAGAATTGCCAAACTCGCAGAACGGATGGCCGATGGGGCAGAAAAGTTCTGGAGTGGCGACCGCGACCCGGAATACGTTGCGTTGGAAGGCCTCTCACCTGGTGGACCGATGTCCTGGTGAAGGTTGCGGGGATCCGCTAGATGCGGGACGCACAGGGGAGGCCTATGTCCAGTGAACGTCTTTCGGCTGATATGATGATGATGATGATGATGCTTACGAATGATACTCGTTGGTACTGTGTATGGGTAACATAGTAATTAATTAAGATCATGAATTTGATTTTTAAATTTCTTACGTACAAAATTATCGTGGAATGTAAAATGAGAAACGTCATCGGACTTTTCATATTGTCACGATTATAAGTTGATCTTTAGTGGTCGCAAACGCTACTGCTGAGTATGAGGTGCCAGGTTTCGTACCCGGGTCCGGTTATGCATTATTGGGTTTTTCCATCAAGAGTTTATCAGCAGAAACCAGAAATCTGGATTTGTGCTCGGCTTTAATGGCTTCATCTGTTTTACATGGGAAGCTTGAACACATAACAAGAACGTATAGCTTTAAAATTGAAAAATCATCATTACTCAGACTGGGTGGATGTCTTCCACTACTCCACTCCCTTTACGCGCTTAAAAACGAAACAATAATACTTTCATGTTTAATCGTAAACGCAATGAATTCGTTTCCGATCAAGTGCCAACCCTATAGCAGGGTCAGTGCATGTTTCACGTGGCAGGGTAGCCTATTAATTCAGTTTATATTGCAACTAGCTCCGGAGGTGAGCTGCCCTTAAATCATTTATAAGCTGTGTACACCACTGTGATGCATACACTATGCCTTGTCTATGTCATATCCACACTTTATGGTAATCTAGCAAAAATATACTGAGGAATATGTATGAGGCGATTTTCTAGACAGTCAGAGAAATGTGGACTGGCGGGATTTAGATTGTGCACTTAATTTAAGACCTTCCCATTACCTACTACAAAGGGCAGCACGGCACGTCCCTAAGCTTTCATTACGCAATAATCCAAGATTAATCACTGGCTCTATGGGATATACATAAAATAGTAGTTTATGAAACTGTTGCATAATGAGGGGTATTAAAACATGAGTGTGGGTTTAAAAACCGAGCCGTAGGCGAGGTTTTTAATAGTTTTCACACGAATGTTTTAATACCTAGTTATGTGCAGTTTCATACACTACTTTATCTACACTCATAAATTGGGATTGAACCTACTAAATACCCGTTTTTGCATTTTCCATGCCATAAAATCGTGATAGCATTTCTCATATACTTTTTTCGACTTTGCTGGTAATAAATTAAGAGTAATTTCCTTCGCCGCATCTAAAATATCGGGCGGAGTCAAATTTTCTTCACATTCACTGATATCAGACATTTTTAAACAATAATTTAAATAACTCATGAAATTCAGTACAGCAAAACTTGCAAAACGTATGAATGGCGCCAAAACCCAGCACACACATCAACGCATTAACCGGCTAACCGCGCATGCGCTAAGGCTTACTACGCACTGCGATCTTTATACGCGCGATTTTTTCCGCCCATTCTGCGACCTATGGAATTATATGAAGTTGTTCGCATTGCGGTAAAGAAATCGTGCGGAAATAATACCGCAATTAATCCGTGTTTTGCCACAGAATCCACCGCACCACGGCGCGAATTTTATTCGCCCGAATATTTTGAGCTCTATGAACAGGTAGAAGGAAACAAAATTCGCGAGAATAAAAATCGCAGTGCGTGCTAAGTCTAAAGCGGGCATTGTCATAGACAATTTAAAATTGGAATCAAATATTTTTTTAATAGGTACTATAAAATGACATTACAAAAAAAAAATATGGAAACTCCTTAGTGATTAACTTCTTGGATTTGTCCTGTATCGTAATAGAAAAAAAATTGTTTTATAGCATTATTTTGTTAGAGAAATAGTGTTATAATAAGATTCCATTTTTAAATTTCGGTATTGTGTTTATAAAGTATTCCAATATAAACTCGTTTTGAATTTTATAATTCGAATATTACGATATGAGAGTAGATAAAATATTTTATGTACGTAATGGAATGGTTAGGGAGATAAAGTGGAAATTTGATGGCAGGCTGGAGTAACGAACTGTGACGTCAGACGTTTGACTCCATACTTTATTACCAGGATTCAAGAAGACGGAGGAAGTAGATGTGATATCATAAAGTTTGTTGGATGGGCTAGGCTAAATGGATACAGTTGGTCTGGATTTTGTCTGTTATATTTAAGAAAAAAATATGTAAGAAACACTCCATTTATTTTTGTATTAAGTAACTGCACAGCACAGTGATTACTATGTACTTACCAACTGTAAATCTACCATTTACTAGGCCTATTAAGTCCTTCGTTGACTTAAATGTGCCCTAGCAGTTAAGAGTGTGTCATGCTCTCTCAAATGTCTATCTGATGGAGGCACATGTTGGATCACTCGGTTCCCTTTATGATGGTTGAGCTGAGTGGTGCCAATCCATGCGTCATGTTCGTGAACGGGCGCCATCGGTTGGGATTGGTCAAAACTTGGCTGTATCGGACTGTTTTTAATTAATTATTGTATTTTGGGGTTGTTTGTTTTACTTTAGCTAGACGCTTTTTCGTGCATGTCTTTTTACATCGTTCTCACATATGTATAATTTTCCAACAAGAATGATGAAACTTTGACAGTTTTTGAACTAGTAATTAAAATTTATTGATGGAAAAGATTGTCCGTGGAATTCCTTGCACGTTCTTCTTATTCTCTAATAATATAGAATATAATTTTTATTTAAATTTAAAGGTTCCTTATATGTTTTATTTGAAATAAAAATATTTTTATCTTGAATGTTTTGTTTTTCTTTGAGAGTAAAATATTGGGTTAACTTTATTATCTGAATAATGTCTTGGTAGATTTTTTTCCATGTAGTAAAAAGACTAAATTGAAATAGGCACCTAAAATTTTCATACCAACCAAGAAATGTCTCAAAAGACCTTAGACCTTAGACTAAATCAATTTATAACTTGACTCCATTACTTGGTACTCTTAGTAGTATCAGTTTAAAATGAAACTTTCATTTTCAATCCCATTAGACTCCTCCAAAAAGCTTCCTAACATTTCTAACATCCTACATCAGCTTACCGAGATGACTTTTTCTTTAAGAAATAGAGCGTCCCTCTTTGCCTAAGTGACCATGTAATGTTCCTCTGGCACCCTGCTACCCTGGTGTCTCCGTCTATCCAAGTTTTCTCAGAAAATTCATTAACACCGCATACCATCATTTTAAGTCCTTTTCAATGAAAACTTCTGTTTTTTTCCTCATTTGAATAAAGATAAAAGATCGTTCTTTTGACAATTATTTTAATAGGTCTTACGCTTTTTCTTGCGTTCTTTGTCTGGTTTTAGGTCTCTTTTAGTTATTTATTTTAAAATAATAAGACTTATTGACACGAAAAGGGATCGTTCGTAAATAAGTGAATATTAAGGTAAGTCCATCTACGCTATGAAGTACGTCTCGAACTCTTATTTAAAATAATTTAATAAGAGTTTGTTTACATGGTCGCTATTAGTATTACAACTTTTTTTATATTTGTTTTAATATCTACTATCGGCAAACAATAATTGAGTTCTGAATTCTGAGTCAAACACAATATTTAACTTTTTATATTTGTCATCGATACGCAAGAAGTTAATGAGCTCTTTATTTATGCAAACCATATTACCAAGATGAAAAAAAACAAAGTATTTAATACAATTATAAAAAATACCTAATACAAATGGTGAAAATTATGCGTCACAAACAGGCAAAACCACAGATTAATTAATAGTTACTACGTTCAAAACTTCCATTGATCAGCATAATACTGGGACTTGTGTACAAGACAGATACTCACCGGTGAGATAAAAATCCCACACTGCCTGGTATTTTTCGCAAAAGTACTGACGCCTTATGAAAGTGATCCCCCATTAACAAAAAAAAGGTTCCCCAACTAGTTGCCTTTGCGAAACCCACTGATATGAACAGCCTGCACCCTGTCAAAACGTCACATCTCAGTTTAAAGTCCACACTATGCTGTGAGTACTGCCGCTATTTTGGCAACAGGCCAGCAAGGATAGGCTATAGCACTAGAGTCACACTCGGGGTGTGGTAATACAGAATTGCATCCCATAAAGCAAGCTACGAGTACCGGATTCAATGTCTTTTAAAACATAAAGGTGTTACCTATTTTCCGTTTCTTTTCGCCTGGTCATTCTGATCCTACTTTATTTATTATAGGTATAGGTTGTTCTACTTGCATACCGGTCTGATTGGCAAAATTTGTAGCTTTTGGTTATTACAGCCTCGAGTAGATCCTACAATTGCAGAAACGATTACTAATTAGAAGTCAGCATCATAAATTTTACATGGAGCAACTGCCTTTCTGATCTCCACAACTCAGTTGATGGGTAACACGATACTCATTGGCAAGACTGTTTGTTAGACCTTCAAATATCTAACTATCCTTAAGGACTGTCAAAAATATTTAATAATGTTAGACAATGAATGACCTTTCTTTCCGTTGGTCTATACCAGGGGACACCAAATGGCGGACCTCCGACCTATTTTGTGTGGACCTTAAGTAAACATTAGAATATGATTTACTTTAGTACGTAATTTAAGAATTTATCCCGCGCTCAGTCTTAACTGCCGCCAATTCGACAACGGACGAGCGCAGAGCGCAATATCGTCTATCGTCGTGGTGGGAAAGAGATTTACCGATGGACATCTCCAAGATGTAATGACAATAATCCGCACCAACTTCGGACGGATCGTTCAAGTCAAAAAGGATATATTTCACATTTAAATTTGAAACAATTTTAACAAAGTATAACGTCGACGACGACGTGGACGATGAAACTAACTTAACTTCTTTACACGTGACGATGCAAAGGCGAGTGGGGGTAGTTGGCTTTAAATCTTAGTGACCGCGACGGTCATATTATTTTTAAAAAATGGACCTCAAATTAAAGTAATTATTGACCGCTGTTCTATAAGGTCGCCCTCAAATGTAAAATCACTATGAACGGAAAAAGGATTTTTTTTTTTTAATAATTCGTTGCCCAACACTAGGAATTTCTTCCTGTATGGTGGGTAAATTGTTAAAAACGCAGTCCTATCATTTTGCACGTATTCGCTTGGATCAGATTCGTATGCCCAATTTCACCGTGTATAACTTTAGAGACCACCTATCCGTGTTTTGCGTAAACTGATCCTCAAACTATAGGAACCCAAGCTTGACAAAGAGCTGTCCAATGTAGTTTGTTGGACGGGATAAATTGTGCAACTCTATGAGATTGGACAATAGAATTCGGCACGAGTCCTGTTACTGGACGAATAGTTTTGCAATGAACCAGCAGACATTGTTTGGTGACGGGTTGAGAGTCTAGAATCGGCCATCTTTATTATTTTCTCAATTCCTCATTGCGTACCGTATTCTGTGCAGGGCTACAGATTAAGTCGACCTAGATCCTTTAAAAGGTAGTAGTTTCTATCACTCCTGACTGATTTGACCATGAAATTCCGTACTCCTAACTTAGCAGTTTTCAAGACATTGGATTTCAAAGGTTTTTTCAAATTGGCATTTTTTGTCTATTAGCCTATTTATTTTTTTGGGTTTTGCCTCAAATTTATTTGTGTTTGCGATTTTTGTGGAGTAGATAAGTTGCTTTATTATTATCAATACTAAAACTGCACACAAACTGGGTCGTAGTAGACGATTGATAGTTATAAAATGAAATAAATTCATAAAAAAATTTTTTTTCTTTCAGAAATATTTAAAAAATATATATGACAGTCATGCTGTAGATATGTTTAAAAATATCAATATTTAATTAGCTATCCAACAATAAGGTATAACAACCAGGGTATTCTCAGAATTCTTAGAAAAAATCATTGATGAAATGCTCCCAGGTAGTAATAAAAATAACAGTACTTAAGCGTGAAATTTATCACTTGGGTCAAAAAACAAAATAAAACAAATAGGTACAAAATGACGTTTATTACATTTTTACAGATATTCTACGATTAAAATTCATGTTCCACGTGTCCGCCTCTGTTTCGAACACATTCTCTGAATATGTGTTTTAATCCACTGTCTCAAAACATCAACAGATATGATTGGATTAGGTTCTATGTAAAACAAACACTTCATGTGTCCCATACACATAAAAATCCATGGTGGTCAGGTCTGGTCTTCTAGTTGGTCACAGTAAGGGTCCACCACTTCCGATCTACTTATTCTAGATAGACTTATTAGGATAATTAGTGTCTAGCCTAGACAGAGAATAATCGATGTGGATAATTTAATTTATAATATCAATCGACTACTACGACCCAGTTCGTTCAGTTAATAGCAATTTTAGTATTTAGAATAATAAAGCAACTTATCTACTATACACAAATTGCAAACAAAAATAAATTAGAGGCAGAAGACCCAAAAAAATAGGACTATTTAAAAAAACACTTCCTAGTCCAATATCTAGAAAACCGTTAAGTTTGGGGTACGGCTTTCCTTCTTTCCTTCTTTCTTTATTTCATTCTTACTTTTCTTGCTTACATTTTGGCATATTGACAAAAGCCATTGCTAATAGAATAACACTTATTATGTTACTTATTATGTAGTAGAATAACACTTTGTCTAGAACCTCTGACAATATTCTCTTTGTTGTCTGATGTTTGAGCTTTTACCAAAACTTATCCAAACAAATATGAGAGAACCGTGAATCACTCACATTTTTTCTGACTTAATAAATCCCTTTCTCCTTTCAACTCGCATCGGAACTTAAACTATTCATCATCGTAGTACTAGGATCCCATAACCAAAACAAGCTTTAAAAATATGCCGTTAAAATTGAAGGGGAAGAAACTTTGCAATATTTGCAAAAACATTAAACCTAAAGGTTGGGTCGTGGGGTCAACAGGGATGTTCCTACTGAGGCAAGAAGATTGGCCATCCCTTTTTTATTATTTCTGACACAAAGGAACTAAATCCCCACTTCGGATATAAGCAACCATGATCCCTTCCTACTGAAATACAAAGTCGATTTGATATTGATAGGTACTGTAGGTTGAAAAGTTGGTTTGGGACACGAAATGTTTCTATAGGTCTGTAGTATAATAAGTGCGTAGACAATAGGGATGATGGTGGGGTATGAAAAAGCAATTGCTATGTAGTCCGTCCGCTAAATTATCAAACAAAACACGCGTATTTTTTGCTTTATCAAATCATTAAAAAATAACCTAGATAAAGCACATCAAAGTTTGGGAATGGGGGCTTGTGACGTCACTTCTAAGTAAAAAATGTACCAACGCATGACGTCACGCGAAATTTGTGGTTACTTCATATTTTTTGTAAACGAGACAAAAGAAAATACGTGTGCAATATTTTGTGGAAATCAAACAGACGTTCTAAATAGAATTTTTTAGTCATCATCCCTTGAGTTTTTTTTTACATAAAAGAATTAAACTTTTATGTAATATGATCAACAGGTTGATAGACTACAATGTATCCACGAAAGGTTTCAGTTGAAAGTATTTTTATCTACGTCACATTGCTATTTTTTAATAAATGCGATGGCCCATCGTCATACAGAAACAATAATATTAAAGAAAACAGCACATAATTTAAAACAAGCAAATGGAATAAAAGCCGTCAGAATGTTCGATGGATTTCTTTTTCAGCTCACTTTGTTTTATGTTTCGCCAGAGGAAAATGCATAAATTATTAAATGTAGGTATGCAAAATGATTACTTATCACTCGTAACATCCTATCTCGTTTAGGTCCCTACAAAATTGTCGATAGAGTTTTTCAATTTTGGAGTATTATTGAGATATCACTTTATAATCCTGGACTCTATTCCCATGACCAGAAAAGTGCTTTTAGGTTGTGTTGTGTAGACAGGATTATGAATTTGTGCACGGTTGAGTATACAGGCAAAATTCGAAAGCTCCAAAATTATTGAAAGTATTTGTAAGTAACATGTTTTTTTATAAACTTGCAATGTATGTATTTACGTATGTATGTATGTGTGTTCGGGTCAAATCTTGCAATTGAATTTTAAAGTAGTTATCCACAACCAAATAAGATGAAATTTTTTATACACGTTTAGTTTAGATGACATTGCATGGTTAGCTACGTGACGTCATTTTAAATCCAATAAGGCGGACGGCCCAAGATGGTGGACTAGTTATTTTTTGTTCACTGCCTTGATATGGGTATCAAATGAAAGGGTTTTCTTAAAAGAATACGATAAAAGGTTGTTTTAAAAAAACATTTTTTAATTAATTTTTTTTTTTTGTTCTCTATCAGATTAATTTGTCATTATCTATAGTATTCTCCAATGCGATAAATTCGCTTATCTAGATAAGTTACCTAAAATCTATAACTGATTGTAAATAATGCACTGCATGTGTAGTCGCATTATAAACATTATTTTCGAAACCAATTTATATGAATTTAATATTTTCCCAAAGTTGTAAACGTAAAACAGCTTTTGAATTTTATATAATTAGCTGCCATAATTGGCTGGTAACTGCAATAAACGCCAATAACTACTCTACCTAACCCTTTTGGGTTTACAAACTTTATTATTTTAGCCTATGAAAATTTCATTCACAACAATATTCATTAAATATCACCGTAACAAAATAATGCATATAATTCAATTCACTAGAGAAATACATTTGTATTTTCCATTTAAATTCATGATACCTACCATTAATAAATAGTGAAAACAATTTATTGGTACTAAAAGTATAATTATCGTATACAGGTTGATTATTTAGTTATGCAACTAATGGTAGCCATCGTTGTCTATATTCCTCTCTTTTCCTCCCTTATCTATGTTATAGCGTTAACCCTCTCTCGCATATGGAAATTTGCTTTTAGGTGCTATAGCTTCAGCTTCAGTGGCGGCCTTAGGGAGGTAGCGACCAGGACAAACTACCGGGGCCTCGCGCGACATCCCAAAAAGCTCTCAATTGAAACTTTTTATAATACCATCCTTATTAAACAGTTCTTCGTAACAATAATTTAAACTTGGCATTAATAAGTTCCGAGTTCTGCATTTCTCATCTATCATCACTTTACCACAAACATTGCAAAAAGGACAAAGGGCCTCACAAATGTCAAATATCTAATAACACTGCGCAAGTGCACCCAAGGGCAATCCCCAGTTGTTGAAGGACTATTGAAAAATTGCTTAAAACTATAGGAAGACTACTGGCCCCTTCCTGACCACTGTTGAACTACATGGCTATAAACTGGCACACTTAATTAATGGGCCCCCATAAAGGGTCACTTGCACTTTAGGGACGAAGTGCCAAGGGGGCAACATATCCAAGGTGCTCGAGGAGTGGAGTATACCACGGCTATCAGGATAATCCCGAAAGTACAGTCAAGATCTCTACCAGTATCTTACTGGGTTAACTTCCTTCCTCCGAGCACGTTTGCTCTTGCGAATCTCCACTCAAGCCAGCCAATTAAGGCAAGAGAGAGGTGGGAGCTCTTTTCCCTGTCAGTGTTCACCCCGACCGGCCAATAAAGGGGTCGCCACTGCCCACTAGCTCGGCACAAAGCTGCCCTGCGGATTGTATATCTCTTAGTCTGGCCCTTCACCTTAGGCATGTTGCGGCAAAGTAAGATCTGCCGGCACAGACCTAGAGATCATTGAAGCGCGCAAGCCACACCACGATGTCAACGTAGCACAGTGGTGTGGATAATGCCGAGTTCTGCATTGCTCATCTATCAACACTTTACCACATACATCGCAAAAAGAACAAAGGGCCTCGCAAATATCTGCCGCCCGCCAGGAGCCTCGCAGCGGGTAAGGCCACCCCTGTGACAGCCTATATGCATTTATGTATGTTCTGCAAACGTAATGGGATATTATAATAATATCTAATTAGTTAACAGACCTAATGGACGCTAATAATATTAAATATTACATTATGGGTGATCTAATTAAAGCTACATATTGTGGCACATATTTGCACTAGAAACTGAACATAACGGAAACATGAAAAAATATATGGAATGAAAGGCGTCAGTTTATGTATGTATTTAAGCATGGATTGCTCGTGGAAAGGGTTCTCAGGGGAACTCAGTTCGTTTAAATAAACTTACTTCTTATTAAGTATCTCCAAACCTATCTAATTAGACCAATTGTGGTATTTTGCTAAACAGATCCACATCTTTGAGTCTATTTACGTTTTATAACACTATACAAAGCACACCTATTGATATTGAAAAGCATATTTTTAGTTTAGTCTTTTTTTAGTTGTTTTTTTATCATCTGATACATACAAACATTTACATAACACAACAACAAACACATAACATTTTCATCTGATTTGACATCTGTCTGTCCAATTTTATGGCACGGCAGACTGCCCCTCTGTTATCCGTTTTTACTCGTTCTGGTCTTGATTTCATAATTGAGATTTGAGTTTGAAATTCAGAAGATATGACAGAACGGGGAAAAACCGGCGTCAGATTTTTAGTTTGGTTCGGGCAGTGAACGCCGAAAGACGATTTTATTTACCTAGTATTACTAGTTTGGTCTTATCTGCAAACAAGTTTTATTATAACCAGTTGGTGTATGAGAATATAATCACTGAAGTGCTTTAATTTTAGTATATTGTGTATGTTTCCCTAATGAGAGCGTTATTCCCTAGAACCTTACCCTCAAACGTCATCTCTTGGCATCAAAGGCCTCGCTGTTTGGCGTATTGATCCAAAGCCAGCCCCCATACCCTTTGCTGCCTACGTACTTACCCGTTTGCCTGTCTATCCGTCCTGCTACCTATTCTACTGCCTACCTGCCCGATTGCCTGCCTACCGTATGCCTACGTAACTACATACCAACCCGTGTGACGTCTTGTCCGTCGAGGTACCTGTTCTCCACCTGCCTACCTCGAGCATAGAAGAGTTCCTGTCCGTCCTGCTGCCTACATAGCTGTTGACCTCAAGCAACCAACAACGTGTGAAGTCAGCCCTTAGAATTTCTATTCTCAATATCCTTTTTCTTAGTTTTTTGTTTTTTAATAACTCTTTATTTTATCTTTAATATTAACGTGGCTTACACAACGTTACACAATCCGCGGGGAGGATCCCCTTACAGCCCAGGCGTTCAATCTGCTGAACGCCCTAATTGCCCAGGAACCTGGCGTCGACGTATTTATGTGCACTGATAAATCAATGTTAAATGTTTGTATAAAGTTATTTCATAAGTGTTATATTGCTGGCTAGCTGTACACTTTGGTGCAAGCTGTTAGCAATCAATTGTTAATAAATAAATTAATTAAATAAATAGACCGTTATGACCCACTGCAGAGCAAAGCCACACACGTTGATGCATACACGTCTTTCCTCAGCCATTGCTGGCTTCCTCTCTTTATTATTAAAAATAGATAAATTGTTTGTTTGTTTAATTAATTTGTTCAAGTTGAAAGTACTGATTCGATTCCGATTTGTTTTCACTGACTTGTATTCACTCTTAAGAAACCATGGTTCCTGTTAAATCCTGTTGGATAAATCACGTCAGCAAAGCCACGGTAAAATGCTAATCTCAAACAAATTGCCATTCTACCAAGCAAGCGAACAGGTCAGGCAATTGCTCGGAACAAAAAAAGAACACTATCCAAAAGACACCATATAAACTGAGGAAAATAATCACCGGACTAAAGACGTTCCCCTAGTTTCAACCTGCCCTAAAAAAATTGATACGAATTGAAAACGTGACTACAGGACGCGAATTCGTCTCGAGTGCCCTTAGTGAACCGGGATCATAAATAAGAGAATGGACTGAGTGTTACTAGTTCAGGTATGAATTGAATACAAAAAGTGTGGTACCCCACTACTATAGTGCTATTTTGTGTATTTTAATGCTGTTATTGTGACACCAATGACAACCCCACTGCATATCCAGGCAATTACTTCTGCCCATACTACTATTACTATTACTGATGCCATACCAGGTTGCCTGGAAAAAATCGCGGAATGCGATTAGGCCACCCATTGTGTGTGTATTAGTTTTAAGTTTATTTTTATTAATTTATTTTAATGTGTACAATAAAGCATATAATAAATTAATTAATATTGTCGCTATCTTTTTCTAGAATTCTGATTGGGCCATGTCACTGGCTTGCAGGAGCGGATAAATCCTGCAATTAAACATAATATAATGTGAACAGAAACTAAACTGTTTTCCAAATCAAATAAAAATATCTATTTGCGACGAAATACATTGTTCACAAAGGAATGTAATGCCTAAAATTCACTCTACTTTGCCTGCAAGCGTGCCATTATTTATATTTATGTCATGATTATCATGCAGTTCAGATAAATACATACAATCATACAATTTATTATAATTATTTCTATGTTATTCTTAGTGCAGCCCAATTTTCAACTAGCCGCTAGCGCTAGCCTGCACTCCGAATTAATATTTACTTCTAAGTTTGACCTAATTTCATGTGATATAGAAACTTCGGCATATTTCGTTCTTATTAGCCATTTTTTTGCTGACTGACTAAGAATAGTTTGGTTGTAATTGGGAAATTGTTACCAAATATGTTAGTATGTGCAAGTCGTATGAACCTATTTAGGTTGATAGATGTTATGTATTGTATGATAAAAGATGCATATCACTTAACTTTTTCATATCTTTTAAATTAAGTTACTCGTAATTAATCCTACTATCAGGATGTTTGTTACTTTTTCACGCAGTAACTCTAAAACGGATTTTGATGGCACTTTACTTTACTTTTTAGTGATAAAGCTTATTCATCGGAATAGCACAAAGGCCATAGTTTATAAAGATAGAAGTACTAACTCCACCCGAACGTACACCTTGTTGTTTGATGATAGAACAGGCTTGCTGAAACTAAATTGTGCACATCCAATGCACGCTCCCTGAAATTATACTTTTTCTAAACACAATATGGAAATTACTATTCTCATTTGGCTTACTTGACTGCCTTTGTCCCCGAGGGACTATAACTGTGGACGCCTCCACAGTAGTCCTCCATCGTGATAGGTCTTGAGTTTCACGCTGCACCTCGTTCCACGTTTACTCATTCTCATTTTCAACAATTAAAAATTCCAGCGATTTTAAAACTTTTCTCAAATCGAACAACACGAATAGTTTTTGGTACTAGTTCGTGAACTTTACTCGAGTTTGCCTCGAAATTGCTGCTTATCGTTTTGTAAATAACTAAAAACCTGTCCTGGGACCAAAAGTTTGCCCTAAACATTCAACTTGGTTTTAAAACTGTGATTAAATTGAAGGCGTGGAATAAGGACGAGTTTTCCATTTAAACTCGTGTTCAACACCTAGACAGACTTTTCACACCTGAAGATGATTTCATGTGATACAACTCTTCTGAAATCAAGGGTTTGAAGATGCTTATTGAACCCGAAGGAAGCAACCGTGTTATAAACTATCAAAGACGAGCTAAAGCTGGAATACGACAGAAAAGAATAAGAGATGGTCCGCAGAATGATAAAAATAGTACATTATGGTACAAGTTTGTAATGTTGGTGATTACCGCTGAGACGCCATTGAGACCCGAGCCTTTAGGTGAGGGTCTTAAGAGAGCCGAGGACGGTAATCATCAATACACTCGTGTATCATACGACGTTTTTAAACACAATTGTGAAGAAAATAATACTAAAAATATAATTTTCAACATTGAAAACGAGTTGTGAAAAGTTTTTTGCAATGGCGGCAAATTTAAACAGTTTTCCTATCTAACAATGGCGATCGGCCAAAGACTAAAAAAATGAGGTTTATTTTTTTTTGATTTTCGCGGATAGCGTTTTAGCCACGTACTAAATGGGGAATTTCAAGTATTCTTTGTTACAGAGAAATACAAAAGTTATATTTGAGTGCAAGTTTTATTTATTAAACACGTAAAAGTTGAAATTATCTATTTAAATACGAAGTAGCATGAAATGATCAAGCAATAGGTACATCAATTTATTTGTACTTTTGAGCACGATCTTTTTTGTGTCGAAACTTTTTTAAGAACAAAGCAACTCAACCAATAAATTAAAAAAAATCTCTAACTCACTTGTGAATAATAGTAATGAAAAAGTCACAGTTTCATTACAGGTGTCATTATGTGCCTAATTGCGGTGAATTGGGGTTGGATTCCTGGTAAAAAACAATACAATACAGAAGTATAAGATTTCATCGCAATTTCCGAGAGGCCTGCTGGATTAGAAGTAGTAATAGATGGCAAGAAATACCCTATAATCCAAGCATATGCACCAAGTATGTAGAAGAATCTCTAAAGAAGAAATAGAAAACTTATACGCCGATCTCGAAGTAAAAGTTCTTTATTTTAATTAAGCCATTAAGCGGCACATACGATCGTCAAAAAATTAAATTCTAAAGTAATAATTGGTCTACCATCCATTCGGAAAAATAGCTTGTTATGGGAAAGATCGGACAAGAAAACTCCACACTTATCTTTAAAAAAAAGTGTTTTACAAAATGTTGTAAAACACTTTTTTTTAGCGATTACGTATATGAATTACATACATTAATTCATATACGTAATCGCTTACGAGAAACAAGGCGAGATAGTGCATAGCATGTAAATATTTGGGGGCATGCGGAACAGGGTGTAAAGTCCCACAAACCTCCATAGAAAAGGGAGGATCCTCCGACCAGACGGGTATTGTGTCTGGTTCGGGCAACTGCCCGAATGTTGTTGACTGTTGTATGTGTTCTAATCGCGCCGAAAACTTTGCTTGCGCGATGCAGGATTTGTGTGATGTCATGTCATTAGTTCGATAGCAGGTTGAGTCGTCCGTACATCTTGTGATGCCTGCCTGGCCAGTGGAAGGTTTGCTCCCGTGAGTCGGAACTGGAAGTCGCAGAGTTCGCGGTGAGTCGGAACTATATGCGGTTGTGCCCCAGTGAGTCGGGATAGTGTTGCTGGCTCCAATGGTTCCGAGCGGTGATGATGCCCCAATCAGTCGGGACAGTGCTGCTGGCTCCAGTTGGTCAGAGCGGTGATGAAAGAAGCCAAGGGTGATGACCAGGAATGCGCGTCCACTGTATGCTGGTTGTCAAGATACCCCCGTAGATGCCGTGGATACTGGCTGGCTGAATGACTCGCTGCTCGAAAGCTTGAGGATGTGCTGATTACGTCATGATGAAGAAGTTCTGCTCGAAGGGTATGCGGAACGGGGTGTAAAGTCCCACTAACCTCCATTGAAAAGGGAATCATCAGAATCATCATCATCATATCAGCCGAAAGACGTCCGCTGCTGGACATAAGACTCCCCCAAGCGTCGCCACATTGACATCCAGCGGATCCACGCAACCTTCACAGGTCATCGGTCCACCTAGTGGGAGGCCTTCCAACGCAACGTCTACGGGTTCGCGGTCGCCATTTCAGAACTTTTCTGCTCCATCGGCCATCCGTTCTGTGAACAATGTGCCCTACCCGCTGCCACTTAGTTTGGCATTTCTTCGGGCTATGTCGGTAACCCTGGTTCCCTTGCGGATCTCTAAGTTTTTGATTCGATCACGCAAGGAAACTGCGAGATAGCCCTCTCCATTGCCCTTTGGATGTCTGTAAGCTTTCTGATGAGGGCCATTGTGAGAGACCACGTCTCACAATCAGAATGTCACTTTGAAAACAAGAGCCTCTTGACGTATAATGACTTGCAAATCGTGCAGGTGGCATTCAACTGTAGAAAAGTAAAAATCTATTGTATTTGTCGCCGCGTAGGCGTGAATTTGCTAATTCATTATCCTAATTAATCATTTTAATTGTCAATCAAGACAAACTCGTTAATCCTGTCATCTCTGAGATACCAGTTGAACTATTTCAAGGTCTATTTAAGTTGGGTTTTGGGTTCAGCGCCATCTATTGGCTTATTGTGGAATTAGTTATTGAACTGTTTGAATGAAGATCATCTGATAAGCTAATTTCAATGTTTAATTAATACGAGATGTTTAAATAAAACGGGATTACTTATTGTAGGACTTTTAGATTTGTTCTCATTTCAACTGTTGCCCATTTGACGAAGTAAATGTGTTTGATTGACTTAATGCTATTCCTATTATGCAAAGTTGTCAACAATGCCGGATGTTATAATTTGAATGACCAATAACTAGATTTAATAATTTAATATGAGAACTTAACAAATTTGAGTAAATGATTAAATACCAAAAAGTCTTAAGACTATTTTACACAGCTATGTAATAATGGGAAACCTTCTGATTAGTAAGATTGTCAGATCACCGGAAACTTGGATAGTTTTATGATGAGATTCCTATTTCAATAATAATCTACAAACTACTTTGTATTTGTGAGTATTGGGGTTGATTAATGTTAAAATAATTAACTGAGCAGCATTTTAGTATTGTTTGCTAGCTTTATTCAACTATCCAAGTAATTAGTGTCTAAACAAAAACAATGTAGAAGTTCCGCCCACTAAGATACAGAACGCGCATCGCGCGTAGGTACTTACTTTACGTACGTGTAGAATAATAACTGTTTAATAAATCTGATTGATGAGATGTTTGAAAACCTAATAAACATGTAACGCTAATTGTCATAAAGTGATTGTGTAAACTATAAAAAGATTTAAAAGAGTATCCTAGAGTTTCTTGCTGGGTCTTCTCTAGAGATCGACAAGGGATTTGCGACCCAGCGAGCCACACCATGTGGTTTTAGCTTCAAGTTCGAATGAAAACTCAAAGTGCCTGTAACTAAGTCAAATAAATACTTTCGAGTTTCAATCCAGTGATGTGTGTTATTGAAGTTCACCCGTTCCTATGAAGAATGAAGGAATTGCCTCTAAGGATTGGATTTGATGATGGTGGTCCTATAATTCATAGGTACCTCTACCTGACATATTCTTTTTCCTAGCATCATTTATGTCCACTGCTGTTCCACTACTAGGCAAAGGCCGCCCATCCTTCCAACTCTTGTATTAATCTATAAACATTCAGTATCGCATGATAACTAACATTTTCATGCAAATGGGGACATTAAAAAGATTTCAGAAAACGAAACAGGATTCGCTATTCATCTATACTTCTTTGACTGCATAATAATATTTGAAAATAGAAAACAAATGTTATGGTGAATTCTGAGAAGACATAGTAAACTTTTCCTTTTTCGATATTACCTATCAAGTGAACACAAACGTATGCATATCGTTAGCATCGGAGTTCAGTTCAGTTACTTGTACAAGTTCCGATGTCAAAGAACCAAAAGGAATTCCAGTTGAACTTTCCGTCAGTTTATTTCTTTGATAAAAATGTTTCATTTCTTATAAGCTCGTTACCCGCAACGAACATTTTTAATATCATCTACATCCAAAAGATATGATTAAACATTCTACTGATACATCTATATTAATATTACAAACGATTTCTTTTTGTTAGGAATTCACGCAAAGGTATATTATTAAATTCTACAAACACGGAATCTTAATTTTTCGCAAAAAGAGAAGCAGAAAAATATTTATGTTTCAGGAAAATACGAGAAAAATCTTCAATAACTCCTTAGATGTGTTCTGCAAAGGAAGAATAACGATTAAATACCGTAACACAATTATGCAGACAAACCTGCCTGAAGAATTTTATAATATCAAAAGGGATTCAAGGAAAGACGCAGCAAATGCTTGTATAACGAGTGTCGCCTCAAGTTTTAAAGCATTTCGTACAGCGACCTGTTTAATCTTTCGCCTGAAGGCGTAAAAAGGTTTTATAAGGCAGCATTTTCGCCTCAAAGAGTTTTGGAGAAACGCCTGACAGATAGGCTTGTCCTTGACTTCGTCATGGTAACGAAAGTTGCTTTAGAACTTTTCCTTTTACAATCCAAAAAACAATTAAATAAAAAAAGGACCCCAGTTTTCAGGTATTTCGTGATGATAATCGCGATTAAAAAATCCTGTTGGTTTGTCTGTTGGATTTTTGCTCTAATTAATCGTATAGAAAATATATCGACAGTAAAAAATGGTGTCAATTCAAAAAGTCATGGAGATTGCTGACAAAGGCAAACTTAAAACTTTGGAATCACTGTTATTATGTTTTTTTTTTGTGGCGTCTCGCTGTTCAATCAGGGCCAGGCAGTCTGTTACTCCGTCATCACCCATTAAAAATACCATCCCATCCCATTATCATGTCAATGCCATTGTCACATTAGCATGTAGCTGACGCGAACCCAAAAGTTATGCCCCTACCAAAAATCACTCAACACAGCTAAGAATATTTCACTTCAAAAAGACGGGCTGTTTCAAAATCGTGTCGAAAAAGGCTAAATAGATTCGTTTGGACCGGGGTTGCTAAAGAGTAAAGCGTCAAGCATTCGGTTTGGACAGGGCTGCGGGAATTTTTGTGACATTTACTTACAAACATGATTGTGCCAAACTCTACCGCAATAATAGCATTACTTACGTATTTAGGACCAATTCAGACATTTAACATAATAAGTTGTTGTTTCTACAACAAAAAGATGCATTTAATACTAGCAAGTTTGCCTGCGAAAGACTGAATTTATCCCAAGCTAACGTACTACCAGCATGAAAAGTATAGTTATCTATGGTCAAATCGTTTACCACCAGTTTCAAATCCAAATCCGTTCAGTCATGATTGATATTATATTAACAAACATTCAGACCATCATATTTATAATTACTGAGCTAACTAATTAAACGACAATTAATTGATATATTGAGATAAATCCGGCAGTCTTAAGTCACTTCTTGAATTTAACCAGTCAATGACACCACAGTATCAGAGGTCATTAATCATTGTTTGCGACTCAGGATCAATTCCTTACACGCCAACCGCGACACGCTCCGTCACTCACATCGATCAGATTTGTGATTTATTATACTGCCAATTATGGAGATGCTGTGAGATAAATATTTTGTTACTAAATAAAATAAACGCATAATACATATAGTACATTACTGCAGCGGCCACCAAAAGACGCATTGATGGACGATCACACATACGTAAGTCCATCAATGCCTAGTTGTGGCTAAGGCTTGTATAGTATTTTCTCAAATTGAAATTTAAACTTAGTAGTACCTAGAACTCATTTTGTCAAATACAATTATTTTTCAAATTCAATGACGAACAACGAACAACCCTTGCGAACAACAATAATTTATGCCGCGTTAAAGTGTTAATTTGTTTTTTTTCCAATAAACAGCTGTATTTGCAAGCCAGTTCGAAATTTAAATAAAACCTTTGAAAAGTTACCTCCTTGGTTGCCATGTTTCGGAGTAAAAGATCGTTCCATTTTTAAATTACACGACAGATATGAGTTTGCTATGATATTTATTGATTTGGCCGCTAAGCTACGATAGATATGGGTTTTCATACTACCTTTGCCGGCTGCTGCTCGCGTGTATTTGGCCAATACAGCAATTTCGAATTATCTCGAAGAAGGTAGTCAAAATAATGCTCAAATTTCCAAACATGTTTGAGAAAAAGAATTTTAATATAACACAACAATACGCCTGTAGGTACACCCCAAAAGGTTAATCAGAGGTATATCTATAGTTTGCAAGTTAGTATTAATTCCCGAGTTATAAGAAGCAAGCTTATTGCGATCAACGTGGCACGAAACCAGACTTCAAAACTACAACTGAAAAGTTTCCGGAAGATAATCCCATTACACTATGGCCGACACAGGAACCGAACCCAGGACATTCATCGACCACTACATTAACGAGACAGTGATACTAAATAACTGTGAATTATTGTTTATTATTTAGTTTTTGTACTTATTGGCGTCAATAATTTGTTAGCATTCCTAGTGATGTTATGAAAATTTGTCTCGCGAAAAGTATTTTTCAAAGGTATGCAAAAATAGCTTTCAAAATTCAGAAAAGAATATTGTAAGGATGTTATGAAATATTTCTTAGAACTTGCTAAGTATTCTTTTTAGTATTTTTGTTAAGTCAACGAGTCATAAGAAGATTTTCCTGTTTTCCTCTCGTATCACTGACCGATTGCCAAGGTACATTACCTACTTAAAGAAACTACTTTTTATCGTTGTTGACTTTAGCGAAAATAATATTTCTAAATTCAAAACCGAACATGTGAGCTTAACAAAATGTTGTTCCTCTCTGGTCTAAACCAACCGTTCGAATTTTAAGTTACGGATTTTCAACAAAAGTGTTTGAGAAAGTATCCGTCGGGATTTCTTTTCGTTCTGTTGGACAATGTCATGAACAAGTAAATACTCAGTTATGTGCGACACGACAACGCGTTTCCATAAAACCAAATGCTATAAAAAGGCGTAGTCGCAGACAGACGCAACCCGAACACAACCTTGAAACCTATAAAAGCCCAAGTTTCTCCTTTACAATCAATGAGCAAAAACCCAGTTAATACGAAACAAGTTCATAACAAGTTACAATCCCTACGTCAGCAGGGTTGTCACCGCAGTCCGACCCTTCGCACGTCCGATTACATTCCCTCCCTAATAAGATTATTTTATGACGGTATTATGGCAGATGTATCACCCCTAAATGGATTTCCTTCGTCACGGACGGAATATGTTGTAAGGGCTTTACGTATAATTATATTATCATTTTGGCGATAAGCCAATTTGCGGGTTTGTATGTTATAATTACAGTTATTAAATATTTGGTTAGTTTTGCGTCGTTAGTTTCGGAAAATATTTTGTTATTGAGGATCATGCCACACACGCTCTAGTGTAGTGGGGTCAATGTTCAATAATAAACAGTCAAGATTTTTATATTTATTATCTTTGTTAGTGTAGTAAATAATTTAAATAAAAGTCTTATTTACTTTTTTTTGCTAAGCATTTGACCTTACTTTTTTGTCATCAAACTATTTTTCATTCTTTCATTTCCATATGAGGATTATAAAGATTATGTGTTTCGTATTAATTCATCCCGTGAGAGAAAACACACCGTCATCCACATCATCGCTTACCACAGTTATATCACCTCCAGTGGTCAAACGCGAGCTTATCGTTAATAATAAAAACAAACAGAAGCCATTCAGCCACATATCCATTTTCCAAATCCCAAGGTCGTGTCAAATCCACTTCAACATCATCACTCGGCCTTGTAAGATTTTCAAGTCTAAATATAAAAGTTGTAACAACAAGACGAGATATTTATGACACAACATGAATGGAGGGCGAGAATCCTGGAGAGGCCTGAAGTGTTCACTTTGATGGTTGCCATCCTTCTCGAGGGCTCTTCAGATGGTATACAATTTATAGGGAGCCATTGATGCACGCTTGAGGGGGAAAATGTTGGAACTTGGTAGGGGATTATTGGTTATTAATAGCACAAATATGATACAAGGACCGTTAGGTGTGTATTAAATTCCAGATCTAAAATTGCTCATTTAGGATTTCAATTTCTATGTTTTGAGTCGTTGTGACGCATACTTTTCCTATTTGTATTTATTTTTTTGTTTTTTTGTTCTCTTATAGGATGCGTCATACCTGGTGCAAATAAACTCTTTTCTTTCTTTCTTTCTACTAAAACAACGTATTGTTGTCGCATATATTATTGCGTTGTTATCGAATTGTTCCGTTGCACCTATCTGCAGAACCTTCATGTCAGTCATGTTCATGTTGGTACAACCTATTGCCCTGTATTTATCGTAGCCAGAAAATGAAAACAAAATCCCTGGTTTGTTACTATACGACTTCATTTTCCGATTACCACCATGAATCATATTAACCAAGATTTACCATTCACCTCATAAACAATCACCCATCAACGGAACGAATTTCATTTCCAAAACGAGCTGAAGCATATAAAACCTACGTATCCTACTATGTATTCAAGACAAACACAATAGTTCTCTCAACAACTGAGCACATCAGACTCTCACCGCATCAGACATTTACGTCCCCGCAGTAATAAGGATCGTCTCAGTAAACAAATCTACATATATTTACAAAGCGCAGAAGAATTGCAAAACACGTTACGTTTAGAACAAGTACTAACACCGAGGTATGAATATGAAAATCTGAGGACAGAGAGTAGTTTATGATACAGATACCAAGCTTTGGTCAATCGCACTACAACACATCACAAATTACGAGGCCTTAGGAATTGCACATTATGTGTAAAGTTAGTAGAGCTTCGGCCCTACTAACTTTAGTACCTTTAGTACCTACATATTTCAGTCTATTTCTTCCATAGATTACTATTTATTTATTTTTATTTATTGTCGGCTCGCGCTTGACCACTATCTCACCTGGTGGTAAGTGATGGTATGCAAACTCATGCAACTAACGAGTTTGTCCGTTTGTAATTATTAACTTCACATAGTACTGTCAGCGTCATCATCATTAACATCACACCTGGACATAGGCCTCTCCCAAGCATTGCCACATCGACCGGTTCTTTGCTTTCGCATCCAACATATCCTTATCACCTATGTTTAAGATTTGTACAGAATATCCGATCTGTCTGCGTATTTTTTTACAAAATACTACGTAAGTTTGTTTTCTATATGATCGTTTTGACATTTTTGACAGCTTCAAAAGCACATCATCTGCCCTTCAAACATTTATGGCACAGTACCCAGTGAGGTCTCTGTCCGATATTTACTCCTGTCCCATGCCGTGCTTTACCCCAAACGTTTACACACTCACCATGATTAACGTGTTATTTAGGACAATGTCCTGCTAAATTATGAAGGCTATTTATTTTAGAGATTGCGCTTCCATACGGAATTTCTGACGCGCGCTCTGAAGCCGTGTGCGAGTCAGAAGTGGGATTATATTCCATTGCCAACTGGCTTATGGTGTAAATGCGTGAAAATTAACGCGCTCTCTTTTAGGATTTAATTAATACATGCTAAGCTGTGGATTTTTGAGTGGCTGAGAAAATTAGTAGGTGACATCATTTGTAATTAAAGGTTGGACATTTTTAGGTGATATTTTGTAACATGATATACTCGTTACTGTAGAAGTTTTCCATATAACTGAAATAGGTTCATCTATCTTACAGTCTAAGGAATAATTATTAGATTATGGAACAATAAATAATGTTGAGGGGCTCGTGGCTTAATCATTAAGGTTAAGCAACGCTTGACGAGGTCGGTCCGTAGATGGGTGACTATTTCAACATACCGAGTTTCCTTCGTGCCTTGGAAAGCACGTTATGCCGTTGGTCCCGGCTGTCATTTGAAGATCTTTGATAGTCGTTACGAGTAGTCAGAAGCTTGAGATCTGACAACAGTCTTGCCAAGGGGTATACGGGTGTACACGGTATGTAACCCAGTTACTGGGTTGTGGAGGTCAGATAGGTCGCTCCATGTCCATGTCCAGGCTCCTGTAACACAGGTTAATCACCTAGCACAGGAGTCAGGGACTTCACTGAATTGTATTCTTTTTCTTATGTAAATAAAGATATTATTATTATTTAAAACACTGTTACTCAGCTGAATCCGGTTAGACTGGAAGCCGACCCCAATATAGTTGGAAAAGTCTAGGCAGATTGATTGGAACAAGTAATAATGTACCAATATACAATCGTAATTCAGTTAGTTTTATGTACATACCTATGTAGAAGATCATAGTTTCATACATCAAATAGTAATTAGTGCAATTATTTTTACAAGATTTTTAGAAATTTGCAATGTTTGTATGTACAATGTTAGTGTTAAATCTTGCAAATGAATTTTAAAGCAGTTATCCTCAACCGATTAAGATGCAATTTTGCATACAAGTTGGATGTGAATGCACGGTAAGCTAAAAATCTTGTTTATTTTTTTTATAATTGGAAAATATATTACACATACTTCTTAGTATCTTCTATTACTACTGGACTATTTAATTCCGTGCGAATTATGAAACCTACAATTATTGTTTTAATATATTCAAAGAAATGTTCCATTGCTTATTCTACCGTTTATCATAAAATAAACAGCGAATATTTCAAGAAAACATTTCCAATTTTCTCAATAAATCCAGTTTGTTGGAAAAACTGTAAACTCCAATAAGTTTTTCCTTCCTTGTATTAGTTATTGTCTATCCAATCTCCAAGGTTTTTAAAAACAGCGATCTGAAATGATTTATAACATCTACACTTTGCACCGTTTGTAAAAGAAACAAAGTGGGTATGACGTTTTAAGAATAGATGGTTTGATTTTGTCCTGCAACCTTTTATTAAGATTTATTTTTTTAACCGACTTCAAAAAAAGGAGGAGGTTCTCAATTCGTCGGAATCTTTTTTATATTTTAACTCATAAAGAAATAGTTCCCGGCCTTGATCGCGCCTGATATGAAGCGATGAACGAGGTTAACCAAGGAACGAGCAAGACTAAAATAAACCTTTTCATTCTTGTTTTGAAGTCTGACGGGTTTTAGGTGGTAGGGAACAAAGTCGCTGGCATGGAGAAGAAGCGCTTAGTGCGACTAGTCGGGATATTAACTAAGTGCAGTTGGAACCCAGCAGTACGTCTCTAGTCTGGAAGAGAAAGGGAGGTGGTAGGTATTGGAAGCGTGGCGCAAGTTCAATTCCCGCACGGAACAAATATATGAACTACAGATTGTGGTTCCGAGTCTGGCTCTTTGTGTATGTGAGCTGAAATGTTTGTAAAAGCATCCACGATACAGGAGAAATTCCTAGTGGGGAGCAAACAAAGATCTTGTAGCTCCAGCTCACATTCTTCGATGTAAAATTTCATTTTACCGTTTCTGAAAGTATTTTTACTTTTGCAAGTTAAAGTTATATTAAAGATCAGACTCTGCCTTTTTAATGAACGCTCTTTTTTTGTAAACTTTTATACTTATTTATTTTTCATTTTAAGGATTTAAATCCACAGTTCAGCTGGATTGAAGCCTCCTTCGGTTTTCATTCGTTATCGAATATGGATCTGAATATTAGGTGCGGCATTTTGGAACTCCTCATAGGCATACATATGGTCATTTTGGTATTTTTATCAAGAATGCAATCACTTGCACTCAGAAAGTATAATTTGGTGAAGTGGAACTGATGAAGAAGACCACAGATGGCCACCGGAACTCTTAAATGCTAAGTATGTCATGGTGTCAATGGGTATAAAATATTTCGAATAGTTAACCGACTAAGATGAAGCAAATACTTATAAATGAATGGTACTGATGAAAATGGTACCATAGAACTGTTCTGATGATGAAGCCGGAAAGTAGGCACTGGAACTCTGAAATAAAACAATGTAGCCTACTCGTGCTTGGGCTTATTAAAATCGTCAAGAGATGTACTTTGGCCATAAATGATTATCATGTTAATTGGGGATACCTACCAAAACTAAAAAGTGAAAAAAAAAAAAAAAAAAAAAAAAAAAAACACAAACCGACTACCAGAACAAAAAACTACAAAGCAAAAAATAACTTTCTTTTCCAAAGTCGGTGTGGAAAAACTGAAGAAAATGGGTACAAAAGACACCGACTTCGGAAAAGAAAGTTATTTTTTGCTTTGTAGTTTTTTGTTCTGGAAGTCGGTTTGATTTTTTGTTCTGGAAGTCGGTTTGATTTTTTGTTCAAAAGATTTTTTAATACACCGCATTATCAATCATAGAACGACATTAACACATCATCAGCCTTTTAATGTTCCCACTGCTGGGACACAGGCCGACTCTCATAGAGGGAGTGGGCTATAATCCTCCACGCAGGCCCAGAGCGGATTGATAGATGTCACATGTCTTTGAATTTTCGGTTCTAGGACATGCCGGTTTCCTCACGATGTTGTCCTTCACCGGTTTGAGAGCAGTGGTGAAGAAATAAATTACACAAAGTAAAGCGCCTGCTCGGGTTCGAACCCACGACCTACAACTCGTAAGTCGTCACGGTAACCACTGGGCCGCCACTGCTCTTAGACGAGCGACATTATAAGAGAAACTTTTCTAGAAGAAAGTATATAAGTAATCATATTTTAGAGGCATAGAATAATGGGTAGCAGTACACACTGTGTAAGTTAGTAGAAGTATAGGACACCTGATTTTTGAAAGTTAGGTTACATTAAAGTCACCAATATACGTTTAAGTCTTTGTGTTTATAAAACTACTATGTTGCGACAAATGACAATAAGAGGACATAGCAGTGTATTTAAGTTCTCTAATAACTCGTAATACTTGCACTAAATTTCTTGTTATAATTACTATGGTCACCCTATTACGGGATATACATTGTCCTATGCAGTAGATTAGAATTATAAATGCTAACTATTCTATGAATATTATTCCCATCGGTTTCAAATATTAACGTGTTGCCCAGAGTTTGGGTTTAAACAATATCGTGTTATATACTCAAATTATTATGGTTACTTGCGAACTGGCTAATATTAATGGAGATAGAAACTTGTCTTGATTATAATAGGATACTTTAACATTGGTAGTACTTGTTAAACTTTGATAACTATTCCGGATATACATAGTAACAATACTTTAGTTTTGACTGTTGCACATTCTTATGTAATAGAGTAACAAACAAGCAGGCGACTCATGTGTTGGTAAGGGGTCACTGACGCCTAGCCTAAGGACATCTGCAATATAGCTGCCAGGGCACCACAGATTCGTTGCCTAATGAACACAGGATCACTAACCAACTATTTATTTGCAATAGATAATTTCAACATCCAGACATCATCCCATTTAGGCCATATTACGCCAACACAAATCACTGAATAATCCGTCCGCTCCCGTTCGGTACCAGGACAGCAGATGTGCGAGGCAATGTGTAAACACGCGTGAAAGTGCCCAGTCAGCGGCACGCCTGCGGTTTTCGTGGCACTCAAGATGGCGGCTGATTTCACAGCTGACGACGAACGAAATGTCAACGCGACGCTCAAAATGTAATTAAACGTAAATCGATTGATATAGTTCGAGTTTGTTTTGATGTAGACAAACTGTTTCGCGTTTAGTTTGTTTGGACACCCGTTAATGAATTGGGTGTTTATGTTTCGAATTGGTAGTTCTATCTCTTTATCTAACGTATTTACGAAATTAGTTGTTGTAAACAGTTCAAATACTTTCGTTTCTGTTTGCAGAGACCAGCCTTTGTCATCATCAATGAGTCTGTCTTCAAGTGGAGACTTTAAACGGATCTACCATAGAGACAGGGAGCTATTACCAAGTATGTATAATTGTAATTTAATTTGAAACAAAATTATTCACTATAAACATAATAATCAACAGAGAACAGGAGAGGTCTCGGCTGCTGATAATACATAAGTGTAATGTGATAATGTGTTGCTTTCGTGCCCTACGGGCACTCAGCCTATACTTGTTAATTGGTTAAAAGGTTTCTCCACAGTACATACAAGCTATTCGTATTTCGTGTAGATGCATATAAACAAGACAAGCCTAATAACGAGCTACATGAGTAGTTTTTCTTAATAGTAAAGTTTATAACATACAAAGAAACATTGCCAAAACTAGGGTCAACGAAGAAAAAAGAGAACTGCGGCCATAACTCAGTCAAATAAGGCACTAGACTGAAGAAATGAAGATGTCTAGACGCCGACAATACAACGAAACGATATTAGGCCAAAAACATAAGAAATTGCCCAACGAAGTAACCGTACCAGAACGTTTGAACATTTAATTCTAAGAAAAAATAAAAAGCCACATAAAATGAAGAACAACTATAGAAGCAATTTTTCAAAGTCTGCGAGTCCTGCGATTCGATACTTTTGTAAAGGATTGAGTTGCACAGTACTTTGTATTTCATACGGGAAATTCAAGGAAGGCTGAATGAGGTGATTCTTTAAATATTTGGTGTCTTTATGTTTGGAATTTTTGAAACTTAAGCTGATTATGAATTCGTCACATACAATCATCGCCTTTGATTTTAGTGCCACGTGCAGTGTGGTACCTACATATTAGGGGTTAAAGTATGAAATTGCCGATTAGTACTGAAAAATTGAAATTAGTTTATTTTTATTTTTTATTTAACATATTTATTTAATCAAAATAATTACCATTATTATCTATACATTGCTGCCATCTCATTGGAAGGTCATTTATGTCTTTGCGATAGTACTCTGGTGATTTAGATTCTACAAACTGTGTGAAAGCATTTTGTACTGCCTCCTGTGAAAAAAACTTTTTATCACGTAGAAAATTGTCCAAATCACGAAAAAAATGGTAGTCCGTTGGAGCAAGGTCTGGTGAATATGTAGGGTGACGAATGGTTAAAACGGTTTCTCGTGCTGTATGAGGTCTCGCGTTTTTATGGAGCAATAAAGGTGAAAATCGATTCATGAGTCGGGGCTGTTTCACTGCTAGTTTTACTATCATTGTTCAGAATTCAGCACAGTAGACATCAGCCGTTATTGCTTGACCAGATCGGAGAAAGCTATAGTGAATAACAACATGCTGAGACCACCAAACAGTTACCATTACCTTTTTATTGGTAAGCTTTGCTTTAGGACACTGTTGCGGCGTTTGACCTGGGGTCAGCCATTGGATTTATCGTTTACGGTTATCGTAAAGAATCGACTTTTCATCACATGTCACAATTCGATCCAATATTCCTTCATTTCTGTATCGATTTTTCAAGGCAACACAAGTTTCAACACGCGTTTCTTTCTGCAGATCAGTCAAATCATGAGATTTTTCATATTTTTATATTTTATTGATTTGACGCAAATGAGTCAATATTGTTGGTAAGGTAATGTTAAACCATGCCGCTAATTCCTGGGTAATTTGGCTCGGATCGGCTTCCACCATCTCTTTCAATTCATTGTTATTCACCTGTGTGGGCGGTCTTCCACGTGAATCGTTCTTCAAATCATAGTTTCCATCACGAAAGCTTTTAAACCAAAATCGCACGGTGCATTAATTAGCAGTCCCCTCTCCAAACGCAACATTGATCAGCGTTAGTTCCGCGGCGGAACTCGTTTTCAAAAATCACTCGAATTTTCGAAGTATCCATCTTACTTGACTAAGCTGAATAAAAAAAAAACAACTGAAAGTCGATAATCGAATGTTGCACATTTTTTAAAAGAATAACTTCATAGGTACCATGTGAAAAATTCTATGTCAATTGGAAGTACCTATTACAATAAAACGGCAATTTCATACTTTAACCCCTATTATAAAAGTTGCCCAACTTTTATAATAGGGGTTAGAAAAGGGGGCAGAAATAAGTTAGTGACATACGAATGAACACATAGAGGGAAACAAGCATTTGTATTATCCGACTGTTACTTTTAGGGCTCTTTCAGTTTAGACGATTCGAGCAGGACGGCTGCTGCACCGCAGTGCATTGTCTAACCATATGGAAAAACAACCGGACGTGCAAAGTACGACTAAACGCACCGCTGCGGTCGAAACGTCTAAATTGAAAGACGCCTTAAGCCATTGACAAAAATTACAACCTGTAAAAACCCTTCAAATTATTTTAATAAAGCTTTTGCTATTTTTTTTTCTGTTGTGTTGTGTATTTGTTTTATAAATGTTATCTATTCTATTATTATTTATACACCCGACTGAAATAGTTGTAGTTGAATCAATCAAATCTGTCTATAGAGTTAGTACCATTACTAGATATATAACCTTCCAAATAACTTCGTCTTTCGACGCTACATAACCTTGACATTCTCAATATTACTATATCGTTTCATATTCCTATAAAGAAATAATCGCAGGCAATATACGGACGATGTAATATTCAATGAACGCAGGCATATCACGGTGAAATTACCTAGTATGTAGCACGGTGTCAATTTTACGCTCAGTTGAGCTTGCTCTGAACTCCATCACAACCGCGTTTAGCAGAGTGAGCATATGCGAAATACGGACGAACAAGGGTAGGATATTAAAGCTGGGGATACGATTTGAACTTGTAAAGAACGGCTATTGTTGTATGGGTCAATAGAATAAAATAAAACAACCTTCTTCTATACAGATTTTAGAGGGTCAACAATGGTGGGTCCGTGACACACAGGATTGGTGACTGAAACAGCGCCACACAGCGGCAGACCACAAAGGAAATAGCGAGTGGACCCGGATGTTTTTGAGAACTGAGGAAAAAGTAGCGCAGAACCGTGACCAATGACAAGAATGGAACCTTATTCCAGCAGTGGGATATTACGAGTAAAAAATTACTATTCAACTATACATTCATCGTCCAGGCTCTGGCTGGAGACTTAATTTATCCTACAGGTTGAAGAAGGAACTAAAGTTAACTAATTTGTTGTAAAACAATGAGTTACTTAGATCCCTCTACCAGCATTTGCAGATACCTACAATAAGAGGCGACTGGGAACCGTAAGACGTTGCTTTGGAAGTCCGTTCACTAGGTGGACCGATGATCTGGGTAAGGTTGCGAATCCACTGGATGCGAGACGTACGGGACCGGTCAATGTGGAAACTTGAGGGAGGCGTATGTTCAGCAGTGAACCTTTTTCGGCTGAAATTATGATGTTGAAAATAATAGGACCATTGAAAGGTGAACGTAATCTTACTGATATAAAACATACTAATTACGTGTTACCATTCGTTTATGAACTAGTGTAAGATAAGAGTGTGTGTTCCTTATGAGTTTATACTCATAATTACATTGATCGAATTAATTTTCATGGGTGCACTTGAATTGTGTGTCATTGAGTGACGGCACGGAGAGAAATCCAATGCTTGCCGGGAAGAATAAATATACACTGCACAATAAAAACATTTCTAATAAGAAAAGTAATAACTAAGTAGGTACCAGGTTCTAGACAAGTGGCATTCGATGTCATCGAAGATGATAGTTAAAATGTAAGGGATTGATCACGTGCACTGACCTCTATTATACAAGTACGCTGGACTTCATAGTATCGATGACAAAGTGAAGACATTTGATTTTCGCCATTTTGGCGCTGATAGCAACGTGACTTAACGTGAGAGTCCATGGAACTAATATTAGAGATGGGACACAGCCTTCGGAAAAAACATACTTTTATGGGCTGTATATGCAGTTCTACTTTTTAACAAGATACTGATTGATATCGTATCTAAACACACCTATAAAATTAAAATAATTCGTTCAAAATTTAACCTGAAACCGTGGATTACGCCTGGTCTTCTGAGATGTATCCGTCATCGGGACTCTCTTCACGCGCAGAAAAACCAGCAGCCGAAAAATTAGGTCTTAAAAATTGTCTACTTAAGGTACAGCAACTATTGCAACAACATTCTGCGCCAGAGCAAAGCCGACTACGATAGGGAGGAACTAGAAACCAACAGAAAAGAACCCAAAAAGCTCTGGCGGACTATAAAAGAAATATGCCAAGTATCTAAACGAAGCAACGATAACCAGGAACTACTGAAATATAAAGAAAATTGCAAAACTTCTATTAACGCGTGTAACGAGTACTTTGTTTCGGTGGCTCAGAAACTTGCAACGGACATCCAAAATAAGCAGCTGAGAAAAGGGAACAAACAGTGTCCCAGTGTTCAAGGTAAAAGCCCACCTAAAAGCTCACTGTATTTTTACTCTACAGTGGCACAAGAAATCAATAATATTATAGACGACCTTATATGTGCTCCAGGCCTCAATGGTTGCCGGCCTCTGCTCCTGAAACACATAAAAAGTTCATTCTCGAAGCCTTAAAATACATATGCAATTTGAGCATGGAAACTGGTACCGTCCCTGATTCCTGGTAAACTGCTGTTGTCTCGCCTATTTTCAAAAGTGGTTCCAAGAACACCCCTGACAACTACAGGCCAATTTTGTTGGTTTGTGTTACATCCAAAATCCTCGAAAAATTAATAAACCGCCGTCTGGTAAGCTTTCTAGAGGAAACTCACTTCTCTCAGAGCGGCAGTTTGGCTTTCGCCGAGGGAAGTCTACCTCACAAGCGGTGTGTTTGCTAACTGGAATCATCTCCTCGAATATTGACAGGGGATGTCGATCGGCTGGAGTATTCCTTGACCTCGCCAAAGCCTTTGATACAGTTTCGATTCCCACATTGCTGGAAAAACTTGTAACCTTTGTGTCAGAGGCCTGCCCGTGGACTGGTTCAGGAGCTACCTGTATGGTCGGCATCAACTCGTCGGGATCGGGGCAAATGTTAGTGGGTGTTTGCCGATTGCATTCGGTGTACCCCAGGGAAGCATCTTGGGACCCACCCTCTTCATTATGTACATGGATGACATTTTGAGACTCAATATTGCGCAGTCAGTTGTCATCTGCTACGCTGATGATACTGCCATAATTTTTCATGGGGCTATTTGGACGTAGGCTCTCGACGCGGCTGAAAGAGGGATGATTATCATAAACACATGGCTTGAGCAGAATCTACTTACGCTAAATCTAAAAAAGACTAATTTCTTGACTTTCCACCTAACTCGATTCGGTAGACCAAACGCTGATACACTAAAAATACACAGTACCAAATGCAATGCCTTTGCGGTACCCGGCCCAGACGCCAACTGTAGCTGTAGCGACATCAGCAGAGCTAACAGCACAAGATATCTGGGTGTCGTAATTGATCAGAACCTGTCCTTTAAAGAACAAGTTCGAACACTCGTAAAAAAGACTCGTAAATTCATTTACGTCGCGAAACTCTTACGAGCCAGTGCTCCTAAGAACATCTGTATACAGGTGTACATCTCTCTGTGTCAATCGGTACTACAGTACTGTGTTGGTGTCTGGGGCGGCGCCGCCAAGACGTGCATGCTGGAGCTGGAACGGGCTCAGCGTGCTGTCCTCAAGGTGCTATTGGGAAAACCAAGGCGCTTTTCTACTGATGACCTTTATAAGGAATCTGAAGTATTACGCGTGCGACAACTATTCATCCTAGGGTCACTGTTAAAACTGGTTAAAGACAAAGTAGTTCGTTCCAGCTACAGTCAAAGGGGTAGGTAACTGCCTGATAGAATGGAGCTTTCAAAAATTAAAACCCTATTTGCGTCCCGGTTTTCGCCGTATTTACCCATACGCATTTTTGGTTGTGATGACAACTAGTCACACTAACTATGTCGTCCCTATCCTAAAGTCACTTTCACTAATACGTCACTTTGTACAGGTAGTCAGCTTCCCAATTTGTCTCAAGCCGTATTTCGTCTCTTTCCCAACTCGTCCGACGCGGATAATACGGCTTGAGACAAATTGGGAAACTGACTACATGTACAAAGTGACGTATTAGTGAAAGTGACCTCTAAGGATAGGGACGACATAGCTAGTGTGACTAGTTGTCATCACAAACAATGTATTGAATATGTGACTGGCTGAAAAACGGCGAATGCACCAAATAAAAAAAAAGTTGGTATAAAATAAATAACCCGCGAAATTAAATGCCTTTCTGCCTTCGTTCGTAGTTGTTTCAAATTCAGATTTTAGAATGATAAAAACGGGTCAAGTGCGAGTCGGACTCGCTCACAAAGGGTTCCGTACCATTATCGCAAAAAACGTCAAAACAATCACGTTTGTTGTATGGGAGCCCCACTTAAATATTTACCTTATTCTGTTTTTATAATTTGTTGTTATAGTGGCAACAGAAATACATAATCCGTGAAAATTTCAACTGTCTAGCTATCACGGTTCATGAGATACAGCCTGGTGACAGACAGACAGACAGACGGACCGCGGAGTCTTAGTAATAGGGTCCCGTTTTTACCCTTCGGGTACGGAACCCTAAAAAATGAGCGCGTCTTCCTCCAATAGTGAGAGTATTATAATCGAGTTTCTCAAAAACTACATCCTGACACACGGTTTTCCGAGACTATTTATAATTCCCAAGCTGTAAAAAAATCTACAATTGTAATTGATGGTACTAATAAAATTGTTACGATGCACTTCCATAATTGTTCAAATATAAACATTAGCGTCTAATTATTTTATTTTATGTCTTATGGGTTTTAATTTTATGTAAATAAATAAACGTAACGTTCATGTTCATAAGTTGCACTTACTTATTTTCTCATAGAGGGTGATAAAAAGTAGAGTGTCCACCTCGGGAGCAACACTTTTTCCAGCTCGAGTGACGTACTTTGAATCCCTCGCTGCACTCAGGATTCTACTTTAGAACCCGTCGCTGCTCTCGGGTTTCTACTCTGGAATCCTTCGCTCCGCTCTGGATTCAAAAAAACACTCTCGCCTTTAAAATAGTTGCTTGCTCCCTAGGTAAACAATCTACTATTTTCGTTTTGTAGTGTTTTGTTTTGGAAGTCTGTTTGTATATATATATGTTTTTGTTTGATTCGCACACTGTTCGGTTGTTTAGGTAATTCACTTTGCAAAATTTGTAAGTACCTAGGTATGTATGTGAGAACCATGCTCCTATTTATCAAATGAATAAATTGACCCGTTAAAAGAAAGAAAGAAAGAAAAAATAATTACTTGTTACCCGCACAGGAGACACGAGAAATATGCATAAAGTTAAACAATAACAAAAAAACAATAAAAATAAAATATTAAATGTTAGTGTTTGTTACTACCAGACTAACACTAATCTGGGTGCATCGTCCTCACGAATATGAATTAATTTATGTATTTTAAATTGTAAAACACTTTATTTTAAAAACCTTCTCCGTAACAAGCTACTGTTCCTAATGGACGGTAATCAATTAATATCACACTATAATATTATAAAATCGAAAGTTTGTGTGTGTGTGTTTGTATATTTGTTACTTCTTCACGCTCAGACGGCTGTACGGATTTGAATGAAATTTGGCACAGAGATAGATTATAGTTTGGAATAGCTTATAGGTTACTTTTTATGCCGAGAATATATTCCCTCGGGCTAATTTTCGATATTCACGCGGGCAAATAGCCGCTGGCCGAAGCTAGTTACTTATAAATTTAAATTTTCGACGGTCAAAAGTGCCGTTTAATGGTCTAATTAAAATAAAGAAATATGACTTTTAACGTGCCCAGATGACTGGCAGCATTGCCACATTTAATGGCAATGCTGATTCATAGCGCAAAGAACGAGCCAGTTCTCTGTCACGAGAGATCTCGTTAAAAAGGAGACGTGCACTCGGGCTCCATGACCCAATCCTTTCGTCCCCAAAATAATCAAAACTGTAATTACCATTTAAAAGTTTTTGCACCGCTTAAGGGCCTCAGCAGCCGCAGCAGCAGCGCCAGCACAGCTCGCACTACAAGGCACATGAGATGGCGCAAGAGTGTCGACACAGGTTGAGTTCCACACCAGAGGCCTGACGGTAGGTACCCAACTTCCACCAACGTCATGCTATCTGGTCTCTTCCCTTCGTCACGTACCAATCCACTCCGTTCTAATACAGCTGGTACGCCGGCGTCATAAGGACTCTACGAATAATGTCGTTGATGCTGGCGTGCCGTGCTATGCGGCCTGCGGTCTTGCTGCAAGACAGGCCATGGTGCCCGAGGCCGCCGACAAATTTACATCTAAAATGTGATGAACAGTCGAACATAATATCTATGAGCTTATGAAATTAAAAGCTTCTTGCCGTGGTAAATAATTCTAGTCAGCAAGGAGGATGATGGAGGCTGACACCTAAGGATGCATCAAGCTTACATTTGAGTATCGCTACTCGTTTTAAGGCAATTTTAAAGCCCGTTTCAGCGGTATGACCTATAAATGAGAATTTACAAATGAAAAATCATCTCCAATAACTCAATAGTTTGGAAAAGGCGGGGTCGGGTCTTTCGTTGAAGTGTTTTTGCTATAAGTAGGTGTTGCCTATTATCATGTCATGGGATTCGGAATCAAACCATTGTTGTAGTTTTCGTTTTTGGTTTGGTTTGGTTAGGATGGGATATGGCGAGTTTGCCCCGTGGTGACTGTTAAAGAATGATAAATTAAAGCCTGGGACACTGTTCCCGGGTAGTGCAGTTTGCAATATCTAAAGATGGCCACCCATCCACGGCCCGATCTCGGCAAGTGTAGCTTAACCTAAACGATTGAACCGTAGATAGGCTGTTATAAATTCGTCACTAGCCCCTCCCCGATAAACATCATTTAGGTAACACAAGAAAAGAAGAAAATAAATAATTAATCAAGTTCTTATAATAAACGGAATTATCAGAAACATAGCACAAACAAACGATAGTTAACGAACATCGCAGGTATTTTTAAATCGAAACCTATGAATCTGACAAGCAATCATCGCGAAATATAAAGATTGACAGTTAATTAAAAATCGAATCGCGGCTATAGTGCGCGTTGTAGGCTGGCATAACGGTTTTCGACTGAATTTCATAGCACACTAGACTTGCAAACTCAATTCGAAGCCGCACCTGAATCAAACATGGAGCATATTAATAATTGACGTAGTTTTTTTGACGAAATCCCAGCGTTAATCTGATGTATAATTAACTAGCTTCTGCCAGCGGCTTCGCCCGCGTCAAAAGTTTTTTCTTATCCCCAGGGAACATTATACCGGGACAGAAAGTAGCCTATATGCTATGCCAGACTATAATCAATATCTGTGCCAAATTTCATCCAGATCCGTTCGTTCAGCCGTTCTGGCGTCATTGAATAACAAACATACATCCACACACACATCCATCCAAACTTAGGTATCACATTTATAAAATTATTAAGTAACAACCAGCAAAATTATGTTGAATGGATGGTTGATGGATGAATTGATGGTAGTTACCATCCTGCCTATTTTCTAGTTTGTAGGGTGAAATTATCACAGACTGGAGTGGGCTGGGGCTGCCCTCAAGCGGCTCCTGCCCAATCTAGGGGGTCCAAGCGCCTCCTACCGGAGGCTCTACGCAGGGGTCGTGCGGTCTATGGCCCTTTACGTGGCACCGGTGTAGGCGCGTTCCCTGAGGTATCGACCAGCCCGCCGGTTGAACGCGTCCCAAAGGGTCATGGCCATCCGGCTGGTCGCCGTCGGGAGTCGCGGGCTTGCGGACGGCGAGTAATGGGTAGCTCGCTCCGATACGGACCAGACCTGAGTCGACGGCGCGTAGTGTTCCACGCGCGCCTTAAAGAGATGTCAGCAATAACTGACGGGGTCCGCTAGGGCCGATGCCTGTCTGGGTCGCGGATAAATTTGAAAGAGAGTTACCGCGGCCCTGACATAAGCAGCGGAAGGAGCACGGGCGGGTTTTAGTCAGTAAAAATATGACACGCCCTTCCCCTTCACCCAGAAATCATCCAACGAGAAGTCATTGGATGATTTCCCACCAAAACAAAAATCACGTCGTCGCACGGTAAACATAAGTCGATTGATTGTTGAATATACAATCAACCAATCACAACGACTAACGCGTGTTTAACAATGTGTTTTATACATTTTCAGATAATTTTCTTACCAGTAACTACATACATAGGTATCGATCTACCTACATAAATTCACATAACTCGCGCCATCCTTTGCCACGAGAAAAAGGCGTGAGGCAAAAACTACAGACCACCACCTAAACTGGGCCTTTGTAATATAAATTGCTCGAATTTATAGGACAAAGTTTTGACTAGGTCCAATGCAGTTTTCTTTATCTACAGCCTGCAATACATGTTGGCCGAGCTTAGACCAACGCGAGCCTAAACAAATAGACACAAGCGCTACTGTCTAGACGTTCGGCAAGTTTGAAGAAAGACAATGCGAATGGTCAATATAGACGAGTTTTGAGGAGGCGCCCACATGTTGGGCGCTGTCAGTTTTTATTGTGCATTGAAGCAATATAGACGTCGACGTCGAATGTCGAAATTATATCAGCCGCTGCTATTTATTTAATGAGCGCTTATAATTATTGTGTAAGTATATACCGCACTAAAGTTTTCACCTTCTTTTTTTGTCTTTAAAGAAAAGACAAAAAAAGAAGGTGGCATATTTTTAGAATACCTACCAAATAACTGGTGCATTCCGGTAAAACTCCAAAAACTTTAATACATCGTCATTCGTAGAAAGCGACATTTTGTACGTGTGCCTACGATGGACGACATCCGCATAATAAGCGCGCGGACACTATTCGCCAAGCGCGCGCGAGCGCCTTTGATTTCTGCAGAAAAACCGACACCGCTCCGAAGTGAGGCAAGTGATCGCGAGCGACTGCAAGTTGTGACAAGCTACGTCAAATGAGGTCTATACACGTTGGCGCTTATCTATACTCAACCAACTAGGCAAGTGACACCGAGCGTTAGCAAGACAAGGCATATACCGTCTACATGTTGGTATTGGCCTTCACTCGTCAACGCTCGGCCAACATGTATTGCAGGCTTTACGTTGCATAACTAAATTCTACTCAGTACGCATAAGCTTAAAAGCTTCTTAATATGTTATGCTCAAACTTTGTACGAGTTCCTACATAAACTTTGTAGTCTCCCAAAGAATTTAGAAGGTAGGTAAGTATAGAAATATTGTAGCACTCCAAAGAATTCTTAAAAAAAATATTTATTTTACGAACACAACTACAATCCAAAGTCATTTATAACGGCTAACGGCACTAGGCTCATTATTTAAATGGAATAATGAACGCATTGTCTGTGCCATGGCTGTATACAGTAACAAGCAAGTTCCCCGCCTCTGGGCTTGACGCGAGTCTATTGTCTCTGTTTCATACTTCGTTGCACCACGAATGAGTGTGGGGATCCGTAAACTGTTTATTGAAGCTGGATTTTGTAAAAAAATATCTTTTGTTTTTATTTTATTAAGAGTAATTCAATATAGGTAGTAATATAGGTAATAAACATTAAGATATACATCTTAATGTTTATTAGGATTAATAAATAACTTATTATATAAAAACTGATCATAATTACGTACAAACGCCTATAAAAAGGGGAGAGCGGAATAACTAATAAAGTGAAAAAAGTTGTCCACATCGCTATTAATAGGAAAAGTGCTGACAACACTGGCAGCAGCCCTCTGGTCAAGTACTGGTTTGAATTAGGCAAGGCTTGGCATAATTCAAACAAGTACTTGTACCTTAACTTGTACATATTGTGAAGAAAAAGACGGAGACATGGAACATCTATTCTTCAGTTGTCAGAAATTTTTGATTGACTGACTAATGTTAGCCAGTGATCTTAGTGATGTGCTTAATTTAAGTTCCTCCCGGCCGCCGGCTCGTAAAAATGTATTAAAAGAATTGAACTGTTTTAAACCGCTTTACAAATATGTTCAAAGTACAATTCAAAAAAATTTACATTACAGTGCAGTACATATTTTATTGTGTTAAAGTGTTACCCATCTAAAAGACTTGGCTTAAAGGTCTTAGCAACCAGGCCATAATCATAAAAAAACTGGTCAAGATAAAGAATAGACTCATTGTTTACTGATGTCCCGAAAATCTCGATGAACACTTGGACTCCATGGACCTAATGTTTATTTGTGAGGACAAACGTTTTCAAACGCTTCATAGGTTAGTTTCATTTTTAAAATAACTAGTTGGTATCTCCCTGACCAGCATTGGATAGAAAATCATTTACTGTGTTTTCAAAACACAGGCGAAAACGCGGGCAAGTGTTTCAGCGATTAGTTACTAACCTCTTTTTCTGTACATCTCTAATGAACATTTTATAATATTTTGGCTGAATAGCTCGACATTTCATTGTAAAATGCACAACGGTTATGCAAAATGATTCTCTGTTTCAAATTACATTGCATTACGAAACCAACATTTTGTTTAGTTGAATGCCATTATTGAATTATTTTATTAACTACAAAACGTAAATTAGGTACGTGGTTTTTACTATCATGTCGCGTTCGAAATAGCATGTTTTGGATACTCTGCATACGTATTTTAAATCACAAAGCTTTGTAAATTCTCAATGCTGAAAATCATTGTTTCTAAAATTATTGTCCAGTAGCGAATTTGTTGGTGTTGAATTTTATTTGATTGGCAATTGTTTCTAACTGGTTATAATTATGCATTTAAAGTGTTTAAGTTTGCAATAAACTATAATGTTCAATAGGCAATTGGAAAAGGAAGAGAGAGACTTTTCATCAGCTTGGCCTGTAATGTTAGGCATAAGGATGAATTAGGTCTAGCATAAGCGGTAATTACCGAAATAATTAAAAACCATTTTGCCTCGCGTGGATCCACGTTTCAGACACTCAAGGGGTTAATAGATAGATTCAGCAAACTGTAATAATGTAATCAATTAATATCTAACTGTAACTGTCCCACGCTGGGCGCCAAAACATGAATTTCAAGTAACACGTTGGGCGCCAAAAATATCTTTGTACAGCTCAATACGTCAATCAATGAATCAAAATACTTAAAGCTTGTTAGAAACTCTGAAAAAACAAGAAGGGAATGCAAACTAGATCATACGATAAAATATAAAATGCTTTATTTTTCTTATCTTAAGACTAATTCCTAGCTGCTACAATAAGTTGGTATCCATCTTTGGGTCTGAGTATGAACGCTACCGGGTGCAGGCGAGGAGAAGGTCGCTCGGCTTTTGTCTTGTAGCTCCTAAGGAATTTCACCAGGAACACCTTGGCTGCTAGTACTGCGAAACGTGAACCTGAGAAGACAAGAGTGAACTTGAGATTAATATGTTGTTTGGATACAAAAGTGTTGTCTTTATTTATCTTAGGTAAGTACAGAAAAGACAAGATAAGGTATGCACGCTGATCCTTGTGTTTCTGACTGAAGTAAGCTGCAGATTGAATTTGATAGTCAAAACAGACCTCAAAAGAAGAAGTAGGAAGGTTACACATTCGACGCGTTTGTTGACACATAGTCCTAAACATTTTTGGGATTTCTTTCGAGCTCCAAAGAAATTAACACTATAGAGGACTATAGTGCACTATATACACATACACATTTTTAGTATTGTTTGGTTTTAGAACATTAATCAAGACTTTGTAATTCATAGATACGTCTATTTGGCTAACTATAATAACCTATTTCAAGAGTCAGGAGCTGTATGCCGAGATACAGGGCAGGGCTCGTCCTAGTTCGGCTACAAACAGATGTTCCAATGTTACATAATTATAAGTGTAATGATACTTTATGTGAATCGTTGTATTACTTTTAGTGAAAAACATAAATATATAAATCGTTAACTTCGGATACACAAGGATCAGTTGAACATATTATATATACTGACAGAAGTTAGGTAGGCAGCAGTATATGTTATGATACTTCAAGTTTTAGACAGACTGTCTTTGTAGAGCGTCGTGTGTGAGCCTATTACCAAAACGTGAAATACATTATTTACCAAAACTCTTAACTATAACATCTTTCACTTCTCACGTTACAAATACAAGATTTCTACCCAATACTCCAAGGCATAAAGCATTCCTTACCGATGCAATGCCGGGGTCCATTCCCAAAAGGCATGTACGTGTAGGGAACTATGTCGGCCTTCCTTTCCTTTGAGAACCGTTCGGGCCTGCACTCGTTGGGTTCCGGCCAGTACTTCTCGTCGCGGTGGATCGAGTATATTGGGAGCCAGACGTGGATACCTGCGGGGGCCTGTGGGAGAAAAATTATCGGTAATAGTAGGTCAAGTGTGAATAGTTTGCTTCTAGGCAAGCACGCTCCGTTGGCGACCCCGTAGTCATCGCTTACCATCAGGTAAGGTAGTGTCAAACGCGAGCCTATCTCTAATCTCTAAGTCTAGTGTAAATATACTGCCTGCTTCCGTCTGTTACTCCACATACTTTTTCTAAACCACGCAACAGATTTTAAGGCGCAGATACTCTTGAGTAAGTGACTTTAAAAAAGAGAATCACGTCTAAACGGCTAGTCGTAATTTTTTGAAAAAAATATCTGATATATAAGACCATTTTTCTAATAATTTGATCTAAGAAAATTTTGAGTTTTATTCGTATAACATAGTGTAATTAATTTGTAAAGTTTTGTCTAACACGGAGAAGAACACGACAATCACACCAAAACCGCCGGGCGTATTTTAATGAAATTGACACCATCTCAAAGACAATTTTGGGCGCACGGTTGGCGCAGTGGTTGAGCGATTGACTGCTGTGCTGCGTGTCGCGGGTTCGATTCCCGCACGGAACAAATATTTGTAGGACCTATAGTTATCGGCACGTAACTTGGCAAGTTTTGGCGTAGTGGGGGTAAGTTCGCGCATCGTACACTTATTGCCACAAAAAAGTGGTCACTTTTTTTACTTGTCATTTTTCAATGGTTATGGCCATCATTTATTTTTAAATATGTATGTTTAGAGGAAAGTTAAATAAAGGAGAGAAATTCGTTAGGTTTATTAGGTGTTATGAATAAAATATTTACAGATACAAATTATAAAAAAATATTTGAAAAAATTGTAAACATTATTAAGGCATTGTTATCAAAATAAAAAGTAACAGTCGTAATAGAAACTAAATTCAAAACAATTACAACTACTCCTAACAAAAACTAACTTAACAAAATCTTAACAAAAACAAAGTGTACAACTTTCGTGCACGCAAGTGTAATCGGGAGCGAGGACGGGGTGCGGGAGGCGCGGGTCGACTGAGCCACCAAACGCGCGCTCGGATCGGCGCGACCTTGTACCCCGCGCCCCGCTTCACTACCAAGGAGACCTAAAAAACGACTTCTGCGCATCTAACGACTCTTGCCAAGTTACTTGCCGATGACTTATACAAATAGTTGTTCCGGCTCAGGGTGTTTGTGCATGTGAGTTTATGTTTGTAAACGCACCCACGATACAGGAGAAATTCCTAGTGTGGGGAAAAGGGTAAAAAAAAAAAATATTACATTTTGATCAAAGACTTTTTTTTAAAGTCATAGAATAATAAGAAATTTACAAAAAAATACTTAATTTTGGGTCGCGCGGGTTGCTAGTCAATAATAAAAAGAAAAGGTAATATTTGTGTTACAACTTTACAAGTGACTTGTTACATGTCGCATCAGTTGACAAAGTTTGACTTCGTAGAGAATTGTTCATGTCACTTAAGCCTGAGTTGTTTGATTGTTGATGTCACTCACTTTGTAACTCGATGTGCCATATTATAATCGCCTAGTAACTACAAACTAACTATGAAAACTCGCAAGTCACGCAATTGCGTTACCAAAATTGTACCTACATAAGTGTATTAATTGGTAACATTATTTGCACATCTGATTCCGAAGATACGGATAAGATTTTTAATCGTCAATGATAAAAAAAGTTAATTAATAAAAACAAAAACATCAACCGAACATCATGCTGTGCAGTCGGAGGATACATCTGGTTTTGGTCAGCCAGCTCGCGAAAATTTTGTATCCTCCGACTGCATAGCATGATTTTCTTATTGTTTACGTATTTTTAGTTCGCTTTTTAACCAGACGGGGGTTTTTTTTTTCATAAAATGTAGTATTTTTTTTTTTAATTAGGTAACTACATTTAAACATATAAGTGTTATATATTTTCGAAATCACCTCTTAAAACCATTTGGATATCCCACATGATGGGTTTGGAAGAAAAAAATAATTTGGTGCCCCACAATATGGCGCCCAAAATCCGCCATTTTTATATTTTCCAATTTTAATATAGCCAGTGGCACTCCCAGGGTTAAGACGAATCGATTGACGTAAGAATCATCAACATCGCGTTTGATCTCTAGAACGCCACATAGGAACAAACATACATAGACTGATAATTACCCTCCTTCGGCAGTCGGGTAAAATATCCAGCTTCTTCAAAATTTAACTCATCAAGACAGCCACCGAAAAATGTAAACAGAATTCACTAAGCTCCCGCCCCCTATTATGTCGTAAACGATCTATTAACACAGAATAAAGGAATGCCCCAGGGCAATGGCGCTATTACGATGCTAAATTACCTATTACCGTGCGCCAATGAAGTTATTATTCCCAAAAATATTGCTGGTACGTAAACTAAGGCACTGCGAAATTTTGCCGCGCGATTTTGATTCTGGCGGTTTATAATCCGCGTCATCATCATCATCATTACTGCCGAAAGACGATCACCGCTAGACATAGGCCTCCCACAAGCGTCGCCACACTGATCGGTCCTGTGCGTCTCGAGTTCCCAAACCGGATGCCGCAGCCTTGACCAGAACATCGCTCCACCTAGAGGCCTTTCAACGCTTTCAACGCAGTCTCCACTTCAGAACTTTTCGGGACCGTTGACCATCCGTTCTGCGAGCAATGTGCCCTGCCCACTGCCACTTAAGTTTGGCAATTCGTCGGGCTATGTCGATACCCCTGGTTCTCTTGCGTATGTCTTTAATTCTGAGTAAACGCCGAACATAGTCCTCTCCATAGTTCTTTGGGTGAATTTAAGCCTTCTGATGAGGGTCACTGTGAGCGACCACGTTTCGTTATAATCCGCGTACTGAATCATAACATATAGAAACATATCAACACATAAATTTTTGTCTGTTTCTACCCAGTTTTCAGCAGTTTTATAGCCGTTCATAATGCACAAAACATTCGCGTAATCGCGAAGCGGCGCATTGGATTCTCTGGCAAAACACAGATCAGAGGCCTTAGTGCGAGTTTTTACTCACGCTCAATCGCGTAAACGTAAACATCAATTTGTATTGAAACTGGATAAGCGCTGTCTGGTGACGGTAAGGAGAAACCACTTTTTTTGTATTCATTTTGACATAAGAGATCGTTTACTTTATCACGAGTAAGCGTGAGTAAAAACTCGCACTAAAGCCTCTGGTTGCGGAATTATTTTCGCGCGATATTTTTTTCGTAAGTGCGTGCAGCTTAATACAATTTCAACAAGTATGTCGCAGAATGGTCGGAAAAAGTCGTGCGAGTAAAATTTGCAGTGCGCCCTTACCCTAAGTCATTTGTGGAGATAGGCATTGAAATTAAGTGCTGAAGATTTGGTGCTGATAGCCGAAATGTTTGAGGGTTTATTATCATTGTCGATAATTTTACTTGATTGTCAGAATTATTTTTTTGGGGACCTACTTCACGATAATGTATTTGGGTATCGCAAGTTTTGGTTACGGGAGCTGGGTTGTTTTTTTTTTTAATTGGCTTACCTATACGTTTTGTCAATGTATGTGAGCAAAAATGTACTAAACAGTTGTTCTTTTTGGTATTTCAGTCTTGACCCATATTAAAAGTTGTTGGCAAAATGCGGTTTTATGGACGCGTCGGATATCCAATGTGACTGCGGTGCCCCTGTCCAAAAAAATTAACTACACATTGGAGTGACCCAAGTGCCCTTACTTTAGAGGAATTTATGACTGCCACTGACGGTGCTTGTAGTGGCCACCTACTGTGGGCCCAATACGAGTAGGTACGAGTATCTAAAGAGTTTAACGATCGACTCGAAAAGAGGAAGAAGTAAATGCTGATCGTAATAAAGTTCTTTTAACAGGTTTATGGTAATCAAAAACTAAGCTTATAGGTACTTACGATGAGTCTGTCGTTACTGCCAGGGTATGTGGGACCGAAGTCGTATGTGGTGACTGATCGTCGATCTGCTGCGCCCACGAGAGGCCATAGTCTTAACACCTCTGCAACAAATAACATACATTATCATGACAGAACGCTATGTCTTTACTATCATCAGTGTGCTTATTCCGAGATTTTTAACGTACTCGATTGTGATAACGTAAACGATCTCATTTGTCAGTTTATACACAATAAAGAGATTTCTCCTTACTGTCACCAGACGGTGCTTATCCAGTTTCAATACAAATTGACGATTACGTTAACGCGAATGAGCGTGAGTAAGAACTCACACTAAGTCTACAGATTTCTCGACAGAGAAGGAAAAGGAGGCTGTAAGAATGGCTCATAATCAGGGATCGTAATAGTTAGATTACTTATATTTTATTTGAACTTGAGGAAAGGAAGGAACAGTATTGTGGGCCTAATTTGAAACCCTGGAATAATGATCGTGAAGTAATAATTGCGTTTAGAAATTTACAGAATAGGTATATTGTACCTATTCCGATCCACTCATCTCATCATTTTTCTACTATTCATACAATACTCAGCTTCTGATAACGCGTTTAGATCGCCAAAATAAATATCTGCCAACGGTTCGATTAAAAGTGTTGGCACTGTGTTCCGGTTTGAAGGAAACGGGTTCTGGTGTTATACATGCACATGAGTCAATGAGTCAATTTAACTTTAATGGTTGGATGACAAGAGGACATTAGAGATGATGATAAAAAAGTCTATTTAGTCCGTCAGTTAGATAAGCTAAAAATATTCGACTTTTTTTCGATTCCACGTAGACAAAAAATGATGATGACATAGTGCGTTGAAATAACGTGAGACGTCACACCATGCTACACTTTATACTGACAAAGTGACGTCCAAGCCCCCACTCCCGAACTTTGATGCTCTTCTCTATTTTAATTGACAAAGATATAAGAATATATTTTCTAGCCAGGAAACATCCCTATTGTTATGACCACAAACCATCGGATGGGCTGTTGGATTTTGCCCTCTCAATCTGCCAGTCTACTTCAGCTCCCAGTCTAACTGGATGAAGCATAATACCAGTATTTTACACGTAGCACTAGCAAGTCCCTATCTCCTCCACAACCCAGCAACTGGGGAACACGATACCTCTTGGCAAGTCTTCAGATTCTCTTCTAAAAACGTAAAAGAAAACTACACACCATTAACACACATATCCAAATACTCCAATCCTTGTACAGCCTCATACAGGTCCTCAATCTCCTCATCAGGAGGCAGCTGATCCAGTTCTTCATGCAGCTTCTCTTGTACTCTGCGGTTGATAGCCATCTCGTATAGGAAGTAGTAGATAAGGTTGGCTGTGGTGTCGTAGCCAGCCACGTAGAATAGCACTGCTTGGGCTACTAGGTCGTCGTCTGTGAAATCTGTGAAAATGTGATGATAAAGTTAATTGGAGGGGTGGGTAGTTAACAATAAGTTAAAATGTCACGACTGTTTCCTACGAAAGGAAAAAAGGCCAAAGCTCAAAGGTGCAAGTAATATAAGTTTTAGTGAAGGTAACGAAAAGGGCAATAATCAAGCCCAAGAGTATTGACAAAGCCCAAGGACATTGACAAAGCCTCAGGGCATTGACCAAGCCCAAGGGTATTGACAACGCCCAAGGGCATTGAAAAAGCCCAAGCGGATTGCATTAGCCTAAGGCAATGACAAAGCCCAAGGGCATTGACAAAGCCCAAGGACATTGACAAAGCCTCAGGGCATTGACCAAGCCCAAGGGTATTGACAAAGCCCAAGGGCATTGAAAAAGCCCAAGAGCGTTGCATTAGCCTAAGGCAATGACAAAGCCCAAGGGCATTGACAAAGCCCAAGGGCATTGAAAAAGCCCAAGAGCGTTGCATTAGCCTAAGGCAATGACAAAGCCCAAGGGCATTGACAAACCCCAAGGACATTGACAAAGCTTCAGGGTATTGACCAAGACCAAGGGTATTGACAAAGTCCAAGGGCATTGAAAAGCCCAAGAGCATTGCATTAGCCTAAGGCAATGACAAAGCCCAAGGGCACTGCCAAGGCCCATAATTAAAATTTTAACGTCCGGGGGCATAGAACAATATTTCAGGCGTATTGACCAATGTTTCGTTATTAAGGATGCGTTTTTAAAACTTAAACATTTTAACTTTTCGACAATCGTTATTGCGACAGTATTTCACTTTGTCTTGGCTCTTTTGTCCTTCTTTCCTAAAGGCCACACAATGAATTTTGAACTTTTTTGTGATTATACTATAGATTAAAATTCAACACTTATTCACTACACACTTCGCTACGTACAGTACCATGTTACGCGTACATTTATGTTTACAGGAACCGACACAAATAAGTTAGTATGCAGTACAGCGTAATCTTGATCCGCAAAACAAATACGTTCCGGTGGTGAGGAATGGCGTAATCCTGGCACAATGGAGACGTCACGCTCAGAACTCGTCATAATTAAATTTGGTGTGCGTCTCGTCAATCAAAGTCGGCTTTGTTGTGTGTGTGTGTGAAGAGTTGGCGGTGGGACAAGTCGGTTGGGTCATTGAAAGTGACATGTTCATTTAAGGTTTCTGACCACAAAGGGTGTTAGGCTTCGGGACCACAATATTATATAGTACTACAGTTAGATTATATATAGTATTTATTATACTAATATAATTATGTATATATTTATGTTTTAATCTAATAGCAGTACACTGCAGACTACCCCTTTTTTACTCTAAGTTTTTTTCAGTCCATCCAAAGGTTGTCTGGTAGATATCGCTGTCAGCGATAAGACCGCCTTTGTACCCGTATTAATAAGTTTTTCTTGCAAATGTTTATAATTTTTATGGAGTACAATAAAGTATATTCTATTATATTCTACTAAATCTACGTCTATTAATCTTCTGTCTGTCTGTTCGTCTGTCACATGGCTGTATTTCTGTCTTATGGGGATGACTCGCCAACTAGGTAATATATATAACCACTCTTTTCAGAATAAAAAAATGTCGTAGACATATATTGAAAATTCACTTCAATTGTTAGTAAAGACGTAGTAAATAAATCTAAATCATAACATCACGCATGTTCTCCGCAAAGGGTCAGACAGAGACTGTTATGTAAACCCATACTTCGCTATGTTTAAGTGTCCCTTAAAGTATGAGACTCAAACTCCAGGCTGTGTCTGAGAAATTTCAACTGATAAATATCGATATCCATCATTTCCCTACTAGGATCTAACCCATGTTCAGAATGCTAAAAGAAGACGCAGATTCATTTCTCCTTAAAAAAATACGAGCTTTGACAATTAATCTACTGTTCAGTCCCTAACAATATAATGTGTAGAGTAAACAAATTAAAGTAAATCTTACTCTCTGCAGTCTTTACGTCTTCGTTGTTGTTTTCATCGCCTTCGTTGTCCGCACTGGGTTTGCCTGTTTAATATAAAATATGTTATTAATATTTTTGTAGCACGTGTAACCGTTTGAACGTGGCAAAGATTGCTATCAAGGTCATGAACCTTGTAAGTGGTTTCCACGAAAACGGAATCTCAAAAGTTAGACTTAAGATCTGAACCCTCTGTCCCTCGAGTAAGTTTCCCGAATTGCCGCGGGAATAATGTTAAGTTATTAGGGCATAAAAAATAATACTGTCAACTTAGAAAAGTTTTTTTTTTGTCTGAATTCAAAACAAAATCTTTGCTGACTTGAGGACTTGTTTATTACTTTCAATGGAAGTTTATTAAACCTTGTAATTTGTGCTTGGGAATGTGGTACTATGTCATATATTATGTGTAAAAGGTTGGCAGCATTGAAATGTTGGATGGTAATGTTCATTGATAGGCCGAACCACTGGCCGATAGATGACCAATTTATAATTCACTTGATGGAGTGAAATGGCAACAATAATACTGTCCGGATTAAGCTTTACTACGTTCACAAAAGTACTAGGAGTCAATAAATGGTCGCGGATAAATTTGAAAGAGATTTACCTCGGCCCTGGCACAAACTACTGAAGGAACACGGAAGGGTTTTAGTCAGTAAGTCTGACACGTCCTCCCGCTTAACCCAGAGCGGGAGTAGTCATTGGATGATTTCCCACCCAAAAAAGAAAGAAAAAAATAATTTTGGTTTTTAATCAGTAAGACTGACCTGTCTGACACGCCGGAGCGGGAGAAGTCACTGGATGATTTTTCACCGCAATAAAAATTAAATAAAAATAAACCAAAAATAGAAACGAATAGAATGAAAGGAGTTACCGTATCTACTGCAGTTTGACTTTAGAAGGAACCTTTCTTATTCATGGACCCATGAACAGTGATGATACCCTCAGCAAAGTACTAGGAGACCATAGATTGAAAGGAGTGATGTTCTAGTTCGACTTTTCACTGGTAAAGTGTTCATTTTCGTGGGCCATCCATTGAACGGTGATGGATGACACCCTCAACAAAGTACTAGGAGCATATAAATCAGGCAGAGCTACTTACTCTGGGCTGCGTCTACTAGGATCTGAATGAAGTCAGGTCTGGGTTTCACCAGATTCTCGCGCCGAGCCTTTAAAGCTGATTTGAAGAGCTGGGAGAACTTTTCTGCGTCCTGTGTCGGGATTATTTTTACGCCTAGGAGCTGCAAAAATAAAGGCAAACATAGATATGACATTTTGATTTTGACGGTGCATAACCTGGTGAAGGTTGCGGGCATCTGTTGCACGTTTTCTTCTTCCATACCGTCCTGTCCCCCGTCACGGTATCACTGACTCTCTTTTCTTTCATGTCACTCCTCACACAGTCCATCTATCTTTCTCTCACCTTCCCCTCCCTCTCCATCCACCCCCGGGATGCCATGCGTTTCATCCCTCCTCATCACATGACCATACCGGGACAAACGGTTCCTTACATTTTTTCTGTCACTGGCGCCACTTTCAAACTTCCTCTCATATACTCGCTTCTCACTTTACCCATTCTTGTCACTCCACAAATGCATCTCAAAATTCTCTTCTCTGCTACATGCAACCTCTTTTCATCCATCTTTTTCACAGCCCAACATTCTGATCCATACAGTACAACAGGTTACACATACCTTCATAATACTCTTCATATTCTCGTAGCCGAAGAACTTCATGACTTGCGTGGTGTCCTGTATGACTGCTTTTTTGCCAAGCCTGAAGATGCAATTGTCGGGGTCCTTCAGAGAGTCTACTGCGAAACCGAACGCGCACGATGCGATGACGTCATTCACATATGACATGGTTATCTGCAAAGGAAAATGTAATTATATTTTCACACAGACAAGTTAACCACCGAGCTATATACAAAAATTTACTCAAATCTCCAGGAAAAGAAGAAGAGACGGGACATGCCACTCAACTGTTCAACTGTTTTTTTTCCTAATAAATAAAAATATTTCGAAAGGGTAGGCAGAAGCCACATTCCACAATTTTTTAGACCCATGAAATTGGGAATGAGTTTATTGGCCTAACGGTTAGGACCTAGCCTAATTAGGCACTTAACTCGAATCCGAGCTATTACTGACAAGGTCGTAATGGAAAAACTTAATTTTCACTTTGCCCTATGACCAAGAACCCACGAACCAACTGAGCTAATCCGAGATGATAAAATAATGTCTTGCAAATTGTTTATAGGCACATTTCTGCTACCAAGCTTTGAACTCACTTTGTTAATATCCATGACCACCTCGCCTTGTATCTTTTCGCGCAAGTAGGAGAGGACGGCGCATGCGCTCTCCGACATGTGCGGCGCCATGCTGCGACAGCGTGCGCCGGAAAACGCGGGAGATAGTGACCCTCGCATCGACCGCCATCTTGATCCTGTGGGATTGGGAAAATTTCATTACAATCACGATTATGTCCCACCCGCGTCTTGACGGACGGGATTTTACTGCCCAGATGGAAAATCTCCATAGTATTTGGCGATTTGTCATGTGAGATTTGGGAGAAAATAGGATCTAGACGAACGAATTATTTCACGCACTGCACAAAGCTGCCATGCGATGTGTAAAAATCGGAATGATAGGCCCCCATCCCCCCCCCCCCCCCCCTTTAATTTTGATAATGCAACAAAATGTATTGTTTCTTAAAGACAAAAAAGTTAAAGCTATTGCTGTATTGATGGGTACCACTCCTTTACTAGGTAGCGCCTGGATCTTAGGCCCTTGAGTTGCAATAACATGCTTATTAAATAGAAACAAACATATTGATGAGCATATAAATGTTTAATATTTGGTGCAGCTTAGGTACCAGTTCCAGTCAAGAAACTTTTTACCATTTTAACGTGTAAACCAGTTTGCCTAACTTGTTAAACTGTATGTACACAATCTATTTTCACTTAGCTTAGCATAAATTCAACTCGGTGCAAGTCGTGTGAACAGCTGTTAATTTTCTAACTAGGTCGACCTCTCGCCTCTCATGAAACGGCTAAAGACACCGCAAGATAACAAAAAAAAAGTTGTTAACTCCTGTGTACCAATGTATTCTAATATTTCAAACGATACGAAAAAAATGTAAAGGCAGTGTCGCTCACACGATCAAACAAACGTATAGCGGTAAGGGGCGTACTTGACTCTTTCACTTGGCATTCTGTAATGAGTTAAAGAAGAAACTGACTGACTGATCGATCAACGCACAGCCAAAACCGCTAGGCCTAGTAGCGTGAAATTTGGCGAAAAGGTTCCTCAAGTGACGTAAGCGAGCACTAAGAAAGGATTTTTGGAAATGCCACCCTCAAGGGGGTAAAAAGGGGTTTGAAAGTTTGTATGTAATTTCTACAGTTTATAAGTTGGACACGTGAAATTTTAGATTTACGCTCTTGGTTGATAAAAAAATTAATGTATTTTTTGGTTTTTGGACATTCCACCCCTAAGGGGATGAAATAGGGTTTGAAACTTTATATGAAATTTCCTCGATTTAGAAGGTAAAACATCCGAAATTGTAGGTTTACGCTCTTGATTAATAAAAAAAACAATGAGTTTATTGATTTCTGGAAATTCTATATCTAAGGGGGTCAAAGGTGGCAATTTGTGGGGCTTATATATTTGAAACTTGGCATAAATTCTAACAGCAAATAGTAAAGGTTGTCATTACAAGTTTTTCAAAACTACTTCTAAAATACGATACAGGGGGTGCTTTTGAAGTATTTTATTATACAAGGCTTCTTTTTATGATGTAGGGGAGCAAAAGAGAGATATTTAAAAGTCTTATTCCTTGGGCAAAATAATAAAGGTAACATTTCGGTTTTTCGGAACTACCCCCAAAAGACAATTTAAGGGATGTTAAAGTTTGTAACATTATGCGAGATAGTGGCAAAACGCGAGCCAATAGATTATTAAAAAGATAGTATAGAAAATATTTTTCTTGGATTGACTGGACTTGAAACTTGGCACAAATACTAACCTAAGTAAATAATAAAGGATGTCATTATTAGTTTTTCGAAACTACCCCTAAAAGATGATTGGGGTGTTGAAGATCTTAGGTTAATAAACTTGAAATTTGGCACAAATACTAACCTTAATAATTAATGTAGGTTGTAATTAGTTATTACTTTTACGGAACTATCCCCAAAATACTATTTAGGGTGTGATCAAGATTTTTGAAGTATTTTACTGCACACTGCACATTCTTTTTATGATGTAGGGCAACACTAAGTAGGATTTTTGGAAATTCAACCTTTAAAGAGGTTAAAAGGGAGACATTTGTTTAAAAAAATCTTATTCCTTGAGCAAAAAATAAATTGTCATCATTAGTTTTTCAGAATTAGCCCCAGATGATGATTTAGGGGTGTCAAAGGTTTTTTGGAGAATCTTACGGCACTAAGACGACTTCTACCTCGATTTGGAACTACCGAACTGGACCGTCACATACAACCGTAGATATTTTTATGAGTTGTGAGTGACGTATTACTGTCGCGTAATTTACGCAGCATTCATTTTTTTACTAGAGTAATTTTTGCTCCACCCTAAATTAAGCGAATCAAAAATCGCGACCAGTTTTCTGCTCTTCGGATTCAGCAGACTTGCGGCCCTCGCCAGGATATCAGTCCAACTTGTGCGAGGCCTTGCAATGTTGCATCTTCCAGTAACGACCTCGCCACTCCAGAACCTTTCTGTCTCATAGGCCAGCCTGATTTGGTATAGCCGATGCCGATGTTTTTAAAGTTGCTGTTCTGTTGATTTTTCGTCACTCGCAGTCAGTCGCTCACTTAGTAATGCTATAACGTAAATTAATTATTTTTGTCACTTAAAACTTTAATTTACAGTCACTTGTTTAAATACTACCCATTAAAATATAAGTAAGCCTACCAGTCAACATGATTAGGTTCCGTCCAAATAGCGGATCGCAGTCAGCGTCGATGTGAACCCCTCTGTCGGCAAAGGAGTTGAAGTCCCGCACCATAATCTGGCGGATCAGCTCAGGGTCACGAGGTATCAGGGTCGGTACTAGGTACTGGTAGAGGCCGAAATATCTGGAATAAATCAGAAAATATATAAGTTTAGCGGTGCATCTCTGCCTAAGCCCATCGGGGAATACATCGATTATAATAAATGTTATATTGCTCTATTTAATTTTCACTGAAAGGACGAACTCCAGCACATAACACGGTGTAGGTACATCATAATAACATGATTAAAACGGTATTAATGATGGTATTTTCGGTAAAAGTAATTTCTTTCCGTTAAATGGTTATTCTGAATGAAATTTCTGTAATGCGAATAATCTAATTTAGGTTGCTTATAGTGTAAAGGTATCATGTAGATCAGGGGTCGCCAATAACTTTCATTCGGAGTCCGTTTTTCAAAATAATATGACCCTCGCGGTCCGTATGGTTTAGACTCACGGACCCCTCCTCCACGTAACATCATTCATTATCATTTCTACCGAAAGAAGTCCACTGCTGGACATAATAAAATAAAATCTTCAAAATGTCGCTACATCCGGTCCCGTGCGTTTCAGATCACCGCAACCTTCACCAGGTCTTCGGTCGACCTAGTGGGAGACGTTCTAACGCAACGTCTTCCGGTTCGCGGTCGGCCCCATCCGTACTGCGAGCAATGAGCCCTGCCCACTGCCACTTAGGTTTGGCTATTCTTCGAGCTATGTTGGTAACCTTGGTTCTCTTGCGGATGTCTTCATTTCTGATTCGATCTCGCAAGGAAACTCCAAGCATAATAGCTCTCTCCATTGCGCTTTGTTCCATTTGCTTCTGATGAGGCCCATTATGAGCATCCACGTTTCGGTTTCGTATGTGATCACTGGCAACACACACTGGTCATAGTCTTTCGTCTTTTCGCGGTGTGTGCTAACGCGTACCCGTGTTTTCGCCATAACCGGCACAGGAGGACACCGTGGAGTTTTAGTGGGTTAGAGTCCCACATAACTGCGCTATATCCCCGTGGTAGCTCAGTATGCATGAACATTTCCACAAGCAAAAAATAAATAAATAAGACTTTCGTCTTGAGACACTGCGCGGACGAGAAGATACCACGCAACTTCCCGAAAGCTTCCCAGCCGAGTCAGATTCGATGATTAACCTCTTTCTCGAAGTTAGAACTACTTAACTGGACCGTTTGTCCCAGGTAGACATAGTCATCTACAACTTCGAGTGTAGAGTCTTCCACCTTGATAGGAGTGCAAAAAACAGACATCCGTATAGTCTATGAGCGGTAGAAGAAGGGATTGCGCAAGAGTAACCTTAGTGTGAAATGGTAAGAATTTTTGGAGACGTTTAAGGGACTGAAAAGAGTAAAAGACCCTCTTACTCACATCAGTAATATGAACCTCCCAAGAGAGGTATAGTATCCATGTGAACGCCTAGATTTTTTGCGCTTGTGGAGTAATTTATGGCCACTGAATCATACACTACCGGTGGGAGAGACTGGTCCACCAATAAGTTGAGCATGTATCTACCACCAACAATGAGCGCTAGCGATTTGGTTGGTTTCAGTAAGAGCCCATAGGATTTAGCCAATTTGCTAATATTTTCAAGGTCATCGTTGATGGCAGCCACAGCCTCAACGAGTTCACCTACTTTAAAAAAGACGATATAGCTATTAGTCGTCTGCATAGAGATGATAGTAAGAAATTAGGACCTTAGTATTTTTTTTTATGCTTTATTAAAAAGAACAAAATTCTTAATGATTAATTACGATCTAAACTTAAAGACTAATAAGCAATTTAACTCTAACGTAATATGTTAAAACTAAGAATAGTGTCCATTTGCACTTTTACGCAAGGCCGTAGCACTTTCTTAGAGTCTGATATATTTGTAAAAACACTATGTTCATGTGTTATATATAAAGCACAGCATCGTCACTATTATTCATTCACTCTGTACACTACACTAATTCAAAAGGTTTAGTTCTTTTTAGGCTACGCACTAAGTCTGTATTGTCTAGCAGCTGGATAGCCTAAACATTCACGTGTCGATGAAGTCTGTGTTCGTGGGCTTCAGCAAATTTTTGGATGATGGTGGTGACGAATTCCATTTTAAGGTCACGGTGAAGATCGTCATTTCTTATGTACCAGGGTGCATTCACAGCATCCCTGTGCACTTTATTTTGGAATTGTTGGATTAATTTGACATTGTTTTGTTTAGTACAGCCCCAAAGTTGGATACCATACGTCCAAATTGGCATCAGTATATGCTTGTATATGGTTAGTTTATTATGTATTGATAGACAGGATTTCCTTCCGAGTAACCAATACATACTTTTATAACGTATGTCGAGTTCCTGTCTTTTCTTTTTGACATGAGCTTTCCAACGCAACTTGGCGTTGAGAGTTATGCCAAGGTATTTGGCTGTATTAGCATAAGGCACTTGCGTTTATTTGTGAAGTCAATGTGAATTGATTTTGACTCATTCAGTTTGATCTTCCATTTTTGTGTCCAGTCATAAACTTTGTTCACAGCTAGTTGAACTTTTTCTACTGCTTCTCTGTGGCTTGATCCGGTAGCCATAATTGCAGTATCATCTGCAAAGGTTGCAATGGTGTTGTTTTCCAGTTCTGGGATGTCGCATGTGTATAACAAGTACAGAATTGGGCCTAGCACACTTCCTTGAGGTACCCCAGCTTTAATAGCTTTTAGCTCGGAATATGCGTCTTATTGCCGTATTCTAAACATTCTATTAGTTATATACGAATCTAGAATATATGCAAATTCTGGTAGCATATGTCTGAGCTTGAATATTAGACCCTTATGCCAAACTTTGTCAAAAGCTTGCGCGACATCTAAAAACACGGTGGCGCAGACTCCCTTATTTTCAAGTGTTTTTTCAATGATATTGGTTATTCTATGTACCTGGTCTATTGTTGAGTGTTTTTCCCTAAAGCCAAATTGATGATTTGGAATAAGGTCTTTATCTTCTATTATTGGTTTTAATCGTTTCAATAACAGTTTTTCGAATAGCTTTGATAACACGGGCAACAGAGAAATAGGTCTATATGATGATGCTTCATGGGGTGGTTTTCCAGGCTTCGCAATCATAATGACTTCAGCGACCTTCCATGGCTCAGGTACATATTTTAAGATAAATGCAGCATTGATAAGCTTGGTCAGCTTTACTATGGTTTTGCGTCGGAGGTGTTTTAGAATTTCCCCTGTAATAAGGTCGTAACCCGGAGACTTTTTCGAGCTAATGTTATTTGGATTTCTCTCATGACTTCTTTAGGAGTCACAAGCTTAATTCTTTGGTTTTGTGGCAATCTTTCACTCTCAAGTATGTCTATCGTGCTTTCATTGGGTTGAAAAGTCTCTTCTAAGTGTTGAGGAAACCTTAACGCTTTTTGGTCATTGCTTATGGCCCATTTTCCGTTTCTATCTCTGATGGGCGGTACTTGTTTAATTGGCCTTTTGAGATTTCTTGTTGCTTTCCAAAGGGAGTAATCAGTTGATTTGTCATTGGTTAGCTGCAGAAGGTTGTTATTCAGAGATTCATCCTCAAACTGTAGAATTTTCCTCTTTAACCGTTTAGTTAGACTATTTAGTGATGTTTTATTCCTCGGCCATCTTGTTTGCTGCCAAAGCTTCCTTTGTTTCCTTTTCTCAGAAAGTAAATCTACAATTGCCTTAGGATAGATAAACCCCTTATATTTTCGTTTTAATTGCGGTGAGTTGTTCCACGCACATTGTTGGATATTAACAATATATTTGTTTACTTCTGAGTCAAGCTGATCTTGCTTTTTTATCGGCGTTTTAAGGTCGATAATATTATCTTGATCAAGGGCAAAACCTTTCCAATCTGTAAACTTATTAACCAGGGTTAAGTGGATTTCTTTGAGTAGGACTTTTTGATTAAGCATTAGTATAATCGAAGAGTGGTCCGAGTTCATATGAAAACCTTCCTCCAAACTGACGTAGTTGGCGGATATATTTTTGCATATGAAAAAAATCTATAAGATCCGATATTTTCTGGTGATCAGTGGGCCAGTACGTTGGTTTACCCGTGGACCTTAGTGATAGCATTTATTAAATTGAGAAGAGAAGAGGAGAGAGGAAGCCACCCTGAGGAACGCCCGCAGTCAAGTCACACCATTCAGAGGAATACTCATCAGATTGATCAGGCTGGGAACGGCCCCGAAGATAAAATTTGAACCACTCAATCACCGGAGCAGAGACATTAAGAGAGGAAAGGATTCCCAGAAGGATATCAAAGTCATTTGAGTTGAAGGCACTGCTGACGTCCAGTAAAACCAATACAGTCAGAGATTTATTCTCCATAGGTGTTACGTCGTCAGTTAATTTAACAAGTGTTATTACAGTACCATGGCCAGGTCTAAAACCAGATTGCTAAGGACTCAGCAGGCCATTAGAGGACAAATGACAAGACTTGCCTTATATTATATAGTTAAGTTATTTAAGATTACTTTTAAAACCATGCTATGTAAGATTGGAAATAAAGCATTTTTTTTTCTATTTTGTAGAGTTTCATTGTACCAAAATGTGTTAAATACAAATTTAAAAAATCGAGTGGTATGCCTCAGAAATTTAAATGATCCGTTCATATAATTCGAATCGAATGTGAATTAAGAGCTCAGAGCATGCTATATAACGGGTTTGAAACCATCCATGGTGCGTCAAGTTACCTACCTACCTAAGCACAGAACTTAAGTTTTCCTTTATCCTTAATTCCGAGACAACATTAATTGTATTTGAATGGCCACTTTAGTAACAATATCAACCGGTCATCGCACTTGGTGACTGAGATGATTGTCCAGGATGTGAGCCAGACTTATTTAAGTACCATACTAATGACAGAACACTGAAAGTGAAACACATAATATGCACCAATATAAATCAGTCGGGGTGTGGCTGTGTTGTTGACACGGAAATGTATTATTTTTTGTTTTTATTTAACGAATTCTTTATCTTGTAGCTATCGAGTGGTGTAACTAAATTTTGGATGTCGATGATACATATGTTCCTATGGAGGTGCACCACCAAACTGTGTTCTCCGATTTTTTTTGCATCGTTTTTTACATTGACTCCCAGAAGTCAAAAATAATATCTATGAAATCTGGACAAAAGTCTGTGAAGTCATACTATACTAACTAATAATACTAATACTAATACTATACTAACGATAAAATGATTACAAAATCAAATAACTTAAACACGATTACGCAAGCCTACATAAGAAACAACATAATATCCGTGAGAAATAACACAGATACCTATGGCCTAAATAATTGCCCATCATTCGATTAATTTACCTTTGCTCTTTGAATGCGTCATATCCAGTCGCGATTGCTTCCACAAAATTTTCTCGGCTTAGAGTGACAGCTGTCAAATTCCCTAAAAACGGGACCGGAGGCAGCGTACACACACCTCTAGACGAGAAGTATCTCAAACGGTTCCGGGAATAATAGAAGAGGCACGTCACTAACAACACGATCAACCACCACATCACGAGATTTTATTTTAAACTCAATCAAACAAAATATTGTTGTTTTTAAACACTAACAATCACTGCGATGCATAAAATAACACTATACAAAGCAACTTCAAAATTTTTGCAAACACAAATTCAAACGAGTTGTATTTAAAAGAGGCACGCACGATGACGTATCTTTTTCAATAAAGTACTGATTTATTCTGCATTTATTTTGAATTAAATTCGAAAACAAAATAAATAAAAATAACAACGTCCAAACGTGTTCGCGCGTTTTTAGTTATGGAATGTTTGGCAGAAACTGACCAGCTAAGAGAAAGTTGCGATGGTAATGGCTGCACGCTGACACAGCGGATAAGTTGTTACATAACAAGCTAGAACTACATCATTGTTATTCAGAACTCGGAACAGGTTTTTATGTGCCGTGACCCTCTTTGGCAGATGATCGTAATATAGTACTTCAGGTTTAGTGGTTCAGGTGGGGCTGTCAAGCATGATGGCTAAGGTTATAGTGCAAAACTGCTTGTTTTTTATGCGTGGCCATTTTTTTCCTGGTTTTAGGTACCTAACAGGCGTTGCACAGCCCTGTCAGGCTCCGGGGTGATATTTTGAAAGGTTACGGGGCCCCTTCTGAGTGCTGATGGTGATCACCGGGTTGGTTTTTGTGAGGTAAAAATCCCACACTCTCTTGACTTTTCCCCAAAACTCCAGTCGCCTTTTGAAGGGTTCCACTCGTCAACAAAAAAAAAATACCATTTAATAAATCATAGACACGATTTATGATAGAATCAACGATTAAAATGAAAAAGAAAGCCTTTCCTTTTTTTAATTTTAATAGTTGATTCTATCGAATCTTTCTTAGAAATGTGTACAGCGCGTTTTTGTTTAAATAAAAAATAAAAAAATACTCGACGTAAGTTAGAGAACAGTAGATAGTTTTAAGGGTTCCGTACCCAAAGGGTAAAAACGGGACCCTAAAACTAAGACTCCGCGGTCTGTCTGTCTGTCTGTCACCGGGCTGTATCTCGTGAACCGTGATAGCTAGACAGTTGAAAATTTCACAGATGACGTATTTCTGTTGCCGCTATAACAACAAATAAAATAACAGTATCTAAAGGGGCTCCCATATAACAAACGTGATATATTGCCGTTTTTTGCGATAATGGTACGGAACCGGTCGTGCGCGAGTCCGACTCGCACTTGGCCGATTTTTTCTGATAATTTCAGTTTTTCTTTTCGTAATAAAATCGCAATGGCAATTTACAGTTAGGAACAGTGCCCGCCAAGAAAATTTACAAGCTACTACTTCCAACAACCACATGATAAAACATCAAACTGAAACAAACAGCACGGAGTACATAAAACAGAGTGAATAACGAAACTTCTCACAAACTACATGCAATCGCATCCTGATGGTTTCCGGGGGCATATCCAGAGATAGTTTATAGACACAATAACCCGAGACGAGCAAAGAAACGAATAACCGTTCCCTGTAACGTATACGAGTAATAAAGTAAGGAGACAGTGGTGTCCGCGTCCCAGGATTGGTTTGGGAATTGTCTCAGCTCTCCACGCTTTTATTATACCGTTTGGCTTGGCACTTATTTAGTTTTATACCGTCTTATCTGATTTCTTCTTTTGAAGTCGCTTTTTAGCGATTCGTTATTTTATATTTGGTGGCTACCAACTGTAGTCTGGATAATGGTGTCTAAGTTTCAATGGTCTATAATATGGGTCACCAATTCTGCCGTAGTATAACTAAAATGCCGTTATCCGACATCTGGTCGATTTTTAACTTTTGATGCTATATTAATGAGAAAAAATATATATCGATCTGTGTATGCGAATTTTCAATACCTTTAATAGTTTTGGAATTTCGCATACACAGATCGATAGTTTTTTTTCTTATTCATTTCATTTTCAAAGATCTTTATTTAGCATATTTTTATAGCAAAAATGCACTTGCCCTAAAATACACATTAACACATATACACAGAACACTTTATGAGGCTTTACTTTTTTTCTTATTATTAAAGCACCAAAAGTAATAAATCAACCAGATGTCGGATAACGGCATTTTATTTATACCACGGCAGAATTACTTTCATCACTTTCATCATAAGCTGTATTCTAAAAAGTTTTATAACTCTTACAAATGCTTTGAAACTGATTCTTAAAACTGTTTAGTTTTGAACTTGGTTAAATGCTACTCCTATAAGTTTAGTCACAATAAACCCTAAAAAAAACCGTCAAAGAAAGCAGAAGAATTAATTTCACGTTACATACCTAATTCATAATACACACATCCGCATTAATTATATGTCCTGTTATTGTCCAAAACTTTTTGTTATGTTTGTAAAATAAATATGAGAGCCCGAAAGTGTCACTCTTTTCCATTAGGCCAGTGGAACGGTCACATTATTAAATCTGTTCATCCTTTCTGCACAAAGTTAGGTGTTTAAAGGCTCACGTGGGGTCCGTATGCTAATGTTTTCGCGTAAGAGAATTGATTTATTTGTTTTAAAAATGATGTTGAATGTTTTGAACATGGAACGTTTTAAACTATAGCCGAGTGGCCAGTTATTTCGAGTACTAATGTGACCGTGTATGCTTTTAATAAATATGTTTTTGGTATTAAAAGCTAGTACAGTAACAAGCCTCATAATTTAAAAATTAGTTTATGAATTTGGTATTGTTGGCGGCATTTTTGTTGCGGTCATTACTTTATCTCTTCACTGTCCTCAAGGACGGCGTAATGTATCAGTGGCTTTGCTGTTCATAATTTTAATGTCACCTAATATTATCTTAATCATAATGACATAAAACTTGCAAGAAATCAGGTACTTAGTGTTGCAAAATGTTAAATAGAAAACGAAATCAAAGTAAGTATAGAGCTACTGAAATTCAGAATGAGACAAGTGTTTAATTTTAACTGTCAAAACAATTAACTTCAGGAAACCGTGGGAAGCCAAAAGAGAAAAAAGAACTTCAGGAATACTAAAATCATGATGAAGATGTTTGGCCTTGTGGCCCAAGCGAAATCACTCATGCATGGCATGAAGTCTTTCAGAAAACGTGTTTTAGGATTGTATTATGTGCAATTTGCTTATTTTGGTCGTCCAAGCAGCCGTATAAGCAATTTGCAAATGCATTTTAGAGTTTATAGGTAGTTAAGTATATTTTTTTTATAGAAATTTAAATAGCGGTGGGCAGGGCACATTGCTCGCAGAACGGATGGCCGATGGGGCCGAAAAGTTCTGCAATGGCGACTGCGAACCGCATTGCGCGTTGGAAGGCCTCGGTGGACCGATGACCTGGTTAAAGTTGCGGGAAGGCCCTGGATGCGAGACGCACGGAATCGGTCAATGCGGCGACGCCTGGGGGAGGCCTATGTCCAGCAGTAAACGTCTATCGGCTGAAATAATGATGTTGATGAGATAGTTAAGTACGATATTTTGTTCTATTTTCCAATTCTGCTTCAGCAGGCGACATATTTTTCGTTCGGAAAACGTTTCATATCGTCGTTTCGAAATTCGTTTCGTTTAAAAAAAAACACATCGCGATCTTTGCTTTTGAAATCCAACCTTTTTGCTGGATTATGTTTATTCATTGTTATTTATTTTGATCGTGTCCTTCTGATTGAATAATTGAGGATTTTGGAGACCAATGAGAATAAAGGTTGGTTAATTTTACTTGAATCCATGATTTGAGATCATTTCAATCCAACGCCACCAAATCAAGTATCAACTTTGTGTATTTTAAGTTGATTTTTAAGTGACCATTGAAAAGAGGCTCTAAAACGTATGGCAATTGAAATTGAACTTTAACTTTTATGACAAAGAGACTATGTTGTTAAAAAATTGGATAATTAATTATTATCTGCGCTATGTACGGTTTCGCATGAGAGCAATTTCTGGGAATGCCATGATGTTCGTTATTTTGTTGTAGAACAAAATGTATTTTGTTTAAAATAGACGTTTATTTGCGGTTAATTTTGTGTATTAATTTACGAATCTATTAATGTTTGAGTACATTGCCAATAACAGTTGTATGTACCTACAGGCTTTTATTGACTGCACCTATTGGTTCTCAGTAAAACGTCTGATATCGCGACACGTCCTATGAAATTTGCTCACACAGAAAACTTGCAATTTTCTAGGGATAAATAACACTCATCATAGTGTACCTATCTTTCAATGAAATATTTTTGCAATCAGATCACTCTTTTTCTGGGATTATCCTAACAAAAAAAAATACTTACCTCTTTAAGTATCTATAATTTATCTTAGGTTAAATATATCTTCTCGACGAGCATCAAAGCTCATTTACCTGATGATAATTTAAGCCATTCGTTTTTCCTGTACCTACTTAATAAAAAAGGCAGGTAAATCCTAGCTTATAATTGACTCGTAATTAATAAGTGAGCGACATCCAAGTATCCAACGTAAGTGAGCGTCGTCGTCATTTGTTCTACTAATTTCACCTCGCAGACGAATTTAAGGGTCGTGTGTACTGTAGGGTGGTGAGGTGCTTTTAATTGACACGTGTGGGTACTACCTAGGTTTGTTTGGAAGGAGATTAATTATCGGGTAATCAGCAGTAGGGCATGCAATATCGTACAGTTCTTAATGCCAGAATTGAGCTCCATTACTAAAAATGTAATGCCGATATTCAGGACCAGGTTCCGGAACTGGTAACTTTTAAAGTATGTTTTAAATCAAACAAAATTTATAATAATATCAGTCTTTTAATATTTTTTTAGTAACAAATTAAACATTTTTGGTCATCTTACTCCCTTATTACTCTAATTAAACATTTTAAACCGTAAAATCAAAAAGGGTTATTTTCTTCTTCTTCGTATCGCTTGCAAGACAGTCTTTTAAATTAGTTTGACTTAAAACTTAGCCACCTCCGGTGGCTCTGGTTGCATGTTCTTTTGGCACAGAGGACAGGACAGTAGGTGAACCATGGTTTGCGACTCAGCACCACATGCACCGGCTGCCGCTGTTCCGTCGAGGTTACCGCGAGTAAGTTAAGTCAGTTGTAGTTACACCTTCCTACCTGGGTTCTGAGGCGGTTCAGGGACTTCCATGTAGATCACGGAAGGTTGGATCCTGCGGGAAGATGCTCGCTTGGAGGTCAATAATGTTTTGGTGGGGACAAACTATTCTGCCACAGTCTGCAGCGAGCGTCGCCCGGGTCTCCTGACAGTCTGCTTTTCAGCGGTTGCGTCGGTAGTTGTGCATCGAATAGTGGGTCTCTGATTTCACGCTCCTGCTTTTGTTTCTCGCCTGCACTCGCAACTTCCCTTCGTACGTGTGGAGGTGCTATCCCGGCGTGGGGAATAGTACGCTGACCGGGGTTGGTTTAAGGCAATTGTACGGCATGTGTTGGGTAAGAGCAACATCTACTTCCTTGGCCTGGGTGGAACGGTGCCGCACTGGTTACGCATATTCGCCAGCCGAGTGCTAGGCTAGTAGTCTGGAGAACGTGAGGTGAGATTGTTGTTGCCCCCCAGTTGTATGATGTTAGGCGTCTGAGTAAATTGTTGTGGGATCCGATTTATCACAAAATATTTAAAAAAAAACACACGATATTTGAATAGTAGTATGTATCACGTGTCACATACAATTCATACTACATAGAAGAAACAGTCTTAACATTTTCATAAATAATAATCGAAATATTAAAAAATTATGCATATCGGAATTCCGATATTACTCCTCTCAATTCCGGAATTAAAATATCAGAAAAATTGTTACGGCATTCTGGAGTTACGAAATGCCGGAATTCAGGAATGCATGCCCTAGTCAGCAGCATTTCTAGTTCAGCAGTAAATTTTTAAGGATTTATTGATAAAGTAATGACGCGGCCTTTTAGGCATGTTTTGTTCAACTAAGTTAAATAGGGTTACTCTGATTAATCGCAAAGCGACTGAGAAGCCTTATGACTATCTAAGGTGATGGATTGGTGATGGGTAGATCTGTGTTACAGAACTGCACTTAAGTCTCTCTAACAGCATTGATTCGAAGTCAAGAGTTCGACTCAAAATGAATAGAAAAACATGCTTCAGCTACGGGCTTAAAACTCGTTGAAAGTGATGTTAGTTAAAACTACCTAAGTAAGTAGTTTTAAGTAAAGTGTCTTGGTCTATTATGAATTTTTATTTGTTAAAGGCAAATCGAAACTATCATGTTGATCACCGACACGACGGAAAACAAGTCAATTGTTTTCCTTAACTAATTATCCTTAGTAACGCTTATCAACAAATGAGTGCCAAAAATCATACGTTTATATAAATGGCAATAGGCTAGTGACATATTCTTTCTTTGCACTTAAAATTCGTTTAAGTCATTTGATTAGTTAAAACTGTGTAGTTTTACTCTTAAATATGTGCTCGAAACTGTAACACAGACATAAACTACCCTGTAGAAATATCGACTGCTTCTACACGGGTACACGGAGTCAATTGTTTTCCTCGACTAATATCCTACTCCTATTCGTACCTCTCATCGACAAATGAGCGCCAAAAATCATACGTTTTCAAGAACGGCAACAGGCTGGTAACATCTGCTTCCCTTGTACTTTCACTAAATCAATTCCCGTACTAAGAGCAGTAGGGCCGTCTAACGCAATTACCATCTATATATATAAAAGGCAATGTCCCGACTGACATATCAACGCCCAGCCTAAACCAATAATGATAGAAGTTTGAAATTTTTAGAGGATGTTGATTTTATACTGTAGGCGTCATTTAAGAAAGGATTTTTAGAAATTCGTCCTCTAAAGGGGTGAAATAGGGGATAAAAGTTTGTATGGAACTCTGTCATTTTTTATTTGAAATGTATGAAATATGGTATTAAGCCTCTAAATATAAAATAATAAAATACATCTTTAAGCTTTTTTTGAATTTCATCCCTTAAAGGGGTAAAAAGGGATGTCACAATTTGAATGAAAAATATATTGTTTCAAGGCAAAATTACTTGAAATTTAGTATATAGACACTTCAAAATAATTAAAGAAAAACGTGTATAAGGATTTTTTTAATTTCTTCCCTTCAAGGGGTAAAAAGGGATGTTAAAGTTTAAATGAAAAATAAATTGTTCATTATCAAAATGAATTGAAATTTAGTCATTCTGCTCTTCAACACAATTAAAGAAACAGGTATTTAAGGATTTTTTAAATTTCATCACTTAAAAGGGTAAAAAGGGGGGTGTTAAAGTTTGCATGAAAACTGAATTGTTTATTAATCGTAAACACATGTCATAATAATACATTTATTTTATTTTAATTTATATTTTTGTCTATTTTGAAGTACAAAGTTTACCCAGTTGCCACGGCTTTGGCGGTAGGGATGCTCATATTATCATGATTAAATGTGCGGATTTTTTGTAGATCGTTATATGTAACAGTTTCTGTAAATCGTCATCAAATTTTCGAAGAATCGAAAAATAATTTAGAAGTTCTGAGGTTTCAACTTTTTCATCGAGATCAGACTTAAAATAATTGAGTTTTTGCTTTCGTGTAATTATTCCTAGTTTAAAAAAAAATATCTTCGCAAATTAAATGTTCGGAGTAAAAAGAAACTGACAGCCGCCTGATAAGTAACAATGAAATATTTTAATTATTATGTATAATTCTGAAAATATTAAAGGAAACTGTTTATCCTGGTATGGTCATGTGATGAGGAGGGATGAAAAGCATGTTACTAAAAGAGATGAATATAAATGTGAATGGACGGAAAGTTGGAGAAAGACGGGACCAAAGAAAAGATGGATGGACTGCGTGAGGAGTGATATATAAGAAAAGAGAGTAATTCATAGCGTGACGGAGGAAAGGACGGTATGGAAGAAGAAAACGTGTTGCGCCGACCCCAAGTAACATGGGACAAGGGCAGGAACATTTTTTTCAATTCAAAATTATCATCATGATTTTGAATTATTCTGAAAAATTTGCCCATCGTATTTTGAAACAGGTCTTTAAAATATGAAAACCACTGCCCGGGATTCCCAAAATCTTACAACATCACTAGGGCAACAGTTTGCGCGGTCTCGTGGAACATAAGTTAGCGGCCATTTTAAACTTAAATTATATTGCTCCTATCTGCGTTGGTAACTTTTCGACGTTCTTCCCTGTACAGTGTACATTCAAATGTGGGTAAAACTGTTACTTTCCTACTCACATATTTTGTTGTGGGTTTTTACATAACAAGTAGAGAAATATGGATGTAAGTACCAAGAGAGTATATTACTTAGACTAATATTTTTTACTTTATTTAGGGACAAATTAAATAAACTAGTTAAAAACTTCGCAAGCTTATTTTTAACCGATGTATAAAATGGAGGAGGTTCTCAATCCGACTGATTTTTTTTATGTGTTTTACCTCAGAACTCTTCGTTGCTGACTCGTAGTCACACCAGATCATCACACCAGTGTGACAAACAGGATTTTTTTTATCTCGTTTGTCACACCACTAGGTGAACCGATTATGACGATTATTTTTTTTATTTGAAGGGTGCTTCACTTGTAGTCCCATTGAAGACACAGATCTGACAAGGGGTTTTTGAGGTACCTTTAATACGCAGTATTACATATTTTCATTGATTTGGACTACATTGATGATGTTCTCATTCATCCCCGACGGAAAAGAGGGGTGTTGAAAGTTTGACGTGTGTAGCTGTATGTTTGTGTATTTGTGTCTCTGCCTGTGGCATTATAGCACCTAAACGGGTGCACCGATTTTGATTACGTTTTTTTTTGTTTTTAGCTACGTTTATTGAAGATCGATTCAGCCGTTCAAAAGTTAAGGCCGTTTTACTGGGTGAATCGGGATGTTCAATAAATTGTCGATCGAAGCTTGTTTGTTTACTATAGATGAAATAAAAATGTGCCGGAGGTTCTTAATTTTTTTTAAATTTTACTTGTTTTATTACTTGTCGATGAACAAAAAAACTGTGTAGGATGGTTTAGTAGAGCTATCATCCAGTATCCAGCTTCCATTTAAATTTGGTGAAAATCTGATGCAGTTCTTCGGTCTGTACTTGTTTACAAGGTTTCATAACGTCCATACATTCGTCAGTACGCTCTAAAGGGGTACGCAGATGTGTACAGTTCACCCTGGTAGTCTGGTACACTCTCATTCCACCGATTATGTGTAAATTACATGTTATTCGGGTGATTAATTCTGACATCCTTACCTTACTATAGAACCCATTATGTATATATAAAAAGTAAAAGTATAAACATTTTTACAAAAATATACAACCGCCTTCGGAATAAAAATACTACAAAGTGAAAAAAGATTTTTATTGTCTAAAGGCTCGCGTTTGACCACTATCTCACCTGACGGTATGCGATGATGTGGTCAACGACGAAGCACGCTTGCCTAGAAGTAACCTATTCACTCTAGACTTAAAGAGCCTCAGTGAATCACAAACACAGACTCCGGCAGAGAATGCCACACCTTAGCTGTACGCACAATGAAAGTACACAATACGTTTAGTGTAAATAGGTAGGTATCAATACCTTACAGCGAAAAAACGTAAACAAAAGAAACAAAACCCTTAATTTGAAGTATTAGGAAAATACACTGGGTCCCTACTAGTGGCCGTTGCAACCGATTCTTGCTTGTAATTTTATCATTTCTTTAAATTATCAGTTCATATCGCCGGCAGGAATGTTTTCAGCGGAGTGCATCTTCACCTCGAATGAGATGGTATTTTTTTTTGTATAGAGATAGCATTAATTTTGTCGAATTATAAAAAAATGAAATAGAAGGATGCAATAGCGAGCGAAGCGAGATCAAAACATTTATGCGAGGTGCATACATTTTCGATCTTCTCTCGCTTGATGCAAGATATGCTTGGCTTTCCAACATGAGGTCATTATGTCTATAGAGTGTCGCTGTTTCGTCCCGATTTTTACTTGCAACACCGTTTTTGTAGGGCGCCCCTAAAGTTGGTTTAGAGTATATTTTCACGCGCATCGAAGTGCTTTTGCGGGAAACGTGCTGCCTGGTGGACGCCGGCCGGATTCTTCGGTCCAGACAGCCGTCAGTCTATCCCTTATTGTCCTTTATTATATATATTTTCTCCTATCCCTAACCTCACGGCACGAAATTGATCGACGCCCAGGAGTCTACCGCAGGAATTTAAGGTAAGTACGAATAATATTACCGGCCAACCCTTGTGCCACCACAAACCCGTAGTAGGAACCTGTATATCTCTCAATAAGGAGCAAATCCCTAGCTTTCCACTGCCGTGAACCGCGGTTTCGTGGGATACGGTTCTGATTGGATCCAGGAGTGGCACGCTGCTAATGGGCCCCAGTGATGAGCTCCTGGCTTGGGATCCGCAGACCTGGAGGGTCACCACAAGCTCTTAGAGTAAGGTTATTTTGAGATCGCGTAAGTGACAGATGTATACAAGTCATATACATCTGTCCTACTGTCTTGCACACACTCAAAATAACCTTACTCTAAGAGCTTATGGTCACCCCCCTGTATTTAACATTTGGTAGCAAGAGCGTGGATTGCATTCCACGAGCATTGTAATCGCTAGGACACTCGTTCATAGTGAACGCTGTATTGTTTGTCGGTTTGCTTTTTATTGTTGAGAATACTGGGTTGGAAAGTGGTACATTTTGAGTCACTCAGATTGTCTTGTTAGGGGCAAAAAACCCCCTCAGTTACATTCCAATTTGTTAAAATAAAGTGTACAACTCACAAATTAATATTGTCACTCCGGGATAGAAGGTTACAGTTTTGTATTGAAATTTGTTTATTTGTTGTATACAATATAGGTTTGGTGCAGACTAAATAGTCTTCCCTAATTGTATTTAATTGAATCATAGTTGTTGTTGGAACTTGAACCTTCTATCTTGGGTTTGTAAGTTTGTTTACATTATACACATACTCGGTGATAATGATACTACAGAAGTTTTTGTTGTAAAGTGTGTTGTTGCCAATTGTATAAGAAAATTGGTTAGTTTGTTTGATATTGACAGTAATATTCTAATTGATTCAAGTTAAATCCATTGTTTTTAACTATTAAAGTAAATTGAATATTGAATTCTTATTGTAAAATCAACCTACCCACTTGTGCGTTGATAATTTTTGTTTTTTTTGAATACCCACTTGTGTGTTGATAATTTTGATTTTTTAGAATACCCTCTTGTGTGTTGATATTTTTCATTTTTTTTTGAATACCCTCTTGTGTGTTGATAATTTATTTTCTTGAGGTACCCACTTTGCTTTGATAATTTATAAATTGATATTTGGGGTTCCATACCCGCTTTGTTTTTGATAATTTATAAATTGATATTTGGGGTTCCATAATAAATTTGTACTGGAAAATAATTAAGTAAATGTTGGATTCAGTACTATTTGTTGAATTAACTTGTTGTTTCTCTTACAGACTTTGTGATTTGATATTTAATTTGGTAAGAAAATTACTGTCAATCTGTTGTTTTGGATACACACATACATTATTAATTTAAGTTGTTGAACATTTTGTGTATTAATAATATTAAATCACCGTTGCTTGCGTTTTGACAGTATGACATTTGCTTGTAAGATTAGAGCGGAATTGAGATGGGTGACCTTGGTGGCCTCTTTAATAAGTAGATCTGATAGATCAGAGGCTTTGTTGGCCCGTTTTAGTGAACTCCCAGCCCGTCAAGCCAGGGTGGATGAATGCTTTGCGGAGTGTTTGGCGCTATTGTCCACCGAGGACAGAGAGTTAAGGCAGATTTCACGCAGTTTTACGATTTTTCGGATGACATTGTTGAGGCAACCGCTAAGTTAAGGGGTTTTGCACATGGGAAATATGGTGGGGATGATGCCACACACCTCCCCCCTTTTGATGATTTGTTGAAGTCTTTGGATGAGGAGTGTCGCGTTTTGGATAACTCTGGTGTTGAAAGTCCCTTGCGAGCCCCAGAGCGGCCGTCTCTGGACCAGCGTCGTGTTGGTGCGCTCCCCTCCACTCGTGGGATGGGTGAGCCACGACGCCAGTCTCATCAATTTGTAGCGACTCAGGTTCGCAGTATGCGCTGCTCATATTGCAGCACGGATGGCCATGTGGTCACGTCCTGTCCGAAGGTCCTAGAACGGAACACAGGGGACCGACGTGGAATCGCCAACAGCCGCAAGTGGTGCTACACTTGTCTGGGACAGCATTTGCAGCGGGATTGCCAGAGGTCAGATCCTTGCCCGCACTGTCAAGGTAGGCTCCACCGCGTGTTGTGTCCGGACCAAAATGGTGTTGGTGGCCCTGATGATGCCGGACGCTCCCCCATAGGCGGGGGAGTGCATCCCCACCAACCCCAGGTGGATCCTCGACGGGGTATACCTCGCAAAGGCGGGGGCACCCCTTCACCTCGTCCTCAATTGGAGGAAGCGTCCGCTTTTCAGGTCGGCTACCAACCCCAGAGGGGTTATCAACATTAGTTAGTCGCCTCCCTCTCCTCCACTACAGCCGCCCAGCCAGAGACAGTCCTTCTGCCAGTTGTCCATGTAATGTTCTGTGGCCCGAAGAGTAAATCTTTGTTAGTTCGTGCTATTTTGGATTCGGTTTGTCAAGGCTGTCTTGTATCCTTTTGTTTAGTGGAGAGATTAGGTCTCCCACGTTATTCCACCCTTCTACCATATGGGATGGTATTGAAGAAGTTGGTCAACGGGGATAAATTGAAATTTGTGTTTCGCCTGTTCATTGTGGGCCAAGAATCTTGGCCAAGGCCGTTGTTTTGAATGATATTTTGGGCAGACACCCGCAGGTAACCATAAGCCCTGCAGTGGTGAAATTGTCGTCGGATCTAACTCCTGCCGACCCGAAGTGGTTGGTATCCGGACCCGTATATGGTTGCGGATGTTTTGGGTTTGATTTTTTCCGGGACCAAGTGGGTTCTGCAGACGAATAGGTTAGTAGTTGTACCGACGGTTTTTTTTGATTTTGGACTTACGGGTCCCGTGTTGAAGGGCCCCGCCCCGCAGTTTGAAGACCAAGGACTGATATTAATGGCATAGTCCTTTGTTGTCGTCGCACCTCAGCTCATACTTTGGAGGTTTTTTATGGCGAATAGAGCCTCACAGAGTCAGAACTCTGAGACTAAAGAAAAGACAGGAGAATTGAACCCCGCAGACTACGCGTCACGTGGTTGCGAGGCATCTGCCCTTTTTGACCATTTTCTTTGGCTGGGACCAGACTGGTTGACGCATTGCAAGTCGTCCTGGCCCCAGAATAGGTTCTCCTCTCCAGAGGTTTTGCCAGTTTTGGGTATTGGAATTGTTGAAAAGCAACCTGTATATAATTTGGATTGTATTTTGAGCAGATACAGTTCTTTGTCGAAATTGTTAGGAGTTACCGCTTGGGTCCGGCGTTTCATACGTAACAGACGGAACCCTAATAATAAATTGTTATCCTCAGTTTTGTCGCCTCATGAACGACAGGAGGCCCTGATGTTGTTGGTTCGTGCTGTGCAAGCCGAGCACTTTGACCAGACTATTAAAACCCTGAAGAAATGCTCAGCTTTGAGAGGCTCAATCGCTCGTCTTAATCCATTCCTAGACCAATCTGGTTTGCTCCGCGTCGGAGGACGACTGCGGAATTCGAACTTGCCTTATGGTGCTCGCCATCCTTTGTTACTCCCTAAAGAAGGAGCGTTGGTGAAATTGTGGGTGTCCGATCGACACATTAATAACGCACACGCCGGTTGCAACGCCCTCGTAGGCATTTGCAGCGTGAATTTTGGTTTTTTTCGTGGCATCATCTTTAAATGTATGCAGTGCTATAAGTTGAAGGCTGCTCCCACTCAACCCATAATGGGTGATTTGCCATCCGACCGAGTGACGGAGAGCAGACCATTTGCTTCGGTCGGAACTGATTTCGCTGGTCCCTTCTTGGTGAAGATTTCTCAACTTCGGAACGCCAAGGCTGTCAGGGCCTGCTTGTGTGTGTTCGTTTGTCTGGCCTCCAAGGAGGTTCACTTGGAACTTGTAGCTGCCCTCAGCACAGATGCGTTTGTTGCAGCGCTAGGTAGATTTGCTTCCCGCCGAGGACTACCATCTTTGATCCGTTCTGATAACGGTACTAATTATAAGGGCGCTGATAGATATTTAAATGATATTTGTAATTATCTAAATAAGGATAAACAGACTTTGAGATTTGCCATGGCGCAAATGGGAATTAATTGGCATTTTTGTAAATATTGCGGTAGTAGCAAAACCGCTTCTCCGCCGTGTTGTTGGTGAAACTATTTTCACATATGAGGAACTTGTTACGGTATTTTGTAAAGTTGAGGCCGTCCTCAATTCGCGACCTCTCTGTCCGATCTCCTCAGACCCAAATGACCTGGAAGTCATGACCCCTGGTCATTTTTTTGAATTGTCGGCCCCTCAGCGCCCTGCCGAAATACCCCTTCAGGGAAATTAAATCTTCGCAATTGACTGGTCTTTGTAATATTTGCATATTCTGCAGCGGCGCGTGGAGTGGTCTGACAAAACTGTCCCTCCCAAAGTTGGAGACCTTGTATTTGTTAAAGAAACAAATTTGTTTGTTGCCTTTGCATTGGCGTCGTAGACGCATTGTAGATTTGTTCTATGGGTCTGACGGAGATCCCAGAGTTGTAAAGGTCATGGTTGGAGATTCGGTTTTGAAGCGAGCAGTGGCAATTTAGCACGCTTGCCCATTTATTAGCGGACATAATTCCTTATGTCCGAGACGGGGAGATGTTTCGTCCAGATTTTTACTTGCAACACCGTTTCGGTGGGCTGTCAACGATTTTGACAGATGACACTAAACAGTCGAAAGAGAAAGTTTAAAACGTGAACACGCGGAAGTCCGAGTTTTGTCGAAACATATCTAATCGAGACGTGTTTAATCGCGCCCGCCGTTCGCAATCGGCGTTGTGGGGCGCCCCTAAAGTGGGTTTAGAGTATATTTTCACGTTCATCGAAGTGCTTTTGCGGGAAACGTGCTGCCTGGTGGACGCCGGCCGGATTCTTCGGTCCAGACAGCCGTCAGTCTATCCCTTATTGTCCTTTATTATATATATTTTCTCCTATCCCTAACCTCACGGCACGAGATTGATCGACGCCCAGGAGTCTACCGCAGGAATTTAAGGTAAGTACGAATAATATTACCGGCCAACCCTCGTGCCACCACAAACCCGTAGTAGGAACCTGTATATATCTCAATAAGGAGCAAATCCCTAGCTTTCCACTGCCGCGAACCGCGGTTTCGTGGGATACGGTTCTGATTGGATCCAGGAGTGGCACGCTGCTAATGGGCCCCAGTGATGAGCTCCTGGCTTGGGATCCGCAGACCTGTATTTAACAGTCGCAATTTAATTTAAACACTATATAATATTATTTCGATAAATATTTTGGTTAAAATAATCGCCAGGATTCATTAGAGTAATTTGGACCAAAAGAGTAATCAAATAACCGATCGAATAAAATCATAGAATTATATAAAAGAACTGATTCACTATGTTCACAGAATTTAATTTACATAACTTTGATACGAAATATTTGAACAAAATCTGTTAAAATAATAGTTTAAGGCCGAAATAAGCTGATTTTGTGTAAAAGTAAAAAATATTTCGTGGAACGTACCTATATGAAAAATCTGTTACACTTTAAGAAAATGTCAGAAATATGAAGCTTTTCTGAAATTTATCTTACAGTAAAAATAAAATAAAAAACAAAATCGTTTTATTTTGGAGAATTAGCTAAAAGATCCATGTTTCGTAGGTAACAGATTTAAACTTAAAATACTATTGTAGAGCATTCTTGGAAGAATTAAATTCTCTTTCATAACATGACAGACTGAAGACACAGTTACCTACAAGAAATAATATTTTCCTCCTAATAATATCGTCAGATGAAAAACCATTTTCATTTCAATGAAGACTCACAAAAAATCGGTTTATCGGTAAACCTAACAAAATCCAATCGATTAAGCCCTGTGCAACATGTATCATTCACTAATTCCCTGGTACCCGGTTTTCGTTCGATCCGGTTCGTTGCCGGTTCCATTCCGATATTTTCGCCGGTTTGCTCCCGGTGCCATAATAAAAACATTACAGATTTACCGCTAAAAGCTTTAGGTCGTACTCGAAAACGAAAATATGACTCGCAAAATTTTATTTACCGTCAAAGGAATTATCTTTACCGCAATTTAACCTTTATTATTTAAACGTTAAAGATCAAATCAAGGTGCGGCGAATTTTCAGTGTTTACCGTTTGATATTGCATGATATGTTTCTTGTCAATATTTTTGTAAGAAATATTACAAATATACAGGCTTTATATTGTGATATACGAACAATAATGGGATGCGTGTTTCCTTATTCGAGATGAAACATGTTAATAGGTATTTAACTATGTAAAGCGATAAAACAATTACGGACTTCACTTTGAATGTGTAAACCTTATACATACGAGTATGTTAAATAACAAAATATACTTAACAAGATGGCAGCGTTCGGGAAGTTGCGCGGTATCTTCTCGTCCAATTTACCGCAGTGTCTAAAGGCTAAAGTCCATGATCTGTGTGTGTTGCTAGTTATCACCTATGGATACCAAGACGAGGTCGCTCACAATGGACCTTACAAGCTTAAAGTCACCCAAAGGACAATAGAGAGGGCTGTGCTCGGAGTTTCCTTGCGTGATCGCATCAGAAGTAAGGATATCCACAGGAGAACCAAAGTTACCGACATAGCACGAAGAATTGTCCACTAGGTGGACTGATGACCTGGTTAAGGTTGCGGGAAGGCGCTGGATGCGAGACGCACGGGATCGGTCAATGTGGCGGCGCCTGGGGGAGGCCTATGTCCAGCAGTGGACGTCTTTCGGCTGAAATGACGATGATGATGAGGTCTCGCGTCTTCATGGAGCAATAATGGTGAAGATCGATTCATGAGTCGGGGCTGTTTCACTACTAGTTTTGCTATCATTGTTCGGAGTTCGGCAAAGTAGACATCTGCCGTTATTGTTTGACCAGATCGGCGAAAGCTATAGTGAATACCACCATGCTGAGACCACCAAATAGTTACCATTACCTTTTTGTTGGTAAGCTTTGCTTTAGGACACTATTGCGGCGTTTGATATGGGGTCAGCCATTGCATTTTTCGCTTACGGTTATCGTAAAGAATCTACTTTTCATCACTCCAATTCGATCCAATATTCCTTCATTTCTGTATCGATTCAACAAGGCAACATAAGTTTCAACACGCGTTTCTTTCTGCAGATCAGTCAAATCATGAGGCACTCATTTTTTTTTTTTTTTTATTGGTTTGACGCAAATGAGTCAATGTTATTGGTGAGTTAACGTTAAACCATGCCGCTAATTCCTGGGTAGTTTGGCTCGGATCGGCTTCCACCATCTCTTTCAATTCATTGTTATTCACCTGTGTGGGCGGTCTTCCACGTGGTTCGTTCTTCAAATCAAAGTTTCCATCACGAAAGCGCTTAAACCAAAATCGCACAGTGCGTTCATTAGCAGTCCCCTCTCTAAACGCAACATTGATATTGCGAGCTGTTTGCGCCGCGTTAATTCCGCGTCGGAACTCGTATTCAAAAATCACGAATCGAATTTTCGAAGTAATGGATACTTCTTTCTTGTCTGAGCTGAATAAAAAAATACAACTGAAATCGATAATCGAAATCTATGATACTTACCTTAAGAATTACGAAATAGCTCTGTTTCTGCGCGCTCACCATGTTTCAGATAAAGGTTGTAACTTTGAAGCTATACAGTATGACAATATTTCAGGGAGTGAAAGAACTCATGAATACAAACAACTTGAGACTAAGGAGAGAGATGATCCCATTGAAATATGGAATCAATTCTCTCGCTCTCTTTTCGGAAATCTCTGTGCTGTTCAGTATATTTATCCGTCTGTGGTGTTTCTTGCACGTTTTCTTCAAAGTCAGTCAATTATTTCAATAAGACTACTAAGCGGCACTTTTGAATGGCAATTTTTCTATTTAATTAGAAATATTATTTTTTTATTCTACTTCTCCTAATATCTTCATGAACCTAATTGCAAAGCGCATTGGAAAACTTCTTCATTGATATTTTTTTTGCTTTCATGATTGGGCTCATTCCCACGCTACAATGGTTTACATTCATAACTTGAAGAGTACTTTCGATCCTCAAAGATTCCTAGCGAATAAAAGGTAACCCAGTTTGGGGAATTATTTATTTTCTACGAAAAAAATGTATATTGGTATTCGAAAAAATATTATATTCTTAAGCTGAAATGTCAACATTAACATGTCACCATAAGTCCCATTTAGATCTACTGGGAATTTTCTAATGACAGGACCTGGACAGTTTTCTTCGACCGTTTTCCTTGTTTTTTCAAAAGAGATTATTTTTTCCACGTACTCTGTACTAGTCATAAATTCGATCGTCCGTGTGTTCAGGTATCATTGTATTATTTAGCGACGTTACCTCCAAGACCAAGTTACAAAAGGGTATATAAATAATAAGCAGAGGAGTGGATTTCCCCGCGGCATCGCCTGTACGTGCGACCTCGCGCATCTTCCCGCGCTGTCGTGGTGAATGGAACTTTGGACGCTCGGGTGGAATTCTATTGTATTGTCTGGTCCCGATGTTTGGGTTAGTTGTACAGTCGAGAGAAGTGTTAGGTGTGCAAGATAAACATTCATTACTACTCTATTTTGATTTTGTGTGTTATATCATTGAGGGCTATCGTGTTTGAATTAGCCACTAGGGGCGCTGGTGTAGAGTGTCCTCATAATGTCAAATGTTAGCGTTTTTTGGTTTTCAGCGCGAGTTTATATACTCCGTTTTTATTGTTTTGAATTGGTATTTTCCAAATATGGCAGTTAAGGATAAGGACGGATTTTTACTTACCATTGCTTTAATGGAGTTTTAATGTTTCGGAAATATTTATCTTTGCTTTTTCGAAAAAAGAGGCTTCGACAAACTGGCATACTCGATGTTATATTTAATCGCATATCTACGGTATTAGAAATTATTTATATTCAAACTTTTCTTCTGTGCTCGTAATAACAACGCTTAACAACTATATTTAAGGACCTCACTCGCCAGTGTCGCCAATTGGTGGGACCAAAAACGGTAGGGAATTCTACTCCTTAACTGTACGCTTACCTAAAGAGCAAACTGTTTGCCTGACTGTACTTAGGTCGTTTATGCATCTGTGGTATACGGTTATTGGGTTCATTAGAGAGAATATAAAAGATAGTACCTACATGATGATTGTATTAGATTTTAAAGTAATCTCAATTCACCATGACTTGAGATTAACTCTTTTGTATTGGACTAATGTTAAAAAACTGTTTCTTTTTTGTTAAAAATTTTATTGCCCATGTTAAACCCACTCCTATCAAGGTCGGAGACTCTACACTCGAAGTTGTGGACGTCTATCACTACCTGGGACAAACGGTCCAGTTGGGTAGGGCCAACTTCAAGAAAGAGGTAACCAGACGTATCCGACTCGACTGGGCAGCGCAGCGTTAGGGATGTTGCGCGGTATCTTCTCGTCCAACTTATCACAGTGTTCAAGACGAAAGTCTATGACCAGTGTGTGTTGACAGTATGTGACCGAAACGTGGTCGCTGATGATGGGCCTCATCAGAAGGCTTAAAGTCACCCAAGGAGCAATGGGGAAAGTTATGCTAGGAGTTTCCTTGCTTGATCGAATCAGAAATAAAGATATCCGCAAAAGAACCAAGGTCATGGACATAGCCCGAATAATTGCCAAACTTATGTATCAGTGGGAAGGGCCCTTTTTTATTATTTTTAGGCTCCCGCATGCATTGAAAATTGCTAAAATAAAATCTCACATTGCTCGCTGAACAGATGGTGGCTGGGCCTGAAAAGTTCTGGAGTGGCGACCGCGTACCGGAAGACGCAACGTTAGAAGGCCTCCTTCTAGGTGGAGCGACGATCTATTTAAGGCTGTGAGATTCCGGTGAATACAAGACGCATAGCACCGTTCAGTGTGGCGACGCTTGGGCGTGGCCTATGTCCAGCACTGGACGTCATTTGGCTGAAATTATAATGATGAATGTTACAAAATCGTTGAGTTACTGTCGCAGGGGAATATTCAGTGTATTAAAATTTAATTCATAAATTATTGTAAAAGTAAATTAAATATTAACATTAAAACCATGTTATCACAAAAATACTCAAAGAAAGACTGTCTCTTTTTATTTTTAAAATTTTTCAGTTTTCTGAAAAGAAAGTAGGTAAATGTGTGCATAATGAAAAATTTCAGCGTATTCAAATTATTTTTTCTTGAATGGAAATTTCAACTTTCATCTTCAGTACAATTCACAAATACAATGTGGTGGCTCATACACTGAATAAATATACAATTTCATATCTGCCACATTCAGGATGTACATATTTTCTGTGTATTTTCTCGTACCTGCTACATAAATTTAGTATGTACATAATCTTTAAATAAATAATAATAGCTTTTAGAAGATCTAGTACTGTTTAGACATGAAAAGTAATGTTTTAGGGTTCCGTACCGGGGTAAAAAAGGAACCCTTATAAGATCACTCTCCTGTTCATCTGTCTGTCCGTGTGCCACCACCGATTTTGTCAGCAACGGGTGGACCTAGGAAGTTGAAATTTATACCAAATGCTGAGGTCTATAGTCCCTATTAGATGTATAAAAATCAACACGATATAAAGATATGGCCAAATTTAGATTTTCGCGATAACTTGTAAGTACCAAAATTATCCTAACCCAATAGGTTTTGGGTCAAAAACCTATATGGTAGTTCCCGTTGACCTAGAACCACGAAATTTGGCAAAAAGTCTTACAGCACAAATAAAGATTAAGATATGTCCTCTGAATTGTATGGGCGCTCATACAGTTTACAGGACCAGCTTCACTGGCACCAGCCTCAAATAAGGTAAATAAATAACCAATAAAAATTATAACCCTCGGCGCACGATTTCGACTCGCACTTGACCGGTTTTTTTTTAATAAATAGGAACATGAATGACAGAAAAATCCTTACTTTTGTTTTCAAATGTATTGCCGGCAAAATGGATATTTTTTTTCAAAAAACTAGTTTGAAATACAATTAAGTAGACATTATTCTTAAACCTTTTTTTCGTATGATTTGACTTTGACTTTGATCTCTGATCGATTGACTGATCGAAACTTTAAAATGATTTGAGTAGGTCATAGAAGTGCTACGAGAATGTAGCATTCGTAGCAAAGTGCTACGTATCGCCTACGCCGTAGCCGCAGCGCACACCACTATACATACACTCTGCACTGTGCATACTGCACAAACATTTTTACTGTACACCTTTTCTACTTTCTATTCCTCATGTTAACCTAGTATTTTCTGTATCTTATAGCCCTTTACATACTTATATATAACAAACCCAAGTCATTAAGCGAACAGCCAATGAATCACGTAAACAATAGATTTAGAGCTACTATTCTCACGAACAATCAGAGGTCCTAGTTAACAAACTATGGCCGCGACTTATACACTTAGTGGTCCATTAACTAGACAAATTTCTGATCTGACGCTCTGAATACAAGAGAGAAAGGCAGAAAGACCATTTGATTAAGTCCACACTAACTAAAGGCTGATTTGGCTGAAATAGTGACCAGTCTGGCTAGTTGGTAAAATCAGAAGACCCTATATCTGAAAAAATAAATGTGACTTATTATTTTTCGATAGCTTAGACAAACCGCAATATTTATTCCGTAGACAAAAGTTTGCTAACTTTTGTTAATCCACGGTTTCTGATTTGAGAATTTGAAGTTGATATACTCTACTTTAGCAAGAGAACTTGTCGAACTTTTGTTTCCAGTGTACATTGTTAACAGTGGGGTAAATAAATATATAAACTTATGTATACAGTGGTTACATAGACGGACTTAATGCCTCAAGGACTTCTTCTCTATCAGTAAATTTTTCCAGTTCTTAACTTGAAATACTCAATTCAGAAACCACGGGGCAAGTGTGGGTCGGATTTTGCTTACTTCTGAAAGTTTCTTAAAGATTACTTAAAAGACAACGCTATCTTCAGCTTTGAAATCTATATAAAATCTGCTATTTCTCGTTTTAGCCAACCTTCTGTACCTTTTACAATAACTGCGTTTCAGGGCAAAGCGTCCAAATTGGCTGTTACGTGAACGATTATCTCTGATCATGATGTTAGGGTTTAGTTACGTCTTTTAGTACATACGCCCCAGGGTAAAGTAAATAAGAGCCAACTTTTGATAGAACGGAAATGAATCAATTACATACTTCAGTATATTTTCCTCCAAGGAAAAGTAAAAGCTTTTGGCTTTATTATAACAGCTGCACGGGTCTATCTTCAAGGGTAAGCAACGCTTGCCGAGGTCAGTCGAAGGATGGGTGACCATCTTTACATAGCGAGATTCCTCCGTACCTCGGCAAGTACGTTAAGCTATTAGTCCCGTCTGTCAATTTATAGATCTTTGACAGACGTTACGGGTAGTCATAAATCAGGAAGCCTGACACCTATCTTGCCAAGGCGTATCGTGTTACCCAGTTACTGGGTTTAGTAGGTCAGTTAGACGTTTATAGGACAAGGGAGGGTACCAATAACGGAATAGTTACGAGTATATCCACCATCAAGAAGGTCCCTTCATGCACGCAAAAATAAAATAAAAAAATAGTTCTGAGTAGAATTCCTTGAAATTATTCCATCAGAATATTCAGGGTTTTTCTTTGAAGCTATTGGAAATCGAACTGTTTTTAGAAAAAAAGATTATTTGAATTTGTTTGTTTCACTGAACATTGGCTGAAAGATTATGCATTGCTAATCAATTATACTGTGAGCAGTTGTTTTAACATAAATATTATGTTGCGTGGAACGCAACATATTAATTAAAAATGTTATTAAATCAAAACCTCGTAAAGATATAGTAGACAGATATAGAAGAGTTTAAGTTGAACATAGTATTGAACTGTCCTGTGTTGAGCTGGATAAGCATGTCATAGTGTGCGTTTACAGAGAGATGTTTAATTAAAAGAACTACTCTATATTTAAGTCATTGATGGAATATGTTTTGGCAAAACTTGCAATGGGTAGTAAACTAGTACGTTCGTAGTTTCATATAAAATACTGGTACACAACTGCATCCGGTAAGACTGGAAGCCGACCCCAATAATGTTTGGGATAATAACCCATCTCAAATAAAAAAATAATTTATAGATCTTTGACAGACGTTACGGGTAGTCATAAATCAGGAAGCCTGACACCTATCTTGCCAAGGCGTATCGTGTTACCCAGTTACTGGGTTTAGTAGGTCAGTTAGACGTTTATAGGACAAGGGAGGGTACCAATAACGGAATAGTTACGAGTATATCCACCATCAAGAAGGTCCCTTCATGCACGCAAAAATAAAATAAAAAAATAGTTCTGAGTAGAATTCCTTGAAATTATTCCATCAGAATATTCAGGGTTTTTCTTTGAAGCTATTGGAAATCGAACTGTTTTTAGAAAAAAAGATTATTTGAATTTGTTTGTTTCACTGAACATTGGCTGAAAGATTATGCATTGCTAATCAATTATACTGTGAGCAGTTGTTTTAACATAAATATTATGTTGCGTGGAACGCAACATATTAATTAAAAATGTTATTAAATCAAAACCTCGTAAAGATATAGTAGACAGATATAGAAGAGTTTAAGTTGAACATAGTATTGAACTGTCCTGTGTTGAGCTGGATAAGCATGTCATAGTGTGCGTTTACAGAGAGATGTTTAATTAAAAGAACTACTCTATATTTAAGTCATTGATGGAATATGTTTTGGCAAAACTTGCAATGGGTAGTAAACTAGTACGTTCGTAGTTTCATATAAAATACTGGTACACAACTGCATCCGGTAAGACTGGAAGCCGACCCCAATAATGTTTGGGATAATAACCCATCTCAAATAAAAAAAAAAAAAAAAAATGTAAAAGTAAATGAAAAAGTAATGTTCTATTCTGGGAGACAAAATGAAAAACAATTTAAAAATTAATTACTGTACATATAACAAACTACGGTTTTAAATTAAATTAAAAATCATATATTTCAGACAAAGTCCATAGGATTAGGAGTAACAATTTACTTAAAAAACTATTGTTAGTAGGTACAGATATAAAACTAAAAAGATATAGCTACACTTCAGCGTGAAGCTGCATCCACCTCTGCATCATGGGAGAATCCCACCGATCTGCGAACACACTGAGAAAAGAGTTTTATGTGAGCTTGCATACAAATTAAATTAATTCAAAAGGATTTGTTTTTTAAAGAATCAAAGTAAAGTAATGCATGCTTTCTTCACTGCTTTTAAAAGTATTTTTAATTAAATTCCAAAGTCGTGTCATAACATATGTAAATATAATTAACATGCATACTACAACCATATGCAAATCTTAATATTAAACGAATAAAACGCCGGCGTAGTTGGTGGAACATAATCACAATTAGAACTTGAATATATTTAACAAGAATAGCACTGATAACGAATTTGCACAGACGTGGATAGTGGGGCATTTCCTGTGGCACAAAGTGTAGCATGTCGCGATTTGCAAAGCTGTAAATTGTAATTTAGAGTGCTCAATTTTTTCAACAAATATCTAAGCTTATCTAGCTTTATTTATTATATATAATTTATTGTATGTACACCAAGTTAAAAATATAGAAAAGGCTACTTACAACTAAAATACATACAACGCGCGGCCTTATCACACACCGCGATCGGTTCCAGGCAACCAGTAATGGACAGTGATTTCCGGGACATGATATGGGGTTGGGATTAGGGGTGGATTCATCCATAACGAAGTATCAGGGGGTCGAAAAGGTCCTGGATGGCTTCGAGAAAATGATGGTACGGCTGTGCCTTTATTTTATCGACTTGTTGAAGGCCCCAGAAAAAAACATGTTTTATTTGTCACTAAAACGTATTCTACTAGAAATACATAATTAAACTGATAGGTAGTCTTAATCATAGCATTTTAACATACAAAGGTTTTCAATAATTGAATTGCAATTGGTTTTCTCTAATTATATCCAGTAATATTTTTATTACAAAAAGCTATGTACTTAAAAAACGGATATCTGAAGTTTATTACAATCATGTCCAATTATGTACCAAAATTATGTATTTCCTTAACTGAAATAGATTTCCTGAAACTCATTTTCCCCCTTATTAAACTTGGATGAAACTTATGACAAGAATGACGTCAGCTCACACATTTTTGAATTTGTCTCATAAATTAATTCTGTTTATTAAAAAGTGAGTATACTTTTTTATTACACTTAGGCACTTTTCCTGACTTAATGAAACACAGTAAAGTAGTACCAATTTTCAAATCAGGCTGTTAGAGTGATCCTTCTAATTATAGACCTATATCCGTGCTTCCAGCATTGAGTAAAATCTTTGAAAAAATCATGCTGGAACAGATGTTGTCTCACTTCAATTCAAATGGGATACTGCATAGTCAACAGTTTGGTTTTACGAAAGGTAGGTCGACAACGGACGCGGGAGCAAAACTCATCAGCCACATCTTGGAGGCTTGGGAGAGGTCCCAGGATGCCATTGGCATTTTCTGTGATCTCTCAAAAGCTTTCGACTGCGTCGACCACAACACACTGATCTGTAAATTACACCACTACGGAATTCGTGGAAAATCTGCTGATCTCGTGCTTTCCTATTTATCAAACAGACAGCAAAAAGTAAATGTTAATGGGGCGACGTCCTCCGGGTCTCTAGTCAAGATGGGCGTGCCCCAAGGTTCAATTCTCGGCCCTTTCCTTTTTCTTGTTTACATTAATGATCTCCCTTTTATGATGGCCAAATTATCGGATATAATTCTATTTGCTGATGATACTACGCTAATTTTTAAAATAGATAGGCAAGATACGGATGTCATAAATGTCAACGAAAGTCTAATTGTTCTCTCAAAATGGTTCGCAGCTAACAATCTTTTACTGAATGCGAAAAAAACAAAATGTCTAAAGTTCTCTTTACCAAATGTACCACAACATGACCTAAACTTAAATCATGACGGCAAAAATCTTGAAGTTATAACGGAAACTGTATTCTTAGGGATTACTATCGATTCAAAATTGCAGTGGGGCGCGCACATTAGAACTCTTTCGGGTAGGTTAAGTTCGACTGCATATGCAGTAAGGAAAATAAGGCAGCTAACCGATGTAGCTACAGCTAGGTTAGTATACTATGCTTATTTCCACAGTATTATGTCTTATGGCATTCTGCTGTGGGGATCAGCAGCAGACGTTGACTCAATTTTCATCCTACAAAAGAGGGCAATCCGCGCAATCTATAAAATGGGTCCTCGCGAGTCCCTCAGAGAAAAATTTAAAGAGATCGATATACTGACTCTACCTTCACTTTATATTTTGGAATGTATTTTGTATGTCCGTAAAAATCGGGGGCTTTTCAAAACTAGAAGCGACTTCCATAATTTAAATACACGCAGTAAGCACGAAATTGTAATACCCAAATTCAGATTAACGAAAACTAGCAAGTCTTTTCTTATAAACAGTATACGCTTTTATAACAAGTTGCCAAAGTCAGTTATAGAACTGACCGATGGAAGGTTCAAAAACTACATCAAACGTATCCTTGTTAAAAAAGCATATTATAAAATCAAGGACTACGTTGAAGATAAAAACATTTGGCCTTAGCTCCTTCTGCGCATGCAACTTCCCTGGTAACTTGTAAACGGCACAAATATGTGGATGTCTCTAACTATTCTCAATCTCATTTTTTTCTTTCCTTCTTTTAATTAGACTTTTTAAAATGGTTTTCAATCATCTTTAAAGCCCTTTGCTAAGAATAGTTACAGCACTGATAACAAAATTTGTGCAACATGTTAAATTTAGTCTTGTTATACTTATTTTTTACCTTTGTATAGATTCTTTTACCGATTGTTTTGTGAATGTGTGAACATTGTAGGCCTTCTAGATGCTAGTTAACATTTGTTAACTTTTTTATATAATCTTTTTCTTTTTTTTTAGTTTCTTACGACTTATTGTCATAATTCGGGCCTACGTTGTCCCCCCATATCTAAGTACTAATGCTGTAACATGTAAATATTGTAAAACCAAACCATTTTTAAAAGAGTAACCATGGAGTTTCTTGCCGGTTCTTCTCCATAGGAAACGACCAACCCGAACCGTGCTCATTTTGTCGACGTTTTATAAGTGCCCATTTAGGCCTATGTGAAATAAAAAAAATTGATTTTGATTTCGTTTTTTTTTTTTTTTCATATATTTCATTCCAGCTACGAGTATTAAAAACGCTCTTGTAAAGTTTTTTTTATTTTTCGTGTTCATTTTTAGTAAAGGATTTTTTGATTTGCGGATTTTGCACAACATTAATAAAGTAAACAATGATTTCAATTCCACGCTGTTATTTTTATGATTGAATCTCTCATATCGAGGCCTTTATTTTTTACCTAACAATTTATTGAATAATTAAAAGGTAAAATAAAAAGTGATCATATCCTCCTGCCCCTGCTTCTATTTTGGTTTCAACGAAAAGTTCTCCTCATTCCATACAATTTTATTTGCCTTCATCTCAATAGTCTTCCTCTTTCGATTAGCTCCTGTTAGAATGCATGTAGCAGAAATGGATGTGCGTAGTCACGAGAATGGATAAAGTGACAGAAAGGTTGGAAGGAAACCGTTTGTCCTGGTATGGTCATGTGATGAGGAGATATGAAATGCATGTCACTAAAAGATTTTTTAATATAAATGTGTATGGATGGAGAGAGAGGAAAGGCCAAAGAATAGATGGATGGATGTGTGAGGAGGAATATGAAAGAAAAGGGGGCCAGTGATAGCGTTATGTTGACGGGATTGTAAAGACATAGAAAACTTGTTGCACCGATCCCAAGTAACATTGGACCAGGAAGATGATGATGAGTTGCAATGACAATTCGAGAATATTGACTGAATTTACTTGAGTTCATGAAGGGAACGATTTTAAATAGATTTTTTTAAATTGCAACCAAGTTGTAAGCATCTTATTGCAGGGCAATGGCCTCTTCTCATAAGTAAAGATAAGTTATCATCACTCATAAATAAGTTATAATGACTCTAAGAAGCCCACCAGCGATCATTCTCCGCCCGATACCTCCACTCCTTCACACCACATTACGTCATCTAGTTACCGTTGACTACTGTGATGGTCAAGTATAGTACCAGGAAATCATAACTCTTAGAAGCCCACCAGCGATCATTCTCCGCCCGCTTCCCTTCTTCACACCACATCCCGTCAACTAGTCGCCTTCGACTATTTAGCGTGTCGAGGGGAGTTCGTTACTCAATTAGGCGCCAGTTAATCAGTGCCTTCCAAACAGAATGTATTCAGAATGAATAATTTTCTGCACAACGTCTGAGTGGGAAACCTACCTGATCATTTGCATTCCCTTCTGCAGACTGCGATAGTTATATTTGGTGGCATCGTATCTTACTTTCTTACTTGTATTTATTTGTAAACTACTTTTTCTTGCAGTCTATCTCAAAGGGACCGTGTATTTTCCGGGATATAAAGTCTATTTTAGTATTCAGTCATAGCATAACTTTCTATCAGCATAAGGCACGTGTCCCACTGCCAGCGAAGAAGAGATAAGCTATCGACTATTTTCTCGCTGAAGGAACGAACAACAAATACAGATCCCGTGCCAATCGTCGCGAGTATTCTCTCGACACAATTTTGTCGCAGTGACAAGAGATATCAAAGATAATATTCGCTCAGTGATACTCGCTCTTCGATGCTCTCATGGCGGTTGGAACGCACACCAAGAGACAGACAAACAAACGCGTGCAGGATTTATCGCCCGAGGGAGTGTTGCGAATAATCACCTGTCGCACAAAATACCGCTAATAGCCGAGCGGTAAAACTATCGGAACTACAAACTCGCTTCTCGCTGCTCGCCAAGTCTTATCTAAGTTCTAGCTCTACTCGGTGCTCGCTGATCGTCGGCGGTGGAACTAGTGCCTAGAGATTTTCTTAATCAGATCATTACCTACAGACATGTCGTATTCAAATAAATGATTTTATCTTATTATAAAGATAGTTGATGAGAAGTGAAATTTGTTTGGGTGTTTTTCTTCTTTCAAGATCAACGTATTTTCTCATTTCTGCAAAGCCAACGCGGTTGGTAATCTCTGTCCCGAAAAAATATTCGTCAGTAGGAAAAAGCAGGAGATCGAACCCGCAGGCAAAAGCTAGTGTTTGTATAAAGAACCAAGCAGTACGCTTATTTTAATGAGGGTAGCAGTTAATTAAAATGTTTGTTTTTGACTCAAGTGAAAATACTGCATGTAGCAGTATTTTCATGCTACTGAGAGGGCCATTTAATATTATACTAGCACTCTGAAATATTATGGTATGTCTGTAGTTTTGACTAAATTAAAAGTTTCATAATATAAATGAAACGCATGTTACTAAAAGATTTATGAATATAACTGTGGATGGATGGTGAGGAAGAGGAAGGCCAAAGAAAAGATGGATGGACTGTGTGAGGAGTGATATGAAGGAAAAGGAAGTCAGTAATAGCGTAACGAGGGACAGAACGGTATGGAATAAGAAAACGTGTTGCGCCGACCCCAAGTAACATGGGATAAGGGCAGGAAGATGAATATAAATTCCAAGTTAGTTCCTCTAACTCAACTCCACCACGAAGAATCATCAAATTCTCAGTTACAGCTTGTTATTTATTGACTTTTTCGATGTTATTTTTCCGTTGCCATGGTGACTGAGTACAGTGGAGTAGAGGAAGTACCATTTTTTTGCGTTTTGGACACCGACTTGAAAAAATTAAGTTATTTTTTACTTTATAGTTTTGTATTTGGAAGTCGGTAATATTTTATTGCAAAAAGGTTTTTTTATTTTTCACTTTTTATTTGTACGTACCTAATAGGCAAGTTAGTAAGGGAACTATTTCGAAAGAATAGATTTCATGAAACTTGAACATAACCGGTGAAATGAGAGATCTGCTTACCCCTTAAGAGCGAACTGGCGTGATGTTATGTTATGAAATGTTATAAACAACAAACAGACATGCGATTGCAGCAATCCCGAGAGATTTGCCGTTATTAATTGAAGAGTTCTGTTGTATATCTCCGAAGTTCTTCATCAGATCTTCACAAAATTAAAATGGGACCAATTTCAAAACATACTTTTTCAAACAAAAAAAGAATTTTCAAAATCGGTACACAATTGACGAAGATATCGGTGAAGAAACACAAAAAAAAAAAGAAAAAAAAAACAAACTTGAAGTCGAACATAGAACCTCCTCCTTTTTGGGAAGTCGGTTAAATACTAATGCAATTTACTGGGAAACATTATATGATTACTAGGAACACAATAATTATAGGAGTCTTGACTAGCTGCAGTTAATAGCTTCAATTCGTTTTGTTTGTATGTGCTGTTTTAATGTAGTTAAATATAACACAGATTGTACTTTGTATCAATTGAATACCAGTATTTTGTCCGTCTTACTTATATACTGTGGTGTCGAGCTGTATGCCATGTTACTACCTTTGCCCTAATAGTTTGTATATTGTAACAGCCGCCATCTTTAATAAAAGTGTGTCTAATACCGTTGCCGTTTGATTAGCATGTACAATTCCCTACAACTGCATGTGCAATCTTAACAGCGACCTACTGGGTGATATGATACTCCTTGGCTAAACTGATAGACAATGTTTATGGGAAATCAGTGAAACAGTTTTCATTCCTTACCCCCTTGCCTGCTTGAAACTTGTATCCACTCGAGACACAATGGCTGTTTTATTGTTTCAGTAATTACGGGCATTCTACCGGTGTGCAAACGGTCCCGAGACAAACAAAAATATCCGTATAATCGACTAACAGAATAAGAAATGTTGGTACTGAAGGGATGTTCAAGGAAAAACCGGCAGCATCATATTATCTTTTAATACCTAAGTATGCCTTTTAAATAATAATATTGGTCCATTAACATAGTCATAATTAGTGCCAAAGCGCCAACTGATGAGGTTTGGCACGAATATGATTGGTCAAAATTTGGCAATACAGCATTGTGATAAACTTTCAACCCACAAATCTTTACAAACAAACTGACATTATTTTATTAGCTGCTCACCGCAAATTCAATTGTATCTTTGTAAACCTACATTTGCAGGGCTTTACTATAAAAAATTAATCCCTATATTTTAATCCTATGTACCACGGTTAAACTACATATTAGTGGAACTACCCACGACCACAGAAAATCTGCATAACATTTTTAACCACCAAATTAATTATTTTCACGAAGAGAGAAATCCACGCACATGATATAATTATCCATAAAGCAACCTCTGAAAGTCAAACTATATTTCATCTTTACTTCCCTTTGTTCATTGTTTATCCTCAAACAATAGCTATCATTTTCATTAATGAAAATTGGTTGATATTTAATCCAAGAATAAAGGAGAGAATAGTTAATTCAAAACCTCGCTGTTTTGCTGATTTTCTCATTATATTTCATAAAGGAGTAGATCGCTCACCGATCGCTTCGAGAAATTATCGTTGAATAATTAAATCCGAAAGGGCGGCCATCTTTGATTCACGTCTTTAGTAATCAACTAGGTAACAGTACAAATATTTGGAATCGTTAAACCATCTTGTTATGACGTGGAGTTCGTTGATTGGTGTTTAATTTGAGGTAGTTTATTTAGCGAAATATCACACAATTTAAAATATCACACTCACTCGCAAATAATAAAAAAGAGAAAAATGTTCAAAGTTGAACAGCGGCTGCACCCCCTCCCACTCAAAGTGCACCTCACTAACATCAGAGGTCTGCACTCAAATCTCATAGCAGTCCATCATCACCTAGAGACTGATAAGCCGGCTCTCTTTTTTCTTTTGGAGACGCAGATCAGATGTCCGTCAGATGTATCGTACCTAACCTGTGTACCTAACATACCCAGGGTATACCCTGGAGCACAATTTTAAGCAACGCGTGGGTGTATGCATGTACGCCCGAGACGACATCTGTTATCGGCGTCTCCGAAACCTTGAGGACTCTAGGTTCTCTGTGCTGTGGGCTTTGGTGGACATGGGCCTTGATAAAATTGTTTACGCCTGTGTCTACCGCTCGCACAGCGGGGATCAGGAGACAACCAGGCTCACTGAATACCTTAGTGAGGCGGCTGATACGGCACAGCAGCGGTACCCTTCTGCCCAATTGGTGTTACTGGGGGACTTCAATGCCCACCACCAGGAGTGGCTTTTCCCGTACCAGCGCACTGATCATGCTGGGCGGGAGACGAAAAAGCTTGCGCTTGCGTTAAATCTCGCCCAGCTGGTCCAGGGGGCAACGAGGGTGCCGGATGTTAATTCGCACACAGCCAATTGCTTGGACCTTCTGCTGACTACAGATCCAGACCGCTACTCGGTGTCGGTATCTTCACCTTTGGGTAGTTCCGACCATTGTCTGGTGAAGTCTGTATCCGTCCACTCCCCACCCGATCCCAGCCCAAGAGGCGCTCGGCGGGTTTGGCGGTACAAGTCAGCAGATTGGGATGGGATGCGTTCTTTTTTCGCATCGTATCCTTGGCAGCCTACTTGCTTCTCTTTGGTTGATCCTTCGTCGTGTGCGGACGCCGTGTCGGATGTGTTGCGTCAGGGAATGGAGTACTTCATTCCATTCTTTGACGTTGCAATGTCTAGCGCTGACCGGCCATGGTTTGGCGCCGAGTGCAAGCGCGCCAACACGCTTAAACATGAGGCGTACCTGGCATGGGTCGACGCTCGGAAGCGCAAAGCGGGCGACGTGGGTCAGCGCAAGAGAGCCTACAATAGGGCTGCCAAGTCCTGCAAGAAGGTGATGCGAAGATCTCGGTTTGACCACATAAGCCGTATTGGGACCAAACTTGCTTCCTACCCAGCGGGTAGTAAAGCGTTTTGGTCCCTGGCTCCAAATGAAGAGAATCGAACTTCTGCCGTCCCTCACTACCATCACTGCTGTAGCCTGACGGGTCACTGGCCCACTCCGCTGAGGAGAAAGCAAACTTGTTTGCCTCTCTTCTTGCGGAATCTTCGCGTCTGGATTCTGGTGACGCGCGGCCCACTCCTTCTCCTGATTGTTGCGAGACGAGTATGTCGAACATTCGTATACATCAAAAGGACGTTCGTAGGGTGCTGCGCAATCTTGACGTGAACAAAGCTAGTGGCCCCGACGGAATTCCAGCAATTGTTCTCAGAACCTGTGCGCCTGAATTGTCTCCGAACCTGACACGCCTGTTTCGCCTTTCATATGAGACATCATATATCATAGAAAAAAAGGACATCGGCGTAATCGTCAATTACAGCATGACTGACAGAATTGTTTAAATATTTACCGAATAAAATGCCAAATAATATATCAAGCATGAACAAAAATAAAGGCAAAAATAGAAATAGCGACAATATTTTCCAAAAACAAACATGCAGAACTCACAATTTCGATGTGCAAACTTAATTCACTACTAAATATGTATTACTAATTAACTTAATATAAGGAATTATTAAAAAAATATTTTAATAATTCCTTATATTAAGTTTTGATGAAAAAAGTGAAATATAGTAAAAAAACAAACCTACAAAATTTTCAATTATTTGATGATTGGATTACTATGTTAAGATTAGTAATCCGGAAAACTCAAACTGGGAGTAAATACGCCTTACACTTTGCACATAATAAAATAATATTTTACAGAAACTACCAAACCAAAATGTTCTGTTCCAGACATAATCAATGCAACTACAATTTTAAAAACTCAGCTATCCTTACTAAGTACAACACGAAAAGTATAATTTTTATCTACTAACAAAGCGGGAGCTGGCTGAGGCCACGGCCCGGCCAACCCAAGCTGAGCCGAGACCTGCGGCAGAGAGCGCCTCCTCCTCCAAACTTGAGGATATCATTCGCAATGTTGTGATGGAGGAGAGGGTCTTCACGAGGGCCTGCATATCAGGCATAGAGGACCGGATCCTGCCCGAGAGGAGCTACCGACTGCCGCTTGCGGAGAACAAGAGGAAGGGTGTGCCGGGGCCGACCTCACAGAGTGAGGAGGACTCTCTTCTCCCTGCCACCACCCCGAAAAACCAGCAGGGCTGGACAAAGGTCACCGGTAATAAAGTACTCGCCATACACCCACTTAATAGTACCGTATTTTTGTATACTAACAAAGCGGAAGTCTCGATGCCTCATTCCTCACATTCACACATCGCCCGTTTCCTTTGTGATGCAAATCGCGCGTCGTGCGATTATATCACGCGTCTTTGTCGTAGATCGCAGCTGTTGTGCGATAAGATCGTGCGTTTGATTGACTATCTCTCGAATTTTGGATCCGAGCATATTGAGTGAGAGGTAATAGATGTTCTGTTTAAATATAAAGGGTTTTTTTTTGTGTCACTCCGGCTACTTTCTTTGGTTTATATTATTTGCATACCTAAGTATAATTGTAAGGATTGACATTTAGTACCACTTGAACTAAAAAATTAACTCAGAGTTCACACGAGTTTGCACGAGGCTGAACTTTTTTGAAAGTTTGTCATACAATATTGCTATTTTATAATCTCGTGTTAGTAACTAACCCCGAGTTAAGTTTTTCGTGCAAGTGGGCCTTACTTACTCATTTTTTTTTGCCACGACTAACTTACATACATACTCTCATCCAAATAAATGTCAGTCTGTTTGTATGGTGTAACCAAATCTGATGATTTTTGGAACAGGTATTACGAAATTGTCTCGTTTCGAATCCCCAGGACTAACGTTACCGACGGATAATTTTTGACATTCAGAAGGGCAAAGCCGCTAGCAGAAGCACACATTATTCGTAAAGATGTACTATGCAATATTATAAACATCTATGTAGAGTGGATAATCGAGTACGGAGCATCGATTCGGTAGCGAACCGGCGATTTGATTTACATAAGAGCGATGTAAGGTGTGGAACGAATCCCAGTGATTCTGAGAACGGTACAGAGGGCATTATTAATGCTGTTTCCATACGATGGCCGTTCCAGTACTAAGTTCTAATATTTGAGTCGGTATCTGCCTACATTGATAACAAATTGAAGTAAGACTATCCTATCATATCGTTTGTGTGATATTTCTGATGCATAATTTTGCTCCCTTCGCCAATTACTCTTCGCATGTCCTGATATCAAATAATAGAGCTCAAGATCAGCACGCGCGGCTATTAGACTATCAAAACTGTCACCTGCGTAGGGTCAAAGTTCTGCTGAGTACCCTGCGCAAACTATTTTTACTTATCCATTGTTTTGTTCTTCATCGCAATAACACTAGCTTAAATATCTTTGCGAGGCCAAAGCTAACGAAAGCTCGACATGGCTAAATTCTGGTCGAATCTTATAGGTACAAAATATGTTGTTTTAGGGTTCTGTAATCAACAAGGAACTCTAATAGTTTCGCCATGTCCGTCTGTCCGCAGCTTAGTTCAGAGACCCTTAGTACTACAACGCTGGATTTACATATTAATCACGCCATACACGTAAAGTGGGAATGTTTTTTCTCGTCTATCCGATGGTGTGGGGTATCGTTAGATAGGCCATTCTAAAATATTACGTGTCTGTGAAAATTATTTTTCGATTCAGGATTTCGTTTGTGTTAAATTAAGCTATCAATTGCAAATTTTTGTTAGAGTCAAGTGTCCACCTCCTGCCAGCTAAATGGTTTCTTTTGGATATGTGAAAAAAATCACGGCAGTGGTGTATAGAACGAAATTAAAAGGAAAACTATCACAGCCAAGTAGGCTTTACAAGTTTACGAATAACGACTAACTTATAAAATGTACTAGGAAAAGTAAAACATTTTCTTTTCGTTACAGCAATGTTCGGTGCTTTCATTGTTTTGGTGAATGTAGTAGCTGTTTGTACGGAAACCTCAGTGCACGACAGCACGAGTCCAACTCCCACTTGGCCGGTTTTTTTTATATTATTGTTACGCTCGCGTTTGACCACTGTCTTACTTGATGGTAAGCTATGATGCTGGTTGAAGGTACACAAGCTTGCCAAAATACCCCACACTATTGACGTAAAGGTTGTAGGTATTAGGAAACTTAGACTCCAGCAGGGGATTACACTCCTTAGGTTTACGCACTATGCAAGTATTCCCAAAACGTTTAGTGCGAATCGGTAGGATATCCACCATGTCTGATGATGGAATGTAAATGGAATAATAGACACAAAGAAAGAGATTATTTATACAGTTTCATAAAATGTAAAGCCCCCATTAGGCCGTAACACGTCCAGAACATTAACAAAGAACCACCACCATTCCAAAAAGTGTAGTGATTTTTATTCTTTAAGTTCAAATGCAAAGTTCAATCGTCGATCGTTTCCCACGATTGTTGTCGTTTGAGCGGCTCTTATTTACATAACAACGACAGTGTTGCCAACTGTGCGACGTGACGGATGAGATGCTGAGATTGTTGCCAGACTGCTGGTGTGACCAGATGGGGATAATGTGGATAATTATAGAAATAATGGTTTATGGTTGGTGTTTTTTAGGGTTCCGTGCCTCAAAAGGAAAAAACGGAAACCTTATAGAATTACTTTGTTGTCTGTGTGTCAGTCTGTTTGTCAAGACACTTTTTCTCGGGGACGCATATTTTACACTCGCAAGGCAATCAAAATCTGTTCTTCCTGTTGATTAAATAAAGATAAAAAAATATTAATTTTTCCCCTCAATTCTATTTATCTTATCGTTAGAGCAATGTTCGGTACCTCATATTTTATGAACTTTAATTATTTTGGTGAATGTAGCTGTTTGTAGTGATTTGTAGCGATGAAGAACTACTTTGTGCCCTATTTAAGGGACATAGCATTTTCCAGTAAAGAACCAAAATAGAGTTAGCGTGATCCTGTTTCATAAGAACGGACCTGGTCTTCAATGACTGAAGATCAGTTTCGGTTTAGTGGTTTCTTTGAATAATTATATTATTGTAGATACTATGGTTGTCATCGTTTCATCATTTCAGCAGGATGTGATCCACAGTCACCGCTGAACATACTCGTAGGCGTCGTTGAAGTATCGCCACATCAACCAGTCCTGCCCCCTAGCCATGTTTCAAACGTTCTGTATCGAGTATATTTCTACAATCATGAACGCCTTCTATTTGTATGGTCTGACTACGCGACTTAACATTCAGATGTGTCATTCCCATACATTGATTCGTTTTCTAATAGCGTTATCGATTGTAGATTCTCAACTTGGCTACAGGTGCTGTGTTTCTCTTGTATTGCGGCTTCTCGCGAATTTCAACAGGCCCATTGGTCTACCTTGTGGAAAGCTTACTAAAGCCTTATATACTAAAGAGCTTTGGTCTCTCGGCTGCTAGTCCGAAAATAGCGAATCGGCCCCTTTTAAAAATATTATTTTTTTCAGTGGCGATTCGTACGAAGTTAATTTATCGGTGTGCGAATCAACTACTTCAAAATTATGTAGTGGGCAATTGGCACACACATTTTGTTTTATGCAATAACGTTAAGATAAAGTACACTCAAGTACAGTACAGTACAGTAGTACTCACGTATTAATGCTTAAATATTGTTATTGATATGAAATGAGACACAAATTAATAAAATATCTCTTTAATAAAATATTTCTTTATTAAAATAACTCCTATATGATTTTAGGACGAATTCCACATTGCCTAATGTGGAACCCAACTGAACGGAAACTGATTGAATGGCACCTGATGTATGCCACATACGGTACCTATCGATATTTTGTCACAATTTTATTCCACCTAATTAAACGGCATCTACGGATCAGTAGGTACTTACTAGTGTTGAAACGTTTATTTTTTTTGGACATCGAAATCAAAGATTCGATTAAATTCAGTATATACACACATCAACACTGTCTAGGGATATTTCATACTCAATTAAATAACTCAAAAAGTACTGGCCGCATTGGAATCTTTTATACACCGATTTGTTTGTAATTTATCTCAGACTAATTCCAAATTCAATTTTTTTTAAATTCTTTTGTTTCGGTGGCATAAAAATGTCTTGATGTGTAGGAGAGGGAATTTTCATTTGTGCGAAATTTAGAAAACAATACGAATTACGTTTAGTTACAGTTTTTTTTTCATTTTTAAACGAAAGATAAAGTTAAAATTGAGGTATTGTAGCCATGCAACGCCAATATTTAACGAGGGCGGAGATGTTACGAGCTGTGGGAATGCTGTAAGCTGGGTCTGTTCAGCGTAATGTTGCTGAGGCCATAAGGACCCACCAAAATATAATTTCAAGATTGTGGATACGCTATCGTGCCACAGGTGAAGTAGCGGAGAGGCACCGGGGGCCAAGTCGCATCACTACCCCCAGACAAGACCGATTTTTGCAAATTACTGCGCGCGCTCAACCAAATGCAACGGCGACTCAATTGGTCCAAAGGCTGCGAGTGGAACACCAAGTGCTTGTGAGTGACCAAACTGTAAGAAGGCGACTGCATGAAAGCAATCTACGCTCTCGTAGACCACTCCGGGTACCACCTTTACGGAGAGGCAATCGTGGACGACGATTAGAATGGGTTCGGAACCACGTGGACTGGGGCCGTGAGCAATGGTCCAATGTGCTGTTCACGGATGAATCCAGGTTCGGCTTCCATCCAGATTCACGAAGGACGCGTGTTTGGCGAGTTCCTGGACGATGGAGCCGTCTTCAGAACCCTCAGGAAGTTCACCCATACCAAGGAGGAACAATTATGGTTTGGGCAGGATTCGTCTTGGAGGACGGACGGATCTCGTTTGGGTGCGGGGCAATATGACGGCAGAACGATACGTCCAACAGGTGCTGGGGCCCGTAATCTTGCCCCACAGAACACAAATGGGGCAAGATTTCCTGCTCATGCACTACAATGCCCGGGCACACACGGCGAGAACGGTAGCAGCTTGGTTACATACACACAATGTTAGGGCCTTAGACTGGCCTGCTCAATCGCCAGATCTAAATCCCGTTGAGCATTCGTGGGATATGCTGCAAAGAAGAGCTCTGAAGGAAGTTCCTGAAAATCTGGCTACAGAAGATCAACTTTTTGCGCACCTCAGAAGGACATGGGACAATATTCCGCAGCAAGACATTGACAACCTTGTTCTAAGCATGCCGAATCGTTGCCGATGTGTTATGAACATCATCTATTCTATTCTATTCTAAATGATTTTTCTATTTTTTTCAGTTTTTACTCATAAATTAAAAGTTAATTCATATACGGTTTCCATCTATGCTTCATTTTTTTTCCATAAAATCCTGAAATTTTAATCGAAGCCATTATTAAAAAATGGTAGTATATTAAATAACGTATCTTTTAAATATATGCATGTCATATAAATAATTAACACATTGATAGTAATGCGCATTTTTAAAAATATCCCTAGACCATGTTGATGTGTTTAGATATTCTGTTTAAATATAAAGGGATTTTTTGTGTCACTCCGGCTGCTTTCTTTGGTTTATATTATTTGCATACCTAAGTATAATTGTAAGGATTGACATTTAGTACCACTTAAACTAAAAAATTAACTCAGAGTTCACACGATTTTGCACGAGGCTGAACTTTTTTGAAAGTTTGTCATACAATATTGTCAATTTAATCTCGTGTTAGTAACTAACTCCGAGTTAAGTTTTTCGTGCAAGTGGGCCTTACTTACTCATTTTTTTTTTGCCACGACTAACTTACATCCATACTCTCATCCAAATAAATGTCAGTATGTTTGTATGGTGTAACCAAATCTGATGATTTTTGGATAAGGTATTACGAAATTGTTTATCCCCAAGACTAACGTTACCGACGGATAATTTTTGACATTCAGAAGGGCAAAGCCGCTAGCTGTAGCACACATTATTCGTAACGATGTACTATGCAATATTATAAACATTTATGTAGAGTGGATTATCGAGTACGGAGCTTCGATTCGGTAGCGAACCGGCGATTTGTTTTACATAAGAGCGATGTAAAGGTGTGGAATGAATCCCAGTGATTCTGAGAACGGTACAGAGGGCATTATTAATGCTGTTTCCATACGATGGCCGTTCCAGTACTAAGTTCTAATATTTGAGTCGGTATCTGCCTGCATTGATAACGAATTGAAGTAAGACTATCATATCGTTTGTGTGATATCTCTGATGCATAATTTTGCTCCCTTTGCCAATTACTCTTCGCATGTCCTGATAACAAATAATAGAGCTCAAGATCAGCACGCGCGGCTATTAGACCATCAAAACTGTCACCTGCGTAGGGTCAAAGTTCTGCTGAGTACCATGTACAAAATATGTTGTTTTAGGGTTCTGTAGTCAACAAGGAACTCTAATAGTTTCGCCATGTCCGTCTGTCCGCAGCTTAGTTCAGAGACCCTTAGTACTACAACGCTGGATTTACATATTAATCACGCCGTACCTACACGTAAAGTGGGAATGTTTTTTCTCGTCTATCTGATGGTGTGGGGTATCGTTAGATAGGCCATTCTAAAATATTACGTGTCTGTGAAAACTATTTTTCGATTCAGGATTTCGTTTGCGTCAAATTAAGCTATCAATTGCAAATTTTTGTTAGAGTCAAGTGTCCACCTCCTGCCAGCTAAATGGTTTCTTTTGGATATGTGAAAAAAATTACGTCGGTGGTATATATAACGAAATTTAAAGGAAAACTATCACAGCCAAGTAGGCTTTACAAGTTTACGAATAACGACCAACTTATAAAATGTACTAGGAAAAGTAAAACATTTTCTTTTCGTTAGAGCAATGTTCTTTGCTTTCATTGTTTATAAACCTCAGTATTTTTACTTAATTATTTTGGTGAATGTAGTAGCTGTTTATACGGAAACCTCGGTGCACGACAGTACGAGTGCAACTCGACAGAAAACTTGTACTTGGCCGGTTTTTTTCATATTGTTGTTACGCTCGCGTTTGACCACTGTCTAAGAGCTCTTACACACGAGCGGCATGTTCCCAACGGCAGAGGTAACTGCAGCCGTCGACGGCTGCAGTTACGCTCGTGTGTAAGAGCTCTTACTTGATGGTAAGCTTTGATGCTATTTGAAGGTACACAAGCTTGCCAAAATACCCTACACTATTGACGTAAAGGTTGTAGGTATTAGGAAACTTAGACTCCAGCAGGGGATTACACTCCTTAGTTTTACGCGCTATGAAAGTATTCCCAAAACGTTTAGTGCGAATCGGATAGGATATCCACCATGTCCGATGATGGAATGTAAATGCAATAATAGACACAAATAAAGAGATTTTTTATACAGTTTCATAAAATGTAAAGCCCCCATTAGGCCGTAACACGTCCAGAACATTAACAAAGAACCACCACCATTCCAAAAAGTGTAGTGATTTTTATTCTCCAAGTTCAAATGCAAAGTTCAATCGTCGATCGTTTCCCACGATTGTTGTCGTTTGAGCGGCTCTTATTTACATAACAACGACAGTGTTGCCAACTGTGCGACGTGACGGATGAGATGCTGAGATTGTTGCCAGACTGCTGGTGTGACCAGATGGGGATAATGTGGATAATTATAGAAATAATGGTTTATGGTTGGTGTTTTTTAGGGTTCCGTGCCTCAAAAGGAAAAAACGGAACCCTTATAGAATTACTTTGTTGTCTGTGTGTCAGTCTGTTTGTCAAGACACTTTTTCTCGGAGATGCATATTTTACACTCGCAAGGGAATCAAAATCTGTTCTTCCTGTTGATTAAATAAAAATAAAAAAATATTGATTTTCCGCTCAATTCTATTTATCTTATCGTTAGAGCAATATTCGGTACCTCATATTTTATGAACTTCAGTAACGTTATTTAATTATTTTGGTGAATGTAGCTGTTTGTAGTGATTTGTAACGATGAAGACCTACTTTGTGCCCTATTTAAGGCACATGGCATTTTCCAGTAAATAACCAAAATAGAGTTAGCGTGATCCTATTTCATAAGAACGGCCCTGGTCTTCAATGACTGAAGATCAGTTTCGGTTTAGTGGTTTCTTTGAATAATTATATTATTGTAGTTACTATGGTTGTCATCCTTTCATCATTTCAGCAGGATGTGATTCACCGTCACCGCTGAACATACTTGTAGGCGTCGTTGAAGTATCGCCACATCAACCAGTCCTGCCCTCTAGCCATGTTTCAAACGTTTCGTATCGAATCTCTTTCTACAATCATGAACGCCTTCTATTTGTATGGTCTGACCACGTAACTTAACATTCAGATGTGTCATTCCCATACATTGATTCGTGTTATACATTGTTTACTAGCGTTATCGATTGTAGATTCTCAACTTGGCTACAGGTGCTGTGTTTCTCTTGTATTGCGGCTTCTCGCGAATTTCAACAGGCCCATTGGTCTACCTTGTGAAAAGCTTACTAAAGCCTTATATACTAAAGAGCTTTGGTCTCTCGGCTGCTAGTCTCTACAGTATACCGCGCGATCAGCTGATATTTACCAAAAATATACTTCTAGTTACTTCGACATACGTACATGCAAGCAGCAAAATTATGTGTTCTAAATAATTTGCAAAACTGTTAATAAATTACCATAATATGTAGTTAAAAGATTATTTTATAATCAGTTGTTGTAAAAATCATATTGTGATAAACTTTGAAAGGTGTTTTTTGTAGCCTCATGAAGTGTACTGTGTTACACACTGTTTTAATGTTGCCTAGGGTAAGTGCATTTTTGATCAATTTAACTTAAAACTAAAGGGCGCACGGTTGGCGCAGTGGTTGAGCGATTGACTGCTGCGCTGCGTGTCGCGGGTTCGATTCCCGCACGGAACAAATATGGGTGTTGTGTATCTGAGTTTATATGTTTGTAAACGCACCCACGATACAGGAAGAAATTCCTAGGGTGGGAAAAAAAAAAAATAATGTAATTTGAATATGAATAAGCTAAAGACCTCAAATTTTAGTCTTAGTCAAAAAACAAAAGCAGTAGCATGTTTTATTGGGTTATTGGACGATTCGCACGAATTTTACTTGTCCAAAAATTGCGAATCGACTCCTTTTAAAAATATTATTTTTTTCAGTGGCGATTCCCACGAACTTAATTTATTGGTGTGCGAATCAACCACTTCAAAACTATGTAGTAGGCAATTGGCACACACTTTTTGTTTTATGCAATAACGTTAAGATAAAGTACACTCAAGTACAGAAGTATTAAGGGTTAAATATTATTGTTGATATGAAATGAGACACAAATTAATAAAATATGTCTTTATTAAAATAACTACTATATGATTTGAGGACGAATTCCACATTAGGCACCCACCTGTTTGAAACTGATTGGATGGCACCTGATGTATGCCACATACGGTACCTATCGATATTTTGTCGCAATTTTATTAAACGGCATCTACGGATCAGTAGGTACTTACTAGTGTTGGAACGTTTATTTTTTTTGGACATCGAAATCAAAGATTTGTTTAAATTCATTAGATAGTTTAATAACATGATAACTGTTTTAGGTAGATGTTGACATTATAAGCATTTATACCCAAACTACCAGGAGGCCAGAATCATGAAGAAGTCTTAGTATTTGCGGGGTTGGAATCAATACCGGTAAATAATAACTACTACTACCTGGAGCCAAACCACCAGGAGGGCAGAATCATGAAGAGTTATTTGAAGGACTAGAATCATAAGAGACTAATGGAGTACTAGGACCTCAGAATGGAAAATCGCCCGGTACTCTTTTCACAGTTCATGATTCCAGCTTAGCTTCCTCATGATTATAATCTCAGAAAACGCATGAATGCATGGGAATAACACATATGAACGTTAAGTCACGTGGTCAGACCATACAAAGACAAGGCGTTAACGATTGTATAAAGAGATTCGATACGAAACGTTTGTAAGTTGGCTAGGGGGGGGGGGGGGTGGTACTTAAGTTAGTCTTTACCGGTTCCGGAATGAGCTAATAGCGTGTAGAGCTTTCTCTTTTATTTTAATAGTAGCGAATATCGTTGTCTCCCTATTATTGTTTTGTCGCCTGTTTATCATATGTAACGTGCATAACTCCACGTTTTAAGTGGTAATTACTTATATAATGCATTGTTTTCCTAGTTATTAGTAAAATATCTATTAACTTCGATTAATTCTTCATATTATTTCCGAGACGAGTGAGCATGACTGTACTATTTTATTTTTAAAAGGGGTCGACCCGCACGTTTCAGGCGAGTTTAATTTGTGCGAATCTTCCAATAACCCGTTTTATTAAATCAATGTACACGAGTTATTTTTATTCAGGCCGTTCTAGGGATTGTTTTACATACATACGAGTACTTCACGAAGATACTCTAAACACAGATTTTCTGATCAATTACAACAGGAGCTTTAACCTACTCAACTATTCATCCCAAGAGACTCCAGCAAACTTAATAAGTCCCTCGCTAGCCAGCCAATCGATCAAAATGGCTGATCTAATCGCGCTATCAACGGCCGAGCCAAATGGCGCTCCGATTTACATAACAACAGTCCGAACGAGTCTACTGCTACTCGAAATAGACGGCGACACTCCAGCAATGCCCTCTGTCGTGTAAAACGGACAATAGATAAGTTGCTGAAATATGGGTGAATATAATATAATAATCAGGATGAACGAAAAATAAATCGTTTTAGGTACATAGTCAATTCATTTCTTTATTAACCCCTGACGAAAAAATAGGAGTGTTATAAGTTTGACGTGTGTATCTGTGTCTTTGTGTATCTGGCTGTGGCATCATAGCTCCATAGCAAACGGATGAACCGATTACGATAAAAAAAAACTTTTTTAAAGGTGATTTTATGGATAGTGTTCTTAGTTATGTTTAATCGGTTGAGCTGTTCAAAAGTTATTCGCATTTTACTTTTTAAATTAGGGTATTTTTGCATAATATCGTGTAATAATTACGTGTTTTGATGGATTGCTGATCAAAACGTGTTTACTACTAAATAAATTATGTAGTTCAAAGAGGTATTTGTGTCGGGGGTTTCTTACATTTTAATGTTTACTTGTTGTTTAACATTAAATTGTGCAAATATACCCGTTACCGACATATCCCGAAGAATTGGCAAACTTAAGTGGCAGTGGGCAGCGCACATTGCTCGCAGAACGGATCGCCGATGGGGCAGAAAAGTTATAGAGTGTCAACCGCGAACCGAAACACGTTGCGTCGGAAGGCCTTCCACTAGTTGGAACGATGACCTGGTGAAGGTTTCGGGGATCCGCTGGATGCGGGACGCACGGGATCGGCCAATGTGGCGACGCTTGGAGGAGACCTATTTCCAGCAGTGGACGTCTTTCAGCTGATATGATGATGATGGCAAAAGGCTGGCCTAATAAATTGAACTTAAACATAACTGGTGAAACGTAGGTGTATATAGTAGTACACCCACGTTTGATATCTCTGAAATAACAAAGCAACTTTATTGACACTATAGGTTTATGGTGCGTCCACACTTCACAGACTTTCATAAAATTCTATAGAATTTCGTCATCTTTACAACACAGCAGTACAGACAAATGTCGGAGTCAAGATATGTCAAGTTTGTGTAGAGTAGACGCACCATTATGCAGATTTAACAACTCGTCATACTTATGCTCATATTAAATACCCAGTAATCAAACTTGAAAGGCGACAAGCGTAAACACGCCGATTCATAAATTCATACTATAGATGATTAACTCCAATACGATTACATCCATTTAAACAGATTAATTAATTATGTTCGCTCGATTAAACCTGTGTTCATATAATGTAGGTAAATCATATGCCTATTTGGACATGACAGCCTGGTACAAGTGAGTGACTACTTGATCGATGGCAATATTTCTAAGAGTGAAATTACTTATGAGTATTATTAACAACTTTCACAATGGAACCAACTCGGGCATACACCTATAAAAAATGTTGTATACTATATTTTGTGTTATAAATATTAAATTATCTAGCTATTTCTTCAATTTAATATGTTAAATTAAACCTGATTTTAATATTAAAAGTACTGTGATGACTATTGAATTTAAGACTTACTCCAAAGTATTTGTTTAAATTCAGTAGTGTGAACTTTACCCCAGATAGATTTCCATCTGTAGAATCCACTCCTTATAAGGAAACTGCCCATCCTGTTCCTACATTGCACCAAAATACCACCTAACTGTTCTACGTTTCAATAATATTTCGATAATATAGCAAAATCATTGTAAAAATCAAGCACTTGAGTTAATTTTGGTTGCAGTAACTGCAACGTCATTACAAGTAAGCGACCGCTCTGATAGTTAAATTGATAAGCGATTTTATTAAGCAAAAAGCAAGTTCGACCACATGGACAAAATACGACCGATTTGCACTCGACATTCTACAAAAATAGGCCACTGTTCAGTTTTAGCTATTCGTGAACACGTTGCAACAAAATATTATATATAAATTCTATTTTGGCAAATATCTCATAATAATAACTTAGTATGAATTAACACTGTAAAAAACGCGGTCAATAAAACAATATTGCTGAAATGGTATGGTGGGCCGTAGCACAGTGGGCTGAAATTTACTAATAACTTATGAATATGAATAATAAATATAATTTCATTAAAAAAACGTTTTATTTCATTTATAATCTGTTTCAATTAAATGTAAAAAAAATATCGAAATATACAACTTGGTACAAAACTAGATTTATATCCTCATTCTTATTGATAATTATGAGCTATTAAACCAACAAAACATTGTGAGTTGAAAAGTTAATTTACAAGAGGCCATGCCTCTATAGAAATGATAGAATTTCAAGTGCAAACTTGTACGATATCGATTATCGATGCAAACTAAAAAAAATCTTCATTTCACCATTGCTTTTCAAAGCAAGGTACCGTTTGCTTACGTCCAATACTTCACAAGTACAGTCACAAACAAACTTAAATGACCAGTAATGGCACGCTCATTATTCCTAAACCTAAACGGTTTTGTTACGCAGTGTATACTGACATCAAGGCCAAGGTGACCACGCTTGCTGTTGTAGTCTCAGTCAGTGTTGCTCGATGCCGATGCAGGTGAAAGGAAGGGATTTCGGAATATATATAAAACGGCGGGCCAAGAGTAGTTGCGGTGTCCGTTTGTTCATAATTAAATATTATTTGCATCATAGATAATTTGTTAGAGAGGTATTAAACAGCTTTAATTATTTATAAATTATATAGGTAAGTAAATCGTGACAACGTGTAGGCGGTTTAAGAGAAATTGTGACATCCATTTATTTATTTATTGATAAGGCACACCAACGACTTATTTACACATTAATATTACAATGAAACATTCAGAAAAGGTCCTGTGTAAGCAAGTCACTTACAGGCATGCACATCACTTACAGAGTAGTTTACACAAATTGAAATAAAAATCTAAAACAAAAATAAATAAATTAAAATTAAATTTTGATCAAATTAAAATCGAACAATGACACCCTAAAAGCTAAATTATTAATATAAATTGAGTAAAAAGTCCATTAAATTATTATTAAACAATACCATTAATATCCAACACGATTGAAAATACAATACCATCGAATTACATTATTTAAATAAATATTGAGACACACACATTATACATACATTAATTAAATTACAATTACATTACTCAATTATATCGCATTATAAAAATAAAATAGTATACAATACGATTCAAAATACAATATTATCAAATTACATCATTGAAATAATTATGAAGACACAAACATTACACATACATTAATTTATTATAATTAGATTATTAAAATTAAAACATTAAAAACCAATGGAAAAATATAACAGTATAAATTATTGGTAAGAGCAAGCAGCCGATCACATTCACAAATCAAGTTCAATGATTTTATTTTTTAGTTTTGTCAGACTATCAAAGATATCCATCGGTAATAAATAAAAATATAGGTAATACCGGTATCGGGAACAGGGTCCAAGGTACCGGCGGTCAAGACTCCAGAGTGAGGAACCTCCGAACAATACGGTCCGTGTCCGTGTACTGCTTATTATTATCTATGTAAATAAATTCTTCTTTCAATAAAAATATAGGAGTCTAAAAAACATAACAGAATGAATACGTTTGTGTTTATACGCAGTCGAGATAAAGACTTGAATACATATTATCCTTACTCTTATGGCCACGATAAAACACAACCACTTATAAAGATCCGCTTGTAAAAATCTGACAGGGAATACTTAGGCGAAGTAATCTTGAAATGAGCTATCATGTCACTTTACACCGACTTCTGTAACACAGGTTTTTACCTAGCTCAGAATTCAAGGTTTCAATTTTCTTGGTGTAAATACTTATTTGTCAATAAAAATATTTGATTTGATTTGATTCCAGCTATTGCTGGCGGTTGATAGCGTTTCAAGATACGGTTCTCAGTTTTTTTTTTCTTCTAGTTAATGGTTGAGAAACTCTCATAATAATAATATATAACACTTTAATTCAGACTTCCAACCTGCTTGTATCTTGAACCAATTCCCTGATATATTGACCATATTAGTTGCCCGCGGGAGCATCGCAATGACCGTTAATTAATGAAATTGCATGTCAGGCTATAAATAGCTCCTTATTGTTATCAAATGTCCATTAATTTAGCGCGAATACGTTATTATAAGCAATACTAATGTAATATGCTTTTCTACAACACGACTTGTGGCGAATTTATCATATATACAATTCGGTTAGTTTGTAATTAATGTGTATCCCTTTGGTTTGAATTTATTTTGTTTGAGGTCGCTCTTGGAATTCAGTTTTTGGGTATAGGATGTTTATTTAATAATGAAGAAACATTCTAAATCTAGAACTTATGAAAATCTTGGTATTCTGAAATTACGTTATGTTGGGATGTATTATCCCCCTGATGGGAAAAGTCTTCCAGCTGCCATTTCATCCAGCTGTTATGGGTCAGGGCTAGCGTGGACCATAGTTTAATCGTTTTGGTTTATCTCACGTCCATCCATCTTCTACAAGGATGATAAATAAGGTAAATATGGTTGATAGTAGCAGTTTTAAATACAAAACAGCTAAGCCTAGAAAAAAGAAACACTTTTTTTACATTTGGAAACCAAAACGAAGCTTCTTCCTTTGCATAATATTGTAAAGTTTTTACCTCCTTCATTGTTAGAAAAATACTTTTCAATACTATTGTAATAATAAGTTTGTATTTTTATAAGCTACGATTATCATCGCAACTTTCTTAGTAGGTAATGGTACCTACATAATTATAGTTTAAATATAAAAAAATAGTTATCTATAAAATTATTATCAACCTTAGTAACATTTTAATGAGCATTCTGAATACAAACTGTATTTCGATGAAGTATAATTTGATATTAGCATTTTAGAGCTATTACCAAGGTTATATTTAAACATGTATAATGTGTCCTCACACACTATACATGTTTAAATATAACAATCTTATATACGATATTATATGCGTTTCCATCGAATATTTATAATACAAATTCTGTTAGTACATTTTTTACCGTCTCCAATATTTTTATTTTTATTGATATTCTTGCGCTTGACCGCTATCTCACATGATGGTAAGCGATGATGTGGTCCACGATGAAGCACGCTTGCCTAGAAGGAACCTATTCACTCGTGACTTAAAGACTCCCAGGTTGTAGGTATCAGTAAATACAGACGTTAGCAGGGAATTTCACTCGTTTACTGTACGCATAATAAAAGTGGAATGTCCATTATGTACCGATGATGCCATACGTCTTGTGCGCTTGTCCGACAAGTATCTCTCAGCAACAGTGATGTGCAGCAAGAACAATATTGGTAAGAGTACCGATCCCTGAGGGACCCCGGCATTAATATCCAGTTTTTCAGACGAGAAGCAATCAATAACTACTTGAATGGACCGGTCCCTCTGAAAGTCTGCAATCCAATCGCACAGAGCACTGGGCATGCCGAATGAAAGAAGCTTACCAATAAGGCTTCCATTCCAGACCCTGGCAGAAGCCTTCGAGGTGTCGAGGGAGACGGCAAGAGCTTCCCCGTGCCCCTCAATGACCTCACTCCAGATGTGAATGGCATACGCTAGAAAATGCACAGTTGACCGATTTTGTCGAAAGTCGTATTGGTGGTCACTGAGGATGCCATAAATTACCCGTAGTAACTCGTTTTTGTCATTTATATTTGTGGCGCCTTTTATATCTGCTAAAATTGACGTTCGTAAGAATTATTCATTTGAGAAATCATTCAGGTCATTGGAGAAATCATTTATCGATTTTATGTTTATTAAAATTTTGATGAATAGAATAAAATATGAACAATGATTTTCGAGCTTTTCATGAACCACCGGAAGTAACGCTAATTACTGTTAGTTAGTTCTTCTTTATCCATCGTATTGACACTAATCATAACAAAATACTTCATTCACTGGCAACAATCATTACCGTAATCATTATCATACAACCTGACTTCGCCCATCGCTGAGCATAGACTACTCTTTTATTATACCAATCCTCATGACCCTGTGCTAGCCACAACCCGCTTGGTAACAATGTAAAATTACTTGTGAGAAAATGGTTGCTGCAAAATGCAGTAAAGGCAGTTGTGGAATCTAAAAAATAAACACCTACATCCCAATAGACTACTTAACGCTAGACTTTTCATATACAAACTTTTAACGTATCTATCCTTTATTAACAAGCTAAAAATACTAAATAAACAATATACCACCGGTTATATTACAACAATATTGTGTCTTCCCATAGCACGCAGTTACGGGAGCTGGCATATAAAATATAATTTCACGAGCTTGCCACCGAGTGCTGCACAGTACACCGAGCATCAAAGCAATGCCATCCTGACACAGCCTGTACACGATTATCAACCTTATATTAACTTAGATAAGTACCAAAATCGTGTCAAATAATTGAGCAAAGGATAGATATAGCTGTGGTTAACCGTGTAGTGCAAATGGAACGATATACATGTATTATAGTGAGTCTTATTGCACACGTTTACCAGAAGTTTTTATTTGCATTACTATGTAAATAACTATCATTATAATACAAAGGTATCGCAAAGGACCTCTTCCCAATAGCAGTATTATTAAACAAGGCTGTCGAAACTTGTTCTGAGCTTTCTTTCAGTCCGTGCTACGCCACTACGTGCTACGGCGTAGCTGCTACGCCGTAGCACGTAGCGCTGTAGCCGATGGCGTAGCTTTAACAAGTTTTTGGCCGCTTACTTTGTTTTATTGAAGAATTTATTTTTGACAATAATCTCGTTTATTCAAAAACTAATTTGTTTGTAAACGATTGAATGTAAAGTTTATTGCCGCATTGTAAACGCGCAGTTTTTATAAGTGTCCATGTAGTAAGGCCTAATTATTCAATACTCAGATAACTTTTACGTAAGAAATAAAATTGACGGTTTGACAACTTTGATATAGAAAATATTTTAAACAGCCTTATTTATTTTTCAGTTAAAAAATATCAGACTATTGAAAAACATTGTGCTAAGTACTTATAATGATTTGTATATGAATTGGACATTATAAACAAGTTACAGAAACAAAAATAGAAAATAGTACCTACTGTAATAAAATAAACATTTTAATATATTAAAGCGATTCTTGTTGATTTTTTTAAAGAGAAACTTCGAGAGGGTCTTTATTTCAAAAGTGAATAGTTTACTTCTAGGCAAGCCTACTTCACCATCGACTACATCATCACTTAACATCAGGCGAGATAGTGGTCAAACGCGAAACAATCACAAATAAAATGAAACTATCATTCCCCCTTGATTGGATAAGTTGACAGCTTACTTCATGATTACTTCGCCTAAGTTTATATCTACAGATACACCTCAGGTAATTAAGGGCATACAGACATGAATTTATATTGGGCTTTGATGTTATACGTACTTACCGAAAAATATCGTTACTATAGCCAAGTGTCCTCAGAGACTAGCATTTATTAGTTTATTTTAGTCTGATATAGTCACAAGTTTCGTAAAAGTTGAAGTTCAAGTGTCCCTAGACTCAAAAAGAGCCATTTTCATTAAAATAAATAGCTTTAGTTTTAAAGCTTCGGATAAGCATGTGTTTCTGTTAAATTTTTTAACATTTTGTGTTGATAAGTTTAACGACTACAATATAAAGTAATATTGCATCGTGTTTTAACAAAGTTGCTTTATGAGCAAATCTGCAATCTAAGCTATGCATTGTTTTAAATAGACTGAATCAAAAATGCTGCGTACTTAATCCATGTAGTACTTCGTATAAGGTCACTACTCCAGCAATTTTCAGCCCTATCGACCAACCGAGCAGTTTGCCATTTCACTGTCACTTATGTTAGGCAATTCTTTGGGCTACGTTTTTCATTCAATCGCACAGGGAAGCTTCAGGCACAGCCTTTTATATTCTACCGGCATTTATACTGCCACGTAAGAACGATAAAATACATTTTTCAATTAAAACATTTTTAATACAAGCTTTTTAGCTTACCGTGCATTGTCCAAACCAAACCTGGAAGCAAAATTTCAGCTCAATAGGTTGGGGATAACTGTTTTAAATTCAGTTGCAAGATTTGACCCAAACAACAAGGCAAGTTGTATTAATAGCTTATAAAAAGACCTGATGTCACACGAATCCTACAGCGCGCAATCAAATTTGTCCGCTCGATTGAACATGCGAGTATACAACCTTGTTACGCATTAATCTTTACTCTATCCATAAAGGCAAACTATTGGGTAACATTAAGGACATTTTTTTCAAAAGATTTCTAAATTTTCACACACAACTGATCTCTTCAAATCTCCTCAAGGAAACATTCAACGTTTTTACACTTCACGTTCATAGTTCAAAGTAAATTGTTTCACTGAAAACGTTAGTTAATTCAACCGTCGGACGTAATCAGTGGACGGGCAGCATCTTGTTAAACTCTAATTAGCGTCCCCTTTGACAATCTGTGTAGTTAAGTAAGAAATTAAGTACGGGCTAGGACTTGGTAACACTACAAATAAATTTAAACTTTAAAATAGAAATTGTAAGGTTGAGTTTGGAGTGGTGTGTGGAGTGACTAAGCTCAAAAGGAGAAGTCCAATGCTGATTGGGTTTTTGGTTTATGTGTCCGGGTTTTAATTTTCGAGGTCTGGATATGTAGTTTGAGGTTGAGACTTGAGAGTCGAGGATTTTGAATGATCCTTGGATTTGTTGTTGAATGGTTTGTTCCGTGGGTCAAGAATAAATAAATTGATTTTTATTGGTATTACTACCACTAGCCTGTTCTATCCCACTTCTGGGCAATGACCTTCATCCACTACTTCCTCTATAAAGAAAAGGCTAGTAAAAACTACCTGCGGGTCTTATTGATGATGTTCTTCAGAAATGTCTGGTGCGCAGTACTAATAATAATATATGACCAGTAGTAGTACATGTAGACATCTGGGACTTGTGGGGCAAGTAAAATGGTTTAATTACAGTTTGCTAATGGATTATTATTATTATTTTCCAACATCGACACACTAAAAGTCTTCTTATAATAAAAATCATTCTTATAGTCTTCATCCTCTCGGCTTAGCTCTCTAACTCCAACTATCACCCCACTGACATTTTTTTGCTCCCTCCTTCTCTCACTCTCATTAGAATTTGAAATAGTAGTTGGCGTTCTGTAGTTTCTGCCTACCTCCATGGAAAAAGTGAGTTTATGCATGCGAATTTAGGATGATAAGGACAGGCGCATGATAGTTGCAATGCTTGTTAAAGGCTGCTAAGTCATAAGTATAATAACATAACATTAAACCAACATTATACACTTCGTTCGCAACACACGTTTTGACTTTGACTTTTTATGTATGTGTATGTAGAAACTACGCTTTAGTTACTGTCCAACAACAAATTATTAACATTTAAATAAAAAACAAAAGCCGGCCAATTTCGAGTCGCACTCGCGCACGCGCACGAAGGGTTCCGTACCATTATCGCAAAAAACAAAAACACGTTTGTTGTATGGGAGCCCCACTTAAATATTTTTATTCTGTTATTAGTTTGTTGTTATAGCGGCTACAGAAATACATCATCTGTGAAAATTTCAACTGACTAGCTATCACTGTTCATGAGATATAGCCTGGTGACAGACAGACAGTTAGACAGACAGACAAACGGACCGCTGAGTCTTAGTAATAGGGTCCCGTTTTTACCCGACTGCCGAAGGAGGGTAATGTGTTTATCAGTCTATGTATGTATGTATGTTCCTATGTGGCGTTCTAGAGACCAAACGCGTCGGCCGATTTTCATGATTCTTACGTCAATCAATTCGTCTTAACCCTGAGAGTGTCACTGGCTACATAAAAATTAGAAAATTAAAAAATGGCGGATTTTGGGCGCCATTTTGAGGGGGAAAATATTTTTTCTTCCAAACCCATCGTGTGGGGTTTCAAAAATGTTATATATTTTTGAAACCCCACACGATGATTTTGCATGCATAGCATGATTTTCTTCTCAACTTCTTCTCACGGATTCGGATTCGGATTCGGATAGTAAAAATAATTAAAATTAATTGGATCATGCATCGTATTCGTCCCTTACTGAAGGCAGATGGAAAATTGGAAATAATAAAGATTTTAAAAAGTTTGTTGAAATATTTACAGTGTTTTCAATGCCGTAAATAAGCTGCCCTACAAATAACCCAGAAATAAACACGAAGTAAACAGACTGTGTACTCCTAATTAAAAAATATGCCGCAATCATTAATTGAAATATTCGAAATTAATAATACGAAAGAGGTTGTGGCTATGTAATAACAGCAGCACGGGGATTTTCAAAGTTAAGCAGTTCTTGCCAAGGTGAGTCCGTGGATGGGTGACCATCAATTATATACCAAGCCTCTTCCGTGCCTCGGAAGTACTTTAAGACGTTGGTCCTGGCTGACATTTCGTGTGTCATTACCGTAAGTGTGTCGGTAGCAGCAACAGTAGGCCTTATTTATCAGAATATCAGCGCAGCGTTATTTCCATTTTGAATATCGCATCTCTGCACATGCTGAGATAGGAGCCTATTTGTTTTCGCACGTGGTTTTATTTTTATTATTGTAAAATTTTTTGTTTGTTTTTGCTTATTTCTCGTGTCTCCTGCGCGAGTCACAAATAAATATTTTTCTTTCTTTTCTTTTCTTTTCTTTTATTTTCTTTTTTCTTTTCTTTTCTTTCTTTCTTCCAGTTTTAAGATTGTCGTTACGGATAGTCAGAAGCCAGGGTATCAAACAACACTCTTGCCAAAGGGAGAGGCGTTAAGTGGTACCTGTAGTTCCTGTGTAGTGTTACTGGGTAATGGAGATCAGAAATAAGCAGTCGCTCCATAAAAACAAGTAAAATTTAAAAATCCGCTACATATTTTTATTACATGGTACTTTTATCTAGTAGTAGACACGCTTCGATCGACAATCTATTGAACACGTAATTATGACACGATATCTTGCGAAAACACCCCGATTCAGACAGTAAAACGCCCATAACTTTTGACCGGCCAAACCGATTTTCATCAAACAAAGCTAAGAACACTCTCGATAAATCACCTTTCAAACAAAAAACTAAATTAAAATCAGTTCCTCGTTTAGGAGCTATGATGCCACAGATAGACACACAAATACACAAACACACTCCTCTTTTTCCGTCTGGGGTTAAATAGTAGAACTTAGCTGAATCGGGTTAGACTTGCAGCCAACCCCAACATAGCTGGTAAATTCTAGGCAGAATTTATTAATTTAAATATTCCAAATTAATATCACAAACACTGTCATAATAAAGCACATTCCTATAACTCATCTGCCCCATCCCATGGACTAGCGTTAAAAGCTAAAATAATCGAGTTGCACACAAAACTCATTCAATTGACATATTCCATTAATACAATCCCGTTTATGCGGGTATGGGTTTAATCCGATTAGTTATATTATGCGTAATGCGTTTGTGACGATTGTCAATACAACTGGTTGGTCAAGTATGTAAGGGGTATGTAGCTAACGACCTGATAGGCAATCATGGTAATCTGGGTCCCCAGTACCAACATAGTTGATATTCAATGTATGAAATTCTGTATATCCCCTTGAGTGCCTGAAACGTGGAACAAATACAATACAAATATGTTTATAAGTTCAAAAAATAACGAGAATACAATATCAATACTCTTTCCATTTTATTAGAATTCCCTGTGCTATAAGTGACACTAGTGATCGAATGCGGGCGGGCACGGCCTACTGTGACAGGTGACAGGCTTGAGTCACACATTTTTTTCATATGGAAAAATCCGTGATAAAACACGTGAGTCAAGCCTATGAAATGAAGAAAAGAAGAAAAAGAAATATTGATATAAATGATGAAACTATGGTAAATCACCAAAACACAAGTACACATACGTTCGGACGTAGTGTTTTTGTGCTAAACTACACACAAAAACATTAATTCTATTTTTTTCGGTCTGCCTTTACTTATTATTTATTTATATATACTTTATTGTACACCAAGATAAAAACAATAATACACAAAACACACAAATAGCAGGCGGCTGGTGAAAGTATTTTGTATTTTTAAGGTTAAAACGTATATTAATTTATTTTAATATTAATTAATTTTATTATTCCATTTTCTCAAACCGTCAGTATCATTGTTTACCAGATCCTAATTAAAACCATTAAAATACAAGTCACACAACAGTAAATCATATGTGAATGCAAACACTGCTCACAATCGTAATCTTAACACAGCAATATCCTAATATTTTAATGTAATTAAATTAGTTACCCAAGATACAGGTTATACCTAGTTTCGGGATCACTGTCCATACAAACTGATGGTTCAAAAACTAGTTACAGCTACGATGATTATTTATTTATGATTTATTAAAACTTCATGGAACATACAGGTACATAGGCCGTAGGCGGACTTAATGCCTGAGGCATTCACTACCATTCAACCAAAGGTGGTGGAGAGATAAAATGGCAGGTGCATAAAAATATAAAGAATTGTTAAAAAATATATAGTTAAAAAAATCCGTGCAAATATATTTAGTGTGCGTTGTTTTTGCACTACTACCTACTGCTGAACTTTAAGATAGACGACTCGACCACGCTAGCTCGCTGTTCACTATTCGCTCCGGACCGAATGCGGGTGTCGCGCGCTTGTGCCCCGCGCTGCCTATTTGCGGCTCCGCCCTCGCGTACCGTGACTACTCGTCATGCTTCTAAAGCCCAGGCGCTTAATTTGCTGAACGGTCTTATGCCTCAGGAACCTTTTTTTTTTTTTTTTTTGGGTGGCAAATCATCCAATGACTTCTCCCGCTCTGGGTGAGGCGTCGACATATTTATGCTCATTGACAAAACAATGTTAAATGTTTTTGTAAAGTTTTTTAGTTTATAAGTGTTATTATAAGTATAGTGTTGGCTTGCTGCACTCTTTGGTCCAAACTGTAAGTACAACAAGTAATTCTTTTGTTCGATCCTCAGATCGGGTGTCACTGGTTTTTCTGGTAAGCTAGTCAGTCTGAAAAACTAGCTTTAACTAACCTTTATTCGCTACTCATTACATAACATGGGTCTAAGACCCATGTAATGAGTAGCGAATAAAGGACAAATTCTGGATGGATGATAAAGTTTTTCAGACTGACTAGCTTACCAGAAAAACCAGTGACACCCGATCTGAGGATCGAACAAAAGACCCAAAATTACACTATAAGCAGGCATTTACACTATTATTTAGTTTCAAACCTTAAACTTGTAAACGCATCCACGATACAGGAAAAATAACTAGTGCCTGCAACATTTTATTTTTAAGGAAGAAAAAAAAACATTCTGAAACGATTATCGTGCAGTCAGACACATACAATAAGTCGGTAGATAAGTAGTACATTCCCACATAATCAATTTTCTGAAATAATAAAACCTAAGAATACATCAGCAAAATGTTAACGTTTACAATACTAACAGAACTACAGCTATAATTGCCAGAGCTAATTTAAATTCTTCTTTCATACCACACCCAAAATATTCAACATTCTGAAACCACGTTCATATTTCAGGCCTGTTCATGAATTTTTAACACTACAATATCTCGTAAAGTTCTACTAGCAGTAGTTATTCTTCATGAGCCGAACTCTATTCTACACTAGAACTAGCCAACGGGTGGGAATAGAAATTCAAAAAAACGGGGTAGATTTAGAATGGGAATAATCTCGGTTGCGATCCGACAACGCGTTTTCATGGAAATAGTTTGCTGGATTATATAGCTTCTACGAAAAATGGTTGTCGCATTGTCGTCTCGCGCCAGTATGCAGGAATCCAATGAGGTGAATGGCAGCTTAACTTAACTATGTCTAAAAACTTCGACTGTTTACATTCATTGTATCAACAAGAAAAGCAGGCATCTTGATCACAAGATGCCTGCTTTTCTGGGTGAAGTAAAAGTTAAACAAAAAATCGAAATCGAAGGATGTTGCTTGGATTGACCATCAACCGACTATGTTTTGGGGCAATCATTTAAGACTGCTGAGACCAGTCTTGCCAGTGTCTCAGATACTTGGACGAGGAGGTCAGATTGGCAGTCATCATTTCAGCCGAAAGACGTCCACTGCTGGACATAGGCCTCCCCCAAGCGTCACCACACTGATCGGTCTTGTGCTTTTCGAGATGTAAAAGTGTTTGTATAAACCAACTTACAGAAATAAAATCATTTATCATTTATCGCATCCACTTGACGCCCGTAGCCTTGACCAGGTCGTCGCTCCACCTAGTGTTGTGTTGTGTTGTGTGTATCTGTGTGTGCCAAATAAACTAGTTTTCTTTCTTTTCTTTTTTTCCAACGCTGCGTCTTCAGATAAGCGATCGCCACAGTGCCCTGTACTGGCTGTGCCTTGATAGTCGCTCCATGTAAATTACTGATTTTCATTGTGTCCGGTTGGACTAAAAACTGACCTTAAACTAGTTTGGAAATGGCAGACAGATTATAAAACTGCTGATATTCAAAAGACTGTAATCCAATTGTTCTCTTAGATTCCTTACAATGACCCTATCTCTATTCAAGGTATGATTGTAATAGCAATTTAAGTTTTGATGTGCATTTTTTTGCGCACTGAGATTTGCTCTAAGAATCCGATTCAGAGATTCTTAAGCCCGTCTTTGTACATAATCTCTCCTATTGTAACGGTTATATTTCTCGCCCCGATCTAGTACAGAACTGCCCGCGAAATGCTGACAAATAGACAAAGTGGTATTTCTTGTCAGTTCTTCTCCACAGTAGGTACTTTCCGAACTGATGGTAAAATCAATAATAGTCAAGACCCAGCCTGTCCCCTTGCTGTCCCTTCCAGTGACGCTCTGAGCCGAGTTTAAATAATATTTGTATGGTATACAGATAATTGTTCCAGATCTGAGTGTCTTGTGTATGTGAGATGTTTGTAAATGCACCCACGATACAGGAAGAAATCCTAGAGTGGAACAAAGTTATTTATATTATTAAAAAAACTTTTTTTTACTTACTTAATAATCTTTCCAGTACCTCCATCTTTTCCATGTAAATTCTATGTAATCTACAAGTAAAACATACGCAACAAAGTTATTCCTTGTAACCCTAGCCGAGAGGGGTGAAGTATAATGAAAATTTAATAAGTGCCATTATTACTGCGCGGTTAGAGGTGCGGGGAGAGTGGGGAGCGTCTAACCACACCTAATTATTACACTACAGCGAGGGGGAAAAAGTTTTGTCAAATTGACGCTTTTGAACGGAAATACCTATTTTTAATTTGGCTGATTACTGTCTAGACAACCGACCTGATGACCTGGTGAAGAATGCTTAGGATTTGCTGGATGCGAGAAGCACAGAACCAGTCAATATGGAGAAGCTTATGACCAGCAGCGGACGCATTCCAGTTGATGATGATTTCTAGACAAAAGAAAAGTAAGTAGTTAAAAGATTTCGCTTCTCACTAAATTGATTGCATTTGACATTTTTTGCACTGGCGAATTTACACTTAAGCTTACATGCAATATATTGGGTATATGCGACAAGTATAGGTACTAGGCAAGCATAAGTTACTAAAGCCTACTTGCACGAAATACTTAACTCAGAGTTAGTTGCTAACACGAGATTGAATTGACAAACTGTCAATTGATGATCGCGAACGTGACCAATAATAAATCGATCGATACAAAAACATACATGTAACACGTAGGTACCAGGCAAGCATGACTTACTAAGTAATCACCAATAATAAATCAAGGTACAAAAACACATTGTATATCCTTGTAACTCACCATAATTAAGTATCATTTTACAATAAAAGCTCGTTCCCTGACATCACCTGCCATCACAGCATTATTAAAACGACTGCTGAGCCTTTGCGGCATGACTCGGAAAATATTGCCAGCCGTAAAATTTATTGCACCAAAAAGTATTAAAATTAAGGGATTATACCGCCAGTTGCATGAATATCATTTTTCATTAACTTGCAGCGGGTTTATTGTTGACTCAGTCGCTATTATGTCGTTCGCTGAATATCGCATCATGAAAATGAAATAATAAGTTGTAGAGAATATTACAATAATAAGCGGATAAAGCCATATTGTGGTATCAACTTGTTATTTTTTTCATCCGAGGAAATATTTAATTGTGTATTCGTCGGATTTTTATATCTGGAAAGCAGTTTATTGCGGTGAATTTTCTGCTATTTATTTATTTAAACTTCATGTACAATAGTGACACATAGGCGGACTTAATGCGGCAAGGCATTCTCTACCATTCAACCTTTGGGTTAAAAAGGACACAACAGGTGGTAGGAGTACAAAATAAAAATAAAAAATGAACAATAATTAAAGTCGGATATTAATAAACTATCTAACTAATAAAATACATAAATAATTTCTAAAACAATACACTAATAAATATTATCATATTCTAAATGAAACAGAAATTTTAACATAATAACTAAAACGAAGACCGAGCTATGTTATTGAAACATTTTTGTTGTTCTTTCACTTGTAGTGTATGTAAGATATCATTAGTAGTATTAAGCATGTGTGTGTAACCATACCTTATAGTATAGTATATGATGTATGATGATTCGATGTGACACAATAAATAGAGACGTTATCCAGAGTGGATGTGTTTCATTTACCACGACACTTCATGGCGACCCTGCCATTCAAGGTCACATCACGTGTGAAATTTGGACATTATAAATTCGGACATTATTACGAAATTAGTGGTTGTGTGTTTTAAATAATGTGTCAATCTACTGAAACGAAAGAGGAAACAATCATCGCGCAGACAGCTGCTGGTAATGGGCAAAATGGTGCGACAACCGAGCAGAGCTACTCCAGCATCAGCACGACGAATATTCTTCTCACTCTGATCGCAATCGTCCTGCTGGCAGTGGCATGCTATGCTATCTGTTATTATTACAAGAAGACGCATGTCAAATGGATGGAGAGGCAGATGAACCGCAGGTCTATACATCGCAGGCAGACCTCAAAGTTATTTCAAGAAACGTGCTCCCCGTGATGAAGACGCCGAAAAACCCGTGTAAGTGAAAAAAAAAAAAAGCCCTTGCCATTTCCAAAAATAAAATTACCGCGTACTTTCTAGTGATTACAACATGTGAGACTGGCAATACATAAGCTATCGTGAACAACGGAACAATAAAGTGATATCTAACGTTTATACAGGCATATAATTATTATATTGTTACGTCTTATATAAGAAAATGCGTGTAAAATGCATTATCGAGTTATTCAAGTGAGTAAGTAATATAATGTTTTATTGTAAGTACTATGTAACAGCTCATAAATCGTGCACGCACTATCTGGCATATATCGCATTACTTTCTTTGTTTGTAAGACAGTTCGAAGAATTGTATTGAAGACAAGTAGTTGATAGGATGATGTCATTACATTCCATTATGTATTATTATTAGATTATGGATGATGATTTTAATAGAATATATGAAGATTTGGTGGACATTCGTAAATTTTTGATAAAGAAAGGACAAGCTAGATTTACAGGTTCTATTGCGATAAATAGGCTGAAAGAGGCTAAGAATTTATTTGGTGAAGCGCAATTATTATACTCAAATTTATCGATTGATTTAAAACCAGAGTTAGTGGCGAAATTGTCCGCCACCTATGATAATATTAAGAGCGTATTTTTAAAGATAAGTCAATTGTGTACTTCCCCATCTAGTGAAATAAAAATTGTTAAAATGGAATTTGACATTCGAACGGCGTGTAATTTAATTCCCCTTATGGATGGTAGGGAGGACACCACGAAACGATTGATAGATGCAGTGGAAATGTATGCGGATATGTTAGAAGATTCGGGCAAACTTCTTTTAATAAAATTCGTAATTAAAGGCCGCCTATCGGGGAACGCTAAGCTACGTTTATCGAATAATTATGACACCGTTTCTTACTTAATTCAGGATTTAAGGAAACATTTATTAAATACAAAATCTTTTACCGCTATTCAGTCCCGCCTCCAAAATATGAACCAAGGTTTTAGGTCAATCGACGAGTATGGTTCTGAAATAGAACAACTTTTTACCGATTTAACCATCTCACAGGCAGAAGGAGATTCGTCAAAGTTCGCGATTCTAAAGCCATTAAATGAGAAAACGGCCATTAAGAAATTTTCAGATGGATTGAAAAATTCAAGGCTGAGCACCATCGTGGCCGCTCGCAACTATAATAATCTCAAGGACGCAATACAAGGTGCTAAGTACGAGGATTTATCAACATCATCTACGTCCTCTAAACTAGACGTCTTGTAGTTTTCGAGAAGAGGTCGAGGTAAGTTCACATCTTTTTCAGGACCGAGGGATCAAGATCAACGTGGCCGCAATTACGGATATTTTAATAATTATAACCGCCGTGGTTACGGAAGATCATTTCAGAATTCTAACCGCGGTAGAAACTTCTCACAGGCGAATTATAACAATGGCCGATATTACAATCGTGGTAATAGGCGAGGAAATAATTTCAGCCGTAATAATGTATTTGCAACGCAACCCGCGCAAGCATCGGCGGAAGAGGTTGTTTCCCAAAATTCTGACGAAAATGTAAATGCCCAAAATTTGAAAAGAAACCAGTTTTTTCGATTTTAATAATTATATATTGGCTTGTAAGGGAAGATGTCAATTTGTGTCATTTTATTGTAATAACCGAAAATTTTCTTTTTTGGGAGATACGGGTGCGTCAATATCTATTATTAGGAAAAGTGAATTACCCGATTCGAGGCGTATATGTTATAATAACACTACTATAAACGGCATAGGAGGGCAAATTAACTCTTTAGGTTATGTAACCTTGAAACTTCTTACAGAAAATAATGAGACGTTTTCCCATAAATTTTACGTCTTCCAAAATTTACCATTCAAGGCGACTGGTATTTTAGGCTTAGATTTTCTATCCACTTACGGTTGTAATATCGATTTGTCTACCAACGTGTTAGTTGTTAATAATGCAGGTAAACAAATATATTTACCAATCTCACCTAGACTTGATTTAACGTTTACTAATAATATTTGTCTTATATTACCGGCCCGAAGCGAATCGACTGATCTCATAGAATTAGATATTGATACGGAAGATGATTATGTTGTTTATTCGAAAGAAATAGATACAGATATATTTTTAGCAGGAGCTATAGTTAGACCTAAAAATCGTAGGATACCGATCAGAATACTTAATATAAGAGATAAGGAAGTAAGATTAGAAAAATTTAAACCGGAAGTAAAATTTTTAAGCGAGTTCAATATTTTTTCTTTTGATAAGACTAACGCCAATGCTAATAGGGCTGAAACTTTACTTTCGATGATAAAACTAAAACATCTGAACTCTGAAGAAAAGAGTTCTCTCGGAAAAATTTGTACAAAATATTCAGATGTGTTTTTTTCTGCCAGGAGATAAGCTAGCCACCACCAACGTTTACGAGCAATCCATTACATTAAAACCGAACGTTAGCCTACCTATGTTAAACCTTACAGATTGCCTCAATCAATGAAGCCAGAGATTGATAGTCAAATAAAACAAATGATGAAGGACGATATAATAGAAGAGTCCACAAGCGAGTGGAATAGTCCTGTGTTACTCGTGCCCAAAAAGTCTGAAGGCTGTAAAAAGTGGCGTTTAGTAGTGGACTATAGAAAACTCAATGATGCAATAGTCGATGATAAGTTCCCACTACCAAACATCACCGATATCTTAGACTCACTTTCAGGATCAATGTATTTCACTCATTTAGACTTAAATCAAGGTTATTATCAAGTTAGTTTATGCCCTGACAGTCGTAAATATACTGCTTTTTCTACTAGCACGGGTCAGTATCAATTAAAGCGTCTTCCTATGGGACTTAAAACGTCCTGTAGTAATTTTAGTAGAGTAATGTCTATAGCTATGTCTGGTCTGACATATGATAAATGTTTTATTTATCTCGACGATTTAATAATTTTTGGACGAAATCTAAATTCTCATAATAAAAATTTAATAGATGTACTCGAAAGGCTAAGAAAAGTAAACTTAAAACTAAATCCGGACAAATGCCAATTTTTAAAAAAGGAAATATTGTATCTTGGACATTTAGTTTCTGCTGATGGAGTATTACCAGATCCAGAAAAAACAATAGTTTTACAAAATTACCCTGTACCTAAAAATGTAGAAGAAGTGAAACGATTTGTAGCCTTCTGCAATTACTATCGTAAATTTGTACCATCGTTTGCTGAGATAACATTACCTTTAAACCAATTGTGCAGAAAGAATATAATTTTCAATTGGACAGCAGAATGTCAACACTCTTTCGAGATCTTAAAACAAAAGTTAATTAGCCCACCCATACTTCAGTACCCAGATTTCTCAGAATCAAACGAATTTATAATACAGACTGACGCATCAGGTGTAGCTATTGGTGCAGTTTTGTGTAACAATGACCTAAGACCCGTAGCATATACTATTAGACCATTAAATAAGGCAGAATTAAATTACCCCACAATACAAAAAGAACTTACTGCTATAGTCTGGGCAGTAAAATATTTTAGGCCGTATTTGTTCGGTAGGCATTTCACTATAATGACGGATCATAAACCACTTATTTATTTATTTAGCATGAAAGATCCCTCTAGCAGGCTGTTGAAGTTTCGTTTAGTTCTTGAGGAGTATGATTTTAAAATAGTGTATGTGCAAGGAAAGGATAATGTAGTCGCGGACGCATTATCCAGAATAAATGTGACTTCCAGTGAATTAAAGAGTATGAATGAGAAAATTTCAGAAGTTAATGTAATGACTAGAGCACAGAAAAGGAGAATAGATGAGGAAAGTAAAAATGTATCACCGCCAATGAGTAAACCCACCGACGAAGGGTCTAATCAGCTTAGAGTCGTGGAGTTACTGAGGAAGCCGAGTGATGTCGTGGAGATAATTTTGTTAGAGAAAGATAAAGTGAATAAATATAAAAGAGATAATTGGATTAGTGCTGAAGACGAGTGTCTCGCATACATCCCTAGTAAAATGTTGTTATGTGTAAACCTCAACTATAGGGCACATTTCTCGCGAGCCGAATTTGTGACTAAGTTAGAGAAGTTTAGCAATAATATAAAAGTAAAAGAACTATGCATAGTTAAAAATAATGAAAATGAAGAGTTCATAAAAGGTTTGTGTAGTGAAATACAAACATTAAAAGATTGGACCGGTCCAAGAGTATGCATTCTAAGAGGAATAGAAAGAATAGAAAATGATAATGAAAAACAATATATTTTAAATGACTTTCATTTACTGCCCACCAGTGGACATGCTGGTGTGCGCAGAATGACTAACAACATCAAGAGACGATATTTCTGGCCAGGTATCGATAAAGATGTTCTTGATTATGTAAAAAAGTGTTCCACATGTCAAAAGACAAAGTATAGTAGGTACACAAAACAGCCGATGACGATAACAACGACTGCGTCATCAGGTTTTGAAAAATATTTTTAGACCTGGTAGGCCCTTTAGATAAAGACGAGAATGAAAATTGTTACCTTGTAACGATTCAATGTGAACTAACTAAGTTTATTGAAGCATATCCAATAAAAAATAAGGAAGCCATAACTGTAGCAAAATCAATTATACTAAATTTTGTTTTACGTTTCGGTATACCTAAAGTTATAGCTATTGATAGAGGTACAGAGTTCATTTCAAGCACTATGGTTGAAGTATGCAAATTATTAAAAATAGAAAAATTAATATCCACGGCATACCACCATCAATCAATCGGTTCACTCGAAAATGCTCATAAGCATTTAGGTGCTTTTCTAAGGACTTATTCAGCCAATAACGGCTATGACTGGTCACACTGGATACCATTCTGGTGTTTTAGTTATAATAATACCGTCCACTCAGAGACGAAGTACACGCCCTTCGAACTAATTTTCGGTAGGCAGTGTAATATTCCTAACAATATTAGAAGATTGTAATAGAATAGATCCATTATATAACCCTAGTGACTACTCTTTAGATTTAAGGTATAGGCTACAGATAGCGCTAAAAGAAGCTAAACATAATTTAGAAACTAGTAAGGTTAATAGAAAATTAGCATATGATAAGAAATGTAATCCAGTTAGTTATAAGAAAGACGATAAAGTTTTAATCAAAAGCGAAGGAACAAAGAAATTGGATAATATTTATGAAGGCCCTTATATTGTGTTAGAGGATATGGGCCCTAATGTCAAAATTCTAAAACAAAATAAAATCGAATTAATTCATAAGGACAGAACTAAATTGTATCATAGTTAAGTTGTAGTTGTAATAACCTATAGTAAAAAGAAAAAAAAAAAAGAGCTCAATATTTTTATTTTTTCTATTACCCCCGTAGGTGTAGTGTATGTAAGATATCATTAGTAGTATTAAGCATGTGTGTGTAACCATACCTTATAGTATAGTATATGATGTATGATGATTCGATGTGACACAATAAATAGAGACGTTATCCAGAGTGGATGTGTTTCATTTACCACGACACTTCACACTGTTATTATGCCCTTTAAAAGAAATTTAGATATTTTTTTTTGAAGAAATAACTAAGAAATTGTTCAACAATAGATTTGTTATAAATAATCACGATTAAACTAAAATTTCACGCTTGAAATGTTTCTTCGTAATCGCAAAGAGTATTAAATAAGCTCATAAAAATTAATCCTCCCCTTTCTTAAAGGACTTTTTCAACCTTGAACCTTTATCGGAAACCTGGTAAAGCACGTACTTAATGAAGATTGTGCCTTCCAATCTGTAATCAAGTCTTTAATCTGTTAGCTATGAGCACTAGAGAATACAGTAGGACAGTTCCATTTCTTCTTCTTCAACCTGTATCCATCCAGTACTAAGTGTAGGTCAACTCTTTTGCTCTGAGCTAGGGTTTCCTGCATCTGTTGCCTGCTTTTACCTAATTTGAGTAAGTCCAACAATATCGTGGTCTTCTAACGCTTTTGTCTCTATTCTACTTCATCAGGGGTGTCACCCCCGCGCCTCGTCCGTCCTGGGCCTGATCTCTCTAAGGTTGTGTCAATTACCGTCCCATCGTCCCAACAGAGAGGTTTTTCTTCATTCTCACTGCGCTGAACAGCCTGTTTGCCCATATACTCGTGCACTATATTAAATCTCCATTTCAGATGGCTAGTCTCCGCTGAGATTGGACACAAAAGCCTCTAGTATATAGATAATAGTAAGTATAATATATAGATAATAGTAAGGAGCCGGCCTTCGGTACCAATTTTGAATGCTGTAAGCAGGGGTCTTCTAACTTTTTAAATTAACGCCACTTAGCCCTCGCTATTCCCCGTTGTGCCAACTTCAATAAATGCCGGTAATCGAGAAATAACCATACTATAATAGTAACGTTCTCTTTTTAACCGACTTCAAAAAAAAGGAGGTACTCAGTTTGACCTATATGTTTGTATGTTACATACATACAAACATATAGGTCAAACTGAGTGTTTGTCCGCGATTTTCCCGCGTTTGGCTAAACTGATATTAATGCGGTTTTCAGAAAATGATGTGTTACTTTCTGGAGAAGGTTTTGGTATACAATAAATAGAAACTCCGTGACGTCAACCGCATAGATCCATTATATGTATGCTTGTATGTATGTATCTTTATCCACGCATTTCTCCGAAACTTGTAATCGGATCATGATCATTATTTTTTTATTGGATTAAGTATTTCACACCTTAGGTCATAAGTTTCATCAAAATCGGTTTGGCAGTTTTTAAGATATGGAGCATAACACCAAACTCTTTAGCGATAAACAGAACGAATGTGTAAATTGAATTATGATGGGTATTTTGGTAATTCTTTAAGTACCTTACTATTGAACTTGTTTAATTTGTAGTGATGGTGAACCAAAACTAAAAAGAGACAATTAAATACTTGTTCGCAAAATAATGAACTGACTTCAAATATAAAACACTTAAAAGTGCAAAATAACTTTCGCTTCGGAAGTTTTTGTCGCAAAACGATAAAAACATGAGGTGCGAAAGCCACCAGGTTCCAAAACGGAAGTTATTATACACTTTTAAGTATTTTGGAGTCGGTTAAGTTTTTCTAGATTAAAGGAGTACACCTCCTTACCATTTTAGGTAAGTTAGAAGTAGTAAAGGTTTAATTGGTATCTGTGTAAGCATAACTGAATAAAGATTTTATAATTATTTTTATTATAACGTAAAAAAAGGTTTAAAAGGTCGTAAATATGAAATGAAGCCTGATCAAATAGTCTATTTTGTTCTAACGGTCTTTTTATTTTCATTCTCGCCTTTTCTATTTCCATCGCGTTGTAGAGTTATTAAAAAAAAATTGCAAGTACAATATGTACACAGATAAGAAGGCTCAAATGGGATTGGTCATTTGTCGTGTCCCGTCACCCACAAGCACGACGACTGCTGGGCAAATTTCTCCGCACGATTTTTAAATTATTTTTTATTTATATATAGGCGCCCGCTTGACCACTATCTCACCTGATAGTAAGCGATGATGTGGTCGACGGTATAACATGCTTGCCTAGAAGTAACCTATTCACTCTTGACTTATAAACCCCGAGGTTGTAGCTATCTGGAAACACAGACTCTGGCAGGGAATTCCACTCCTTAGCTGTACGCATAATAAAAGTATTTCCAAAACGTTTAGTGCGTATGGGTGGGATGTCCACAATCAAATTGCCTGAATGCCTGAAGGACGGCGCCTCTGATGCAGTGAAAGAAGCATCAAGATAAACTCTTTCATGTTGACAATTCAACAGTCCTAAATAAAGTGAAGCGATACTTTACGCCTGGACAGCTTTTAACCCTATACAAAGCGCAAGTCCAATCCAGCATGGAGTATTGCAGCCACCTTTGGGATGGCTTAGCTAAGTATCAGCTTGCTAGACTCGGTGGAACGCAGAGCCAAGCTCATCGGCGATGTTGAACTGGTGGATGCCAAGCTTCACAGCTTGGCTCATCGCAGCAAGGTTGCCTGCTTGTCGGTCTTCTACAGACTGTATTTCGGTGAGTGTGCTCAAAAACTCCACTACCTTATCCCACCAGCCCCCTTCTATCATCGGAGATCTAGACGCACTGCAAGTTACCATCCTTACCTTGTTGCCATTCCACCAATTCACACCAAGCGCTTCCAAACATCCTTCATAATGCGCACAGCGAATGAATGGAACTCACTACCTGCGTCTGCGTTTCCGAACGCATTCAACCCGAATCTCTTCAAAGTTAAAGTGAACAGGCTTCTTTTGGGTAAGCTCACTCCATCGTAGACTCTGTCTCTGTCACCTATGACCTAGACTAGATTCAAGAGCAAAGCCATCACAAATAAAAAAATAAAAAAAACAGTACTCATTACGTGTTTAAGTTGGTGAGTAGACGGATTTTCAAACATAATTATGAAGCAAGGAGCAAGCCTTTCGGTTGTGATGAAAGTTGTGATTTACAGCATTATTAGGATGCATGACGCACGATTAATAGGGTGATGGCTTATTAAATATGGAGCAGGAGAAGATATCCTGAAAGAAATAAGGGTATGTATTTGACCAGTAGTGGAAATGCATTGTCTTAATAAAATGAACAAGTAAAATTTCAAAATTTAAAAAACCCCCCGTCACATTTATCTTGCGAAAACATCCCGATTCAAACAGTAAAACGCCCATAACTTTTGAACGGCTGAACCGATTTTATTCAAACATGCTAAACAGCTAAGAACACTCTCGACACAATCACCTTTCAAACAAAAAAAAAACTAAATCTAAATCGGTTCATCCGTTGAGGCGCTGTGATGCCACAGACAGACACACAGATACACAGATACACAGCAACACACCTCAAACTTATAACACCCCTCTTTTTCCGTCGGGGGTTAAAAAGATGACAATTAATTCAAAACAATTCGAGCAAGTAAGTGACTATAGCATTTAATAAAGGAATAACCCGTACAAAAAGTACTTTTTATTTATATCGAGTTCTTTAAGAATAGGCATAGATAAATATGCTCCTACTAAGAATAGGCACTTATTAAAGGCGATGACAGGCCCATAGTTTAATACGAACGACGCCATATTTCTGCCCAAATTGACACTCGTAAATACCAGTGATGGATTATGGTATATTATTTTCAAATTTTAATATGCATCGACAAAAATTACGCGATGAATATTAATTTCAAAATATTCATTTATTTTAATTTTTTACATTGAGTTGGCATAATTGAATTTTAACGTTCTGTATGAGATTTTAGTTATAGCTTTACATACAGATATACTTGTGGTATGCATTTTATTTTATTTTCTTATTTAAATGTGAAGACTGTTTTATTTTTCTAGTTCTCTACTACTTTATACTTTATTGTACACCAAGTTAAAAACAATAATACATACAGAAAAATAAACATACAAAAGGCGGCCTTATTGCGTTCTGATAACCCAGTCACGACTCGAGTTGCACTTAGTGCAATTTTAAATCAAATAATAAGCAACAATAATACTTTATGACCCTCAAGTTAAAGGGGAAAATTTATAACTCCGTGATTAGACCTGTCGTACAGACGGATGAAAAGAGATTGCATGTAGCAGAGATGAGAATGTTGAGATGGGTGTAAGGAGTGACGAGAATGGATAAAGTGAGAAATGAGTATATTAGAGGATATTTGAAAGTGGCCGTAGTGATAGAAAAGTTGAAAGGAAACCGTTTGTCCTGGTATGGCCACGTGATGAAGAGGGATGAAACGCAGGTTAATAAAAAAAGTTATGAATATAAATGTGGATGGATAGAGAGGGAGATGACGGCCAAAGAAAAGATGGATGGATTGTGTGAGGAGTGATATGAAAGAAAATGTAGTCTGTGGTACATACTGTTATGGGGAAAGGACGATATGGAAAAAGAAAACGTCTTGCGCCGACCCTAAGTAACATGGTTCAAGGGCAGGAAGATGATGAATTATATATGCTTTGAATAGGACGTATGGTATACTTTCAACCTTGAAAAGAGAGCCCTTGGATGAACTGTGGGAGCATTTTTGCCCATTCTTTTGGGAAAACAGGCGTGATATCATATTCCACAAAACATTAAAATCTTTTTTTTAAAAAAGAAGAAAATGTACACTTATATACGATTCATTTTAGTATTTTTCATCATCAAATAAATGTCACTCACGAAGGCACAAAAAATAATTACCTAGCTACTGTCCTAACTCGCCAAACTTTCGGTTCGGCATAGAACTGCTCTGAACTAGCTTACAACACTAGTACGTACCTGTTTCGTACTGCGTACTCTATGATCTGGGCCAGAGTGAACGCGTGGGGACTAGGGCGGCAGCGGACGCGGTAACGAACGACTTGGTGAAAGTGCATCGTGAGTTGTTGTAGTATAGCATTAGAAGTTAGATTTATTTCTTCACGATCAAACAATAGACGATCGATCGCTAGCTAGGCCGCTCTGGAACATCGCGTGAGGTGTCAGCCACAGGCCACGACCAGATTGAATACGGGGTGACTAGGTGGCCACGGATGATACTTCTTTATTATTCTGAACTCCGTGTATATTGTGTGAGAATTTAAATCTTATAGTATTATTAGTTGCTGGTCGCAGGAACAAACTGGAGGTTGCATGCCTCGAGATGGGAAAAAATCGTATATTTAGGTATACGGTAACTGAATATTGTGAACCTCGAAGATCTGTGGTACAGTCTTACAAAACATACCAAGCCGACTCTTATCGCATTTAGCTATCTCTATTACGATTCCAGTTTCATATTTTTGAATGTTCGCGCCCGCTTCAGTACCAGTGCAAGCTTCTCACCCAGTCCGGAGCTTATAGTACGACGAGTGACATATGAGTGACAATACATCTGAAAGTCAATTAAAAATGCCAACGTGCGCCTCAAAATTAATTAATATGTGCACCAAGTTATTAAAAATATGTTTTAATTGAAATGTTTTCCTGTGACAGTTGCAAAAATGAATATTGTACGAAAACAGTAATTGCTTGTTGTGGGGTTTAATTAATTTAAAGCTAGATAAAAAAATTAAAAATAAAATAAAAAAATACTAAACCGACTTTTGGAAGTCAGAACACTACAAAGCGAAAAATAACTTTCTTTTCGGCAGTCGGTGTCTTTGTTACCTATTTTTATTACTTTTTTGATACTCACTGCCAAAAATAAAGTTATATTTATCGCTTTTTAGTGTTTTGTTTTGGAAGTTGATTTAGATTTTTTGTAAAAAAAATATATTTTTATCTTTTAAGTTATAGTATCTTATATTACCATGAAAATCATTTATAGCCAGAGGGTTTCATAACAATTCCAACAAGTCTAAACAGGACTGGATTACGTTGTTTTATTACGGAGTTCCGGTGCCTACCTTTCGGCTTCATAACTAGAGCAGTTCGATGGTACCATTTTCATTATACCCAATTATTTGAATTTTATTCATCACCGTCATTTAATTATTCTGGCTATCTTATACCCAAAACATACTTAACATTGAGAAGTTTCAGTGGCCATCCGTGGTCTTCTTCATCAGTTTCACTTCACCAAATGATATTTTCAGAATGCAAATGCTTGCCATGTTGATGAAAATACCTAAATCGCTATATATATGACTATAAAATTTGAAGAGTTTCCTCAATTTTCATGGGATCCCCTCATCAGATCTTGAATTGGTGACAACGGGACCGTTTTGAGAGGAAACCCTTTCAAACAAAATAAGATTTTCAAAATCGGTTCATAATTGACGGAGTAATCGGTGAACACAAACAAATCAGAAAAAGCAAACAGAAAGTCGAACATATAACCTCCTCTTTTTTGGAAAGTCGGTTAAAAAATAGACATCAAATTGAAAATAAATATAGAAAAATGTAACAAGTTATTTTCGTATTTTTTCAGCAAATCCTTTCATTTGATACCCATATCATGGCAGTGCACAAAAAATAACTAGACCGCCATCTTGGGCCGTCTGTCATATTGGATTTAGAATGACGTCACATAGCAAAACATGCATCGTCATTCAAACTAAACGTGTATGCAACATTTTATCTTAATCGGTAGAGGATAACTGCTATAAAACTCAATTGCAAGATTTGACCGAACACACTAACATACATACATACCTTGCAAGTTAAATAAAAGCTTGTAAAAACATATTCCTGTGTTTGCCCCATGTTACTTGAGGTCGGCGCAAGACGAAACATCTTCCATTTCGTCCTATCAACCGTCTCTGACACGTCTTCTGAAAATAAAAAGGAAATAACTGTACATACTCGTAGCTACTAGTAATATTGTATTTTCAACCAGTCTTTTCATCAAGCCAATATTTCGTTCTCTTCCAGGCAAGAAAAATTGGCTTGGCTATGGCATGATTTGAAATATGTGAGAGAGATCAAATGCTCGATTCTTCTCTATACGAGAATTACGAGAAACACAATCAGCAAACAAGGCATGTTGCGGCAATTAAATAAAACTGAAGATTCTGGTCAAGGCTGTAGGAATCCAGTGGATGCAAAACGCACAGGACTGATCAGTGTGGCGAAGTTTGGGGGAGGCCTATGTCTATCAGTGGACGTCTTTCAGCTGAGATAATGATGATGCTGGTCATGAAACATTCTATCAATGAAAGTATGTTTGGATGTTAGTTAATAAATCATGCTGCAACGTCTGAACGAATTACGATAAAAGTTAGCACACGAGAGACTGAATTAGGGCACAGGACATTTTTTTTCACGTTTCCTTCTACTTTCGACCTGCACTGGATTGACGCCGTTAATAAAAGCTACTATGAAAATAAATGCAAAATTATGGCAACTAATAAAACGTAGATTAAATTAGTTCCAATAACGTAATCGGTGATCGTAAAACAACAAAGGTACCGCCAATACGACTAACTGTTAGATGAAAATACCGCCACAATTTAAATAGCAGTTCCAGTGAAATTCAGTGTTTAAAGTCACCCAGAATGGGCTATATCAATCTGTAACGTGTATTGTTTTCGATAAAATAGGTATATCAGCGTAGCGTAGCCCTTATGCATTTAACTTCTTATAATATTATTATTTTTAACAAATTGGCACCAACCCACACTGCCCAGTGGTTGATTAAGGCCCATGTCATCTCACATATAGGAGGCCTGTGTCCCAGTAGTGGGAACATTAAAAGGCTGATGATGATATAAAACAAATCTTCTTAAATTAAACTAAGATTATAATGACGTATAATTTAACGAAAAAGAAGTATGAAAGAAAGAAAAAGGAATTTAATTGTGCCTGAAGCTGAAAAAAAAGGAGGAGGTTTGTTGGTGTTCATTCTCTGGAAGTGAAGAAAGATAAAGTATTTATTTGCCACAAAACGACATACAAACATTTTATTACAAGAACAGGAACAGTGGTAGTAGATTTTGAAAAATAGACCCTTAACGATAGTGTTAGTAGTTCTTAAATTATGTTAGAGAAGCAGAAAAAAGACAGAAAATTAATGTGAGTATAAATAAAAGCAGATGCATGTCGTGGTTGTGGCAAGAAGGCTTCCATTCAGCATAATGATCCTATTACAACTAGTGGCTCTATGACTGGTAGAACCCGTGCTTTTTTGTCGATTTAGTTATTGTTTAGACTGAATAGATAAAAATTAACATTATAAATATAATATTATAATATATAAAATAATAGTAATATAACGAGGAAGGGTTTTGTTTGTTTGTAGCGAATAAAGTCCGCAACTACCAGACCGATTTTAAAAAATCTTTTTAATTATTTAAAGCTATATTATTCCGAAGCAGTGTCGAAATAATAACTTTTTATCACGGAAAAAGTAAAGTGTCCAGCGGGGTGAGCCACGGCTGCGAAGCCAAGGGAAAAACACTAATCTATACCAATATTATAAAGCGGAAAGATTTTTTTGTTTGTTTGTACCGAATAGGCTCCAAAACTACTGGACCGATTTCAAAAATTCTTTCACCGTTGGGAAGCTACTCTATCCCCGGGTGACATAGGATACTTTTTATCCCTGTATTCCCACGGGAACGGGAACTACGCGGGTAAAACCGCGAGGCGTCCTCTAGTCCATTATAATTATGGAATCAGCTCACAAAATTTCACAAGAATCGGTTGAGAAATGCGACGTGTAGATTTCTCCTCTACAGCCGGACATCCGGACAGGCACTCGAAATTATGTATGCCCAAGCTGAAACACAGACGCTTCGTGATCGCTTGTTAAAAAAATCTTTCACTGGTAGTAAGTTACTCTATCATTGAGTGCCATAGGCACATCCAGGCAAAATGCACGGTGTCTTTGGGATAGATATCGGGAGGGAATATGCGGGCAAAAACTAGTTTTATACATCTAATAACCTCCGCTCGCGGCTTTGCCTGCACGGCATTGTAATATAAAATAACTCACAACCTTTTCCAAGACTTAGGCTATATATATATGTTGAATTTAATTGTATGGGGCTTAGATGTGAAAGCATAATAACTGGCCAAGTCCGAGTTGGACTCGTGCACTGAGGGTTCCGTACAAACTGCTACATTCACCAAATAATTACATAATATTACTGAAGTTCATAAGCTATGAGGGCACCGAAAATTGCTCTAACGATAAGATAAACAGAATTGAGGGACAAAATTAACTTTTCCGTTGGAAAACTGTCCCGATGCATCGACACAAGTTGCGGTCAGTTTACCAACTGCAAATAAGCTAATAATCTAGTTTTTTATGTAGGTCCATGTGATTAGTATTTGATTAATTGGTGGAGGTGGTTTTAAGATTATTGTATAATATATTGCTTCTTGCCAAATATAATGATTCTGATTCAACGGAAAGTACTCTGTAAATTTTGGTTCCCTCTCGAATGTAAAATGTGCGTCATTAACGGATTTACCTCTTGATTGCGTTGGTTGATTTGATTTTTTTCACAGCTGCAAGGGGTTGCAAATTTGATTATACGATATTCATTTCAATTCAGTGCCTCCACGCGTTCCCAAAATATAATAAATATATTGTCTTGACAAACAGACTGACAAACAGACGGACAACAAAGTGATACTATAAGGTTTCCGTTTTTTTTTTTCAAGTTACGGAACCCTAAAAACAAATAGACAGACAGAGTGTTGCATTTATAATTTAAATTATTATCTATACTAATATTATAAAGAGGTTTGTGATGTTAAGGGGTAATCTCTGGATCTACTGAAATGATTTTTAAATTGTTTCACCAGTAGAAAGCTACATTATTCCTGAGTGTCATAGGCTATAATATATTTTCAAAAAAAAAAGATCCTTATGAAAGTTGTAATAATGTAACCCAAGGTAGCAAAATTTTGCCTGTAAAAAAAAAAAATATTTGGCGTGTGCTGAAAAAACTATTGATGATTGATAAAAAATAGTAGGCAGGGTAGCCAGGATAGCCAGGGTAGGCAGGGAAGGCAGGGTAGCCAGGGTAGCCAGGGCAGCCAGGGTAGGCAGAGTAGGCAGGGTAGGCAGGGTAGCCAGGTTAGCCATGGTAGCCAGGTTAGACAAAGATTCAAAGACAAAGATATTTTATTTCAACTAGGCCGCTAAGCGGCACTTTTGAATGTTAATACATAAAAAATTAAAAGGAATAAAAATTGATTCTACCGTGCATTCGGAAAGTAGCTTGTTATGGAGAAGAACGCACAAGAAACTCCATACTTACTCTTTTAAAAAAATATATGTTTTTTTACAATATTTAGGTACATAAGTACATACATTAATAAATTCATATGTGTGAGGACAATGCACCCAGAATCACTACATACTATATTACGTACAGGTACAAAGTATTAAAAGTACCCACACATGTACCGTGCAGTTACACAATAGGTACTAGAAAAACACTAGCATCCGAAGCAGTTAAGTTAAGACCAATCCCAACTGACGGCGCCCGCTCACGAACACGACGCATGAATCGGCACCACCCAGCCCAACCATCATGAAGGGAACCGAACGATCCAACACACGCGCCACCATCAGAGAGACATTTGAGAGAGCATGACACACTCAACTGCCAGGGCACACATAAGCCAAAGAACGACACAAAGGTACAGCAAATGGTAGATCTACAGTTGGGTACATAGTACTCACACACGTGCTGCGCAGTTATACAATACTAAAATAAATTGAGTCTTTATAATACAAATATATTCATACAGTCTTCAGCAGGTCCAACAATACTTCAAAAACAATAATGTTCTGCATATCACTTGTTTTTGCGCCCTAGTGTTTGTGGAGCAAGACTAGCATTGAGCCAAGCATTTTTATCAGTGATGTAATCCCCCAACTTATAATTTGCCTGCCTGCATAGTGTGCGTTTTATGCAAGTTTTAAATTTCGTCTCATTCAGTTCTAGAATGTGGGGAGGAATTTTATTGTAACATTTTGTACAGTACCCCATGAAAGATGAGGCTACTTTAGCCAGTCTGAAACCTGGTTGAACTAATTGGTCCCTATTTCTAGTAATGTAATTATGTCTATCGCCGTTTTTACTAAAAAGATGTAAATTCTTTCTGACGTACATGATGTTTTCATAAATATATTGACAAGGAACCGTCATGATGTTAATTCCCTTAAACAGTTCCCTTAGAGAATCGCGCCGGCGAAGATTGTATATTGCTCTGATGGCTCGTTTTTGCAGAATAAAAATTGACTCAATGTCTGCAGCCCTTCCCCATAGTAAAATACCGTAAGACATTATACTATGAAAGTAACTAAAATAGACCAGCCTAGCGGTATCTACATCACTAAATTGACGAATCTTTCTAACAGCATAAGCTGCCGAACTTAGTCGCCCTGCAAGTGATATTAAATGAGGACCCCATTGTAACCTTGAGTCTAGCGTGATCCCCAGGAAAACCGTTTTATCGACGAATTCTAGCTTCTCCTTGTTTAATATAATGTCACAATCAGTACTTTTGACATTCGGCAAGGAAAATTTAATGCCTTTGGTTTTTTTACCGTTTAAAACTAAATTATTGGCAGTGAACCAATTCTGAACCTGCCGTAGCGCGTTATTTACGTCGTCAACCTGACAAATACGTCTATTTATTTAAAAAATTAAAGACGTGTCATCAGCAAATAACACCATGTTTAGTTTGTTTTCCAATAAACGGGGTAAATCGTTTATGTATATTAAAAATAAGAAAGGACCTAAAATTGAGCCCTGAGGTACCCCCATTTTCACGTTTAACCCCGACGAATTCACACCGTTTATTTGAACTAATTGCTGTCTATCATTCAAATAAAATTTAACCAAACTTAACGCTGATTGACCTAGCCCGTAATGCTCAAGTTTCAGAAGTAATGTTTCATGATTAACGCAATCAAACGCCTTCGACAGGTCACAGAATATACCTATGGCATCCTGCGACTCTTCCCACGCATTAAAAATGTGTTTTAATAGGGTAACACCAGCGTCAGTTGTACAACGTCCTTTGGTGAAACCATACTGTTTATCATGCAAGATGTTATTCGTATTAAAATGAATGAGCATTTGATTAAGCATTATCTTCTCAAATAATTTGCTGAAAACCGGCAAGACGGATACTGGTCTATAATTATTTGTGTCTTTACTGTCCCCAGATTTAAAAAGTGGTATAACCTTACTATATTTCATTAGATCCGGAAAGACTCCTTGATCCACACACAAATTGAAAATTAAAGCTAAGTACGGCGCTATAGTCTGAATAATGGAAGTACAAGCTTTGATGGACATTCCCCACAGATCTTCAGTCGGTTTGATCTTGATTTGCTTAAAAGCTTTTATTATTGTTATGGGGTATATAAAAAGTTGAAATAAAAGTGAAAAGTTAAATACATTCGGGCAGGCTGAAACGTTCGCGTTTAATAATCCAAAAGCAAGCGAGGGCGAAGAATTTAAGGTTTCAGTAGTTTTAGCTGGGATGCTGGTAAAAAAAATTACAAATTCTTGCGCAACTTTTTTGTTATCTCTAATAAGTCCGTGTGTGGTCTCGAGGGTGTAATCAGTATTATTTCTTTTATTCCTGTTCGTTTCATTATTTATAATTTTCCAAACCGTCTTGATTTTATTTTCTGCTAATTTAACCTTATTTCTAATGTACAAGGCCTTAGCTGCCTTACATGTATTTTTAAAAATTCTTGAGTAAGTAGCAACATACTTATTAAACGTTTCAGTGTTAATACAAGGCTTAAGGCCATATAGCTCGTAAAGTCTTTCTCTACTTTTTCTAAGTCCTGTAGTCGCCCAGTCACTGAATGAAAACTTAGGGCATATAGTTTTAGTTATCTTTTTAAAAGTGTTATTGAACTCTTTTTGAACTACTGAAAAAACTTCATAATACAAAATATTACCATCATTCACTGTGAGGTCCTGATCGCTTAACTTACCGATTAAAGTACTGTTAAATTTATTTAATTTACCGGATGTTATTGGTCTGGATTGAATATGCACTTGTTTTATTAGCATAATGGACTCAAATATCACCAGTAGCCTACTATGATCCGAAGGCAGATAATTTATAATGGCCTTGTCCAAGTAGTTGCAGCAACAAAAAACATTATTAATACATGTAGCAGAAGTCAGTGTAGTTCGGGTTGGTTCCGTAAACACATGTGACAAATTAAATGATTTAAAGAGATTTAATAACCTACTGCTATCTGAATTATCTTCTTGAATATTAATATTAAAGTCACCACAGACAATTACTAGTTTATTACCCATTGCAAGTTTTGCCAAAACATCTTCCATTACTGACTCGAATATAGAGTAGTTCTTATAATTAGGGGGTCTGTAGACGCACACTATGACATGCTTATCCAGCTCAACACAGGACAGTTCAACACTATGCTCAACTGAGAGGTCTACTATATCTTTACGAGGTTTTGATTTAATACTATTTTTTATTAATATAAGTAAACCCCACGCAACATAATATTTCTGTTAAAACAACTGCCCACAGTATAATTTTCATAATTGATTAGCATTTCATAATCTTTCAGCCAATGCTCAGTGAAACAAACAATTTCAAACATTGTTTTTTCTAAAAACAGTTCGATTTCCAATTCCTTTAAAGAAAAACCCTGAATGTTCTGGTGGAATAATTTCAGAGAATTCTGCTCAGACCTTTTTTTGAAATTAATTTTTTGCGAGCAAGAAGGTACCTTTTTGATGGTGAATATACTCTTAACTATTCCGTTATTGGTACCCTCCCTTGTCCTATTAACTAGTTTAAAGAACAAATATTAATAGCATTTTTGCTAACGTTATGCAAGGTATTGACCACCTTTAAATTAGTACTATTACTAATATCAATAATAACTGCATACTTCGACATACTACTTATGTCTGAGTTTATTGTATAAGATAATAGCCGAGCTATTTGATGTCTTACCCTAAGAGGCAGATACAAAGTATCGCCAGTCGACTTTAATTTACCAACAAAAATGTTGATGTCAAAAAAAAACAAGTTTGTCACTATAGTGACTCACAAGAAAGTGCAGATGCTTATTAAGCATGTGAATGTGATTATTTTGTCTATTTGACAATTTATCCAAGTAAGGGTAGGCACACAAAATAATTTTACTGCAATTTAACTTTAACATCTCTTTTACACATTCAGTGATGTCATCTTTTTTTACTTTTATACTATTACCTACAAATACAGTTAAATTGGTATCTGGTTTATATATATTCTTTGTCACAGATTCCATTATTTGCTTGTAAGATGACCCGGGCATGAAATAATTAAAAGTGGAATGACTCTGATTGCCAATTATTAATTTTCCTAAACCTTTTCCAATACCGTCTGAAAACATAACCGAATGCAAACCTTCCTTACGATGACTAGATGAAAAGCCAGCACTCTCAGGCCGGTCTACTTGAGGCAGATCCTGTGCTACATTTGATATGTCTTGTACGAAGACACTGTTTTGAGACACCCTCTCAGCTTGGACCGGGTGCTCTGTAGCATCAGGCTGGACTGCAATTAGATTTGAGACTGTCTGGCAGTTACACTGACACCTCACTAACTCATTTGTGGCCAAAATGTGTTCTTTAATTTGAAATTTTGAATTTATATATTTATTGTAAAGAGAACTAAGTCTGTTCTCAAGTACCTGTAAGCGGTGAGTGTCAATCTCATATATTTTTTTGCTGTCTTCTAATTTAGTTTGGTAATTATTTAATTTATTAACTAGGTCAACACGTTATTTCCTGAGTAGAATATTTTTAATAAAGAACTTGTGTTGTTTCCTAAACTTGTTGCAATTTCTAATTATTTTATTTAGTTTCGCATATTTTTTTAGTTTGTTATGACTAACATTGGAACAATTTTTCTGATTTATTAAAGAATTTTCAGTTAAGTTACTTTTAGGTATTGAATCCGGTTTACAATTTGATTGAATAAGTTCATCATACAAATGGCAAGTTTCATCAACCTGAGTTGATTCCTGTTCTTTTTGTAATTTAAAAATATGATTATTTGCATGAATCAATTCTTCTTCTAGATCCCTAATTTTACTTAAAGCCTCCTCGTATAGATTACTGCAGTTATTGAAACCATCCGTGACTACCCCCAGTTGGTCGCGTTCATCCACAACATTCTGGTATTGCTGACTAAGTTCAACTAGCTCCCGTTTAAGGATTGTGTTTTTATAAACAATGTTCTCAACTTCTACTTCACAATCCTCTCTCTCTTGCAACATCGCCCGACATTGGCTTTGTGAGTCTTTAAATTCCTGGAGTGCTGTACTCAGTTTAATTTCTAAGTCCTGAGCAGCAGCCTTACGGGTCATCACAGGCATGGTTTCTGGTTAATTACTGGAAATAGAAAAAAAAAAAAGAAACGGTGTGAACCAAAGGAATAGAGGAAAAACAAAAAAAAGTAAAGCTGGAAATGAAGGGTATAGTTAGTGCAGTTCAGTAGAGAAATAAGGTAGGCTGTTGAATTGGCTTAAAAATCTATTTATTACTGACTTTAGTTGCTTACGATTGCCTTGAGATTTTACTTTTTTTATTTTATTTATATGTGGGTGAATTGAAGAATTTGAATGAATTTTTATTCTATTTTTCTGGTTAAATCATGCAAAATAACGGTCATAGCGTTATGTAAATGTTTGTTATTAAATTATCTGAATAAATTAGTAGAATTATGCACATTGGGATCTTAGAATTGTTTTGTTTTCTACGATGTCAACAGAACTATTTAGATTCACTGCACAGTTCTAAATTAACAGAATTTATACGTTAAAACTAACAAGAACGTGTTACAAGGTTAAAATTACACTTCGTGTGCTATAAATAAACAATACTGCCCTTAGAATATCCGTAGTTCAGCACTTCAGACTTCAGGTTCAGTCGTCAGCTGTTTGGTAGGTTACCGGTTCCGTGCCACAAACTTTTGTATAACTAATTCGATATTTTTCCAGTAAAACAATAATCCTAAATACGAGTATCTATAGCGTTTTATTGTGTTTTTACTTATAATTAAACCCTAAATACACTTAAATAATAATTAAATATAATTTTAAAATACGGAGCACAAATTTGACATGTCACTCGGGCAGTGTTGCCAATTTTTTTTTTTTATGTTCGGCAGGGTAACCAGGGTCGCCAGGGTAGGCAGGGTAGGGGCAGGGTAGCCAGGGTACTCAAGGTACGCAGGGTAGGCAGGGTAGGTACCTACCTAGGTAGCCAGTTGAAGGGAGCGAAGCCCCGAGGGTCAGCTAGGTTTTAATAAATAAATAATATCTACTCTAAAAGCTGAAAATGCCTTTTCTCATATGTCAAGCCGATCCAAGCCTTTTGCCCTGTGTACAAAGATCATCATAAAGATCTCAATATTATTAATTTACCAAAGCAAATAAATTAAACGCAGACCAATTCAATTGTAACAGATATCAATCATTGGTCTTACGATCCGGGCAGATAATTATTAAATAATTAATTGTTACCATTGTTGTTTCAGCTTATTATACCATTGTTTTACTTTGCCATTGTTATTATATCAACTGCTGATAATGTTCATGTATTGTTTGGAATAGGATGTTATTATTAATTACCGGTAATATTTTAGAGTACATTATGATTAGGGCTGTTTAGTGTATGTTTTATGATAAGTTAATGTGGATTTATAATTATGTAGTTCTGTTTCTCCGCTAGTGAATATGCAATTCCAGTTTGGAGCCACTCTGCCTTCTCCAAATTAGTGGATACAGCTCAGCTCTGAGACGTGCCGGCTTTCCACAGGTTGCCTCAAACCGACTCCTGTACGACTGCTGCATCCACTTATTGGCATCGCGGCCCCGGAATTTCGCAGGACTATAGCAAGTCGCATAGAGAGGGCGAAAAAACAAAAAGACCCACGCCACCCAATGCACAGCAATTACAGCTCAGTGCCCCAGCGCCTCAAAAGCCGAAAAAGTTTTCTAGGATGCGTGGGACTATCTGATGGCAACTCCTCTTCGGCGAGACGCAACCTTTGGCGTGAGAAACTCAAGCCTCCTGAAAATTTCATCGGGCCATCGGAGAGCCATCCACCTCGGTACACTCTGCCGTGGTCGATCTTGAAAACCTTAAATAGACGCCGCACCCGGGTTGGCCGCGGCAAGGATAACCTCCACAGGTGGGGGTTCTCTGATGGCACTAGTCTTCAGTGCAGCATCTCTTCGCAGACCATGGTCCATCTCTCGGAGTGCGCAACATTGACATTTCTAAATCCAATATGGCGGACGGCCCAAGATGGCGGACTAGTTATTTTTTGTGCACTGACATAATACGAGTATCACATGAAAGGGTTTGCTGAGAAGAATACGAAAAAAGCTTGTTTAAAAAAAGATTTTTTAATGAATAATTTTATTTGCCATCGACACGCTAAGAAGAAGATTATGTAGTTTGGCAAAACTTGCAAACTGGCGAAATGTGTACTGTAGTTGCAACTCTGCATAAACCTTCTGGGAATACTTCTGTGATGCTATGTTATGTAGTAGCAATTGGTGTGTTGATGTTTTGTTATAAGCCGGATACTTGATATTCATTTTCGATTTTTAAATTCTGAAGAGTAACAATTTTATTACTAACAACTTTGCAGAATTTTTATGTTCGCTTAGTGCTGTACTTAGTTAGGTTGCGACAACGATATGCCCTGGTGTTTTCTTGGAAATTGTTCTAACCCTAAAACAAGTTCAGAATAATTTAATTTAAGACAAGACAAAAATTCTTTATTTCAACTAGGCCATTAAGCGGCACTTTTGAACGTCAAGAATTTAAATTTAGAAGTAATAATAATTGATTATGTTGTCCATTTGGAAAAGAAGCTTGTTATGGAGAAGAACGGAAAAGAAACTTCACGGCTTAAAATTAACTCTATGATAACATAAGTCCGTGTTAAAATTAACTCTATTAAAATAATACAACACTAAATATCAAATAGCAAACTGTTCAATGTTAACCTTTGAACATCGAATCAGCACTTGGCCCGGCGACGACTACACGAGCGGCCTAGTTAAAATAATGACTGAGTTGCATCTTACACGCATGAAACACATACAACTTTGTATAATAGTGTGTATTAAGTTAAATTAGTATATAAGCTGTACATCTTGTAAAATAAACCAGATTTGAATTTTATATTCTTGTCTCATTACCCCTCACTGTGGCCAAGACACCTTTAGCCATCTCTGATCAGTCTCGTGAGTCTGCGGGCTGGCAGTGAGTTTATCCTTCCCGAACCTGGACATCCTGTCTACTATCCGTCTGTAACCTTAGGTCGCATGGTGCAGACATCCTGAACTTATTTATATATTTATATATCACTACTAGGTATATGGTAGGTTAGGGCTGTAGGGCTTATAGGGATTATAGTCGTAGGGACTGTTAGGCTTATAGGTTCAGTAGGCGCGTGACGTATCATATCCCTACATGTACTAACGCACCCTCAACAGTATTGCGACCTCACGTGACATCTGTTTGGAGTGGTTAGACATTTTGGTCCTTCGAGCATTTGAAATTTCTTTCAATCACGCGGTCCCCTTATTACTGTAGGAATTGACTTTGACAGACTTGACTATTGAGTTAGGTAGATAGGGCCGTTAGAGAAGTGGGAAAGAAGAGCACTATGGAGATACAGGAAGTTAACGAACTAATCAGGAGCCAGGAAGCGGATTACAGTGAGATCAAAAGGATAGTCTCAAACCTGAAAAAGGACTCGCCCACAAGGAAAACGGAAAAATACCTCAACGAACGGGAGAAAATATTAGACCAGGTTTTCCAGCGAGTTCAAGAAAACCACTTGAAACTACAAGATCAAGAGATCTTGTCAACTCATAAGTACATTACTACAAACTACTTTGGTAACATTAAGAAATGTTACGACGAAGGAATCAACTACCTCAGAAAATGTGAGGAAAGACTACAACACGTACAAAGTATTTATGAACCACGACTTCTAGACGAAGATGAAGACAAGGGGGTTGTCAGTAGCCCAAAACTGTTTATACAACTGTTCCGAATGTCACAGATATCCAAGAAAATATCTCAGGCTAAGGAATCCATTACTCAGGATAAGCCAATATGGCATTTACAAACACTATTACAAACCTTACAAAAACAATGGCTAGAAATTGAAGAAACGCACATCGAATTACTGATGGCTGAAAGCACACTGGACAATAGCTATTTCAAGGATAATTGCTTCGAGAATACACAGACAGATTATGACATTATCATAAATTTGTTAGAAGCAAGAATAATCCAAAACTCGGGTGAAAAAGCTATGTCGACAAAATCGTCAGTAAAACTTCCACGAATAAATATTCCCATATTTGCGGGGAACTATGACTCTTGGTACACATTCCAAGATTTATTTAGAAAAATAATTCACGAAGATAACTCAATTTCTTCTACAGAGAAAATGCAGTATCTTAAAACACACGTAAAAGGCGACGCAGCAAGATTAATACGTCACTTAACAATTAGCGAAATAAATTACGAAACAGCTTGGAAATTGCTTACGCAGAGATATGAAGACGAGCGCATGATTGCTACTAAGTTTATTGACAAATTATTAGATTTATCTAAAATGCAACGAGCAAACGCGGTACAATTACGAGACATGCACGACACTATAAATGAATGTCTTGAGGCACTGAAAAATCAAGGCATAAATACACCATCTTGGGGCCCTCTATTGATAAGAATAGTCAGTAGAAAATGGGACGAGGAAACAAATACCAAGTATGAAGACCAATTACAAAACAGGAATAAATTACAATCCTTCGACGAGATGATGAAATTCATGGAAAACCGTTTCAGTTGTCTTAAGTCATTTGACGGGTCGTTATCACATACTAATGGTCAACAATCACGTAATAAACAAACATCGGAAAAATATAAACGCTGTTGGCATTGTCAAAGTATGGATCATAGTATTCATTCTTGCCCTAGTTTCAAAGAGTTATTTAATATTTATTTTCATATTCAGACAATTGTGGAGTCCATTTTTTTTTGTTAGTACAATCTTATAATTAATGTTAGTAATCTGTACATGACACGAAAACAATTGATTGAATGTATAAATTAAATAAGAATGACAAAAATAAATAAAAAATTCGGATTAAAATTGTCAAAAAAAATTAAAACTAGAGTGAAACAAGATTGAAATGTCAGAAAATTTAAAATTAAAATGTCCAATTATAAAATTTCATGAAACTAAAATTACACAAAATTAAAATGTCCAATTATAAAACCGACTAAAAAATTCAAATAAAAAATAGTTATGCGTCAGCGACCGATACAAAGCCGTCACGGAAAAAAGAATGTGCAAGCGTTGCTTAAATCACGATGATCGGAAACAGTGTGTGAGTGCAGTTTACAAACAATGCGATATTTGTCAACATAAGGGGCACAACACATTATTACACCAATCTAAACCGTTTCAAAATAGTAATAACGCCAAAAAATACACAACAAAAAATGTAGGAATAGAGAAGCCTCAAAATATAACAACGTCGAATTTATCGGCAACAAATACCAACACTAAAAATACAACTTTACTCGCTACCGCTATAGTAAAAACTACCTCTTATGACGGGACGCCGCAGTTGTTGAGAGTGTTATGTGATCAAGGATCAGAAGCTTCATTTTGCACTGAAGAAGTGGCACAACTGCTGGCTTACCCACGTCAAAAAATCCGAGCCGAAATAAAAGGAATCGGAGATGAAAAACCAAAAACATCAAACCATACAATCAACATTACTTTACAACCAAGGTACTCTAGCGATTATAAACTGCCAGTAACGCTAATAATACTACCAAAACTAACAAGTTCATTACCAAGGCATGACTTAAAACAATTACAAGAAAAAATCTTGGATAATGCGCTGATAGCTGACCCAACTTATTATAAAAAGGGACCAATTGATATAATATTAGGTGCCCAAGACCATAGCAAAATACTACTACAGGGTTTCGAAAGACTACGGGACGGAATTATCGCTCAAAACACACAGTTAGGGTGGATTTTATCCGGATTTTATCCCGATGACACGAATAGTGGAGCCAAAATACTGAGTATGGTGGCTTGCACTGAAGAGGTACGACAACTTACGAAATTTTGGGAATTAGAAGAAATTTCACAAAACTACAAACTCACACAGGACGACCAGGCCTGTGAAAACTACTATAAAGAAACAACGATAAGAAACCTAGATGGAACATACACGGTACGACTTCCGTTTAAGGATACAAACTTAAACTTAAACATAAACGGCGAATCGCGCAAAAAGGCCGCTGCTCGCCTCTTACAACTAGAACGACAGTTCGCAAAAAATGAAAATTTACGACACCAATACATTGAATTTATGAACGAATATTTACGTATGGGTCATATGAGAAAAGTAGATACAAAAAACTACAACTTAGGAAAATACTACATACCACATCAGGCAGTAATTAAGGAAGACTCACTTACTACAAAGTTACGCGTGGTTTTTGATGCGAGCAGCAAAAGCAGCACAAAAATAAGCCTTAACGACAATATGTATAAAGGTCCACGACTACAACAAGATTTATCCACTATACTGCTACGATGGCGAAAACATAAGTTTGCCTTCATGGCGGATATTATGAAAATGTACAGGTTCATAAAAATTAATGATTTAGATTTCGCACATCAAAGAATATTATGGAGACTTTCTCCCAAACAAGCAATTAGTGAATATGAACTTACAACAGTTACATACGGTACAACTAGCGCACCTTATCTTGCGGTACGAACACTACAACAACTTGCCATAGACGAAAAAGATAATTACCCAATGGCGAGTCAAGCTACATTACAAGATTTCTACGTGGATGATATTTTGTCTGGAGATTCCCAGGAAAGCACAGCTAAAGAACTTCAAAGTCAGCTAATATCCATGTTAAACAAGGGTGGCTTTAAACTTAGAAAATGGTCGTCAAACAGTTCAGAGCTCCTCGAAAATATACCTGCGGAAGACAAAGACGATCAACTACTCAAGCTACCATTAGACGAGTCCAGGAAGTCATTAGGCATTTCATGGTCACCACGGGAAGACAGTTTTTATTTTCAAATAACTATAATGGAAAAAGAAAAACCAACAAAAAGATGGATTATGTCAGAAGTAGCGAAAATATTCGATCCCCTGGGTTGGTTAGCACCAATTATAATTAAATTGAAGCTGCTTATACAAGAACTGTGGACTAACGAGATAGGATGGGATCAACCTGTTGATAACATACTCCAGAAAAAATGGATTGAAGTACAAAAACACCTTAAAAGTATAGAAAAAATAAAAATTCCGCGGTGGTGTCACATAACTGATAGCACAGAGAATGAACTATATGGTTTCAGCGACGCGTCCGAGAAAGCTTACGGAGCGGTCGTATATAGCCGTGTAAAAATCAATAACAACTACTACATTACATTATTACAAGCAAAATCAAAAGTGGCACCGAAGAAACAAAAGACTACTCTACCTCGTCTCGAGTTATGTGCAGCACTCCTACTAGCCAGTTTGATCGAAAAAGTTAAAGAAGCGCTCAATTGTAAGAATATCACGATATCTTGTTGGACGGATTCCATGATCACCTTAGGCTGGATAAGAGGAGAGCCTGGACGCTGGCAAACTTTCGTAGCTAATCGGGTATCACAAATTAGACAACTTGTACCGAACGCAGAGTGGAACCATGTAATATCTGCTGATAACCCAGCTGATATCATTTCAAGAGGCCTTGAGCCGGAAAAACTTGTTAACTATTCCTTATGGTGGAATGGTCCACTATGGTTAAAAACCGATCAGATACCCACCACGAGACGTATGCCACAGCCGACTGAGGAAATCAAAAAGTGTCACACAGTTACAAGTGTTACAACTGAGATAGAAAAGAACGATCTCTGGAATAGATTTTCCAGTTTAAATAAAATGTTAAGGGTGTTATCTTACTGCTATAGATTTGCAAACAAGCAAACAATAAATAAACCAATTTCTTGCGTTGAATTAAAAAAGGTAACAAAACGAATAATTCTGAAAATACAACAACAGGAATTCGAAGAAGAATTGAAAACTATACAAAGAGGACAGCCTATGAAGAAAAATAAAAAGCTATCCACTTTAGATCCATTTATAGACGAGGATGGATTACTAAGAGTTGGAGGCAGGTTACAAAACTCTGGATTGCCTTACAACCAGAAACATCCAATACTGTTACCATACAACCATCATGTAACGTCACTAATTATACAAGACGCACATTTAAAAACGTTGCATGGAGGCAACAAATTAACATTAGCATATTTACGACAAACATACTGGATCATTAATGGAAAAAGAAAAGTGAAGAGCGTTATTAACAAATGTGTGAAGTGTGTACGATACAAAGCAGACACAAACTCGCAAAAAATGGGAATCCTACCAAAAGTACGAGTGACGGAATCATATCCATTCAGTCATACTGGAGTGGATTATGCAGGTCCAATACAAACCAGAACTATGAAAGGAAGAGGTCACAAGTCTTACAAGTCATACATTGCTGTCTTTGTATGCCTAGCAACAAAAGCAATACACCTAGAATTGGTGGGAGATTTGACAACAGAAACATTTATCGCTGCGCTACGCAGATTCATGGCACGTAGAGGTCATGTGTCACACATGTATAGTGACAATGCAACAAATTTCGTAGGTGCAGCCAACTTCTTACATCAAGAAATATTACAAATCACGCAATCGCCGCAATTCCAAAGCACAATAACAAACATAGGAACTGAGTGGCATTTTATTCCTCCGTCATCTCCACATTTCGGTGGCATTTGGGAAGCTGGCGTAAAGTCAGTGAAACATCATTTACGACGAGTAATCGGAGATACGACTCTAACATACGAGGAAATGACCACCTTACTACACCAAATTGAAGCGTGTTTGAATTCAAGACCATTGTGTGCGCAAACCGAAGATGTTAATGACAACACTATACTAACTCCAAGTCATTTTCTTATTGGCCGAGAAGCAGTAGGAACACCAGATCCGATGGAAAACATTAATACTGACTTAATGAATAGATGGAAACAGATACAAAAGATGAAAAAAGATTTTTGGAACAGTTGGACAAAAGACTATCTACATCAACTTCAGCAAAGATACAAGTGGAAACAAGCACATGAAAATGCTAAAATTGGAACTGTAATACTAGTAAAAGATGACAATGTAAAACCAAGTAAATGGCCGTTGGCAAAAATCACAGAAGTCCACCCGGGAAATGATGGGGTAGTTAGAGTGGTAACAATTAAAAAATCAACAGGAGCTGAACAGAAGAGATCAATTCATACATTGATCCCGCTCCCTGTAAACGAAAACAAAGAAATTGGTACAACGAGTAAAGACATACAAACGGCTACACAATGTAACATATCAACAGCTACCACAAACAGAAGAGGTATACGATCACCGAAAAATTGGATAAAGGATTTACTATTACAAACAATACTTGTTTTATTAATTGGCACCGTATCAAGTACGCCTACATACACATTAAAAAATATAGATCCAGGATTGTATGTGGAAAAAATAGGAACTGCAACTATCAATCGAGGAATGTTTAGAATTGAAACAGACTTCGAGAGAGAAAGTTTAGAACTAGACCAAGGAAAGATTGAAAAAATAACGTCACAATTCCAACAACTTTGCATAAATACGCAAAAAATCATGTACGAAACGCATTGCAACGAATTTTATCACCATTTAAACGAAGAAAAAACAAAGTTTAAGACAACAAAAGGATACCTAACAGAAATAAGAAATAATAGGAAGAAAAGAGGTGTATTAGGTCAACTCTTAACATCTGTGTTTGGAGTTAATGACGAAGTATACAGAGACATAGATACATTAAATAACAACCAGCAGAAACTAATTGATGCTGCCAACCATCAAACAAAAATAATGATATCTACAATCACAGCTGTAAACCAAACTGAAGAGCAAATCAAAAAAAAGCTAGATAAATTCCAAGCAAAACTAAATGAAGCAATATCATTTATGAATCAGAACAATGTTTGGTATAAAAAGATTGACAACAACCACGTTAAAATACAAGTAATGCAAGCCTATGAGTTAGCAAACAATTTCATCAATGAAATAATGGATTACTATACAGGTTTACTTGAAATTTATTTACAAAAAGCAAGTGTATATAGCATATTAACACCAACACATGTCAGCAACATAATAAAAACGGCTAATCAAAAGTTACCATCAAACTTAAAAATCATTCAGGATCAAATACTACAGACTGAGATGAATGTAAATACTACTCACATAAGAGTATATGCTCACTTTCCAATACACGAAGTAACAAAGTATACACTCATACATGTCACGCCTATTCCAGAGAGGAAAACTGATGGATCGTTCGAGTGCTTCTCTATTCAGCAGACTTTCATGGGGTTCGACTACAACAACGAGCGTTACTTTGAACTGAGTCAAGAAGAATTTAAAGATTGTCTTCATAGCAATACAGAATTTGTCTGCTATCCTGTAGCTGTCAAGAACATGCAATTAAATAAAAATTGCATAGTTGATCAACTTTTTAGAACTGAGAATTACACACAAACTCAATGCACGTCAGAAATCTACAAAATGTCGACAGATATTGTATGGAAGCAATTATTCATGCAAAACACTTGGCTCTTCGTAACGACAAAACCAGTAGCCATATCGATTGTGTGTGACGGACAAAGACAAGAAATAACGATTCACGATGTTGGAGTTCTACATATCGCCGAGAATTGCGTTATTAAAACACTTAAAAACATACTTACTGCAAAAAGAACAACGACTGTGACAGTGCTAGCTTCTTATTCTAAAACAACGAATTTCTCCATTAATACGCAGATTTTACAAACAAACATTAAAGATATATCGAAAGAAGAAGTAGTGTTAGACAGGACAAAAGGAATTTTTGACCATTTAGTCACATCTGAAACTAGCTTACAGACTCAACTAGATAACACAATTTGGAAACAGTTACAGTCTCATACATACATAGCTAGCATCAGTACTTCACTCATAATCATAACTTTAGCATTTGTTTTAATTTATTTTGGTCCACAGGTGTTGAATCGACTTAGAGCCGTCATTACTGCGAGAAGAAACACTGCGCCACCTACTCAATTGCCCTCGATCGTCAGCAACATACCACACACGCAACTAACAGAGCAGCCGTACGACATACCACGCAGGGTGCCCACTCAAGCACAGCAAACTGGAGAAGGCCAGGCCAGACCATACGAAACCATTGAGCTGTACCAACTACGGTCCTGTCCCTGAGGAGTCGCCAGAATGTTCAATGTTAACCTTTGAACATCGAATCAGCACTTGGCCCGGCGACGACTACACGAGCGGCCTAGTTAAAATAATGACTGAGTTGCATCTTACACGCATGAAACACATACAACTTTGTATAATAGTGTGTATTAAGTTAAATTAGTATATAAGCTGTACATCTTGTAAAATAAACCAGATTTGAATTTTATATTCTTGTCTCATTACCCCTCACTGTGGCCAAGACACCTTTAGCCATCTCTGATCAGTCTCGTGAGTCTGCGGGCTGGCAGTGAGTTTATCCTTCCCGAACCTGGACATCCTGTCTACTATCCGTCTGTAACCTTAGGTCGCATGGTGCAGACATCCTGAACTTATTTATATATTTATATATCACTACTAGGTATATGGTAGGTTAGGGCTGTAGGGCTTATAGGGATTATAGTCGTAGGGACTGTTAGGCTTATAGGTTCAGTAGGCGCGTGACGTATCATATCCCTACATGTACTAACGCACCCTCAACAGTATTGCGACCTCACGTGACATCTGTTTGGAGTGGTTAGACAAAACTCTATTTTGTTGCTAGTAAAGGAGTGACCTCACTGAGAGCATTCACTTGTAATGAGCATTCCAAGTCAAATATTCGAGTGGTGTGGAGGTTGAACCGAGCGTTACAAAGCTTACACGCAAGTGCGAACTTCAGCCGGTGTGGACGTCTCAACGATGTTCGCGGAAACTGCTCGCATTCGAATGTTCACACAAATAAAATGCTCGAATCGAATACTCAGATAATGAAATCAATGAGTATGTATATAAGAATATTACTGGTCAATTGTAAAGCAAGGAACAGTACCTAGATTTATAGCGTTTGTGACCTTCTTGGTCAATCGTATTATCGAATGAATGACATTTAACGAGATCGTATTCGAATGCTCCAAGCTCGCAAGGGAATGTTCGGAACGAACGTTCGAAGTTTTGCTCGAAAGTGAATGCTGGGCTCGCTGGGAAGTATTTGTTGCTCGCCTACGATTGCTCACGAACGAATGCCCCCAGTGAGGACTCTCCTTTGTTAGACAAAGTTCGTAAGCTTGTACCAACATTTTTTACAATGTTATATGAAAAAAATGTTGTCGCACGGTTACTTTGCACTTCCCTTTGGCAGCTCTTATGGAATAAAGAGTTTTGTGGAGAGTGATATAGGCTTTTTATACCGGCAATAAGTTCCCGCGGGACACACACCGGTATCCAAGTCGCGGGTACAATGTTATTATCGATATTTAGAAGATTAATCTGCCTAGCTATTCCAAACGATATTGGGGTCGGTTTACATTCCAGTATTTTACACCGAGCGACTGTTTACCTGATCTCCACAACCCCCCAGTTACTGGGTAAGACGATACCTCTTGGCATGACTGGTGTCACATTTCAAGGCTACTGATTATTTATAACGACTGTAAAGATCTCCAAATGACAGCCGGACTTGACGTGCTTGCCGAGAAATAGAGGCATCATCCTACGTAAAGATGATCACCCATCCAAGGACCGACCTCGGCAAGTGTTGCTTATCCTTGAAGATTGACCTGTGCGGCTATTCCTATATAGCCACGAGCTCATTATTATCGATATTTTAAAGATAAAAATAACAAGTTGACCTGCTTACCCGACTCCGTGGCTGTCTTTCACCCGCCGCGGCTTTAGCTAAAAGTTGGACTTCCAAAGCTCTTGCTGCAGCGTTAAATGAAACTGAACCTGATATCGAAGTACAAGTAGTTTTAATGAGAACATCTCTTTCGTAATCTTAGCCGTTTAGTTTGTGCGCGGTTTGTTTATGGCACTGACCAAATTTAAGTAGGTAAAATGCTGAAGATGGGTTTTTAAGTCAAGAGTGAATAGGTTTATTCTAGGCAAGCGTGCTTCACCGTCGACCAAATCATCGCTTACCACCAGGCGAGATAGTGGTCAAACGCGAGCCTATTGATGATAAAAAAAAATATTTATAATGAAAGAAACATACATTTATTTAGCACAGACTAAAAGAAACACAATATAGGTACTAGATTCATAATAATATACATCAGATAAAATACAAATAAAAAAAAATAAAAAAGTGTAAAGACTGACGTAAGAAGTTAGCAGGAAAGTGTGCCTCACGGCTTTGCCAAAAAGGCCCAGTTCAGCAAACACGCCAGACAGTTAAAAGGTCAAAAGTGCATGTCATGTGCATTTATACTCTCCCAAAAATCAAAAGGCTAGTTTTTGTAGAAGAAGTTAAATTATCCACAACTGATTCAATATTTTGTATAGAAATTAAAGTTTAGATTATTCCTACTAAGCGCGAAAAGTTAAAATTCTGATGACTACAAAAAAATGCCTTTTCTGTTTTGGTCATCGGTTTTGGTAGAGTATGACTGCACTTTTGACCCATAAAGTACATATATAGTGTGAAAATGAGTAGGAGGTAACATTGCAAGTTTTTTTTTTACTAATTATGTTAATGTAATTTTTTTGTAACTCTCTCACAGAGAGGATGTCAGCAGTGGGAATATTATAAGGCTTATTTATGGTGGTGGTGGTGTGGTATGTGTTTTGTAATAACCTACATATTGATAACATGACTTCATGCCCATGGTAGTCCAACAAGCTGTCACACCCGCATTTTGCCTGTTATGTTTAAGTTATTTGTATAACAAGCTTCTAATAAAACTAACACTTTCCCCGACCAGGGATCGAACTCAGGGGTCAGACTTCACGCTCAACAGGTGGTATGCAGAAGTGTACTTATACTATAAAACTGATTGTTTTAATAGTTACAGACCAGATAATTGTTTAATAGCTCTAAGAGTCACTAACAGTGAACAAGTTTTTTTTACCTAATACGTCTAAGTAGTAGTCCGGTCATTAGTTATGGTTTCAAAATCAAAGTATTTTTATTTCAACTAAACCTTATATAGATACTTTTGAATTGTCAAACAAAATATGAATCTAGTTGCACATTCGCAAGCGTCAGTAGGTTTTTATGGAGAAGAATGTACAAGAAACACCACGAACACTCTTTTCCATAAGTTTTAATTACAATTATTTTTATCACAATTATCATTCATGTTGAAAGAATATATAAAAATATGTGAGAACGATGTAAAAAAAGACTTGCACCTATAAGCGTCTAGATTAAAACAAACAATTCAAAAATACAATAAGTACGTAATTAAAAGCATGCCGAGACAGCTAAGTTATGAACAATCCCAACTGATGGCGCCCGTTCACGAACATGACGCATGGATTGGCACCACTCAGCTCAGCCATTGTTTCGTCCCATTTTTTAATGTTTACTTGCAACACCGTGTCGGTGGGCTGTAAATGATTTTGACAGATGACACTACACAGTCGAAAGAAAAAATTTGTAACGTGAACACGCGGAAGTCGGGTCTTGTCGAAACATATCGAATCGAGATGTGTTTCGCCCATTTTAAATAGCTAATAGCGCATAATACCGTTCGCAATCGGTGTGTGGGGCGCCCGCGAGGGTGGTTTAGAATATATTATTATCACGCAGCGCGAGGTGCTTTTGTGGGAAACGCGTGTGTGTCTGCCTGGAAGCCGAAGCCCGAACGCGTTGGTGGTCCCAATCCAATCATTGTCCTTTATTATTTATATATTCTCCTATCCCTAACCTCACGGCACGATATTGATCGTAAGTCATATTGATACATCTTGTGGTCCTCCCACTTTCACCTGTGAGATAGGTACCAGGAGATCGCCCAATATCCTATATAGATATATATATATATATATCCTATATATATAGATGCAAATCCCTAGATTTCCACTGCCGCGAACCGCGGTTTCGTGGGGTACAGGTTCAGACAGGGTCCAGGAGTCCCAACGCTGCTATGCGCCCCAGCGTTAGCTCCTGGCTTGGGACCAGAAGGCCTATATTTAACAACTATCATGAAGGGAACCGTTTACAATAAAGAGAATTCTATCAGTCAGCATTTAGCGAGTTATTCATAAGTTCAAGTAACAAAAAATAATAAGGAGCGAATCTATTGCTAATAACCGGGCACATAATATCCAAACTCAGTACTAAGAAAATCTAGGTGAAAAAACGCAAGGACACTTCGCCCTACCGATATAAACCCAGGACCTGATATTATAATATTAGGCAACTACCTAATTTAACACAGTGAGATATTATATTGTATCATATCTCCATAGGATTGATAACTATTTGCATACTAAGTACATAATTTAATAGCCACACAATGATTAATTATCTCAATATTGCGTTACAATACAACCAATTATAATATACTTCATTTAATTAATTAATTATTATTTAAACTGCATTGTTACATTGGCTATATCGAAATGACAAAACTAACAGTACCTATACTAACTATACTGGTAACTGAAAATCTGCAAAGGCATTGAAAAGCTACGCTCGAAGTTGCCTTGCGTGATCGAATCAGAAATAAAGACATAGCCCAAAGAATTGCAAAACATAAGTGGCAGTGGACAAGGGATAATACTTGCAGATCGGATGGCCAATGGGGCCGAAAGGTTCTAGATTGGCGACCGAATACCGGAAGACCCTGCTTCGGAAGGCATACCCACCAGATGGACCGATAACCTAACCCGAAGGACGGGGTAAACCGCTGGATGCGAGACGCAAAGGACCGGTCGATGTGACGGTGCTTGGGTCTTTTGTCCAGGAGTAGAAGTTTTTTGGTTGAAATAATGATGATCTGCTGACTAGGCTTTTCCCGAACATCGAGAGTCGGCAGACTTATAGCTGACAAGTATGTTTTACATGGATTCATGGAGAGACTTCCTATTATAGTTCCTGTTGACCTAGTACCTGCCTAATACCCCATAACGTAGATACTAGATAACACGAAACAATTTGGTCTTCAGAATTTCGGGCTTCTGACTTTATACTCCGACCCGTAACGATTGTGGAAGATCTCATCATCATCATCAGCCTATTAATTTTCCCACTGCTGGGAAACAGGCCTCCTCTTTATGAGAGGTAATGGTCCGTAATCCACAACGCAGGCCCAGTGTGGGTTGGTGGATTGTCATCCTCTGCCATTGTGCCTTCGATTTTTTATTTCTAGGTCATGCCGGTTTTCCTTCACCGTTTTGAGAGCAGTGGTGATAAAATAATTTACACAAAGTAAAGTGCCTGCCTATAAGTTGCGGCTGATACCACTGGGCCACCAGTGCTTTAGTGGAAGATCTAGGAAGGATGAAAATTACAAAGACTTCTACAAAAATGTCTTTACGTTAACTATTTATTCCATATTCTTATTACTATTTATGCTTGTATTCTATATTCACATTATTACGAAATAATATGTTTCACTCTAGTCTCATGAATATATTAAATTTAATTTATACCAATTAAGCGTTACCGGATAAGCGCGGATCATCTTATTGTGATATATCTTTGTTTATACAATGTTCTCGTGTCCCGGGCGTATTATCTTATTTCTTACTTATAACAAGTATGAATGTGAAAGTATGTAGGGTTTATATGGATGGATGTTTGTTTACTACCGCCTCAACGGCTTAACACATTAAACATAAAACTAGGCACACGGGTAGACTATGGCCTGCATTAGGACATTGCTTTCAATTTTCGAGAAAGTAATACGTGTTGAAGTACCAGGGTGACGTAACATAAAAAGAAAAAAGTTTCCTATTTACTGGTGCTGTTTAAAAATGTTTACAAAAATTTTCTAAACAAAACATTTTCGAGACATTTGTTAGTAAATGTATTAATGTATACATTTTTAACAGCCGGTGTGCACCATAAGGATAGCACTATACGAACAATAACGATGTCCGTTGCAAGTTTTAAAACCACCTAAAACGATTTAAAAAAAAAAGACAGACATTTTCGACGTTTCGAAAATAGAGCTGTGTTAGTTTTTACAGCTTGTTGGATGATAGATTTTTATTCTCAGAAAAGGCATTCCTAGCCACGATCGGTTTGTATCTACCATCACAAAACACTGCAAAATCAGAAAACTGGTTACTTTCAGACTGTATCATCCCACTTCAGGCCCATAACTTCTAGCTATTTCGGTCCAAGGCAAGTATCGGTTTTATTATTTTGTTGTTGTGACTTTTTCAAATTAATTTGTACTTTCTAAGTTTATCCTGGACATCGTTGATAACGGTGAAAGATTATCATTTTAAAATCACCAACCCATCTTGAACAAGTGTGGTGATCAATGTTCGTGCCTTCTGTGTATGAGAAGATGCAGTGGCCCCTAAAAGGGGCTGAAACCAATTATTATTAATTATTAACCAATTATTTATTTATTTATTTATTATGGCACACCAACAGATTATTCACAGAAACAATATCAAAAATAATAATCTCAATATTAGTAACTACAGCAAACTTGCCACTTATAGGTGTGCACAGCACTAACATCAATCAGGAAAAAAACAATTAAAATATACAAAATAAAGAATGTATGTAAAATAAAGAAATATTTAATGTTCATTAACAAGTAATTAATAAATAATAAAAAATTACAAAACAAAACACATCATTAATCAATAATAATTTGTAATGATTACAAATTATTATTGATTAATGATGTGTTTTGTTTAATGATCGTGTACGAATTTGTTCCAGTTTTTACTCAGGGTACGTCACATGTCATTGGTAACTTTAGGTATAAATGTAAGGGTGCGAATTGGGAATTCTTTAGCTCGTTTATTGCGTCTCACGCCAAAGACTTCACTCGTGATGGGCTTTCAGCTGAAGAAAGTGCTGAAATTATGTCAGACACCTTCACTTACTGTGCTGACATTGCCATTGGTCGTGGATCTTTGACCAATATACGTAGATGTGATTGGTGGTGTGATTACCTAACTGACCAGCGTAAAAATTATCGCCGAGCGCGTAAACATGTTAACAAGCTTAAAAAACGTAAGGTTACCGGTGACCCTCTTTCCATTGCGTTAAATACGTTTAGAGTTGTCAGGTCCCGCTACAGAGCATCGGTGGAAAAATCAAAGGGTAATTTATTGCGGAAATAAGTAGAAAAATTAGATAAAGAAGGTCCGTGGTCTCCTTTATATCATGAGTTTAAAGCCAATCGATCAGTCGACCTCGCGTTTGTTCAGAATATTAAAGTAAATAAAAAACACACTACCGGTATTGAGGAAACAACTGAAGTTTTGCTGAATACTCTTATACCTGATGACTTACTAGCTAATGACAACGAATACCGGCCCATAACATTACTTCCATCTTTGGGAAAACTCCTGGAGCGCCTTATCGTTCCACGGTTGCTACCGGACGGACCAAAATTTCATAATAATCAATTCGGTTTCACTATTGGAAAATCTACCGTAGACGCGGCCCTTACTGTTCGGAAAATAGTTAATACATCTGAACATAAGTATGTAATTGGGATTTTTCTAGATATTTCTGGGGCTTTTGATAACGCATGGTCGCCAATGCTATTACTTAAAATGAAAACTCGAGGCTGCTATAGAAATATATACAATTTAGTTTACTCTTACTTTTTAAATGGTTCCGCGAAACTCAAACTCAGCCATCATTCCATGTCGAAGTCTCTCACCATGGAATGTCCTTAGGGTTCGGTTATTGGTCCACCTTTATGGAATTTAGGCTTTGATGATTTCCTCGCGATTCTGCTTCCAAGCGGCTGTTCATTAACCGGTTACGCGGACGACGGTCTTCTGCTCATTCAATCAAGTACTCGAGCTGGACTCGAGAACTTGGCTGACACTTGCCTACGATTAATATCTCAGTGGGGCGATCGTAACTACCTGACCTTTGCTCCGCATAAAACTTATCAGCTCATTTTGAAAGGTAAACTTAAATCGTGTCCTACTATTAAATTTAATAACGTTCCGGTAAAAAGGAAGTAGTCCGTGTGCTATCTTGGTCTAGTGTTAGAAAGGAATTTTGCATTTATAGATCATATTAAAATCGTCGGTGAAAAAGCAAAAAAGAACTTCTATGCCTTAACGAGAATATAGAAATCTACGTGGGGTCTGTTTTTTTTGACTTTAAAGACTATTTATGGGGCTACTTACTTGGGTTGTATCTGCTATGGGGCGCCTGTTTGGGCTGATAGGGCCAAAATAGGGGCGGTACGACGTAAATTACTTCAGAGTCAGCGTTTGGCTTTGATATGCTTATGCAAAGCATACAGGACGGTTAGTACTGAGGCCTTACCGGTACTTGCTGGCGTACTTCCGGTCGACCTTGAAGTGCAGCGACGTGCTGCAATGTACTATTCCGCAAAAGAGACCATGGACGCGGACTTTTTAACGCGGAGTGACACATATTGAAGTCTGGGAGGAACTTTTATCCGAATGGCAATGTAGGTGGGATAATTCCATCAAGGGCCGACACCTCCAACAATTCTTTCCATCAGTTCGCGTGCGGCTGGCCAGGACGTGGCTGGAGGTGGATCACTGTGTTGCCCAATTTCTCACAGGGCATGGTAACTTTAAAAGTAAATTATTTTCCTTCAATCTGACTGCGAATATGTACAATCTGCACATCATATCTTATGGGAGTGTATTCTTTGGCAGAATGAACGCAATACTATGTTGAATAATGTACAGGCTGTATCAGGAGCTGTTTACTATACGGACCTTGTGGAAACTAGAACAAATTTCCGTGCGTTCAAGCGCTTTTGCTATACCTATTATTGGAATCAAATATAACAGCTCACAATGTTAGGACCCATTAATATTAATGCTAATTTTTATCCGTGGTGCTAGGCAACTGGGCTTATCCTAGTTGTAAACGACCCTTTGTGCCTATTGGTCTTGTTTGTTCTGTCTCCTGCTTGATATGGAGGGAAGTGGAAATTTGTATTTTTTTTTCTTACTACTCCATTTTCTTTTCTGATTAATTTCGTTGCGGGATCCAAGACAGTTAAATTCATTCTCCGGGACTTCGTCGAGCTTCATTGCCTCGGCGCTTTTCTGGTGGTCGCCACTGTTGATTCTGGCTTTCAGGAGTTGCAGTGGTTTGGGAATAGTGCGGTGGGATTGTCCCAATTAAAAAGACGACCTCTTGTCGAAAGTACTATCGATTCATCATTATCTCAAAGCATACCTAAATTCATAAAATTAAAGTACATTCCTTTTCTGGCAACCAATAATGTACGATTTCCACCAACCGGGCGACGCAGGAGCGCAGCGCAGCGCGTCGCAGCGGATGCGCGAGCATGCGCCAGTAGCCGACCGCGTCCGCCCGACTGCTACAATCTGCTGGAATCCGCGCAGTCGCGCGCTTGCGCCCAAGCGCGCGCGTACTCGCGTACCCGCTAGCATGCTCTCAACGACAAGTGACGCTTTCGTGTCGCAGTCAGTTTTTTTTACCCGACTGCCGAAGGAGGGTAATGTGTTTATCAGTCTATGTATGTATGTAAGTATACAGGGTGTCCCAGAAATCGACGTCAAGCCGTAAATGGGTGATAGACCAAGTTATAACAGTTCTCAGAAAAATACGAAAAAAAATCTATCTCACGTTTTTAAAAATTTATGGTCACTTTAAAAATTTACTAAAAAAATCAATCCCTGTAATGGTTCTTTAACTCCAATTGCTACAAATCCCATAATTTATCTAATTTTTTTATTATTATGTAATCTTGAATAATGCTTGTGTAGATTTTTGCCTAAAATTCAAAGCCAACTCCTCCTACTTGGAAGAAAATTAAACTTTTTCAAAACCAAATTATTCAAATTTACTATTTCGCCCAACTTTAACTGACTGTACTGAAAAAAAAATGTACTACGCTAGTTTGGCAAGTAACATGAAAAATTGGCGCATTTAATAAGGATTCAAAAATGGTGTAACACTTGCTAGATTACGTTTTCAATAATTGGTCAAATTTTTTTTTGTAAATAGTATCGGTTTTCACCCAAAATGTCCATACTTCCTTAAAATGACTTTAGCTTACCTAAAGCTTTGCTAAACTCCGTTTCTAATTCGATAGAGACGGAGAGAGTCATTTTACGAAGTGTGAGCGAGACAGAGAGTGACGCCACCTTTATCAGTGACACAACCTTTATCATGAAACGGAGATACAATTTACCGATGAGTGCGAATGAGACAGCAGTAGTTACTGTTCTGTTTTGTAAGCGCAGACGCACACACAATTACAAATCAGTACGTTACGCTGCTTTGTTTACTGCGCATCTCCGTATTCGTTCATGTTGATTCCGTACTTACCACTTTTTGCGTTATTTTCTGGACTTAATTGCTTAAAGTTTAATTTTCTTCCAAGTAGGAGGAGTTGGCTTTGAATTTTAGGCAAAAATCTACACAAGCATTATTCAAGATTACATAATAATAAAAAAAATTGATAAATTATGGGATTTGTAGCAATTGGAGTTAAAGAACCATTACAGGGATTGATTTTTTTAGTAAAGTTTTAAAGTGACCATAATTTGTTTAAAACATGAGATAGATTTTTTTTCGTATTTTTCTGAGAACTGTTATAACTTGGTCTATCACCCATTTACGGCTTGACGTCGATTTCTGGGACACCCTGTATATGTATGTATGTTCCTATGTGGCGTTCTAGAGACCAAACGGCCGATTTTGATGATTCTTACGTCAATCGATTCGTCTTGATCCTGCGAGTGTCACTGGCTACATAAAAATTGAAAAAGAAAAAAATGGCTGATTTTGGGCGCCATTTTGAAGGGGAAAAAAAAATCTTTTCTTCCAAACCCATCATGTGGGGTATCAAAATAAAGGGTTTTAAAAGGTGATTTCAAAAATATATAACACTTATATGTTTAAATGTACATAATTTAAAAAAAAATAACTAAAAAGTTGTAAATAAAAAAAGTTAATAAAAAAAATAAAATAAACCCGACTGCTTAAAAAGCGAACTAAAAAGATGTGAACAAGAAGAAAATCATGCTGTGCAGTCAGAGGATACATCTGGTTTTGGTCAGCCAGCTCGCGAATATGTATCTTCCGACTGCACAGCATGATTTTCTTCGACAAACATGAAACTTAACTATTGTATAGAAGTCAGATTTTCCTTTAACACAATGTGAAATGCGCTCCGGCGCGCTCCGACGCGGCCCGGTTGGTGGAAATCGTACATAAGGAAAGATCTTCAGATTTTTTTGATGAAATTTAATATGCGTTTTTATTGTGATAGTGTTTGTAGGATATTGAATTCATTCTTATAGGATAGGATAATAGATAGATGGACCCCTTTGCCGCACTTAGACTCCCATTTGTTCTGTTGTGCGTGTAATCCACCACGCGGGCTCAGTGCGGCTTGGTGGATGTCACATGTCTCCGTATTTGCGGTTCTAAGACATGCTAGTTTCCTCACGATGTTTTCCTTGACCATTTTTGAGAGCAGTGCTGATGAAATAATTTACACAAAGTAAAGCGTCTATCTGGTTTCGAACTCACGACCTACAACTTGAAAGCCACTGGGCCACCAATGCTCTCTGTCATTCTTATGGATCGTATAGCGCTTTTTCGTTACGTGACGATTTCTACGAGGTAACTCGTACTGCAAGCTTAAGTTCGAAAAAGTTACATGTCAACAAGTCACTTAGTATGCAAGATTGTTCTGTATTAAAGTTTCTATTCATAAGTTTACTTTAATGAGCAGCACTCTGCTGGATTCAAGAGTGGATGCTATTTTAAAATTCACTTGCATACGTGTGCAGTAACACGTAACAAATTTATTGCTTACCTTAGAAAGAGTAAGGCATGCATACCAAGCTATCTTAGAATAAACTTTGTATTTATTTACATAATTTGTAGTCTGGACCTGGTTAGAATGTCATAATATAACGATATTGTTTTTATTATTGACACGGATCTGGTTAGTTTGGTACTCTGCACGCTGCGTGTCGCGGGTTCGATTTCCGCACGGAATAAATATTTGTATGGTCTACAGATAGTTGTTTCGAATCGGGTGTATGTGAGTTTATTTGTTTGTGAGCGCTGCCACGACACAGGGGAAATTCCTAGTATAGGACAACGTATACCAATTGAGGGAGAAAGCTTGTCCAGTAAAGTACAAAATAATCTCAGTCCATAGCATAATCAGCATAATGATCCCAAAGTTGGGACACTGTATATCTCTCTATGAGAAAAACTGGACAGTAGTCCTGCACTGAATAGGGATATATCCTGGATAGAAATATGATAATTCTATGTAGTCAAGAAAAATTGTCAATGATTTAGCCAATGATGTTATATAAAATGAGGTAGATACGTTTTACTGATGTCTGCGTGGCAACACAAACGCAAGCTTCCAGCTTGGGTGAACTCAGTCCGTCCTTTGTCTAGGCGCGACAAGAACGTACCTTTGAACAGTATGTTTATCTCTTTCTGACAACGGGGTCATATTTATATCTTTGTGATCTTTTAACCTACACAGTGATAGAAATAATGTTTCAAGTTCCATAGATCCTTTGTACGTAGATAAAGTAAAATATCGCCATGTTTTTATTTCATTATAATGAATATGACGTCTCTATAAGTAAAATTTCATTGCATAAAGCGCATCAAAGTTCAGGAGTGAGGGCTTGTGACGTCACTATGTCAGTATAACGTGTACTAACGGCACGTGGCATTTCAACGCATTACATAGTCATCACTTTATGTTTACGTGTCTAAAGAAAAATACGTTTCCAATATTTGTTATTAATCTACCTGAAGGACTATTATTTTTCTATTTTCAGTTAACATCCATAAGATAAAATCCACCTGGGTATCAATCAATCTGCCTACACTTTTCTGTACTTTGTTGCGATCAAATGCCAACTGAAAGTAGCTGAGTACTATTTAACATGGAGTTACTGTCTATTCAACCTCCACAACCCAATTACTGGTTAAACGATACATCTATGCAAGACTGTTGTCCGATTTCCTGGCTTCATGCTCATCAAGCTACCAAAACTTGTAATAATTGTTAAAGATGCAAACGTAGACCCTAAAGTCGTGACAATCTAATAAGTCGAATTTTACAGCTATAAAATGCGTTATAAAAGTTAAAATGAAAATGATGCTTACGAATGATACTCGTTGTTGTTATAGTAATTAATCAGGATTATGAATTTGATTTTTCGTAGACATTTATACAAAGTTAAGACGTAAATAAAATGAGAAACGTCATCGGACTTCTTAGATTGTCACGATTATAGGTAAATACTTCCTTACAAGAAATTACTTTTGTTGTTCAGACATCGCAAACCATCTAATTAACAAGCTTGGTGATCAATATATCTTTATATGTCAGAGTTATAAGCATTATATCTGAGTTGTCACAATCACTGACGATCACCACATTTTACCATCTATGGATTATTAAAACCCACATGAAAATACACGCAAATTTCCAAACCCCTTTTCATTGAAATATGACATCAGATTTGAATCGATAGAATTCCCCATTCAGTTTATATTGACGCTCAGTTGATTCTGTTTTCAGCCGTTTATTTTTTTCGTACACAGTTTTTTAATGCCGATTCAGTGAACGGGTTAATCTTGTTTCATAAATTCATTGTTAGGACACGGTTAGGTGGTCGGCAGTTCTAGAGCGTGTTCTATTTGGGTGGCTCTCCTAAATTGTTAGTTGATATAAAATTATGGTTTTATAGAGATAGGTATTGGGTTTAACACCTACCGTGTAATCGGGGCAGGGTGAGAAATAAGTTTTATTTTAACATTTTTTTGTTAAAGTTAGAACAGTTTCTAGATAAAGTAAGATTCTTTCAGCTATAATCCCAAAAAAAAATGTTTTTTAACAACGGATGTCAATATGTCAAAATATGTGGGATATATGTGACACTTCGGTAACGTTTCTCAATCAAACATTGAGAGAATAAAAAGAAAAATATTTTTTTTAACTTATTTATTTTGCTATCAAAGTTACACTTATCTAGAATTTGTGCAAATGTACTCGTAAGTAACATAAATCTTACGATATATATATTCTTATAATAGTCTATTTAGTACCATTGCTCTTGAAAAAAATACCTGTAACAAAAAACCTGTAAACATACGGCATTCAGAGGATAATAACATTGTTATATTTTCCTGTATATGCAATGGAGTTCCCTGAAACTGAGAATATCAACAGTTTCAGGAAAATCCATTATCAGGCTCCATATTACAGTTTGAAAGACCCGACATAATATATTCAAAAACAAGCGCCGGCGACAAAGCACTATGAATAAAAACGTTAATTTATTTATTTAACACGAATATTTTTCCATAGAGTTTCCAACTCAAACATATTTATTACCCCAGAGATACGGACGCGTTGTGCATAGATATTCTCTTCTAATAGTACATTCAAGACATAGAAGAATGGTCTGAGAGTCATATCCGGCTGTAAAATGTTACTTGGGTTCGGCGCAACAAGTTTTCTTCTTTCATTCCGTCTTGTTAATTGTCATCTTTTCTTTGGCCTCCCTCTCCATCCATCCCTACTGTAGGAAACAGAATAAAAAAAGTGTGAGAGAGACAAAACGTTCTTGCCCGTGGTTGTCTTCTTTTAGAACTCTGATTGGTACACGTCACGGTCTTTCAGTGTCACCTTCGTCACTAGACTTCCTGCAGAAAAGAGACAGATATTCAATTCAGTTCAATAATTTATATTCATCTTAGCCATACAAAACAGTATTTAAACCCTGTTTTTAAACATGGTAGATGCCTGTATCTTAGAAATGTTTAAATTGTATTTGACGCACAATAGCTTTGTCTCTTTCTAAAGTATATTCATGTTTGTGACGGTATTGTTCAGTCCATTCCTCTGCGTTTATGAGTACAATAAACCATATGTTTTTATTGTAAGTTACGCTACAGATTAAATGTGGCGCCTCGTAAATTACAAGGATGTAGATTCCTGACGGTTGAATATTTAAGCTTTGTTAACGTAAAGGGGACTGAAAGTGTATTTATGTACTTATTTGGATTTGTGATAATTCTAGGAAGTTTCATTATAATAAAGTTTGGGTTGGATATATGGATTAGTTCTTCTTCAAAGGAAACTGCGCTTTTGAATTGGCTATTAGCTTCAACTTTCTTCGGACTCTGACGATTAGGAAAAATACCCTATAAATAAAAGTGTAAAATCCTGAGTTGAATTGTCAATTGCTGAATTAAAAACTAACCTATAATTTCAAGGTACAAAAAAAACCTGCAAGCAAATTGAGAACCCCCTCCTATTTTTGAAGCCGTTCAAAAAAAAAGAAATCTGCCTAGCCTTTTCCCAATTATGTTGGGGTCGGCTTCCAGTCTTACCGGATTCAGCTGAGTACCAGTGTTTTACATGGAGCGACTGCCTATGTGACCTCCACAACCCAGTAACTGGGTAAAACTATACACCTTTGCAAGACTGGTGTCAGATCTCAAGCTTCTGACTACCCGTAACGACTGTCAAAGTTCTTCAAATGACAGCCGGGACCAACGGCTTATCGTACTTTTCGAGGCATGGAGGAATCTCGGTATGTTGAAATGGTCACGCATCCACGGACCGACCTCGTCAAGCGTTGCTTAACCTTGAAGATCGACCCATGCGGCTGTTATTATTTATCCTTATAAAAAAAAGGAATACAGTTCCTTAATTGTCCTTGTCCCAATTTTCTGAACAAAACAAATAAAGAAAACTGACTAATTGTCCGGAAACATGACGGTGTACAACAGAACTCCTAACTAACTACACCGTTGCCAAGGTTACCAAGTTTCTTCACTAATTGACTACGGAAAAAACTACGGATCCACCATCCCCATTAATTGTCCCGGCATTGTTTGTCCAAAGATTTCAGCAAAGTGCAATCTTTCTGTTTTCCGACTTCTTTATATCTCGCAAGATAAATTACGGGTTTCCGCAGTACAAAATAGATAGGTACAGAAGGTGTATAATATGTATTAGAATAAATATAGATGTGTAATGTGCGATGGCCGTGTATGGAACATAGTTATGAATATATATCATCATAAAATTATCATAAATGACTTGGTAGAATACATTTTAGAAATATCGAAAGCATTCATTTTCGATATTTAGGTACACCTATTAATAAAACTGTGATCAAATTTCAGCTATGTGAATAGGACCTCATTTGACGTGGCTACCAAATCTTAACCTAAAATAATAATGAAAAAAAATATTTAATTCATGAATTATTTAACAATATTCTGTAAATTATATTTAAAAAATCAGCCCTCAGACTATAAGATACATTAGTTTTTGCGTACCCTAAACAACCGGTATCTTTAAATCGGCCGTTGACCTAAGTAAACACTTGCATTTTGTGCAGGTAGAAGTAATAAACTTCTGGCGGAAAATTCTTTCATTGATAAAAAGTTACGCTATCGTCCAGTTTCATAAGTTGTCTCCCAGAAGCATATCTCCCGTAGAAGGGAAGCTAGCTATACGCTAGCTAGTATTGCTAGCAAATAGAAAGAAAGAAAGAAAGGAAAAACATTTATTTGTCACAAGTCTAGTCGCTTGATAGCACATATCAAAAACTTATAAAATAGAGTTAAACCTAAACAACAATAAAAAATAGAGAAAACAATATAAATATAACATTGTGTGTCCCACGGCTGCGCCAAATAGGTTTAGCAAAATGTCGGGCAACTAGTACCCGACGCTGGTTCCCAACTGGGACGTCACGGACGTACAGCAATTGACTGTTTAAAAAAATCATGCTGTGCAGTCGGAGGATACATATTCACGAGCTGGCTGACTAAAACCAGATGTATCATCCGACTGCACAGCATGTTGTTTTTTTTTTTTCGAATTAGGTACATTGATTTGAAATCACCTCTTAAAACCCTTTATTTTGATACTCCACACGATGGGTTTGGCAGAAAAAAAAATTAGGCCCCCACAATATGGCGCCCAGAATCCGCCGTTTTTCTATTTTCCAATTTTAATGTAGCCAGTGCACTCGCAAGGTTAAAAAATAATCGATTGACGTAAAAATCATTAAAATCGGCACCGGTTGTCACTCATTGTAGATAGACTCAACCTTCTGCATCAATCCATTTTGCGCCTGCGGTAAGGAAACAATACAAACAAAAACTCGTTCAAGTTAAAACTGTTGCGATTTATTTTCGGGACTTGATTCAGTGTCGGATTTAAAACGAATAGCAATGGGATGCGTCGGGATTTCTGGATGCAACATCGTGTGTAAGAGGCTTTGGTTGTAAGCTTCGTTTTAGTTGGTGTTAATCTTGCTACTGAATAGTGGTTTGTGATTTAGTTTTGTTCACTGTCAGACTTTTTAAATGAGGATGTTAACTATATTAACTATTTCGGCTGGTAGAAGAATAAACATTGATTTAAAGCTTAGAGCACGGCATTTCCATGCCGGCAGCAAAGAGTTACTGCGGCCCGTGCTCAAGCTACTGAAGGAACACGGGTGGGTTTTAGTCAGTAAAAGTCTGACACGCCCTTCCGCTTAACCCTGAGCGGGAGAAATCATTGGATGATTTCCAAAAACAAAAAAAAAAGCTAAATTTCTATGGGCTCAGTGTGACTCGCGCTCAATAGCGTTAACGTAGTCGACAATTTGTATTGAAACCGGATAAGCGCCGTCCGGTGACGTTAAGGAGAAACCAATTTTTTAAATACATTTTGTCTCATGAGATCGTTAACGTTATCATGATTGTTTTAAAAATAAAACAATAAGACTGTGCCAACAATATTAGAGATTAATTTATTGCTTTAGTTTTACAAAAAATCGAGTCAACCGCTCCTTCCGTCGCCACCGCCAAAATCCTACGTGACATTACATTTTATTTTTTCTATTGACTACCCGACACATTATTACCACAGATCATAAATAAGATCGAATCGATTATAATTTAAAATATGGTATTTCTATTAGATACAATTCGCAAATGTTAACAGTCGGCCATCCTGTAACAGTGTCTGTCCCAGACACGATAACGACAGATTTGATGTGCCTACAATAGCAGTTTTATATAATTACATAAGATTCAAAGTTTAATTATACGAATAACAATACTTCATGACTCATATTGATAACTATTAGAAACAATATAGAGAAAAACAATACCATTAGGTACTAATATTAAGGTATAATTAAAAAAAAACTATTTATAAGTTTATACATAATAAAAGCAGCACATATCATAGGTAAACAAAATAATATAATTTTAAGTTCTATTTATTCAATTCTTATTACCAGATTAGAGAAAAATAATACAAACTTTAAACTTCTAACTCTCGGCCATCCTATTTTAAAGGAATGACCTCATTCCGAGTAATGATTACTTACATAAATATTGTACAATCTTAACAATAAAGCAATTCAATACTTTCCTTTAAATAATTTCAATTAATTAACGTGTCAAAAAAAAAAGGTAAATAGGTATCCTAATTAATAATGTACCCATCTACATAATAATAAAAGTATGGTAATAATCTCGAGTAAATTACATTTCTGCCGTAAGAGTCTAAGAAAATATGAATAACACCAAACCGCATAATTCTTGCTTTCGTATTGACGTCATAATCTTCATTAGAGCTGAGCGTGTGTGGCTATGATTTCGTCATGATGCACAAGGAGGCATACCGTCTTCAACTTATGATGTCCAATGCCCATAGTGTAATTGCCGCATTACGCACACACAGGGTCGTTGTCTGGCGTCAGTTAGCACCAGGAACCAAAAGTTTATTCAACCAGACCACTGCACGTGAAGATCCTCGGCCTTCATAGATGGATAGGTATCCAAACAGCTTATTGCATTCCCACACAAGGAGAACAGGCAACAATCATCTGGCCATCGATTGCCCACACAAGGAGCTTCTGTCTTAACAATCTGCTTACCGCTTGCCCACCCAAGGAGCTACGGCCTACAGACAGTACACCGCTTGCCCACATAAGGAGCTTCGGCCTTAACAATCTGCTTACCGCTTGCCCACACAAGGAGCTACGGCCTACAGACAGTACACCGCTTGCCCATATAAGGAGCTTCGGCCTTAAGAATCTGCTTACCGCTTGCCCACACAAGGAGCTACGGCCTACAGACAGTACACCGCTTGCCCACACAAGGAGCTTCGGCCTTAACAATCTGCTTACCGCTTGCCCAGACAAGGAGCTTCGGCTTTAAGAATCTGCTTACCGCTTGCCCACACAAGGAGCTACGGCCTACAGACAGTACATAGCTTGCCCACACAAGGAGCTTCGGCTTTAAGAATCTGCTTACCGCTTGCCCACACAAGGAGCTACGGCCTACAGACAGAACACCGCTTGCCCACACAAGGAGCTACGGCCTTAATAATCTGCTTACCGCTTGCCCACACAAGGAGCTACGGCCTACAGACAGTACACTGCTTGCCCACACAAGGAACTTCGGCCTTAATGACCTGCTTACCGCTTGCCCACACAAGGAGCTACGGCCTACAGACAGTACACCGCTTGCCCACACCAGGGGCTTCGGGTGCTTCAGGCTGCTCACCGCTTGCCCACACAAGGAGCTTCAGCTGCTTCAGACGCCAGTTGAGGATTGCTAGCACACACCAGGTGCTCAGACGTCCTCCAGGTTGTTCATTGTCTCAAAAGGTTGAAAGGAATGTAGGAAATTAAAAATGACAGAAAAGGAAGGGTACTGATTACTATATATGTGTACTTTAGTTGTCACTATCATCGTACTCGGACGATTCAGATTCTGTGAATCTGATCCATGGTTTCCCGGCCGCGCGCGCGCTTGCGAACGGTTGGATATTGTGCGTGACGGTGTGTATCGAGGAATTAAAAATGTCCTCTGTGGTAAAATGTGCAAATTGCAATGTAGTGATTAATGAAGTTTTGGCCTTCGTCCATAATAAAATATCAGTGATGGACGATGAAAGTTTAAGCAGAATCTGTGCTAGCGCTTTCTCCGAAACAGAAATTGTAACGGCGAAGAAGTTGTTGTTCGAATCCTTGCCAACAACAAAACGTAAGATAACGCGGAGGAAAGCGGGTAAAAATATTCGAGACATAGACGACATCATCTGTCTGATCCGCGGAACCGACTCCGAGGATATCCCAGTGTTCGTGGCCCGCGACCTTGAGAAGTTACCCCCGGTTCTGTTCGACCATGTCGACGTGACGAGGCTTTTGAAAGACATTGTTAAGCTACGGCAAGATCTCGACATGATGAAAGAAGACTATGCTACAGTTAAGCAGATGGACCAGTTGAGGAGTGAGGTGCAGCATCTTTCATCAGGATGGTGCAATGTTAACCCCAGAAGAGGTGCATGTGTAGCAAGCTATGAGTGCGATAGTGGTCCCATGGGATTGTCGCTAGAGTGCAATGAAGGCGTTAGTGAATGTTATCAACAACAAACTATTGTGGAATCTGCACTAAAAGCCAGTTTTCATAAAGATTTTGAGCATCAGATATCGGAGGGTAGTAGTGAAGCTGCGCCACAAAAAAAGCAATATGATCCTACCCTCGAATTACGAGACGCAGCTACGATAACGCACGTAGGCCAGCAGAGCGAGTCGTTTGCGTCTCCTCCCGCGCAGCTCGCGGTCGATCCCCCACCGCCACCGGTGCACGGTGTGGCTGGTGGCGGCCGAGGTGGCCCCCTGCCCCTCGCACCGCCGCCACCTCGGCTGTCTAGTCAGGCCGCCTGTACTGCGTCGATACCACCACCACTCGACTCGGCCATAGGACACACGGTTAACAAAAATGGGTCCGGCTTTACCGCACCTAAGCAGAAATCGTTGGCGGAGATTGTTCGAGAAGGGGAATGGAAAACACAGTCCCCAAGTGACCAGTGGGTTCGTGTCCAAAACAAAAGATCACGAAACCGTTTTGTTGGGAAGCGAGGAAAAGCAATCCCTGAGCTTGGAAGTAATTTTATGGCAGCGGAAACTAAGATTCCTATCTACATTTATAACGTGGCGAAGGGTGTGTCCGTGTGTGACATCCGTACCTACATTACGAAGAAGATTAATATTGATGTTAACATTGAAAAAATGGACATGAAGTTAGCGAAGGACTACGAATCATACAAAATATTCGTACCTAAACTTTCGTTAGTAAATTTCCTGAGTGATGACTTCTGGCCAAAGGGGGTAGCCTATCGTCGTTTTATAAACAACATTAGACGTGATAAGGAAAATGTCCGTGTGACTGGCGTGAATATTGAAAGTTCTAAATTATGAATAACATCAATCTAATAAGTTTTAATTGTAAAAATGTGATGAGATCAGTGGAATGTGTGCGGAAGCTTTGTCGCACGGCAGATGTTGTGGCGCTGCAGGAGACGTGGCTACTGCCGCACGACCTCGGGTACCTGGCCGCTATAGACGATGACTTTGCCTGCACGGGTACTTCTGCAGTGGATACCGCGGCAGGGGTCTTACGCGGTAGGCCCTATGGTGGAGTTGCCCTGCTGTGGAGAAAGGTTGCGTTTCCGACGGTAACCGTAGTGAAGTGCAATAGTGTGCGTCTTGCCGCGATAAAAATCGAGCTCAGTGATCGTTCCATTTTGATATTTTCTGTGTATATGCCTACCGAGTCCAATGAAAACTTAGTGGAGTTCACAGGGTGTCTCAGTGAAATGACAGCTTTAATTGACAGCCACAATGTGGAATCAGTCTTTATGTTAGGGGACTATAACGCGCACCCCGGTAAGTCATTTGCTACTGAACTCTTAACTTTTTGTGCGGATCAATCATGGTCATGTGTAGACTTGGAACTAATGCCGCCGGACAGTCATACTTTTGTCAGTGATGCGCATGGCTGTCGGCGCTGGCTCGACCACTGTCTTGTGACTAGTGCCGCGCGGCACTCTGTGTCCGCGGCCTCTGTGTTATATAATACCTACTGGTCTGATCATTACCCTGTGTCTATACTATGTAACTTTAATTTAGTTAAGCCTAAGATTTGTGTACCTACTGTGTGTATAAATAGAATAGTCTGGGGTGAACGTGACTCGGCTCAGATAGCGAAATTTAAAAATGTATGTCACTCCAGACTACGTGAAATTGATTTTCCTTCAGAACTAAGAAACTGCTCAGATAATATGTGTTGTAACAAAAGTCATAAAATCCTATTAGATAACATGTATGATGAGATTATTTGTATACTGTCGGAGGCCGCTATATGTAGTTACAATGTTATCGAAAAGCGTAGAGGTAAATACATTACCGGGTGGAACAGGCACGTCCGTGGCGCTCATGGGAGGGCCCGGCTATGTTTTCAGGCTTGGTTATACGGGGGTAAGCCCGGGTCTGGCCGTCTTTATAATGATATGTGTGAAACTAGGCGCGCTTTTAAATCAAAATTAAAGTGGTGTCAGGATAATCAACAACAGATAAAATTGGATATTATAGCTGAACTTCACTCAACCAAGAAATTTGGGCAGTTCTGGAAAAGTACCAATAAAATGAATCATAAGCCGGGCCGCCCCGTCAGTATCGCGGGAGTGCACGAGCCTAGCGAGATCGCCAATATGTTTTCCCGCCATTTCAGGGTGGATTCTCCTCTGGGCCTGGCGCGGCGGGAGCTCGATGCTGAGGAAGGTGGTGAGCGTAGTGTTCATTTCACTGCGAATGAAGTGGGGCAGTGATCAGAGGCATGGTGAGGGGTAAATCACCGGGTCACGACAGCCTTAGTATCGAGCACCTGCAGCACGCAGGTGTACACCTACCCAGAGTGCTTTCTATGTTTTTTACCCTGTGTTTGGGCCACTCTCATCTGCCCGCTAACCTAATGCGTACTATAGTTGTACCAATCATCAAAAATAAAACTGGTGATACATCAGATGTAAACAACTATAGACCGATTTCTCTGGCCACAGTGGTCGCCAAAGTGCTGGACAGTCTGCTTGGTCAGCACCTGGATAAACACGTCTCGCTAAACGATGCGCAGTTCGGCTTCAGGCCCGGGCTTTCCACCGAGAGTGCTATCCTGTGCCTCAAGCAGACTGTTCAGTATTACACGAGTAGAAAAACCCCAGTGTATGCATGCTACCTTGATTTGTCGAGAGCGTTCGATCTTGTATCGTACGATATTCTATGGGGTAAATTAAGGGATGAAACTTGTCTACCTAGGGAAATCGTGGTATTATTTAAGCATTGGTATAACAATTAAAAGAATTTTGTAAGATGGGCAGGCGCTCTCTCGGGGGAGTACGGGCTGGAATGCGGGGTGAGGCAGGGGGGGCTGACCTCTCCCACGCTCTTCAACCTGTACGTCGACCGGCTGATCGATGAGCTCAGAGGCACCGGCATCGGGTGTCATATAGATGGAGTGTGTGTGAACAACATCAGCTACGCAGACGATATGGTGCTGCTGAGCCCATCGATTGGTGCATTACGAAGGCTCCTGAAAGTGTGTGAGTCCTACGCGGTGACTCATGGGCTAAAATACAACACAAAAAAGAGTGAAATAATGATTTTCAGGCCGGACAACAAGAGGTATACATTCGTCCCGAAATTCACCTTATGTGGTACAGCTCTAAATAAAGTCGAGCAATTTAAATATTTGGGCCACTGGGTCACTGAGGACCTTAAGGACAGTGTGGATATTGAAAGGGAGCGCAGGGCGCTGTCTGTCCGATGCAACATGTTGGCCCGCAGGTTTTCGCGGTGCACGAGGGCTGTCAAAGTTGCGCTTTTTAGAGCGTACTGTCAGTCCTTTTATACGTGCGGCCTGTGGGTTAACTATACACAGCGGACATACAGCGATCTGCGCGTTCAATACAATAACGCGTTCCGGGTGCTGATGGGGCTGCCGCGCCACTGCAGCGCCTCTGCGATGTTCGCGGCAGCTGACATAGACGGTTTTGCCGCCATTATGCGCAAACGGTGCGCTTCTATCATGCGCCGCACGTGCGGTAGTCCCAATACCATCCTGCTCGTGCTGGCGGACCGGTGGGACTCTCCGATGCTGGCTCGCTGGATACGGCTGCACGCTGTCGTATAGTGAGTTGTCACCATCATCGGGGAGTCCACCCAGACCTGCCAATTACTGTTTTATTGAATGTAATGTAAATTGTTATTAGTGTATATTATTAATTATGAACTTTACTAACACTAGTTTGTAAGCTCGCAATTGTACTAACAAATATGGATGTAATCGTAAGATGAATCTGAAATAAATGATTTATTATTATTATTATTATTATTAATCTTGTCAACCGAAAAAACATTGCAATACTTTTTTTTTGAATAACCATCAACACTACTTACTTCATAACGGTCATGATCCAAAACTGCAGTTATTCTATACGGACCGCTAAACGCGGGTGCCAGTTTATTACTCTCACCGGGTGTCTTAATGATTTTCTGGACCATCACCAAATCTCCTATCCTATATAACCTAGCTCTACACCTCTTCTTATCATATCTTTGTTTCATATCGTCTTGCTGTTGCCTAATAATAGCACTAGCATCGTCCCGAATTTTTTGTAGAGTATCGCTCGGTATACCTTCATTAGGATTTATCTCATGTAGATGGCCTTCAGTTACGTTAACGCTGGGTTTTCCAAAAATGATTTCAGTGGGCGATTTTCCAGTACCTTGATTAACCGTGTTGTTTAAACTCCATTGAACTTTCATTATATGAATGTCCCAGTTTTTATCATCATTTCCGTGACACAACGCAATCAATGATGACAAAATTGAACGATTGTATCTTTCAATTTGTCCATTTGCCCTGGGCGTAGCGACCGCATTAAGTGTATGTTTGATTCCGTTAGTCTGGACAAATGTTTGAAACTCTTTGGAGGTGAAACTTGCACCTCTGTCAGAAATTAAATTTTTAGGCGTACCAAAAAGAGAAAATACATCATTAAGCACGTTTATCGATGTTTTGCTTTTCGTATTTTTAACGGCACGAAGAACTATAAACTTTGTGAAACTATCTATAATTCCTAAAATGTATGTGTTTCCTTTCTTGCTTTTTATAAAAGGTCCTAAGTGGTATATGTGAAGACTATGGAAAGGGACATCAGGTTTTGGAATCGGATGGAGAAGACCTTGTTTCTTCCCACCAGATTGCTTTGAGTAGGCACATGGGATACACGCTCTTACATATTTTTTAATAAATTGCGTCATTCTTGGAAACCAGTAATCCCTTTTAACCTTTTCCATAGTCTTTTCATATGAGAAATGACCAGCATCATCATGACACAATTGGCAAATTTTCCACCGGGCATCTTTAGGTACAGCCCAACGTAATTCTTCCCCTATTTTCCTAAATATTTTACCATCCTTTAATTCATATTTGCTGCGAACATCTTTAGCTTCAATCGAATTTGTATTTAAAATGGCTTTTACGTGACACAACCGCGGATCGCTCATCTGTACGGACTGCAGCCAGTGAACATCACTGATATGCATCACTGATAATAGTTCGCATTCAGATTCCTCCAATGAGTTACGACTCAGTGCGTCAGCGTGAGCTAATTGAGTTCCTGCTCTATATTTGATGGTGAGCGAATATCCTTGAACAGTTAGCCACCATCGGGCTATTCTTGGAATTAAGTCTCGTTTTGTTAATGTCGTCCGAAGCGCATTACAATCGGTAACGACCTTAAAGTCAATTCCGATAAGATAAACCCTGAAACGATTAAGTGATGCTACCACGGCAAGGGTCTCTAGCTCATAAGAGTGGAATTGGTGTTCGTCAGCAGTCGTCTGCCGACTAAAATAGGCCACAGCTTGTAATGGTTTCGAATCTCCCACCCGTTGAAGCAAAATCCCACCTAAACCAGAGGAGCTTGCATCGGTGTGAAGCTCCGTCTGATATTCAGGATTATAAATAGCAAGAATGGGTCTATGAGTCAACGTCTTTTTTAATGTCGTAAACGAAATCTCTTGCTCAGTGTTCCATCTCCAAACGGTATTGGCTTTCGTGAGTGAGGTTAACGGTCTTGCAATAGTAGCAAATCCGGCAACAAATCGGCGAAAGAAACTCGCGAGACCTATAAATTGCCGTACTTCTTGGACGTTCTGAGGTGTCTTATACGCACTAACCGCCTCAATCTTCTTAAGCCCGGGCCGAACACCCTCTGAAGAGATCTCAAAGCCCAAATAATCTATTTTTCTTTTAAAGAAATGGCATTTAGTCAAATTCAGAGTAAGATTCGCTTCCCGAACAAGTTCAAGAACCGCTGTTAGTTTTGCCAGCCCCTCATTAATGGTTTTTGACGCTAAAATAATGTCATCCATATATACTAGTACGCCAGGTATATTGCGCCGTTTCAGAAGGTTCAAAACAAGTCTTTGAAAAACGGCTGGTGCGTTTGTCAAAGGGCATACGGTTGTATTCGTAATGCCCAAAGGGTGTTACAAACGCTGTAAGATGCATTGAAAGCTCTGAAACTGGTACCTGATAGTAACCGGATTTCAGATCAAGTGTGGTAAAGAAAACCTGACCCGAAAGGCTATCGATTTGATCATCTATTAAGGGCATTGGAAATTTCTCTCTTAATGTCTTTCGATTAAGCGCCCTATAATCTACGCATAATCTAGTCTCACCATTCTTCTTAGCAACAAGAATAATGGGGCTAGCATATTCCGATGTGGATTCACGAATTATACCCGTGTCGAGTAGTTGATTCACGATAGTCTTAACTTGTCCACGTTCGGACAACGAAAGACGATAGGGTCTATAAGTAACTGGATTATGGTCTTTTAACTGAATATGCATCTCAGCTAGTGACGTTTTACCCAATTCTTCCAAAGAGAAAGCAAAACAGTCACGTTTAGCATTTAGCAGTACACGTAGTCTATCGCGGGTTTCATTGTCTAATTCATCGTCAACTATAATTTGATCATAAGTGATCGGTTGATCCACACTATTAATGTGTAATATATTATTCGTATTTGAATGAATGTCTCTATTAGAAACTTGAGCCGTCGGCGGTATATTACCAGTCAAATAAGTTGCCCTTGCTAATAATGTACCTAAAGTTATTATAAAGGGCTCCAAACTCAGTCCGATTACAATAATAGACCCTACCCCTTTATCCATAGTGTAAAGACCAGGCAGGATTAAATACTCTTTTCCACTTTTCATACAAGAGTCGGTATTGATATAAATTAGGCCGGTTACGTTTGAATCTGTGCATACCTGAATAGTAGCCATTCCATGTATTAAACTATTTTTATAACACGTTACCGCAACTTTTCCATTACTAGATGGTGGTTCCTTGTAAAGGAAAAGAGATGTATCCGACTTGTAAACCCTAACACCTGGTAACTCAGTTAATGAATGTCCTATAAGAGCATCTGTTGTAAGTAAGTGAGCCTCAACTAGATACACTACAACATTCTCATCGAGACCATCAAGTCTAATTCTGAACGTAATACGACCACTTGGCAGGACGGTTCCTTTACCAAATCCATTCAGTGTCGGTAAATTAATGTAATCAATGGGTATTCCGAGTTGTTCTCCGATATCCTTTCTTAATAATGTACAGTGACTACCGAAATCGACAAATGCTCTAATAGACCTATCGTTTATAGTTATTTGTTTAAAATATTTATCGCCCTTATTACTACCCTGGGATATACTAAGTATATTTTTTGATACGTTATTAGTTGTATTCGTGGTCTGTCGTGTGTCAATCGCGGTGCCCGAAACAATAGTACAATTCTGCTCTAAATGACCGTATTGACGACACCTCTTACATCTAATAACGGGTTTTGTGCAGTTGGTTACTACATGCCCTTGTTCCTTACAATTACAACAAGTTACTGCCGATTTAAACTGGCGCTTCGATTGTGAAGTTACTGCTTTACCGAGATTAAAGTTAGACTGGCTTACATCACGCGTGTTGGACACAATTTTATTGGATGGTTCGTTCAATTTAGAATAAATATTCCGAAAATATTTTAATATTTCTTCGGGCTCCTGGAAATTCGCTCCCTGAACATTCATTCGAATATTATTATCATAAATGCCATGACTAAGACAATCTACTGCTTGCTTGCCTTTCAGTTCACATCTATTTATAAACATGACTTTATCATAATAATATTCTTCCAGGGATTCATTCCTCCTGGAACGTCTATTAAGCATTTCGAGAAGAAGTTCCCCGTAATTTTGCTCACACGGAAAAGCAGCTATCAGCTTTTCTTCCCACTCAGCCAATGTGTACTTTATGCTAGTCAGACCGTCATACCATCTTTTGGCAAGTCCTGAAAGTCTGGGTAATGCATAAAAAATAGTTTGCCTCTCCGACCAGCCATACACATGAGCTGATTCGTTGACTTTAGCTAACCAATTTTTCATGGTCTGTGTTTTGGTCTGAGGGTCAAAGTTTGGTATTACGTTTTGAGATCCGTGAAGGCCAGATTCACCAGGAGACCCGGCGCTATTGCGATCATTTAGAGCAACCACTAATTTTTCCAAAACAGATGTTTCTGAACGACTGGTTGCAGATTCACAGCGTTTCCGTTCTAACTTTCGATGTTTATGTCTTATCGGTGATGAATCACTCGAGCTTGATGAAGAGTCGCTCGAATAGTATTTTGATCTCTTATGACGTTTTCTTGACTTGCCCGATTGTTTACGAGATTTATGCTTACTATCACGTGAGCGAGACCGCGTACTCTTGTGAGATAATTTTTTACGGGTACTACGGCTCCGTGATCGAGACCTAACAGGAGAAGGTGTACCCATTTTGGATTGGTAAGGTGAGGATAGCAAAGGAAAAGGAACGACAATGATAGATTACTGTATGTTATTTGGCATTAGTGCATCATTCACTCATTTCATATCGAATTAAATCTAATATAATATCGAAATTAAAGATTATCAATTGGTCCCATGACTATGAACTATTATTTAACTTTGTGGTTATTTGAATATAAATATTGTAACATAATAGTTTTGAGATAACAGATAAAAGTTACCAGATATGTACGTATAGAAATATTTATGAAGTTAAATGGATAATTAAAAATAACTCTGGCGGTAGGTGAAAATATGCTCAATATATTTACACGAAATTCCGTTTTTGTTTGTAGTACCTACCAATGTAGGCTCATAAATGTTCCACCAATCCAATTTGATTCATAACAACAATCCGTGTTAAAACTATCGTGGATGCATTTAATTAAGTAACCAAAACAATGTATCATAAGTACTTACTTGGTAAACAATGTTTGCTGAAATAATTTTGACATAAGCACTAATAAATAAATTCAAACGAACGATTTCAATTTTGTAATAAAATTGAAGGTAGGTATAGAAATGCTCGAAACAAAAGAACTCCCCATAATGCATTATAATATACTTAATAATGACTCTTCGTTCGGTTGTTATTAATAAATATTAGACACATAATGAGGCAACATCAATACTTTTATAACAGAATAATCAGTTTTGAATGTTAGTCGAGCAAAAAAAAACTCACACAAAAAGAAATATCATTAAAGACTCACCCAATTTTCAGCAACCTTTACCTTAGACCGCTCGGTTGACGTGGTTTATCACACTTCTGAACTTTTAAAAATAAAACAATAAGACTGTGCCAACAATATTAGAGATTAATTTATTGCTTTAGTTTTACAAAAAATCGAGTCAACCGCTCCTTCCGTCGCCACCGCCAAAATCCTACGTGACATTACATTTTATTTTTTCTATTGACTACCCGACACATTATTACCACAGATCATAAATAAGATCGAATCGATTATAATTTAAAATAAGGTATTTCTATTAGATACAATTCGCAAATGTTAACAATTGAGTACGTTAAAAAACTTGGAATAAGCGCACTGATGGCGCGACGCAGTTTAGATTGGGGCAATAGGCGATATCGGTTGGACACCACGGATGCGTATTTTTTAAGAAAGTTGGCTAGTTTCTGATTGAAATATTTGAGGTTAAGAACGAGTAGAGTATTTGTCAAACTGTATTTTAGCCAAAGACCTTATACGTATTTCTTACTACGAAGTATAAGGTCTTTGACTTTAGCATGAAAAGCTGTCAAAATTTGACACTTAAGTACAGTTTGACACGTTCTTAACTCCGAATACTCAATTCCGACATTGGGCCGATTTCTGGGCAATGTCAAGTGCAGATCGGCCGAATTGTAGCTAATTGCTTCCATGTGAACAGACTTGCATTTTAAATCGCCTATAATGGTTTAAGACAATAAGTTGTGATTCTTGGTGTTGTATTGTCTCCGGGTCGAATAAATGTTTCCTTTTCTATTCTAAAATTGTCCTAGGCATTTTGCGTACAATTATTGGTTGTATGTCATACAACGTTGTTGTTGGTCATACGTCTTTAATAGTCTCTTTCTCTGTGTACCTTAATTTATTCCTTTATACTATCTTGTAAAGATCAAGGTCAAATGTAACCAAAATGGCTCATTGTATACAGGCCTCTTCGCCAGTCCTCACAGATTTAGATTTATTATCTGTCACATGTATCAATCTGTGGCCATCTTTGTTTTCATTAATTTATTCCTTAATACTATTTTGTAAAGGTCAAGGCCAAACGTAACCAAAATGGCCCATTGTGTACAAGCCACGTCGCCAGTCACCACTGTTCCAGCAGCAGGTGCTATTAGTCTCGTCTGAACTCCTGATGATACACTATCTCTTGCAAATTGTTTGGCGTCATTTTCAATTAAAAGTTTGTGACGAGGGTACATTGTGTACGAACGGGAAACTTATTCGATTTGTACGTTATTGTCTAAATAATGCGTGTATGGTTTTGTGGCAGTTCAATGATGGCAAGATAAAGAGTAAGCGTTAAAAAAAATATTTATTTTAATTTTAGGGTTCCGTACCCAAAGGGTAAAAACGGGACCCTATTACCAAGAATCCGCGGTCCGTCTGTCACCAGGCTGTATCTCATGAACCGTGATAGCTAGACAGTTGAAATTTTCATAGATGATGTGTTTCTATGTAAGATTTAAAGCTGACATGGTCACAATCATTAGAATTAATAAAAATTAATAATTAATAAATAAATAAATTATTAAAAAAAAATATATTTTATTAATTATTTTTTTAACATACAAACTATAATTGTCACTAAACAAAGAATACATACATTAAAAATTATATGTCAATGTCACAACGACACCTCAAAAAGCGTTGTCTTATAACTAGTCAAATAACCCACCCCTAACAGTTCCTGGCGCAAAGGTGCCCTAACGCCCATAACGCTGGCTGCATTGCCACGTTGGATGGCCATGGCTAACCTTTGCACCAAGGACGACCACCGCAACCTGCAAAGAGTCGTCATCAAGCAACGTGCCCAGGTGCGGTTAAAGAAGCGTTTGCAACCATGCCCCCGAGGAACCCATCAACACCCGTTCCTGGATCAGCCTAGACGTGACGTCGCCCCACGCACGCTGAACATGTGTTGCGTCAGGACCTGCTGCCCCCATGCTGAGGACAAACCAAGCGGACGCGGCATCCAACATAAACGGTATGTTTGCCCTGTCACCATTGGAATCCAAAATTACAGAGACGAGGTCAGCCAAGAAAGCTGGCAGGCCTACATCCTCTACGCACCGCACCCCAAGTCCCCCGTACCGGACAGGAAGAGTCACCTGCCTCCATTGCACATCATAAAAGGAGACATTCAGGATCAACTCAGCCATTGTTTTCAAAGCACAATCAAAAGAACATACCTCCTCAGGACATAGCCAGGTAGGGGTGGTCCGTAAGAGATACGTTACCTTGGGTAAGGCAAAACACATGCACAACAACAAAATCGCAACGTGCGCGGAGAGATCCTTGAGACGCTCCCGAGCAGTAAGGAGAAGCTGCTTACGGGAGGAAATGGCCTCTGGCACTCCGTCAAGAAAAATGGGAGATCCCAAAGGGGACAAGAAAGAGGAGAAAGTTCCTTGAGGCCAGGTAAATGAGAACCGAAGCGTGAGAAGTGTGTACGAGCTCCAACTTTTTAATAAATCAATTTTTTATATAAAAAAATATATATTTTTCATTTAATTTATTAATTTTTATTTATTATCTAAATATACATGACAAACAAAATATTAATTCTAATGATGTATTTGTGTTGCCGCTATAACAACAAATACTAAAAACAGAATAAAATAAATATTCAAGTGGGGCTCCCATACAACAAAAGTTTTTTTTTTTGCGATTATGGTACGGAACCCTTCGTGCGCGAGTCCGACTCGCACTTGGCCGGTGTTTTATTTTATTTATTTAAGGAAAAATAAACTGTATCACAATAAGAAAAAGTCATTATATCTTCAATATTACATTTTAAAATAATTATGCTCTACGTTTTCCACAGATTACAATTTAAAACTAAATATTAACACAGATACAACAGTCATTGTCCTAAAACTCATATCTGGATTTTTAAATAATTATAAAGTTCGTCGAACTTCACGTGACCAGAGGGCTGGCCTTTTCTTCGGCCAGAGAATCAGCATTGCCATCCAACGTGGCAATGCTTCCAGCGTTCTGGGCACGTTTCCCATTGGCATCAAAGTGGACGATTTTTTTGATGCACAATGAGCTCTTTTCCGTCTCCCTTTTGTATGTGTATACAGGTTGGATATTTTTTTAATATCATTTTTTTTTTTTATCTATCTATCTTTGGATTTTTTTTTAGATCTTGTCTGTATTACCCGATAGGTTAGGTAGAATAATACACAATAGTTCACATATATCTATAGCACACATATTATGGTTCACACATATATCTGTGGTTCACACACATATCTATGGTTCAGACACATATCTATGTTTCACACACATATCTATGGTTCACTCACATATCTATGGTTCACACACATTTCGCCAGTTATGTTTACCCCCATGTAAGGGGTAAGCCTATTGCCACCAACCGTGTACAAAGCCCGACTAAGGGCTGCGACTGAGAATTTCCAGATGGTAAAACCCAATAACACTGCCTGACCCAGGATTTGACTGTTTTTGTAATTCCATCGCAAGGAAATGAGTTTTTTGTCCTGTAAACTAGCAAGACCCTCAAATATATAGCTGAAATGAACATTATTGCAGCACCATAATGCAGAGCAATGGTGGCCCAGTAGCTTACGAGTTGTAGGTCGTGGGTTCGAACCCGAGCAGGAGTTTTACTTTGGGTAATTTATTTCATCACCACTGCTCTCAAAACGTTGAAGGAAAACATCTTGAGGAAACCGGCATGTCCTAGAATCAAAAAATCAAAGACATGTGACAAAGAGTATGTAACACTACGTTTAAGAGACGGGACTGCCATAGAAAAAACAGGATCAGACAAAATGTATGAAACGTACACCCTAAATCAATACCAACCTAACAAAACCACGGCGTAATACATACTGCCAACATAATGACATTATTAGTGATGGGACTGTGGTGCCTAGTGAAAATTTGTCGATATCGATATCGGCTACAGAAGCGAATCTGGGATTCGATTTTATTTCAGGTCATAAATAAATAAAAGAAAAATTAAACTCAGATTGTTTAATACATATTTATTCAACGAATTAAACAATTATCCATGCTATTTATTTATTTAGTAAGTTTGGGCAAACAAAGCGCGATTTTAATGAAACTTGCACTGTTCCCTAAGTTGCAATAGAAAAATCCGTTTCCAGTATTATGTCTGTTTGTGAGGTCGATGTTGAAGGATCTGTAACATAAAAATGATATATAAATGTAAGGCCGTGCATCATACATACATGAAATATACTGACATGGAACATCTTAACTGCTAGGTGACCGACAAACAATACATTTTCTATTGTGTCTTATTGTCTCGCAGTTACGTTGTTAAAATCATTATCATCATCAGCATAATAGATGTTCACTGCAAAACATAGGCTTCTCCTGTCATTTCCTTAACTAAATATCGATGTCGATAAATCCAAGTTGATGAGTAGGTAAACACTATGTAATGTTTTGTTTAGGTTATTATTTTTTTATAAAATGCACTAAACCTTTAGAAATTGCACTGGAATTGACTTCTTTATACAAATAAATAACTCATTATGCTTACCGTTCTTCATCTTATTGAAATTTAGCCATAAAAACACGTTTGTTATCACCAACCTGGCATGTTTTTAAACCACATATTTCGCGTGTTATTTTCTCATGTTGTTCTATAGAAACACTCCATGACAAACGGACAACAAATTTCTTCCAACAAAATGATTATTAATATACTTATAATCAATATAAACGCAAAAATATAACTTTAGAAAACCATAACAAACTAACTGTCAAACGCCTGACCAGAGGGAATCTAGTGACTGACAGTCAAAATGGCGGTCAATGTAATCCGTCTATTTGTTGAAGAGTCAAGGCCTATATAATCCCAGAGCTCTCAGTGTTCTTCGTAATTATATCGGATTATAGCCGCCATTAAAAAGGACGTACGTTTCATACATCGTTATTTTGTATAGGAGTTTCGCCAGACTGACATGTGACATCTACCAATCCGCACTGGGCTCGCGTGGTGGATTATTATAGCCCACTCCCTCTACGATAGGACGCCTGTGTCCCAGCAAGGCTGATAATGATGATGATGGTGACCATAATGCCCACACAGCATGGTGGTTGCTGTAAGTTCGGTTTATTATTTTTATACCGTTCTGTATTAACAATACCTTTTTCTTAAGCCAGAATGTACTATTTATGTAAGTTGTTGCATCTTCCTGAATTTCCCATAGGAGGCTGTGTTTTCTGGCTTTACCTGGAAGTCTTTAAGTCAGGAGTAAATAATTTATTTCTAAGTAAGCGGACTCTACGTTCGAACACACCATCAGGTGAGATAGTGATGAAACGCGAGCCATCGATCCAAAATAATCTTTAAGTTGGTTCTTAAAGTTTTGTAAGAAAAATATCTAACACCTTATTTAGCACTCCCCTCACGTTATCACAAAATCTAGTCTACACCTTCACAAAAGAAAGCCGGTAACACGGTTATACGTCAGTGGCCGTACATGTCAATAAGAGGGTAGTTCTGCTTTTTATTCGGCGCCCGTATTGTCCATTGTACGACAAAGGTTCGCCCAGCCCTTTTGATCCTTTCTAGCCTAGCTCAACTCCTCATCTACATAGTCTCAGAGAGTGACGAGAAAATATGTGGGGAAATTAGAGTCAGCACACACTTGCGATTTTAAATGACTTTGGAACTACAAAAAAAGTATTTTGTGATGTGGTGAGGCTGTCGCACCAACAACTGTTATATCGGTGTACAATATATATTATTTTCACGTTATAACATTTTTACATCCCATATTATCTTCCCGTAGGTGTCGTAAGAGGCGACTAAGGGACACACCACAATAGATCCCAATGGGTCAAAGTGTCCAAAATATTTCTTGGCCCCTCCACAAGATAAGATAAGGGTCACACCAGAGAATGGGCAGAAGCGTTCTCTGTGCATTTAATAACAAAATGCGATCGCCAACCCGCCTGCCAAGCGTGGCGATTACAGCAACACTGATGAATAGCGCAACTAAGGAATGGCCCCTAGTGCTCGCAGCCTATCTACCTTTGACTACGGTAGCGGTCAAGGTTACAGCATGGCAAGGGGTGCGAAGAATCCCCGGACGGAAGCCGGCTACCAGAAACTAGGTGGAGCGACGACCTGATCAAGGCTGCGGGAGTCCGGTGGATGTGAAACGCACAGGACCGATCAGTTTGACGACGCTTCGGGGAGGCCTATGTCCAGCAGTGGACGTCTTTCGGCTGAAATGCTGATGATGATGATGAGGATGATAAACATTTTCACAGTATTTTTTTTATAAACTGTTACCTTTGCATTCTTCTATGATAATTATGACTTACACCTGTACACAAATAACATGAAGAAGCCAAATTCGGATAATGCTTTCTCTGATGGAAAGCCTTATTACTTAATTCTTTTTATCCCGGCAACTTGCTAAACTTCTTATGGAAGCATAGTGTTTCATAAAGCCTTATTGGTGTTTACGGTACCTACTTGTTATAATGCCGTAGATAATGTGCCATCTTGAGCACTGTAACAATCCAGATTCTTTGCCTCTAGACCACCAAACAGTGATTGATTTCTAGGGGTAAGTTTTCGTTTAGGGCATTGTTTAGGTGCTGAACCAGGATCCAACCAACTTGCTGAGCTCTTGCTATTGTCAAACAGAGTCCATTTCTCGTTGCAGGTAACAACACGGTTCAAAATTCCTTCGTTTATGTTGAGCAGTGCAAGGCACGTCTCGACGCGTACCACGAGCTGGCGATCATTGAGTTCGTGGGGCATCCATTTATTTATCAAGCTTTTTTACCTTGACAATAAAAGAAACAAAAATACAGTTTCCTTTGCGTGTGTCAAGTAATTAAGGCGAAATAAAGATCATATTGTTACAATAACAGATTCGATTATTTACAAACATTAGCAGGAAAAAATCGAACAACATTAGAATCATTCAAGAGAACGTGAATCGTTTTGCTTCGGTTTTTTCTGTTTTTTTTATTTTATTTCAACGGGCAGTGTGCTGGGTCAAGATTAGGGTTTTTTACAAGTTTTTAATTAACTTGCAATGTGTGTATGTATGTAAGTGTGTTCGGATCAAATCTTGCAACTGAATTTTATAGCAGTTATCCTCCACCGATTAAAATGAAATTTTTCATACACGTTTAGTTTGGATGACAATGCATGGTTAGCTAAACTTAGCTACTTTAACTACGTCATTCTAAATCGCGTAGGCGTTCCAGTGCGAGGGTAAATAAATAAATATGACGGACGGCCCAAGATAGTGGACTAATAATTTTTTGTGCATTTTGCATGATATGGGTATCAAATGAAAGGGTTTGCTGAGAAGAATACGAAAAAACATTGTTCATAAAAAAAAATGTTTTAGTTTACAGTGTGGAAGGCCTATGTTCAGCAGTGGACGTATTTCGGTTGAAATGATGATTATGATATAACTTAAACGCCACTGCTTATGACCCTCGAAGAGTTTAAAGATAGTTAGTATAGTACATTGTGTATTAAGGGCGGTATGTAAGGAATTACGATCGAGGCTCTAGTAGAAGCCCGAAGTCGAAGCTCAGTCGTCTTTCTGAGTCGAAGTTCGTAATTCCCGTACCGCCCATGATACACACAATGTTTTTCATCACATTTGCGAGTAATAATTATGAATTATAGCTTTAATACACAAGTCAGCACAGCTGTTATTATGAAATACGTGAACCTTTTTTTTGAGCGGTTGGCGAATTTTTGCCCACACCACAGATTATATAGTGTTTCGTTCAGAAACTTTAAGGGCAAATACTTACGTAGGTATACAGCCATGACGGAGTGTAAAAAGAATTAAATAATTTCGACGTTTTCATACTATAACTATTAAAACCGATTATTAAGTACATTAGTTGAGTATTTAAGTAACATGTAGCGAGATTGCAAAGAAATTCCTGTTTAGATAACATTTTAAGACAATTTTTCAATTGCGTGTAAACTCCTTGCTTGAACTTGCATTACCTGTGTGCTGTGCTGTAAATTAAAAAAATATTACTTACCGCCCTTGGGTTTCATGACAAACAAAAAAGCCCGAGGGTTTTATATGGAGCAGTACGGCCAAGTTAACCTGTATGTTTTGATACTGTTTACGTGCAAGTGTGATGAAAAAAATATTCTTATTCTTTATTGTACACAAAACATACAAATACAATAGGACGGTTTATGTACAAAGGCGAGCTTAACCCATATTTGGGTTCTCTAACAGCAAACCTCAGTTGCGTAGAGAAATATTCATTTGAGGAGAGTACATCCATGTGCACAACAAAAGCTTATTAAAAACAATTAACAAATACGTGTACAACACGTACACGTATTTTATAAACATAATACATACAGCATACAATCACACTAATATTTTAAAGGCGAAAGTTTGTGAGTGTGTGTTTGTATTTTTGTTACTTCTTCGCGCTCAAACGGCTAGACAGATCTGGGTGAAATTTGACACAGATATAGATTATAGTCAGGAATAGCACAAAGGATACTTTTTATCCAGGGAATATTTTCCCTCGGGATAATTTTTGACATACACGCGGGCGAAGCCGCTGGCAGAAGCTAGTATAACATTTAACTAAAATATTATAATTACAAATTCATAAATTAATGTGCTATGTTGATAGGAAATGTACCCCAATTCTTCTCTTGAAAGTAGGTATTGAGATATATTTAATTCAGAATATTGGTAAGGTGTTTACTTACAAAAGCATCTTTTTCATGAATTGCGACGAATATTATTTTAAACCAGGCTTAGTTCTATCGTTTGTAGTATCATCACCGGCCTGTTTACAACAATTAAAATATAATATACAAGATTTTTACAATTTGCTCCCGTGACCAAATCATACAGGAACCGAGCACTTTTTCGGAGTAAAAAGAAGCTGTGTAAACCCACTGGAAAAGTCAATCATTAAAATATTTGTTAAGAGACCGGTATCTTATATGGTATACCTATCTTCCCACTGACCTCTATTATACAAGTACGCTGGACTAAACATTCTATATGAAATGACAGTTTATTTTTGAGCTGATTCAAAGCGCCCCGCTCGAGCGTATTAGGAACTAAAATTGACACATTTAGAGATAGGTTAATACCGATACTTCTCTTAATTAGATAATACTAATATATTCGCCTGGAAATATTATAATATTGTAACTAATATATCAGTATTAGTGATTTTTTTAAATTACACTAATATCAAAATAGTAGACTTGGCAAGGCGTATCACTCATCTACTGTATTGACTTCTCGTAGTATGTTGGAATTAAATATCTCATATTGGTATTGGTGATGAATGTTATATGAATGCCTAATAATCAGTAATAATATGTTCAAAAGCAATGTGTAATACTAAATTCTGGAATCATCATCATGTTCATCCACAGCCCGACTTCACCAACCGCTGAGCACAGGCATCACTCTTGTACCAATCACCACGTTTCTGAGCATCGTGTTAAATATACTACGTACTAGAGGAGACTCCTCAACTCAATTGTTTGTAACACGCGTTAGAGCGCGCGTACCCCAACTCACTTAGTCTGTGGCAAGTGCTCGCTGCAACGTGACACGTTTGAGTACTAAGTTTTGTTTCTTATAAAATGCCTTCGTGTGTATTGAGATACTGTTCATACAACTCGAGAAATATAAATAAAAGTCAAGGAATGAGTTTTCAACAGTAAGTTCAAAACACGCTTAATTTAATTATATTTTATCAATTTATTGTATCTCGTGACGTTGCGTCACCGCGGAGGCGGCAGGGCGGCCATGTTTGTGTAAATTTCAAAGAGTAAGAAAAAGTTCATCTGCGCGCATTGATTGTCTATCTGAGAGAACATAACCCCCCCCTCTCCCCCCTGCTTGCCTCGCTGTCACCGAATTACGCGCAATCTTTTGTTTGAAATAGCTTCTATAGTTACTTCTTTCTCGTAGTACATTTAACTCAATGTTCCTGAGCCTGGAATTAATTCTGGAATAATATCATGATAATAATAATTTTATTAACAAATGTTTTGAAGACAAACAATTTATTATCTGCATCGGAAACAGAGTTGAAAACTGATATAAGTCTTCACCCTGCTGGAATGCGATGTCACTATTATTTGCACTTTAACACTACAGAGACAGGATCTCAGCGATGAGAGCGAGAAATACGACCGTTGTAAATGATTATCCTTCTCATTGATTATTATTATTGTGTAAATGATGTTCCCTTCACGAATCTGATTAGCGCCAACCGACTACACCACTAGTTTATAGCTTGCAATCTGAATGAAAATATTTTTCAGTTAACCTTTACAGCAATTATTCTATTACTTAAAAATGAATCATAATAAAAATAACTGGGATGTTTTTTTCTCTTACGTATTTAATTATTCTCACGATCGATAAAGCCCATAAAAGTATTTTTTTAACGAAAGCTGTGTCCCATCTCTAATATTAGTTCCATGTACTCTCACGTTAAGTCACATTGCTATCAGTGCCAAAATGGCGAAAATCAAATGTCTTCATTTTGTCATCGATAATATGAAGTCCAGCATACTAGTATGAGGTAGAGGTCAGTGTATCAACCTGACCACCACAACCCAGTTATAGGCTAACAAGATACCGCTTCGTAAGTCTTGTCTTGGTAGTTAATCATTTCATAAAATATTGAAGGAAACCTTACCAACCATATTGTCGCCGGATCGCGTCGTCAGAACCGGATAGACAAATAAAGTTATGATCGCAAAATCGAAGCACCGGCAGTTCGACCGGAAATCGGATGGCCGGCAGATAAATCTTTAGAGTTATTTTCAGTTGGTTGACGCTGCGGGCAAGATAAATTTAAAAGTGGCTATAGCTCAGCATTTATAGCTCGGATTGCTGAACGCAAGGTAGTGACTTCGATCTACATTTTATTGCAGTGACGTGAAATAGAAGCTCAAAAATCTGCATAAAAATGCAAAAAAAAACTAAAAGCAAAGACAATTTGAGCTAAGCTAAACTATCTTAGCAAACCCTACTTTGATGCCATTTGTCAAGTTAACAAGATACAGTTTAACAAATACTCAACTTCAAATTCTTAATTCATAAAATGGGTATAACTCCGATTCATTTGAAGTTGAGTATTTTCAAACTGTATTTTAGCCTGGTCTTTAACAAAAAGACAACAGATTAAGATTAGAACTTGTCAGAGAGGACTAGAACGCAGTTTTATGAATATATAAAACTAAGAGACCGAGTGAAAACCACGTTGATCGAGAAAACATCAAGATCTTCTGACGTGATTAGGCAGGTACTCAAACTTAAATGGAGATGGGCAGGACACATTCAGAGGCTGGAACCACAACGATGGGCCCAGACCAGATCATAACAAACTGGACTCCCAGATCTGTTAAAAGGAGAAGAGTCAGGTCTTTTAAAAGATGGAAAGACGACATTGCCAAAACTGCTGGTAAACTTTGCGCCAGGACAGCTAGACTTCGCGGCAAATGGAAGCATTTGGAGGAAGCTTTTACCGCCTCAGGCCGTCCTTACATTAAGATAGACATATAAAATGTAAATAATAACACACAACACTAACAAATATTAAGCTAAGTTTTTATTATTTTTTACTTACACAATAATGTAATTTTTAAGCCGATATTTGCCTAATAGTGATACAATTTTTACTTAGTAAGGAATTAATAAAAGCTTTTTATTTATTTTTTATTTTACTTTAGCCTGAAAATCTGTTAATATTTGGCACTAAAGTAGGGTTTGAGACGATCTTAATGTCAAATACTCAAATCAGAAATCAGCCCTAAAGCTTGATTGTCATTATTAAAATCAATAGATGTGGATATTTTGGCAAAAATTATAATCTAAGTGGCCCAGGATAATCCTTCAAATGCTAACCTAGCCATTTCTTATGACTCCCTCGCCTTACAAAATCACAATTTCCGATCTGTTTCACCAAAACGTTGTAAATGCTTACTTCATTACCATTTCTAGAGAATAATCAGTGGAACGAAAGCCTCAGGCGACCGATTGTTCTCGTCTAAACCCAAAGTTTTAATAACAAGCCTTTGTTAACTTAGATTAGTTATAGGTAACCCGTTACCGCGTCACGGCGCTCCGGTAATTATTTTAATATTAAATTTTCGTGTAATTAGTAGGCAGGTTTGGAGTGGATTCTGGTACATATTATTGTAATAGCGGCTTCTTATGTTAGTAATTTGTTCTTTGTGAAGGCAGCTCTACGAAGAGGCTTTTAAAATGTCATTTTTAGTTAATGTTTCGTAAAAAGTCGTAGATTCTTTATGTAATTACTTGACAATTTGCTTTTCCAAAACATAAAATGTGCATGCCAAATAAGAAGGGGTGAAAAGTAGGTATAGGGATGTCAATTTGGCAAGGTAACCGTGTACCGTACCGTCGTCGGTAAGGTCATATCATAACAAAGCACAGGTCATTGGCAAAACCAAATAACTCAACCATTTTAATAGGTAATCAGTTAGTTAATTTGAAAATGTTAACAGGTAATAAAACGTTTTAATAACTTAATTTAAAAATACCCACAAATCAAGCTCAAAAACCCATCCTAACTTAATTTTCCACCATCTCATATTTACCACTGACCAAAGTGACCAATGAGTTCAATGACCATCAAACGAAGCAGAAAAAGTCATCCACATAAAACAGAAAAGTTGACCCAATGAGGCGGAATTCAATACTACCCTACTGTTCACGCACACACATCCAAAACCATCGAACACACTACGGCGTCGTCAACGAGCGACGCGGCACGGCGGCGGCGCGGGGGCCGGTAGCACAGCAGCGTCTCGGCTCGACATTGCATCGTCTGACACGACCGCGCTTAGACATATACTTACCTGTTTAATAATACTTAAATTGCTATTATATTGTAAACCACCTAATAAACCTATATACAGTCCACTTGCTTTCCTTTAACCTGGGCCTATTCATGGTCCTTCAGATCCGTCATAGCAACAATCAAATAGGTTTAAAAGTCGAGTCGCGATCGTAAGAAAAAGCCACGCCATCACAAAACGTCCGGAATTCAGCTGGAGGTCAAACAGCGGTCATCGCAACAGCGAGCGCAGCCTACTAGCATCTGGGAGCAGCACAATCAAGCAGCGTCGGCAGCATCAGTCGAAAAAGGACGAAAAAGGGTTTGGTAGCACAGTTTCGTGAGTTCGACCAATTCATTTCTTAAAAACTTCTCATCCAAACTCAAAGTCTCATTAAAAATCAGTGAACTTACTTGATTCCCGTCCATTCCCATTTTCAAGCAGAAAGCAATCTATTCATTTCATAGATTTCATTAAAATAAGTCATTCTTGCATACAATTATTTTTTCTCTTACCACCTACCCACATATTCTTTTTTTAATTCTTCGTAATTATTTTAGTAATTCAAAGGAGTCCAATTACCAACCACTTTACTTAAACACGTTCATAAATATAAACTAACATTTTCCTTTGTTCTCCAGCATACATCGCCTTGCTCTGTGTGCACCGAGTGAGTCTCAAACCGAGGGTAGTTTGGTAAAGTTGCGTGATCATTGCACAGTGCCTGCCACAAATCCAATATAATTTAAGTATCGTTTTAATTTTATAACTTTGATTATGGAAACCAAAAAACCCCAAACATCTAATATACCTGATGATGACGATTCACAGGTCAGCACTTACAAAAAAAGACGAGCTAGTCACAAAGCCAAGGTCACAATTTTCAAAAATTATCTTGAATCGATAAAATCGAAAAAAACGTTGACAGAATTAGATATTTTCCAATTAAATAATCGCTTAGAAACTTACAAGCCCCTTGCAAAAGACTTTGATGAAAACCAGACCTACATCGACGAAATTATTGGGGTTTCAGATGAACAGCTGCGGGAGAGGGAGCAGTTTGAAATAGAATACCAGAATCAACTTGCACTCGGAATCCAGCTGATACGATCCAAAGAAACTGCTTGCGTCAGCGGGTCTGTACAAACTCAAAATGCAGGTGAACCAGGAACCAAAGCGTTCATTAAATTACCTACCATTGACCTTCCACACTTCTCAGGTGAATTTCATAATTGGCTAGAATACAGAGACACTTTCGAATCACTCATACACAAAAATAAATCAATAGACAACATACAAAAATATCATTATTTGCGTGCATCTTTGCAAGGTGAAGCTTCACAAGTTATTCAATCATTAGAATTGTCATCAGACAATTATCAGATAGCTTGGGAACTCATCTCGGATAGGTACAATAACACGCGACAGCTGCTAAACAACCACGTTCATGCATTGTTTAGCATAAATACCATAAGTAATGAATCCGCAACATCACTCAGACAACTACTGGATACAGTAAATAAAAACCTCAGAGCACTTGAAAACATAGGTGAACCCACGCAGTACTGGGATACGTTGGTAATTTATCTTGTTGCCTCCAAATTAGACTTCAAAACACTCAGACATTGGGAGGAACACAAGAGCACACTTGAGAAAAACCCCACACTACAAGATTTAAAAACATATCTCAATGATCGTGCCATTCTTTTACAAAATCTTGAAGACACTAAACATAACATCAAAACAGATTCGAGATCAAATTCATTCAAATCAACTACACAAACACACACAAATCAAAATCGCATGCCTAACTGTCCCTTATGTAAATCACAACACTATTTGTTCTCGTGTCCAGTATTTAAGGAAATGACAGTGCAAAAAAGAATAGAAAAGGTTTCCAAATTACATAACTATTGTGCTAACTGTTTACATACCGGGCACGAGACCAAATCCTGTCGCGGCGGTGCATGTAAGTATTGCCAACAAAAACACAATACAATGTTACATAGGGAACAACCAAAACTAGGATCAGAACACACTACACTCGCCAGTAACACTAGTACACAACACGTATCAGTTTTACTTTCCACTGCCCTAGTGCAAGTTATTGCCAGTGATGGAACACCACACTTGGCGAGAGCATTGCTGGACAGTGGAAGTACCTCTAGTTACATAACAAATAGTCTGTGTACAAAGCTCAATCTAACATTCGAATCCATACAAGGCACAGTTTCAGGCGTCAATCAACAACACACAAGTATTTTTCATAGCACACACGTTCAAATAAAATCAATACACAATTCATTCACAGTCAATATGCCATGTTTGGTACTTGACACAATTGCACACTCAGTACCTAACGTGCGCATCAACACAGAAGCTATTAACCTACCTAAACATTTAAAACTAGCTGACCCTCTGTTCTATGAACCTGCTGCAATTGACCTATTACTAGGTGCTGACATATTTTGGCAGATAATTGGCAACAGTCGAATTCAGTTAGGTAAACAACAGCCAACACTACAAGAAACAGAGTTCGGCTGGCTAGTTTCAGGGTGTACAACAGACACCAACAAGCACACAAACAATTGTTTTTTCAATAACAATAACTCAGATCAATTATCACGATTTTGGGAGTTAGATAGTTTATCTAATTCTCAGATTAATGATCCGTGCGACTCAGATGCGTGCGAGATCATTTTCAAACAAACAACCACAAGACAAAAAGATGGCAGATTTGTTGTCACTATTCCATTCAAAAAATCACCAGATATGACCAGAAAAAGGTACCTTCCGTCTATTTACGGCACTAATCCCACCCTCGTGGTTAGCACCCATTTGACAGGTCAATTAACCTCGGCTATATATTTTTGCCCGGCGAAAATAGGTCAGTCATAATCGGTTCCTGTTCCTATATTTAACAAATCGTTTGTTTTACGGATGGTAGTTAACAAAGTTGTGATATTTTTTGAGTACCTAATCCCTAGCATTCTGTAGTAAATTTTTAGAGTTTCTACAGAAGTAAAATGCAAGACCTAATTATCTGTAAAATTAATATTACAACAAAATTATGAGTTTGAGTCATCGTGATGAAAGAATTAGGGTCAATTTCTGAATTGAGTATTATATAGTATAAATTAGTAATTGGTCAATTTCTAAGTTAAGAACGTGTCTAACCCTACCTTACCCTACTCTTTTTGGGGGCCGAGTCACCCACGTCCGTAGGAAGTACCCCATGCGATACCCTACACGTGGTCCCCGGGTGGTGCCAATCAGGTGACAATAACTGCTGGTAGGCTTCGGCCGAAGGCTTGCGTCCACCCACCGGGCAAAGACGTACCGCCAAGCGGCCTAGCCGTGTTCCGGTGCGATGCCCGTTGTAGCCACTTCAGGAGATGGGTCGAGATGGCGGTTCCATTGCAGACAGACCAGCCTGACACGTGCTGTTATGGGCGTATCGGGTGACTGGTCGCGGAGGGTAGCAGGATCCAGGATCAGACGCCCAAGACGACATCTGCTATCGGCGTCTCCGAAACCTTGACTCTAGGTTCTCTGTGCTGTGGGCTTTGGTGGACATGGGCCTTGATAAAATTGTTTACGCCTGTGTCTACAGCTCGCACAGCGGGGATCAGGAGACAACCAGGCTCACTGAGTACCTTAGTGAGGCGGCTGATACGGCACAGCAGCGGTACCCTTCTGCCCCATTGGTGTTACTGGGGGACTTCAATGCCCACCACCAGGAGTGGTTTTTCCCGTACCAGCGCACTGATCATGCTGGGCGGGAGACGAAAAAGCTTGCGCTTGCGTTAAATCTCGCCCAGCTGGTCCAAGGGGCAACGAGGGTGCCGGATGTTGATTCGCACACAGCCAATTTATTTGACCTTCTGCTGACTACAGATCCAGACCGCTACTCGGTGTCGGAATCTTCACCTTTGGGTAGTTCCGACCACTGTCTGGTGAAGTCTGTATCCGTCCACTCCCCATCCGATCCCAGCCCAAGAGGCGCTAGGCGGGTTTGGCGGTACAAGTCAGCAGATTGGGATGGGATGCGTTCTTTTTTCGCATCGTATCCTTGGCAGCCTACTTGCTTCTCTTTGGTTGATCCTTCGTCTTGCGCGGACGCCGTGTCGGATGTGTTGCGTCAGGGAATGGAGTACTTCATTCCGTTCTCTGACGTTGCACTGTCGCGCGGACCGGCCATAGTTTGGCGCCGAGTGCAAGCGCACCAACACGTTCAAACATGAGGCGTACCTGGCATGGGTCGACGCTCGGAAGCGCAAAGCAAGCGACGTGGGTCAGCGCAAGAGAACCTACAATAGGGCTGCCAAGTCCAGCAAGAAGGTGATGCGAAGATCTCGGTTTGACCACATAAGCCGTATTGGGACCAAACTTGCTTCCTACCCAGCGGGTAGTAAAGCGTTTTGGTCCCTGGCTAAGTCGGTTGAATCGAACTTCTGCAAACTTAAACTTAACTGTTTGCCTCTCTTTTTGCGAAATCTTCGCGTCTGGATTCTGGTGACGCGCGGCCCACTCCATCTCCTGATTGTTGCGAGACGAGTATGTCGGACATTCGCATACATCAAAAGGACGTTCGTAGGGTGCTGCGCAATCTTGACGTGAACAAAGCTAGTGGCCCCGACGGAATTCCTGCAATTGTTCTCAGAACCTGTGCGCCTGAATTGTCTCCGATCCTGACACGCCTGTTTCGCCTTTCATATGAGACGGGAAAAGTGCCGAATGCCTGGAAGCAAGCTAACGTTCAGCCTGTGCCCAAGAAGGGCAGTCGGGCTGACCCGACCAACTACAGACCCATTTCAATAACGTACATCCTCTGCAAGAGTATGGAACGAGTGCTTAATTCCAAGCTCCTGGCATACCTAGAAGCTAACGAAATCCTCAGTGACCGCCAATATGGCCGCCAAAATCGGTCAACTGGGGATCTTCTAGCGTATGCCATCTTTTACCACTATTCTCGTTCTTGAAATGTAATGTTTGTATGTCGTTTTGTGGCAATTAAATATTTTTACTTTCTTTTCTTTTCTTTCTTTCCATTCACATCTGGAGTGAGGCCATAGAGAGACACGGGGAAGCGTTTGCCGTCTCCCTCGATATCTCGAAGGCTTTTGACAGGGTCTGGCATGAAAGCCTTATTGGTAAGCTTCCTTCATTCGGTTTGCCCAGTGGTCTGTGCGATTGGATTGACTTCCTGAGGGGCCGGTCCATTCGAGTGGTTATTGATGGCCGCTCGTCTGAACTATTGGATATTAATGCCGGGGTCCCACAGGGGTCGGTACTCTCAGCAACGTTGTTCTTGCTGCACATAAATGATCGGCTAAAACCCGGCACCTTTGGATATGCAGACGACAGCACTGTAGCTGAGAGTTACTTTTCCAACACACGTGCTATCGGGCCACAGATCCAGTCTCTCCGAGAAGCCATGGTTGGGCGCTTGAATCTGTCCTTGGAGGCAATCTCCGAATGGGGCGATGCCAATCTGGTCAAGTTCAATGCTGCTAAGACCCAGGCGTGTCTTTTTCCCGCTAAAAGGAGCCAATTCCACCCGGCTCCTTCTTTCAGAGGTGTGACCGTGCCGATTACTGACCATCTTGAGATTCTTGGCATCACGTTGACATCGACGCTCTATTTTAGTCCATTCATTGAGGCAAAAGCTCAGCTAGCTGCCAAAAAATTGGGGATCCTCGCGAAGTGAGACGGTACTTCACGCCAGAACAGCTGCTCAACTTATATCAAGCGCAAGTTCGATCATGCATGGAATACTGCTCTCATCTCTGGAACTGATCTGCCAAGTACCAGCTGGATGCACTTGATGCGATCGAAAGTCGGGCTAAGAGGCTCATCGACAATGAAGTATTGGCCGAATCTAGGCTCCAGAACCTCGAACATCGGCGCCGAGTATTTCGGGGATTGTGCGTTGGAATTACATGAACTAATTCCTCCTAGCCCGTTCCAACATCGGACTCCAAGACGTACGGCGTTGCGTCATCGGTACATGGTGGACATCCCACCCATACGCACCAAACGTTTTGGGTATTCTTTTATTATGCGTACAGCAAAGTAGTAGAATTCCCTGCCGGAGTCTGTATTTCCTGATAGCTACAACCTGGGAGTCTTTAAGTCAAGAGTGAATAGTTTTCTTCTAGGCAAGCGTGCTTCATCGTCGACCACATCATCGCTTACCATCAGGTGAGATAGTGGTCAAACGCAAGCCTATCAATAATAATAATAATAAAGAGAGGTGGTCTGGTTATATCTCACCTCCTTTACATGGATGATCTGAAGCTCTTTGCCCCCAGCAATCTTCAGCTGATGGAGCTACTGAAGGTAACTGAAACTTTTAGTAGCGCCATCAGGATGGAGTTTGGTGTGGACAAATGTGCGGTCATGCATGTAAAGCGAGGGGAGATTGTGGAATCCGTAGGTATTCAACTAGCGGATTCCATAAACCTGAGATCCCTCTCTCCAAACGAAACCTATAAGTATTTGGGTATGTCGGAAGCGTTAGGTATCAGCACTACTGACATGAAGCAATCGTTGAGGGAACGCTTCTTTGGCCGTCTGAAGAAGGTACTCAATAGCCTTCTTTCAGGCGGAAACAAGGTGCGCGCCTTCAACGGTTGGGTCATGCCGGTATTGATGTACTCTTTCGGCATACTCAAATGGACTCAAACGGAACTCGACGCCCTGGATAGGCGAGTCCGTACACTGCTGACTGCATATCGAATGCATCATCCACGATCGTCGGTCATGAGATTGTATATCCCGCGGAAGTGTGGTGGCCGAGGCTTTTTAAATGCCAAAAACCTCCACAACCGCGAGATATGCAATCTCAGGGAATATTTTCTACACACCGTCGTGGGTATGCATCGAGATGTAGTAGCAGTGGACAAGGGACTCACCCCGCTCTCCTTGGCGAATGAGAACTGGCGCAAGCCTGTAGTGCTTGACACTAACGATCGCAAGGAGGTATGGCAGAGTAAGGAGCTTCACGGACGCTTTTTCCGGGCCCTACATGGGTCCGATGTAGACCAAGCAGCGTCCGTAGCCTGGCTGCGTTTCGGTGACCTCTTTGGGGAAACCGAAGGTTTTGTCTGTGCAATTATGGACGAAGTTATCATGACGAATAACTACCGGAGATTTATTGTGAAGGATGGCACGGTTGACATCTGTCGGGCATGTCACCGCCCGGGTGAATCGATCCGACACATTATCTCTGGATGTTCTCGTCTAGCTAACGAGGAGTACTTGCATAGGCACAACCTTGTAGCCAGGATCATCCACCAGCAACTTGCTCTGAAATACACTCTTGTGGCATCGGAGGTACCGTACTACAGGTATGTGCCCGACCCAGTTCTCGAAAATGGCAATATCACATTGTACTGGGATCGGTCCATCATCACTGACAGGACTATTGTAGCCAATAAGCCTGATATAGTGGTGGTGGACCGAATAGAGAGGCGTGCAATGATTGTTGACATTACCGTCCCGCATGACGGGAACCTCGTGAAAGCCGAGAAAGATAAGCAAATCAAGTATCTTGACTTGGCTCGCGAGGTTGTCGACATGTGGGATGTAGACACAGCGATCATTGTACCGATAGTCGTGTCAGCCAATGGCTTAATAGCCATGAGCCTCGACCAACATCTTAAGAGGCTCTCGTTAGGCGGCTGGGTCAAGGGCCTGATCCAGAAAGCAGTACTGCTGGACACGGCTCGCATTGTTAGGAGGTTCCTCTCTTTGGAGCCCTGACCGCCGGTAGCTTGGACCCTGTTCCCGATACCGGTGGGCCTCTATTTTCTATATTTTTAAATGTTTTTTCAAATTTTGTGTTTTATAAAAATATTTAAAAATTTAGTTAATAAGAAAATAAATTAAATAAAGGACATAATAATAATAATAAAAAAAAACCTTTGACAAATTTACAGGCTAAAGCAGAGTTTGAGAAATGCTCAACGTCGAATACTTAATTCGGAAATCGGGGTTTAGTCAGCTAGACCCTACGTTACCGGCCGTTGCTGTCCAGGTAGGTAAATTCTACTGGGACAACATTTAAATCGAAGTAACACGTAAAGAAGAAGATTTTAATTCGTTGTGAAAATCGTGCAATTTATCCGGATAATAATGTAGTGCGACGAGTAATGACTCAGTGATCGTGTGTTTTATTATGTAAAAGAATTAACTTAATCAAATCAATACGTTCGGCGATTATTTTTATAAACCTACACCGTGACATTTACGAGACTTTCGGATCTTTCTTGGCCGATGTATTCACTCCCAACTCCGGTGATACATCGCGCGATGAGGAGACCCAATAGTATTTGGAGACAGATCTTCAATTGAGTCCTCTATGAAAGTACTGCTCGCTTCGCTGATCGAGATCTGGAGGTTTATAAAAGGTCTCGAACTAAAGAAAGCTCCTGGATACTGCCTTATTGACTGAAATCCTACGTCAACTGCCAAGAAAAGCCATCGCCTTCATAACACAGCTATTTAATGGAATTATGAGAACTGGATATTTTCAGCCAGGAAAATCACCGCACCTTGTGTCGTCATACAGGCCAATTAGTCTAAACTGAAAAAGAGAAAAATGAGAAAGTCGCTGCACGTAGGCTCAACGACATACTCACAGTCGGCAACATTATCCCACAACATCAGTTTGAATTCAGAACAGGGCATTAAACTGTAGAGCAGGTGCATAGAGTGGTGAATAAGATAAGAGAGGGACTGGAACAAAAGGAGTACTGTTCGGCTGTATTCTTGGACGTACACCAACATGGTGGTACAACTGGCACCAGGGCCTGTTGTACAAAATAAAGAAATAACTGTTACATCACCTGTACGTACTACTAAAATTCTACCTAGAAGACAGAATTATCCGTATAAAATGTAATGACTCTTACTCGGAATTCTACAACATACATGCTGGCGTACTCCAGGGCTCCGTATAGTGTCCAATCTTATATACACAGCAGACTTACCAACATCACAGGAAATTCCCTCTGTTACCTTCGCTGATGATACGGCTGCTTTGTGTAATAACAAAGACTCTAACATGGCTTCACTCGTTTTACAAAATCACCTCGACAAATTATCTAAGTGGAAGAGAGAATGGAAGATAAAAGCTAGCGCTAACAAACCTACAAATGTGACAATTACACTTAGAAAGGTAATTGCCGACCTGTTAAGCTCAGAGGTGACACCCTGCCACAAGGGCCAACAGCTGAGTACCTTAGCCTACATCTCGATAGGAATCAAACGTGGTGCCACCACATAGAAAAAAGACGGGACGAGCTAAACATCCTGCGTCAAAAACTGAACTGGCTCTTGGGAAGATCATCACAAGTGTCACTGGAGAACAAAGTACTCATTTACAAGTAATAAAGCCTGTCTCGACATATGGAGTCGAGCTGTGAGACTCTGCGAGAAATTCAATTGTGGAGATTCGCCAGCGATTTCAATACAAAGCTCTCAATATAATACCAAATGCTGCATGATTTATGAAGATCTCAGAAATACATGAGCATCTACAAATAAAAACAATAAAAGAGGAAATAGAACACAGAATACAGACATCAACGAATAACATCACATACTAACATCTTAGCCATAGCCCTGAGCGAACCAATTACCTTGTAAAGGCTCAAACGCCACCACATAAGGGACTTTATTAAATCAAGTGAAAACAATTTTGAGAGGCAGATTCTTCGCTGGCAGAAGGAACCTCAGCAGTCAACGTCCGCACAAAAAAATTGCTAAAGGTTGATAACCGATTGCAAGATAAAAAGGTAAAAATACACCGTGGCATTTTAGTCGTCGTACAAAAGCATCCCACTTCAACTTTCTCCATTGAAACCATAGCCAATTCTCAAAAAAAAAAATGCGTCGCTCATACAAATTTTGCTATACTAACGACAATTTTGTATAGAAAATACATTGGGAAATAAAACAATTTATTTAAGCAATAATTCTTTGCACGTTTCTTTCATATTTGTCCTTCAAAAGGACACTCTTATTGCGAGCGATTTTAATGACTCGATTAACACGGAAAAAAAATCTGAAACGCAGAGAAATATTCTTTTATGTCGGAATTTAATCTCAATGCTTTTTTCGCAGAAATGCGACATATCTCCGTTATTATGTTCGGAGTGGAACATAAAGGAAATTATGGAATCTCTTCTTCCGGGATTTTAGAAATCTGGGGGCATGGAAGTGTCCCCAACAAGTCAAGCAAACAAAGGCACAGCCGTACCATCCTTTTTTCGAAGCTATTCAGGACATTTTCGACCCCCTCCCCCATGTAACTGCATGATTTTCAGTGACTAAGAGAACAGATTATAACTGGGCACAATCCCAATTATTAATTACATTCAAAGTGAACTTGCAGTTTAGGAATTATTAAAGGTCAACATTTCTTAATTTTGTCACTGACTGACTCACTCACCGATCATCAAATTTTGAACACAATTATTTTATAGCCTATAAAGCAATTAAAAACTAAAACAACCCGCAATGCATCCAATATATTGGTACAAAAAAACGAATTATCTGACTTGGTTTTACATTATAAGAACACATAATGTCGACCCCATATGTAAAAGTAAAACCAACTCGGTTAATGTGTTTGTTTGTAACCTAGTAATTAAGTTACCTACTGAATAAATAATTTGACTTGATTTTACATTAAATCTTACTACTTTTTGCGGTAGAAGAATTGCGCCGCGAGACTTGTGTTTTTAACATGTTATGTTTTTGATGGGACATTATTTTCTGAATACGTTCTATAAAAAAATGTTTTGCTTGGGCTGAGATGGTTTTATAAAACAGTGATATATTAATTATAGGATCTTATCATTTTATTACCATTTAAAGCAGGTAATTCTACAAAAAAACATTTTTTTAATAAACGCTGGTGGGTCAAGTTAACTCTTCTTGTGTTGCCTGTAGTTCTGGTACCTTAAAACGGAAATTGTTTAAAAAATGATCTTATGAAATTTGATTTTTGGGCTAGCATAGCGTATTGCATATTACTTTGGAACGATCCAAATATTCCTTTTCCGAATGATCGTCAGATTGCTTCAAAATTGACAGCAAGAATTGACAGGTTTAGCCACGTATCACTGATGTCATACGAAACTAAACGAAATTACATTCATTTTATTCATTAGCATTCACACCACATACAAGAAACTCAAATCAAACGCCCACACCCACCCACGAACACAAAAGATAGTTAAGTTCTTGTACAAGAAAATCTCCAAAAGATTGGTTTAGCGTTTAATCGCTTTCACTTAGTATTCCATACGACAATGGCCATATATTGTGACCGGTCTGCACCAATCACGCGTAAAACCAACTTATCCAATAACGGGAGACCGCCGTATTCCGGAGCTCGATAAATAAAATGCCTTTTTTTTGTTAGCTTAATGTTTTAACTCAATAAAAAAAACGTGGCCCCGATTTCTGAAATAAGAATTTAAAGTTGAGTATTTATCAAATTCTACTTTAGCCTCGTTATTTTGTGTTTTAGACATGTTCTTTCAGAAACCGGCCCCAAGCTTTTTTTACTAGAATATTTTGTTTCTTAGTGTAGAATTATTAAATGTATTAATTTCTATTCTTTATTTAATTCTGCATTGCTCTTCTTCAGATGAAAGCCTCATCCAAAGATATTCAGTATTCTATAGACTGGGATATTTGAAGCCAATCTCTCCAACTCCAGTTATCCTTTTGATTTCGCCTTTCCATCTAGCGTAAGATTTGTTCTTTTGATCGGAACGCACAACGCTGCGATACCTATGTGATACATAATTCTCCTCACCGCATACTGTGACTGGACAAGAGACATTTCTACTTTTCATACCATTCAGTGTCCTGCATCACATACCGCAGCGTTATGCGTTCCGATAAATAGACCAAAGCTGTAGGGTCTCCCCGTCTTGCGTTTTCTCTTTTTTTTTTTACTATATTATTTTATTTCTTAGTGTAGAATTATTATATGTATTTTTTTTAAATTCTTCTTTGCTTTTCTTCAGGAGAAACCGTCATCCAAAGATATCCAATCTTCTCTAGACTGGGCTATTTGAAGCCAGTTTGTTTACTCCAGTTATCCTTATGATTTCGTTTCGATCATCCCATCTAGCGTAAGCTTTGTTCTCTTGATCGGTGCGGTACGGGTATGGTACGTAATCCTCCTTACCGCAAACTTTTTGGTGTCCTGCACCACATAGCGCAGCGTTGTGCGTTCTGATAAAGAAACTAAACCTTTAGGGTCTTCCCGTCTTGCGTTTTCGTTCCCGGAGCTCAATATGGAACGATATAATTCATTAATTATGTAGCTTCTGGCTTACTTTCGTAAGTACTTACTGTAGCAGTTACCTTCGGGGATTATGCCTCAGTAACGCCGAACTTAGTGTAATTATTTGTATTTCGTATGGGTTGTAATTGCGCACGTGTTCGCAATAATTATTCGGTAGGTATTGGCTTTTGCCAGTGACTTTGCTCAGGGTCTATTCCAGAGGAACAGATTTGTCCAGGACAAAAAATTTGGTCACAAATAAAAAAGGCCCGCTCACTTAGGTTTTCCGCCGGGCGCCGCTAACCAGGACACCAGAATCATGAAGTAACAAATACCTGGTGCAGGAACCATGAGTGTTGAATCTCAAACTACCAGGAGAACAGAAACATAAACTAAAGAAGTATAACCGGGGATGGAATCATGTGTGGTAAAGACTCTCGAACTACCAGGCAATCAGAATCATGAACAAATAAATCGATAACCAGAATGAATTGACCAAATCTAGATTAAAGCGAGTGGAGCCGCTGTCTCTAATAAAATGCTTATTTACGCTCTTTTATTAATGCTTGTTATTTTACCATCTCTTATACCTTCTAAACGCATACAATACCAAATGGCAGCCTTTTGGTTATCCATTTCTGTAATCTAACCAGCACCTTCCAAACTGAAAAGCAATGACGTATTTAATTAGAAATTGCTTATCCAAGGGACTTAAAGTTCGTTTGGGCAACTCACTATTTACTACGGTTCCTCCAAAACTCTTTCACAAGAAGCTTTACTGCTAATAAAATCTAAATCTCCAGTAGACTGGAAACTTTCCTTTCTTTAAGCAAAAACCTTTAAACTTTTAAAGCTGGGGAAAAATCTCATTGTTACTCACAACCGATTGCTTTTAGAAGCGATAATAACGTCGCCTTCCAATTTCCTTAGTTAGTGTTAAATAAAATGAGCATACAATCTATTGATTTCCAAAAGAAAATACCTTTAATACTATAAAATAGTGGATGAAATTAAATTCAATAGTGAATACGTTTTTGTTTTTCGTCGGTTCCCAGTAAGGAGCATATCTGCGGAGTTTTGCTAATTATTTTAATTTGATTTTAAATAATATTGATGTGTATTCTTCAAAATGTTCTCCATACATATTGTAAGCGTGATATGCATTTTATACTGTCCAATTGTTGAGCACTTAGTGGCCTATACTATCCCTCAGGAATTGTCACAGAGCTATTAGTCTTACGAGGCTTATTTAAAATAGTTTTCAGAGGCATACGGTTATCTACCATAGGGTTTGAATCACATCACATCATCAGCCTATTAATGTTCCCACTGCTGGGTCACAGGCCTCCTCTCTGTGAGTGGGGATGGGCCATAATCCACCACGTGGGCCCAGTGCGGGTTGGTGGATGTCACATGTCTTAGCATTTTTGGTTCTAGGACATGCCGGTTTCCTCACGATGTTTTCCTTCACCGTTTTTGAGAGCACTGGTGATTAAATAATTTAGACCAAAGCGCCTGCCTGGGTTCAAACCCACGACCAACAACTTGTAAGTCACGTAGGGTTTGAATAGGTACGTTGTATACCTACTTAAAAGTCAGTTTATGCAAATACAACGTTCTGATTGGTAGTTTCTCAGCGGTCTCAACCAATCAAAACGCTGTATTTGCATAAACTGAGTTTAGTTGGCCCTTAGTCAGCCGGTAGTCTAAACTCGAGGTCTGTAACTGGAAACTATGATACCGACAAGACCACTTACTGTGCAGTTTAACTTCACTCACCATTCTTCAATCGATGTCGTTACCATTTCTCTATTCAGAGTTCCATAATAAGGCCTCCTAAGACGAACAATTCCCATTCACAGCACGTACGGTTCTCGATGGAAACCATATCTGTCGTCATTAATATCAGAAAATTTTATTTTTTCATTAAATCCGAACTCCCTTTATTTATTTTCTTATGTAATATGTTACAATGTCTAAGGCAGGTAAGTAATTGGTAATGAATAAAGGACGAATGGCTGTCTGGATGGCTTGGTAGGATTATATGTATATATCTTGTAAGTAGGAGTTATGGTACCTTTATTTAAACGTAACAGAACCTTCTCTTTTCTAATCTCTAAAAATTTGTATAAAACAAAGTTCTATTTTATTATTAATTATAGGCTCGCGCTTGACCACCATCTCACCTGATGGTAAGCGATGATGTGGTCGACGATAAAGACAAGGAAGAAACAAAAACAGGAAAACCGACTTCCAAAATTGAAGTTAATTTTCACTTTGTAGTGTTTTTTTTAAAGTTGTTTTTTTTTTAAGTTGCAAGCGATCTATGCAAGCGTGTTTCATCGTCGACCACATCATCGCTTACCATCAGGTGAGATAGTAATCAATTTGTTGAATTGTTTTGTGGTACCTTATGAGCAAGTTCTATAGTAAGGTACCTATAATGCACAAACTTAGGCAAGGAAAAGATTACTCGAATAACATAAAACTTGAACATAACCGGTGAATTGAGAGAATACCAGGGTGAAGTGTACACATCTGCGTACCTCTTAAGAGCTTACCAGCTTGATGTTATGTTATGAAATGCGTAAACAATAAACAGACATGCGATTGTTCTGTTGTATATTGCCGAAGTTCTTCATCAGATCTTCACCAAATTAAAATGGGACTACGTAAAGAAAGGAAGAAAAGAAAAAAAAATATTGCCACAAAACGACAAACATTACATTCCAAGAAGAAGAACAGTGGTAAAAGATTTTGAAAACCAAACCCTTAACGATAGTGTTAGTAGTTCTTAAATTATGTTAGAAAAGTAAAATAAATGACAAAAAAATAAATTCGAGTCTAAATAAAAGCTGATGCATGTCGTGATTGTGGCAAGGTTTCCACTCAGTATAATGCTGTGCCGTGGGCGCTGATTTACATGAGAAGAAGCTTACAAATAAAAATAATCATCAAAACTTGTAACATTTTCGAGGTGAACACACAAAAAAAAAATACAATCAAAAAAATAACCTCCTCCTTTTTGAAATCAGTTAAAAAATCTATTCACTCTTGATTTAAAGATTCCCAGGTTGTCGCAGTTTGCATCGGTCTGCTTCTCCGTTTACTTTTTCAAAACCACGCAACGGATCTTGATATGATTTTTACTAATAGAAAGAACAATAAACGAGAAAGGTTTGCGTATATAATTTGTTTCATAAAAAGCGGGGGTGGGTCGTTATAACATATTAAAAGGGACAATTTGATGCAAGTTAGACAATCAGTCTTAACAAGGAATATTGTGTTACCTATCCAGTAACTAGGTTGTCGAGGCCAGATTTAGCTGCATCTGTTAGACTGAAAAAAACTTTTCACTTTGTAGTGTTTTGTTTTGGAAGTCGGTTTGGATTTTTTTGCTAAAAAGTTTTTTATTTATCTCTTTTTTGTTTTGGTAGGTACCTCCAATCACCATGAAAACCAAAGTACATCTATCTCATGACGTTTCCAAAAAGACCAAACATGACCAGGATACATTATTTTATTATGGAGTGTCTATCTTCTGGCTTCATCATTAGATCAGTTCACCCCGCTCTCAATTGCCCTTTGGGTGACTTTAAGCTTTATGATGAGGCCCATTGTGAGCGACCACGTCTCTGCCCCGTAAGTAATCACGAGCAACACACACTGGTTATAGACTTTCATCTTGAGACACTGTGGTAAGTTGGACGACAAGATACCGCGCAACTTCCCGAACGCTGACCAGCCGAGTCGGATTCGACGGTTGACCTCTTTCTCAAAGTTTGACATACCTTACTGGACCGTTTGTCCCAGGTAGACATACTTGTCCACAACTTCGAGTGTCCGACTTTGATAGGAATGGGTGCAACATGGGCATTCAACATCACCTTGGTTTTGTCCATGTTCATTTTTAGACCCACTCTTTCGGAAGCTCTACTGAGTTCATCGAACATTGTACTGAGGTCCTCCATAGTCTCAGCCATGACCACTATATCGTCGGCAAACCGAAGGTGACTGATGTACGCGCCATTGACGTTGATGCCTAGCCCTCTCCAGTCCAGAACCTTGAAGACATCCTCCAGTGCAGCAGAGAACAGTTTCGGAGATATGACGTCTCCCTGTCTGACACCTCGCTGCAGAAGGATAGGTTCCGACATCTGATCCTGAAGTCGGACTGACATGGTGGCGTTTTTGAACAAACACATCGATGTATCGGTAGTCGATTTGGCACCGTTGGAGAGACTGCAGTACAGCCCAAGTCTCAATCGAATCGAAGGCTTTCTCGTACTCCACTAACGCTAAACAAAGAGGTAGGTTATACTCTTCGGTCTTCTGTATAACTTGCCGTAGCGTTTTGTATGTGGTTTACGGTGATAACGCCTTTTCGGAAACCGGCTTGTTCGTATGGTTGGAAATCGTCAAACCTGCGCGCGAGACGATTCGTGATGACTCTTGAAAACAACTTGTAGACATGGCTAAGAAGTGAGATCGGCCTATAATTCTTCAATCGGACATTGTCGCCCTTCTTGAAGAAGAGTACAACCACACGCTCGCACCATGCCTGTGGCGTTTTCCCTTCGAGTATGACATAATCAAACAGCTTCTGAAGGGCTTTAAGTACTGGTTTTCCATGCGCCTTCAGGAGTCGGCCATAATTCCGTCATCACCCGGCGCCTTGTTGTTCTTAAGTTGCTTCAGAGCCATCCTAATCACGTAGAGGCTGACATGCGGGATGTCTTCGGTATAGTGCCGGGTCAATCTAGCTTTTGGGTCGTTTGCTAGATTTGCAACAGGTTTGCTGACTGACGTGTACAGCTGCCGATAGAACCCTTCGTTCTCCCTCAGAAGCTCCAGTTTGGCGGATACGATCCTGCCATCATCGGTCTTCAATTTCGTGAGCTGGCTCTGCCCAATAGCCAGATCTCTTGCAAACATTTTGGAGCCCTTATTCCGCTCAATCGCGTCTTTAATACGCTCAGTATTAAAGCGGCGGAGGTCACTTTTCAAGGACTTCGAGATCTGTCTATTTAGCCGCCTATAGTTTCACGCATCGTCTGAAGACTGCAGGATCATTTCACGCCTCTCCTTCATGAGCTTGAGAGTTGGATCGGACAGTTTCTTGTTCTTATTTGCACGACGGGTCTTGAAAAACTTAGACAGTTCAGTTCCGGACAGATTCCACGAACCCATCGTTGTAATCATCCACGGAGCTACCTAGGCACTCGAAACGATTCTGGAGGTCGAGCTGAAAGCTTCCGGGGTTTCGAATCTGAATCTGTGCTGCACGGAGCGTAGACTTCATCAGTCGAGATCTTTCCAGCTTAATATTTAAGTTTAATGTGCCTCTTAACATACGGAATGTCTCATACCAATGTTCATTAGAAATGTAAGGAAGAGGGATCTACTGTGTGTACGTATGGTCTCCAAATGTGGCCAAAAACTCGTGTCGGAATACTACAAATATTGCAAAAAACAATTTTATATAATGAGCAATAGTCAATTATGCATTGTAGGCAAATTGACTATCTTGTTTGTATAAACACAAGCCGAAGCATTATAACAAATTAAAAAAAGCTTCAAACGAAGCAAAAAGAAACTAAAGCCGTATTGTTCCTTCTATATTAATATCTTAGAACAAGCTAATGACTTTGCTACTCGCGCACTACGAACTTAAATAGAATAAAAAGAAAAATATGGCGCCTGAGAATAACCGAAATTCTCAACTTTATTTTGCGTTTACAGCAAAATTCCCACAAAGCACCTTCAGAATGAAAGTGACCTATCTAAAAAAATGCGATTTGTGAGAAAAGAGAAAAGTCTTAAAAAAAATAATGAAAAAACTAAAAACTATTTATTTGCACATGAGTTCATAAAATTCTCACATAATAAATAACGCTCAATCTTTTTGAGACAAGATTATTGCGCTATCGATTCAGGTTTAAGTTACTCGCTTAGAAATACGCGTGTAGTGTTGACTGTCCTCTTTTTGTACAAAAATTACTGTTATTTTCCCTTTCGTACTCATAATTCAGGCTATTTTTACAACAAGATTTTGGAGTCATTTTCATCATCATCATATCAGCCGAAAGAGGCCCACTGCTAGACATAGGCCTCCCCCAAGCGACGCCACATTGACCGGTCCAGTGCGTCACACAACCAGCGGATCCCCGCAACCTTCACCAGGTCATCGGTCAACCTGGTGGAAGGCCTTCCAACGCAACGTCTTCCGGTTCGCGGTCGCCACTCCAGAACTTTTCGGCCCCATCGGCCACCCGTTATGCGATCAATATGCCCTGCCCACTGCCACTTAAGTTTGGCAATTCTTCGGGCTATGTGGGTAACCCTGGTCCTCTTGCGGATCTCTACATTTCTCGTGTCGGAAAACTACAAATATTGCAAAACCAATTTTATTCTGACCCGATTCTTCTCTTTAGATTTTGGAGAAGGCTTTTTAAATTGTAAATTTATAGCAAAATCAGAAATTACAGGTATTTTGAATTAGGTCACTTTCATTTTAAGGGTGCCACAAGTTCAAAAGTTTTCTTGAACAATCCCCCAACATTATAAGACTGTTCAAGGATTTTAATCTAAATAGTTGTACTTCTCAATAAATATACTCCTAAAATTATTTCTGTTGCCGAAATACTTACAGATGAGCTTAAGTGAGCTTACGAAGAATTCCAATCAATTCAGGAAAGTTGTTTTTATATTACTGGGAATGTTAGATTTGGTGGTCAGGATTCTTGTTTCTGTATTTAGTGGAAATAAAAACGTTTTTCTTGTCCAACTTCGTGGCCAATTTTATTATAGAGACGCAAGATGGAGGCAAAACGAGCATTAAACACCACGCTAGTTCACTGAGTCTTACACCGCGTAGAAGTGGTAAAATGTAAAAATCAAACAAAATTCAATTTATATAAAATACGGTGATTTCAAATCATTCAGTTTTGATTTCCTTACGATAAGTTTTTTTTACCCCAGTCAGTGGTTTTAGCTCATGTTTCAATACTAGGTTTTATAGTTCTTCGTGTCATTATTGTCCCTATACGCCTTATTTTTTAGGAAATGTAATAACACCATGCGCTTGGACATCACAGGCCACGGTGAAGGAAAACATCGTGAGGAAACCTGGACTTACATTATTATAGTTTTAATGTAAGTCTGAAATAACCAAGTCAGAGGCCCGTGGGATTCCCAGAGGCGGCTTAATTAACTCTGACACTTTCGTGTGAGGTCACACCTCACACGAAAGAAGAAGAACATGCGCTTCTGAACATGGTTTGTCAAGTTTGATAAACTCACGGATTTTTGCATGGGTTGGTAGGCAGAATTACATTACGCCTCCTACTACGATTGATCGATAGTTTTGTACAAATCCCTAAAATATGTACCTAATTCTAAACAATTTAAATCTAAAATACGTAAACAAGAAGAAAATCATGCTGTGCAGTCGGAAGATACATCTGGTTTTGGTCAGCGAGTTCGCGAACATGTATCCTCCGACTGCACAGCATGATTTTCTTCTTGCTTACGTATTTTTAGTTCGCTTTTTAAGCTGTCGGGTTTTTTGATTTTTCTAATTAACTTTTTTTATTTTACACTTTTTAGTAAATTTTTGATTTAGGTACATATAAACATATAAGTGTTTTATATTTTTGAAATCACCTCTTAAAAATATTTATTTTGTTACCCCACACGATGGGTTTGGAAGAAAAAAAAATTTGGTGCCCCACAATATGGCGCCCAAAATCCATCATTTTTTTATTTTACAATTTTATTGTAGCCAGTGACACTCGCAGGGTTAAGACGAATCGATTGACGTAAGAATCATCAAAATCGGCAAACGCGCTTGGTCTCTGGAACGCCACATAGGAACAAACATACATACTTACATACATACATACATAGACTGATAAACACATTACCCTCCTTCGGCAGTCGGGTAAAAAGGAAACAGAATCGTTCAAGCATTAGTATCAAAAACCGTTTAAATGCAAATCGATTCAAACACCAACACAAACTCATTTCACGGTTGTATCGAATCAAAAATAAAGGCAACGTAATAACATCCTCGATTCGTGCTTCAATAAAAATCGACTACAAAATGTCGGGACTCGGCCTGATCACTCGCGTCTTGAATGGGACCAACTGAAAGCGTTCAGCGATTATTATCTTTTGGTTTCATGTAGTAAATGGTTGTAGTGGGAAAGGTGGATGAAAAATTATCCCGCGGACGTTCACCTAGTCTCTGGTCTAACCAGAACAGGGCTATTACGGGACTCACTGTGACCACTGCTATGATAAGAGCCGAAGACAGGGTGGCTTGGAAGCAGCTCGTCCTTGACTCCGTCAAAGCTTTTCAAGACGGGCACGACCTTTAGAAATGAAGACAACGAATAAAAAGAGAGAGTAAATGGTATGGGGATTAAACTGGATCAAACGAGATGACAAATTTATTTAATTTATGTTAATTTAATTCTTCCGAAAATCTTTAGTAACTGAGACTTCAGTGTCACACATTATCTATTTATTATTGAATTCATGCCTACGACATCATATCGTATCATCATACAAATAATAACATAATGATGATAAAAATAATGATATCATTATTTTTTTGCATATCTCGGGACCTTAGAGTCCCGGTCTTTTGAAAGGTGTGCGAGGAGCCGAAGCAACCCGTAAAGGCCCCGTTAGGCATGTATTTGAAAATGTGACACCATCCGACGATTATCCCTTTATGCACTACGCACTGGACTAACTGCACCCAAGGACCATCCCCGGTTGGCGCAGGACTATTGCAAATTATATAATTATCATCATCAACATGTTTCTGCCCTATTCATATGTTACTTAGGGTCAATGCAACACGTTTTCTACTTCAATTCTGTTACTGTCAACCGTCAAGGATTACCGTATCAGAACAATGAAATTCTCAGGCAGAGAGTACTAGGAAAACATCAAATAAAGACGGTCATGTTGCGAAAATTAAAACCAACATGATTTTTTATTCTGGTGACAGCGAAACATTGAGCACCTCTTCCAAACAAAGAACCTAACCAAAGCTTAAAGAAACACACAGTTACGTTATATTATCACAACGTCATGAATCGCCAACAGCTCTCACCTCACACCCCTCTTAGAACTCACTTGAAGTAAATAAGATTTTCTATACAAAAAGTCCCTTGGGAATCATTCTCGAATTAATCTCTTAATGCCGGCCGTACCCTTTTCATTAAAGAGATGATCAGAGAAGTAATTAATTTAAGAATTTTTGTAATAGCCTCTTTTAAGTGTATCTTTGGTGTTGGGGTCGCGGATTACGATCTTCAATGTGCAATAAATTTTGATTAGAGTTCCGATCTTTTTTATTGATATTTTGAAACAAAGTGAAATCAGGGCTTTTAAGATTGTGTACCCACTAGTTCTTTGTGTCTTTGTCTGCTTCTGTCGTTTGGAGATGACTGAGATATAATGTTGGTTTAAATACGTAATTATGTTTTGCGCACCAGTCTTGCCAAGAGGTATCGTGTTACCCAGTTACTTGGTTATGGAGGTCAGATAGGCAGTCACTCCATGTAAAACACTGGTACTCAGCTAAATCCGGTAAGACTGGAAGCCGACCGCAACAATAATTGGGATATAGGCTAGGCAGATGGTGATGAATTATGTTTTGCGCAAAACGAATTTAGTGATGTAAGTGGATCCAAAATAGCCTTTTTTTAAATGTGACCTTTTAAGCCTGTTATACCCGAAGGCACGGGGGCTGAAGTGCACTTATATACTACACCCACTGTTGTACACACGTTCACCTGTTTATGGTTTAATTCATACCAATGCAAATTATCTCTATCCACGTGACAGTTTAAAAGTAAATTGGTCAACCACATAGTAAACGAGTTAAAAATGTTAAAAAAAAAAAAAAATGTGTTTATTATCTTAAATCTATACAATTCAGTTGACGGGGCTTCCCAGAAAGTAATCCGAAGATACTTGTGATGGGATAAACCTCGCTCTTCCTCGATTAATTACAATTGTTTCGTTGTGCTAATTAGGTATAAGTTACACATTTTTATTAAACTAATAAAAAGAAAAATGAAGATCGTGCTTATGGCAGTGTGTGAAAGTACAGTGTGTTTTGTATAGATGTGTGTTCATACGTATGTTTATGTGTGAATGTATATTTTATATTTTCTGTGTATGCGTGTGTGTATGAGTGGGTGTGTGTGAGTGAATGGGCGTGTGTATGTGTGAATGAGTGTTGGAGTGTGTGTGTGTGTGTGTGTGCGTGTAGGAGTGTGTGTGAGTGTATACATGACGTTCAACCCAGTGTAGCCAAAATGCCTTCCACGGCATCATAGTTAAGTGTGAAGATCCATTCCGTCAATGTCTTCTTACACTCATACAACTGCATAGGGTAAATTTTAAGTATGCGATTTACTTTATTATAAACGAGTGGGGCTTGAGTTACATTTTGGCGACTAGCAAAAGTTGAGCGTGCTGAGTATGTTGGGGCTACTATATCCCACCGTCTTTTTTTAAGTTTGGCTTGGCTAAAGGGTAGAATTTAGTGATATCTTAGTACCATGTGTAATATATACAGTTTCCTGACGGAGAGTAGCTTAGAGCTTGCGTATAAAGTTTCAGTAGGGAACCTGTAGGGCTTACAGTACATGACCTTAATCAAGGATCTTTGTGCCCTCTCTAGTTCTATAAAATACGACTTAGCTGCTCCACCCCATACCGAGACACAATATATGATTACAGAATGTTACTAAGATAAATACAGATTCCTTACAGAAATTTGACAAAAGTGCACTTAAAAAAGACGATGTCACTATCAAACATGACCTACACCCGCTTAGTGTGTCCAAGTTCAACTAAAAGTCATATAAAGGAGGCTCCACTTCCACAATAGTGCTATTTGCCTGGTGACCTATGCCCGAAGCAGACGGGACGGCCCAGTTAGAGTTTAACTTGTGAAGGCCAGCTGACCGGCTGAACGAGTAAACATTTTAAACGTTTTTTTAGATTGTATGAAATAACTATGTTATAAGAGATTACTATTGAAATTAAATGATTGTATGAAAGAAGAATAACCACGGATAATGAATTTTGAAATATTTTCAAAGATGGAGGCTCCACTTCCACAATAGTGTTGTTTGCCTGGTGACCTATGCCAGAGGCACACGAGACGGCGCATAGAGTTTAACTTGTAAAGGCTAGCTGATCCTGTATAACTTTTGGGAGTACTAGTTTAATAATCGATTTTTTTAGATTATGTGATAATGATAAAGGCGGTGGCTATTGATATTATGAGTTATGACGACACCGAGATGAAGAATATATGCTGCGCTGAACTCTTATAAATCCTACTATCGTACTAATATCTTACTTCTTAATTTCTTATTAATATTATAAATTCGAATGAATATGTGTATACTTGTTACTCAATTACGCCAGAACGGCTGAACGGATGAAATTAACTATAGTCAGTAATAGTACCTAGAATAATTTTTATCCCGGGAATAAGTTCCCTCGGGATAATTTACGACTATCACACGGGCGAAGCCGCTGGCAGATGCTAGTTGGGCTGGAAGGTTATAAGGAAAAATGATATTCTAATATAACATCAGATATTTCAATAATTCATCAGATTTGGCTCATGTTGATGTAAACACCGTGTTTTATTTTTTATAAGAAAATGAAGAACATAAAGGAAGTAAGAGAGTTTCTTAAATATTGTACACTAGCTGACCCGGCAAACTTTGCTTTGCCATAAAAACACCAAACATTCATCTAACCTACCCTACCTACACTAACTAACCCCATCTACACTACCTAACCCTACCTATCTTACCCTACTATTCCTACCCTACCCTTCCTACCCTACCTACCCTACCCATCCTCCCCTACCTACCCTACCTGCCCTACTATACCTACCTATCCTACCCTACCCACCCTATCTACCCTACATACATACCTACCCTACCTATGTAGGTAAGGTACATACCAATTTTTTTTTTTTTTTTTCATAAGAACCTTCTCCTAACAATAACAAACACAACAAAAAAAGAATAAGCGAAATCGGTCCAGCCGTTCACGCGTGATGCCGTGACCAAGAAAACAGGGATTCATTTATATATATAGATACATTATTTATTATTTTTTTCCTCTGATCTCGTGAGTTTTCTCCAACAGACTTCCAAAACTTATCTTTGAATGTCTTAGTAATAAATCAAATGACTGCAAAAGATCAAATCAACAAGTTTCTTTCCAAGTTCAGGACACTTTAATTGCTCAAGAAACAGTTTACGTCGCTTTCGTTAGAAATACAACTGAAATTACTTTATTACTGAAATTGTTTTATGTCTAGTATCATTACTGCTATAAGTTCTGCAGTGCTAGTACTTTTATTCATAAGTAAAACGAAAAAGCTTCGCTTATATTTGCAATGCATTAGCAGTAAAGTGCGAGTATCAATTAATTTGAGGCACATAAAAAGATATACATAAATGCGCTTTTACTGACTTGTCACTGACTAAGTACAAAATTCAAACTGAAACACATTAAGATTTTTGTAGATACATTAACGTTAAGAATCATTCACATTGACCTTCACGCTCCAAATTACTACATCAAGAAAGACACGTAAAAAAAAATACACACACCACAAAAATCACTTTTATCGAAAGAATTTAAGTTGCCATGCAAGAAAAAATAAAACAAGATAGAAACCTGGCAAGGTAACGAAGCGAAAATTGAAATAGACCGAGGAGCACGTAAGAAAGACTTGTTTAGTTTGGCGCCAAAATGAACCGCCAATTTTTCTGACACACTTATTTTAATACAGGTAAGGTTTAAGATCGTAAGGATCGAAGCGTTGAAGCTTGTGGCTACGTCAGTGTCTTATGTTTGTTTAGGATTGGCAACGCGGTTGCTTTATTAGGTTTTGAGGTGAAAAAATCAGTTACTGCCGCGCTTTTGTGTTTAAGGTGGCGAGGGTTTGTTACTGATCCTTTTATGTTGTTACAGGGTTAAATTCATAACATTTCACGTATTTTTTCCATGTACTTTTTAACATTGACTACGGCTTCATACGTGTGAAAGACGATATTATGGTTAGAAACAAGATGGTTATCTTTGATGACGACTAGAAGTGAAGCATAGACAAGAAGAAAAGTTGTATTGACCCCAAATAAATTTCACTAAGGACACGAGACAATGATGATTCATACTACGTCCTCGAAGCTATAGCTCTCGCCAAACTTCTTGGCCGCCCTGAAATTGGCTACAATGACTGCGCAGTAGTAAAAGCTAAAACTACACCGTTTCGTGCCTTGCGCTTCGGAAAGCCAACTTCAGGGCGGTCCAGAAGTTCTGCGAGCACTATATCTTTGGTATGTTAATCATGGTTTGATCAAGTAAACTCACTAGAACATTATCATAATTTTCAGTGGTTAATTGCCGCTATTTTATATTATTTTCAAACCTGCGCCATCCCTACTGCTGGCCAAAAGGCTCCTCTGTAGGCTTGCACTATTTTCTGCGATTGGCCAATCATTCATGAAGCTCTACAAGTCCTAAAACCAACTTTGTGTAAACAAGCATCAAAATTAGAGTCGCAAGGTAAGCTCATAACCTGAAGAGCACAGGGGGATAACCATAAGGTCTTAGAGCAAGGTTATTTTAGTATACATAACACACGCACGGACAGATGTATCTGACTTGTATACATCTGTTCCTTTTACAAAGTCAAACCATTATAGTTTTGACACGTCATGGTACGGGGGCTGGTCCGTTTGATATAGAAATACTGGGGGGAGGCCTATGTTCCTCCAGCGGACATTTTCTGGCTTAAATTACGAAAATGATGATTCTATTAAATGCACAAATACAATCAATTTTAATAAGAAATACAACGTAAAACCTAAACTTAAACGTAAACTTTATTTATGTTTTGTTTTTATTATAGCTTGCTTGTATTCAAAACTCATTAAAACCTCGTATAGTGTGAAATTGTTATGAATCTGACTAAAATTATCATTATGAGTCACACATACAGCCGCGAGCGCGTTGAAAATTTGTTTTATTGTTTTGTTTACTCGGGACACAGAGTTTTATTTGTCGACTAACAATTTTCCACAAATATTGGATGTAAAAATGTGGATGGTGTGTTTTTTATGGCTGGATTCTTTCGATGACCTATACTTGAGAATAAATGAATTTGGGTAGAAAAACTTTAATAATATAATCCTAATATCATATCTAATACGGCTTCAGTTTTGTGCCATTTAAATAGTTACTATATATTAAAAAGAAATCTTAGACAAAAAGCCCACAAAACCGACAACACAATATAAATGAATTCTAACAAATAAGCGCTCACCTGTCCCAACATCTGTAAGCAACATTGTTTCGTCCCGTTCGTAAAACGGCCAAACGTTCACCGAGAGAGATTCGCCCCATCAACCCGCCAGCCGAAACTGAAACGATAACGCGTGAAAGGCCCTCTCGCCCCGAATGTGACATTAGGGCCCCTAATGTCAGTACAGGGACACATCTCCCCATTCTTGCTGCTCTCCTAGAACCACCACCTCTGTTTAACGAACTTTGTTATTAGTACTACGGCTTTTTTGTTTTAATGTACTTTTCTTGTTGAGATTTTACTGTTTTTAAAATGTGGAGCCTGGGACTGTTCAGTGTTTTAACTCGGTTCACTTGTATTTAGATTTGTTATGATGATTGCTGTATTAATTTCGCGTAGGATTTCGTATATCTTTTTAAGTCTGCTTTAAATTTAACTTTCAATATTGTTACGCAGTTCCTTGATTTCGCTTTCTTGTGTTTAATTTAGACTTTAATTTAACTTAAAAATTCTTTCAAATTTTTTTTATAAATAGCTTTTTCTTGCAGCTTCGTTCCCGTGGACTTTTCCAGGACAAATAGCAGCCTATGGTACACCTATATTGCAAATTAACGATCAATAACAGAGTTATTACCTCCTACATCTTTATAATATTAGGTTAGAAGTTTATCATGTAACCAATTTTCTTCTTCATCGGTATACTCTTGGCAGAGTGGTCGTCGTCATCATCGCAGTGAGACTTCGGGCTGACATGGTTCCTCTCACGATGCGACGCCATCCGTCTCTTCAGCAGTTGCTCTCGGGTGCACTCATGCAACGAGCCGCCTACTGCAGACTTAATCTGGTGACCTGCCCATACAACGCTTTTTAAGCAGGGTTTTTTGATTTTCTAATTAACTTTTTTTATTTATAACTTTTCAGTCATTTTTTTTCGAATTAGGTACATTTAGACATGTTAGTGTTATATATTTTTGAAATCACCTCTTAAAACTTTTTATTTTGATACCCCACACGATGGGTTTGGAAGAAAAAAAAAATTTGGTGCCCCCTCCATTATGGGGCCCAAAATCCGCCATTATTTTATTTTAGAATTTTAATGTAGCCAGTGACATTTGCAGGGTTAAGACGAATCGATTGACGTACGAATCATCAAAATCGGCCAACGCGTTTGGTCTCTGGAACGCCACATATGGGGGAACAACATACAAATGGGGGCCCAAATAATTTTTTTCTTTCAAGCTCATTGAGTGGGGTATCAAAATGAAAGGGTTTTAAGAGTTGATTTTATAAACATGTAAACACTTATATGATTAAATGTATCTAATTTAAAAAAAAATTGTTCAAAAATCAAAAAACCCGACTGCTTAAAAAGCGAAAACACCTTTTAGTTCGCTTTTAATGCAGTTTTTTTTTTAATGACTCATCTAATAGCGACACATAAAACCAATAAGTTAATAACCAAACGTATTTGAAGGTCCAAAGGTCTGAATAATATATCAGGTGGCAGGAGACGCGATAATGCATTTACTATTCACCGAGGTGTAGATGGCACCCAAGTCTGACGCTAACATTCTCATGCATACCGTGCGTGGTGCGTTGTGAGAATCAAAGAGACGCGTCTTATTTCACAATATTCAAATCAACTCTTGCGTAAGAAAATTTAAAACGTCAAGGTCCAAAAGGTGAAAGAAAGTCACATTGCACATTTAAAACTTTTTTTAACCCCCGACGGAAAAAAAGGTGTTATAATTTTGACCAGTGTAGCTGTGTGTTTTTGTATCTATCTGTGGCATCATCATCTAAACGGATGAACCGATAAATATTGTTTATTTTTATTTTGATGATCTGTACAGTTGTTCAAAAGTTATGGGCGTTTTATTGTTTGAATCGAGGTGTTTTCGCAAGACAGCGTGTCATAATTGTGTGTTCAATCGAAGCGTGTTTACTACTAGATAAACTATGTAGCATTAAATAAAAACAAGTTGGGTTTTTTTTTTAATTTTACTAAGAATTGTCTGGCAACCTATTTTGTGTTATTGTTAGGCAAAGGTCTTCCGAATGACCCTCTACTCTTCTCGGATTGTAGCCTTCTCTGACCAATCTGTTACGTTAGCAGTACTTTGGTTTTTCTCGGTGACGATGCCTGTTCTCTGAGGCTGACAATTGATATTGTATTAACTAAAGCGTCGCATTAGCGATTGAAAATATGTCAAAAATATATGTGAATGCCAAGCACTATCAAATTGCTACGTGATCAAACCATTTTGACATTTCGACAATCGTTATCGTTTATAGAATAATACTTTGATTCCTACTACGTCTCTGGCTCATCTATCATGATTTTAAATTAAAAGAGCACGTAGTTAAATATGAAAAAATAGGGGAATGCCATTAAAATACTAACAAATTATTTTGAAGAAGGGAAAATTTTTAATAAGATAACCCTATTTTACGTTTGACGACTTTGACAGTTAGAGACATCTTTGAGTCTTTCTTTGCTTTGAGTTTGAATTGGATATGTTTCGGAGTTTTTAGTGATTGTTTTTAACCCCCGCCGAAAAAAGAGGGGTGTTATAAGTTTGACGTGTGTTGCTGTGTATTCGTGTATCTGTCTGTGGCATCATAGCGTCCAAACGGGTGAACCGATTTTGAATTAGTTTTTTTTTTGTTTAAAAGGTAACTTAATCGCGAGTGTTCTTAGCTATGTTTCAATTAAATCGGTTCAGCCGTTCAAAAGTTATGAGCGTTTTACTGTTTGAATCTGGGTGTTTTCGCAAGATATCGTGTCATAATTACGTGTTCAATGGATTGCCGATCGAAGCGTGTCTACTATACACTAGATAAATTATGTAGCATGAAATAAAAATGTGTCGGGGGTATTTCAAATTTTGAAATTTTACTTGTAGTTTAAACCCAGTTTACTACTACTGACATGGATTGATTGCTTTTCTGTTGCGATTGAATTCTTGTGTTTTATTTTTAAACCCCGCCGGAAAAAGAGGGGTGTTATAAGTTTGACGTGTGTTGCTGTGTATCTGTGTGTCTCTCTGTGGCATCATAGCACCTAAACGGATGAACCGATTTTGATTCAGTTTTTTTTGTTTGAAATATGATTTTGTCTAGAGTGTTCTTAACTATATTTGAATAAAGTCGGTTCAGCAGTTCAAAAGCTATGGGCGTTTTACTGTTTGAATCGGGGTGTTTTCGCAAGATAAATGTGTCGGGGGTTTTTTAAATTTTGAAATTTTACTTGTTAACGGAGATATTCCGATGACACGTCAATCAAATGTCATTTTTCGCATACTGTTGATCTGATGCACCCTGTTTAATTGTATGTTGTGTTGCTCTTATCGGCAAAGTTAATTTAAGTGTACATTGAAACGAAGTGAAATTAAAGAAAATTAACAATAAAAAACGGTTACTGTATTATACAGCGATTTCGTACATAGTGCTGGCCCATTCTCTATACATTTCTGGTACATCTCCTTTAACTTAATAGAGAACATAGATTTAAATTACAATAGAGAACAAAGGCAAAGATAATTTCAAACAAAAATTTACCACGCAAAAGAAAACACAGAACCATCCAACTCATTATCAAGTAACATAACACTAATTAAGTAAAACAAGCTGTTGAGAAGACGCGAATTCAAGACAAAAAAGATGGTGAAAAGGGAAGAAATGTTCAGATTTCCTCGTTCCTTTGAGGAGACAAAAACCCTTGTAGTTGAGGCTGCGGGGTAACGAAGCGCGAGGAGACCACTCCGGCAATGCAGAGCGTGGTATGCACTTGATGAATGTATGGCACCCGAATTGAGGATGGAACGCGTTTCGAACGTTCGTTTAAATTGTTGACCGTATGCTTTTTTACAAGATTAGTTTGGAAAAATCGAGATTTGATATTGCAGATGAAGATGGCTGATGGAAGATGTATTAGTGAGTACCAGTGAGTACCAGTGAGTACCAGTGAGTATCAGTGAGTATCAGTGAGTATCAGTGAGTGCCAGTGAGTACCAGTGAGTACCAGTGAGTACCAGTGAGTACCAGTGAGTACCAGTGAGTACCAGTGAGTACCAGTGAGTACCAGTGAGTACCAGTGAGTACCAGTGAGTACCAGTGAGTACCAGTGAGTACCAGTGAGTACCAGTGAGTACTAGTGAGTACCAGTGAGTACCAGTTTTACAAGGAGCCTAGCTGATTTCCACATTCCAGAAACTGGGTAGTACCACACCTCTTGACAAGACTGGTATCAAATTTTCTGGCTATTGACATTCCGTAATGGTTGTCAAAAATCTTGAAATGACAGTCGGGACCAGCAGCTAACGTTTTTTCGAAGGCACGAAGGAATCTAGGTATGAGATGTTTCTATCCAGACCGACCCCGGTATGCATTGCTTGCAAGGTTAACATGAAGATTAATCCGTGCGGTTATTATTATTGATCCACGAGTCTCCAACTTGGCATATATTATTCATCACTAGTACCTATCACTCAGTCGTTGTACCTATCTCTGTAACCGCTCAAATTTCTCTCACAACCGCGCCCCCTATGTTTCCACTTTAAAGTTTACCATATCTTACAACAGACTTTTCCCCCGGGATGACAGCGAGGTTGTTGACCTCACTGCCACTTACTGTAACACGTACTGAAGCGTCCACATTGCAACGTTACCCACTCGTCCCGGTATTCTGTTAGTGGAGCAAAAAGTTAATGGATTACGGACATCTTTCTCTTGTTTGAGATGGATAAGATGGGTTATTAGCACATTATAGTTGATTGTCCAAATAAAGCGTTATTCGAACGATTAATAATTCCTCAATTTCTTCCTAGCTTAATAGTGCGACTTTGGTCACGGAGCCTGAAACGCAGAAATCGTGTATATTTTTGGGATACAAACTAGCCTATAGCTCTCAATAGTAAATTTCAACCCGTGAATTATTTTTTGTAATTGTATCATGATTTTTTTTTATATTTCCAGTTTATCTTTCACTTAGGGCGGATCTATGATGCCGTTGTCGGAATAATTTTCCATATATATAATTTCTATCATAACATAGCACTCACCTAACCTTTATGAAAGCGTAAATTTTTCCACTCTGTGAAAATTCTCCCTCGGGGCTTATTTGTTCAAGATATTCGAAATAGAACAAAATCAAGAGGAAATAAACAAAAGCACGTGTTACATGGCCAAACATCGAACTGTAAAGATACGCAATTAAGGTATCAAACACTTAATCGTTTACCGGAACTGGGTGGGCTTTCTTGCGGAAAATTGGCAACGCCCGTATCTCTCGCTGGGGATTTTGAACAGTCAGCGATCTGAGTTTCACTGGTTATGACAGGATTCACAAGAAATCCCACCTTGTACTTCCATCTTAGAACTCAAAATTGACTGTCTCAAAATCACTTTCCAAATAGTTTTACGCGGTACATTGTTCTAAACGATTAACAAATTAGACTTAAGGCAATTCCTTAGACTGACGATGGATAGATTTACGTGATACGTCACATTGTTCAGGGAATCAGGGCTGCGTTCCAGTCCCGGTGCAGCTGCACCGACAATATACGATTACATTGTCAATATTATATTCTTAGAAATTTGATTTCGTGTTCGATATTTGAATTTTTATTGGTGTTGGAACGGATTTGAAGAAGTGATTTAAGACCCGTATCAGTCGTCGATCTAAGTTTTGATGCGTTCATGTAGCTTAGTTCCCAGCTCCTTATAATCTAGCCTGTTTTTTCTCTGTGAATCTAGCAAAACATCTGGATAGACAAATGAGCTGTATGTTTCATACTAACAAAATACAAAATGATCATCACATCATTCATCAGAATCATCTGGGCCAGTCTAGTCTGGAGTCAAGTCGCTCGCATATTTTGTACTGTAAATAGTATAAAACAATGTTGCTGTCCACGTCTGTCGAACTCATTTCTGTTTCTCCGCTAGCTTCTTCTAAACCACAACGCATTTGGATAAGGTTTTTAATAATAGAAAGAGCTAATCGCTCACACATGCTTACGATTTTTGTATGTTATTAGCCCCGGGCTAAGATAGGATTGGATCTTTTAGTATTGATATGATATTAATATGAAAATGTAGGTATAACTAGATTCGTCAGATATAAAAAATGTTCCTATGTATCTGACAAAGACTAGCAAATTTATGATAAACTTTAAAAACACTATTTATTTTAATCTCAAGACTATAAGAGATTACGTTAATGACCTTGTTTTCTACAAATCGGAGATGTTTGCACGAGAACAAACATTTTTAACTGGATACCAAACGCTGTACTGACATAGGAAGCTACTACTTATTCATCAGCTCTTCGCGGATGAGCTGCATTTTATGAAGCACATGTTATTATGATACTTGTTGGAGTGTTAAAAGATGAAGTTGATGTTAAGATTGGCGATTTTAAAGATGAACAACTCGTAACCAAGTTTTGTAAAACAACTTGCGGTCTGATCCCTTCAGTTAGGTACGACGAGAAAATGTGACATCGATGCTTGCAATATACACGCTTTTAAAACCCTATGTTGACATTAGTAATTAAACCAAATTAAAATGATCATCGAATCATTCAGCAGAATCATCTGAGCCAGTCTAGTCTGGATCATCAGTCAAGTAATTTCAGTCGCTAATAATAATATTCTGACATGAAATAAAAATCTGTGCTTTTTCAATCGTCACACAAGTTATCATTAAATCCATATCCACATTAATATTATAAATGCGAAAGTATCTTTGTCTGTCTATCTGTTTTCTTTTCTCGCTTAAATAATTTTCTATGGAGATAGTTTTAGATTGTGGGAAGGACATATGATAGTTTTATTCGCGAAATTATCCTCAAAGAGAGGGAACGGGGGGTGGTTTGTAGGGTTTAATGAATACACCTACAATATTATTTTGGGATATAAAAACATAGGCGATTCGAAATACTAATGCAACGCAGACGAAGTCGCGGGCAATAGCTAGTTCAAAATAATAGCAAAATTTAATAAAAAATGCAATTTTTTCAAAAAGCCAATTTAATTTTAATCTCAGGTCTACAAGAGATAACATTAACGACCTTGTTTGCTTCAAAACGGGGGTGTTTGTACGGAAATAAATTTTTAAGTCGATATTAAACGCTCTTTTCATATAGGAAGCTATTACTTATTCATCAGTTCTTTGCGGATGAGCTGCATTTTATAAAGCACTTGTTTACGACGAGAATAACTCGGTTAAGATACTTGTTGGGGTGTTAGAAGATATAGTTGATGTTAAGATTGAAGATTTTGGAGGTGAACAAGTTGATGTCTGGTTTTATTTTGCATCTTCTGAATTAAAAACTCCCACAGATGAAATATGACGATCATTTGGAGGATATATTAAAACGGTTGTCCTAAGATATATTAAAAAATATATAAAAATACCTCCAACAGATAGACCACGGATACAACGGTTTATAAAGTTGTCCCACACTAGAGTTTCTCCTGTACCGTGGTTGCGTTTAAAAACATTTAAACTCACATGCACAAACAGACAGACCCGGAACAACTATCTGTGGGCCTTATAAATATTTGTTCTGTGAAAAACGCAGTGCAAGTAAACGAGTAGCTTTGATATTACAATGTGAAGTGATCGATGAATGTGTAAACGTTACGGAGCGGTCTAAGTATTTTTGTATTCTGTCACTCAAATGCATCATCAAATCCAGAATAGACAGGCGGCCGTTGTGCTGCATTGGCTACTAACTAGGTAATCGATTTATTCAAATCTAGTATAAGCTATTCTTGTGAAGCTCCTGTTGGCTTAATACACAAGACTATGTACATTTTAGTCTACAGGAGAGAAGCACCCGAAGTAAAGCTAAAGTGATTAGAAGCGAAGGAGGCAATGTACTAGTCCGTCTTAAGGAGATTTTACTGAAAATGTACACAGTCTGAGTAACAAATGAATAAACCCCGATCCCCTTCGCGTTCCATTTTCGTATACAAAGTACTACGTCTAAAATTCTCAAATATTTTCTAAAATACCATCGGGTCTCAAGTTCAAAGATCAAGTATTTCTTTACGGCAACCTTCAGGGATATTTCATTGGAGTTCGCGCGCAAAGGTAAGATGGCTGTCCTCATTTCATATTCCTTTTACAACTGCTGCAGCACTGCAATACGCTGCATCCAGCGGAACGCCGACGAACAAAACTTGTATTACAACTTCAGAGTCAGTTAAAAATTAAACAGAAAGCGCTTTTTGCCTTAACATCCCTGTTCCGTCAGGGATTTGTTTCCGAATTCGAGTTTGGTGTTTTGGAGTTTTGACGCTATAAAATCATTTGATAGGGAAGCAAATTGTAATAATGGTGGTTTCACTTTTTGGTGACGTCGGTCGGTCGTTTGCAGTAAAAACTTTATTTGGAGGTCGAATGTTGTTCGATAAGTGATTTGATGCCGCAGTCAAGCTTTATTTTTATTTTTGTAGATTATTTTGAGTTTGGCTTAAAATCAGCCTAAGGTTTTCAGTCCATATACATAGGTTATTATTAAGAATTGAGTAAAAAAATGTATGAACTAGAGGCTCTTTGAGCTGTAGACCTAGTGAGTTTGTCTTGGAGTAGCCATATTGATAAATTAAAAAAAAAAATAGGCAATAAGAATCCTTATAATTATCGAATTTGCTCACAAAACTTCACGAGAATCGGTTGAGAAATGCGATCTGTAGAGTAGAACAGGTGGACATCCGGACATACGAAAGCATTTTTGTCCATGCTGAAACGGAGACGCTTTGCGCTCGCACTGTCAATGATAATAATGCACTTTCACTGACTCTGTACACCCAATCAAACTGAATTGTCTTGAAACTCCTTTGTTTTTATGTGTCTGAAAAACCAAGTAGATGCCTCATATGGACAAAAGTATCTCATGGAAATCTAAATCCTTATCCAACAAAAATCGTTTCCAAAAAAACCCATAACCCTATCTTCTTCAAAATATTTCAAGAAAGGCTATTAAGCTGGCTAAATATCCTGTGTATTTGTGTCCAAGGCCCTGTGTTTCATCACGGCAGCCCATAAAATCTCTATCAGTTCATGGCAATATAATGGAGAGTGGACATATTTATAGCAGATTTTTATTTATGCTGACAATATAATTTATTTGCGTATTATTGTATGATATTACTACCTGTTTTCTGTTTTCCTGGTAGGTGGAAATTTTTTGCGTATTACATATTGGTATGGAAAAGTTGAAAATATTGATGTATTAATCTAATTGTGACCCAGATAATGACTTGTGGTATATACAATTTTTCAACACACTTGCTCATAAAGTGGCTCTAATTTCACCGCAATTAGGCACATAATGACACCTGTTAACAAACTGTGACTTTTTCTTTACAAGTACACAAGTGAGATAAAGAGTTTTTTTTTAATTTATTGGTTGAGTTGCTTTGTTCTTAAAAAAGTTTCGATACAAAAAAGATCGTGCTCAATAGTACAAATGCAACATATTTCATGCAACTTCGTATTTAAATAGATAATTTCAACTTGTACGTGTTTAATAAATAAAACTTTCACTTAAATATAACTTTTATTTTTGTCTGTATTAAAGAAAACTTGCAAGGTTTCGGTAAATTACTAAATGGCAATCAGAGTCATTCCACTTTTAATTATTGCATGCCCGGGTCATCTTACAAGCAAATAATGGAATCTGTGACAAAGAATATTTATAAACCAGATACCAATTTAACTGTAGTTGTAGGTAATAGTAAAAAAGTAAAAAAAGATGACATCACTGAGTGTGTAAAAGAGATGTTAAAGTTAAATTGCAGTAAAATTATTTTGTGTGCCTTCCCTTACTTGGATAAATTGTCAAATAGACAAAATAATCACATTCACATGCTTAATAAGCATCTGCACTTTCTTGTGAGTCACTATAGTGACAAACTTGTTTTTTTTGACATCAACATTTTTGTTGATAAATTAAAGTCGACAGGCGATACTTTGTATCTGCCTCTTAGGGTAAGACATCAAATAGCTCGGCTATTATCTTATACAATAAACTCAGACATAAGTAGTATGTCGAAGTATCCAGTTATTATTGATATTAGTAATAGTACTAATTTAAAGATGGTCAGTACCTTGAATAACGTTAGCAAAAATGCTATTAATATTTATTCTTTAAACTTGTTGATAGGACAAGGGAGGGTATCAATAACGGAATAGTTACGAGTATATCCACCATCAAAAAGGTACCTTCTTGCTCGCAAAAAAATAATTTAAAAAAAAGGTCTGAGCAGAATTCTCTGAAATTATTTCACCAAAATATTCAGGGTTATTCTTCAAAGGAATTAGAAATCGAACTGTTTTTAGAAAAAACAATGTTTGATATTGTTTGTTTCACTGAGCATTGGCTGAAAGATTACGCAATGCTAATCAATTATGAAAATTATACTGTGGGCAGTTGTTTTAACAGAAATATTATGTTGCGTGGGGGTTCACTTATATTAATTAAAAATGGTATTAAATCAAAACCTCGTAAAGATATAGTAGACCTCTCAGTTGAACATAGTGTTGAACTGTCCTGTGTTGAGCTGGATAAGCATGTCATAGTGTGCGTCTACAGACCCCCTAATTATAAGAACTACTCTATATTCGAGTCAGTGATGGAAGATGTTTTGGCAAAACTCGCAATGGGTAATAAACTAGTAATTGTCTGTGGTGACTTTAATATTAATATTCTAGAAGATAATTCAGATAGAAGTAGGTTATTAAATCTCTTTAAATCATTTAATTTGTCACATGTGTTTACGGAACCAACCCGAACTACGCTGACTTCTGCTACATGTATTGATAATGTTTTTTGTTGCTGCAACTACTTGGACAATGCCATTATAAATTATCTGCCTTCGGATCATAGTGGGCTACTTGTGACATTTGAGTCCAATATGCTAATTAAACAAGTGCAGATTCAATCCAGACCAATAACATCCGGTAAATTAAATAAATTTAACAGCACTTTAATCGCTAAGTTAAGCGATCAGGACCTCACAGTGAATGATGGTAATATTTTGTATGATGAAGTTTTTTCAGTGGTTCAAAAAGAGTTCAATAACACTTTTAAGAAGATAACTAAAACTGTATGCCCTAAGTTTTTATTCAGTGACTGGGCGACTACAGGACTTAGAAAAAGTAGGGAAAGACTTTACGAGCTATATGGCCTTAAGCCTTGTATGAACACTGAAACGTTTAATAAGTATGTTGCTACTTACTCGAGAATTTTTAAAAATACATGTAAGGCAGCTAAGGCCTTGTATATTAGAAATAAGGTTAAATTAGCAGAAAATAAAATCAAGACGGTTTGGAAAATTATAAATAATGAAACGAACAGGAATAAAAGAAATAATCCTGATTACACGCTTGAGACCACACACGGACTTATTAGAGATAACAAAAAAGTTGCGCAAGAATTTGTAAATTTCTTTACCAACATCCCAATTAAAACTACTGAAACCTTAAATTCTTCGCCCGCGCTTGCTTTTGGATTATTAAACGCGAACGTTTCAGCCTGCCCGAATGTATTTAACTTTTCACATATAAACCCCATAACAGTAATAAAAGCTTTTAAGCAAATCAAGATCAAACCGACTGAAGATCTGTGGGGAATGTCCATCAAAGCTTGTACCTCCATTATTCAGACTATAGCGCCGTACTTAGCTGTGATTTTCAATTTGTGTGTGGATCAAGGAGTCTTTCCGGATCTAATGAAATATAGTAAGGTTATACCACTTTTTAAATCCGGGGACAGTAAAGACACAAATAATTATAGACCAGTATCCGTGTTGCCGGTTTTCAGCAAGGTATTTGAGAAGATAATGCTTAATCAAATGCTCATTCATTTTAATACGAATAACATCTTGCATGATAAACAGTATGGTTTCACCAAAGGACGTTGTACAACTGACGCTGGTGTCACCCTATTAAAACACATCTTTAATGCGTGGGAAGAGTCGCAGGATGCCATAGGTATCTTCTGCGACCTGTCGAAGGCGTTTGATTGCGTTAATCATGAAACATTACTTCTGAAACTTGAGCATTACGGGCTAGGTCAATCAGCGTTAAGTTTGGTTGAATCTTATTTAAGTGATAGACAGCAATTAGTTCAAATAAACGGTGTGAATTCGTCGGGGTTAAACGTGAAAATTGGGGTACCCCAGGGCTCAATATTAGGTCCTTTCTTATTTTTAATATACATAAACGATTTACCCCGTTTATTGGAAAACAAACTAAACATGGTGTTATTTGCTGATGACACATCTTTAATTTTTAAAATAAATAGACGTACTTGTCAGGTTGACGACGTAAATAACGCGCTACGGCAGGTTCAGGATTGGTTCACTGCAAATATTTTAGTTTTAAATGGTAAAAAAACCAAGTGCGTAAAATTTTCCTTACCGAATGTAAAAAGTACTGATTGTGACATTATCTTAAACAAGGAGAAGCTAGAATTCGTCGATAAAACGGTTTTCCTGGGGATCACGCTAGACTCAAAGTTACAATGGGGTCCTCATTTAATATCACTTGCAGGGCGGCTAAGTTCGGCAGCTTATGCTGTTAGAAAGATTCGTCAATTTAGTGATGTATATACCGCGAGGCTGGTCTATTTTAGTTACTTTCATAGTATAATGTCTTACGGTATTTTACTATGGGGAAGGGCTGCAGACATTGAGTCAATTTTTATTCTGCAAAAACGAGCCATCAGAGCGATATACAATCTTCGCCGGCGCGTTTAAGGGCATTAACATCATGACGGTTCCTTGTCAATATATTTATGAAAATATCATGTACGTGAGAAAGAATTTACATCTTTTTAGTAAAAACGGAGATAGACATAATTACATTACTAGAAATAGGGACCAATTAGTTCAACCAGGTTTCAGACTGGCTAAAGTAGCCTCTTCTTTCATGGGGTACTGTACAAAATGTTACAATAAAATTCCTCCCCACATTCTAGAACTGAATGAGACGAAATTTAAAACTTGTATAAAACGCACACTATGCAGGCAGGCATATTATAAGTTGGGGGATTACATCACTGATAAAAATGCTTGGCTCAATGCTAGTCTTGCTCCACAACCACTAGGGCGCAAAAACAAGTGATATGCAGAACATTATTGTTCTGTAGAATTGTTGGACCTGCTGAAGACTGTATGAATATATTTGTATTATATAGACTCAATTTCTTTTAGTATAGTATAACTGCGCAGCACGTGTGTGAGTACTATGTACCCAACTGTAAATCTACCATTTGCTGTACCTTGGTGTCGTTCGTTGACTTGTGTTTGCCCTGGCAGTTGAGTGTGTCATGCTCTCTCAAATGTCTCTCTGATGGTGGCATGTGTGTTGGATCATTCGGTTCCCTTCATGATGGTTGAGCTGGGTGGTACCGATTCATGCGTCATGTTCGTGAACGGGCGCCGTCAGTTGGGATTGGTCTTAACTTAACTGCTTCGGATGCTAGTGTTTTTCTAGTGCTTATTATGTAACTGCACAGTACATGTGTGAGTACTTTTAATACTTTGTACGTAGTATAGTATGTAGTGATTCTGGGTGCATTGTCCTCACACATATAAATTTATTAATGTATGTACTTATGTACCTAAATTTTGTAAAAAAAACATATATTTTTTTAAAAGAGTAAGTATGGAGTTTCTTGTGCGTTCTTCTCCATAACAAGCTACTTTCCGAATGCACGGTAGAATCAATTTTTATTCCCTGTAAATTTTAATGTATTCTAACGTTCAAAAGTGCCGCTTTGTGGCCTAGTTGAAATAAAATATCTTTGTCTTGTCTTTGCAATTCCCCATTTTGTACGTGGCTAAAACGCTATCCGCGAAAAACAAAAAAAAAGATAACTCATTATTTTTAGTCTATGGCCGATCGCCATTGTTAGATGCGCGCTCATAGGAAAACTGATTAATTTTGACCGCCATTGCGAAAAAATAATCACAACTCGTTTTCACTGTTGGAAATGATTTTTTAGTATTATTTTCTTCACAAGTGTGTTGAAAAACGTCGTATGATACACGTGTGTATTGATGATTACCGTCCTCGGCTCTCTTAAGACCCTCACCTAACGGCTCGGGTCTCAATGGCGCCTCAGAGGTAATCACCAACTTTACACACTTGTACCATAATGTACTATTACTCATCCATTTATTTATTGTAAATTTGTAAAATATGTGAAATAAAGTGCAAAGCACTGAATTCTCTACAAAGTCTGTGACAAGACAGTGACCTTCTATCAAAAAAGTGACAGACTTGATAATAATTGGGCAAAATAAAAAATGTATGGAATTGCCCAGCGCTTCTTCTTTTGCTTTTCGATTCAATGTTAATTTAACCCTTAGACAGTTTGGGCCCAGTAGGTCACGGCCACTGGCCACGTTTATAGCGGGATCAGTGTCGTTCATCAAGTCCTCTCCAAAGTGCAGATGTATGGGCACTTGGAGCACTCTAACTAATGGGTCATGCCAAGCGCTATTAAAATGTCACGTCATTAATAGCTATTTTGCTACGTTAACTTCTGCAAATTACGTAGTGCAAAGAAATTGACCATAGATAATTGAACACACATTACCATTATTCTTTGTGCTAATACAAACGTTAAAATCTGCAAACATCAAATTCATTATTCTCTCATGAATGATACCTCCAACACTCTTGATGAAAAATAATAGTAGGTACCAAAATATGTTGTCCACAAAATTATCACACAGTATATCCATCAAACAGTTGACATACGACCAATTCGAACGGACTTCAACAACAATATTATCAAAGAACTTGGTCTTCTAACCGTATCAAACATCAACTTATTACACTGTCCCCATAAAAGACAACTTTTATTCTCTAGTAAAGATGGCGGAACGACAAGCGAAAATACGCCAGTTTGCGAATTAAACAGAGGGATACACAGACGAAGGGGGGATGTATACTAGGATACCAGTGACGCATGGCGATCAGATAACGGGGCTTTATGACTTTATTATGAAGTTAACATTTGGCCCCAGATAGAATGTATGTTTACGACATTTTTTCTCGCTTTTTTGGAGTTCCGTAGGGGATGGTTCTGATTAGCATTTCAAATACGAGATCAAGGACCTTTTATGTAGGTAGTTTTTAAATTAAAGCAATGTTACTTTACAAATAATCCAACTTGAATAACACACGGGGAAACTGTGAAATAATAATGTTCTTAATTAAGTCTCAATTGATCATTGACTTACACACAAAGTTATCTTAAGATTTCAATAACGGTACCTGTTCAATGTTAACCTTTGAACATCGAATCAGCACTTGGCCCGGCGACGACTACACGAGCGGCCTAGTTAAAATAATGACTGAGTTGCATCTTACACGCATGAAACACATACAACTTTGTATAATAGTGTGTATTAAGTTAAATTAGTATATAAGCTGTACATCTTGTAAAATAAACCAGATTTGAATTTTATATTCTTGTCTCATTACCCCTCACTGTGGCCAAGACACCTTTAGCCATCTCTGATCAGTCCCGTGAGTCTGCGGGCTGGCAGTGAGTTTATCCTTCCCGAACCTGGACATCCTGTCTACTATCCGTCTGTAACCTTAGGTCGCATGGTGCAGACATCCTGAACTTATTTATATATTTATATATCACTACTAGGTATATGGTAGGTTAGGGCTGTAGGGCTTATAGGGATTATAGTCGTAGGGACTGTTAGGCTTATAGGTTCAGTAGGCGCGTGACGTATCATATCCCTACATGTACTAACGCACCCTCAACAGTATTGCGACCTCTCGTGACATCTGTTTGGAGTGGTTAGACATTTTGGTCCTTCGAGCATTTGAAATTTCTTTCAATCACGCGGTCCCCTTATTACTGTAGGAATTGACTTTGACAGACTTGACTATTGAGTTAGGTAGATAGGGCCGTTAGAGAAGTGGGAAAGAAGAGTACTATGGAGATACAGGAAGTTAACGAACTAATCAGGAGCCAGGAAGCGGATTACAGTGAGATCAAAAGGATAGTCTCAAACCTGAAAAAGGACTCGCCCACAAGGAAAACGGAAAAATACCTCAACGAACGGGAGAAAATATTAGACCAGGTTTTCCAGCGAGTTCAAGAAAACCACTTGAAACTACAAGATCAAGAGATCTTGTCAACTCATAAGTACATTACTACAAACTACTTTGGTAACATTAAGAAATGTTACGACGAAGGAATCAACTACCTCAGAAAATGTGAGGAAAGACTACAACACGTACAAAGTATTTATGAACCACGACTTCTAGATGAAGATGAAGACAAGGGGGTTGTCAGTAGCCCAAAACTGTTTATACAACTGTTCCGAATGTCACAGATATCCAAGAAAATATCGCAGGCTAAGGAATCCATTACTCAGGATAAGCCAATATGGCATTTACAAACACTATTACAAACCTTACAAAAACAATGGCTAGAAATTGAAGAGACGCACATCGAATTACTGATGGCTGAAAGCACACTGGACAATAGCTATTTCAAGGATAATTGCTTCGAGAATACACAGACAGATTATGACATTATCATAAATTTGTTAGAAGCAAGAATAATCCAAAACTCGGGTGAAAAAGCTATGTCGACAAAATCGTCAGTAAAACTTCCACGAATAAATATTCCCATATTTGCGGGGAACTATGACTCTTGGTACACATTCCAAGATTTATTTAGAAAAATAATTCACGAAGATAACTCAATTTCTTCTACAGAGAAAATGCAGTATCTTAAAACACACGTAAAAGGCGACGCAGCAAGATTAATACGTCACTTAACAATTAGCGAAATAAATTACGAAACAGCTTGGAAATTGCTTACGCAGAGATATGAAGACGAGCGCATGATTGCTACTAAGTTTATTGACAAATTATTAGATTTACCTAAAATGCAACGAGCAAACGCGGTACAATTACGAGACATGCACGACACTATAAATGAATGTCTTGAGGCACTGAAAAATCAAGGCATAAATACACCATCTTGGGGCCCTCTATTGATAAGAATAGTCAGTAGAAAATGGGACGAGGAAACAAATACCAAGTATGAAGACCAATTACAAAACAGGAATAAATTACAATCCTTCGACGAGATGATGAAATTCATGGAAAACCGTTTCAGTTGTCTTAAGTCATTTGACGGGTCGTTATCACATACTAATGGTCAACAATCACGTAATAAACAAACATCGGAAAAATATAAACGCTGTTGGCATTGTCAAAGTATGGATCATAGTATTCATTCTTGCCCTAGTTTCAAAGAGTTATGCGTCAGCCACCGATACAAAGCCGTCACGGAAAAAAGAATGTGCAAGCGTTGCTTAAATCACGATGATCGGAAACAGTGTGTGAGTGCAGTTTACAAACAATGCGATATTTGTCAACATAAGGGGCACAACACATTATTACACCAATCTAAACCGTTTCAAAATAGTAATAACGCCAAAAAATACACAACAAAAAATGTAGGAATAGAGAAGCCTCAAAATATAACAACGTCGAATTTATCGGCAACAAATACCAACACTAAAAATACAACTTTACTCGCTACCGCTATAGTAAAAACTACCTCTTATGACGGGACGCCGCAGTTGTTGAGAGTGTTATGTGATCAAGGATCAGAAGCTTCATTTTGCACTGAAGAAGTGGCACAACTGCTGGCTTACCCACGTCAAAAAATCCGAGCCGAAATAAAAGGAATCGGAGATGATAAACCAAAAACATCAAACCATACAATCAACATTACTTTACAACCAAGGTACTCTAGCGATTATAAACTGCCAGTAACGCTAATAATACTACCAAAACTAACAAGTTCATTACCAAGGCATGACTTAAAACAATTACAAGAAAAAATCTTGGATAATGCGCTGATAGCTGACCCAACTTATTATAAAAAGGGACCAATTGATATAATATTAGGTGCCCAAGACCATAGCAAAATACTACTACAGGGTTTCGAAAGACTACGGGACGGAATTATCGCTCAAAACACACAGTTAGGGTGGATTTTATCCGGATTTTATCCCGATGACACGAATAGTGGAGCCAAAATACTGAGTATGGTGGCTTGCACTGAAGAGGTACGACAACTTACGAAATTTTGGGAATTAGAAGAAATTCCACAAAACTACAAACTCACACAGGACGACCAGGCCTGTGAAAACTACTATAAAGAAACAACGATAAGAAACCTAGATGGAACATACACGGTACGACTTCCGTTTAAGGATACAAACTTAAACTTAAACATAAACGGCGAATCGCGCAAAAAGGCCGCTGCTCGCCTCTTACAACTAGAACGACAGTTCGCAAAAAATGAAAATTTACGACACCAATACATTGAATTTATGAACGAATATTTACGTATGGGTCATATGAGAAAAGTAGATACAAAAAACTACAACTTAGGAAAATACTACATACCACATCAGGCAGTAATTAAGGAAGACTCACTTACTACAAAGTTACGCGTGGTTTTTGATGCGAGCAGCAAAAGCAGCACAAAAATAAGCCTTAACGACAATATGTATAAAGGTCCACGACTACAACAAGATTTATCCACTATACTGCTACGATGGCGAAAACATAAGTTTGCCTTCATGGCGGATATTATGAAAATGTACAGGTTCATAAAAATTAATGATTTAGACTTCGCACATCAAAGAATATTATGGAGACTTTCTCCCAAACAAGCAATTAGTGAATATGAACTTACAACAGTTACATACGGTACAACTAGCGCACCTTATCTTGCGGTACGAACACTACAACAACTTGCCATAGACGAAAAAGATAATTACCCAATGGCGAGTCAAGCTACATTACAAGATTTCTACGTGGATGATATTTTGTCTGGAGATTCCCAGGAAAGCACAGCTAAAGAACTTCAAAGTCAGCTAATATCCATGTTAAACAAGGGTGGCTTTAAACTTAGAAAATGGTCGTCAAACAGTTCAGAGCTCCTCGAAAATATACCTGCGGAAGACAAAGACGATCAACTACTCAAGCTACCATTAGACGAGTCCAGGAAGTCATTAGGCATTTCATGGTCACCACGGGAAGACAGTTTTTATTTTCAAATAACTATAATGGAAAAAGAAAAACCAACAAAAAGATGGATTATGTCAGAAGTAGCGAAAATATTCGATCCCCTGGGTTGGTTAGCACCAATTATAATTAAATTGAAGCTGCTTATACAAGAACTGTGGACTAACGAGATAGGATGGGATCAACCTGTTGATAACATACTCCAGAAAAAATGGATTGAAGTACAAAAACACCTTAAAAGTATAGAAAAAATAAAAATTCCGCGGTGGTGTCACATAACTGATAGCACAGAGAATGAACTATATGGTTTCAGCGACGCGTCCGAGAAAGCTTACGGAGCGGTCGTATATAGCCGTGTAAAAATCAATAACAACTACTACATTACATTATTACAAGCAAAATCAAAAGTGGCACCGAAGAAACAAAAGACTACTCTACCTCGTCTCGAGTTATGTGCAGCACTCCTACTAGCCAGTTTGATCGAAAAAGTTAAAGAAGCGCTCAATTGTAAGAATATCACGATATCTTGTTGGACGGATTCCATGATCACCTTAGGCTGGATAAGAGGAGAGCCTGGACGCTGGCAAACTTTCGTAGCTAATCGGGTATCACAAATTAGACAACTTGTACCGAACGCAGAGTGGAACCATGTAATATCTGCTGATAACCCAGCTGATATCATTTCAAGAGGCCTTGAGCCGGAAAAACTTGTTAACTATTCCTTATGGTGGAATGGTCCACTATGGTTAAAAACCGATCAGATACCCACCACGAGACGTATGCCACAGCCGACTGAGGAAATCAAAAAGTGTCACACAGTTACAAGTGTTACAACTGAGATAGAAAAGAACGATCTCTGGAATAGATTTTCCAGTTTAAATAAAATGTTAAGGGTGTTATCTTACTGCTATAGATTTGCAAACAAGCAAACAATAAATAAACCAATTTCTTGCGTTGAATTAAAAAAGGTAACAAAACGAATAATTCTGAAAATACAACAACAGGAATTCGAAGAAGAATTGAAAACTATACAAAGAGGACAGCCTATGAAGAAAAATAAAAAGCTATCCACTTTAGATCAATTTATAGACGAGGATGGATTACTAAGAGTTGGAGGCAGGTTACAAAACTCTGGATTGCCTTACAACCAGAAACATCCAATACTGTTACCATACAACCATCATGTAACGTCACTAATTATACAAGACGCACATTTAAAAACGTTGCATGGAGGCAACAAATTAACATTAGCATATTTACGACAAACATACTGGATCATTAATGGAAAAAGAAAAGTGAAGAACGTTATTAACAAATGTGTGAAGTGCATACGATACAAAGCAGACACAAACTCGCAAAAAATGGGAATCCTACCAAAAGTACGAGTGACGGAATCATATCCATTCAGTCATACTGGAGTGGATTATGCAGGTCCAATACAAACCAGAACTATGAAAGGAAGAGGTCACAAGTCTTACAAGTCATACATTGCTGTCTTTGTATGCCTAGCAACAAAAGCAATACACCTAGAATTGGTGGGAGATTTGACAACAGAAACATTTATCGCTGCGCTACGCAGATTCATGGCACGTAGAGGTCATGTGTCACACATGTATAGTGACAATGCAACAAATTTCGTAGGTGCAGCCAACTTCTTACATCAAGAAATATTACAAATCACGCAATCGCCGCAATTCCAAAGCGCAATAACAAACATAGGAACTGAGTGGCATTTTATTCCTCCGTCATCTCCACATTTCGGTGGCATTTGGGAAGCTGGCGTAAAGTCAGTGAAACATCATTTACGACGAGTAATCGGAGATACGACTCTAACATACGAGGAAATGACCACCTTACTACACCAAATTGAAGCGTGTTTGAATTCAAGACCATTGTGTGCGCAAACCGAAGATGTTAATGACAACACTATACTAACTCCAAGTCATTTTCTTATTGGCCGAGAAGCAGTAGGAACACCAGATCCGATGGAAAACATTAATACTGACTTAATGAATAGATGGAAACAGATACAAAAGATGAAAAAAGATTTTTGGAACAGTTGGACAAAAGACTATCTACATCAACTTCAGCAAAGATACAAGTGGAAACAAGCACATGAAAATGCTAAAATTGGAACTGTAATACTAGTAAAAGATGACAATGTAAAACCAAGTAAATGGCCGTTGGCAAAAATCACAGAAGTCCACCCGGGAAATGATGGGGTAGTTAGAGTGGTAACAATTAAAAAATCAACAGGAGCTGAACAGAAGAGATCAATTCATACATTGATCCCGCTCCCTGTAAACGAAAACAAAGAAATTGGTACAACGAGTAAAGACATACAAACGGCTACACAATGTAACATATCAACAGCTACCACAAACAGAAGAGGTATACGATCACCGAAAAATTGGATAAAGGATTTACTATTACAAACAATACTTGTTTTATTAATTGGCACCGTATCAAGTACGCCTACATACACATTAAAAAATATAGATCCAGGATTGTATGTGGAAAAAATAGGAACTGCAACTATCAATCGAGGAATGTTTAGAATTGAAACAGACTACGAGAGAGAAAGTTTAGAACTAGACCAAGGAAAGATTGAAAAAATAACGTCACAATTCCAACAATTTTGCATAAATACGCAAAAAATCATGTACGAAACGCATTGCAACGAATTTTATCACCATTTAAACGAAGAAAAAACAAAGTTTAAGACAACAAAAGGATACCTAACAGAAATAAGAAATAATAGGAAGAAAAGAGGTGTATTAGGTCAACTCTTAACATCGGTGTTTGGAGTTAATGACGAAGTATACAGAGACATAGATACATTAAATAACAACCAGCAGAAACTTATTGATGCTGCCAACCATCAAACAAAAATAATGATATCTACAATCACAGCTGTAAACCAAACTGAAGAGCAAATCAAAAAAAAGCTAGATAAATTCCAAGCAAAACTAAATGAAGCAATATCATTTATGAATCAGAACAATGTTTGGTATAAAAAGATTGACAACAACCACGTTAAAATACAAGTAATGCAAGCCTATGAGTTAGCAAACAATTTCATCAATGAAATAATGGATTACTATACAGGATTACTTGAAATTTATTTACAAAAAGCAAGTGTATATAGCATATTAACACCAACACATGTCAGCAACATAATAAAAACGGCTAATCAAAAGTTACCATCAAACTTAAAAATCATTCAGGATCAAATAATACAGACTGAGATGAATGTAAATACTACTCACATAAGAGTATATGCTCACTTTCCAATACACGACGTAACAAAGTATACACTCATACATGTCACGCCTATTCCAGAGAGGAAAACTGATGGATCGTTCGAGTGCTTCTCTATTCAGCAGACTTTCATGGGGTTCGACTACAACAACGAGCGTTACTTTGAACTGAGTCAAGAAGAATTTAAAGATTGTCTTCATAGCAATACAGAATTTGTCTGCTATCCTGTAGCTGTCAAGAACATGCAATTAAATAAAAATTGCATAGTTGATCAACTTTTTAGAACTGAGAACTACACACAAACTCAATGCACGTCAGAAATCTACAAAATGTCGACAGATATTGTATGGAAGCAATTATTCATGCAAAACACTTGGCTCTTCGTAACGACAAAACCAGTAGCCATATCGATTGTGTGTGACGGACAAAGACAAGAAATAACGATTCACGATGTTGGAGTTCTACATATCGCCGAGAATTGCGTTATTAAAACACTTAAAAACATACTTACTGCAAAAAGAACAACGACTGTGACAGTGCTAGCTTCTTATTCTAAAACAACGAATTTCTCCATTAATACGCAGATTTTACAAACAAACATTAAAGATATATCGAAAGAAGAAGTAGTGTTAGACAGGACAAAAGGAATTTTTGACCATTTAGTCACATCTGAAACTAGCTTACAGACTCAACTAGATAACACAATTTGGAAACAGTTACAGTCTCATACATACATAGCTAGCATCAGTACTTCACTCATAATCATAACTTTAGCATTTGTTTTAATTTATTTTGGTCCACAGGTGTTGAATCGACTTAGAGCCGTCATTACTGCGAGAAGAAACACTGCGCCACCTACTCAATTGCCCTCGATCGTCAGCAACATACCACACACGCAACTAACAGAGCAGCCGTACGGCATACCACGCAGGGTGCCCACTCAAGCACAGCAAACTGGAGAAGGCCAGGCCAGACCATACGAAACCATTGAGCTGTACCAACTACGGTCCTGTCCCTGAGGAGTCGCCAGAATGTTCAATGTTAACCTTTGAACATCGAATCAGCACTTGGCCCGGCGACGACTACACGAGCGGCCTAGTTAAAATAATGACTGAGTTGCATCTTACACGCATGAAACACATACAACTTTGTATAATAGTGTGTATTAAGTTAAATTAGTATATAAGCTGTACATCTTGTAAAATAAACCAGATTTGAATTTTATATTCTTGTCTCATTACCCCTCACTGTGGCCAAGACACCTTTAGCCATCTCTGATCAGTCCCGTGAGTCTGCGGGCTGGCAGTGAGTTTATCCTTCCCGAACCTGGACATCCTGTCTACTATCCGTCTGTAACCTTAGGTCGCATGGTGCAGACATCCTGAACTTATTTATATATTTATATATCACTACTAGGTATATGGTAGGTTAGGGCTGTAGGGCTTATAGGGATTATAGTCGTAGGGACTGTTAGGCTTATAGGTTCAGTAGGCGCGTGACGTATCATATCCCTACATGTACTAACGCACCCTCAACAGTATTGCGACCTCTCGTGACATCTGTTTGGAGTGGTTAGACAGTACCCTTTCCGAACTGCGGCGGTTTTACCGAAACCAAGATTGATACGCTTATAAATCAGTTTTTCTTATAACGGCTGAGCACTCTTCGATTACATGTTATATATATTAATATACAAAAGTTGGCATTTAATCGTTCGTGTCAATATTAAAACGTTTTTTGCTATCTAGTTCTTTAGTCATTTTACATAACTAAATAATAGCAGCCGCACGAGGTAGATCTTCATAGTTAAGCAATACTTGCTGAGGTCATTCCGTCGATAGGTGACCATCACTGCCTTAACAAGACATAACACGTTAAGCCGTTGATCCCAGCTGTTTGTAGATCTCCTGCAGTCGTTACGGGTATTCCGAAGAATTACGAGTAAATCTAACACCAATCTTGCCAGTTACTGATTTGTGGAGGTTTTATAGGTAGTCGCTCTTTGTTAGAATACTGGTTCCAGCTGAATCTGGTGATATTGGTAGCCAGTATAGATGTATGGGATCGAGTGGTGAAATAAAATGGTTTGCCGCTTGAAAACTTGTTTATTTTAGTGAAATCAAATACAACTTTATGAAAAACATAAATAAAACGTCTGTCTCGTTCGTCGTTCCATGCACTCCTACGCCATATTCTCCTTCTCTGTCTGTCCCTTTCACTCACACCTCTGGATACGTTCGTTAAACTCAAAATTCATTCCACAGTTGCAAAAGGGCTAGACAGATTGACGGAACCCAAAAGAAAGAACTCAATCTACCTACTTAAGAAAAACCTTAAAGCTGATCCAAAGTCGTTCTGGAGCATGATAAGGACTAAAAAAGCTAGTCGTAATAAACCGAAAGTCACGAAGGACGGCTTATTGCTTATGGATGAGGAGTGTGCGGAAAGTTTCGCCTCATATTTCCATTCGGTGTACAGTCCTAAGCGGCCGGCGCTGGACCCGGGGGCTGCAGAGTACGCAAGCGGCGGCGCGGCGGGGGCGGCGCGCGTGCATGTTGACCGCGTCAGTGCGCGAGACCTGCGCGCCGCGCTTCTGCGCCTCAAGCCCAAGCGCTCAGTAGGCCCGGATGGCATACCGCCTTACATTGTCAGAGACTGTCGTATGGTTTTTGACGAGCCTTTGTTGCACATCTTCAACTTGTGTTTGCGGGAGGGTCACTACCCGAACGAGTGGAAGATCACGCGAGTTATACCAGTTCCTAAAGGAGGTGCGGGCTCTGACGTGAGTGGATACCGACCGGTGGCGGTGCTGTCGGCATTCGCCAAGGTATTTGAGTCGGTATTGCATAGAAGTATTTATACACAAGTGAGCTCTCGATTAACGGACGCACAACACGGTTTTCGGCCGGGTCGCAGTACGGGGGGCAACTTGCTGTCTTTTGTTAGCTACTTGTCACCGGCTATTGACGCGGGGGGGCAGGTGGATGTGGCATATTTTGATTTCCGGAAAGCCTTCGATACTGTGGATAACGATGTACTTTTGTGCAAGCTCGCTGCTGTGGGCTTCACGCCGCACTTGCTTAAATTCTTTGCGAGTTACCTTGGCGAGCGCCGACAGTACGTCGAGTATGCAGGACGTGATTCCAAACCTTACTACACGTACTCAGGGGTGAGTCAAGGGAGTAATATCGGGCCATTGGAATTTATATTGGTAGTCAACGATCTGCCAACAGTAGTCAAAGAGGCGAAGTGTCTGCTGTTTGCTGATGACTTAAAGTTATTTTTAGCTGTTAAAGACGAGGCAGATTGTAAACGGCTCCAGTCAGACATTAACAGTGTAGTCCAATGGAGCAAAACTAACAAACTTAATTTTAATGTTGACAAGTGCTGTGTGATGAGTTACAGCCGTGCGCGTGCTCCATTGCATTATCAGTACGAGATGGACACGGAGGTAATGCCGCGCGTCACACAGGTGCGGGACCTGGGCGTGCAGATGGTGCCGGAGTTGAAGTTCCGCAAGCACATAGTTGAGGTGTGCGGCAGGGCTTTCAGAAATCTCGGTTTCATTTTGAGACAATGTAAGGATTTTAGCGATACGGCGGCTGTAAAAGTTTTGTATAATGCACTGGTACGGAGCCACCTGGAAACAAGTGCTATTATTTGGAATCCTCATGAGGGAAAGTACAGCCTCATGTTGGAAAAAATACAAAACAAGTTTGCGAGGTTTCTGTATTTGAAAGAATATGGGGTTTACCCTTTTTATCCCCTCATGTACCCAAGTCTTTTCGCCCTGGGCATGGTTGGATATACCAGGCTGGCAGTTAGAAGAGATGTTGCGCTGGTCAAGTATGTGGCTAGCGTACTGCTAGGTTTGTTGCACCACCCAGAGGTGCTGGAGGCGCTGCGGCTGTGCGCGCCGGACGAGTGCGTGGGCGCGCGCCGCCGCCCCGCTCTCTTAGACGTACCGTTGGCTAGGACTAACTTACTTAAGTTTACCCCTATGACGCGAGTCATACGTTTGATAAATGCTGTAACGTTATCGGAAGATATATTTTGCCAAAACCTGTCGAGATTCGTCAAAGTAGCGCAAAATTTAATTGAAAAAGGTCTGACCATTTAAATAATGATTAAAGTATTGGAATGTCTTATTGTAATGATTGATATATTGTATTTTAATGTTTTATATGTGTGTTATAACATCGCCTTGGAAGTCTCTGTAAAGGTGTTATAATAATTAATGAGTAAATAAATAAATAAATAAATAATACTTGACGAGACCCCAAGAACACTATAGCAGTACATTATGGTCATTCATTTTGGCTCGGACCTCATTCTCATGTAATACAAAAAAAAAAGATGAACACACGCTGAAATTGTATACAGGCTACATAAATGGAAATGAGTTTCTGTTTTTTGACAAAAAATATTCGTCTGGTACCCTTGAATGTAGCGATTTTAAGAGCTAATCTCGAGTGAATGTAGGATTATAATATACCCTTTTTTTGCTGCGTATAATCTAACTGTAAAACTGTCCTATGTACTCAATCTCTCTTAATTGTAATTCTAATTTCTACTGATTTAATTTTTTGCTTAGGCATCAATCCTTTTGCTATCATAGTAAGGATCCATTAGGCATTCCTTTAAGCTCACTCAATTGTTGAGCATTGTCTACATAATATCTGAAATCTTTGTAAATTGATCTCACGACGTAACTATACAGGAAGAGCAGTGGTGGTAACGGCTAGGAGAAGTTGTAGGTCGTGGGTTCGAACACAGGTAGGCGCTTTACTTTGTGTAAATTATTTCATCACCACTGCTCTCAAAACGATGAAGGAAAACATCGTGAAGAAACCGGCGTGTCCTAGAACCAAAAATTCGAAGACTTGTGACATCCACCAACACGCATTGGGCCCGTGTGGTGGATTACGGCCTATTCCTTATAATAGAGAGGAGACATGTGTCCCAGCAGTGGGAACATTAAAAGGATGATGATGAACAGCCTATTTAGGAGCAATAAATTAATTACTAATAAGAAATATTTATCGCTTTTGTCTCAAATTAACTGGCAGTTTATATCTTCATAAATATCTGGTTTGCTTTATGATATTTGGCATTTAATAAAACGGCGTATAACCGGCAATTCCATATACATCTACATACATACACATTCATAAACTCAAACCTTTTACCTTTAGTCGTACACGAGTAAACGCACGCCAGTAATGAGTACTGTGCACTTGACCATTCTGAAGATCATCACCAGTAAAATCCGTGTAGGTATGTCTTTCTAGGGTGTTCCTCCCGGCGTTCCCGCTCACGATGGTAAAAAAAAACATAGTATAACAATCAATTCAATCTTACAGAAAAGCGAACTTAACAATAAATTGTACCCGCAGCGTCTAAAGTACGATTCAATGGTCAACGTTCAAGTTCCATTCGAAATCGCTGGCAGAGCTCTGTTGAGTGGAGAGGCAGTAAAGGAGATATAATAACATAGCCAGGTAGGGGTCAAGTGGCTTCCTATAAATCATTATAAATCGAAACCCAAAAGCCAACGTGTCAATTTGTCGCTTTTGCGGGCCGTTACCTACCAGGATCACATAATTCGCTAGAGGTGGTCGTTCTTAGAAATATTATGAGGTATGCCATAGTTTAACCACTTCATTTGAAATAATAACATAGCAGTAATAGCCTAAGATCCGACTTAAAAAATCTGCAGGTATTTTGTTTTTAATTAAACTTAATTTTCATGAATGATACTTAATAGTCCAATTACAATACGTAGATTTCTGCAGAATTGCTTACAATATCTAGCTGAAATTACTTTAATTAAATTAATTAAAATTTATGTTTGATAGTTAACCCCAAATATATTTATTTTTCAAATGTCATTTGAAATAAAGTGGTGTGGAAAATAGAATAAAATAAGGTTGCCAGCTCTCAGTTAGCCGCAAACTATAGTTTGCGATTTTATCTGCTAAATCTGGTAATCCATAAATAGCGGCTATCTGAGAGCTAGATGACGTTGCATTCATACCCACGATACAGAAAAACCTAGTGTAGGGAAAACTAAAAAAAAAAACACATTACAAGAAAACGAAATACTAGTTGCGGTTAGATGCGGCTAGGCAACTCTGCAATAATCCATTATACAATGAAGAATCCATCATAAAAATCAAGTGTCATCATAAAAAAATTACCTGACGATTTTTGCAGTGGGATCTCATACTTAAAGGGAAAAATGGCTTCCTATAAACCGAAAACCAACGTCTTAATCTGCCCTTTTCGCGGGCCGTTACCAGGAAGACATAACGGTGGTCATTCTCAGAAATACGATTCGGCATGTCATAGTTTAACCACTTCATACAATATTTCCAACTCAGCGATTCCCTCATTTGTAAGATCCCAAGCGGCCTGACTGATTTTAGGGACAAAGACTGGCTGATCTTAATATTAACTACACGTGTATGAAATATGAAGATTTTCAGTAGTATGTGCGCCATTTATAACATTCCCCTTGGTGTTATTATATGCTATATTTTTATACTCTATTGGCTCTCTTGACCACTATCTCACCTGATGGTAAGCGATGATGTGGTCGACAGTGAATCATGCTTGTCTAGAAAAAACCTTTTTACTCTTGACTTAAAGACCCCAAGATTTTAGTTGTCGGGAAACACAGATTCCGGCAGGGAATGCCACTCCTTAGTAGTACGCGCAATGAATGTGTTCCCAAACTGTTTTATGCGTATGGATTAAACCCTGCTGGTTTGTTTTTTATCCCATTTTATATTTCTTCTTTTAGACTTCTTGAATATTTTAGGTTGAATAGCTTTCGACTTACGACTTCGGGGAATTAGCCATCGGGCATATGACATTCGAAATCAAGCAGTTAACCCTTATTAAGCTGTATGTAGGTATCCATTAGAGTCTTCAACGATCTTCATAAATCGTGAAGTCTTCGTTCTCACAATAAACATCACCTTTGATAAACGAACAGAGTGATGGCAGTGTGCAGTGTAAATAAATAAAACAGCAAGTAATTTCCAAACAAACAACGTTTCCTTCCTTTCTACTCTTACAATAAAAGCCTACAGTAACTCAGTAACCAGTTCGAGACAAATACTTGTCGACTCAGCTAACTTCCGAGTTGTAACAACTTGTTTAGGCTTTGTAAGTTAAACAGCGTCTTCTTTTGTAAAATCAACAGTAGCAGTAGTAGATACCAGGGATGTAGTGGAACTCATCTTAACGGAAGTGCAGAGCTTGACCTCCGTGTAAGCGTAGGTGGGCATTCCCACCAGAAGAAAGTACCAAGGTACTTTCTTTCATGCTTCATGAAGCATGTACATACGTATACTCACCAATAAGCAACTTAAATTAAATTCATAAAATAAATAACAACTAAAATAACAACCTCTATTTATCTAAATTACAATTAATTTTATTTCTCATGTTTACCTTATGTACTTGGGAAGAGACTGGTCTGGTGTCTAGTGTGGTATCCAGGGAATTTGTCAACACCTAGCACTTAAGGGTTTCTATGTAATGTATTATTGGTTTGATAACGAGTAAAAAACCGGCCAAGTGCGAATCGGACTCGCGCACGAAGGGTTCCGTACCATTATCGCAAAAACGGCTCAAAAATCACGTTTGTTGTATGGGAGCCCCACTTAAATATTTATTTTATTATATTTTTAGTATTTGTTGTTATAGCGGCAACAGAAATACATCATCAAAAATCAAAATTTCAACTGTGTAGGTATCACGGTTCATGAGATACAGCCTGGTGACAGACAGACAGACAGACGGACCGCGGAGTCTTAGTAATAGGGTCCCGTTTTTACCCTTTGGGTACGGAACCCTAAAAATGAACGGAATAAAGATTGTTATATTTACTATCATTATTAAGCACTTGTGGAGGTAGGCCTTTGCCCGTTAAGTGCAACGACTAAATAACAAAAAAATATAACACATTTCGCCTTCATTACAGTCTAGGTGATTTCTTGGAGGTTCATAAAATAAAACGGCTCCACTAAGCATTTGATCTCTTAGTACTAATTCTGGTGGTGAAAGTGAACAGAGAAGCAGAAACAAAACCTCTAGTTATGTAAGCCTATACACTACATCAAAGGGTCAACAGCAAGGGTATATGTTTATTAAGATCTAATTTTCACCAAGAGACAAAAAGGTTCATGAAGCAAAATTGATGAGAATTAACATGACAGACAAGGCGATGACAACGTGTCGTTTGACAGGGGAGAATGAAAGATTGCTTGATTGATTGGTGTTGCACCATCCCCAAGTAACGTATTTAAAGGATAAGAACAGGAATATGATAAGACATCCATTACAACTCCGCTAAAGACTTGCGGTGGTGGATTCAGAGAAAAATTTGTCGCGGCAATGCCGCTTATTTGCGGAGTTGGCCTCGCGGTTCCGCTACAACTCTAGACAACAAGTAGGTACAAGCCAGTAATTTAAATGACTGTTCAAGTTTGTCCATCTTCGCTAGGGGCCTCGTAAGGGGTTGCCTGGTATAGTGTGCCGCCTTATATAACGTAAAGTTGGTGAAGGTGGCCACTATAGAAAATCTCAGTAGTTAAAAGGGGCATGTTCAAGTTTGTCCGACTGGACAAAGCTCCTTGAGAAACAGTTTGACTGGAGAAGTTGTGTATGCTTGCTGTGTTCCTATTTGGAAGGGCATATGTGCAATTACATTAACGGACACATAATTAAGATGTAAGTATTCACGAGGCTGTGATTTGGAAGCCTTCAAGTGCCTTCGACAGGTGGCTCGTGTTTTATATACAGGGTCAGTTTAGGCTTTTAATTCATTGGTCATCTTTAGAGGGATGAATTATTTCACACTTCTTAAGATTGCTCATGAATAAGAACAACTTTTACGATGGGTATAACTCTCAAATGAGCAAAAAATTTAAATTTTGTGTTTCTCTAAGTCAATTAAATGAAAGAACATTTGTTTTTTTTAGAATGGTTGGGTTAGTTATAGTAAAAGTGTTTGATCCTATGTACGAATATTTTCACCCTTTGAAAGTTGCATATGAATTTAAAAGACACTACATATTTGAAAGGTCTTAAAACTCCATCGTCAATAAAAGGTGGGCTATCAAATCTGCCCAAAAAAAAGTATCTCCTACCAAAAGATCAAAAATCATCCCTATCGCTTCCACTTTAAGCAGAAACAAAATCCAAAGAAACAAAATCAAGTATGGGGTAACAAGATCGATAGGATTATCTCAAATTCTATTTGCCACTGTTTCAAAAGAACATAACACGCCCAAAACTATTTTGAGAAGCGAAAAAAGGTGTCTCGTAAATCCTCGACGAAAACCTTGAGGAAATTGTTTTTGCTGCGAAAACATAATAGAAATTGTTGGGGCTCAGTCTAACCAATATAACGAGACTTTGGTTTCTGAAAACTTGATACTGATAGCTATTTTGTTTCAGCCATTTTACGTACTTTTTTTCTCTCATCTGGGACAATTTTTATTATCAACGTGTTTAAAGATTTATCACTACATATTATAAAACAAAGTCTCTCGCCGCAACTTGTCTGTCTATTCGCGATAAACTCAAAAACTACTGAACGGTTTTCAACAAAAGACAGAGTGATTCGTGAGAAAAGTTTAGGTTTATAATCTGTTAATGTTTTGTGTAAATTGGTTGAAATAAAGATGACGATAATTGTTGAAAATGTCGGAAAAAAGTTAAGCTGCCTGGGAGTTTTCATCGAAAACGCTGCCTAATTCCCTTTAAGATATAACAAAACAATATATCGTGGAAATATTCCTCTTTTATAAATCTATCTTTTAATATAATGTTTAAGGATATCTTACTATACCCATTCCAGCTTAAAAAAAATGGTCACGTACAATGCGGAAATTGGGAAGCTATTTAGACAGATACAGTATTATAGTCGTCACAATCTAAGAAGCCCGTTGACGTTTCTCATTACACATGCCGCGATAACTTTGTACGTAAGAAATTGAAAATCTAATTCATAATCCTAATTAAATACTATGTTACCGATACACTATGACAACGAGTATCATTCGCAAGCATCAAGTTTAATAATTATTAAGTGTTATATAGCTGTCAAAATGGGCCTTTTATTTTTTGACAACTAAATCTTTATCAACTTAATTACGTTATTTACCTTAAGCATTTCATGCACATTATGATAATTCTGAACACCATATAATTTAAATGAATATCTTAGGAGTTATCTCAAAATAAAATCCAACGCGTATAAACATATAATAAACAGACTTTTAAAGTGAATGTTTATTATATTATATTATATATATATTATTGCACAGTTTTTGCAATTAGGCGATGACTAGAGGAATATATATTTAGAAAATCTAAAATAATGGGGCTGACATGAATGCTTCGTGGATTGACCACAAGAGTCCACATGTCGCGTCGTCGGTATGAAATACTAGGAACTGGTCTAAACATCAATACTGTGACTTTTCTAAGGTTATTTTATTCTTACTGGGGTACAAGTTAAGAAACCTATAAATCGCGGGAATAACATTGAGTTGGAAGGAACCTTATAGCCCAATAGCCTTATATACCCAATAGCCGACATTTATCACGAGAAAACGGAAATAAAGTACAAAGCAGCTTAGTTATAGGTATTACAGCTTCGAATCAGGTAGTACTTTAAACAAATAAAGAAAAAAACCTAGGTAGGTAATTACTCATACAGCAACGTGGGGATTGGCGCAAGAAGAGAGAGGCAATGCTCAGATTTGGGCGCAGTTGGGCTGCGGATGAAGATGATGAAGCAATTGCGCCTAAAAATACTCAGAAACAATAGGATTTTCAAGCAAGTCAATCCAATTCTCGATTTTCGATCATTCCTTAAAATCAAATCATACATTATACTAGCCGTCCGTCGAAACCGGCAAATTATCATACAGAGCGTCAGTAAAATCGGCACGCGATCCGGTATCGTCACGTCTCCGAGCCGGATCGAAGCCGTAACGGGTTTTATTTTCCGGAAAATTGGCAAGTCATAATAATACGCTGACTCATAAATAAGGATCGACATTGGCCCTCTCAAGGATTTCTTTTTACGCTACATTTCACTGTTGCTCTGGTGCTGGTGTGAGCTTGGTGGCGGCTAGAGCGATTTACAAGAATCTCACGAGTATGTGAGTGGGGAAAACGAAACGAGTTCTTATAGCGACCATTTTTGGAACAAAGTTCCTTAACGCGGCTTGCGGTAGGTGTAAGTTTGGAGAAAATGTAACGTCACCACAGTTTAACAAAAACTGTGACGTCACGTAAGACTTTTGTCCTATATACACCTCCTATGTCTCTCTCTTTTTCTCAGTGTATCTTTCTATGAGTAGGCATACACACAACGCGTACTCACTCTTTCTATTTCTTTCTAGTATGATGCGAAGAACTTGGACCCCTGACCACATACACTTAATTTTTTTAGTGGATTATTGATGTTGAGTCAAAGGGAAATCATTTATTGTAATAATACTATTACGAGACAATTATTAATGACAAAATATAAAATAAAATAAAAAACAAGTCGTCCATTTGAAGTACACTGTCTTTCAAAACTTAGTACCACACTTTTAGAACCACAGTTTTAATATTGTAATTTCTCTTACTATAGAAATCAGGGTTTTGTAATAAAAGACGTTTTATAGAAAACTTCATCAACTTCCTTTGAAATTATAGTTTATTATACATTAGTAACGTATTGAACTTAGGCTCCATTTTAATTGAATGCATTGACAGTTCACGTCATGTTCACTTTACCTAAGTTAGGACAGCTTACTGAATAAAGGGCCTATTTCTGAGTTAAGTATTTGAGGTTAAGAACGAATTGAGTATTTATCAAACTATACTTGAGCCTGAAAACCTATCAAAATTTGGCACTAAGGTTGAGTTTTACACGTTCTTAATCTCAAATACACAATTCAGAAATCGGCCCAAAGTCCCTGGTAATAAATACTGACTGACTAACTTTATCGTCTATCTCCAAACAGGAAGTTGATCTGATAGCTGCAGTACTTACCTTCAAAATTCAAGGAAATTCCTTTATAAAATCTTTCTCAATTAAATTAAAAGAACAACAATGAAAGTTTCTTGAAATTGACAATTTGTTAATACAGCGAGCTAGACTGGATAAATTGCTTTTCTTGAAACAGATTTATAGTTTATGCATGAAACTAAATATAAAACCTTTTCAGTCTGCAGTAACTCATTTCAGAAAAAACTATGATTTTATTAGAGTAATATATTATAATAATATACTAATTTAATTTGGAGGGTTTCATATTATTCATGACCATGATATTTTTTTAATCGTCTGGTCGCGTTTAACCTCTGTCTTAAGTAGCGGTAGGCGATGATTTTATTTTGAAATTCACAAAAGTTTGTCAGTTAAATAATTTTATATTTACAACACTAATACATTTAAAAAATTACCTTGGATAATATGATTGATCAATTACAAAATGTTCTTCTATTCTCCACTATCAACAATCAAAGTATCATTTAACAACCAGTTCAAGCCAATCCAGACACTAGGGTGTCACTGTCGCACAGATATTGCAGCACAAAGTTGTCGTAACTGGGGTGAGGCTAAATAAAAAACAGCCCTTACTTATGGTTATATATTGAAAACACACTAAGACTTATTAACGTTAGCTATTCGCGATTCAGGATTCGGCCAAAACTAAACAACGCCATCTATCAGCACAACGAGCAACTTCTTGCTCAAACAATAATTCTCTCCCTTCTCAATCAAATTTTTCTTTCACTATGTTCATTCTATATCTTTTGACAGATAAACAGATATCTCTTTCCGCCGCTATCTTTCACCAACGTACCTTCACCCTCATCCGACATTTGGTCCTGCTTATTGGTGACATATTTTATACCCTGTTTATATGTGCCTCGTCGTGTTCAGTGCCGCATTGTCAACCATTCAGTCGTTGGGAGCCCCGTTCTTAGAGATATATGACGGTTTCGAGAAAAAAAACTTGGCGTTCGGGAATGGTTAAGTGTTAGTGTTAAATGGTTTGTCTTATGACTGTTATGTTATTTATGTGCTACCTTAACAATGCTTTTTCAGATCGTTGGCCAATGCAAATTATAATACCATTTAGGGTAAGTCCTTGGTAGTTGGCCATAGCTTATTCAAGGGCAAAATAAATGCATTATCTTAATTCTATTTAATTATTTTCATAAGAAATCGCGGCATGCGATAAGGCCGCCTGTTGTGTATTTTTTTTGTCCCATATTTTGTGATGTACAATAAAGTATATAAATAAATCTATACTTATTATTATTATAAAGAGGAAAGAATTGTATTTTGGTATGTAACGAATAAACTTAAAAACTGCTGGACCGATTTTAAAAAATCTTTCACTTTTGGGAAGCTACACTATCCCCAGGTGACTTTTTATCCCTGTATTCCGGGAACGGAAACGATGCGGGTGAAACCGCGAGGCGTCTGCTAGTAAATAAATAATTGAATTGAAGATTTATTAAAAGATATCAATCCTAAAATTACGTTTTTTTTATACTTTTGGCCATCTCTACCGGATTCCCTGGGTGAGATGGTCATATGAGTAGGGTAGAGATGGCCAGTGTTAGTCTGCACTATTTCCGTATTCGTTTTTTGCGGAATATGCAGCGAATAGATTGTGTGAAATACAACTACGTTTATTACCGATCATTGAGAGTTTATCCGCTGGGATCGGAACGCTGAAAACATTCCACCGATGTGCCCAATTCCACGGCCGATTTTTTGTGGAACATTCCTATAGAAGCTTCAATGTTATTGTAAGAGCGAACTGACATTTTTGCGTTAGAATATATATTTTCTTTAACAAAAAGAATTGGAATAACAACTTTTTGTTTAAACTGATTTCATTGGTAGTTGGAATAAAATGATGATAAATTAGTACTCTGTGAACTTGTATGAGTTCACTGAGTACTTATTCAACATCATTATCATTTCAGCCGAAAGACGTCCACTGCTGGAAATAACCTTCCCCCAAGCATCGTCACAAGACCGACCCTGTGCGTTTCGCGTCTATCAGATTCCCGCAACCTTAGCCAGGTCATCGGTTCACCTAGAGAGAGGCCTTCCAACGCAGCGTCTTCCTGTTCGCGGTCGCCACTTCAGAACTTTTCAAACCCCATTGAACAAAACGGGAGTCCCTGGTTGTATTACTAATAAATAAAATATATATATATATTATGGTCTTCAAAGTACCCCAAAAGAAAAACAATTTAGTTTTTTCAAACTAGTCGTTACTAATATAATTTGGTAAAATGGGGGTTATTGGTCCATTGCACGCCGGGTGCGAGTGCGGTGCTCCTGTACAGACAATGCCCACTTGCTGGAGTATCCCGACTGTCCATTCACTTGCACCTTGGATAACCACCGTATAATGCATCTGACACTGCAATACACGTGGCCACCTACTGGGCTCAAATAGTTTGATCGAATGTACCATCGAAACGAAAAAGAAGAAGAAGAAGTCGTTACTAGCCCCTAATCTTCCACTACTTTGCATATTTGCAGTACAATTACATTATCTCCATATCAGCTATCTTCAGCTTATTTATAGGTTAGTACTTCTTGACTAAAGTCTACTTAATACTACTATATAAAGACAACCCCTACTCAGTTAAGTAACTTAGCACCTCCATTAAACCCTCGTTGCATCTACACGCGTAGATATTATACATTACACCTCCATATGCAAACGCCCTAACTGTAGCATTACCAGAAACATAGAATACAAACTTATAGACACGACACTCCTGTTGAAAGCTCATAAATTCAGCTGAAAGACCTTCTCTGCTGGACATAACCCTTCGTCAAATGTCGACACAACGAAGAGTCCTGTGCTCCTTGCATTCAGTAGACTCCCTCTCAGCCCTCACCAGGTCAGCAGTCCACCTTGTCATTCCCAAGCTAAATCTTCCGATACGTGATTGCCACTTTAGAACCTTTCCAACTCGTCAGCCTGCGCGCATCATCTGCTTTGCGCGTAATTTGTCCTGCCCACTGCTCTAGTTTGGCAATAATTCAGGCTATGTAGTTAATTAATTATTAATACTTAATATTTTGAGGTGTAAAAAAAAGTTCAACAGCGTGTACTATGTCTATATAAGTGTACTCTCATTTTCAACTTTCAATGAAAATCATTTTGCTTCTACTGAACGTCACACTCAGTCTCGCTTAAACAATTCCCACATGAGTGTCGCCTGAGCTTCACGTTCTAACTCTAAACAAGAACTTATCCGCTGGACCGATCAGCGAATATCTTATGGCGGAACACTAGCATCGTTATTGGGACCCTTTGTTTAGTGGAATTACTTCCTTAGTGGTCTTATGGGCGAGATAAAACTGTTTTTCGGCCATTCTCGCGTCGAGAAAATTAGCCTTCGGCCTGATTATCGGCGGACTGACAATGGCACTTTTATTTGTGGTAACTGTTTCTAGAGATATGTCCAAGACAGTTAGAGAAGTTATGTGAGTCCTGAGATCTAGGTTGGGCAGATATCTTTACTGGTGACCGAGAGACTTGGCCTTGATCGATTGAGATACGGGTGGCGCGCTCAATTTGCTCTGGTCGAACTTCAATTTGAAGTTGGGTTTTCTGTTTTTGTTCGAAAAGATAATATTGGTTGAGTGTTTTGAGACTCTGAAGGAAGAAAAGGTTTTCCTTCTTGGAAATTACGAAAGTATCTTCGATATTCTGCATGACTTTAACTGATATACCTACATGACTCCATTGGTAATGACAAAACCATTAAAAAAAAATATTTAACAAATGAATTGAAAATTCTATGGTCAACTTATAGCTTCAAGAATTAATAAATTAATTTATGAATTTAACGTTTCAAACACAATAATACACAAAAAAACAAAAGGAATCAAAATTTGTTATGAGCAAATGTTTTGCCAAACAAACTTATCAACAAAATAATAATTTCATTTCCCAAGGAAGTCAACCCCATAAATTCCAGTTACGTTCATACATGCACCCACTTACCCAGGTGACATACCCCAACCCTGTTAATAATAACAAAACTTTTCAACTCCATTCTTGTTTATGATAACAGCGTTGGGCCATCAGAAGTGTAAATCCCGGCCAACTTGCCACTCCGGGATGAAGTTAAAATGGCCGCGATGGCAGTGTTGTGAGGTATCGTCGTCCCGGGAAATCTTTTATCGAGTTACCCCATTATCCCGGCCCTCCCGGGGACCGGTGCGCGGCGTAATGAACAGACAGCCAACTATGCTCGAAATTGTGGTGCGTATTTAACAGGATGGCATTGTATTGTGTTTTGGGTAGCGATGTTTAGATGGCAGCCGGGCAGCGTGGCAGTTAAAGTTGTGCAGCTTTGGAAGTGGATGGCACATTTGAAATTGATTTGTTTTGTTTGTCTTTTGGGATATTGTTTTAAATTGTATCCTCTCTCGCCTCACTCGCATAAGGAAAATTCAGTTGGGGCAAAACAGCCAATGCCTACTAATACCAAGATTCACTACATAGACTGGTGCTGTTGCTTATCCAGTGCTTACGGTGGACTCCCGCGGCCCTCACTACTTGCCAACCTTCCACCGCGCTCACGATCGGTCATCCATATTGCGAGCGATGATTGCAGAAATCTATACGAGGTAAAGTTTGTGAGTTCGTGATGTTGTAAGGGGTAATCTCTGAATCTAATGAAATGATTTTGTTTTTTCACCAGTAGAAAGCTACATTATTCCTGAGTGTATATAATATATTTTCAAAAAAAATAGAGATCCTTATGAAAATTGCAATAATGTAACGCAAGGTAGCAAAATGTTGCCTATAACGGAGCGAAGCCCCGGAGGTCAGCTAGTATAAAATATATAGGTACCTAACTCTAAAATTACTTTATTCGCTTATCCCCTATATTTACTCAATGTCTTCAACAGCAAACTTTTACCAAAGCTGATAGCTAAATATAATATTTTATTACTCACCTGAAGTTGCGCGGGGCCATCAAATTTGCACCAGCGCGCATGCGCGGTCTATTTCACGGGACAAACGACCACCCCGGGAAATCTGTTATCGAGTGCATTAGCCGGGAATCTGCGGGTACATCACTACTTCTCTGTGCTACTAGAGGTGCGCCAGCCTCGACTAGAGTACGGTTGATTGATTGAATTGAGGCTCGCTTTCTGGTGACTTCATGGAATTTGAAAGCAGTTTGAAATGTACTTTTTGCAGTAAGTCTGATACTAAAATGTTTTAAGCTTTTATGTTTTCGTAGGAGAGATTGGTGTTTTTAGTTGTACTGAATGTGTACTTGAATCAGGTGAGTCAGTCAGTATAGTGGTCAAGCGCGAGCATATCTAAACATATAATAAAAATGTAACTGATCGCTGTATGTTTGTCCAATTGTCTGTGCGATAAAATCTTAGGAACGGTTAAAAATAAAAAACTGTACGTGTTTTCAATTTGCCTTTGACTACGATAGATTGCAATAAATACTTATAATCAATCTATTTGTACACTTAAAAAGATTAATTGCATTTTTGACTCCTATCGAACAATCTGCCTAGTCTTTTCAACTATATTGGTGTTAATTTCAAATCAACCCGCATGGAGGTGAATGCCAATATTTTACATGAAACGACTGCTTATCTGCTCTCCACAACCCAGTAACTGGGTAACACGATATCCCTTGGCAAGGGTGTTGTCAGATTTTTTGGCTTCTGGTTACCGCTTCGACTGTGTAACATCTAAATGACATGACAACCGAGACCAACGGCTTATATTGCTCCGAGGCATGGAAGAGTGGGCATGAAAATGGATCAAGATTGATTCACGTCGACAAGTTTTGCTTAACCTTAAAGACCGGTGCCACGAGCTCCAACTACAAAGTACCACCAAAAATTACAAAGTATTCTTTGAAACAACATAAATTAATAACACAAAATTCACATGACTGCTATAACTTATAGCCTAACGAAACTAAACACTAAACTCCAGTTAGTCCATAAAACTTGCTTGAACTTCGACACCAAAGGGTACACTGTAACAGATGGCCCACAGCCGTTCACACATGGTGTTAACCAGCATAAAAAAACTGCAGTATATCAAAACTTTGTAAAACTAAGTCGCAACAAGTTTGTCGGCCATTTTTATAATGTCAAATAGGAATTGTGGAACCATAGTTTCGTTTCAACTTCTTTCCAATGTTAAGTCAGGAAATATTTGAGACATTTTGTTGAGAAAATCTTGTTTAATTTTATTGAAAGATTCGGTGGTTGCAGTTGCTGCGTACTTTCGGTAGTGAAAAATAAATGATGAAATGTCATAAAATTTCAAATTGATATATTAGATATTCTGATTTTGAGTCATACAACCCCATAATTGTTTTAAAATATTAAAATTAAAAATCTATATCTATATTACGTGACCTAAACACGAGCCGCTATGGCGTGTCGTCATAGAGGCAAAAACTATTAGTTGTCATAAGTATATCTTCGAGTATTTATTTATTAATAATAATACAAAAGCAGTTTGAAATAGTATTTAGAACTTAACCCATTAAAACTTAAAATGCAAACTGGTTTTGTAAAAGCAGATAGTACGAATCTACCAAAAATTGATTTTGTAAATGAATATCATCTGGCAGTCTGATAAACAAATTTTCTGGAGTTTTTACGGTGGTATTTGTACAACTAAACACCATACACCAACGATAGCGATTGTAATTCATTATTTCTCTAAAAATCACCAAATACGAATAGTGGTCAGTGTTGAATGAGTGCCGGTTGTCACGACTGTTTTATTTACATACCAGTATTACGTCACCAAAATGGCAGGCAGCGTTTTTGCGGGCATGAAAAAGTTTTAAATTTTAATCTATTTTTATGAGAAAGCGTGTTTATTTTGTCGAAATATTTTATTTTGTGGATTTTTATTAGGAAATCAAAAATTTGAAGTATTTTTTAAACATAGTAGAATGGCTTATTAGTGTTACCGACAAAATTCCACGTTGCTTAGCTAGAGGTTCTTATCTAAGATAATGATGGAGCACGATTGCATAGATACTGTGGACAATGGCCTACATGAGAAAAAGGTGTGAACCGGCGTCTATTTTAGAGAGATTTCTTTAAAAAGTGAGTATTCGATTCTCGACTAAAATCGAAGTGTAAAACTAACTCAATAAACTTTTATCAAAGCAACATAAATTATTTTACAAACTTTATTGGCTATTTTAGTTCGAAATAGTTGCTGAAAAGCAATTCAATACGATTTGATAAAACTCGTGCAGGAGCAGATACAAAAAAAAAATGTGAAAAAGTGCATCGTCGAACCTGGCAGTACATTTGAACAGATGGCAGATCAAAATATTTGGATTTGTTTGTAACAGTTATTTTCAAATGGGTTTTCTAACATTGTTCATTCTAAAATTCAGATGTTTTAAAAGCTATTAAATTTTTTCGTAGAAATTTGGATTAATAAAAACAGAAAGCTAACACAATATTGATATTTTAGTCCAACAGATGGAAAACATTTTCATTTGCCAGGGGTCAATCCCTAGTTGTTCTCGGACTATTATTTGAATATCAATTTCGCTACATTGACGGCAGAATTACTTTTTTTCTTTTATTACAACAATTTCGAACTCGATACTGGTGTATTTTCTTTTGCTTCTTTTATAGCTTGTTGTTGGCACGATAGTGTTTATATTAATTAGTTATAATAGTGTATCTAAAATATCAAATTTTGCTGACCCAAAAATTCACCACTTTCACGGCATCATTCGTGGCAGCGCAGAGGTCACTGGCTTTACTTCCTATAAATATTGTGGGGCACAGAGTTCCCTATGGCATAGCTTAGATTGTGATTGTCGTATACTTAAGTAGGTATAGTAAAACTAATATTGAATTGGGTATTCCAGACACTCTAGAATAATCGTTACTACTTGATCAATTATGAATATATTCAGGGCTCATTCACCCACATAGCACCCACATTCCACAAATGTTTGCGGCCAACACGAAACAACATAAGACGAGTTATATTCCGACATTCAATCTTTTGTTTAAACTTGCATACCAACTGCGATAGTTCCCCACAACAGTGCTAACTCTTCCTTAGAGATGGACCGTACAAAGAAGGTTTCGCACTAGGTATTCAAAAATACTAAGAAAAAATACCTGTTCTGAGTCCGTATATTCAGTAGATAGTGTAAATGTTATAAACTTTGTAAATTGGTCATTTATATGACACTTTATTACGTCAGTTTTTTTGCTCGTACTAAATAGATTGATGCCCTTTTAAACAAATACTCAGAGAAAGACAAAAGAAAGAAACATTATTTATATACTGAGAAGAAACATTGGAACATACTCAGAAGTTTATTTTAGTGGCCATAAAATTACCTTGTAATAATGAAATGTGAGATCCATGTCCTAACTCCAGAGGTGGGCTCTTTAGGTAAGTAACATCATACGATGTGATTGCATGCCGTACAATCATTATCGATCTTGCCACCACGTACCAGGTATGATCATCAACATAATTTCAGCCGAAAGATGAAAGATGTCCATCAAGCATCGCCTTAATCAGATCATCGGTCTGCCTAGTGGGAGATCTTCCAATGCTGCGTCTTCTAGTTCGCGGTCCCTACTCCAGAACTTTTCGGCCACATCGATCATACGTATCGTACTAGGTATGGCTAAGTACTAGACACCGCTCATCCCTACTCTAACCGCAGTCACTTTCCAACAGACTACGGTTAAATACTTGTTTCCCGTCACACGTTCCGACAAGTTTTAGTTTTGAAATGTAAAATATTTTAGATATAATATCTGTGTTGGCAGTTGCCGCGTCCGGGCTAGATGCGTTATCTGAACTCAGTTTATGGAGAGAGTTTCCTGTCGTGGATTTAGAATGGGTTTAGTGTTTATTGGAGCCTAGTCTATAGAGCATGTGCAGTTTTGGTTTTCCATTTTCCGGGCTATGAATTACCCTTCCTCTGTCCTTTTCAAAAACAAGAATCCAGTTTCGGAAACGAAGATCACCGCAAAATTAATGTGACAAATTACTAAACGTACGATAGCATTTGTGCTTAGTTGAATGAAGATCTTTTTTTCGATTCGATGGCACATTTAATTAGATTGTCTGGGCCTACTACCCACGGGTTTTTTGCGATAGTGGTACGGAACCCTTCCTGCGCCAGTCCGACTCGCACTTGGCCGGTTTTTTACCGTAGTCTGTCCGAGCTTGTCTTCGTTGCAGTGGCCTACTTGGGTACGTAGCCGATTCAGTGCCTTTACTGTAGGCCACTGCAATTCATGACCAAGCGGCAGATGTTTCTTGGTGTCAACGAAGTCATGGGGTGGTGGATACTTCTCTACCCACAACTTACTCCTCTACTCTGCTTGTCTTGGAGAACCTGCGTAGTTCGTAGAAAACTCTTGCGACTTTCTAGTCTACCCGGAGTCATGGAAAAAAATAAATTAATGAAGATTCAACACCCAATCGACATCACTTGATTTGGCAATCTATCTTGCCAGAAACTCATGGCAACTTTATTTGATAGATCTATAATAGGATACAAAACAGAGGCAATCATGAATTGTATCGGCACCGCAAGGTTCAGTTTATTTTTTACGCAATCACGCAATCTATTGTCTAGTTATTTCTCCGTACTTCAGGACATTGACCCTCTGTAACACATGTGGGTACAGAACTCGTATCATTCACCCAGGATTTGGTTAATATTATTTTACACAAAACCAAACAATTTCTAAACGTGTTAAAGTGTAGCCCCTTTACCCCTAAACTCAAACAGCAAGCAACACACATAAGTACACAAACATTAACGAATGATTCCCTCCTGTACTCAGTTAATTGCCATTAACACCTTCCAATTATCCATTTATCTTTGCTCTTTGCCGTGTTTCTCCACTTTGATGACAGACTGAACATTCACAGACAAAGAGAGATGTCTCGTAAACAAATAAAAGGTGCGACGACTATGAGGAATAAAGATTTTCAAATAGCTCGAGGAATATTACGAGTACACTCGCAATGAAAATAGTAGTGTTTTCGTTGAGTCGTGTTTTTGGTCAATTTGGGTAATGAACTTTGACCTGTTTGTTTTCATACACAAATTGATATCTATCTACAAAGTTAATAAGCGTTTTCTAAGAAAAATAAGAAGTGGTTTTCTTGCCGCCATGATCTGATAAGTACCGGTGCAATTCCATCTGGCTTTCAAGACGATAATTTTATTAATTCAAACTTATTTACTTTTTCTTGACAGAAGGGTAAACCCTAGCTAGAAGGACATCATCATGATCATCCGCAGACATTTCATTCTCCAGATATTGTTGCATTTTGATTGATTTCAGGATAACGTCCAATTTGCTGAAAGCGGCCCACCCGAGCTAAATTCTTGTCGATACCTCCGTTTGTTGATATTCTTTGAAATGAAAGAATATGACTAAGGTAGACATATCGGTCAACCATCTTTAGCTAAACAGCTAGAAGAATATATACAGACTTATTGGTGATGTACTTCAGAAAGGCTACGTGCGTAGTACTAATAACCGGTGTGCGTGTATGAATAGATGTATGAACTAGTGAAGCAAAAGGAGTGTGTAAAGATCGTAGCAGGTGGCGTTCTGTTGTTTCTGTATACCCCTATGCGAAAAAGGCGTAAATTTATGTGTGTATTTATGTTTGTCAACGGAATAGCTTCTATTTTACATAGCAATGCGAATTTCTTAAAGACATTCCTCGTGAAAGCAGTATTAGCGCTTGAAAACCACATTAGCATAATTGCCATAATTTGTGGTATAACTCTAAACCCAACAGAGCCCGTTAAAACCCATAATGAATAAACAAAAACCTATCCATCTCGACAGTCACGGGAGAGTTATTCGCAATTACAAGTTTGTGCGAGCGATTCAAAAATCGAGCCCCAGTGTAAAATTCAAGGCGGGCAGCGAGCAAGAAAACTTTTTAGATATTTCATTTCGCTAAACAGTAGCGCATAGCCGCAGGAACGAAGGCACGTATATTGGTCTCGGCAGACACATACAGTATCTCAGAAATTTTAAATTCTGTTTTCATTTGCATTGGATATGGACTAGTAGCTTTATGATGAAAACATATACTATCCATACTAAAAGTGTGTTTTTTACTCCCAGAGACTTACTTAGGTAGTTAGGTATCTATACTATATAATATTAAAAAGAGAAAGTTTGTAAGGTTGTAGGATGTTGATACAATCTCTGGATCTACTGAACCGATTTGGATGAAATTGGCATGGAGATAGTCTGAGACCCCGGGAAGGGCATAGGTTTGTATTCCTTTGGGATGATAAAACAACTTTTTACGCGGGCGAAGCCTCGGGCGGAAGCTAGTGTTTTATGTATGCTCCTTTTAGATCTATTACAGTATTTCAGACAACAAGAGTTTTATATAACATACCTCAGGAGGCCTAATAGGCCCTAAAAGAAGAAATTTGACATTTGCATGTGTCAATTTTGTCACCTTCCTGATATACTTACGCGATATCGTGCACGTATCGTCACTCGGGGGAAGCTGGATTAATCCAACGCGAATGTATACGTACATCCGTGGTGGAGTGATTCGGACTGCCAGGCACTTCTTCTCATGCAACCGAGCGGGTGGGCAGGTTGCGGATAGCCCAACTCCGGCTGCGGGACCGACCGCTGGTGGCTGCATCACTGCCAGTGGGTGATCCCGCGGTCGGGGCATCTCCTAAAGAGATCCCGGACAAGAGAAGTTCCCGAAAGCCAAAATCCCAGGCTTAGGGTAACCCGTGTACCATCGTCCTATGTGCCCATCACCTAACAAAGCCATCCCTCCCTATCCACACAGATCCCGTCGATCCCCAATTCCCTAGGTCAACGCCCAGGCCTAGGGTGACCCCCCAAGGAACCCACACCCACATCCATAAAATTCCTTCCCCCCTATCCCTCAGTCCCATCGCTCTCAGAGGAAGGGTAACCTCGGGTCCAAAAAAGCCCACCCCCCGACAACATGAAAAACAATGCAGGAAGACAAACGCACTACCCAGGTGGGTCCCGGCCAAGCCGGGGAATCCCACACCACTTCGGCGGTTAGCTCCCAGCGTATTATGGGGGAGCACCTAACTGCAACGTCGATCAACTGATGCCACGCTTTTCTGCGCGGCCGGCAGCTGACCAAGCGCCCAATTCACAGGCTGCGATTAACGCGCCCTTACACTCTACTCCGCCTGCGACCTACGCGGCAATACCCACTACACTGGGCATGTCCCCCGCAAACCTCTGGCAACAGAGCATCTGGCAACAGAAAATGCGGGGTAGCTACATCCATGTAGAAAGTGACCCAGACCAACACAGTAAGACTGACACGGGGAAGGGTGACAGACCTGGCAGCTCTAACACTCTCCCAGCTGTAGCCGATGAAGTACGCCTGGAAAAGTGCGGAAAAATCCCAGCCCGGGGGAAGGAAGTAGGCGACCGAAAGCGCAGTGCGCGCGAAGGCGACAGCCAGCGCGGAGCGCGATCGGACGCTGAAAGGAGGGTACGCGACCAGCCACAAGTACGCGCAGGGGCAGCTCAGCGTGGAAAAGGGCCGGACGCGGGAGCACGCGATCGGTCGCTTGCACGTGAAGGGGAAACCCAGCGCGACGAGCGGCCGGACGCGGGGCCACGCGACCAACCGCAAATACGTGCGGGGGAAACCCAGCGCGAAAAGCAGCCGGACGCGGAACAAAGCGAGCGGGGGCAGGTACGCGAAGGGGCAACCCAGTGCGAAGAGCCACCGCAAGCGGGAGCATCTGCCGGGGCCGCCGCCCGATCCCAAGACACCGACAAAACACAAAATCTGACACGACCTAGACACAAGAGGGGTAAGCGCTCTCATGCCTCACGCCGGGCGTTGCTGACATCTAACGCCCTGCCAGGCACCTCAATTCCGAAGCCTGTACCAACTGGTAACCACTAACACCACTTTCATAGACACTACAACATAATACTTACAGAAGAACAATGTGACTACTCGGGCTCGAAAGAGATGAGAGTATACACTGACGGATCGAAGACGGACTCCGGTACCGGAGTCGGGGTCTTCTCACACGACCTAAATATAAATATATCCAGACCGCTAGGAGAGTTCAACACCGTCTATCAGGCGGAGTGTGTGGGCATCATACTGGCGGTCCACGCCCTAGAAGCCAGGAGGGTTACGGACACTCATATACGTATACTCTCCGACAGCGCCTCAGTCCTCCAATCCTTACGGAAAAAATATATCACATCAAAATTAATACTAGAATGCCACAACGCACTAGAACAAATAACCGTATCTAGTCGTAACACGGTGACACTGCAATGGATAAAGGGACACAGCGGATCGTTGGGTAACGACGCGGCTGACGAGCTTGCGAGACGCGGATCCAGCACGACGGTCCATGGACCCGAACCTGTTGTACCCATCCCCTTCAACCAAATACGCAGGTGGCTACAGGAATTCACCCAGGCACAAGCGGAAACCTGGTGGACCTCGGCACCAGGCTGTAGGCAGTCCAAAGAGGCTTTGCCATCTTTGGACAGTAGGCTTACCAGACGTTTGCTACGCCTGGACAGGAATGGCCTGCGCCTGATGACGGGGACCATCACGGGACACTGCTCACTTAACAAACACTTCCACACCATAGGCGTAACGGATAGTCCTCTATGCAGGGCATGCATGGAGACTGAGGAAACCGTTGCGCACGTTCTCTTTGAATGCACAGAGGTCACCCAGATAGGAACACAAACCCTCGGGTCACCCAGATCATACACAGACATTCTAAGTAAACCAGGAGCCCTAATTAGCTTCTGGAGGGAGGTGGGCTGGTTGGAATAATCCACCCAACGGCCGCCATGGCCCACGCAGAATGGTCCACTTGAAGGACTAAGTGCGGAAACCAAACCCCATAACATAGAACATCGTGCACGTATTTTCTAAAATTTCAAGTGCAAATCGGTCGAATTGCATCGCACTGCGCCCATGAGAGCGTACCTACTTGCAATTTCGCTTAGTAAAAATCGCATATTGGTATGATATAAATCGAATCGCGTCTAGCCATCCGGAAAATCGCTTACTCTGTTTGTTTATTGGTATGTTATGTTATGGATGTATGGGTGTATGTGCTATGGACCAAGTGGTTAATACGGCATTATGATGCCCGGGCATTAAAAAATGCCCAATATGAGTAGGCAATATGATAAAAACTATTGAAATAATTAAATTGACCGGGTTTTCTGAATAATGCCCATCACTTATTGGGCCGGGTAATAAAAAAAAATGTTTTTTTTATCCTGTCTGCAGGGACTAAAGTAACTTAACAAGAAGGACCTATCCGTGTCCGCGTGCCCTAAGCTCCCGAGCTCGCTTCGCTCGCTCTTGGAATAATTCATTGACCATAATTATCAAATTATGGCCCAACTGTTACGATTTGACTTGACTAGATTCATAATGCTTGGGCAATATACGTAGTTTCCTGATTTATCACTTGGTCCATGACATATATATATAAACATACAGTGATAGAAAGCTACATTACCGCTGCGTGTCTCACACTTATTATCCCTAAAAGTAATCAGCTTGTTTTGGATAAACCATTGGAGTGAAACCGCGGGTATAACACTGTATTTAAAAAAAAAGGGGTGCTAATTAAGGCAGCTTCTTTAAAATGTCATTCTCGTCTGCAAATATATTTAGTTGTCTAATTAATTAATAGGTCAGCGACAAACTTTTAGCGTCTAATAAATGGTTTATAAGCGACCATATATTGTAAAACAAGCTACTGTTAATATGACGCAACATGGTGATAATTCTTAAGCAACTAAATTTGTGATATGTCTACTCATTGCTAGCTTCTAATAAGTGTATCAACTTCATCTATAAAATAATATCAACGTACTCTAATTTCATAGAGTCACCTTTATTTTTATACTTTAGCATAAGTAATTGATGAGTGAATCTACTATATTTGAACATAAAATTTCCTTATTATTGTCATCAAATAATGGTCAATAAAAGCTATAATTTCATGTATTCGCCTATCTATTTATAATGTTACCATAAGTAATTGACTATTATACCTACCCAAATGAACATACAAAAAATATGGGTGGTATTTAATACTTTTAGGAAACGAAACAAAGTCGACGGAGCCCCGCTGCGCAGGGCTCCTATTTCTGTCTGCAGGGTCTAAAGTAACCTAACATGAAGGAGAAGACGGGAGCTGAGTTCGCTCGCTTTGCTCGCTCACTTCAGCTCCCGTCATCTCCTTCGAACCTAAACTATCCGTGTCGGGGTGCCCTAAGCTCCCGAGCTCGCTTCGCTCGCTCTTGGACTAATTCACATTTATTTTATATTTAATTGAATACGAGCACTCCTTAATCGTGTCATTAATGTAAACAAATACACGTGAACTCGTTGCTGCACGCACCGAATAGAGCTCGCTCATTGGTGCAAATGGCCGGTCGCGCCCCTCTGATTCCCAACGAGCGTCAGGTGTTGCAAACTTTCACGAAAAAAGAATATGATTTATTAATTTAGTTGTTGAATGAAAAACTTTGATTGCTAATTTTGAGGCTGGAATTTGATTTTATTAGCAGACAGATGTTGAATCTCTAAAATATATAAAGTAGCTCACTTACAACATTAGTCGCTGAGTTATCAAATCAGAAGTAAATATATTTATCGGTAGCTCGGAGTCATATTAATTTACGCTCGTAAATTGACGCTGGTTTTTTGATATTCTGTTGGAGTAGTAAAGATGATGAATTAATATAATTGAAGCTGTTCTATTAACTCGTCGCCCACATATAAAAAAAGACGCTAGGTTGCAGGTGCTAAAGAAAACTTTTGTTGCCGCACATATAATTTCCCAAAAAAAAGTATTTTTCTCGAAACTCACTTCGATGGAGTTGCCGCGTTTTTACTTCGGAGGGTAGTTTAATAAATTGTCTTAAAGTTTCCAAACGTCGGCTTTATTCACTCAGCCGACGCGCGACGTCGTCATATTCGTCATGGGAATTTTGTAAAGAACCGTGAAATATCGGGATTTGTGCGCCATTTTTTGGTTTACGTAACTTATTCTCCCATGGCGATAGCGGTGACGAGAGTGGTATGTAGTTGAGTCGTTTATTTTTGTTTGTTTGTGATCGTAATATATTTAAAAACAGTCTACCCAAATAAAACTGAAACCGTTATAAATAGTACTTAAAACACACCTCATTTAATCACTCCTATAGTTTTATTATGAGTAGGGACACAATATATAGTAATATAGGTATCTAGATGTCAACTATCATTTACATAGAATAGTATCTCATCATCAGCATTTTAATGTTCCCACTGCTGGGAATCAGGCCTCTTATCTGTGAGAGGGAATGGACCGTAAAGCACCACGCGGGCCCAGTGCGGGTTGGTGGATGACACATGTCTTCGAATTTTAGGTTTTAGGACATGGTTTCCTCACGTTCCTTTACCGTTTGAGAGCAGTGGTAATGAAATAATTTACACAAAGTAAAGTGCCTCCCTGCTACCCACGTAAGTCGCGGTCGTTACGAGGAAATATGGACAGAGAGCGCCGACTGAATTTTCCTTTTTGATGGTACATTATCTTTAGAAGCACTAGAACCCTCAAAAATTTTCAAAATTCCGCTGTCAACAGAGGCTTAGTGTACAAATTTGATATATATAAATGAAAAAAGGAAAACATAGTATATGTCTTACTTTTCCAGTTTATGGAATAACTTTTAATACATACATACATACATAAACTCACGCCTTTTTCCCATGGGGGTAGGCAGAAACTACGGAACGCCACCTGCTACGATCCTTACATACTTATTTTGCTTCACTCACATTCATGCATCTAGTTATACACACACGCCGGTTATGAGTACTGCGCACCTGGCCTTTTTGAAGAACATCACCTATAAGGTCTATGTATGTCATTCTAGGGCGTCCCCTCCCGGCGTTTCCATTCACGTCTGCCTTGTAAATACATTTCGTTAGTCGCCTTTCATTCATCCTCTCAACATGGATAAACCATCTTAACATACATATATAAAAATTAAATATATATAAATATCTTATATTTTTTAAATTGGTCCAATATTGGAGGAGACCTTGAATTATGACCTTTTGGTTTGGAAATTCAGTCGTCGTTCTTTGGCCATATTTCCTCTTACCTATTTTATTATGTATATATCTGAGATTATTAGTTTTTTTTTGCAAGGCTTTATCCATAATTATAACTTTATCCACATTCCACATACAACGTTATATTTGAGGAAACTCAAAAACAAGAGCATAGTGTAATAGAGGCATTAATGTGTGTCTAGCAGTTATATCCACAAACAATTTTAGAGTTGAAAGCAAACGTTTATTATTTGAGTATAGAACTACTTATTTACCAAACGGATCAGGCTGATATTGCAAAGCGCGTGATTTCAGTTCTTGGAATATCATATTAATCGAACAGTGGTATAGATAGCTATGTCGGGTTGAGTCAATAGTACGGACGTTAAAAAAAATCACAAGCACGCCCCTGGCGGCAAATCAAGATAATCTACGCATTGGCGCGCTTTTTCTAACCACCTGCGTGGTGGGACAGCAGAATTTGGCAGTTGAGTAATGACCGCTTTAAAGCTAGGACGTCGTAGAATCACTGTCAATGCGTAATATTAGGTAGTAAGCAAGGTTGTAACTGTGAGTTGTGACTATTTGAATAAACTCAGTGTATCGAATAATTTGTATGATTTCATTTTCACGATTCTACCCAACTACCTGGGCACAAACGATGTCTTAACCTAAGAGAATACATTCTGACTTCCCGATGGTTTGCATCTCTCGGCCACCCATGATCCAACAGCTATAATAACATCATGCCTGTAATTCCTAATGGGTACGAAGAGATTTACCCGAAAATTCGCCAGTAAAGTGCCATGTTATACTTTGCAGGGAAAAACTCATATTAGGATCATCACTGACAGAGGACCAAGTAAGTCAGCAAAGAAAACAAAGTTACTTACCCACCATAGGGATTGCCCAGTAGCGTCCGGATCGTCGATGGGGCCGAAAAAAATCTGGAGATGTGACTGCGTTCCGGTAGACGCGAGCGTTGGAAGGGATCCAAGTAACCAGGTGGACCGATAACTTGGTCAAGACAGCGAGAATTTGCTAGACGAGAAAGGTACAGGATTGATTTATGTAGCGACGCCTGGGGGAGGCCTATGTCAAGCAGTAGACGGCTATCGGCTGATATGATGATGATAATGAGTTCGGCAGGCCTATTACGTAAGACACAGCAGTCAGCAATCATAGCGCGATCAAATGCTTCATGTCATAAAAGTCGCGATTACCTACAGTGGGTATGGTAGGTCCTATATAATCGTATGCTAATCGCTCGCTGTTTGTCGAATGCACTTATTTAAAAAAAACCGTTTATCATCCCCTTCGGGGAATACTTGCAAATGGTTTGTAACTCAATTAACTTGATATTGTCATCGTCGCCGAGTTGCCAGCTTGTTGGTTTTTTATCGGTTGCATTTCGGGGAGTGTGGGACATCCCACCCATACGCACTTAACGTTTTGAAAATACTTTAATTATGCGTAAAGCTAAGGAATGGAATTCCCTGCCGGAGTCTTTGTATCTCGATAGCTACAATCTCGGGGTCTTTAAGTAAAGAGTGAATAGGTTACTTCTAGACAAGCTTGCTACACCTTCGACCACATCATCACTTACCAGCAGGTGAGATAGTGGTTCAGCGCAAGCCTATGTACAATAAAAATAAATAATAAAATTTTACATCCGCTTTCCATTACTACTCAAACACACACTAATAATTCAGTCAAAACTGGCCTCAGCTCCAAAGCACACCCACAGAACACCCGTCATTCAGCCAGTACTTTCCTTCTAACAGTTCTCTCTCATTTGGAACTCGATCTCGTAATGTTTGGCTTCGTAAAGAGAGCCTCGTAAACGACAGAACATTTTGCATCATTATTTGTTTATACGGCTTTATGGGAGACACGTAAAGCTTCATGATAATTTGGGGAATTACCTGTGAGGGAGTTTTAAATTTAGGGAGTCATAAGTTTGTTAAGGTAAAGAATAACTTCATGTAAATTGGTTAAGTTACGGGTAGCATTACTATGCAGGTATAATATGTAGCCTTGCGCTTTTTGATGGCCTTCATAGAGTCACAAAGGTAAAAGTAAAGTAAAGGTAAAAGGTAGGAACAATACTTGTCATTAATATGATGAAAAGCTCCAAAATATATTGAATTAAAAGTGTACATCGTCTTCTTTGAAAGTCGTTTTAGAAATACGAAGCCGTTTGAAAGTGATTGCCACTTGTCTACACCTTCTGAGCAGTCAACCCTTGCTATCTTACTGTAATTTTATTTCACCATCGAAAATATCGCTAAAACGGAATATAAAAATGAGTATTTTAAAAATAAATAATGTCTTTGGGAGCAAAATTATAAAACAAATAAAAATAAGAATATGGTAATCAGGAAAAAAGCCATGCTTAAAATAGCGCATAATACAAAAAATAAGATTTTAGCAGAGCGTGGTTTCGATCCACGGACCTCTGGGTTATGGGCCCAGCACGCTTCCACTGCGCCACTCTGCTTACAATTTCTCTTTCCCAAATAACACTTCTACTTATACTTCCATAATCTTTGAAATTGTTGAAATTTGTCAAGAAATTAACTTCTGTTTATGCCCGTCGAGTAATAATAGAATTGGAAATGGAGTTCTAATTCAGGTAGACGATTAGACATAAAAAAGATTGTAAAAAAAAAACAGAAAGTATCATATATAATTTAAGAATGAACAAGGGCTTCCAATTATAAATAAACCTAGATGCAAATGATCATTTAGTTTAGAAGCCTAGGGGCACCTACTAACTTCTATAGTGAATGACTGAAAAGCGATACTCACTTACTAATTTAAATAATTCAGTGTACTACGTGTAAAATTCAGCACTTTGTATTCAAAACAACCGGGAAGAGTGATTAAACATTTTAATGTTTTACAAAGGGCCTCTAAAACACTTAAACGAGCCTTTGCCTTGCCTAATTAGAATTTACCTGAGGATTTAATAATCAATATAAAGACTTATCACTAAAACAATAAAGACTAAATTACTTTACGTTATCTGCATTACAATTTGGCAAATCTATAAACCAGTAAATTTAAAATTGCAGTTTAGTGGACTCTAACACTGGGTAATAAGATTCAAATTGGCTTCAGCGTTGTCAGAATTAATGTTTTGGGTTATAAATCGCGTGTGTCACTGGACGCCAGTTTTCAGTTCATTTACCAAATAAACTTGGCTGAAGTAATAACAAAGTTTGGTGAAGTAATATTAGGTTTTCTGAGCTAATAAGTGATGGATGTGGCGGTCAGATATTTACTTTGAATATTGCTTTTGAAATGGATCTCAATCAAGTTAATATTGAACACTATTCTAACAGCACAGGCAGTACCGAAAGCTAAAATGTAATTACTGCTGTCAAAACTAACTTCGTACACCTACGAATTCAATTATTGTGTTACTCCGGTTATTTTTGACTCGACTGTCAATTTCATTGTCCTGTCATGGTGTTTAAGGAAACAATCGGCCGACAGCTTAACTGAGAGCGTCCCTCAGGTAACTGTGCTTTGAAAGACATGTGTTCACAACCCATCAGCGGGTTAATGACTGACCATCACACCTCTGCACAGCCCGGGTACCTCAGGTACTTTCACAGTTTTTAAATCGCAGGTAGATTATGTTCTTTAACATTATATATTTCCTACCTTAAAAGTTTACTATGACCTAAAATATAATATTGTGAACTCATATAATTATATGAACATAATATGTAGGCTAGTTATTATTAAGCATAAAAGAAATAGAAAGCCAAATATTAATTCCTCTATTTATTATTACTTTTCGTTAGTCTTGCCACAGCTTCCTGCAATGAATCATTGCCACATCAAAACTTGATTTCCCTCATAAATGTACTGCAAACAGAAATGTAAGAGATACGCATCGCACCGCACTCGCCTGTACTTCAAGTCGGTCTAGCTGTATGTAGCAGCAGCAAATAGCTGTAAATCATAACACTTTAACTTTGTGTATTATATGTTAGTTCCGAGTATATTTGAGAATAAATGGGGATGTGGAATGTCTCTGTATTTCTAAAAAGTCTAGAAGGAAGGAAAGCGGAGCAGGGAATACGAAGACCATTTTATGGTTTTTTTTTATTGATTAGCTTGCGCTTGACCAATAACTCACCTGATGGTAATCGATGATGTGGTCGACCATGATGCACGCTTTCCTAGAAGAAACCTATTCACTCTTGACTTAAAGAGTAGCCATCAGGAAATAAAGACTCCGGCAGGGAGTTCCACTACTTTGCTGTACGCATAATAAAAGTATTCCCAAAACGTTTGGTGCTTATGGGTAGGATGTCTCTATAATAATTTAATTTAGTAGAACTAGCATGAATGATTAATATAACTACAATCATGTCAAACTTCTTCTTCTTCATAGTCTGTACGCTTGACAGAGCGGTCGTGGTCATCATTTTCATCATGTGCAGTGGGATTTCGGGCTGACATGATTCGCCTCAGGTAGCGACGCCATACCTCTCTGTCGGCTGTGACTCGTGTGCACTCATGCAATGGGCCGTCTACTGCAGATTTGATCTGGTTGGTCCATCGCATGGGCAACCTGCCTCGTGGTGTAATTTTTTCCACTCTGCCGAGGCCCACAAGCCGCTCAATAGAGTCGTTGCCTCTTCGGGACACATGGCCAAAGAACTGGATTATTTGAGCCCGGGCAACAGCCGATTGACGCTGCTTGATGCCGAGTTCTTGGAGAATGGATATGTTGCTACGAAACTCGGTCCAAGACACTCCAAGCATTTTCCTCTGACACATTTCCAGAGCGTGTATTTTTCTCCTCTCAGTTTCCCTCAGAGTCAACTACTCCTTAGGTTACCTGCTTAAGAGGTAGTAGGAACACATTAAAAATATACTAATACATAAATTAGGTAGTTAAAGAGACTTTAACTTTGAAACTATTGTTAAAATAATAAAGTAGCCTACAAGAAGAGCTTTTAAAAATCAAAGTACCTGGCTTATTATTTCTATAAAAAAAATTACTGCGTAACGCATAATAAATTACAATTCTTTTAAATCTTACACGAGCATGAGCAATTATCATAACTCAGGACTTTCCAAAATAAACACGGGCAATTAGCTCGGAGTTTCTCTAAAAGCTTCCAGAAGAAATATCTTTTCCGGTCATAAAACGAAATCGCTTTCGCAATTTTCTCAAATATCTTCGGATAGATAAAGCTGTAAGTTTTCACGAATATCAGAGCGGTGTAAACAGGATTTATTGCCCGATTAATGATCGTAGAATGGTCTTAATCTTTTAACCGTTTAAGTTTGTCGTTTACTTTTATTTAATTTTATTTGACAATTGCTTTTACCAGCGGCTGCTCCCGCTTAAAAGTCGAAAATTATCCCAAAAGATGGAATGTACTACCCAGATAAAAAGTTATACTGCGTGTTAATCCAGGTTATGAACTATCCATTCAGAAGTTTTTGCAGGCAAGAGTATCAAGCATCCATCCATTCGTCCGTCCGTCGAGAATAATAGGATTCGCAGATGCTAGTTATTAGAATAAACAATTACAGCATTGTTAAATTGTCAAGGACACATTGCTTGCAGAACGGATGGCCGTTGGGGCAAAAAGTTCTGGAATGGCGGCCGCGAATCGCAAGACGTTGCGTTGGAAGGCCTACCACCAGGTGGACCGATGACCTGGTGAAGGTTGCGGGGATCAGCTGGATGCGGGAACCTTGCGACCGGTCAATGCGGCGACGCTTGGGAGCTTATGACTTTCGACTGATATGATGATGATGATGGAATTGTCAAGGAATCGACCAGTCAGAAAGACAAAGCATGATTCGAATGCAAAGATGTTCTATGCTAATTTGCCCTCAGATAACACCTTAAAAATTAAAGATAGAGAAATAGCGAATCTAAAGTAAAATTACTCTCTACAAATCGCAAAGATTTTGCTCAATCTTTGCGATTTGTAGAGAGTAATTTTACTTTAGATTCGCTATTTCTCTATCTTTAATTACTACACACAAACTAATTTATACCCCTTCCGGGAATATAGTTGTGAATTACTTTATCCACATCCAAGATCAAGCAACCATAGCGAAATACCCAAAACTAAAACTAATCTTTAGAAGTCTACCCAAGCTAAGAAACTCCTTAGTCACCGAATCAGTTCGCTACGTGATTTTCCGAAGACCGTCGTCAATATGAAGGAAAATTTTATGTCCGAAACGTAAAAAGCGACACGAAAATTCACTCTAAAGTGACATCACCTGCTCTGGGGGTACAATAACTTTGCTTGTATGAAAAATCGGCAGACTGTTGAAGTCTGAGTCACGTTTACGTTTTGTGTTTTGCGTAAGAAAATCTTAACACTACCTTTACAGTTTATAATTTAAATATTGTTCAATCACATATTGTTTCAAATGCAGTCTGTTTATAAGAAAATAAATGATGGCAAATCTAATACAGTAGGTACAGTAGAGTAAATGCAACGATGCAACGTTACTGGCAACATGTTATAGCACCACACAATCATGCTACTCTAATAATGAGACGTAATGATTTTTTTGAGGAACCAGGAGTAAAGCTTTTACCACATCTTATTTGACGACAACGCCAGTGCCAACGTACGACAAGAGCCAGTCAGTCACCGTTACTAGGAACTCAGAACCTTATAGAAATGGAGGTTGGAACAGAATTTCATTAAGCAAACGAGACGCCCGGCTGTCCCATTAAACAGACCTGCAAAATTCCCGTGGTGGTGCATTCGATAACCAGGATTGGCTTCTGTGTGCAGTGTGTTGCAGGGTTGATTTTAATGGTATTTGAAGCTAAAATTTTCACACCTATTTTTTGAACACATTAATATATACTTGACGACCCAGTTGTTTTTCGGCTCAAGTGATGGTGGTGTGGTCTACTGATTTTATCACTTATGTTTCAAGAATTTTGAAGCTAAATAAGGCCGTATAAACAATATTTTTTTTATAACAAGCTTTTTAGTTTACTATCCATTGTCATCTGAACCAAAAGTATATGCAAAATTTGGTTGGTAATAGTTATTTAAAAATTCAGTTGCAAGACATCGAACTAGACAACGAAGTAACAAGAAGAAGAGAGTTAAATAAAAGCTTGTAAAAAGTAATTAGTTTAGAAACAAAATCTCGAATATCTATCAGCCCAAATAAAGCCAATCGTAAATTCGAGACCTTATTGTTTTACAAAGCACGACTGGAAATAAAATGTACAATGTACTTAATAACAGAGAATAATAATGATTGGATGTGTAATTTTTCCTTTTGTTGTATTCCAGCGCCATATATCAGCCAGCATAATTTTCAACAAGGGAAGACACAAAGGAAAAAGAAATAAAAATGCTGATTGTTCAAGCTTATTTATACCCAAATAATCAAGTACACGCAATTGATATGCAAAATCATTCGGCTTCTTATTTTGCCTAAAGGATTTGGCGAATTACACTGAAAAAAATAATTGGGACTGGCGACTTTTCTTTTTTGTTACTTGCAACAAAACAGAGTTTTGCTATTTGTTATTTTTTTTTTTTTTAAAGTTAGCTTAAATTTAAAGTTACAAAACATGCCCGTCAAAAATAAACTGTTTTTTTTTATAAAAAATTAAAAAGAACCTGTAATAAAATAATAACAAAACGAATAATTAGTAAATAGCAAATCAATGTTTGTTGCTAGTAACAAAGAAAGATCACAAGTCCAATTTTTTTTTTTTTCATTCTAAGCCAAGGATATACTTGCGTAGAATGGGGGACCCAAATCAGCGCCATATACAAAATCTCGATACAGAATTACGGAAGTGACATTAGTGGAGCAGAAACAAGTCAACAATACTTGTTTGTTTGAGTTCGAGCCGGATCGAAGAGGATTCAAAGGGAAAAAATCAGCCGCGTAGAAAATTGGGACCTCGGCACACTTGAGTGTGGGAAAATAATCTACTTTTAACGTACAAACACTGTATTGATTGGCTGGGGAGATTTGGTTATTTTTGGAAAGAATTGTCTTTATTTGTGGCTGATAAATTGTACCAACATAAAGAATAATTTTAGCTTAAAGGATGGTACAAACCAAAGCGGATAAGTAAAATTATTTCTATCGACACTTCGAAATGAAATCTTTAAAAAATACTTTCGTAAGTACCAATTTCTTGCGTTATGGACACCGACTTCCAAAGCTAAAGTTATTTTTCACTTTGTAGTTTTTTATTTGGAAGTCGGTAGTATTTTTTTGCAAAAGGTTTTTTTATTTTTCACTTCTTAGTTGTACCTACCTTGCCTATTAAGTTTTTTAGTGTGGTAACTATAATGCCAGAATATATTACCCGAATATCATGAAACTTGAACATAACTGGTGAATTGAGAGATCTGCGTACCCCTTAAGAGCGTACTGGCGTGATGTTGTGATGTTGTGCTATGAAATGGTATGAACAATAAACAGACATGCGATTGCAGCAATCCCGAGAGATCTGCTGTTATTTATTAAAGAGTTCTGATGTATATCTTCAAAGTTCTTCATCAGATTTTCACCAAATTAAAATGGGACCAATTTCGGAACAATATTTTCTAAATCGGTCCACAATTGACGGAGATATCGGTGAAAAAAAAAAGTCGAACATAGAACCTCCTCCTTTTTGGTAAGTCGGTTAATTAATAATTCAATGGGGATTTTAACAGAAAAATTGTTTTTTGACCTGATGAAAGATAAATAAAAAAACTGTAAATTTTATTGATTTGGTAAAGCTTAAATAACGTGTTTGATAATCTCACTGACGTACTAAATAGAATTATCATTTTGTACACAGGGAGCATCTCTATTCTTTGCCTTTTGAGATACTAGATTCTGCCAACGGCATCGCTCACGTGATAGTCGGACATTATCCCAAGGGAACATACTCTGGGGTATAAAAACTATCCTATGTCCTTCTGCAAGTCAAATCTGTTTACGCGTGTAAGCGTAGCAAATAGACAGACAGAGTTACTTTGATGACATCTTAATTATAACCAAGCACAAAAATCACAGACATTTTACCATTCATTCTGAAGCCAAACAAATGACGATTATTCTTCCTTACAACCTAATTCCCAAGCTAAAAGCTAATATATATCGTTTAAAAGCGCAGAAAGTGCAGTGCTATACGTTTCCCCTCCCTCTAAAGTTTAATTCCCATCTGTATACAGCTCACCTTAAATTTGCAGTCGCATCACGTCGTCGCCCGCGGTCTTCGTCTTTTGAAATATTAACTCCGACCAATTTATGCTGCCCTGGTACCCCAGTCGGTGTAACTGATACGGTTATTTCTTTGGTTTAAAATTGTTAACTTTATTTGTCAGGCTGTCAAGGTTAACTACAGGGTTGAACCCCTGAGGTTATTGGTTGAGGCAGGTTTAACGGTTTCAGAGTTTTATTAAATTTTATAGCAAAATAAACCTTATGAAAACACGTTTTATCAATATTATTACCATTAATATACCGTAGCAAGTAAAAGATTATAATCATAATAATAAATAAATTACCTATATTAAAATTATAAAGACGTAAAATTGTTCGTTTGTTTTCAATGAATAATCTCTAAAATTCCTGCTCCGATTTTTAAAATACTTTCACAGATAGAAAGCTACACTATCGCCCAGTGTCCTATGCTTACTTTTCATCCCGAGAACATAAATGGTTCTTAGGGTTGCACTAGTCAATTATTCTTCCATACAAAAGTAGTCAAAAGCGATGACTCCAATGTTTGACGATGTACATCGTCGTACGTTCGTGTACGTTCAAAATAAAAAAAAAACAATTTGTCTCATTATTATCTGGCCCTGTATGGAAACAAAAGTAAAAAAAACATATTGAAAGTTATTGGCGTCGAAATTTCCATATTTCAACACTAATTTTAACACATCTTCGGGCTGAAATAAATACCATTAGAAAAAAGAAAATTGCAAAACAGCCACCATACAGGGATAGATAAGTAGTTCAACAATGTAAATAATTTTATTTTGAAAATATACATTTAGTCGTTTTTCCATAATATCTAGACTCCCAAATGCCTGTTTATAAAGCGCTCATCACACCATCTATCTCTTTCGCACGTGTTGTCGGATGAGATAACATGCATTTTAACCCCGCGCACAAAATAGATCATGCCGTCGACTAGGGCAACCTAAAGGGACGGGACTGAATCCGCGGCATAAAAACTAGTTGAATATCAATTCGTCATCATCCGCAGCCTGACTTCACCCACAATTGGGCATAAGCCTCTATTTTCTTTTGCCAGTACTCACGTTCCTGTGCCACATCAATTATTTTACTAATATTAGGTACTGAATATTTTTTATAACATGTATTCAAAAACATTCTCGGATACAAATTCAATTACATCGATGATCGCTGGAATCCACACGAAACTGTCGTAATATATACCTAATGTAAGTCTGTGAATAGATTTTATATTGAAAATACTGTAACAATGACGAATGAGCCATAAAACGAATTTCACAAAATATAATATTTTTCTTTATTCACAACATTTCGACGTAACTACATCAAAAATTCCTATTCCACCTGATTGCTTACGTATTGAACAAATTATTGAATCAAATAACTGAAAAATATATGAGAAAAGAAACGAATTGATTGTTGTAGTTCTATAGAAAACTTTAGATACTTGGGATCATTTGTTTTTCATTTAGCGTTTACAACATTCAGCCTTATTTACTGCCAATAAAAATAAACTGATCAGCAAATTCTTAATTAAAAATTTTCCTAGCAAAATTTGAATTAAGAACCATCAAATTTTTTTTTTTTTTTTTTTGAATGTCTTCCATATAGTTTAATTCAATCCGTTTAATAACATCCTGGCAGCCACGAAAGCCATTAAAGCGAGAAATTGAATTTGTCTTCCATACACTTTCCATCCTAACTTATCTTCCAGTAAATAAGAGCATTAAAACTGGGACATGTGATATAATAGTAGTAATAAAAGCGACATTATTGATTCCATCAGCGTGTATCTAATATGGACTGTCGTAAACCAACTTGACATATAAAATGTCGAACAGAATCGTAACTTCTGTTTTACTGCAAATATATTTATGCAACTTTTTACCGTATGGCTGTGACCGACATTAAGGTAAACCCCTTTTTTAATAGATTATGTGCCATGTTTATTGGGAAGACCAATGTTCGGTCGACCAAAAAAGTCGAGAGAGCAAATTTGAAAATTATTTTATTTTTATAGGGGTGGTGAATATTTTTTGCTAATATTTTGCCGGTATGTATTTTATTGATGTTGAATAGGCTCTTGGATAATACCAATTAAGTGAAATATAATTTTTTAATAATTAAAATCGAAATAATGAGGTCACACTTTGAAAGCTTGGTAATAAATCAGTTTTTTTTTAATTATTGATAGGCTCACGCTTGACCACTGATGGTAAGCGATGATGTTGTCGACGATGTAGCACGCTTACCTAGAAGAAACCTATTCACTAGTTATTACCCGGGTTACGCGCGTATCTTGTATTTTTGTAATATTCTTTATTACCTCATATCTTGCAAACCTCTAGACAGATTTATATAATTAAGAAATCATTAGATTGGTCTTCACCATTAACGTTAAAAAAATGGCGGCTTTTGGGCGCCATATTTTGGGGGTCTGAAATCCATCGAGTGGGATAGGTATCAAAATGAAGGGTTTTAAGAGGTGATTACAAAAATATAAACCACCTATTTGTTTACAAGAAATTTGAAAAAAAAATGATAGCAAAAAAGTTGTAAATAAAAAAAGTTGATTTAAAAATAAAAAGCCCGATTGTTTAAGAAGCGAACTACAGTTGGAAGATAAGTGGTTAGCCAGCTCGTGAATATGTATTCTCCGACTGCACAGTCGGGTTCTAATTTTTTTATTAATTTTACCCTAAACAAGTAGCAAAAAGGCCTTGCAGATTGTATCTCAAGTAATAACTCAGTCTAAACCCTAAACCAAGGAACAGAATTATAAAATGACCCAAACCTTCCTTATCAAATTATTAAGTAACACGACGATATTTTTTTTTTTTTTTTTAGTTTCGACGGGCTGTTTCCGCAACTCCACGACCAAGCGCGTATTTTGCGTACGGGTGGGATTCAGTCACATCATTCGATCCACCCCAGCTCCTCGAGGAAGGCCAACAGCGCCCTGGTGCTGCCGACGATCTCCTGCAGGGTACCTGGGTTGCCGAAGTATTTGGCCCTGTAGCCAGCGCTTACAGGGCAGCTTAGGAGTAGGTGTGCTGCCGTCTCTTCCTCCACCATGCAAGCTCTGCAGAGTGGGCTGTCCGTGATACCTAAGACAAAGAGGTGCTTATTAAAGGTCCCATGTCCAGTGGTTACGGCTGTGACAGCTCGCAACTGTGGCTTAGTTAGTCGTAGGACCCTTTTCGTGAAACGGCCATCAATGAGGGGTAGTGCCTCCTTGGCCTGCCTACATTCGCTATGATCCATCCATAGCTTGCTGTGTTGATCCCTGGTGCGTTTTCTTACCAGACCGCGTAGGTACCCGAAAGGTAAAGGCACTATGGGCTCCGGGCCCACCGGTGCCATATTTGAGCCTCTACGGGCGAGCTCATCCGCAGCGTCGTTCCCTCGGGAGTCGCTGTGTCCCTTGATCCATTGAATGGTTACTTTATTGTGCATACCGACCTGGTTCAGGCGCCGATGACACTCGTAAGTCAGCCCTGAGTTGACTGTGTGGCTGTTTAGTGCTTGCAGGACGGCCATGCTGTCCGAAAGTATACGTATAGGGAAGTCCTTTACCTCCCTCGTCAGGACCGTAGAGGCCGCCATGGAGATGCCCAAGCATTCGGCCTGGAACACCGTGTTGTGGATCCCCAGTGGTGTGGCTAAACGGATATTTAGGTCCTCCGAGAAGACTCCTGCACCCGTGCCTGTACCTGTTTTGGATCCGTCCGTGAAGATCCGCAGTTCATCGGGGCGTAACCCCTCGCAGCGGTTATCCTCGTGTAACTGGATTCTGTATTTTTTATCAAAAATGACTTTCTTGGGTATGCGGTCATTAATGGCTCTAGTCAGTGGGATTTCGCGGTGGAGACCCTCTAGTAGAGCGGTGTGTTGAGTCTCTCGCTTACCCCAGAGACCCAGTGCCTTTAGACGCACTGCTGCCATCGTCGCTTCCTGCTGTATAAACAGATGCAGAGGGGAGAGCCCCAGCATAGCCTCGAGCGCTGCGGTCGGCGTAGTCCTCATGCAGCCCGTTGTCGCCATGCAGGCCAGTCTCTGCATACGCTGTAGCTTGTTCACGGCTGTAGTTAGTTTAGTGCGAGGCCACCAAACCACAGCCCCATAGGTGATCATGGGCCGAATCACCGCACTGTACAGCCAGAGTATTATCTTAGGGGATAGGCCCCACTTCTTACCTATCATTTTCCTGCATTGCCAGAAGGTGATGCAGGCCCTGTCTAACTTATTGTCTAAATGGCTGCTCCAGTTCAACTTACTGTCAAGAATGACTCCCAAATACTTGACCTCGTTGGAAAGCTGGAGCTCTGTATCGAACAGCTTAGGCAGGCGGTAGGGGCCTAGTGCCCTTTTCTGGGTGAACATGACCAATTCAGTTTTAGTAGGGTTTACTGATAGTTCATACTCCCTGCACCATCGCTCCACTATACGTAGTGCTTGCTGAGTAAGGTTGCAAATTGTACCAGTCACCTTCCCAGGTACTAGGATTGCGAGGTCGTCTGCATAACCTATCATTAAGGAACCCACGACGATCATTAAGGAACAGCAAATGACTCGAAAGTAATTTGTGAGACGCTTTAGAAGCCGAATCTGGGGTTCATAAATCATAGTATGGTTATTCGAAATCTTTGAAAAGTGGCCATCCTTGAATTCCTTCGCATGATAATGGTTCTAAAAGTACTTAATTTGTAACAAAAATGATAAACATTAACAAAATTCGAAAACTAAGGGCAGGGAAGAATAGGACAAGAAATCGTAATACGCCGAACGCCCACTTGCTTCTCTTTGGACGATCCATCGATAAGCGCTGACGCCGTGATGGATCAGCCAATATGGAAGAATTAAATTAAGAGTTAAATCTGACATACAGGCACATTTAGGAGTTATGGATATGATATAATCTCCTTTGGTTAGTTCCGACCACTGTTTGGTGAAGTCTGTATCCGTCTACTCTCCGCCAGATCCCAGCCCAAGAGGCACCCCGGCGGATTTGGCGGTACAAGTCAGCAGATTGGGATAGAATGCGATATTTCCTCGCATGCTATTCTTGGCGGCCTGCTTGCTTCTATCTACTATCATCCATCGTTATGCGCTGACGCCGTGACGGATGTGTTGCACCAGTGGTTAGAATAATACATTCCATTCGCTGATGTAACGGTGGCTAGCGTTGACCGACCATAGTTTGGTGCCGAGTGCAACCGCACCGACGCGACGACGCGACCCATAGTTGGATCGACGCTCAAGTGCGCAAGTTTGTAGTATTGTGCTGAACAATAAGCGCCCGACATACCTAAAAGACAACGACATCCTTAGTGATCGCCAAAATCGGTCAACTGGGGATCTTCTAGTTTATGCCAGTCACATCTGAAATGAGGCCATCGAGGGGCACGGTGAAGCGTTTGCTGTCTCCCTTAAAATCTCGAAGGCTTTTATTACGGTCTGGCAGGAGAGCCTTATTGGTAAGCTCCCTTCCTTCGGTCTGCGTAGTGGTCTGTGTGACTGGATTGCAGACTTCCTGAGGGATCGGTCCATGCGATGGTTATCGTGCTCGTCCGGTCAGTTATGTATTAACGCCGGAGTCCCTCAAGGTTCGGTGCTCTCGGCAATATTGTTCTTGCTGCACATTAATGAACCTGCTAAAACCTGAAACCTTTGGGTATGCAGACGAAAATACTGTTGCTGAGAGATACGTGTCCTACGCATGGGCTACTGGGCCTCAGATCTAGTCTCTCCGGGACGCCATGGTTGAGCGCTTGAACCTGTCTTTGAATATAGTCTCCGAATGGGGCGATGCCAGTTTTAATGCTGCTAAGGCATGTCTTTTTTTTTAAAAAAAAGGACAATTTCTACCCGGCTCCATCTTTCCGTGGTGTACCTTCTCGAACTTCTTAGTGTTACATTGACATAGACCTTAAATTTTGGTCAATTCATTAAGGTAAAGGCTGTAGGTGAGACGGTACTTCACACCTGAACATCTGCTCAACTTGTATAAAGAGCAAGTTCGGTCATGCAAGGAGTACTGCTCTCACCTCTGGGACGGATCTGCCAAATACCAACTTGATGCACTTAAGTCGATTGACAAATGGGCCAAGAGGCTTATCGGCAAAGATGAAATAGTCGACTCAAAGCTGCAGAGCCTTGAAGATCGATGGATGCAGAGTCGCCAGCCTGTCGGTTATTTATAGGTTACATTTCAGGGGAGTGTGCGATGACACTGCACAATTAGATTCCGCCTAGCCCTTTCCATCATTGGACTAAAAGACGTACGGCAATGCGCCATCGGCACATGGTGGACATCCCACCCATACGCACAAAGCGATTTGCGAATACTTTCATTATGCGTACAGCTAAGGAATGGAATTTACAACCACATTATTGATTAACATCAGGTGAGATAGTTGTCAATCGTGCTTGATATCACAAAAAAATAAAAATTTATTTGACCCGTACATGGTTTTTATCAGTCAACCTGTCCCACTACTGGGAAAAGGCCTACTCCATTCCTTCTATTTCTCTTCATGTTATGCTTCTTCACACCAATTCTCGAGGAATTCATCCAAGAAGTCCCGCCATCTTCTCAAGGGGTCCAGTCTTGCAATATACGGACCCACAGATATGACGGCATATTTTGGTAGACATGGACTACCCAGGCCCAATTCCAGATTTGCTGCTTTTTGAGCTACGTCAGTAATTTGTTTGTTCTAGAGCGCAGTGTGGTTATTCTTATAATATCAGACAGTTTACTAACTGAATATGCTTTCACCCTTCGATGAAGAATACACTAGATTCCCGGTCAGCGCTTCAAAAACGGGCGGTTGTGGCACTATTTCAAATTAGTATGGTCCAATCATAGCCAACATTAATATGTTGAAAATGCCGCAAAGTGCGTTCAAAAACTGTGCAAATAACCACCGTATCACCTTGTTTTTGTAAGGAATATGTTTTATCGGTAAGTTTATATCATTTTGTGTTTTTCATAAAGTAAAAACCGTAATAGATAGTAAATATGAATCAATTACCAAATATTATGATTGTTTGACCAACGTTTGCGTTCAAATAGCGAACGCGCCAACTATTGTAACAAACATCGACTGTTCTGGAACAGAGAATGCATAGAGTAGTTTGTAAAGCTTTTTTTTAGCTTTCCTAATGATCCATAGAAAACGAAATGAACCCCAAAATTTCCTACATAGTGATTTTAACCTTATTGCTGAAATTTTAAGTTTTATTTTATAATAGATATTTTTGTACCTACATATTACCTTTTTTATAATCTTTAGACCCGCGTTTGACCACTATCTCGGCTGATGTTAAGCGATGATGTGGTCTAGTCTGACTTTTAATTTTTAAGTTTTCAAGCAACCCCTACCCTACCTAACTTCCTACCCTACCTAACTATCCTACCTACCTAATCTAGCTATCTGCCCAAATATATATATATATATTTTAAATTGTCTCTTTATTCGAGCGAACAAAACAAAAAAATAATTATTCAAATCGAGCCAGCCGTTTTTGAGTTTTATCGAGACCAACGAACAGCGACTGATTTTTATAATATAGATAGATAGGTAGATAAGTGTGTGTGGCCATTTGAGCGACTTTTTTTCGTTTCAGATTCTTATTCTGGTATTTTTATAGATCGATGATATAAAAAAAAGAATTGAACATTTCGACTCCACTCTATCCTTGTCCAAGCACCGAGCTCGAAAATAAATTTTGAAAATTCGAATTTCGAATTGTTTTTTTGGCACATTGTAATTTAGACTTTAATACTTGCATGTAAGACTAAATTTGTATTGAGCTCATAATTGTTTTATTGCTTTCTACATAGTTTTGTGAATGCAACTTTTAACATTGCACTTAAGGTTGAATTTGCATTAAAGTATATTTATCTTAAGTAGAATTCTTAGAATTACCTAAACACAATTGGCGTCAGTTTTAAAGATAAGTTATGTATGGGATCCTATATCTAGTGTATTCTTCATCAAAGCTTTCACCACAAACAAAGTACCTACTAAAGTAGATAAATCAGTTTACAATTACGTACTTTAATTGAAAACATAATTACATCGCTAGCCCGTTTGTTTATTGTAACACAAACTACAGAATTTGGTACATTGTGTACATCAATATTGTACAAAGTTAGTTTGTTCCTATTGACGTCACTCCGAGTATAATGAGGCAAAGTTTAATAATTGAATGAAAGCGTGTCGAGTAAACTTGTGATGTTGTTACGAAATATTGGGTATTAGCTGTAGTAAACAGTTGGTTTTGGTAACAGGTTTTTTATGTCATCCTTTGTTTACAGGATAGAACTCAAAATCGGTTGAACGGTCATTAAAAAGAGTTGTAAACATGTCTAATGGTATTTCAAATGGAGTATAGATAACTGTATGAAACTAAATCTGTATGAAAACTAAGCGAGCCACTGTTTCACACACAATTTAAATAGTTATATGTGCAATAAAAGAGCAAAGTTGGTTTTTGCTGCAAGTGTTGATTTTGAATCCCGAGTAAGCGAAGGATTCTAGTTTAGAATCCTGAGTGCTGGGTGAGGTGCTGAGGTGAAAAACAAATTTACTTACCAATGAAAGAAAACATTTCCAATGCCTCTATCAACACTTTCTATACAGTCTTTACAGCTCAACATGGCAAATCCAGGCATTTTTTCTAGATTGCGTTGGATTTCCGGTGGCGATAATGCTAAATCGAAAGCTTAGATTGCGATCATTGATCGCAATTTTACATTCATATTTCATTTCATAAATTGTAACGTTACGTTTTGCTTAACTGTAAACTCAGTTGACCAAAACGTAAGCCACGTTAATAATAAAGGAAACAAAGGCCGGCTTCGTACGATGTGCCGTTGTATGAGGTCGTCAGCTAGGCAGGCAGCAGGACAGACAGGAACTCTAAGTAGTGAAGGGGCAACCGCAGACCAGGGCGGCGTGGCACGGTGCGATGGGACGGCTGGTGGAGTGCTACTCGTACCGCGTGATGTGGGCCCTCGTGTCCAGCGTGCGCACCCTGCGCGTACTGCTGGAGAGCGCGCGCGCATTCTGCCGCGCCGCTGAGGACCTGACTGCCACAGTTCATACACGACGTGCCAGTCTGGCACATCTTGTTATTATAAGCAGTAAAAGTACACTTATGAGACCAAATGTGATTTATTTATAGTTTTGTGAGATTTATATAACTCTTTCACAACTGAATTCATTACAATTTAAGAGTTTTCAGATAAGATAGTACTTTGTAATTCCAGGCTAAAATATGTCCTTCAAATTTCGCAATCAAAAACAAACTGAAAAAAAGCCGTCGCCCGTTTTTCCCTCGTTCTGTCATATCTTCTAAATTTCAAATTCAGATCTCAACTAAGAAATCAAGACCAGAACGAATACAAAACGGTTTACAGAGGGGGCGCTGCCCTTATTATAATGTACAACTAGTTCAAGGAAGGTCTAGTCCATGGTATGTTATGTCTATGGCTTAAGAAAATAAAATAGACAGACATACGTCAGATTAGATGAAAATGTCATAAAGACAAAGATTTTACAAATTAGCAACATAAATTAAGTTGAAGATAGGGCTTCAACTCGGGGATGTCATTGTCAAGTCAACTTATGGCGGCAATTTTTTTTTTGTCTTATTTTGATTTTAAGAGTTTTTCACTATAGAGTTGATAATTTTAGTCTTTCTTTGGTAGTGTTGTTGGGTTAGCAGTTAGTTTTATTGGTATTACGAGTTTTCTTGAGTTAAGTGTTTTTATTAGTGTGAATTTCAAACAAGATTTTTCTTGGTGTTTGTGTTCTAACATCCAGGGTTTGTATGAATCTATTTCTTTAATAGATTTAATTTTTTCAACCGGTATCCGTCATGGATAACAAGAAACCCCCTGACCCTCCCGATCCCTTTGATTACAGTCCGATTCTAACCATTACTCTCCCCGATGACAAAATTGATAACGCTATGGACTCCGAATCTGCGCAAAGAAAAAGACCCGCATGCTCGCCCCCCGCTACTCCTATCAATCCTCCGAAACAATCCAAGCATACGATAGGCAGACACACATACAACTCGAGAGATAACGCACCATATGTAGTTCACGTGTCCTTAAAAGATGGACAGACATCTGGCACTGTTCTACATCCTGTTAAGTTTGGTATGTTCCTCACAAATAATAACTTTGCTAATGTTATTCTCGGAAGCTTGAAACGTTTGGGGCGAAATAGACTCGCAGTAAGTTTTAAGACTCACCTGGATGCAAACAGTTTTCTAATAAGCCCAATACTGACATCCCATGGATACATTACTTCTATCCCTATATATAACGTTACGCGCATGGGTCTCGTCAGAGACGTACCTATCGAGTGGACAGAGGAAGAAGTCATTGAAAATATCAGGGTTCCCACTGGATGCGGTCCAGTAATTAAGGCTAGGAGAATGAACCGAAAGGTGAGTTCTCCGGGTGTTACTGAGTGGAAGCCCACTTATTCTTACCTTTGATGGCCAAGTTTTGCCAAATCGTGTATATTGCTTCTACTCTACTCTCCCAGTTGAAAAGTATATGTACCCAACTATTCAATGTTTCAACTGTTGTCGTTTTAGTCACACACGCACTGTATGTCGCTCACAACCACGCTGATTTAAATGTGGTGAAGACCACCTAGGTGATGGCTGCCAAGTCCCCACTGAATTTGGCTTTTGTGTTTCCTGCTCTGGAAGTCACTATGCCACCGACAAGTCTTGCCCGGAGTTGGGTCGGCAAAAAGGAATAAAAGCACTGATGGCTGAGAAATCAATCTCTTATGCAGAAGCAAGTCAGGTATTCCCACAAGTTTCAAGATCGTATGCTGAAGTAATTAGATCATCTCCAAAAACCAAACCTATAGCCAGTCCTCTTCTGTTCCCCAGATCAACTCCCAAACTCCAAAATCACACCGCAAAACTGTATTAATCAAACCAAAATCCCATGCGCCCCTGTCACCTAGTTATGATAAGCAAGCTCACCAAGCCCTTATTCAAGATTATTCATTCACTCCTGTCCAAAATGGTGGTGCTTACCCTCGGGCAAGTACTAACAGTCCTATTTCTTCAGAAAGTATTTTAAATATTATATCATTAACTTACTTTCATTTACACACACGTACCTCTTTGCACCGCAGTGTAACTACTAAACAGCGGTTACTTATGTGGTTTGTGTTTAAAATATAATATACTACACTGGCTGCCCATTTCCCCAGCTCAAGTCCCAAAGGTGCCATTCCCACTAAATTCTGTAAAAGCTTCGCTACTCTTGCTCACATGCTTGCCATTCCGAAATACCAGAATGTGTACTTACTTGTGGCCTCAAGTGTAATACCGAACTCACTGAATTCTGAACTATACTCATAATGTTTAAGGTTTAGATTCCTTTGGCAGTAAAATTCAGAATACTTTTGTTTAAACAAGGAGTTTCGATATAATATGCGTGGTGGTTATGAAATCATAACCAGTGTGTGTTAAGAAGGTTAAGAAGATCAATTTTACTTAATTATCATGTTTTACAAGGCTCTTATTGTGATGAATGGGATCTGAAGAGCTTCCTAATTAAGTAATTTTCTTTTTCTTTTTAGCATTAATAATTTTGATTAATTATTATAGTTACTGACTTCAAAGCTGATTAGTTTGTTTTAATTCGATTTAAATTTTAGCTAAATTAGGTATGCCTGATGGTAAAGTTAGTTACTAATTAGACATTCTATCTTTAGCTAAAATCTGTACGTTTGTTGAAAAATGTAAAATCTTCAGTCTCACAATTTTATTTTCGTAGTATGTTAGTTACAATCTGTATGTTTGGTGTCAGACTACCAAACGGCTTTCACCGGATTTTCGTTTTGCAAACACGACAGCCTAAACCTCGCTACAGTGTGGAATAGTAGGAGTACGACGAAAAGCTAACCGCGATTCTCAAAAATGTAGTGAAACTGTTAGATACGAATCTGTCTCTTAAAATAACTTTTACGAGTTTCCGAAAAGATAGGATCATTTTATTAGACTCGACACATGATGATAATTTTGTTTAAATATCCTATTTGCAATTAAATATTATAAATGTTATAGTTTTGATGTTTAGATATTTGGATGACTCTTAAAATATAATCGTCAATAGCCTAATGGATCCGAACAAATTTTGGCCCACAGTTAGACCACGACCTGAACAAGGCAACAGGATACGTCTATCCCGTATACGTATCCTGTTGCTTCTTTCAACTTTTACTTTTTCATGCGATTATTTCGCGAGAGAAGCCGCTGTTATAAGCTAGTAAGATTTTATCAGACAGGCCTTAGAGTACACCTTTCTAAATTCGAACTTTGTGCCGTAACCTTTTCATATCATACAGACTTGACTGAAGGTTAATTAGAAAATTAATGTTTTCATAGTAAATATAATACACACTAAGTTAATATAATAACGTTAATACTGTCTCATTACGATGAGCAAACAATGAGTACATCAACTGTATTAATATTGGCGGCAAATTGTAATATAAATAAGTAATTATGTCAAATCCGTGCTGCTCTACGGGTGCGAAACGTCTTCGCCAACCGCTGTCTTCATCACATTCTCGGCATTTACTGGCCCGAAAATATTTCCAACAGAAATCCCACGGGAGCCCGATCGACCACCAGATCAAGCGTCGCTAGTGGAGATAGATTGACCACAAGCTACGAAAGGGACCTCTTCATACGTAACATTACATACCCAAGCAAGCTCTGGACTGGTATCCCCAAAGGAAAAGAAAACGTGGTCGTCCCCGTCAAACATGGCGTCGCACCGTGTTGGTAGAAGCGACTAGCATCGTAATGACGTAGAGCGAGGTGAAGCGCAAGACTGATTGCGATGGAGGACACCTGTGGACGCCCTTCGCCCCATCTAGGGGTCACAGGACATTAATTCAAGTAAGTCAATACTATCTAATTACGTTTGAGCTAACAATGAAGACTTCTACTGAATTAATAATGGCGGCTAATCGTTATATACATAAGTAATCATGTATGATTATTAATGATGTGAGTATTACATTGATATCTACGCCATGTTTGGTTCCCATGGGGCTATGGTTGTATGAATAGTATGTTGTGTATGTTTGCAAAATAAATGTGAAAAAATAAATGAAAAACTTTTAACTTAAACTTACAAGCCGATGGTAAATTCCAATACAATCTTTCCTTCCCAATTAGAAGATGAAATTCTCACTAATTCTTCCTTAAAGCTTCTACTGTAGGGACGAGTATGTAAGTAGGTAAGATGATACTTTATAATGTAAGGTGTAAAAAAGAAGTCGTACGCGATCATTCCTGTGTGTAGATTTGTCTATTAATTAAAGTGAATACATGTGGATTTAGTATCTATTGTTTTATTGAGACTCTACAGACGGTCTTCTACAGACTGTATTTTGGCGAGTGTGCTCATGAACTCCACGACCTCATCCCACCGGCCCCCTTCTACCATCGGACATCTAGACGCACTTCAAGTTACCATCCTCACTTAGTTGCTATTCCATCAATTCGCACCAAGCGCTTCCAAACATCCTTCATAATGCGCACTGCAAAAGAGTGGAACTCACTGCCTGCGTCTGTGTTTCCGAAAGCATACAACCCGAATCTCTTCAAAGTTAGAGTAAACAGGCTTCTTCTGGGTAAGCTCACTCCATCGTCGACTTTGCCTCTGTCACCACTGACCTAGACTAGAGTCAAGAGCAAACCCATCATAAATAAATAAAATAAAACAGACACTACTCCTAAACTACAATATTTCAACCTAGCCGTTGTAGCGTTACGTTTAGCTCAGAGGGAGCGAAACGTAAGCCACGTTAATAAAATAAAAGAAGTAATTAAAATAAAGAAAAAGGATATAAACTGAGGGACCGGCTTCAGACATCGTTGGTTGTTAGCGTTCGACAGCTAGGCAGGCAGCAGGACGGACGGGTACTCTTCTCTGCTCGAGGTATGCAGGTGGTGATCAGGTAACTCGACGGCAATCGGATAGGCAGGCTGTAGATTAGGGCAGGCAATCGGATAGGCAGGTAGGTGGATGAGTAGACAGCAGGAATCTGCGCGTGCTGAAACGGGCGCGCTGTGGCCGCGCGAGTCTGAAGACCTGTCTGCTACAGCTCATACACCAAGTGTGGTAGGTAGGCAGTAAGGAGCGTCGGGGATCGGACTGTGGCGTTACACGCCGTATATGCGCAGGTAAACGGTAGGTATGAAGGCTGGCAAATTATACACAGTATAACACTATATATATTTATATATATATATTAAAATTAGAGCACTTCAGATAATATTACACAAGCCGTAAGTATAATAGTTTAAAGACTTTCAGATTCGATCGTACATTAAGTAGTATTCCGTAGTCCACCGACTTTCGGCGTTCCGTCCAGATTCAAAACTAAAAATTGATGCCCGTTTTTCTTCGTTCTGTATTCTATCTAAATTTCAAATTCAAATTTAAATTAAGAAATAAAGACCAGAACGAATAAAAACGGTTCACAAAGGGGTCAGTCTATGCTACCCTTATAATAATGTAAACCTAGCTTAAAGGAGGTTTAGTCCATGGTACCTATGTTACGGTCTATGGTTTTAAGAAAAATAAAATAGACAGACAGATGTCATGTCAGATGAAAATGTCACAGTAGAAAAATATTGCAAGAATTACAAAAAATTAAAGCTGAGAAAATAAAAAGGATATAGATAATAAAACGGTAGGGCTTCGCACGACGTGGGCAGCTATCCAGGCAGCAGCTCGGGCAGGAAGTCGTGGAATGCCCGAGGTAGGCAGGTGAGCAGCGGACAAGCAGACAGGTGGTAGCCAGATAAGCGGGTAATCGGGCAGGTAGGCAGTGGAGTAGGCAGCAGGATGGAATCAGGTAGGATAAACAGGCAAACAGGTAAGTACGTAGGCTCCAAGGGATATGGAGGCCGGCTATGGCTCAATACACCAAACAGCGAGGCCTTTGATGCCAAGAGATGACCGTTGAGGGTGTTTCCATGAAATAATGCTCTCGAGATCCACACAAAATATATTTAATTGGGGCACTTCAGATAATAATAGTTTTACATAAGCTGATAATTCATAGTTTAGAGTTTTCCAAGAGTTTCCAGATCAGAAAATACACTTGGTATCATTAAGTAGTCAACCGACTTTCGGCGTTCCGTCCAGATTCAAAACTAAAAATTGACGCCCGTTTTTCTTCGTTCTGTATTCTATCTAGATTTCAAATTCAAATTTCAATTAAGAAATAAAGACCAGAACGAATAAACACGGTTCACAAAGGGGTCAGTCTACACTACCCTTACAATAGTGTAAACCTAGCTTAAAGGAGGTTTAGTCCATGGTACCTATGTTACGGTCTATGGTTTTAAGAAAAATAAAATAGACAGACAGATGTCATGTCAGATGAAAATGTCACAATAAAAAAATATTGCAAGAATTACAAATTATCAATATAATTTAAGTTTCAGATATTAAAACAATCAGATTTAACTAAAAGTATGCTTTTCAGATGATAACAAAAGAAAGAAAACATAAAAATTAATTACAAAAGTTGATAAAATATCAAAATATATGAAGGTATGGTTTGTATAGTGTTATGAATTGTAAATAGTGTTAAAAAAATGTGGATCTGTAAATCAGAACACCACACCGTTGAGACTGTAGGACTGTGGATTTAAGGCTGGAAGAAGCTGCGGTGTAAGTCACTAAATACATTATTTGAATTTTTTACTATAGTCAGAATTTTAATTCGATTCCAGATTTGACATTAGCTACTGTCATTTTGTGAAATAATGATACCACATATAATAGTGTAGTGATGAACACAAAAATCGATAAACAATCGAAAAACAATCGAAAAACAAAATAAGCTGGAAAAAAGCTGCCATTCAAGATTGGCTTTTCAATAAAAATATTCATTACGAACCAGATATGGTTAAAGCTACGCTTTTAGAACTGATTCCACATAACGAGTCTTTTAATAAGTACGCTGTAGACGAAATGGCAGCACAACATGGGATCACGGTTTTAAGACTGCCCCCTTACCATTGCGAGCTAAACCCTATCGAATTGATATGGGCGCAGGTAAAGGGGCATGTAGCTCAAAATAATAAAACTTTCAAATTGACAGACGTGAGAAATTTATTTCTGGTAGGCATTCAAAAAATTACGGCTACCGAATGGTCTAAATGCGTATCCCATGTTGTCAAAGAAGAGGAAAACATGAGTAGGCTAGATATGTTAATTGACAATAACACAGACACATTTATAATAAATGTTACAGAAAGTGACAGCGATAGCGATAGCGATGACGGCGACAATATATAAAATAAATTATTACCATAATACATCTATCTGTTTTATTTGTCATGTTCCTTCATGATCACATTTTTTTATTTATTTCACACACAATTATAAAAGAAAAGTCTCAGATCGTTAATTAATCGTCAAAACTAAATTATCGGTTCAGAAATATTTAATTTCCTGGTATACTTAGTTTACGAGAGTAAAATTATAAACGAGAAGAATCGATCCGGAAATATTCCATTTCCATATCGAAGAATTTTGCAACGTCACTATTTAGTACTTGTCATAACGTTGCAACACTGAAATTGTCAAATCTGGAATCGAATTAAAATTCCGAGTATAAGTAGGAAGAGATGAAGAAATATGAAGCGCCCAATTACTACGGACTCTAGGCTAAAGTAGCAAGCAGTAAACTTAAATTGAAACTGCTACTCAGAAATAAAATCATAACGAAAAATTCACACATTTTGCATCCTCCGCTCACTTAACCAAAACCTACTCAATAATATAAACAAACAAAACTAATTACTCACAATAATGAGTGCGGATCCCGCAAGTCCGGTGCGGACCTCGGGACCCCGGGACTGCGGACGCTGGGATTCACCAGTGGGGCCAACACGTCCTAACAGGGTCGTGGACAGGTTGTGACCGGCTTGTCTCTCATTAATATGGTCGCATGCATTATCTTTATTAGGAGTGATGTGGTTGAATGTTATTTTGTTGAGTTCATTGGCTAGAGTTATGAGAGGGACCGATTTGTTATTTTTTTTTACGACAAAAAAATGCCTGTGACCCAGTGTGAGAACATTATGCTGGTTGTGCTTAGATTTGTATCTTTTCAATTGCTACTGCATGACATCTCAAAAAGATCATTTAACATCTCACAATGTTCGGACCCATTTATTTTAATGATATTTTTTTTCCGTGGTGCTAGGCAACTGGGCTTATCCCAGTTGTGAACGTCCATTTGTGCCTATTGGCCTTGTTTGTTCAGTCTCTTGCTTGATTTGGAGGGAAGTGGAAATTATGTTTTCTTTTTCCTACTCATCTGTTATTCTTTTCTGATTAATTTCGTAGCGGGATCCAAGACAGTTAAATTTATTCGCCGGGACTTCGTCGAGCTTCATTAGACCAACCATCGCACTTTTCTGGTGTTAGCCACTGTCGATTCTGGCTTTCAGGGAGTTGCAGTGGTTTGGAAATACTGCGATGAGATTGACCCAATTAAAAAAAAACTCAAAAAAATTCAAATAACATCAGAAAGACCATTAGCTTACTGATCCTTTGAAACATAAAGATGTTGCTATCTGACTATTATCGTGATAATTTAAGTAATGACCAAATGTTATGCGAGGTTTTGGGTGGAAAAAGCAACTTCGTAATATACTTTTTAAAATGCCAAGAAAACATAAAATTAAAGTTAAAGTTAGTTAAATTAGTTCCCGAAGACATAATTTATCCGCCGCATTTCTTAATCTCCACTCCGCTACCTAGCTCCGCGTCTATGGACAGATACAGTCGGCAACTCCGCTCCGCTGCCTAGCTTCGCTCAAGTGGACAGATAGCTTAATGGAGTTAGCCTATTGCAAAAAATCGGACACCCCAAAAGCCACAACAATATCCAGCCATATCCATACTGATTACAAACATTATTTACACTGATGTAACAAGAGTCACACCGGCCCCATCTCTCTTCAGCCCTATCAACAGGTCGACGAACCCCATTCATTAACCCTACCCTGCATTACATTAATTAATTTACCTCTGCGAGATGGACATGATTTCATTTTGTTAGGCATTTATTAGTGAATACTGACCCCCATTTTCATATTTTTGTCCCTTGCGTATAAAAATGGCGTGTAAACATATTTTCACAAATAAATGTCATTTACTAATAATCATTTAGTGTGTGATTCGATGTTCTGGATGAATAGTACGGTAAAACGACCATTCAGAAAAGTGGAGTGGAGGAAATCTTATTAATCCTACCAACAACCCCTCTTTATTTATAGTAAAGCCAATCCAGGGACGTTCACACGTATCACGGCAGGGCAGGTCCCCACAGGGTCGTCAACAGGTTGCGCCGGGGCCCGTGCCCCGCTAATTATCGCTCCCCATATTATCTTTATGAAGCTCTACATTGTCATGTAAGCCTGGTACTATGGGATGGGAACAGATGAGGTTGTTGAGGTGTATTGCCTTTTTTTGTGGGCGAAAGGACCAAGGTATTTTATGACTTGTCACTGAAGGTCAGAAGCTCCGTATTGTCATGTAAGCCTGGTACTATGGGATGGGAACAGATGGGGTTCATTGAGGTGTATTGTCTTTTTTATGGCAGATCGGACCATGGCTTGTGTGATGGAAGGACTTCGGGCTATGTTCCCCGTGTTTTGTTATTATGGTTGTTTATTACCAAGCTGGTAATGTTGTACTAACACACTTGTGTGAACACTAATAGGGTTGAAATTAAAATAAAACCTAGCAGCACTTTTCCGTTACATCCTGTACGTGTACATATTCGTACAATAAATAAATAAACATGATACTCCATTTCCTATCTACTCCAAGTCTTCAAGTCCTTCTTTCTTGTTTTGTGCCCCGAGTCCACGACATGTACCTCGTAATGTGGGTAAACATATCCATATTATCGTTCCATTCGCGGCCACTTGGCCGGGGACTGGTATAATATACAATACCATGCGTGTTTTATGAAAAGAAAACTGGTTGAAATGTTCGATAGGTATACTCGTGTGACCTGAATAAGGCTGCCATGCGCTGCGTGTTATGATGGTCGTATAGACCAGTGTTTGTATAAAAAAGATGTTTATTCTGGACATCGATGTGTTTGCTTGTAATGTTACACTAGTTCGAATATGGAACTAGAAAAGAAATAGCCTTCTTGGGCTCTTTGTAGGCAAAGTTCCATTTTATCAGAGATGTCGATTGTCGAAATGCCAAAATGTAAGGAATTGATCACGTGTCATTCAGTTAGTGCCTGATATGTCCATATATTCTCCAATCGCTTTTGATAGAATGTTATAAACAGGGCGCAGAAAGTTTGCGGACGACGTCATGACGTCACTCAGACGTTCGGCGAACAAACGAGGCGAACACGGGGCGCCGCGCGGGTAGCTGGGAGCGGTAGTCATAGGCAATCATTCTGCGCCCGGCTAGTACTTGTCTAATGCGTCTTGCCACAGTCACAAAATGCATCTGCCTCAGTTTCTGTTCCATCCTATTTCTTCCTTTTATTTTAACATTAAATATACTGTAATAATTTAAGTACTACTAATACTATCGTTATGGTTTTAGTTTAAGCATAATATACAACTCCTATCAATTTAATTTAATAAAACAAAAAAAAAGTCGGAGGCTCTACACTCGAAGTTGTGGACGAGTATGTCTACCTGGGACAAACGGTCCAGTTAGGTAGGTCAAACTTCGAGAAAAGAGGTCAACCGTCAAATCCGACTCGGCTGGGCAGCGTTCGGGAAGTTGCGCGTTATTATTGTTCTTGTCCAACTTACCACAGTGTCTCAAGACGAAAGACTATGACCAGTGTGTGTTGCCAGTGATTACTTACGGGAAAGAGACGTGGTCGCTCACAATGGGCCTCATCAGAAAGCTTAAAGTCACCCAAAGGACAATGGAGAGGGCTATGCTCGGAGTTTCCTTGCGTGATCGAATCAAGAACTAATATAGCCCGAAGAATTTCCAAACTTAAGAGGCAGTGAGCAGGGCACATTACTCGCAGGACAGATGGCCGTTGGGGCCAAAAAGTTCTAGAATGGCGACCGCGTACCGGCAGACGCAGCGTTGGAAGGACTCCCTCTAGGTGGAGCGACGACTAAGTCAAAGCTGCGGGCGTCCGGTGGATGCAAAACGCACAGGACCGATCAGTGTGGCGACGCTTGGGGGAGGCCTATGTCCAGCAGTGGACGTCTTTCGGCTGAAAAAAAACAGATGGATATGTAGTCTTCTGTGGCAATAATAATTTTTCTTCCTTCTTTCAATAGATTGAAAACAATTTTATATATCGTTTCAAATTTTAGAATATTATTTGAAAGAAAAGGGAGCGTAAAGTATGACGGTTAACAGGGAAACATGGATGAAGAAAACGTGTCGCACCGACACCAAGTAACATGGGACAAGGGCACAAAGATGACGAAATTCGAATTTATTATGAGTTATATGTTGTTTCAGGGCGCATTTTTCATTGATCGGATATTCAGATTGGAAAGCACTTAAAACAGAATGGCAAGATAATAAATTGAATCTACGAAATCTGACGTCAACTACTAAGTAGACCGTTTAAAATTTTCCAACTTCAGTCTTCAGTACTAAGAACTTGTGGCTTAATAATAACTGCCACACGGTTCCATCTTCGAAGTCAAGCAATAAAAAACGAGGTCAGACCAATCCTTACAAATCGAGACACCTGTCATTTGTAGAGATCTTTGACAGTAGTTACGGATAGCCAGATGCAAGAAAATCAGACCCCAGTCTTGCCAAGTGGTACCGTACCATGTTACCCAATTACCTGGGTTGTGGATGTCAGATAGGCAGTTACTCTATATACAAGAAAAGCAAAATTTTAAAATGTATTTAAAATTTGTCCAAAAACAAAAACCCCACTTCTGGAAAATCACGCTCTAAAAAGTATGAAAAAAGAAAATATTCCCGCGGTCGTTTGCTACTTTGCAGAATGTATTGTTTTGTTACGATAGGCGATTTTTTTTATTTAAAGTAGGTATTTTGGGGTTTTTGCGAAGCCTCAAATGAACATAAATGCATACATAAATACTTACACTAACAAACACTTTGCGACGCCGTAGTCGGGTAAAAATTAGTTTTCATGACTTTGACGGGATGTGTCACGCAAACGGTACGCTTGACTAAAATATCATGTACAAAAACATCCCTTCATTTTAAAATCCCTGTTCAATGATACTACACATGATTGGGGAAGAAAACATTCTTTTTTCTTGACTTAATGCTCCTTTGATGGCGCCATTTTTTTTTTATGTGACGTCACATAGCCTATAACCAGCGGACAAACAAGACGCTTCCAACGACACCACACATTTCGAATTTCGAATTTCTTAATTTCAGATTAGCAGATAATTGGTGTATGAAATCGTGTAATTGTGTATAGTACGTACACATTTGTGTATCCAACCATTGGGGAGCTATTGAACAAAAACTGTTACCGCGGGAACTACGTCATCCCAGCGGCACTTTTTTTCCGTATGCACGTAATGAAAAAAAAAACATCCAATAATTGGTGTGTAACGAGAGGTAAATGTGTATGCTTAAACGGAATTTGTGTGTTATAAAACTGAGAAGATAATCAAGTTTCCGCTGCGCTGACGTTTGGCAATTTGATGAAAATCATATAAAACGGCTTAGTACAGAGTTGAATCTTTTTTCGCACGTTGCTTTGAATTTGTGTATAATGATTGTTAAAACAGAATTTGAAAAAAACATACCGTTCAGAAGATATACACGTAAAAGTAAAATAAGGTTATTAGGTCCAACTACTTAAAATAGGAACTCTAGAGCCTAACTTTTAACTTTTATTTGCATCTTGTAAGGGACTACAATGCCTTGCCAAGTTTCATTTATGTGGTTGTTATAGCGGTTTGAGAAACCTCTTCATCCTTGTGTCTATCATGAAAAGTGGACTGTATTTGAAGGGTTCTGGCAATAGTGCGTTGAAAATAAGCGGGAAAATATTCACGGATCAATTCGGGCGATCTAGTATGGAAATGAGGGAAGTAGTATGCCTTACCTTGTAGTGGTCGATGCCAGCCCACGTGTGGCAGCGAGCTGGTGTTCTTCTACTCCAAATTGGCTCCTTCAGGATCCACACACTTCACACAATTGTTTTATATCCGCGAGGCGGGTTAATAGACACGGTTCACAAGGTTCTCTGCAATCTAACTAATTAGATGCATCAGTCTCCAGCCAGGTGGCTTGGAAAGCTGGCGGTTGAGATACGAGGCCCGTTCACGTTGAAGTTTCGGTTCGTTCTGGCGACCTGTCATTAAGGCGTACATAAAGGGAAAAGGAATGAGGAAGGAACGAGATAATTAAGATATCGATCGCCCGCGAAATCTCAAATGCGTTTGTCTATGTGTTTTCGGTCATTGATTTATGACATTTACAAGAGATGGCGCTACCATTTTCCCGGCCTTAAAGGGTCACCTTTAATGAAAATTAAACTTAGCCCTATGAGGTGTACTACCGTATACCTATTCAGCAATACGGACTAAGATGCGGATTTTTATATTTCAACTATTAAGATTTAAGATAAATACTGCGAGTTGCATAATACATTAAGTTGCATACCTATAGTTAAATCCTAATAGAAAATTATGTTGCGTCGCTAACTAACTAAAACTAAGAGACCTAACTATCAAGCCAGGCCTTATTGAGTCGGTAATGGACACAGACGCACAACAGGGCGCACATAGCTACCCTTTGCGGTTTTCACAGTAACAACACGGGTTGTACCGTCCTTGGAGGTATGCAATTTATCAATAATGCCTAACGGCCATGAAAGGGGCGGAGAGTTATCAGTAATGATAACTACAATAGTACCCTCTTGTATAGAAGGTGCAGGACTATTCCATTTGGATCTAGCCTGAAGTTGATGTAAGTATTCTGAACGCCAGCGCTGCCAGAACGACTGCACCAGTTTGTCAAGTAGAGTATGTCGCTGAAGCAAGCTGAGCGAGTCTGCTTCAGGAGCGAGAAGGGACAACAATGGCGCGGTGTGCAAGAAATGCGCAGGGGTCAGTGCTGATGGTTCAGTAGGGTCACTACTCAAAGCAGTAAGTGGCCGCGAATTAACTAGAGCCTCAACTTGACTAAGGACAGTTATAAGTTCCTCGTAGGAGAGGATTTGTTGACCTATAACTTTAAAAAGGTGAGTTTTAACTACCTTAACCATACTTTCCCAACATCCTCCAAAATGTGGGGAAGCAGGCGGAATAAACTTCCAATCTATATGATTGAAGGAAAGTTCTTCCTCAAGATGAGGACGAAAATCTTTAAGAAATTTGTGAAGGTCGCGTAAATAAGAACTTGCACCTACGAAACAAGTACCGTTATCGGTATATAAGCATTTAATAGGACCGCGTCGCGAAAGAAAGCGTTTTAAGGCTGCAAGGAAAGTCACTGTACTTAAATCTGTAGCCACTTCAATGTGCGTGGCACGCGTCGTCAAACACGTAAAAATGCAGAGCCAAGCCTTACGGCTCTTAACACCTCGACCACGAAATGGTGTGTACTGCAGCGGGCCTGCATAGTCACAGCCGGTGTGAGTGAACGCCTTGTCGACTTGGTTAACACGCTGGCTAGGTAGATCTGCCATAAGTGGAAGAATAGGACGCGGGCGGAACTTAAAGCAAGTGTTACAGTTGTGGATTCTGTGACGAATTATTCGACGTGCAGCTAAAATCCAATAATTATGCCTGAGTAAGGACATAAGCAACTCCGGACCGGCATGAAGATGTTTCAAGTGTATTTTCTGATCTGGAAACTCTTGGAAAACTCTAAACTATGAATTATCAGCTTATGTAAAACTATTATTATCTGAAGTGCCCCAATTAAATATATTTTGTGTGGATCTCGAGAGCATTATTTCATGGAAACACCCTCAACGGTCATCTCTTGGCATCAAAGGCCTCGCTGTTTGGTGTATTGAGCCATAGCCGGCCTCCATATCCCTTGGAGCCTACGTACTTACCTGTTTGCCTGTTTATCCTACCTGATTCCATCCTGCTGCCTACTCCACTGCCTACCTGCCCGATTACCCGCTTATCTGGCTACCACCTGTCTGCTTGTCCGCTGCTCACCTGCCTACCTCGGGCATTCCACGACTTCCTGCCCGAGCTGCTGCCTGGATAGCTGCCCACGTCGTGCGAAGCCCTACCGTTTTATTATCTATATCCTTTTTATTTTCTCAGCTTTAATTTTTTGTAATTCTTGCAATATTTTTCTACTGTGACATTTTCATCTGACATGACATCTGTCTGTCTATTTTATTTTTCTTAAAACCATAGACCGTAACATAGGTACCATGGACTAAACCTCCTTTAAGCTAGGTTTACATTATTATAAGGGTAGCATAGACTGACCCCTTTGTGAACCGTTTTTATTCGTTCTGGTCTTTATTTCTTAATTTAAATTTGAATTTGAAATTTAGATAGAATACAGAACGAAGAAAAACGGGCATCAATTTTTAGTTTTGAATCTGGACGGAACGCCGAAAGTCGGTGGACTACGGAATACTACTTAATGTACGATCGAATCTGAAAGTCTTTAAACTATTATACTTACGGCTTGTGTAATATTATCTGAAGTGCTCTAATTTTAATATATATATATAAATATATATAGTGTTATACTGTGTATAATTTGCCAGCCTTCATACCTACCGTTTACCTGCGCATATACGGCGTGTAACGCCACAGTCCGATCCCCGACGCTCCTTACTGCCTACCTACCACACTTGGTGTATGAGCTGTAGCAGACAGGTCTTCAGACTCGCGCGGCCACAGCGCGCCCGTTTCAGCACGCGCAGATTCCTGCTGTCTACTCATCCACCTACCTGCCTATCCGATTGCCTGCCCTAATCTACAGCCTGCCTATCCGATTGCCGTCGAGTTACCTGATCACCACCTGCATACCTCGAGCAGAGAAGAGTACCCGTCCGTCCTGCTGCCTGCCTAGCTGTCGAACGCTAACAACCAACGATGTCTGAAGCCGGTCCCTCAGTTTATATCCTTTTTCTTTATTTTAATTACTTCTTTTATTTTATTAACGTGGCTTACGTTTCGCTCCCTCTGAGCTAAACGTAACGCTACAACGGCTAGGTTGAAATATTGTAGTTTAGGAGTAGTGTCTGTTTTATTTTATTTATTTATGATGGGTTTGCTCTTGACTCTAGTCTAGGTCAGTGGTGACAGAGGCAAAGTCGACGATGGAGTGAGCTTACCCAGAAGAAGCCTGTTTACTCTAACTTTGAAGAGATTCGGGTTGTATGCTTTCGGAAACACAGACGCAGGCAGTGAGTTCCACTCTTTTGCAGTGCGCATTATGAAGGATGTTTGGAAGCGCTTGGTGCGAATTGATGGAATAGCAACTAAGTGAGGATGGTAACTTGAAGTGCGTCTAGATGTCCGATGGTAGAAGGGGGCCGGTGGGATGAGGTCGTGGAGTTCATGAGCACACTCGCCAAAATACAGTCTGTAGAAGACCGTCTGTAGAGTCTCAATAAAACAATAGATACTAAATCCACATGTATTCACTTTAATTAATAGACAAATCTACACACAGGAATGATCGCGTACGACTTCTTTTTTACACCTTACATTATAAAGTATCATCTTACCTACTTACATACTCGTCCCTACAGTAGAAGCTTTAAGGAAGAATTAGTGAGAATTTCATCTTCTAATTGGGAAGGAAAGATTGTATTGGAATTTACCATCGGCTTGTAAGTTTAAGTTAAAAGTTTTTCATTTATTTTTTCACATTTATTTTGCAAACATACACAACATACTATTCATACAACCATAGCCCCATGGGAACCAAACATGGCGTAGATATCAATGTAATACTCACATCATTAATAATCATACATGATTACTTATGTATATAACGATTAGCCGCCATTATTAATTCAGTAGAAGTCTTCATTGTTAGCTCAAACGTAATTAGATAGTATTGACTTACTTGAATTAATGTCCTGTGACCCCTAGATGGGGCGAAGGGCGTCCACAGGTGTCCTCCATCGCAATCAGTCTTGCGCTTCACCTCGCTCTACGTCATTACGATGCTAGTCGCTTCTACCAACACGGTGCGACGCCATGTTTGACGGGGACGACCACGTTTTCTTTTCCTTTGGGGATACCAGTCCAGAGCTTGCTTGGGTATGTAATGTTACGTATGAAGAGGTCCCTTTCGTAGCTTGTGGTCAATCTATCTCCACTAGCGACGCTTGATCTGGTGGTCGATCGGGCTCCCGTGGGATTTCTGTTGGAAATATTTTCGGGCCAGTAAATGCCGAGAATGTGATGAAGACAGCGGTTGGCGAAGACGTTTCGCACCCGTAGAGCAGCACGGATTTGACATAATTACTTATTTATATTACAATTTGCCGCCAATATTAATACAGTTGATGTACTCATTGTTTGCTCATCGTAATGAGACAGTATTAACGTTATTATATTAACTTAGTGTGTATTATATTTACTATGAAAACATTAATTTTCTAATTAACCTTCAGTCAAGTCTGTATGATATGAAAAGGTTACGGCACAAAGTTCGAATTTAGAAAGGTGTACTCTAAGGCCTGTCTGATAAAATCTTACTAGCTTATAACAGCGGCTTCTCTCGCGAAATAATCGCATGAAAAAGTAAAAGTTGAAAGAAGCAACAGGATACGTATACGGGATAGACGTATCCTGTTGCCTTGTTCAGGTCGTGGTCTAACTGTGGGCCAAAATTTGTTCGGATCCATTAGGCTATTGACGATTATATTTTAAGAGTCATCCAAATATCTAAACATCAAAACTATAACATTTATAATATTTAATTGCAAATAGGATATTTAAACAAAATTATCATCATGTGTCGAGTCTAATAAAATGATCCTATCTTTTCGGAAACTCGTAAAAGTTATTTTAAGAGACAGATTCGTATCTAACAGTTTCACTACATTTTTGAGAATCGCGGTTAGCTTTTCGTCGTACTCCTACTATTCCACACTGTAGCGAGGTTTAGGCTGTCGTGTTTGCAAAACGAAAATCCGGTGAAAGCCGTTTGGTAGTCTGACACCAAACATACAGATTGTAACTAACATACTACGAAAATAAAATTGTGAGACTGAAGATTTTACATTTTTCAACAAACGTACAGATTTTAGCTAAAGATAGAATGTCTAATTAGTAACTAACTTTACCATCAGGCATACCTAATTTAGCTAAAATTTAAATCGAATTAAAACAAACTAATCAGCTTTGAAGTCAGTAACTATAATAATTAATCAAAATTATTAATGCTAAAAAGAAAAAGAAAATTACTTAATTAGGAAGCTCTTCAGATCCCATTCATCACAATAAGAGCCTTGTAAAACATGATAATTAAGTAAAATTGATCTTCTTAACCTTCTTAACACACACTGGTTATGATTTCATAACCACCACGCATATTATATCGAAACTCCTTGTTTAAACAAAAGTATTCTGAATTTTACTGCCAAAGGAATCTAAACCTTAAACATTATGAGTATAGTTCAGAATTCAGTGAGTTCGGTATTACACTTGAGGCCACAAGTAAGTACACATTCTGGTATTTCGGAATGGCAAGCATGTGAGCAAGAGTAGCGAAGCTTTTACAGAATTTAGTGGGAATGGCACCTTTGGGACTTGAGCTGGGGAAATGGGCAGCCAGTGTAGTATATTATATTTTAAACACAAACCACATAAGTAACCGCTGTTTAGTAGTTACACTGCGGTGCAAAGAGGTACGTGTGTGTAAATGAAAGTAAGTTAATGATATAATATTTAAAATACTTTCTGAAGAAATAGGACTGTTAGTACTTGCCCGAGGGTAAGCACCACCATTTTGGACAGGAGTGAATGAATAATCTTGAATAAGGGCTTGGTGAGCTTGCTTATCATAACTAGGTGACAGGGGCGCATGGGATTTTGGTTTGATTAATACAGTTTTGCGGTGTGATTTTGGAGTTTGGGAGTTGATCTGGGGAACAGAAGAGGACTGGCTATAGGTTTGGTTTTTGGAGATGATCTAATTACTTCAGCATACGATCTTGAAACTTGTGGGAATACCTGACTTGCTTCTGCATAAGAGATTGATTTCTCAGCCATCAGTGCTTTTATTCCTTTTTGCCGACCCAACTCCGGGCAAGACTTGTCGGTGGCATAGTGACTTCCAGAGCAGGAAACACAAAAGCCAAATTCAGTGGGGACTTGGCAGCCATCACCTAGGTGGTCTTCACCACATTTAAATCAGCGTGGTTGTGAGCGACATACAGTGCGTGTGTGACTAAAACGACAACAGTTGAAACATTGAATAGTTGGGTACATATACTTTTCAACTGGGAGAGTAGAGTAGAAGCAATATACACGATTTGGCAAAACTTGGCCATCAAAGGTAAGAATAAGTGGGCTTCCACTCAGTAACACCCGGAGAACTCACCTTTCGGTTCATTCTCCTAGCCTTAATTACTGGACCGCATCCAGTGGGAACCCTGATATTTTCAATGACTTCTTCCTCTGTCCACTCGATAGGTACGTCTCTGACGAGACCCATGCGCGTAACGTTATATATAGGGATAGAAGTAATGTATCCATGGGATGTCAGTATTGGGCTTATTAGAAAACTGTTTGCATCCAGGTGAGTCTTAAAACTTACTGCGAGTCTATTTCGCCCCAAACGTTTCAAGCTTCCGAGAATAACATTAGCAAAGTTATTATTTGTGAGGAACATACCAAACTTAACAGGATGTAGAACAGTGCCAGATGTCTGTCCATCTTTTAAGGACACGTGAACTACATATGGTGCGTTATCTCTCGAGTTGTATGTGTGTCTGCCTATCGTATGCTTGGATTGTTTCGGAGGATTGATAGGAGTAGCGGGGGGCGAGCATGCGGGTCTTTTTCTTTGCGCAGATTCGGAGTCCATAGCGTTATCAATTTTGTCATCGGGGAGAGTAATGGTTAGAATCGGACTGTAATCAAAGGGATCGGGAGGGTCAGGGGGTTTCTTGTTATCCATGACGGATACCGGTTGAAAAAATTAAATCTATTAAAGAAATAGATTCATACAAACCCTGGATGTTAGAACACAAACACCAAGAAAAATCTTGTTTGAAATTCACACTAATAAAAACACTTAACTCAAGAAAACTCGTAATACCAATAAAACTAACTGCTAACCCAACAACACTACCAAAGAAAGACTAAAATTATCAACTCTATAGTGAAAAACTCTTAAAATCAAAATAAGACAAAAAAAAAATTGCCGCCATAAGTTGACTTGACAATGACATCCCCGAGTTGAAGCCCTATCTTCAACTTAATTTATGTTGCTAATTTGTAAAATCTTTGTCTTTATGACATTTTCATCTAATCTGACGTATGTCTGTCTATTTTATTTTCTTAAGCCATAGACATAACATACCATGGACTAGACCTTCCTTGAACTAGTTGTACATTATAATAAGGGCAGCGCCCCCTCTGTAAACCGTTTTGTATTCGTTCTGGTCTTGATTTCTTAGTTGAGATCTGAATTTGAAATTTAGAAGATATGACAGAACGAGGGAAAAACGGGCGACGGCTTTTTTTCAGTTTGTTTTTGATTGCGAAATTTGAAGGACATATTTTAGCCTGGAATTACAAAGTACTATCTTATCTGAAAACTCTTAAATTGTAATGAATTCAGTTGTGAAAGAGTTATATAAATCTCACAAAACTATAAATAAATCACATTTGGTCTCATAAGTGTACTTTTACTGCTTATAATAACAAGATGTGCCAGACTGGCACGTCGTGTATGAACTGTGGCAGTCAGGTCCTCAGCGGCGCGGCAGAATGCGCGCGCGCTCTCCAGCAGTACGCGCAGGGTGCGCACGCTGGACACGAGGGCCCACATCACGCGGTACGAGTAGCACTCCACCAGCCGTCCCATCGCACCGTGCCACGCCGCCCTGGTCTGCGGTTGCCCCTTCACTACTTAGAGTTCCTGTCTGTCCTGCTGCCTGCCTAGCTGACGACCTCATACAACGGCACATCGTACGAAGCCGGCCTTTGTTTCCTTTATTATTAACGTGGCTTACGTTTTGGTCAACTGAGTTTACAGTTAAGCAAAACGTAACGTTACAATTTATGAAATGAAATATGAATGTAAAATTGCGATCAATGATCGCAATCTAAGCTTTCGATTTAGCATTATCGCCACCGGAAATCCAACGCAATCTAGAAAAAATGCCTGGATTTGCCATGTTGAGCTGTAAAGACTGTATAGAAAGTGTTGATAGAGGCATTGGAAATGTTTTCTTTCATTGGTAAGTAAATTTGTTTTTCACCTCAGCACCTCACCCAGCACTCAGGATTCTAAACTAGAATCCTTCGCTTACTCGGGATTCAAAATCAACACTTGCAGCAAAAACCAACTTTGCTCTTTTATTGCACATATAACTATTTAAATTGTGTGTGAAACAGTGGCTCGCTTAGTTTTCATACAGATTTAGTTTCATACAGTTATCTATACTCCATTTGAAATACCATTAGACATGTTTACAACTCTTTTTAATGACCGTTCAACCGATTTTGAGTTCTATCCTGTAAACAAAGGATGACATAAAAAACCTGTTACCAAAACCAACTGTTTACTACAGCTAATACCCAATATTTCGTAACAACATCACAAGTTTACTCGACACGCTTTCATTCAATTATTAAACTTTGCCTCATTATACTCGGAGTGACGTCAATAGGAACAAACTAACTTTGTACAATATTGATGTACACAATGTACCAAATTCTGTAGTTTGTGTTACAATAAACAAACGGGCTAGCGATGTAATTATGTTTTCAATTAAAGTACGTAATTGTAAACTGATTTATCTACTTTAGTAGGTACTTTGTTTGTGGTGAAAGCTTTGATGAAGAATACACTAGATATAGGATCCCATACATAACTTATCTTTAAAACTGACGCCAATTGTGTTTAGGTAATTCTAAGAATTCTACTTAAGATAAATATACTTTAATGCAAATTCAACCTTAAGTGCAATGTTAAAAGTTGCATTCACAAAACTATGTACAAAGCAATAAAACAATTATGAGCTCAATACAAATTTAGTCTTACATGCAAGTATTAAAGTCTAAATTACAATGTGCCAAAAAAAACAATTCGAAATTCGAATTTTCAAAATTTATTTTCGAGCTCGGTGCTTGGACAAGGATAGAGTGGAGTCGAAATGTTCAATTCTTTTTTTTATATCATCGATCTATAAAAATACCAGAATAAGAATCTGAAACGAAAAAAAGTCGCTCAAATGGCCACACACACTTATCTACCTATCTATCTATATTATAAAAATCAGTCGCTGTTCGTTGGTCTCGATAAAACTCAAAAACGGCTGGCTCGATTTGAATAATTATTTTTTTGTTTTGTTCGCTCGAATAAAGAGACAATTTAAAATATATATATATATATTTGGGCAGATAGCTAGATTAGGTAGGTAGGATAGTTAGGTAGGGTAGGAAGTTAGGTAGGGTAGGGGTTGCTTGAAAACTTAAAAATTAAAAGTCAGACTAGACCACATCATCGCTTAACATCAGCCGAGATAGTGGTCAAACGCGGGTCTAAAGATTATAAAAAAGGTAATATGTAGGTACAAAAATATCTATTATAAAATAAAACTTAAAATTTCAGCAATAAGGTTAAAATCACTATGTAGGAAATTTTGGGGTTCATTTCGTTTTCTATGGATCATTAGGAAAGCTAAAAAAAAGCTTTACAAACTACTCTATGCATTCTCTGTTCCAGAACAGTCGATGTTTGTTACAATAGTTGGCGCGTTCGCTATTTGAACGCAAACGTTGGTCAAACAATCATAATATTTGGTAATTGATTCATATTTACTATCTATTACGGTTTTTACTTTATGAAAAACACAAAATGATATAAACTTACCGATAAAACATATTCCTTACAAAAACAAGGTGATACGGTGGTTATTTGCACAGTTTTTGAACGCACTTTGCGGCATTTTCAACATATTAATGTTGGCTATGATTGGACCATACTAATTTGAAATAGTGCCACAACCGCCCGTTTTTGAAGCGCTGACCGGGAATCTAGTGTATTCTTCATCGAAGGGTGAAAGCATATTCAGTTAGTAAACTGTCTGATATTATAAGAATAACCACACTGCGCTCTAGAACAAACAAATTACTGACGTAGCTCAAAAAGCAGCAAATCTGGAATTGGGCCTGGGTAGTCCATGTCTACCAAAATATGCCGTCATATCTGTGGGTCCGTATATTGCAAGACTGGACCCCTTGAGAAGATGGCGGGACTTCTTGGATGAATTCCTCGAGAATTGGTGTGAAGAAGCATAACATGAAGAGAAATAGAAGGAATGGAGTAGGCCTTTTCCCAGTAGTGGGACAGGTTGACTGATAAAAACCATGTACGGGTCAAATAAATTTTTATTTTTTTGTGATATCAAGCACGATTGACAACTATCTCACCTGATGTTAATCAATAATGTGGTTGTAAATTCCATTCCTTAGCTGTACGCATAATGAAAGTATTCGCAAATCGCTTTGTGCGTATGGGTGGGATGTCCACCATGTGCCGATGGCGCATTGCCGTACGTCTTTTAGTCCAATGATGGAAAGGGCTAGGCGGAATCTAATTGTGCAGTGTCATCGCACACTCCCCTGAAATGTAACCTATAAATAACCGACAGGCTGGCGACTCTGCATCCATCGATCTTCAAGGCTCTGCAGCTTTGAGTCGACTATTTCATCTTTGCCGATAAGCCTCTTGGCCCATTTGTCAATCGACTTAAGTGCATCAAGTTGGTATTTGGCAGATCCGTCCCAGAGGTGAGAGCAGTACTCCTTGCATGACCGAACTTGCTCTTTATACAAGTTGAGCAGATGTTCAGGTGTGAAGTACCGTCTCACCTACAGCCTTTACCTTAATGAATTGACCAAAATTTAAGGTCTATGTCAATGTAACACTAAGAAGTTCGAGAAGGTACACCACGGAAAGATGGAGCCGGGTAGAAATTGTCCTTTTTTTTAAAAAAAAAGACATGCCTTAGCAGCATTAAAACTGGCATCGCCCCATTCGGAGACTATATTCAAAGACAGGTTCAAGCGCTCAACCATGGCGTCCCGGAGAGACTAGATCTGAGGCCCAGTAGCCCATGCGTAGGACACGTATCTCTCAGCAACAGTATTTTCGTCTGCATACCCAAAGGTTTCAGGTTTTAGCAGGTTCATTAATGTGCAGCAAGAACAATATTGCCGAGAGCACCGAACCTTGAGGGACTCCGGCGTTAATACATAACTGACCGGACGAGCACGATAACCATCGCATGGACCGATCCCTCAGGAAGTCTGCAATCCAGTCACACAGACCACTACGCAGACCGAAGGAAGGGAGCTTACCAATAAGGCTCTCCTGCCAGACCGTAATAAAAGCCTTCGAGATTTTAAGGGAGACAGCAAACGCTTCACCGTGCCCCTCGATGGCCTCATTTCAGATGTGACTGGCATAAACTAGAAGATCCCCAGTTGACCGATTTTGGCGATCACTAAGGATGTCGTTGTCTTTTAGGTATGTCGGGCGCTTATTGTTCAGCACAATACTACAAACTTGCGCACTTGAGCGTCGATCCAACTATGGGTCGCGTCGTCGCGTCGGTGCGGTTGCACTCGGCACCAAACTATGGTCGGTCAACGCTAGCCACCGTTACATCAGCGAATGGAATGTATTATTCTAACCACTGGTGCAACACATCCGTCACGGCGTCAGCGCATAACGATGGATGATAGTAGATAGAAGCAAGCAGGCCGCCAAGAATAGCATGCGAGGAAATATCGCATTCTATCCCAATCTGCTGACTTGTACCGCCAAATCCGCCGGGGTGCCTCTTGGGCTGGGATCTGGCGGAGAGTAGACGGATACAGACTTCACCAAACAGTGGTCGGAACTAACCAAAGGAGATTATATCATATCCATAACTCCTAAATGTGCCTGTATGTCAGATTTAACTCTTAATTTAATTCTTCCATATTGGCTGATCCATCACGGCGTCAGCGCTTATCGATGGATCGTCCAAAGAGAAGCAAGTGGGCGTTCGGCGTATTACGATTTCTTGTCCTATTCTTCCCTGCCCTTAGTTTTCGAATTTTGTTAATGTTTATCATTTTTGTTACAAATTAAGTACTTTTAGAACCATTATCATGCGAAGGAATTCAAGGATGGCCACTTTTCAAAGATTTCGAATAACCATACTATGATTTATGAACCCCAGATTCGGCTTCTAAAGCGTCTCACAAATTACTTTCGAGTCATTTGCTGTTCCTTAATGATCGTCGTGGGTTCCTTAATGATAGGTTATGCAGACGACCTCGCAATCCTAGTACCTGGGAAGGTGACTGGTACAATTTGCAACCTTACTCAGCAAGCACTACGTATAGTGGAGCGATGGTGCAGGGAGTATGAACTATCAGTAAACCCTACTAAAACTGAATTGGTCATGTTCACCCAGAAAAGGGCACTAGGCCCCTACCGCCTGCCTAAGCTGTTCGATACAGAGCTCCAGCTTTCCAACGAGGTCAAGTATTTGGGAGTCATTCTTGACAGTAAGTTGAACTGGAGCAGCCATTTAGACAATAAGTTAGACAGGGCCTGCATCACCTTCTGGCAATGCAGGAAAATGATAGGTAAGAAGTGGGGCCTATCCCCTAAGATAATACTCTGGCTGTACAGTGCGGTGATTCGGCCCATGATCACCTATGGGGCTGTGGTTTGGTGGCCTCGCACTAAACTAACTACAGCCGTGAACAAGCTACAGCGTATGCAGAGACTGGCCTGCATGGCGACAACGGGCTGCATGAGGACTACGCCGACCGCAGCGCTCGAGGCTATGCTGGGGCTCTCCCCTCTGCATCTGTTTATACAGCAGGAAGCGACGATGGCAGCAGTGCGTCTAAAGGCACTGGGTCTCTGGGGTAAGCGAGAGACTCAACACACCGCTCTACTAGAGGGTCTCCACCGCGAAATCCCACTGACTAGAGCCATTAATGACCGCATACCCAAGAAAGTCATTTTTGATAAAAAATACAGAATCCAGTTACACGAGGATAACCGCTGCGAGGGGTTACGCCCCGATGAACTGCGGATCTTCACGGACGGATCCAAAACAGGTACAGGCACGGGTGCAGGAGTCTTCTCGGAGGACCTAAATATCCGTTTAGCCACACCACTGGGGATCCACAACACGGTGTTCCAGGCCGAATGCTTGGGCATCTCCATGGCGGCCTCTGCGGTCCTGACGAGGGAGGTAAAGGACTTCCCTATACGTATACTTTCGGACAGCATGGCCGTCCTGCAAGCACTAAACAGCCACACAGTCAACTCAGGGCTGACTTACGAGTGTCATCGGCGCCTGAACCAGGTCGGTATGCACAATAAAGTAACCATTCAATGGATCAAGGGACACAGCGACTCCCGAGGGAACGACGCTGCGGATGAGCTCGCCCGTAGAGGCTCAAATATGGCACCGGTGGGCCCGGAGCCCATAGTGCCTTTACCTTTCGGGTACCTACGCGGTCTGGTAAGAAAACGCACCAGGGATCAACACAGCAAGCTATGGATGGATCATAGCGAATGTAGGCAGGCCAAGGAGGCACTACCCCTCATTGATGGCCGTTTCACGAAAAGGGTCCTACGACTAACTAAGCCACAGTTGCGAGCTGTCACAGCCGTAACCACTGGACATGGGACCTTTAATAAGCACCTCTTTGTCTTAGGTATCACGGACAGCCCACTCTGCAGAGCTTGCATGGTGGAGGAAGAGACGGCAGCACACCTACTCCTAAGCTGCCCTGTAAGCGCTGGCTACAGGGCCAAATACTTCGGCAACCCAGGTACCCTGCAGGAGATCGTCGGCAGCACCAGGGCGCTGTTGGCCTTCCTCGAGGAGCTGGGGTGGATCGAATGATGTGACTGAATCCCACCCGTACGCAAAATACGCGCTTGGTCGTGGAGTTGCGGAAACAGCCCGTCGAAACTAAAAAAAAAAAAAAAAAATATCGTCGTGTTACTTAATAATTTGATAAGGAAGGTTTGGGTCATTTTATAATTCTGTTCCTTGGTTTAGGGTTTAGACTGAGTTATTACTTGAGATACAATCTGCAAGGCCTTTTTGCTACTTGTTTAGGGTAAAATTAATAAAAAAATTAGAACCCGACTGTGCAGTCGGAGAATACATATTCACGAGCTGGCTAACCACTTATCTTCCAACTGTAGTTCGCTTCTTAAACAATCGGGCTTTTTATTTTTAAATCAACTTTTTTTATTTACAACTTTTTTGCTATCATTTTTTTTCAAATTTCTTGTAAACAAATAGGTGGTTTATATTTTTGTAATCACCTCTTAAAACCCTTCATTTTGATACCTATCCCACTCGATGGATTTCAGACCCCCAAAATATGGCGCCCAAAAGCCGCCATTTTTTTAACGTTAATGGTGAAGACCAATCTAATGATTTCTTAATTATATAAATCTGTCTAGAGGTTTGCAAGATATGAGGTAATAAAGAATATTACAAAAATACAAGATACGCGCGTAACCCGGGTAATAACTAGTGAATAGGTTTCTTCTAGGTAAGCGTGCTACATCGTCGACAACATCATCGCTTACCATCAGTGGTCAAGCGTGAGCCTATCAATAATTAAAAAAAAACTGATTTATTACCAAGCTTTCAAAGTGTGACCTCATTATTTCGATTTTAATTATTAAAAAATTATATTTCACTTAATTGGTATTATCCAAGAGCCTATTCAACATCAATAAAATACATACCGGCAAAATATTAGCAAAAAATATTCACCACCCCTATAAAAATAAAATAATTTTCAAATTTGCTCTCTCGACTTTTTTGGTCGACCGAACATTGGTCTTCCCAATAAACATGGCACATAATCTATTAAAAAAGGGGTTTACCTTAATGTCGGTCACAGCCATACGGTAAAAAGTTGCATAAATATATTTGCAGTAAAACAGAAGTTACGATTCTGTTCGACATTTTATATGTCAAGTTGGTTTACGACAGTCCATATTAGATACACGCTGATGGAATCAATAATGTCGCTTTTATTACTACTATTATATCACATGTCCCAGTTTTAATGCTCTTATTTACTGGAAGATAAGTTAGGATGGAAAGTGTATGGAAGACAAATTCAATTTCTCGCTTTAATGGCTTTCGTGGCTGCCAGGATGTTATTAAACGGATTGAATTAAACTATATGGAAGACATTCAAAAAAAAAAAATTTGATGGTTCTTAATTCAAATTTTGCTAGGAAAATTTTTAATTAAGAATTTGCTGATCAGTTTATTTTTATTGGCAGTAAATAAGGCTGAATGTTGTAAACGCTAAATGAAAAACAAATGATCCCAAGTATCTAAAGTTTTCTATAGAACTACAACAATCAATTCGTTTCTTTTCTCATATATTTTTCAGTTATTTGATTCAATAATTTGTTCAATACGTAAGCAATCAGGTGGAATAGGAATTTTTGATGTAGTTACGTCGAAATGTTGTGAATAAAGAAAAATATTATATTTTGTGAAATTCGTTTTATGGCTCATTCGTCATTGTTACAGTATTTTCAATATAAAATCTATTGACAGACTTACATTAGGTATATATTGCGACAGTTTCGTGTGGATTCCAGCGATCATCGATGGAATTGAATTTGTATCCGAGAATGTTTTTGAATACATGTTATAAAAAATATTCAGTACCTAATATTAGTAAAATAATTGATGTGGCACAGGAACGTGAGTACTGGCAAAAGAAAATAGAGGCTTATGCCCAATTGTGGGTGAAGTCAGGCTGCGGATGATGACGAATTGATATTCAACTAGTTTTTATGCCGCGGATTCAGTCCCGTCCCTTTAGGTTGCCCTAGTCGACGGCATGATCTATTTTGTGCGCGGGGTTAAAATGCACGTTATCTCATCCGACAACACGTGCGAAAGAGATAGATGGTGTAATGAGCGCTTTATAAACAGGCATTTGGGAGTCTAGATATTATGGAAAAACGACTAAATGTATATTTTCAAAATAAAATTATTTACATTGTTGAACTACTAATCTATCCCTGTATGGTGGCTGTTTTGCAATTTTTTTTTTCTAATGGTATTTATTTCCGCCCGAAGATGTGTTAAAATTAGTGTTGAAATATGGAAATTTCGACGCCAATAACTTTCAATATTTTTTTTTACTTTTGTTTCCATACAGGGCCAGATAATAATGAGACAAATTGGTATTTTTTTTATTTTGAACGTACACGAACGTACGACGATGTACATCGTCAAACATTGGAGTCATCGTTTATGACTACTTTTGTATGGAAGAATAATTGACTAGTGCAACCCTAAGAACCATTTATGTTCTCGGGATGAAAAGTAAGCATAGGACACTGGGCGATAGTGTAGCTTTCTATCTGTGAAAGTATTTTAAAAATCGGAGCAGGAATTTTAGAGATTATTCATTGAAAACAAACGAACAATTTTACGTCTTTATAATTTTAATATAGGTAATTTATTTATTATTATGATTATAATCTTTTACTTGCTACGGTATATTAATGGTAATAATATTGATAAAACGTGTTTTCATAAGGTTTATTTTGCTATAAAATTTAATAAAACTCTCAAACCGTTAAACCTGCCTCAACCAATAACCTCAGGGGTTCAACCCTGTAGTTAACCTTGACAGCCTGACAAATAAAGTTAACAATTTTAAACCAAAGAAATAACCGTATCAGTTACACCGAGTGGGGTACCAGGGCAGCATAAATTGGTCGGATTTAATATTTCAAAAGACGAAGACCGCGGGCGACGACGTGATGCGACTGCAAATTTAAGGTGAGCTGTATACAGATGGGAATTAAACTTTAGAGGGAGGGGAAACGTATAGCACTGCACTTTCTGCGCTTTTAAACGATATATATTAGCTTTTAGCTTGGGAATTAGGTTGTAAGGAAGAATAATCGTCATTTGTTTGGCTTCAGAATGAATGGTAAAATGTCTGTGATTTTTGTGCTTGGTTATAATTAAGATGTAATCCAAGTACCCATACAAATATTATAAATACGAAAGTAACTCTGTCTGTCTATTTTTACGCTTACATGCGTACACAGATTTGACCTTGCAGAAGGACATAGGATAGTTTTTTTACCCCAGGGTATGTTCCCTTGGGATAATGTCCGACTATCACGTGAGCGATGCCGTTGGCAGAATCTAGTATCTCAAAAGGCAAAGAATAGGGATACTCCCTGTGTAAAAAATGATAATTCTATTTAGTACGTCAGTGAGATTATCAAACACGTTATATAAGCTTTACCAAATCAATAAAATTTACAGTTTTTTATTTATCTTTCATCAGGTCAAAAAACAAATTTTCTGTTAAAATCCCCATTGAATTATTAATTAACCGACTTACCAAAAAGGAGGAGGTTCTATGTTCGACTTTTTTTTTACCGATATCTCCGTCAATTGTGGACCGATTTAGAAAATATTGTTCCGAAATTGGTCCCATTTTAATTTGGTGAAAATCTGATGAAGAACTTTGAAGATATACAGCAGAACTCTTCAATAAATAACAGCAGATCTCTCGGGATTGCTGCAATCGCATGTCTGTTTATTGTTTATAACATTACATAGCACAACATCACAACATCACGCCAGTACGCTCTTAAGGGGTACGCAGATCTCTCAATTCACCAGTTATGTTCAAGTTTCATGATATTCGTGTAATGTATTCTGGCATTATAGTTACCACACTAAAAAACTTGCCTATTAGGTAGGTACAACTAAGAAGTGAAAAATAAAAAAACCTTTTGCAAAAAAATACTACCGACTTCCAAATAAAAAACTACAAAGTGAAAAATAACTTTAGTTTTGGAAGTCGGTGTCCATAACGCAAGAAATTGGTACCTACGAAAGTATTTTTTAAAGATTTCATTTCGAAGTGTCGATAGAAATAATGTTACTTATCCGCTTTGGTTTGTACCATCCTTTAAGCTAAAATTATTCTTTATGTTGGTACAATTTATCAGCCACAAATAAAGACAATTCTTTCCAAAAATAACCAAATCTCCCCAGCCAATCAATACAGTGTTTGTACGTTAAAAGTAGATTATTTTCCCACACTGAAGTGTGCCGAGGTCCCAATTTTCTACGCGGCTGATTTTTTCCCTTTGAATCCTCTTCGATCCGGCTCGAACTCAAACAAACAAGTATTGTTGACTTGTTTCTGCTCCACTAATGTCACTTCCGTAATTCTGTATCGAGATTTTGTATATGGCGCTGATTTGGGTCCCCCATTCTACGCAAGTATATCCTTGGCTTAGAATGAAAAAAAAAAAAATTGGACTTGTGATCTTTCTTTGTTACTAGCAACAAACATTGATTTGCTATTTACTAATTATTCGTTTTGTTATTATTTTATTACAGGTTCTTTTTAATTTTTTATTAAAAAAAAACAGTTTATTTTTGACGGGCATGTTTTGTAACTTTAAATTTAAGCTAACTTTAAAAAAAAAATAACAAATAGCAAAACTCTGTTTTGTTGCAAGTAACAAAAAAGAAAAGTCGCCAGTCCCAATTATTTTTTTTCAGTGTAATTCGCCAAATCCTTTAGGCAAAATAAGAAGCCGAATGATTTTGCATATCAATTGCGTGTACTTGATTATTGGGGTATAAATAAGCTTGAACAATCAGCATTTTTATTTCTTTTTCCTTTGTGTCTTCCCTTGTTGAAAATTATGCTGGCTGATATATGGCGCTGGAATACAACAAAAGGAAAAATTACACATCCAATCATTATTATTCTCTGTTATTAAGTACATTGTACATTTTATTTCCAGTCGTGCTTTGTAAAACAATAAGGTCTCGAATTTACGATTGGCTTTATTTGGGCTGATAGATATTCGAGATTTTGTTTCTAAACTAATTACTTTTTACAAGCTTTTATTTAACTCTCCTCTTCTTGTTACTTCGTTGTCTAGTTCGATGTCTTGCAACTGAATTTTTAAATAACTATTACCAACCAAATTTTGCATATACTTTTGGTTCAGATGACAATGGATAGTAAGCTAAAAAGCTTGTTATAAAAAAAATATTGTTTATACGGCCTTATTTAGCTTCAAAATTCTTGAAACATAACTGATAAAATCAGTAGACCACACCACCATCACTTGAGCCGAAAAACGTAAACAACTGGGTCGTCAAGTATATATTAATGTGTTCAAAAAATAGGTGTGAAAATTTTAGCTTCAAATACCATTAAAATCAACCCTGCAACATATCTACAGAAGCCAATCCTGGTTATCGAATGCACCACCACCGGAATTTTGCAGGTCTGTTTAATGGGACAGCCGGGCGTCTCGTTTGCTTAATGAAATTCTGTTCCAACCTCCATTTCTATAAGGTTCTGAGTTCCTAGTAACGGTGACTGACTGGCTCTTGTCGTACGTTGGCACTGGCGTTGTCGTCAAATAAGATGTGGTAAAAGCTTTACTCCTGGTTCCTCAAAAAAATCATTACGTCTCATTGTTAGAGTAGCATGATTGTGTGGTGCTATAACATGTTGCCAGTAACGTTGCATCGTTGCATTTACTCTACTGTACCTACTGTATTAGATTTGCCATCATTTATTTTCTTATAAACATACTGCATTTGAAACAATATGTGATTGAACAATATTTAAATTATAAACTGTAAAGGTAGTGTTAAGATTTTCTTACGCAAAACACAAAACGTAAACGTGACTCAGACTTCAACAGTCTGCCGATTTTTCATACAAGCAAAGTTATTGTACCCCCAGAGCAGGAGATGTCACTTTAGAGTGAATTTTCGTGTCGCTTTTTACGTTTCGGACATAAAATTTTCCTTCATATTGACGACGGTCTTCGGAAAATCACGTAGCGAACTGATTCGGTGACTAAGGAGTTTCTTAGCTTGGGTAGACTTCTAAAGATTAGTTTTAGTTTTGGGTATTTCGCTTTGGTTGCTTGATCTTGGATGTGGATAAAGTAATTCACAACTATATTCCCGGAAGGGGTATAAATTAGTTTGTGTGTTTGCTCAATCTTTGCGATTTGTAGAGAGTAATTTTACTTTAGATTCGCTATTTCTCTATCTTTAATTTTTAAGGTGTTATCTGAGGGCAAATTAGCATAGAACATCTTTGCATTCGAATCATGCTTTGTCTTTCTGACTGGTCGATTCCTTGACAATTCCATCATCATCATCATATCAGTCGAAAGTCATAAGCTCCCAAGCGTCGCCACATTGACCGGTCGCAAGGGTCCCGCATCCAGCTGATCCCCGCAACCTTCACCAGGTCATCGGTCCACCTGGTGGTAGGCCTTCCAACGCAACGTCTTGCGATTCGCGGCCGCCATTCCAGAATTTTTTGCCCCAACGGCCATCCGTTCTGCAAGCAATGTGTCCTTGACAATTTAACAATGCTGTAATTGTTTATTCTAATAACTAGCATCTGCGAATCCTATTATTCTCGACGGACGGACGAATGGATGGATGCTTGATACTCTTGCCTGCAAAAACTTCTGAATGGATAGTTCATAACCTGGATTAACACGCAGTATAACTTTTTATCTGGGTAGTACATTCCATCTTTTGGGATAATTTTCGACTTTTAAGCGGGAGCAGCCGCTGGTAAAAGCAATTGTCAAATAAAATTAAATAAAAGTAAACGACAAACTTAAACGGTTAAAAGATTAAGACCATTCTACGATCATCAATCGGGCAATAAATCCTGTTTACACCGCTCTGATATTCGTGAAAACTTACAACTTTATCTATCCGAAGATATTTGAGAAAATTGCGAAAGCGATTTTGTTTTATGACCGGAAAAGATATTTCTTCTGGAAGCTTTTAGAGAAACTCCGAGCTTATTGCCCGTGTTTATTTTGGAAAGTCCTGAGTTATGATAATTGCTCATGCTCGTGTAAGATTTAAAAGAATTGTAATTTATTATGCGTTACGCAGTAATTTTTTTTATAGAAATAATAAGCCAGGTACTTTGATTTTTAAAAGCTCTTCTTGTAGGCTACTTTATTATTTTAACAATAGTTTCAAAGTTAAAGTCTCTTTAACTACCTAATTTATGTATTAGTATATTTTTAATGTGTTCCTACTACCTCTTAAGCAGGTAACCTAAGGAGTAGTTGACTCTGAGGGAAACTGAGAGGAGAAAAATACACGCTCTGGAAATGTGTTAGAGGGAAATGCTTGGAGTGTCTTGGACCGAGTTTCGTAGCAACATATCCATTCTCCAAGAACTCGGCATCAAACAGCGTCAATCGGCTGTTGTCCGGGCTCAAATAATCCAGTTCTTTGGCCATGTGTCCCGAAGAGGCAACGACTCTATTGAGCGGCTTGTGGGCCTCGGCAGAGTGGAAAAATTACACCACGAGGCAGGTTGCCCATGCGATGGACCAACCAGATCAAATCTGCAGTAGACGGCCCATTGCACACGAGTCACAGCCGACAGAGAGGTATGGCGTCGCTACCTGAGGCGAATCATGTCAGTCCGAAATCCCACTGCACATGATGGAAATGATGACCACGACCGCTCTGTCAAGCGTACAGACTATGAAGAAGAAGAAGTTTGACATGATTGTAGTTATATTAATCATTCATGCTAGTTCTACTAAATTAAATTATTATAGGGACATCCTACCCATACGCACCAAACGTTTTGGGAATACTTTAATTATGCGTACAGCAAAGTAGTGGAACTCCCTGCCGGAGTCTTTATTTCCTGATGGCTACAACCTGAGAGTCTTTAAGTCAAGAGTGAATAGGTTTCTTCTAGGAAAGCGTGCATCATGGTCGACCACATCATCGATTACCATCAGGTGAGTTAGTGGTCAAGCGCAAGCTAATCAATAAAAAAAAACCGTAAAATGGTCTTCGTATTCCCTGCTCCGCTTTCCTTCCTTCTAGACTTTTTAGAAATACAGAGACATTCCACATCCCCATTTATTCTCAAATATACTCGGAACTAACATGTAATACACAAAGTTAAAGTGTTATGATTTACAGCTATTTGCCACTGCTACATACAGCTAGACCAACTTGAAGTACAGGCGAGTGCGGTGCGATGCATATCTCTTACATTTCTGTTTGCAGTACATTTATCAAGTTTTGATGTGGCAATGATGCCATTGCAGGAAACTGTGGCAAGACTAACGAAAAGTAATAATAAATAGAGGAATGTAACACTACAAGCACACGACGCCATACCGCGCGCGTACCTGTGTGCGTGCTCTATCTCACCATGCCCCACTATCGCGCCCACCGCCGCCGCCGGCTGCGTTCTGACCGTATATAAGGGCCTGCACGCCGGTCATTCGGCAATCCGGTCGTGGATGATGTACTGAAACCCGAACCTAGCATGGCCCCCGTGCCATGTGAGGAGAAGGACTCTCCCAGATCACCCACCCCACCCGTCAGGCCCACTTCCGGGCCTAGATCACCCACCCTTTCCCAGGGTGAGGTTAGGAAGTCAGATCAAATTCCCTCTGAGAGAGACCGTAGCCCTTTAAAGCCCCAGACTTCGGCTACTAAGCCTCCTCCTCGTAGGAAGTCCGATCGCCTCCAGTACAAAAAGTACAAGGAGCGCATAGCCGCTTTTCACGCGGACACTAAGTCCAGATCCAAATCTTGGGTCGATGAGGAAGGTGACCCTCCCATCGATATGGACACAGCCCTTAGTACCGACGATGAATGGGCAGCAGTAGCTGACCACATCGATCAGGTGTTACCAATTGACCCCAATAAGCCCGATTTGTCAGAGGACTATGCCACCATGTCCTCTTCTTCTGACCCTGATGACAGAGACTTCATAGTCCACTCTGGAGGAAAGAGGAAAATGAGGAAAAGTCCCCCTCACGCTACCAAGGCCAAAAAGCCAGTAGCTAAGACCTCTCCCCAGCCAGTTCTGCCGCCGGCCTTGCCCGACAGGCAACCCTCCCCCGCCCCCGCCCCCGCTAGTCCTTCTCAGCGGTCAAACCGCTCGCCTAGCCCTATGGTAGTAGTAAATAATACTACCAATAGGAAGCCTCCTCCTCCTCCACCCATTTATATTCAAGATAAAGGGAAATGGAGCGACATTTCAAGCGCCTGTGTAGCGCGTAAAATTAATTTCACCAAGGCCACTGCATGCCAACAAGGCATCAGAATTCAAGTCCCCACTCCCAATGATTATCGAGGTTTAACTCGTTTTCTAAAAGACAGGAAAGTATCTTTCCATACTTACTCCCTTCCGGAGGAAAAGTATACTAGAGTTGTCATTAAGCGCGTTCCGAAGGAAATCCCGACGGAAGAAATCCGAAAGGATTTATTAGCGCAAAAAGTCCCTGTGTCAGAGGTCCACCGATTGCATAAAGCAAGAGGCGGAGATCTCTACGACATGGTCCTTGTCGTGTGTTTCCCCTTCCAGGGTCACAATCCCATTTTCAATGTCAGTACCGTATGTAACTTGTCAGGCATTTCCATTGAAAAGCCATACCGTCCCCATCTCGTTGGTCAGTGTCACAACTGCCAACTCTACGGTCACTCTCAGACCAATTGTTTCGCTCCTCCCAGGTGCGTTAAGTGCTTGGGAGAGCACAATACCAAGGACTGTTCCCGTCCAAAAGACCGATCACAATGCACGGAGCCTCCCAGCTGCGTGCTGTGTGGACAAGTCGGGCACCCGGCTAATTACCGTGGTTGCCCAAGAGCCCCTAAGCTTGCGCCTAAAATGGCCAGGCGTAATGACGCGCGCCAAGCGCGCCAAGCCCCCTACCACTCAACTCCCCCCCAGACTAGCCCCTCAGAGGCCTTCACCCTGGGGCAAGCTGAACCACCAAAGTGTGGCTCCTCAGTCTTGCTCCCAGCCGATTCCAGCGCTGATGGCTACTCCCATCGCAGCGCCAATTATTATCCCCGACTCAATGCCCCCCGCCGCCCCTATGGCCGCTCCTATGACCGCACAAAGCCAGAAGGTGGCTTCCACCACCCCTGCTGCTAAGTGCCAGCCCCCTGTCGCCCCCTCCGGGCAAAAGCCATATGTATGCGTCGCTAAAAATATAATTAGCGCGTACTCCATTTTCATGACCCCTCAAGCCCGTGCTCTGGATACTGAAATCCGGAATGCGGGCTCTCTCCTTCCCGCTGAATGCGCCAACCTCTTTTCGAGGTATGAGTCCATCACTAAGGAGCTCGATAGCCTTGTCTACAAGGACGGTCAGTGGGTTCGTAAATAGTACGAACCCGCCGTTCATACAAGATTAATGTACATATTCGTTCCGTCCTCACCGCAGAGGCTCGTCGCGTAATCCTTTTCGATTCTATAAGCTAGCCCGCGTGCTGAGCCATAGTTAAATACCAGTCAGATATTATTGGAGTTTCTTGTCAGTTCTTCTCCACGTAGGCTTTTCCGAACGGATGGTAGAATCACTTTATCAGATCCGGCCTTTGCCATCCCCCAAGCGACGCCCTGAGCCGAGGTCCGACCCCAACTGGGGTAGCCCTTAGTGCTGTCGCTTTAGGTTTAGAAACTTTAAGCCTGGCCGGAGGCTACATAGCTTAGTCTCCACAGGTTAGTCCGGTTAAGCAGAAGACGGCTACTTTGGCCGAACTGCTAGACGCCACGCATTAAAAAAAAAAAAATAAAAAAAAAAAAAAAAAAAGGTCATTCGGCAGTTCGGCTCGCACGGACACGCTTTCTTCGGAACGGTTTCGGGCAGTTGAGCGCACTCTGGCTTGCACGGTCGGCTTCCATCGCGGAACCGATATCGGGCGGTCAACCCAAGTACATCTGCCGTCGTAGTACTTCTTAATATTATTAGTATAGTTGTTTAAGATATTACTTTGGAAAATTTGTAAAGTGAATAATAAATATCCCTGTTACATTGGTTCGCGAGTGGTTTTATTAGAACAACCCTTATAAGTGGCGCGCAACGTGGAGGCCGAAGATACAAAATATCTAAGGCCGCGACCCACTCGCAGACCAGTTCGATTAGGAAGCAGTTCACCAGAAAAAATGGCTATCAACATGTCAGACAGCCAGTTCAAGGAACTCATCCTTGCAATCACCACCGGCGCTCGTGGAAGGAGTACTTTTGCACAATGTCCAGCAAAATTTGGAGGATCAAAGGCGGAAGTTGAAACTTTCTTAGCAGCAGTGACAGTGTTCAAGGAAGTTGAAAAAATAACTGATGCGAACGCTCTTGAAGGCCTGCCTTTGGTTCTGATCGGTGACGCAGCGATTTGGTGGCAAGGCGTTAAAAGCAGTGTGAAAACATGGGATCTTTTTAAAGAACGCTTGCGCCATACCTTCGCACCAAAAAAATTAGATTACGTAATCTACCAAGAAATAGTTGGTGTTAAACAAGACAACCAGACCCCTACCGAGATTTTCATTGCCAAGAAGCGGGCGCTTCTTGCTGAGATGTCAGAGCCACATACAGTGCAACAAGAAATCAGCCTCATTTTTGGCCAGATTAAGTTCGCCGTGAGGGAGAAGATTTGTAGGGACTCTATTAAAAATTTTGATGAGCTACTAAAAAAGGCAAGGGATATTGAAAGAACACTAGTGGAGAAAAGTAATCAAAAGGAGGAATCAGAGTATTTACACAATAAAGATATAACAAAACAACATAAAACGAATAAAAATCAAAATAAGATACGCTGTGGTTACTGTCGTCTTCCCGGTCACACAGCGGAGATATGTAGAAAGAAGGCAAGAGAGGACACAGATAAAAATAATGTTGTTGCTGTTAAGTCTGAAACGACCTCGAGCAATCAAAACGAGGACAAGCCGAAGTTTGCTTGGTATGGGTGTGGTGAACCAGGAGTAATACGCAGTCGCTGTCCGAAGTGTAGAAACAGGCAGTCTACAACATCAGTTGATTTCTGTTTCTGTTCCGCTAACATGACTGCTGATGTTCGACCAGGTCCCACAGTGCCCATTACCATACAGGGTATGAAGGGAATAGCATACATCGACACGTGCGCTAAATCCAGTGTTGCCTCCTACCAGCTTTACAAACGCTTAGAACAGAACGGGTTAAGTTTTGAGAGGGAGATCATGTTCATAACCCTCGCCGATGGAGTACCAAAGAAGCAGGACGTCCTTACAGTCAGGACGAATGTCAATCTCTATGGCCGAGACGTAACCACGTCCTTCGTGATCTTTCCTGACGCCCGAGAAAACAGGACACTACTTGGGGTAGGATTTATAGAAGATGCTATGTTGGCCCTAGATCTACCCCAACGAACCTGTCATTTTGTTGATGAACCACACAAGAGTTACGAACTAAATCCAGAGGGTCTGGATGAATCAAAGGATATAGCGGGTGTTTTATCCAGTGTGTGCTTGCCAGGAATGGAATCGCCAATGATGACACACCCAGCCCTGCACTATCGCCTGTTGGTATGACCACATTTATTCCGCAACTGCATCAGGAACCGTCTATACAAGTGATGACGCCTCCACATTCTCCTCAGAGAAGTGGCTTGATTGTACCTGGAGCAACAGAGCAAGCCTTGGAACGACCTTATGGACCATTGATACCCATAGGATTCTCGACTCCACCCAAGAGACCACGAACAGTTTTATTCGATGGATACTCGCCGATTATTGATGCACTGTACGAAGATGCGCGTAGGAACATCAATAACGCTGACATCGAGCTGTCACCAGAGTCTGCTGATTTGTTCCCCGGAACTGAGATCTCTTCTGTTTCCATGCGCAGCTATGAGTGCCTGCTGACGGAGGAAGAAATCAAGCGCTTACAACAGTTCCTTGAGGAAAATGAAGCGGTATTCGTGTCCAATGGCAAGCCAACAACGGAGACTGAACACACCATTGATACGGGATCACACAAGCCTATATCTGTTCCACCATACAGACTATCGCCAGTTAAGCTGCAAACCCTGAAGGTAGAAATACAAAAGATGTGTGAGCAAGGAGTTATTGTGCCGTGTTCCTCACCATGGTCGGCCCCAGTCGTACTAGTTCCGAAAAAGGACGGCAGTACACGAGTCTGTGTTGATTACCGCCAGTTGAACGCGATCACGACTGCAGATGTGTATCCACTGCCACGTATCGACGATCTCCTACACAGGGCTAAGCCTACGCGTTACATGAGCACCATAGACCTCCGCGCCGGCTACTGGCAGATTCATGTTAAAGATGAAGATCAAGTAAAGACAGCCTTCATCACACCTTTCGGTATGTATAAATTTTTGAGAATGCCATTTGGTCTACGAAATGCGCCTGCTACTTTTCAGCGCCTTATGGACAGATTTCAGATCTCCCTCAGTCACATTAAGCTCCTTATATATTTAGATGACCTAATAGTCATGTCTGCCAGTCTAGATGAACATTTTAGAGACCTACAAGACGTCTTCAATCGCTTAAATGAGTACAATCTCACAGCAAACAGGGATAAATGTGTTTTTTTCTGCTCTAAGGTCAAATATCTAGGACATTATATAACACCTGATGGTCTGCAAGTAGACCCAGACAAAGTCGCTTCCATAATGGATATGGCTCCGCCAACAAACTTGAAGCATTTGATATCATTCCTGCAGATGTGTTCATGGTATAGGCGATTTATTCCTAATTTTGCAAAGATCACCGAACCACTCTCTCGTTTGATGAAGAAGAATTCATTTTGGATCTGGAACGATGAACAGAAAACAGCATTTGATGAGCTGCGGAAACTTTTAGTTACGGCGCCGGTGTTGGTCCAGGCAGACCACACCAAACCTTTTACAATTAAGTCAGATGCAAGTAACTACGCGATCGGTGCTGTTTTGGTGCAGGGGGAGGGAGAAAATGAGCATCCAGTTGAGTATGCTAGCCGCCTTCTCACTCCAGCCGAAAGAAATTATTCAACCACAGAACGAGAAGCACTAGCTGTAATCTGGGCAGTGAACAAATTTCGTGGTTTCATCGAGGGTACGAATTTCACTGTACTGACCGATCATCAGGCCCTGAAGTGGCTTATGTCATTGAAGTCCCCAACCGGACGACTAGCACGATGGGCCCTGCAACTGCAACCCTATAATCTAACGATTAAATACATCAACGGAAGAACGAACGTTGTCGCCGACACATTGTCACGTCCTAATTGCGATCCTACTATTGAAAAAGACTGTGGAGTATGCAGTATGGTAATTGATATGCCAAGGAAGACATCAAAAGAAATAAGAGAGGAACAATTAAAAGACAAAGACATAGAGAAAATAATTAACGAATTAGAAGGAAACCAATATGAAAACGGAAAATATTGGAGTACAAAAGGATACCTTATGAATCAAGGACTACTCTACAGATATAAATCTGAGAATGACAATGAAAATGCTCAACTAGTTGTACCTAAACAAGAGCAGGAAAATGTTATCAGTGTGTATCACGATGAAGCTTCCGCCGGTCATTATGGAGTGGAGAAAACTATTGAACGCATTGCGAAGCGATACTTTTGGAAGGGGATGAGAACCCAAATAGAAAGTTATATCCGGAACTGTATCCAATGTCAGCGATACAAACCGAGCAATCTCAAACCAGCAGGCTTACTCCAAACTACGGCTCTTAAGAGCGGACAATACGACATAATTTTCATACAAACGCTCGTACGTGATTATGCCGTTGTAACACATATATCTTTGATTTTTTTGAACTAATAGGTATCTTGTGCACTATATCTAGGTTTCTATCGAAGCAGAAATTAAAAATTTGGAGAAACCAATTCAGTATAAGCCTCCAAAAATCTGGATTTTTGAACAAATTTTACCTGAACTTTGGCCGTTCATAATATATTCATAAATTGTAAAAGTAAAAAAAATATTTCGATAGAAACCTTACAAATTTAATGGAGATTCTAAATGACAAATTTTTATTTCACAAACTTATAAGGCTTATTCAAAAACACGTATTTCCCGGAACAAGATTTATGAAATTTTCGAACACCATTTTTAGCTCAATGTTATCGCGTTCTCACTTGCTTGTTAGTCAACAGGGGGTATGAGGTGCGCGGGGAGACGAGTTGTGCGGGGTCGGGCGGGGTGAGACGCCGGAGTTGAATGAAGATCGCCGCTCGCTCGGGTACTACCGTAGTAGGTAATGAATTTGTTGAGTACTGCGCGTACGTGTATTTCATTTATTTACCTACTACAACGATCTTGCTTTTTTATACCGGACACTAGTTTTGCTTTCAAAAAGATTTAGTACTTTTATAAGAAACGAACCTGGCATTGCGTTAGTGAATACGGACCGAATTTGTTTTGATGGTAGGTTTTGAAGATAGGGTAGGTAGGTAGTTTAGGTACCTAGGTTTGGTAGCTGTAAGCTAGGTTAGTAGTTAGGGTAGATACGTAGATAGGATGGGCAGGACCTACTTACCTACTACTCTACCTACCTGGTAGATAGGGTAGGTCGGTAGGTAAGTAAGGTATGTCATATGTGGGTAAGAAGGGTATGTCATATGTGGGTAAGTAGGGTAGGTAGGGACCCTCGAAACATCTGCCAGATGCTTGCAATACTTCCTTGAGTATCCGTATAAAATTATAGATATTTTTATCGCTACTCAGTACTGATATCTGGCTGCAACGCAACGTTGCGAGATCGCACATCACCGGCGCGGGCGAACGGCGCGCGCGAACTTGACGCGTGACGGAACGGCAACAGTGCAGTGTGCGGCGTATATTTGATTTGATCAAAGGCAAGCAAAAGCATCGCATTCGCAACCATTCGATTCGCAGCAGTTTCTTACTCCGCGCGTTGAAATTCCGCGTGACATCACGATCCCAACTCCTGAACTTTGACGAGCTTTATCTTAATCAATAATTAATGATTTAATGATAGATATTTTATATTTCTATGGATTTAATAAATAAAAAAATACCAATGTCCAATATTTTTCGATAATCTGTCTGACGGACTAATTAGAATTATTATTTATATCAGTCTACACCGAGTTACCGACAAATGGTTATGTTTTGTAAGTACCTACCTACAAAACACAACGATTTTCATTTGAAAAATACGCAATTTCACTCGATTTTGACGATGAAGTTTTGGTAGCCAGTTGTCCTAATATATAAAACACAAAAATTGTTTCTACCTATGTCCGTTACAGACTTTGAAACCATTCAACCGATGTGACCTAAACCGGTTTCATTATGGCAATAAAACGAATATCGTTGTAGACCAATAAAAAAAAAACAGAATTTCTTTTTTTACCAACTTCAAAAAAAAAGGAGATAATCATTTCAACATGTATGTATGTAATATTATTGGAACTGCACTATATTCACATAATATGTTACTCTATCTGGGCTTCTAAACACGTGAGCAAAATGTCATAAGTGTATGTATGTTTGTGTAGAAATGCGTGTTCTCCAAAACTACTTATCGGATCGTGATCATTCTTTTTGTGTTGGATTGAGTATCTCTCAACTTAGGGAAAAGTGCAAGTTTCACTAAAATCGGTCCAGCTGTTTTCAAAATATGGAGCATACAACCGAACTCCTTAGCAACAAACAGCACGAATAAGACTCATTCGTGCTGTTGTGCGTGTGTGTGTGTACTCAATCCAACACAAAAAGAATGATCACGATCCGATAAGTAGTTTTGGAGAACACGCATTTCTACACAGAAAAAGTTTTATTTCTCTCTTTATAGTTTTAGTACACTATCACTAAAATGAGCAAGTTCTATAAACATAAATGAAATTTGGCACACATGTTTAGAAGCCCACATAGAGTAACATATGTGAATATTGTGCAGTGCCAATAATATTACATAAGTATATACGTGTCAAATTGACGACACGGTTGGCGTAGTGGTTGAGCGATCGACTGCTGTGCTGCGTGTCACGGGATCGATTCCCGCACTGAACAAATATTTGTATGGCCTACAGTTGTTCCGGATCTGGGTGTCTTGTGTATATGAAATGTTTGTAAACGCACCCACGATACAGGAAGAAATTCATAGAAACAAAAAAAACACCCTTCGTTTGCCCCAGGGTGGAGGACATCCATAATGACTATAAAAGTAAAAAAAAATATGTTTGTTTTTGGAAAACGGAATCTTCTCGATAACCGGGTTTTATGTATTTTTCTATAAAATAAAAAAAGTATATGCCAAACTGTATTCAGACTACTTTATTTGATCAACCGCCTGTACACGTAGGTACCTACGTACAGTGTAATTATACTAATAATTTTAGCTGCCTCAATACTGACTGGATAGATAAATAATAATTTGTTCTGCTTGTGCTATTGCATAAGCAGAATGAATTATATATAATAATAAATTATATATACCTTTACTTATAATCCTACATAAATTAATTACGAAAAAACTAATATATTTTAAATAATTTCCATACAGTAAAAACTAGCGCACGTACAGTACGGTACCTAGATTGGTAAAAATACAAACACGCATCCACTGGGCCATAAGCTACGTTCGTACTAAATGTAGGTTTAGGTACCTACATGCAAGGCAATTTACAAAACTGGAAGCGCGCGCTTGATCCGATATTATTATAATGAATGAATGGGCCGGTCGGTCGGCGGCCGGTGGCGATCGCCCGCGAGTGAACGGCGGAAGTTACCGAATGACAACCGAGCGTTCAGGCGCTATCTCTCTCTTTTCGCTTTGCCTCTTTTTCAAGCATTGCGCTGGATGAAACAACAAGCTTTTCGACCGTGCTCGCGTTGGCGATAGACGGTTCGTACAGGGTCCTCTTAACCAAAGATTTGAAGTCGTATCCTTCGATCTGTTCGGACCTTTACCGAAAACGGCTAAAGATGAGACATGGATCTTCATCGTGGAAGACCTGGCTAGTAGATGGGTTGAGTTATTCGCATTGAAGCAAGCTACCGCAGAGGAATGTGCTAGAGTATTATTGGATGAGATCATTCTACGGTATGGCACACCAAGACGGTTCATTAGCGATAACGGGTCTCAATTTGTTAGCAACGTGATGCAGCAATTGACATATTGTCTGGACATCGAACACGGTTTTACTCCTGTTTATCATCCTGAAACTAACCCCGTCGAAAGGCGCAACCGAGATTTAAAAACACAGTTGGCAATACTAGTAGGAGATAACCAAAACAGATGGTCAGAACATCTGCCAAGCATACGTTTTGCCATGAACACTGCTGTTTGTTCATCTACTGGGTACACGCCAGCCTACTTAACTTTTGGCCGAGATCTTCGCACGATAGACGACATCAATCATGATCTGCGACACATAGTGCAAAATGAAAATTTTGTTCCCGAGATAACACCTAAGTTATTGATGATGGCCTCTACATTGAAAAGAGCCCATGAAATACAGGAGATGAAAGAGGAGAAGCGAAAAGAATACGCTGATAAGAGACGTCAACCATGTCCTAACTATCAGCCTGGCGATCAAGTTATGGTTGATGTTCATGCCTTAAGCAAATCGTCACAAGGTTTCAGTGCTAAACTAGCACCTCGCCGAGATGGCCCATACCTCATCAAAGACATTCATGGACCATCTTCTTTTCAGATTGCTGATCCCGCCACCCCAAACCGGTCTGCGGGGTTGTATCATTCTTCAGCCCTGCGACCCTACCAAGGGTTGGCATCAGCCGCCTTACCCGAGCCGGTCTTACCTCTACGCCGGCGAGGTCGCCCGCGGAAGAACAAGCCAGCTCCACCAGAAGCCCTGGCAACACCTGCCAAGCCTCGACGCCGTGGAAGACCGCCAAAGAAGTAGCCGCCTACTTAGGTCCTGTCTACCTCACCGGGACGTCATCGGAGACAGAGGGGGAGACTGTAACACTACAAGCACACGACGCCATACCGCGCGCGTACCTGTGTGCGTGCTCTCTCTCACCATGCCCCACTATCGCGCCCACCGCCGCCGCCGGCTGCGTTCTGACCGTATATAAGGGCCTGCACGCCGGTCATTCGGCACCCCACTCGCCACCAGCCGTCGCCCCGAGAGGACGTCCCGCTGCCGCCCGCCGCTCTCGCCGCCCCCACCGCGCGCACCGCCGCGCCCCTCTCTCCGACTCGTCGCGCCACTGCGTGACGTCACTGCGGTCGCCGCGTCTCCGCGCGCCGCTCACAGGTGTCGCTACTAGTAACTTCGGTTACTGGTAGGGACATCTTTTTTGGCCCCTTCCGGGTTAAAACCACGACTTAGTGGTCCGTGGTGGAAACCTAACGGTGTTAACTAAGCCAAGTGAAGTGGTGACCCGCCCACTTGCTAAGTCCCGTCTGGACACGGCAGTCAGAAGGAGTCGGGAGCAGGGTAGTTGGCCTTGGTAGATAGCCTAGTCAACCCCTGTCTCTGCCCCACAGCGATTCACCTGGCACGGTCGGGTGTCTCAACCCCGACGTGCCAGACTTTCGGTACACAGGAGGAGGGTGGCCCACCTTCGGTGGGTTCACCGGTACCCTAGGACCCCTGCCACCCAATAAGATTGGTGGCAGGATAACAAGATTAGGGCTCACCAGATACTCACCTCCCAGTCTAACCCGGCTGGGAGGGTAGGATTCACACATCCCCGGGCCCATCCACCCGGGGAATAAGGTTATCAGCCCCTTAGTAGTTTTTAGTCTTTTTTCTCTTCTCCTTGTTCTGACTCTATCGACAACGATGCATCCCGTTGAGGTGTTGATAGAGCTCGTCAAGGACTTGATGTCGGACGATCCCAGTCCGCGTCATGAAAACCAGGCCCGATTTAAGATCATTCTTTCATCTCTTGCCAGATGTGCACCTTACAGTGCCCCTGCCCCCCCGCCCTATTCTGACGTAAGTCAGCTCCCTATTAATGTGCAAAATGCCATTAAAACCATTAAGGAGAGGTTCGCTCAGGACTGTCATCTCCGAGGTAGACTCGCCTGTCCTTTTGGCACAGTGTTAGAAGCACTAGTACCAAACATGTATCCGACCGTAGATGATGTAGTGGAACCTGAACCTAGCATGGCCCCCGTGTCATGTGAGGCGAAGGATTCTCCAAGATCCCCATCCCCACCCGTCAGGCCCACTTCCGGGCCTAGATCACCCACCCTTTCCCAGGGCGAGGTTCAGGCAAATAGTGCCACTAAGCCAGATCCGATTCCCTCTGAGAGGGACCGTAGCCCATTAAAGCCCCAGACTTCGGCTGCTAAGCCTCCTCCTCCTCGTAGGATGTCCGCCCGTCTTCAGTACAAAAAGTACAAAGAGCGCGTAGCAGCTATGCACTCAGAATCTAGGTCCAAATCAAATACTTGGGTCGATGAGGAGCATGACTCTCCCATCGAGATGGACACAGCCCTAAGTACCGACGATGAATGGGCAGCAGCAGCTGTCCACATCGATCAGGTCATAGAAAATCCCCCAGTTGACCACAGTAATAACCCCGATTTGTCAGAGGACTATGCCACCATGTCCTCTTCTTCTGACTCTAATGATGACAGAGAATTCATTCTCCACTCTGGAGGAAAGAGGAAAATGAGGAAAAGTCCCCCTCACGCTACCAAGGCCAAAAAGCCAGTAGCTAAGACCTCTCCCCAGCCAGTTCTGCCGCCGGCCTTGCCTGTCAAACCGCTCGCCTAGCCCTATGGTAGTAGTAAATAATACTACCACTAATAAGCCTCCTCCTCCTCCACCCATTTATCTTCAAGATAAAGGGAAATGGAGCGACATTCCAAGCGCCTGTGTAGCGCGTAAAATTAATTTCACCAAGGCCACTGCATGCCAACAAGGCATCAGAATACAAGTCCCCACTCCCAATGATTATCGAGGTTTAACTCGTTTTCTAAAAGACAGGAAAGTATCTTTCCATACTTACTCCCTTCCGGAGGAAAAGTATACCAGAGTAGTCATTAAGCGCGTTCCGAAGGAAATCCCGACGGAAGAAATCCGAGAGGATTTACTAGCGCAAAAAGTCCCTGTGTCAGAGGTCCACCGATTGCATAAAGCAAGAGGCGGAGATCTCTACGACATGGTCCTAGTCGTGTGTTTCCCCTTCGAGGGTCACAACCCCATATTTAATGTCCGGACCGTATGTAACTTATCAGGCATTTCCATTGAAAAGCCATACCGTCCCCATCTCGTTGGTCAGTGTCACAACTGCCAACTCTACGGTCACTCTCAGACCAATTGTTTCGCTCCTCCCAGGTGCGTTAAGTGCTTGGGAGAGCACAATACCAAGGACTGTTCCCGTCCAAAAGACCGATCACAATGCACGGAGCCTCCTAGCTGCGTGCTTTGTGGACAAGTCGGGCACCCGGCTAATTACCGTGGTTGCCCAAAAGCCCCTAAACTTGCGCCTAAAATGGCCAAGCGTAATGACGCGCGCCAAGCGCGCGTAGCCCCTACCTCTCAACTCCCCCCCAGACTAGCCCCTCAGAGGCCTTCACCCTGGGGCAAGCTGAACCACCAAAGTGTGGCTCCTCAGTCTTGCTCCCAGCCGATTCCAGCGCTGATGGCTACTCCCATCGCAGCGCCAATTCTTGTCCCCGACTCAATGCCCCCCGCCACCCTTATGGCCGCCCCTATGACCGCACAAAGCCAGAAGGTGGCTACCACCACCCCTGCTGCTAAGTGCCAGCCCCCTGTCGCCCCCTCCGGGCAAAAGCCATATATATGCGTCGCTAAAAATATTATTAGCGCGTATTCAATATTTATGACCCCTCAAGCCCGTGCTCTGGATACTGAAATCCGGAATGCGGGCTCTCTCCTTCCCGCTGAATGCGCCAACCTCTTTTCGAGGTATGAGTCCATCACTAAGGAGCTCGATAGCCTTATCTACAAGGACGGTCAGTGGGTTCGTAAATAGTGCGAACCCGCCGTTCATACAAAATTAACTTACATATTCGTTCCGTCCTCACCGCAGAGGCTCGTCGCGTAATCCTTTTCGATTCTATAAGCTAGCCCGCGTGCTGAGCCATAGTTAAATGCAAGTCAGATATTATTGGAGTTTCTTGTCCGTTCTTCTCCACGTAGGCTTTTCCGAACGGATGGTAGAATCACCTTATTAGATCCGGCCTTAGCCTGCCCCCAGCGACGCCCTGAGCCGAGGTCCGACCCCAACTGGGGTAGCCCTTAGCGCTGTCGCTTTAGGTTTAGTACTTTGAAGCCTGGCTGGAGGCTAAGAGATTAGTCTCCACAGGGAAGACCGGTTAAGCATATGTCGGTCACTTTGACTGCTTGCGAGACGCCACAAAAAAAAAAAAAAAAAAAAAAAAAAAAAAAAAAAAAAAAAAAAAAAAAAAAAAAAAAAGTCATTCGGCAGTTCGGCTCGCACGGTCACGCTTCCTTCGGAACGGTTTCGGGCAGTTGAGCGCACTCTGGCTTGCACGGTCGGCTTCCATCGCGGAACCGATATCGGGCGGTCAACCCAAGTACATCTGCCGTCGTAGTACTTCTTAATATTATTAGTATAGTTGTTTAAGATATTACTTTGGAAAATTTGTAAAGTGAATAATAAATATCCCTTTGCTGTTACATTGGTTCGCGAGTGGTTTTATTAGAACAACCCTTATAGGAATTAATATTTGGCTTTCTATTTCTTTTAAAGCTTATTAATAAAACCTAAATATTATGTTCATATAATTATATAAGTTCACAATATTATATTTTAGGTCATAGTAAACTGTTAAGGTAGGAAATATATAATGTTAAAGAACATAATCTACCTGCAATTTAAAAACTGTGAAAGTACCCGAGGTACCCGGGCTGTGCAGAGGTGTGATGGTCAGTCATTAACCCGCTGATGACCAAGCTTGTGAACACATGTCTTTCAAAGCACATTTACCTGAGGGACGCTCTCAGTTAAGCTGTCGGCCTATTGTTTCCTTAAACACCTTGACAGGATAATGAGATCAACAGTCGAGCCAAAAATAACCGGAGCAACACAAAAAATTTAATTCGTAGGTGTACGGAGTTAATTTTGACAGCAGTAATTACATTTTAGCTTTCGGTTATGCCTCTGCTGCTAGAATAGTGTTCAATATTAACTTGATAATACAATTATTGTGTCCATTTCAAAAGCACTATTCAAAGTAAATAACTCACTGCCACATCCACCACTTATTAGCTCAGAAAACCTAATATTACTTCACCAAACTTTGTTATTACTTCAGCCAAGTTTATTTGGTAAATGAACTGAAAACTGGCGTCCAGTGACACACGCGATTTATAACCCAAAACATTAATTCTGACAACACTGAAGCCAATTTGAATCTTATTACCCAGTGTTAGAGTCCACTAAACTGCAATTTTAAATTTACTGGTTTATAGATTTGCCAAATTGTAATGCAGATAACGTTAAGTAATTTAGTCTTTATTGTTTTAGTGATAAGTCTTTATATTGATTATTAAATCGTCAGGTAAATTCTAATTAGGCAAGGCAAAGGCTCGTTTAAGTGTTTTAGAGACCCTTTGTAAAATATTAAAATGTTTAATCACTCTTCCCGGTTGATTTGAATACAAAGTGCTGAATGTTACACGTAGTACACTGAATTATTTAAATTAGTAAGTGAGTATCGCTTTTCAGTAATTCACTATAGAAGTAAGTAGGTGCCCCTAGGCTTCTAAACTAAATGATCATTAGCATCCAGGTTTATTTTTAACTGGAAGCCCTTGTTCATTCTTACGTTATATATTATACTTTCTGTTCTTTTTACAATCTTTTTTTAAGTCTAATCGTCTACCTGAATTAGAACTGCCATTTCCTATTCTATTATTACTCGACGGGCATAAACAGAGGGTAATTTCTTGACGAATTTCAACAATTTCAAAGTAATAATAGCATCAATTATGGAAGTATAAGTAGAAGTGTTATTTGGGCAAGAGATATTGTAAGCAGAGTGGCGCAGTGGAAGCGTGCTGGGCCCATAACCCAGAGGTCCGTGGATCGAAACCACGCTCTGCTAAAATCTTATTTTTTGTATTATGCGCTATTTTAAGCATGGCTTTTTACCTGATTACCATATTCATCTTTTTATTTGTTTTATAATTTTGTTCCCAAAGACATTATTTATTTTTAAAATACACATTTTAGCGATATTTTCGATGGTGAAATAAAATTACAGTAAGATAGCAAGGGCTGACTGCTCAGAAGGTGTAGACAAGTGGCAATCACTTTCAAACGGCTTCGTATTTCAAAAACGACTTTCAAAGAGGTCGATGTACGCTTTTAATTCAATATATTTTGGAGCTTTTCATTATATTTATGACAGATATTGTTCCTACCTTTCACCTTTGTGACTCTATGAAGGCCATCAAAAAGCGCAAGGCTACATATTATATCTACATAGTAATGCTACCCGTAACTTAACCAATTTACATGAAGTTATTCTTTACCTTAACAAACTTACGACTCTCTAAATTTAAAACTCCCTCACAGGTAACTCCACAAATTATGATGAAGCTTTACGAGTCTCCCATGAAGCCGTATAAACAAATAATGATGCAAAATGTTCTGCCGTTTACGAGGCTCTCTTTACGAGGCCAAACATTACGAGATCGAGTTCCAAATGAGAGAGAACTGATAGAAGGAGAATACTGGCTGAATGACGGGTATTCTGTGGGTGTGTTTTGGAGCTGAGGCCATTTTTCACTGAATAATTAGTGTGTGTTTGAGTAGTAATGGAAAGCGGATGTAAAATTTAATTATTTATTTTTATTCTACATAGGCTTGCGCTGGACCACTATCTCACCTGCTGGTAAGTGATGATGTGGTCGAAGGTGTAGCAAGCTTGCCTAGAAGTAACCTATTCACTCTTTACTTAAAGACCCCGAGATTGTAGCTATCGGGAAACACAGATTCCAGCAAGGATTTCCATTCCTTAGCTTTATGTATACTGAAAGTATTTTCAAAACGTTAAGTTCGTATGGGTGGGATGTCCACCATGTACCGGATGGCGCATCGCCGTACGTCTTGTAGTCCGAGTATGAAAGGGGAATTGTGCGGAATTAGATCATGCAATTCCATCGCACACTCCCCGAAATGCAACCGATAAAAAACCGACAAGCTGGCAACTCGGCGACGATGACAATATCAAGTTAATTGAATTACAAACCATTTGCAAGTATTCCCCGAAGGGGATGATAAACGGTTTTTTTTTAAATAAGTGCATTTGACAAACAGCGAGCGATTAGCAAAAGATTAAATAGGACCTACCATACCCACTGTAGGTAATTGCGACTTTTATGAGTTGGCCCGACAGGCCCGAGAGAGGCGCTCGGCTCGGACGGCGGATGCATCGGCGGTGGCGCTAAGTCAAGCGATGGACGGCCTGGATGTCGTCCTGAAGGTTGCTACCAAATTCGGCAACCTGAAGGGCACGTTCACACGTGCCTTGAAAGACGCGGTGGACAGCTTCCAGGAGGCGGTTGAGGTCCTTAATAGCCGCACAACCACGGATGAGAGCGAAGTTTTGGGAGGAGAACAGCCGTCTCCAATCCGAGGTGGAGGACCTCAAGTGGCAGTTTGCCGTCCAGCAGGCAGCAACTGCCATCACGAGCCCATCGCCGCCCCCGTCTTCGGCCCCATCGTCGGCCCCTGCACTTGCGGATGCGGATATTGAGAGGATCGCGCGCATCTGCATGATGCAGTGCGGCCAAATGGTGGAAGCCCGAATAGAGGCAATAGAGTCGAGGTTACTCCAAGCCGAAACCGCCCGCCCGCCTCTCACTGCAGATAAGCGGAATACTGGAACCTACCCCAACGTCCATAAACTAAGGCCTTTTTTCCATGAGGGTAGCCAGAAACTACAGAACGCCACCTGCTACGATCCTTACATAGGTACTCCTTATGCTTCATACATCAATATTGAAGGGCAAAAGCTACTCAGTTTGATTGAGTCTTCAATAGTCAAGATTTTACGCCATTTACACGATCTTCACCATAATGCAGTGAAACTTCCACAAAACCAGCACGCTCACACTTCAGATCAAACAGTCCAAACTTAAGTAAATCAAGTAGTGACGGCACTAACAAGTCGCGACTAACTAACTAAGCAAAGAACAATAATGAGATGGACAAACACTAGTTAGAATTTGTGTCCTTTGCATACCAAGATAAGGTGCAGAAGGTCAGCTCTGTATACCGTCTGAAAACAAACGCTGAACCGCCAAACTGCTTACACAATTTAGTTCAGAAACATGTAAACGAAATGTGTTTTTGTTAAAACCCAAACCCATTATGTAAAGTTTAGATTTCGCTGCAACTTCAAACATTTAGCCATTCTGAAATTTAATCAAGATGATATTCGTTTACGTTGAAACACTTTCGACGGAGATATCCAACAAATGCCAATCATGAGTGCGTTTTCGCTCGCTGTACGGAGTTGAACTTTGTACCAATCTATTCTATGTCTGCATACTGATGAACATTGTCCAAAATGATTTGATTTAGACGCGCAGATCTGATTAGAGGTTGATGATTCTTGGTGATGGCAAACTTAGCTGTGAGATTTTAGTTAGTTTCAATGTTGAAATGAGCTTAGAATTATGTCACGAGTTGCTAGAAGCACGATTTCTTTTGTTTTACAGTTTTGGAAAGACAACAATAGGTACCATAGACCTAGGTAAGTACCTAGGTCTAAATATGAAGCACTAAATGCTTTTTCTGAAAATATAGACGGGATGTCATATTATATGAAAATATTTAAGACGTTTAGTTTCAATGTTACACTAAATTACTCGGTGGTATGTAAAAAAAAAATATAGTTTAGTGGATTCCATAAAATCACTCTATACATCAAAACCCTTGTTTGTTATAAAATTAAAATAATTGGACAATCTTTACGTCCTAAAGTACATCGACTGTTATGCTTGTTCTGCCATACTCCATAATTCCCCTCATCATCACCACCATCATTCTCATATCATTCGAAATACGTCCACTGGTGAACATTGGCGTCCCCCAAGTGTCACAACATCGACCACTTCTTTGTCCGAATACAATACAATATATAGCTTTGTATTTGAATATTCCAAACGAATAAGAAGATAATATATAAAGATATTGTGCAATTTGGCCAAAACGGGGGTAAAGTGGGAGAAGTACAAATTACACGTGGGTTGCAGCAAGTTCCATTATAAAACCTTACCAGCCATGTTAAAAATTGCACGAGCTATTCTCATACTGATTCAATTCAATTCCATTCATTTATTTGTTAATATAGGTAAGTAAATACAGATCTTATGTTTGATGAACAGAGCGCTATGTTATGCCAGGAGGCGTACAAATATGGTGTGCAAATCTAGCTGAGGATTACTAATGATTGAAAATCATGCATAGTTATGGTATTAAATTAGAAAATAAATTGAACAATTACATATTATTTTATACTTTCATTCATGATAACAATTAAGGCATAGAGCATACTTGCTTTAAAATTGATCAATCAATTATCCATTTTAAACTTCGTAACGTTACAGAACTATTACTTCAAAGTTACTCAGTACTAGTGCTAATGTTGTTATGATTCACTGGAAACTGTGTCATAGTTCTGTAGGTATTAGGTACTAGGAGAGCAAGTTCGCAAAGGGCTTTCAAATAAACCTCTCTTGGTTCTAAACTAAGATTACTGAAAGGTCACGTCTCAAGGGCGATATAAACGAGTAAAGGGTTATGTTGGGACATAATAGTATCCGGTAGCGGGCATATAAATAATTACATTATTTACTCACCTCTAAGGAAGCCTTTCAGTTAAGGCAGGTGCTTTACTTTGGGCAAATTATTTCATCACCACTGCTCTCTCAAAACGGTTAAGGAAAACATCGTGAGGAAACCGGCATGTCCTAGAACCAATAATTCGAAGACATGTGACCCGAACCGCACTGGGCCCGCGTGGTGGAATACGGCCCATCACCTCTCACAGAGAGGAGGCCTGTGTACCAGAAGTGGGGACATTAAAAGGTGTTATGATGAAGCCTTTCTAAGGGTAGTGGAGGCTAGATAGGCAGTAGTTCCATGTGAAAAACTGGTGTTTAGCTCCAACTGGTGAAACGGGCAGTTCATTCCCATATCAAAAATTATTTATATTCAGTTAACTGTCTTCCTTGGCGAAAATTGTTTACTTACATGGGCAGAAGCAGTTTTTAGGGTTCCTAAGCTAAAGGGTTAAAACGGGACCCTATTACTAAGACTCCACTGTCCATCTGTCTGTCTGTCTGTCACCGGGCTGTACGTATCTCATGAACCGTGATAGCTAGACAGTTGAAATTTTCACAGGTGATGTAATTCTGTTGCCGCTATAAAAACAAATACAAAAAAACAGGATTAAATAAATATTTTAGTGGGGCTCCCGTACAACAAACGTGGTTTTTTTTGCCTTTTTTTGTGGTCATAGTACGGAACCCTTCGTGCGCGAGTCCGACTCGCACTTGGCTGGTTTTTAAATATGATAATACATTTCCATTACACCACGTAGTTGGCAACCACTATGCAGATGATGATGCGACTGCCCATAGTAATAATTGCAACTTAGAAAGCTGGGGTAGGCAACTGTTATGTATGTGGAGTCAAACATACATTTCTGCTCATCTTACAAACTTAATCTTTGTCCATTGTTTCAAGTAGAAAACAAATAAATAATTCCAACAATAAGATGAGGAGGAGGAGACTGTGACGGTCCTATTGCACGTCATATGCAACTTGACCTCTATCAGAAAATAAATTTTCCTTTTAGACCTCACCAACTAAAAAATAACCTTAAAACTAAAGCAATAGAGTATCTTTTTGTATACTGTGTCAGATGTTTTTAGATAAGCACAGCTATTGAGGCTGGTTGTGTGTTTGTCCACTAGGGAATGACCCGCGGTGTACATCGATAGAATTTAAGAGAAGGCCGTGGTCGAATCAATGAGGGACCGAATTGATCGCTAGATACGAAGTGGCGACCGTAGTGAATATGTTTATGGATTTATCTGTTTGTGATTTGGGTGACAAGACTTTTTATTAAAACATAATGTCGTGGTCAGATTATAGTATAGATCACTTCATGAAGTGGCCAACAATTTCATGAAATGGTTATATGTGTGGAGCTACACGGGAAAAAGTGTTTAACCGAAACATTCGTAGTACGCTATTTCGTGTTAGTTCGATATTTGAGTGCAGTTTTTTACAGAAGGCCAGTGTGTTTTGAAAAGATCTTGATATAGTAATGGATGATATTCTCGCTCACTTAACCAACGTTGTTAATATTGGGTTTTGTATCATTTTTTATTTCATTGTGCCAGTTATTATTATAGCGAAAGGAACTTCGTTCCATCTTGGTGTATCACGACACCTGACGTTTGTTTTTTTTTTAATTTTTGTTTACGAGTGATTCAGTTAACTGTTTAAATTAGTCACCGGATAGTTTCCTAACCTATCTATCCTAAAATAATAAAATAACACAAACAACGCAGCCATTATTTACATTAAAGCTTTTATTTACACAAACAGGAAACTTCCCTTATGCCAAAGTTTACGAGCTTTCCGAAATGAGAAGTCAAGCGATAACGTTCTACATGGGACAGAGGAATAAAAACAAGAAAGGAAAGGTATTAAATTATCCTAGACCTATCAATATAGGTACAGGATAACTTTTCATTAATTGGCAATATTTTAGCAGATGACTGTAGTCCAAAATATGAGTAACTTTTGTTATGGGACTAAACTTGAAATCACAAAAAACGATTGTAAATACGGTTTTATATTACCATTTTTTATCTTTTTTTACAAATTTTATTAATTGTATAATTTTCACCAGTTTTAATCTTTTGTAATTAATTTTAATATCTACATTTTATAAATATTTTGCAATTTTATTAATTTTATCGATTTTGTGTACTCACTCACTTGTATTAATAATTAGCTTTTGTAAGTTAGCTTTAAGATTCTTCAAAATTTTGAATGTGGTGTTTGCTTCTAAGTAATTGTTGCACTGAAATATTAGTTTAAGCATGTATTTTTTGTAATAATTAAGAGTAAAAAAAATTTGGTGAACCTAATTAAATAAATAAAGAAAATAAAAATATGTATTTTTTTATCATTCCACTGGATGCGGGACGCACGGGACCTACGGTTGCCAGATGGTCGGGAATCATCTGGATTCACCCGACCTTTTAAGGGATCTCTAGACTCCCGACAAAACTCAAAATCTCCAGAATAACAAGTTCTTTCTTTCAGATTATTTGTATTATCAATTCCTGTAAGCATGTCTGTAAAAAGATGTTAAGTTTGTTAACCAAAGAGAGAAATTGTATGGATTTTGATATAATAAAAGCTGAGTTAGTAAATAGACTGATCTTTGAAGTAAATTATTTGAATTTAAAATTGTTTCCTAAATTGGTGGACTCAGTAAAGTTTAATGGCAACCTAAATATTAAGTGTAGGTAGTTAAATTAGTTATGTTTTATCAATATTTAGCTTAATAATTTAAAAAACAAAATTTCTGTAACATTTTATTCAATTATTTTTTTCTCCCGAGAACAACCCCAAAATCCCGGCATTTTCAAATTTTCTTCTGATATTTTCGTCTTCCAATCTGGCAACCCTAACGGGACCGGTCAACGTGGCGACGCTTGGGGGAGGCCTATCTCCAGCAATGGACATATTTCGGCTGATTAGATGATGATATATTTGGCCGAGTTATACTGACATCAGTGAAATATCGTGAGGACATTGGTTTATATTAGTCTGAAATCATCAATCCGTCTTCAGCAACCGTATGGATTAATAATGCTCGTGCTTTTTCAGTCCTTGCTCATGCAGTATGATAGTTACTGGTATTATCACAAAGTCACTATATTATCAGCAGTCTTCCAATGCATCGTCTTCCGGCTCGCGGTCGCCATTCCAGAACTTTTCGGCCCTATCGGCCATCCGTTTTGCGAGTAATGTGCCCTGCCCACTGCCATTTAAGTTTCTCAATTCTTCGGGCTATGTCGGTAATTTTGGTTCTCCTGCGGATATCCTCATTTCTGATGTGATCATGCAAGGAAACTCCGTGCATAGCCCTCTCCATTGCCCTTTGGCCTCCCACTAGTTAGACCGATGACCTGGTTAAGGTTGCGGGAAGATGCACGGGATCGGTCAATGTGGCGACGCCTGGGGGAGGCCTATGTCCAGCAGTGGACGTCTTTCGGCTGATATGATGATGATGACTGAGCAGCTGTTTTTTTTTTCATATTTCAAAGTTAATCCTATCGTATAAAAAATGTGTATAGTAGTGAAAGTAGTCATGAATTCTTTCTCACCATGAAACATAGCTAATGAATTAAAAATCAACTTACATGTAAACATAGACGGTATAATGCCCTCACTCGTAATCAAAGCTTCGTCAAAGCGAGGCCGAGCCTCAGTCGTCACATTTCAAATCGAATAGAATCGTCCAATCAATCGTTATGGGTGATAGCTCAGTTTTCGCATTTGACGGACGAATGTACACACGAGGACGTGGTAAGCTATGCTCTCCCAGTATAAGCTGACCTTTCATTGCATCTGTGAAGTAAAAAGATACAGCCATCATCAACCCATTCTATTCTGTACATCAAACTAAGTTTGTACATAAATAATTGTTTGTCAACAGTCACTTTACTGTGTTTAGCAATGGATAAATTTGAAGCAAGTTTTTAAACTGTCATGGTCACTAACACTAACATTAACATTAGAATCGGGATATTTCCCATGTTTACTGTTTGTAGCGAGTTTGCGATATTTCGGTGCTGTTGCAAGCACCATGATCACGGATAAACTGAAGTTATTGCGGGTGGGTGTGAGGAGACAAATATCGGAATCGAACTATCGGAATCAGCACCGAAATATCGGAAACTCGCTACAAACAGTAAACGTGGTAAATATCCCGATTCTAATATTAATGTTATTGCGATTATGGTTGCATACAACGTCAATACTGAAAAGTTAAGGGTTCGACTTAAAGTTAGAAAATACCAAGACCAAGAAGTTTGATCTTCAATATTCCGTAACCAGAAGGTGAAGTTTAAGAAAATTATCACAATGACGGGCAAGACGAATGACTCTTGGCTTTAATAAATGTATTATTAAACACGATCCTCTCAGAAGGTCGGTCCATCAGTCTGAAATTGTAACCCACCTTATGAAAGCGAAATTATCAATGGTCGTGCCTTCTCTGTCGAAGAAAAGGTCTTTGCCCTGCAGATAGTTACAGGCTGGTAGTAATTTTTTTTTATACTATCCATACAGCGGGAGATCAGCTTATACTGGAAATGTGTAGCTAGATGTGACTCGTGTGTACCCAATTCACATTCGATCTCACACTGAATCGATTATATCGGTCTGATTGAAAATTCCAAATCGATTATCCGAGTAAGATGATTCGTTGGAATTAGGTTGAAAGTTTACGTTTTGGAAATTGAGCTAATTTTGGTTATTCATACTCTGTAATATTATGGCAAATGAGGTTTAGAGAACCTTCTTCTTTTCGTGTCACGGTACATTCTATGTACAAAAGAAATGTTGTCTGGGTAGAACAATAATAATTCTATTTAGTCTGTCAGTGAGATTATCAATTAATATTGGACGGGTATTTTTTGCTTTAACAAATAAATAAAAATTAACTAAGATAAAGCGCATCAAGCTTCAAGAGCTTGTGACGTCACTTTTCCAATATAAAGTGTAGCTCACCGTGACGTCAGACGATATTTCAACGCTCTGTATCGTAATTTTTGGTATACGTGGCAAAAAAAACGGTTCAATATTTTTAGGTTATCTAACTGATGGAATAAATATATTTGTTTGTAAACTACTCTATTATACTGTTTGGACCCAGTAGATGGCCAAGTCCGTTGCAGGAACCGTGGCATCGTTCAAGTAATTTAGGGTTAAATACATAAACTCACGACTTCATTCCAATTTTCCATTGGATGGATGGAGAAGGAGAGGAAGGCCAAAGAAAAGATGGATGGACTGTGTGAGGAGTAATATGAAAGAAAAGCGTGTCCCCTGCCACACTATCACTGATAGCGTGACAGGGGACAGGACGATATGGAGGAAGAAAACGTGTTTTGCCGACTTCAACTAATATGGGATAAGGGCAGCAAGATGATCATGATGATGATGTTATTTTTCTTTTTGTATAAAAATAAATTAGAGGTTCTTTCTATTTTGGTAAAAAACTAATATTTACATTTATTTTATGTGTGAGGTATACAAATATTTAACTAAAAAAGTCTATTTTCATGCCTCGTACGTTTTGTACTAAATCAACATTTGCTATGCTCGTATCATCCCTATATTTAGCTTTTAACTCGCTAAAGGGCAGAAATGTATTTCTTTATTAAATACATTTTTTTTTAATATAAACTGACATTATTTGGTATTTGTAAATGACACTTTTATTACCGTGACCATACCGTCATGTGATGAGGAGGGATGAAACGCATGTTACTAAAAGAGCTATTAATATAAATATTGATGGATGGAGAGGGAGGGGAAGGCCAAAAAAAAAGATGGATGGCATGTGTGAGCAGTGATATCAAAGAAAAGGGAGCCAAAAGGGCGTGATGGCGTGACGGGGGACAGGACGGTATGGAAGAAGAAAACGTGTTGCGCCGACCTCAAGTAACATGGGACAAGGGCAGGAATATGATGATGACTATTATGAAGCGCATTATAGTAAATTAAAAAGACCTCTTTATCCAATTTTATTAACTATTTTTTCAAATACCAGTTAAAAAAATGTTTGGTTCAAAAAAAAGACAGAAAGTCACTTACTTGAAAACAATGTTTGCAAACTATTTTATTGTAATACACTATTGATCCTACATCAAAATATAAAACGTAATTATTATAAGTTGCATATTTATACCTATTCATTTATCTTAAACAATATTCAAACTTAACAATAAAACTGGTTAGGATAGTAATGCTATTAACATTTTGTACAATATAATTACTTTGGTTAGTGGGTACTACGAAAAAACTTACTTCGTTACTACGCAAATATTGCGAAACCCGTTGTCACAGTACAGTCACAATCAGTAGTATTACTTTTCTACATATAGTTGTTCGTTTAAATAATTCCCGTACATTGTTTTGTTTGTGTGGTTATTTGTAACTACATAACATAACAATGCCGCGTGATGCGAAAGCAATCGCTTCTTCGGAAGATCAACAGTTAGTGATTTTAGAAGCTAAGCGTAATATACTTTTCGAGCGTATTCAGTCAATTTATGATCGTTCTAAAGTCGCTAATACTTCCGAATCGGTGAGAGAAGGCTTTCTCAGTTCTTGTGTAACAGTAGATGATATTCGAACGGACTTTCATAGATTATTGGATGATTATAATGCTAGGTTACTGGCTGTATATCCAGATGCGAAGCCTAGCTATCAAGCCTGCGCCTCATTCGAGGATATGTATTGTTCCGTGAAACTGTCTCAATTGGAAGATAAGCCGTCCGGGAGGCACAGTATGAGTGATTCCGCAACATGTAGACCAAGGTTGCCGCCAATCGAACTCATGTCGTTCGACGGTGATATACGAAACTGGCCATTATTTTATGCAAGTTTTAAATCTACAGTTCATGACAATAAGTCGCTGACGGATGCAGACAGGTTGTACTATTTAATAGGTAAGCTGTCGCCGAAGGCACAGTCTGTGTTCGCGGGAGTCACACCGTGTGCTGAGAATTACCAAGTCATGTTCCAGGCACTCCTCGATAGGTACCAGGATATTCGTGTCCTCGCGTCTACCTACTTGGATCAAGCTTTAAATCTTAAATTATCCGGTCCCGCGTCTGTTTCGAATTACCAGCTATTCGTAGACAAGTTCATCACCGCAATTAATTCCCTAAAGAATCTAAAATTAGTTGACCTTCTGGATTTCATTTTATTGCACCTCGCAATAAAAAACTTTGACACTGAAACTATTCGCGCTTTCGAGATGACAGAACGTAATCGTAAGATTCCCACTCTAGATAGTTTTGTCAGCTTCATCAATGATCAGTGTCGGATATTCCGTAATACCCAACCACCCTTAGCTAACAATAATAAGCCTAATAGTTCGGACAATTCACATAAGTCTAATAAATCGCGTAGTTTTAATAATAAAATGACCGCTCCTAATCCACAATCCTATGTAGCTTGCTCTGAGTTAAATAATTCAAACAAGTGTCTGTGCGAAGCATATATCCATGAACACTTATATAAATGTCCCGCTTTTGATAATTTGACTCCGACAGCTCGTTTCAAATGTGTGAAAGACAACAATGCTTGTGTCAATTGTTTGAGTATTAAACATAAAACGGTTAACTGTTCTTCTAAATTAAAGTGTCGCACATGTAATCAACGTCATCATACATTGTTACATTTTAATAAAAACCCGCAATTATCAACTGTAGTGACGTCACAGCCGAATCCGGTCCCAACGCTTATGCCGACAGTACCTTCTATTACCTCACAGTCTGAGGTATCGTTGTGTACGACCTCTGTCGCTGGCGCCGCTCGATCGCGTTCGATTGACGCTCGGTGCGTTGCGGCGTCGCCGTCGGCGAGAGATAGCCCGCAATGTACGGCGTATACAACCGTTCTGCTCGCTACTGCTCAAGTCGTAATTTACGATGTAAATGATAAGCCGCACATAATACGTTGTTTACTAGATAGCGCATCTCAAAGTAATTTTATTACTTCTGAATGTTTTAAGCGTCTAGGACTTTGGAAGAACTTTCATACTTCTAATTTAATAGTTAAAGGAATCGGTGGGTCGGAAAAACCAGTTAAAGGTTCCGTAGATATTAAATTATATTCTCGTTTTAGTAATGATATTAATTTTAACGTTTCTTCGCTTATTGTTGAACGTATTACGGAGACATTGCCGACCGCTCTCGTCGATGTCTCTAAACTTACACATCTCAAAACATTACCGCTCGCAGACTCGAAGTTTGCGGAGCCGAGCGGTATCGATGTTTTGATTGGTGCTGCTATATTCTCGCGCTTGCTCTTGCCTAACATAGTGCATAGCGAGCAATATAATATACCTCCCGCTATTGAAACTGTGTTGGGGTATGTGGTTATAGGTTCCGTACCTAAGGCACATACTTCCAATTGAGACATCACACGTTTCACGGAACAATACATATCCTCGAATGAGGCGTAGGCTTGATAGCTAGGCTTCGCATCTGGATATACAGCCAGTAACCTAGCATTATAATCATCCAATAATCTATGAAAGTCCGTTCGAATATCATCTACTGTTACACAAGAACTGAGAAAGCCTTCTCTCACCGATTCGGAAGTATTAGCGACTTTAGAACGATCATAAATTGACTGAATACGCTCGAAAAGTATATTACGCTTAGCTTCTAAAATCACTAACTGTTGATCTTCCGAAGAAGCGATTGCTTTCGCATCACGCGGCATTGTTATGTTATGTAGTTACAAATAACCACACAAACAAAACAATGTACGGGAATTATTTAAACGAACAACTATATGTAGAAAAGTAATACTACTGATTGTGACTGTACTGTGACAACGGGTTTCGCAATATTTGCGTAGTAACGAAGTAAGTTTTTTCGTAGTACCCACTAACCAAAGTAATTATATTGTACAAAATGTTAATAGCATTACTATCCTAACCAGTTTTATTGTTAAGTTTGAATATTGTTTAAGATAAATGAATAGGTATAAATATGCAACTCTATAAGTTGCATATTTATACCTATTCATTTATCCCGCAATCGTCGAAACGTATTCGGTAAAGTTATGATATTTATACTGCGTAGGTACCTACAAGTAGTACACCTATTTTATTTTTCTCTTATAGAATGAATGTCTACCCCGCGGTATTCGGAAAGTAACTTATTCCTAACAATTTATAATTGGAGGTAGGTGATTCCTATAAGGGCGGTTAAACTAAAAGACGCTTGAAATATAGAAATTTACAATACGACAAGTTAGTTTTAAATAAGAATTATTTTTAATAATAGCAGATACGTAATTATGAACCTGCTATAGCGGCGTTGATGGAACCACGTATTGGGTTTACAACTTGATTATGTGGGTAGGCGGCTAGGTGCCACGACCCTAGTAGGAATTTATGATTGATTCCTACGTAAGAAATAAAGGAAAATGGATATATTATAGTAATATATCGGGCTACGAAGGACCAAAATGTTATAGCGGTTTGAGAAACCTCTTCATCCTTGTGTCTATCATGAAAAGTGGACTGTATTTGAAGGGTTCTGGCAATAGTGCGTTGAAAATAAGCGGGAAAATATTCACGGATCAATTCGGGCGATCTAGTATGGAAATGAGGGAAGTAGTACGCCTTACCTTGTAGTGGTCGATGCCAGCCCACGTGTGGCAGCGAGCTGGTGTTCTTCTACTCCAAATTGGCTCCTTCAGGATCCACACACTTCACACAATTGTTTTATATCCGCGAGGCGGGTTAATAGACACGGTTCACAAGGTTCTCTGCAATCTAACTAATTAGATGCATCAGTCTCCAGCCAGGTGGCTTGGAAAGCTGGCGGTTGAGATACGAGGCCCGTTCACGTTGAAGTTTCGGTTCGTTCTGGCGACCTGTCATTAAGGCGTACATAAAGGGAAAAGGAATGAGGAAGGAACGAGATAATTAAGATATCGATCGCCCGCGAATTCTCAAATGCGTTTGTCTATGTGTTTTCGGTCATTGATTTATGACATTTACAAGAGATGGCGCTACCAGTGGTCTTAGTAATTAATGAGCAATGGCATAATTTACTACGGCTTGAGTACTATATTGTATGAATCCGATTGCAGGACTTTTTAATCTATACTAATATTATAAAGCTGAAGAGTTTGTTTGTTTGTTTGTTTGTTTGTTTGTTTGAACGCGCTAATCTCAGGATCTACTGGTCCGATTTTAAAAATTATTTCACTATTCGATAGCCCGATTATTGAGGAAGGTTATAGGCTATAAAACATCACGCTATGACTAATAGGAGCGGAGTAGTAATCAAAGATGCGAGTGAAACCGCGAGGTTCAGCTAGTGGAAAATATAACTTATTCCACTGATTAGTGTATTAATGCAACTATTCACATCTAACATTTCAGCTCAATACACTTAATAATTAAAGACATAAAATAAAAATACCAGAACAACCGCGATACATGGATAAACCGACCAAGTTTGAATGAGTACAAAAAAGCAGCCGTGCAGTATAAAGAGCTAACGTTCCAAAATTTCCAGTGTTGTACCATTATTGGACTGGTACAGCTGTGCACACAATTCTTGAACAATAAACTAACCCTCAGTTTCCCACCTTAAAATTATCGCAGAATTAATGTGACAAATTGTCAAGCACGCGTTATCTGCTGTGATTGGTTGAATGAATTTTCAACAGCCAATCACAGAAGATAACGCGTCCTTGACAATTTGTCACATTAATTCTGCGATAATTTTAAGGTGGGAAACTGAGGGTAATACTCGTATACTATCTTTTTTATAATTTTGGAGTGCACTTGTCATTACTTCATATTGACGATTCATTGTGTTTTTTGTGTACATCTTTCGTTGGAGGTCCTGAATAATTATATAAATTAATAATTTTCGTGATAAAAATAGTAGGTCACTTTTAACCGACTTTCCAAAACGGAGGAGGTTCTATGGTTGGCACTATGTATGTACTGATTTCTCAGTCAATTGTGGACCGATTTTGAAGATTATTTTTGTTTGAAAGAGTAGGTTCCCGAATTGGTTCCATTTAAATTTGGTGAAGATCTGTTAAAGAACTTCGGAGATATATAACAGAACACTTAAATAAACAACGGCAAATCTCCCGGGATTGCTGCAATTGCATTGCATGTCACACTCTCATTTCGGGTTTTTCATCGTCATTTATTCGTGGGGCATAACTTTGGGCATTGTGGGTACATTACTATAGAACTTGCTCATTAAATTATTTACCAAAAAAGTTCAATTGACTTTCAAATAAAAACAGTACAAAGTGAAAAATTACTTAGTCAACAAAACGAAGATACAAAACAGAAACACCGACTGCCGAAATTAAAGTTATTTTTCACATTTTAGTGCTTTTATTATTAAGTCGGTTGTATTTTTATGTAACAAAGTTTTTTTAAGCTATTGCATAGCTTCTATCGCGGGCCTTGAGCGCGGGGACCGAATCCAGAAATTCCGTAACGAAAAAACCTCACGCTCCCCACTGTCCATCAATGTGGACCTTATGCTAATGAGAATAAGGGTCACTTTTGCTTGTCAAAGAAAAGCGACCTTATTTCAATGTGAATAAGGGTATTTTTGTTTTGTTTTTAATAAGGTTTTTGCATTCTGTGGAATCTGAGTGGTGACGGGCAGGGGGGGGGGGGGGGGGAGGTTTGTTGCACGTGTTTTCGATTTCCGTGTTGGTATTTTTAGAATGAAAAATTTTTTTGCGGGGGGAGGTAAACGGTTAAGGGGTGGGGGTAAATCCTATCTTGTTCTCCTGGATGAAGTAGCGGCGGGCAGAGGGGCAAATTTTTTGTCAGAAATGCGCTAACTTCAACCGTTTCTGAGATATGAGGGTTTTAAAATTTTTGTTGGTCGTAATTTTTTTGCCTTTTATCGGTCTTTCTGAGCTGTTTCTGTGACAATGGTGATCAATGTGGACCTTATGCTAATGAGAATAAAGGTCACTTTTGCTTGTCAAAGAAAAGCGACCTTATTTCAATGTGAATAAGGGTATTTTTGTTTTGTTTTTTAGAGTTTTATTAATCGTAAATAAATGCGGGTTTGGCTCGCTACGTTTTCGAGTTTTTAACGTTTTTATTTTTTTTGACGCATTTTCCAGGACTGGATCTAGAATAAATGCTATGCAATAGCTTTACCGCGGCAGTCCCCGAGTGCCACACGACTTTTTTTTTTTCTTAAACTTACAAAATTATAACAATATTATTTGCATCTGTAACAAATGCATTTATTTGCCAGTAGGTACTTATATTACAAAAAGTTATTACTGTAGGTAATTATTATGTCCTTAATATTATGCTAGTAATAATTATAAAAAAAAACTAACACCAGTAGTCATTTCAAATGTCGGATTTAAAACTTAACGGTATAATAGGGAATAATTTAAAGCAGGTAGGTATTTACTTAGCACACGCTTCCTGTTCTATTTTGTTTATCAGTCACAACCAACTCCCTAAAATTTACTTACTAGTAAAACCTAAGATTTACATCCTATATGGGCTTCAGTAGGCAATATATTTTTTATTTATATTTAATAAATAAAAATGATTCTTTATATCAATGTTTTTAACAATCTCGGGACACTGGGGTCCCGGACCTTTGAGAGGCGTGCCAGGGGCCGAATCTAACTCGCAGAAGCCCTGTTAACGATGTATTATGATATGTGACACCAACCGATGATTATTCGTAGATGTACTACGTAAGAGCACCCAAGGACAATCCCCGGTTGGTGCCGGACTATTGTTAATATGGAGACAAAGGCTATGGGTTTGGCAGGTTTAGTGGATCGATTGCCTAAAACTATAGAATGACTATTGGCCCCTGACTGACCACTGTTGAATTACACGGCTATAAAATGGCAGAGAGTGACTTGCACACTCAATTAATGGTCGAGGGTCTTTAGTACTTGAGTGACGTAGCGCCATGGGGGCAAACATATCTGGAGGTGCTTGAGGAGTGGAGTGGTATACCACAGCTATCAGTTCAGTCCCGGAAATACGGTAAAGATCCCTATCAGCATCATCCAGTAAGATTATACTTCCTTCCACCGAGCACTTTTGTTCTTGCGAATCTTCACTCAAGCCAACTAATTAAGGCAAACGAGAGATGGGAGCTCTGTTCCCTGTCAGTGGTCTCTCCGACCGGCCAATAAAGGCAAGCTGGAGATGAGGGTCAACTGACAAGACTTCTCCCAGGAGATATGGTCCGTGGGGCGCCACTGCCCACCACAAAGCTGCACTGCGGACCTATCTCTGTTATTATTACTATGTTAATAAATTGTTTTTTTAAGTATTTTAATTAACATTAACTAATAAATACTTTTAAGAATACAAAGTTAATGCAGTTGTTTTATTTTCTGCTAAACTATTGTGTACACACCTGTACGAAACTATTAAACACAGTAACGAGCTATACTGGAAATTTTGTAACGTTAGCTCTTTATACTGCACGGCCGCTTTTTTGTAGCCATTCAAACTTGGTCGGTTTATTCATGTATTGCGGTTGTTCTGGTATTTTTATTATATCTCTTTAAATATTAAGTGTATTGAGCTGAAATTTTAGATATAAATAGTTGCATTAATACACTAATCAGTGGAATAAGTTATATTTTGCTTTTCCAATATAAAGTCCTGCAATCGGATGTCATACAATATAGTACTCAAGCCGTAGTAAATTATGCCATTGCTCATTAATTACTAAGACCACATAAATGAAACTTGGCAGGGCATTGTAGTCCCTTACAAGATACAAATAAACGTTAAGTTAGGCTCTAGAGTTCCTATTTTAAGTAGTTGGACCTAATAACCTTATTTTACTTTTACGTGTATATCTTCTGAACGGTATGTTTTTTTCAAATTCTGTTTTAACAATCATTATACACAAATTCAAATCAACGTGCGAAAAGAGATTCAACTCTGCACTAAGCCGTTTTATATGATTTTCATCAAATTGCCAATCGTCAGCGCAGCGGAAACTTGATTATCTTCGCTGTTTTATAACACACAAATTTCATTTAAGCATACACATTTACCTCTCGTTACACACCAATTATTGGTTTTTTTTTTTCATCTACGTGCATACGAAAAAAAAAGTGCTGCTGGGATGAAGTAGTTCCAGCGGAAACAATTTTTGTTCAATAGCTCCCCAATCGTTGGATACACAAATGTGTACGTACTATACACAATTACACGACTTCATACACTAATTATCCGCTAATCTGAAATTAAGAAATTCGACATTTTTCCGCTGCGACTACGAACACCGCCGTGACCACCCCAGCACATGGGTCCCCTTATGACGGGTCCAGGTCAATGGCCCCGCCACCTACCATTTTTCGGCCGCAGGGGTTATGGAGAGCGCCTAATGCTATACCGACACTCCTCCTCCCCTGCGGTCCCACCGCGTCCGCCATCAGACTTTGGCAACCCCGTGAGAAAGAATTTACATCTTTTTAGTAAAAAGGGAGATAGAAATAATTACCTTACTAGAAATAGGGAACAATTAGTTCAACCAGGTTTCAGACTGGCTAAAGTGGCCTCATCTTTCATGGGGTACTGTACAAAATGTTACAATAAAATTCCTCCCCACATTCTAGAACTGAATGAGACGAAATTTAAAACTTGTATAAAACGCACACTATGCAAGCAGGCATATTATAAGTTGGGGGATTACATCTCTGATAAAAATGCTTGGCTCAATGCTAGTCTTGCTCCACAACCACTAGGTCGCAAAAACAAGTGATATGCAGAACATTATTGTGTTGTAGAATTGTTGGACCTGCTGCAGACTGTATGAATATATTTGTATTATATAGACTCAATTTCTTTTAGTATTGTATAACTGCGCAGCACGTGTGTGAGTACTATGTACCCAACTGTAAATCTACCATTCGCTGTACCTTGGTGTCGTTCGTTGACTAGTGTTTGCCCTGGCAGTTGAGTGTGTCATACTCTCTCAAATGTCTCTCTGATGGTGGCGCGTGTGTTGGATCATTCGGTTCCCTTCATGATGGTTGAGCTGGGTGGTGCCGATTCATGTGTCATGTTCGTGAACGGGTGCCGTCAGATAGGATTGGTCTTAACTTAACTGCTTCGGATGCTAATGTTTTTCTAGTAACTATTATGTAACTGCACAGAACATTTTTTTTTTTTATAACTTTGCTTCACACTAGGAATTTATTCCTGTATCGTGGGTGCGTTTACAAACATATAAACTCACATACACAATACCCAGAGCCGGAACAACTATCTGTAGGTCATACAAATATTTTTTCCGTGCGGGAATCGAACCCGCGACACGCAGCGCAGCATTCAATCGCTCAACCACTGCGCCAACCGTGTGCCCCGACACATGTACACGAGTACATGTGTGAGTAATTTTAATACTTTGTACCTGTATATAGTTATATTTGAAATTGGCACCAAGTGCAACCCCATGTCGTGTCCACGCTATCTCTATCCATTCAAGGCTGCCTGGAAGAGATCGCAGAGCGCGATAAGGCCGCCTATTGTATGTTTGTTTTAATTTTTAATGTTTCTTTTGTATTGTCTTATCTTGGTGTACAATAAAGTATATATTTATATATATATATATACATATTTATATATATACATATATATATATATATATATATATATATATATATATATATATATATATGTATGTACTTATGTACCTAAATATTGTAAAAAAAACTTTTTTTTTTTAATGAGTAAGTATGAAGTTTCTTGTGCGTTCTTCTCCATAACAAGCTACTTTCCGAATGCACGGTAGAATCAATTTTTATTCCTTGTAAATTTAAATGTATCTAACGTTCAAAAGTGCCGCTTGGTGGCCTAGTTAAAATAAAATATATTTGTCTTTGTCTTTGTCCAGGCCGCGGAAGGTAGAGAGAGCGGCGCACCGCAATACCGGCACTCCTCTCCAGCCTTGATATCTTATGGATATTGGAGGCCCGATACGACATCGCGGCCCACCTCAGTTGCGATGTCACCCAGGCGGCACCGCAACCTACTTGTTGGCCGCTACATCATCGGCTTTTCAGCAAAAGCCCTGACGAGCGGCTCCTCTTCGGGTTCCTCTTCGCTTCACCGTGGGTGACCAAGCCACGGCTACTGAGCCTCCCCACCCAGACAATGCGGGGACCCACCGGGGGGAACACTAGAAGCCTTTTTTTTGTTTTTTTTTTCCGGTGTGGTAAATGCTCATTGGATGTCTTCCGCCCTGGGGGAGCGGGGGGGTCTGCAAGACTCGTACTGACTAAAAACCACCCCAGTGTTCCATTTCACACCTACACTGGGGGTCGCGGGAACAGCGATACTTCCGCAACCCTCGGCTAGTGCCAGCCCGACTCTGTGGGCCACGACCTCGGTTTCTTCGACCTCGGGGACCTCGGGTCGGGGGTAAGACTCGCGGTCGCCGGGTCTCTCCTCGAGTGAGGAGAACCTGACGGCCCCGAAGGTTTCAACGGGGCGGAGAAGGCGGGGTCGCGCCGTTGCCAGCACTCGGGTGAACGTGACGTGCGGGATTGCTTCGTGCCTCGGCCCGACACGCCTGACCCTGCCGAGTGCGTGCAGAGCAACATGTGGGCACATGGGTGTGGACCAAAGCATGGGTGTGGGCACATGGGTGGCTCCACCACGTACTTGCTAGGGGCAAATAAGGCGGAAGTGAATGCCGCAAAAAGGGGGACAAAGACAGGTTGTCGCGGCCATTGAGGTCGGTGAGTTGGCCCGACAGGCCCGAGAGAGGCGCTCGGCTCGGACGGCGGATGCATCGGCGGTGGCGCTAAGTCAAGCGATGGACGGCCTGGATGTCGTCCTGAAGGTTGCTACCAAATTCGGCAACCTGAAGGGCACGTTCACACGTGCCTTGAAAGACGCGGTGGACAGCTTCCAGGAGGCGGTTGAGGTCCTTAATAGCCGCACAACCACGGATGAGAGCGAAGTTTTGGGAGGAGAACAGCCGTCTCCAATCCGAGGTGGAGGACCTCAAGTGGCAGTTTGCCGTCCAGCAGGCAGCAACTGCCATCACGAGCCCATCGCCGCCCCCGTCTTCGGCCCCATCGTCGGCCCCTGCACTTGCGGATGCGGATATTGAGAGGATCGCGCGCATCTGCATGATGCAGTGCGGCCAAATGGTGGAAGCCCGAATAGAGGCAATAGAGTCGAGGTTACTCCAAGCCGAAACCGCCCGCCCGCCTCTCACTGCAGATAAGCGGAATACTGGAACCTACCCCAACGTCCATAAACTAAGGCCTTTTTTCCATGAGGGTAGCCAGAAACTACAGAACGCCACCTGCTACGATCCTTACATAGGTACTCCTTATGCTTCATACATCAATATTGAAGGGCAAAAGCTACTCAGTTTGATTGAGTCTTCAATAGTCAAGATTTTACGCCATTTACACGATCTTCACCATAATGCAGTGAAACTTCCACAAAACCAGCACGCTCACACTTCAGATCAAACAGTCCAAACTTAAGTAAATCAAGTAGTGACGGCACTAACAAGTCGCGACTAACTAACTAAGCAAAGAACAATAATGAGATGGACAAACACTAGTTAGAATTTGTGTCCTTTGCATACCAAGATAAGGTGCAGAAGGTCAGCTCTGTATACCGTCTGAAAACAAACGCTGAACCGCCAAACTGCTTACACAATTTAGTTCAGAAACATGTAAACGAAATGTGTTTTTGTTAAAACCCAAACCCATTATGTAAAGTTTAGATTTCGCTGCAACTTCAAACATTTAGCCATTCTGAAATTTAATCAAGATGATATTCGTTTACGTTGAAACACTTTCGACGGAGATATCCAACAAATGCCAATCATGAGTGCGTTTTCGCTCGCTGTACGGAGTTGAACTTTGTACCAATCTATTCTATGTCTGCATACTGATGAACATTGTCCAAAATGATTTGATTTAGACGCGCAGATCTGATTAGAGGTTGATGATTCTTGGTGATGGCAAACTTAGCTGTGAGATTTTAGTTAGTTTCAATGTTGAAATGAGCTTAGAATTATGTCACGAGTTGCTAGAAGCACGATTTCTTTTGTTTTACAGTTTTGGAAAGACAACAATAGGTACCATAGACCTAGGTAAGTACCTAGGTCTAAATATGAAGCACTAAATGCTTTTTCTGAAAATATAGACGGGATGTCATATTATATGAAAATATTTAAGACGTTTAGTTTCAATGTTACACTAAATTACTCGGTGGTATGTAAAAAAAAAATATAGTTTAGTGGATTCCATAAAATCACTCTATACATCAAAACCCTTGTTTGTTATAAAATTAAAATAATTGGACAATCTTTACGTCCTAAAGTACATCGACTGTTATGCTTGTTCTGCCATACTCCATAATTCCCCTCATCATCACCACCATCATTCTCATATCATTCGAAATACGTCCACTGGTGAACATTGGCGTCCCCCAAGTGTCACAACATCGACCACTTCTTTGTGTCTCGCATCCAGTAGTGTAAGTACCTCAGCCGGGGGCCTTCCAACGCAGCATCTTCAGTTATACGGTCACCACTCATTTTCCCTATCTCTACATAATTTTATTCGTTCGAGAATGCATTAATTCCCACAAAGATATCCGTAACAGCGCTACTTGGCCTCTTTCAAAAGCCTATCAAACAAACATCGTTAACTTCCTGGAAGTCTCACAAGTTTAAAGCTCATTCCAAAATCAACGACACCACATAAATTAGGACTTACAAATTCAAGTCTGAAGTTCTAGACCGCGGAATAGGTAAGCTGTCTGTACATTTTGAAGCTTGTTGAATAAATGAAGACAGTGCCTTGATACTACTGACCAGGATACCAGAATTATAGTGTTGTAGAGGAGTCTTAGCTGTGCTTTGTGAAGGTTGAATAATTCGTTGTCTGTACCGTTTAAGTTGCCGTGAGTATCGTCAAACGTAACATTTATTAATAAATATAATTACCAATTTATATTAGTTTCTATTTAGGGTAACAACATAACCTCATGTTTTTATTCCTCGAAGGGTTAGGCAGAAGCGGTGTGACATGAGACTTAAACAAAACTGGTGAAATGTGGGTGCACCTCTGTCTAATTTATAAATAACTGGCCAACTTTATATTTTTTTATAAAAACACGCTTACCAAGATGTAATCCATTCACACAAAACTGGTGAAATGTGGGTGCACCTCTGTCTAATTTATAAATAACTGGCCAACTTTATATTTTTTTATAAAAACACGCTTACCAAGATGTAATCCATTCACAGTTGATTTAAAGAAACCTAGATTATAGATAAACTGCAACTGGTTAAAATAATAAGAACATCCACTTATCTTAAACAGTTTGATATTTGCCCTCTAATTCGTATTTTAAAATGTGCCTACTTCTGGATGCACATACATAAATTAAAAGGCTTTCTCATTAACCACTTCAAAAATTTCAAGCCATTAACATAAAAGAAATAACAACTCAAAACGTTCGCAGACATTTTTACGGCCTTCTAATGGAGTCATAAATACGTCCAGAAAAATTCTTAAAAACAACACGAATCAGCAAGTTTTAAAACATTGAATTAAATTCGTTACACGCCTATATAATTCAATTCTCTTAACATCTCGTGCTTGGTCGTGTTGATAAATTATGAAACGAACCTTCGCAAATGTCATCAAGACACGAAGTGAGGACTTCTATGATTTTTCATTCCATCCGGCTCGAAGGACCAGATTGTAAATTGGTATAATTAATTGTTTGTTTTGTGAAATTTGTAGGTATTCTATTCAAAGCGAATGTCGTTGTTTAGTATTTTTATTATTGTCATGGTTTTAACTTGCAAAGGTAAATACACACATCAACACGGTCTAGGGATATTTCATACTCAATTAAATAACTCGAAAAGTACTGGCCGCATTGGTATCTTTTATACACCGATTTGTTTGTAATTTATCTCAGACTAATTCCAAATTCAAATTTTTGAAAATTCTTTTGTTTCGGTGGCATAAAAATGTCTTGATGTGTAGGAGAGGGAATTTTCATTTGTGCGAAATTTAGAAAACAATACAGTTTTTTTTCATTTTTAATCGAAATATATAGTTAAAATTGAGGTATTGTAGCCATGCAACGACAACATTTGACGAGGGCGGAGATGTTACGAGCTGTGGGAATGCTGGAAGCTGGGTCTGTTCAGCGTAATGTTGCTGAGGCCATAGGGACCCACCAAAATGTAATTTCAAGATTGTGGACACGCTATCGTGCCACAGGTGAAGTAGCGAAGAGGCACCGGGGGCCTAGTTGCATCACTACCCCCAGACAAGACCGATTTTTGAAAATTACTGCGCGAGCTCAACCAAATGCAATGGCGACTCAATTGGTCCAAAGGGTGCGAGTGGAACACCAATTGCTTGTGAGTGACCAAACTGTAGGAAGGCGACTGCATGAAAGCAATCTACGCTCTCGTAGACCACTCCGGGTCCCACCTTTACGGAGAGGCAATCGTGGACGACGATTAGAATGGGTTCGGAACCACCTGGACTGGGGCCGTGAGCAATGGTCCAATGTGCTGTTCACGGATGACTCCAGGTTCGGCTTCCATCCAGATTCACGAAGGACGCGTGTTTGGCGAGTTCCTGGACGATGGAGCCGTCTTCAGAACCCTCAGGAAGTTCACCCATACCAAGGAGGAACAATTATGGTTTAGGCAGGAATTCGTCTTGGAGGACGGACGGATCTTGTTTGGGTGCGGGGCAATATGACGGCAGAACGATACGTCCAACAGGTGCTGGGGCCCGTAATCTTGATCCACAGAACACAAATGGGGCAAGATTTCCTGCTCATGCACGACAATGCCCGGGCACACACGGCGAGAACGGTAGCAGCTTCGTTACATACACACAATGTTAGGGCCTTAGACTGGCCTGCTCAATCACCAGATCTAAATCCCATAGAGCATGCGTGGGATATGCTGCAAAGAAGAGCTCTGAAGGAAGTTCCTGAAAATCTGTCTACAGAAGATCAACTTTTTGCGCACCTCAGAAGGACATGGGACAATATTCCGCAGCAAGACATTGACAACCTTGTTCTGAGCATCCCGACTACTAACTTCAAGTTTATAAACACAAATTAAATGATTTCTCTATTTTTTTCAGTTTTTATTCATAAATTAAAAGTTAATTCATATATATACGGTTTCCGTCTATGCTTCATTTTTTTTCCATAAAATCCTGAAATTTTAATCGAAGTACCTTAACCATTATTAAAAAATGGTAGAATATTAAATAACGTATCTTTTAAATATATACTCGTACATGTGATATAAATAATTAACACATTGATAGTAATTCGCTTTTTTTAAAATATCCCTAGACCGTGTTGTTGTGTTTACATTCTTAGCTGCAGACTGTCTTTGCAAGGTTATTAAATGCGATAACAACTTTCTAGTTTTGGTGTCTTACCTTGATGTGTTATAGACATCATTATTCCAGTGTGGGCAAGATACTACGCTAGGCAGAACGAATAGCACTATCCATGGCAAGGCTATTTGAGGCAAACACAAAGTAAACAATTTATTAAATTAGGTAAGGTTTGAAACATTTAAGAAATTTTTCATGAAATAAAACACATTGTGAAAGTGTAAGACGGAATCAGAAACCGACGTTCCTTTATAGTTAGAACGTCGTCGTCAGAATGGAAGCGAACAAAAAGGTTCGCTAAGGTATCATCCACTAAATGGCTCAGCAGATTTTTTTCCAAAGCCTTTTATTTCTTCTTTCTTCCAAAGCCAGTTTATTTTTATATAGCCTCTCAAAAATGATCACCTATATTTATTATTCACTAGCTTCTGCCAGCGGCTTCGCTCGCGTGTATTATACATATAAACCTTCCTCTTGAATCACTCTATTAAAAATAAAACCGGCCAAGTGCGAGTCAAACTCGTGCGCCGAGGGTTTCGTACCTACCCATTGCCTCTAAGCATTCAAAGCATGACTTTCGCGGTTTCTGGGAGAGCGCTAACTAATTGAACATTCGGCCAGGCCAGTCTGTTAGTGTGAGTGATGTGAAGGATATTGCAAACCTTTTTAGAAATTGGTTTGTTTTAAAGTCATCGCTAGGGAGTTCTGTGAGATGCTGTATGCTGAGCCCCGTTGTGGCAAGGTGGGCACACGTTTCAGTGCCAAATATGTGGCCAGGGTCATCAGGTCTACGTCTAGAGGTATCTCCCCTAGAAATGATGGGTTTAGTAGCTCGAGCGTTTGCAATACGCTGGTCCTCACTTACCGAGGGTTTTGACACTGCTGTACGATTGATGTATTGGTCATTCATAATTGCCTAATGAGGACGATCGTGGTTCCCATTGTTAAAAGTAAAACAGGTGATCTTTCGGATAGGGGAAACTATAGATCTATTTCTCTAGCAACCATAGTCGCTAAGGTGCATGATGGTCTGCTTGATACACAGCTAAACGAACATCTTGTGCTGCACGACAATCAGTTCGGGTTTCGATCAGTCCTTTCTACAGAGAGTGCAATTCTGTGTCTCAAGCAAGCCGTCAGGTACTACACAAAAAGAGGAACACCTGTTTTCGCTTGCTTCCTCGACCGGTTTAGGGTTTTTGATCTGGTTTCCTAAGATATATTATGGAGGAAACTTGAACCTATAAGCTTGCCTATCGAGCTTATAAGTATCTTCAGGCATTGGTATGGAAGCCTGATCAACAGAGATCGGCGGGCGGGTGTGCTGATGGAGCCTTATCAATTGGAATGTGGAGTGAGACAGGGGGTTTGGCCTCCCCTGGCCTCTTCAATTTGTATATGAATGCCCTGATTGAGGCGCTTAGCACTCAACATTTCGGTTGTCATATTGACGGTGTCTTTATCAATTATAAGCTTTAAAGGACAATGCTGACATTAAAAGGGAACAGAGGGCTCTTTCCGAGTGTGCGAATATGACAGCTCGCAGGTTTACACATTGTACTGCAGAAATAAAGGTGACGCTCTTTAGAGCACTCTGTACCACCTTCTACACTTGCAGCCTGTGGGATAAGTATTCACGGGCGTCGTATGGAGCCCTTCGTGTCCAGTAAAAGAACGCGTTCAGAAAACTGATGGGGTTGCCTTGGCGTTGTAGTGCGTCAGGGATATTTGCGGCGGTGCGTGTGGATTGTTTTTACGCGATAATGCGCAAGCGCGCAACATCAATGGTGGCCCGAGTTATGGACAGCCCTAACAGGGTTCTGAACATTATTGTTGATAGAGTGAACTGTCCGTATATAGTCCACTGCTGTCAGATACACGTGTCACCGTATCGTGTTGTTTACTAATACTTAGTTTTAATGCAAATTGTTACTAACCCTATATGAGTCTTAGCTCGAAATAAAGATTTTGAATTTGAATTATACCGTCATAATAAAATTGGTATATATTTTGTGGTGGCTAAGTTTTAAAGATATGGGCAAATCTAGATTTTCACGAAAACTTGAAAGTACCATAATTTATCTTAAATTTGTACTTTTTTTTTGAATTTTTCATTTGTTTGCGTTGCGTACCTTACTTTTTGTCAAATTTCGTGATTCTAGTTCAACGGGAACTACCATATAGGTTTTCGACCCAAAACCTATAGGGTACTTCCGGTTGACCTAGAAATGTCAATTTTGCTTAAAAGCAAGGTCTTACAGCACAAGGGGAAAATTAAAAAAAAAAAAAAAAAAATTTAGGTAAATTTTGGTACTTACAAGTTTTCGCGAAAATGTAAATTTGCTTATATCTTTTTATCGTGTTGACTCAGGACCTTGATTTTTATCTATCTAATAGGGACTATAGACCTCAGTATCTGGTATAAATTTCAACTTGCTAGGTCTATCCGTTCCTGAGAAAATCGTTGGTGACACACGGACAGACAGACATACGGACAGACGGACAGATGGACAGACGGACAAGAAAGTAATCTTATAAGGGTTCCTTTTTTACCCTTTGAGGTACGGAACCCTAAAAACAGAATAAAATAAATATTTAAGTGGGGCTCCCATACAACTAGCGTGATTTTTGTGCCGTTTTTGCGATAATGGTACAGAACCGCACTTGGTTTATTTTTTATATTACGAATTCTAATAATTTAGTTCAAAACAATCGATTTAAACGCTGTTGTATGGCATACTACTTTTTCATGTTACCAGTTTTTTTCACATGGCTTCGGTGGTTGATGTACAGGTAACATACAGGAACCGTGCATTTTAGGATTAATAGCTCATTTATTATACTCAGCGATGGCATTGGAAAGTCTGAACATCTAGATATTAGACTTGACAAAGAAAAGTACAAAAAAAATTACCGCCTAATATTTACTTCGACTATAAAGAGATCCTACTTTTCAAACACAAACGTAATATCTGGTCGTACTCTCGCTCGTCTCTCTAAACGAGGTGGCGCGATCGAGTGGTAACAATATGTGACCTCTGGGAGACGCCATGTTTACAACTTTAGGGGACTTTACTTTCCAAAAAAATATTCCACGAAATATGCGAGATCAGGGAAACTTTACTTTGTTTTGAAGGAAAAAAAACGCAGAAATATGTTATGATTATGTATAAATAAGCGTAGGATCGGTTTGAGGTTCCCCTAAGAGTTGCTCGGATATGAATCTATACGACTCGTATTTTGTGTACTTAGCTTGAAAGAGGGAAAATTTCTTTATTACTATACAATGGCGGTACGTTCTGAGTGTTTTCAAGGAAATAGATTGTAATATATTGTATTATTTTGACAAGGTAATGGGCTGGTCGTCGCCCCTCTATGTACTCAGGGTGTTGGATTCGGTTACGCACTGGGACAAATATTTGTAAGGGTAGACCTTACACATATTTGTTCTGACGCTGTATGTTTGTGCATTTAATGAGAAAGAGATTCGCGGTGACAAAATGTTGTTTTATTTATATTTACGGATTGTACGGTTGTTGTTATGATGGTTTACGTGTTACTAATACTAATAAAAATCAAACTGCCTCTTCTCAAGTATAAACTACAATGGCTTTATTCGATGAGTTAAGAAAAACGAATTAACGAACTGAGTGTATATTGTTTTAAAGGGCTGTTTAACCAGTTCAATTCCGATATAACCGAAACAATTAAAAAAGCAATTGTGTCTCACGTGGATCCACGTTTCGGGAACTCAAGATGTTCTTCCTGGAGACTGACGCCGTTGCTGAATACTAGTATTTAATACGAAACGGCTGCCTATTTGTCCTCCACAAACCAGTAACTGTTGATCTGATCTTCCTTGTCATGTCTGGTTCTCATACTTTCGGGTTTCTGACTAGTATCAGAATCAGAGTATTTACTTGTGAAACATAGGTAATTACATAAAGATCTTAGGTTCATTAGGTTTAGTTTTTTATTGGATACTTGTAACCAACAACGGTTTATGTCAGCCCCATTTAATCATTAACCTAGTTACATACTTTTCTTAAGACTATTTATGATAAAATTATAAATTAACTTAGATTTCCAGTGTCACATCTTAATACTGTAACACTCTTTTATTGAATCAATTAACCTTTTTTTTATTTTTTTATTTAATACTTGCAGGATTTGCTAAGTTAGATTGAAATTAGCCTATATGTAATAAATATTATTACCTACATAAATGTTTTCTCCCTAAATTATTACGAGTGCAATCCAAAAGAAGGTACAAGTTAATAAAAAGCTTTTAAAAATATGTAGTTATAATTATTAAAGCAAATTAAGCTTAATTTTCTCATGCCACTTGTTTTAAAACATCGCAACATAAACTCAAATATACACGAACAAAGTATCTATTGTTGCTTTATATAATCGATTGACACAAACAAACAGCCAAAGTTATAAAATACATTGTAGGTAATAATAGTGCAGCTGAATCCAGCTAAGAACGCAAAGTTCAACATTCAAATTGCAATTTTCAAAGTACAGTTTGTGCCATAACAAAACCGAACACAGTGAAAGACCGATAAATTCTCATAGTTACTAAATTCAGTTGCGAACTTAGCCGCTAGGGGTCGCGCGAGGCGACAACATGGGAACACCACGCCAGTACCTACTAGCTACAAGGGTTACGGAGGTTCGATTCTGATTTCGAAAACTGGGAACTTCCGATTGAAATTACATCTCCGACTCCGACTTCGCATCCGACCTACTTAATCGGTGGTTGTAATCGGAGGTCAAAAGCTACTTTTGGTTTCATTTCATTTGCATTTATTAACAATTATATATTTTTACCTAATATAATTTTATGTTTGTAAACGCATCCATGACACAGGAAAATATCCTAGAGCAGTGTAATATTTTTTTAACTGATATTAAAGAGGTTGGTTCATTTTTGTTTATTTTTAAATATTATTAAGCCTTAACAATCTTTACATATCTTTTTATGCCTCCGACTCCGGTTCCGATCCCGACTCCAACCAGCCAAGTTTATAAACTCCGACTCCCATCTTCGCTTCCGATTAAAACACCTCCCACCTCTACTAGCTACATGGATAGTTTGTTTGCTACTTACGAACCAGTATGATAATATTGGTTGTTTTATAAAATGGCCACTTTTGAAGGAGCTTAATATGTTAGTCGTTGCTTGGACATGAGGATATTGGCACTACTGGCGGTTACGATAGACCGTTTATCAGGTCAATATATGACAATAGTAAACTGCGAAGTTTCAAGCGATTTCGTAACGTGATTTGCACAGCTCCATCGACTATTTTCCTCTAAACGCCACCAGGGGGATATATTTCTGTCAAAACAACAAAATTTGATGTTTTGTTATCCTTTTAGATAGACACGCATTTAAGAGCAGTCGCGTATTTTACCCTACTGCCGAAGGAGGGTAATGTGTTTATCAGTTTATGCATGTATGTGTTTGCTGTGCAGTTGGAGGATACATCTGGTTTCGGTCAGCCAGCTCGCGAATATGTATCCTCCGACTACACAGCATGATTGTCTTCTTGTTTGATCTTTTTAGTTCACTCCTTAAGCAGTCAGGTTTTTTATATTTTTTTAATTAACTTTTTCCTGATCTTGTCAAACAATTATTAGGGCCAATCAAGAAGCTATACGCCGCTTTCTCATAATCGATTAGTGGACAGATTTTTTTGATGAGAATAGTTAATTATAACCCTCCAGATCTCGTTGGTCTTGTGGTTGTAAGCGCTACTCCTGAACATGATGTGTTGTTTATCAAACGTGTACACCCTTGACTGTACGTCTTATTGTCCTTCACAATTTGCAAAGTCCAAAGTTGCAACATTCATGAAAAAGAACAAATATTTAAAACTGCTGAACATAACGAACAATGCCTTTTTGCTATGTATGCTTTGAAAAGAGAGATAGAACAACTATTTCTATCTGTCTGTCAATATTGGTAATGCAATTTTTTACACCAATGATAACCCAATTTAATGTCCAGCCAATCACTGACCATTCCAGGTAGCCTGGAAGAGATCGCGGAATGCGTTGTATATAGCTATTTTAGTTTTAAGTTTCCTTTTCTTTGTTATACTCTAGTGTAGAATAAAGAATATGTCATCATCATCATCCTCATCATTTCAGCCGAAAGACGTCCACTGATGGACATAATCCTGCCCCAAGCGTCGCCACACTGATCGGTCCTGTGCGTTTTGCATCCATCGGACGCCCTAAGCCGGTAAAGTACGAGTATATATGTATAAAAAAAAAGTTACACATGCGTTCCATTTTCACAATATTTACATTTTAGACTAAATTTGAATATTCAGCGCTTTGTGAACTGTCAAAACATAGCTTCATCATCTATTTTATAGTAGAATGATATTAAAATAAATATGTTGGCAGTGATTTGCCTTTACAAACCTAACGAAGCAAACATTTTTTTGTAGACTTGTTTTAGCAAATACAGACGGTAAGCAAATATAATAGAACAAAAAGTTTATGTCAATTCTTCAAAATATAAAAATAGCTGAAAAGAGTTTTTGTTAGGATAAATCAAAAAATTATTGGTCGTTTGATCCGCAGAAAATGTCTAGCGTGTTGGTATACCACATCAAAAACCTAGTTGACTCGACTCACAGACGCCATGGTGTGACATGGGACTTAAACAAAACTAGTGAAAGGTACACCTCTGTCTAATTTATAAATAACTGGCCAACTTTTTTTTTTTTTTAAATCAAGCCATAATGTGGTCGACGATGAAACACGCTTACCAAGATGTAACCCATTCACAGTTGATTTAAAGAAACCCAGAGTATAGATAAACTGCAATTGGTTAAAATAATAAGAACATCCACTTATCTTAAACAATTTGATATTTGCCCTCTAATTCGTATTTTAAAATGTGCCTACTTCTGGATGCACATACATAAATTAAAAGGCTTTCTCATTTACTACTTCAAAAATTCAAGCCAGTAACATAAAATAAATAACAACTCAAAACGTTCGCAAACACTTTTACGGCCTTCTAATGGAGACATAAATACTTCCAGAAAGATTCTTAAAAACAACATGAATCAGCAAGTTTTAAAACATTGAATTATATTCGCCACTCGCCTATATAATTCAATTCTCTTAACATCTCGTGCTTGGTCGTGTTGATAAATTATGAAACGAACCTTCGCAAATGTCAACAAGACACGAAGTTGCGACGACCGCATTATTAATAATGGAAGGACTTCTATGATTTTTCATTCCATCCGGCTCGAAGGACCAGATTGTAAATTGGTATAATTAAAAGTTTGTTTTGTGAAATTTGTAGGTATTCTATTCAAAACGAGTGTCGTTGTTTAGTATTTTTATTGTTGTCATGGTTTTAACTTGCAAAGCTAAATATTAATATTCTTTGCTGCAGACTGTCTTTGCAAGGTTATTAAATGCGATAACAACTTTTTAGTTTAGGTGTCTTACCATGATGTGTTATAGACATCATTATTCCAGTGTGGGCAAGATACGACGCTAGGCAGAACGATCCGCGCTATCCAAGGCAAGGCTATTTGAGGCAAATACAAAGTAAACAATTTATTAAATGAGGTAAGGTTTGAAACATTTGAGAAGTTTTAATGAAATAAAACACGTTGTGAAAGTGTAAGACGGAATCAGAAACCGACGTTCCTTTATAGTTGGAACGTCGTCGTCAGAATGGAAGCGAACAAAAAATTTTCGCTAAGGTATCATCAACTAAATGGCTCAAGGACTTTTTTCGAAAGCCTTTTGCTGTTTCACTGCTACGCAGAGCCTGAAACCGTTTATTTTATATAGCCTCTCAAAAATGATCATCATCATCATCATCATCATATCAGCCGAAAGACGTCCACTGCTGGACATAGGCCTCCTCCAAGCGTCGCCACTTTGACTGGTCCCGTGCGTCTCGCAACCAGCGTATCCCTGCAACCTTCACCAGGTCGTCGGTCCACCTGGAGGGAGGCCTTCCAACGTAACATCGTCCGGATCGCGGGCGCCACTCCAGAACCTTTCTGCCCCATCGGCCATCCGTTCTGCGAGCAATGTCCACTGCCACTTTAGTTTGGCAATTCTTCGGGCTATGTCGGTAACCCTGGTTCTCTTGCGGTTCTCTACATATCTGATTCGATCACGCAAGGAAACTCCGAGCATAGCCCTCTCCATTGCCCTTTGGGTGACTGTAAGCTTTCTGATGAGGCCCATTGTAAGCGACCACGTATCAGAGCGCGACCACGTATCAGAGCCATAAGTCATCACTGGCAACACACACTGGTCATAGACTTTCGTCTCGATCTGGCACCGTTGGAGAGACTGCAGTACAGCCCAAGTCTCGATCGAATCGAAGGCTTTCTCGTAGTGCACAAACGCTAAACAGAGAGGCAGGTTATACTCTTCGGTCTTCTTCTAACCTGCCGCAGCGTATGTATGTGGTCTACGGTGCTAAAGCCTTTTCGGAATCCGGCTTGTTCGGGAGGCTGGAAATCGTCAAACCTGCGCGCGAGACGTTTCGTGATGACTCTTGAAAACAGCTTGTAGACATGGCTAAGAAGTGAGATGAGCCTATAGTTCTTCAGCCAGGCATTGTCGTCCTTCTTGAAGAAGAGTACCACCACACCCCTGCACCATGCCTGTAGCGTTTTGCCCTCGAGTATTCCGGTTTCCCACCCGCCTTCAGGAGTTCGGCCGTGATTCCGTCATCACCCGGCGCCTTGTTGTTCTTAAGCTGTTTCAGAGCCTTCCTAATCTCATACAGGCTGACGTCCGGAATGTCTCCGGTATAGTGTCCGGTCAATCTAGCTCTAGGGTCATTGGCTAGATTCGCGACGGGTTTACTGGTTGACGTATACAACTTCCCATAGAATCTCTCGATCTCCCTCAGAAGCTCCGGTTTGGCGGATACGATCCTACCATAATCGGTCTTCAGTTTCGTGAGCTGGCTCTGCACAATAGACAGATCTCTTGAAAGACCTTGGAGCCCTTATTCCGCTCAATCGCGTCTTTAATACTTTCGGTATTAAAGCGGCGGAGATTGTTTTTCAAGGACTTTGAGATCCGTCTATTTAGCTGCCGGTATTTTAACGCATCGTCTGAAGACTGCAGAATCATATCACGCCTCTCCTTCATGAGCTTGAGAGTAGGACCAGAGAGCTTTCTGTTCCTGTCTGTACGGCGGGTCTTGAAAAACTTAGACTCGACCGTATGGACAGCTTCCACGAACCCATCGCTCTATTCGTCCACGGAGCTCCCTAGGCTCTCGAAACGATTCTGGAGTTCGAGTTGAAAGGTCTCGAAGTTTTGGACCTGGATTTGTGCTGGACGGAGCGTGGACTTCATCAGTCGAGACCTTTCAAGCTTGACATTAATGTTCAATGTGCCTCTTACCAAGCGGTGATCGCTCCCGGTTTTCACCGAGTTGATCACAGAGACATCATTGAACATTTTCTTCTTGGTTGACATTATGAAGTCGATCTCGTTTTTAGTTGCACCATCGGGGCTTTGCCAGGTCCACTTCCTGTGCTCACGCTTTCTGAAGAAGGAGTTCATCATGTAGAGGCCCTCTTTCTCCATAAAACTGGCCAGTAGGTGACCCCGGTGGTTCCGACGTCCAACTCCAAATTGCCCCACTTGCAGCTCATCCTCGTCTCGTTTGCCCAGTTTCGCGTTGAAGTCCCCCATGAAAACGGTGAAATAAGTTTTGGAACCATGCATGGCTCTAGAGATATCCTCATACATGGTCTCTACCTCGTTGTCGGGGTGTGCCGAGGTCGGGGCGTAGACCTGTATGACCTTCAGCGAATATCTTGCGGATATTCTGAGTATAAGTTACGCCACCCTGGTCGACACATTCTCGATCTTCACTACGTTGTTCACAAGGGACTTGTGGACGATAAAGCCGACACCAACTGGGACTGCCAGTCACCCTCTCGGAAATAGAGCAGGTTACCGGATTTGAGGATTATCGAGTCCTCCCCCTCTCTTCGGACTTCAGATAACCCTATAATGCTCCATCGTAACCTGCTCAATTCTTCCTCGAGTTCGGCTACCTTCTCGTCGGTCCGGAGTGTTCTTGTGTTATACGTTGCCAGGTCCAGTCGTCGGTGTATATTGGGGTAGCCGGGTCCACTCCGGAGATTCTTTGCACCCCTTGCCACGCCATCGCCTCGACCGCTACCGTAGCCGAGGGTAGACGGGCTGCCGGGCACTCGGGGCCGTTTTTTTGTTGTGCTATTCATATTGGTTTGGGGGGTTTGCCATAATCGCCACGATTGGCAGACGGGTTGGCAATCGCAGTTTGTTGGTAAAGTGCAAAGAGAACGCTGCTGCCCATTCTCTGGTGTGTCCCTTAATCGCCTCTTATGACACCCACGGGAAAATATGGGATGGTGAAATTCTTTACGTCCGTCACCATGCGGCACAATGATCACCTATATTTATTATTCACTAGCTTCTGCCAGCGGCTTCGCCTGCGTGTATTATACATATAAACCTTCCTCTTGAATCACTCTATTAAAAAAACCGCATCATAATCCGTTGCGTAGTTTTAATGATCTAAGCATACATAGGGACAGACAGAGGGAAGTGACTTTATTTATATTATGTAAGGATAAGGTTAACTTAGTATTCTCCCAAAATAACTAATTATTTTAAAAAACTAGTGTTGAGTTTTAAAGTGTTGTATTCGTTTCAGTAAATCAATGGGGTTTAGGAAAAATAAAAATATTAATATGGCAATATATAATCTCTTAACTAATATTATGACAAATGTTGACAATAAAAATCCTGTATGTGCAATTTTGACGGATATGACTAAGGCATTCGACTACGTAAACCATGATGTCCTTTTAAAAAAACTTTACGCCTATGGTATAAGAGGAAATATCCTAGATCTAATAAAATCATATCTTCGAGGCCGATTGCAATACACAGAAATCACGCGAGTATGCCTAAAAACTAAACGTGAACTTTAATATACTTCGGATTGTAGAGAGGTCAAACATGGCGTACCGCAAGGTAGCGTTCTGGGACCACCGTTTTTTCTCTTATACATTAATGATTTACCCCGTCAAACACATCACCCTATGGTGTTGTTTGCGGACGATAGTACTGTGATAGTAAAATGTTCGGACTTAAAAAAATATGAAAGTGAGATTAATAACACATTAGAGAGTATTATTCATTGGCTTAACATGAATAACTTGATAATAAATTTACAAAAAACGAAGGTAATGCATTTTTACCAACGGATTAGTCCCGCTAATTTAACTGTCGGCTATAATGGGCTAACAGTTGACTCAACAAATATAGCAAGATTCCTGGGAATCTTAATTGACAGCAATCTGACTTGGAAACCTCATTCTGAGGACGTGTGTAAAAAATTGAGTAAATTAGCTTACGTTCTGTACAACTTATCGCATAAAGTAAGCCATACTACACTACTAACAGCGTACCATGGTTTGGTTGCATCGATATTGAGGTTCGGAGTAATTTTCTGGGGCAACTGTAGCGAGAGGGAGCAGATTTTCAAGGCTCAAAAGCGCTGCATAAGATCAATGTCAAGTTTAAAAACTACTGAAAGCTGTGAGCCTGTGTTTAGGTCGATGAAAATACTAACCTTCCCGTCTCTATATATATTGGAAGTGTGCATTTTTGTTAGATCAAATTTAAATTTATTTCCGACACTAGCCAGCATTAGATTACGCTCAGGTCCTTTAAGACAACAATATAATAAGTTATTACATACAGGTAAATATAAAACAACACTATTAAGAAAGAATATTATGTCAATGGGGCCTATCATATATAATAAAGTTCCGCATAATTTAAAAGAACACCCTATTCGTATATTTAGAACTAAATTGACTACATTACTATTAGCAAAATGTTATTATTCTATTAATGATTTCCTGAATGATAAAGATTTATAACTGTATTTTAAATTTTCATGTAATTGACATTTTTAAATTATATTTTTTTTTATTATATTTCCTAGCTAAGCTTATTGATTTGTAATCGACTATGTGTGTGATATTTTAAATGATAACAATATATATATATTTTTTTTTTTAATTCCTGGATGAGCTTATTGATTTGTAATCGACTATGTATGTGACATTTAAAATGATAACATTTTTTTTTTATTCCTTTATGAGCTTATTGATTTGTAATCGACTATGTATGTGACATTTTAAATGATAACAATTTTTTTTTTTTTAATTCCTGGATGAGTTTATTGATTCGTAATCGACTGTGTATGTGACAATTAAGTTATTTGTGATTTTTATTTTTCTGATGCCTTTTTAGATAACTACTCAATGACATTTTTTTGTATTGTAACTTCAAAAAATAATGTTTTTGCATGCCGTAAGGCAGAATGTAGCGGAAACACCCAATTCTGTACCATCTCAAACTTGTACCTACATTGCTGGCAAATAAATAATTCTGATTCTGATTCTGAGTAACCAATATCATTTCACCCAATATTTATAAACCAAATGATAAATTTAATATTTCAAATAAAATGTTTGCATATCTAGGTATCATTTTGTCTCATTTATTAATTGTTTTATTTTAATGCAATGTTTACATTATAAAGTAAATTTTGTTATTGAAATAACACATTTTGATTTAACAATAAACAGAGATTTGAATTTCACAACGAGTATAATTATAAAGAATAACTATCAATTGTTGTGAAATCAACAAAAACAACTTTGAATCGTTTTTAACCGTTTTTATCGCTTTTAGTTTTATAAATAAAATATTCATCTATTTAATCGGCTTACCAAGCGCTGTCATTTTTTTGTTTCTGCTATTTAGGGTTCCGTACCCAAAGGGTAAAAACGGGATCCAATTACTAAGACTCCACGGTCCATCTGTCTGTCTTTCTGTCTGTCACCAGGCTATATCTCATGAACAGTGACGCGAGAGCCGCTGTAACAACAAAATACAAATACTAAAAACTCGTGGGGCTCCCATACAACAAGCTTGATTTTTGTGCCGTTTTTTGCGATAATGGTACAGAACCCTTCATGCGCGATTCCAACTCGCACTTGGTTTTTTTTTTTATATAACGAATTCTAATAATTTAGTTCACAAGTAAAATTTCAAAATGTAAAAAACCCCCGACACATTTATCTTCCGAAAACATCACGATCTAAACAGTAAAACGCGCATAACTTTTGAACGGCTGAACCGATTTTATTCAAACATAGCTAAGAACACTCTCGATACAATCACCTTTCAAACAAAAAAAACTAAATCAAAATCGGTTCATCCGTTGAGGCGCTATGATGCCACAGACAGACACACAGATACACAGATACACAGATACACAGATACACAGACACACAGATACACAGATACACAGATACACAGCAACACACCTCAAACTTATAACACCCCTCTTTTTCCGTCGGGGGTTAAAAACAATCGATTTAATCGCTGTTGTATGGCATACTACTTTTTCATGTTACCAGTTTTTTCACATGGCTTCAGTGGTTGATGCCACAGGTACCGTGCATTTTAGGATTAATAGCTCATTTATTATACTCAGCGATGGCATAGGAAAGTCTGAATATCTAGAGATTAGACTTGACAGAGAAAAGTTCAAAAAAAATACCGCCTAATATTTACGTCGATTATAAGGAGATCCTACTTTTCAAACACAAACGTAATATCTGTTCGTACCCTCGCGCGTCCCTTTAAACGAGGTGGCGCGATCGAGTGGTAACAATATGTGACCTCTGGGAGACGCCATGTTTACAACTTTAGGGGACTTTACTTTCCAAAAAAATATTCCACGAAATATGCGAGATCAGGGAAACTTTACTTTGTTTTGAAGGAAAAAAAACGCAGAAATATGTTATGATTATGTGATAATACTAGTGTTTGAGGTTCCCATAAGAGTTGCTTGGATATGGATCTATACGACTCGTATTTTTTGTACTTAGCTTGAAAGAGGGAAAATTTCTTTATTACTATACAATGGCGGTACGTTCTGAGTGTTTTCAAGGAAATAGATTGTAATATATTGTATTATTTTGACAAGGTAATGGGCTGGTCGTCGCCCCTCTATGTACTCAGGGTGTTGGGTTCGGTAACGCACTGGGACAAATATTTGTAAGGGTAGACCTTACATATATTTGTTCTGACGCTGTATGTTTGTGCATTTAATGAGAAAGAGATTCGCGGTGACAAAATGTTGTTTTATTTATATTTACGGATTGTACGGTTGTTGTTATGATGATTTACGTGTTACTAATACTAATAAAAATCAAACTGCCTCTTCTCAAGTATAAACTACAATGGCTTTATTCGATGAGTTAAGAAAAACGAATTAACGAACTGAGTGTATATTGTTTTAAAGGGCTGTTTAACCAGTTCAATTCCGATATAACCGAAACAATGAAAAAGCAATTGTGTCTCACGTGGATCCACGTTTCCGGAACTCAAGATGTTCTTCCTGGAGACTGACGCCGTTGCTGAATACTAGTATTTAATATGAAACGGCTGCCTATTTGTCCTCCACAAACCAGTAACTGTTGATCTGATCTTCCTTGTCATGTCTGGTTCTCATACTTTCGGGTTTCTGACTAGTATCAGAATTAGAATCAGAGTAATTACTTGTAAAACATAGGTACATAAAGGTTACTTAAAGATCTTAGGTTCATTATAATAGGCGCTATGTATGGCCGAGAAGGCGTAAAAATATTGTTGAAAATAAAAGCAAAAAAATAAAAAATCTAACAGAATAAAACAATATTAAATACAAAAGAAAAGTAAAAAAAAACTATCTGAAATCTATTTAAATATATTAATTAAATCTATAATTATATCTAACCAAAAAAGAGAAACAGATTACTTAAAAATATTTAAGAATCACAGCAAATATTTATTGCAAACGAAATATAAAAAAATATCATTTATAAAATCTTCTACAGTACAATAGTATGTAGTATAACAGTATAGTAGCAGGTATTGTCATTACGAACGACTGCCAAATATCTATAAGTGACAATTAGGAGCGGGTTCAACGTTTCGGTTTGTTGGTATTTTAAGTCTATAATATTTTTTTGACAATAAAAACACTTTTTTTTTATATTAGCTTACCGTGCAATGTCATCCAAACCAAACGTGTATGCAAAATTTCATCTTAATCGTTTGAGGATAACTGCTTTAAAATTCAGTTGCAAGATTTGACTCGACCATACATACCTACATACTTGCATGCAAAAAATGCAAGCTTTTTTTTCTTCTCTTTTTTATTAGGTACTTGTAACCAACAACGGTTTATGTCAGCCCCATTTAATCATTAACCTAGTTACATACTTTTCTAAAGACTATTTAGCATAAAATCATAAATAAACTTAGATTTCCAGCGTCACATCTTAATACTGTAAAACTCTTTTATTGAATCAATAAACGTTTTTTTTTTATTTAATACTTGCAGGATTTGCTAAGTTAGATTGAAATTAGCTTATATGTAATAAATTTTATTACCTACATAAATGTTTTCTCCCTAAATTATTACGAGTGCAATCCAAAAGAAGGTACAAGTTAATAAAAAGCTTTTAAAAATATTTAGTTATAATTATTAAAGCAAATTAAGCTTAATTTTCTCATGCCACTTGTTTTAAAACATCGCAACATAAACTCAAATATACACGAACAAAGTATCTATTGTTGCTTTATATAATCGATCGACACAAACAAACAGCCAACGTTATAAAATACATTGTAGGTAATAATAGTGCAGCTGAATCCAGCTAAGAACGCAAAGTTCAACATTCAAATTGCAATTTTCAAAGTACAGTTTGTGTCATAACAAAACCACTGTGTTCGGTTTCACGAACACAGTGGTTTTGTCTCCGACTCCGACTTCGCATCCGACCTACTTAATCGGTGGTTGTAATCGGAGGTCAAAAGCTACTTTTGGTTTCATTTCATTTGCATTTATTAACAATTATATATTTTTACCTAATATAATTTTATGTTTGTAAACGCATCCATGACACAGGAAAAAATCCAAGAGCAGTGTAATATTTTTTTAACTGATATTAAAGAGGTTGGTTCATTTTTGTTTATTATAAATATTATTAAGCCTTAACAATCTTTACATATCTTTTTATGCCTCCGACTCCGGTTCCGATCCCGACTCGAACTAGCCAAATTTATAAACTCCGACTCCCAGTGTGCGTCAGAATGGCTGGTTGTCTGTAACGGTTCGCGTCAGGCTGGTGACCAAAAATTGCTACCTATTTGCTACTTTTTACTACCTATAGTCAATTAATTGCTACCTAACTCTGAAAGAAAATAAAGGGACTTCAAAATGACCAGCCATTCTGACATCAGGATAGCTGGTCAACTCTCCGTTTGTGTAAACTATTCAAATTTGTGTTATTATTTTTACTTGAGTAATTACTACCTGATTGCTACCCTCACGTATTTCAATGTCTACCTTGTAGTTTTAACAAGTAAAAAGTTATGATCATTTGAAATTTATACGGGGAATGGATTACGATTATTGATACAAAGCAATTTAAAACGATTACTACAATGTTTATTTTTATTGGAATACACCTATCCATTATGTTAATTGAACATAAATATGAATATGTTAATGTAAAAGCCCGAACTACGGTAAAATCTAAGATTTACCCAGTCTTACTGGTAATCAAAAAATAAAAGGATGAACGTTTTCAAACAATAAAACAAACAAACACCTCAGCTTTATTATTTAGTACAGATGAAACAGTTTTGATAAAGTAAGTAATGATTAATAATTTTGCTTTTACGATAATATTACAAAAAAATGTTTGTTGTTGTAGATGTTTAATCAGCATGTTACCTAACAAATAAATAATATATGTAAAGGTATCAGTATAATCAGTGAGTTTTTTTTGCGTACAATATACAGTGAGAAATATATTTTCTAAAACATTTTGTTATTTTTGTATATTGGTCATTTTAACACTCCCACACCGAACCTCGTTTACAGTGAGCTTTTAGATATAATGGCCAAAGTGTATGTAAAACTACGTTTATAATGGCCCATTCCCTGTAAAAAAATTAAATGATCATAACTTTTTTCTTGTTAAAGCTACAAAGTGGACATTGAAAGACGTGAGGGTAGCAATCAGGTAGTAATTACTCAAGTAAAAATAATAACACAAATTTGAATAGTTTACACAAACGGAGAGTTGACCAGCTATCCTGATGTCAGAATGGCTGGTCATTTTGAAGTCCCTTTATTTTCTTTCAGAGTTAGGTAGCAATTAATTGACTATAGGTAGTAAAAAGTAGCAAATAGGTAGCAATTTTTGGTCACCAGCCTGACGCGAACCGTTACAGACAACCAGCCATTCTGACGCACACGACTCCCATCTTCGCTTCCGATTAAAACACCTCCCATCTCTACTAGCTACATGGATAGTTTTTTTGCTACTTACGAACCAGTATGATAATATTGGTTGTTTTATAAAATGGCCACTTTTGAAGGAGCTTAATATGTTAGTCGTTGCTTGGACATGAGGATATTGGCACTACTGGCGGTTACGATAGACCGTTTATCAGGGCAATATTTGAAAAAAGAAAACTGCGATGTTTTAAGCTAATTTGTATCGTGATTTGCACAGGTCCATCGATTATTTTGCCTCTAAACGCCACCAGGGGGATAAATTTCTGTCAAGACATCTATTCTGATTACAAAATTTGATGTTTTGTTATCCCTTTAGATAGACACGCATTTAAGAGCAGTCGCATATTTTTATCCTACTGCCGAAGGAGGGTAATGTGTTTATCAGTTTTTGTATGTATGTGTGTTTGCCGTGCAGTTGGAGGACACATCTGGTTTTGGTCAGCCAGCCCGCGAATATGTATCCTCCGACTGCACAGCATGATTGTCTTCTTGTTTGATCTTTTTAGTTGGTTCCTTAAGCAGTCGTGATTTTTTATTTTTGGAATTAACTTTTTTCTGATATTCATCATTCATCATCATTTCAGCCGCAAGACGTCCACTGCTGGACATAGGCCTCCCCCAGGCGTTGCCACATTGACCGATCCCGTGCGTCTCGCATCCAGCTCCTTCCCGCAACCTTAACCAGGTCATCAGTCCACCTAGTGGGAGGCCTTCCAACGTATCGTCTTCCGGTTCGCGGTCGCCATTCCAGAACTTTTCGGCCCCATGGTCCATCCGTTCTGCGAGCAATGTGCCCTGCCCACTGACACTTAAGTTTGGCAATTCTTCGGGCTATGTCGGTAACTTTGGTTCTCCTGCGGATATCATCATTTCTGACGTGATCACGCAAGAAAATTCCTAGCATAGCCCTCTCCATTGCCCTTTGGGTGACTTTGAGCTTTCTGATAAGGCCCATTGTGAGCGACCACGTCTCGGTCCCATAGGTTATCACTGGCAACACACACTGGTCATAGACTTTTGTCTTGAGACACTGCGGTAAATTGGACGAGAAGATACCACGCAACTGCCCGAACGCCGCCCAGCCGAGTCGGATTCGACGGTTGACCTCTTTCTCGAAATTGGACCTACCCAACTGGACCGTTTGTCCCAGGTAGACATAATCGTCTACAACTTCGAGAGTAGAGTCTCCGACCTTGATAGCAGTGGGTGTTACATGGGCATTCACCATGATCTTGGTTTTGTCCATGTTCATTTTAAGACCCACTCTTTCGGAAGCTCTACTGAGGTCATCGAGCATTTTACTGAGGTTCTCCATGGTCTCAGCCATGACCACTATGTCGTCGGCAAACCGAAGGTGAGTAATGTACTCGCCATTAACGTTGATGCCCAGCCCCCTCCAGTCCAGAACCTTGAAGACATCCTCCAGCGCAGCAGTGAACAGTTTCGGAGAAATGACGTCTCCCTGTCTCACGCCGCGCTGGAGAAGGATTGGTTTCGAGGTCTGATCCTGAAGACGGACTGACATGGTGGCGTTTTTGTTCAAACACTTCAACACCTCAATGTACCGGTAGTCGATCTGGCACCGTTGGAGAGACTGCAGTACAGCCCAAGTCTCTATCGAATCGAAGGCTTTCTCGTAGTCCACAAATGCTAAATCTATTCTATTTCTGATATTGTCAAACAATTATTAGGGCCAATCAAGAAGCTATACGCTGCTTTCTCATAATGGGTTAGTGGACAGATTTTTTTGATGAGAATAGTTAATTATAACCCTCCAGATCTCGATGGTCTTGTACTTGTAAGCGCTACTCCTGAACATGATTTGTTGTTTATCAAACGTGTCCACCCTTGACTGCACGTCTTATTATCCATCACAATATGCTAAGTCCAAAGATGCAACATTCTTGAAAAAGAACAAATATCTAAAACTGCTGAACATAACGAACAATGCCTTTTTGAAATGTATGCTTTGAAAAAGAGATAGAACAACTGTATCTATCTGTCTGTGAATATTGGTTATGTTATTTTTTACACCAATGATAACCCCATTTTATGTCCAGCCAATCACTGTCCATTCCAGATAGCCTGGAAGAGATCGCGGAATGCATTGTACGAGTATGTACCTATTTTAAATTAAAGGTTCCTTTTCTTTATTATACTCTAGTGTATAATAAAGAATATATCATCACATCATCGTCATCATCATCATCCTCATCATTTCAGCCGAAAGACGTCCACTGCTGGACATAAGCCTCCCCCAAGCGTCGCCACACTGATCGGTCCTGTGCGTTTTGCATCCACCGCGCACCGGACGCCCTAAGCCGGTAAATTACGAGTATATATATATTAAAAAAAAAGTTACACATGCGTTCCAATCACAATATTTACATTTTAGACTAAATTTAAATATTCAGCGGTTTGTGAACTGTCAAAATATAGCTTCATCATCTATTTTTATATATAGTTCTACTAACGATGTTATATTTTGTGGTAGAGTGACATTTAAATAAATGTGTTGCCTTTACAAACCTAACGAAGCAAACATTTTTTTTTAAACTTGTTTTAGCAAATACAGACGGTAAGCAAATAAAATAGAACAAAAAGTTAATGTCAATTCATCAAAATATAAAAATAGCTGAAAAGAGTTTATGTTAGGGTAAATCAAAAATATATTGATCCTTTGATGCGCAGAAAATGTCTAGCGTGTTGTCATACCACAACAAAAACCTAGTTAACTCGACTCACAGACATTATATACACACACACTCGTTGTAAACTTATGGTTTTTGCCCATGGGTGTAGGAATTTCTGCCTACCTTCATGCCCCTACAGAACATTACTTGCTACGTTCCTTACACAATCTTTTTGTTTCGTTTACGGGGTCATACAATCACGCCCGTTGCGAGTACATACCATATTGCCATACCGATATTGTCTCAAACGTAGCACTAAACTTCATGGCCAAATCCACTTCACGATCTAAGAACCTCGATAATAACTCGCCCCTAGCTTGACCTGTATCCTCATATTTATCAGCAAAATCTAACCAACGCGCGCGCAATTATGGAGAAAATTTACTTAATATGGCTGCAAACAGCTCCGGAGAACGTAAATAGTCAGTATGCTGCAATAACTTGGCAATCTCGACACAATTGCGCACACGGGTGGTGAAAACGTGTAGTTCTCTTACCTCCGACCCCAGATTGGGCAGCGCCTTGATCGCGCTCACCTCTTGTAGAACGATTTGCTCAGGTTTACCATAGCGACGATCCAGGGCCTGAATGACATCGTTGGCATGAGGGGCCAACACCAACAGCATGCTGACGGCTTCGAGTGCTGCGCCTTTTAGGGCCTCGTTTAGGCGCGCAAGATTTTCTGCGTCTGTAAATCCACCTACAGTATCCTGAAAAGCACGCTTGAACATAAGCCAGTTAAGGGGAGAACTACCATCAAAACACGGAAGCCTTATAATTGTTTTATTGTTATTGGGGACGTTATTCTTCGCAAGTGCCTTTAGGGCCTTCACTAGCTGCGCAACGCCATTTGAATCGCTGCCGTCTCCGTGAATATCAGTGGCAGCGGTCCTGTCCACCCCGCTAAAATTGTGCTGAGACAAAGATCCAAGACTCCGTGCTGCGATATCATGAGAAACGGCATTTCGGACGTCGCGTGAAGGCTGGGAACAATCGAAAACGTTAGGAGCCCCTACCTCACATCCATTGGTAGATCGAATCTTATCATGAACAGGTAATACGACAGTAGTGTCTAGCCATTGTTGGACACTGCCACGGCTGCATGAACTGAGCGAACCGTGGTTACTGCCCTCCGCCTCAATTGCTGCGAGCTAAGCTTTATATTCAGCTTCAGCAGCTTCGCGCTCTAGTTCCATCTGCCTAGCCTCTACCTGTGCACGCATCTCTGCCTGCTTAGCCTCTAACTGTGCACGCATCTCTGCCTCCATTTGGGTAATTTGTAACTGAGCTACGCGACGAACATGTTGCGCTTCCGCTGCGGATTATTTCGCCGCAACTACCATGGAAGAGCGACTAGTGCGGCTAGTGCGACTCGCGACAGATCGTGCACTCGTTGTAGGATTTAGCTGTGAATGTACCTGAATTACCCCGGTCTGTGGTGCTGGAACGGCCTCACTACCTGATTGGGTAGGTACTGTGAGGACTCTGCTTAACTAGAAGGCAACCTACTTGCCTGTAAAAATACTGGCAATTGGTATTACTTGAAAGGTAAATGAATTTGGAATAGAAAATAAGTGAATATGTTTTTGATTGTCAATTCTAGTGGAGCCGCCCAGAAGGGAGGCATTTTGTAAAATTCTTACAAAATATATAAACTATAAAAGTAATTTGGTAATTTATTTAAACACTTCTGACTACGCCTTCTACATTTGGTGGAGGCGCCGGGTACAAAGGGTTCGGGCTAGCGGCTCTTGTCGATTTGCTTTCTGGAGTACTAGCAGAGTCCTCACAGTACACTCTGCTCCTCTTGAGGCAGTTTAGTTTGCGACCTGGTGACTACCATTTTGCTCGCTGAAAGAAAAGCGCTGAGAAAAAAACTTTTGTGAACTAGTTAGGTATAGTTCAAAACCCTCGAAGGACCACTTATTACGGAACGGATGGATTAATATCCAAGTTTGTAGATATATAAATAAAACCCACCTTGCCTGTACGACGTTAGTCTGCACACTTATGGTAAAAAGATAGAAACCGGGGATGATAATAAAACCGCCCGTGTTGAGTGTAGAAAAATCACTAATTTATTTTACTTAGTAACAACTATATAAAATGGTCGCGCGTGTGCAAACGCAGCAAAACCTACTTAATTGTACTAATGTGCGGGTTCACCGTACATACTGCCAACTCTAAAGGAGAAGACAGGAGACGTGTTTAATCCTAGATGATAAGTGGTCAAGTTAAACACATGAAAACTGATGACTTACATTAATGGTACATATTTCAGTTGAAAGATGATACAAGGTGATTTCATTAGGTTTATATCTATGTAACTAATCTAAGTCGTAAAGTCTGTAACATTAAATTGTCTGGTTTCTCAAGTTCACTTTCACTGACGGACCATGGGTGAGGTCCCCTTATCGACACTTTCGGTAGATTTACTTATATCACTAAACTCACTGAACACTGGCACTGGCACAGTTACCCTCACGCTCTCCGTTGAGTTCGGCCCTGCGTGCTCGGCTCGCGCCTCCGCCCCAGGGGCGCGCTCGTCCGGCTGCCCACGTACTTCCACCATCTCGTGCTGCTGCTTTTCAAGTGCGTTCTGACACTTCCCTCTTGTAACGAGGTAAATGCAGGTCCCGCCTAAGATGACAACTAAGGCCAGGACAATATAAGCGACGGAATAGTGATGAATGTCGTGAACGGTTAACTCTGTAGAAGATTGTTCCTTAATGTTTCTTATTTGCTCTTCCAGCTGATTCCACCTGTGGGTGTGGTTTACCGCAGAATCATAATCGATGGGCAAGGTCGTGTTAATGAGTGAGTTTAGAATGGACACCTCTGGGACTTCGATGTTCGATTGTATATTCAAGTGACGTAGAAAGTTGTTGTGCGCATGGATACTATAAGCGTCCGATTTCAATGTGCATCCCTGACCTACGTTAATGATACCACTGCCTTGAATGACTGTAGTTGTTGTATCAGCAATACAGGAAATACGAAGTTCACATGACTCACAACAGGTATAAAACCAGGAGTTCACATTATGTAATTTGACCCAATAATTGTGGCACGTGGATACTTCTTGTTTACAAACGTTTCTGATATCACTTGCATCTTGAATATCACACAGCGATTGTTTTATTTTTAGATTATAGACAGGTTTGTCATAGGTACACAATAATTTTTTGCTCCTTAGAACATGTATGCAAGCCTGCAGGTCACTATCTGATAAGAAGAGAGCGAGGTCCTTTTGGATGTTGTAGGCAATAAATGGCGAGCTTGGGACTGTGCGAATGATGCGATTCGTTCCCCTTTTCTGAGGGATAGGTACGATCCTGTCTAACTCGAAGATGTCGTTGCTCACCAATGGAATCTTTATCTCTATGATAAGGTAGCCTTCATATAACGTTGCTGACGCCTTCATGATTTTGTACATGTCAGATAGGTTTGTTGACTCAATTGGGGTCATTAAGTTTCCCTGCAATTGCCCGGAGATGATATTGATCTGTTGAGCCAGTTGTTCTGGTGACAGGAGGTAAGGGTCAATACGACCGTGGCTGATGTCTGTCACGGTGTCAATAAGTGTGTGCTGTATGCGCATTAGATTTGCCAGAATGACACTCGCGGCTAAGGCGGTAGATGTTACATATAAACCGTTCCTATTGTCTAGAAGCACCCGATTGATTTCAGCAGTGGCGTTTCGAAGATGTTCCTTGATGAAATGGAACTGGTTGTTCATTGTCTCCTCGCTGCGTCGTAGAATGTTGTATTCTGATTCCAAGACCAGTGTTTGATTCCTGAGTAATTTTTGGAGATGATTCTCATGGGTAGTTATCTTTTCTACATCCTGTTTGTATTGTTGAGCAAAGCTGTCATCCAATACTCCAAACATAGTATTTGCCAGATACCCCACTCCATTTATCAAGCCACGTTTTTGCCTTCTTGCGTTAGGTTTTTCGAGGAGTGTTTGATAATGCTCAAGTTCTTTTACTTCCTGTTCTAGTTGTAGGATGACGCTATCGTATTGCGAGCCCATGCAATCGGCGGTGAATTTCAAGTGCGTTATGTAGCTCTTTACGTTCGTTACTCCGTGATAGAACGTGGACATGTTGTAAAACACAATGAGTTTCCATTCGTCCTTGATAACTTGGAGGTTGGACATCTTGTCGAAGTAAAGACCTTGGTTGCTCGAAATTTGCGTAACATTATATGGCGTCAATTTGAGTTGCTGAGTCTGATCACTGGGTGATACAAACAAAAGCATTAGTAAAGCGGACATGAAAAAGACTTGTAAAGGTTTCTGTTTTCGTAGTCGCGGGGAACGCCTTTTAGCATCAGGTTCAGCTGGTAATCGTGGAGAGGACTCATCCACGCACTGTGCCGCGGATTCGGATGAGGGTCTCTGCTCATTTACGGGTAAGTATACAAGCTTGTTGACTGGACGCTGTATGGTATTGTTACTCGTCTTGACGGTAACAACTCTCACATACCCATCCTTTCCTGGATGCAGCTGCTTTACTCGACCCATTGCCCACTTACCCGGTGGTACGTTCTCTTCCCGGATGAGGACGAGGTCATCGACCTCAAGATTACTTCGTGGTTTTTGCCATTTAGTTCTCGTTTGAAGTTGTTGAAGATATTCCGATGACCACCGTTGCCAGATATTTTTGGTTAAAGCTTGAACGAGTTGCCACCGCGTGGTTAACGATGTAGACTCCGGTTCAGTTTGAGGTCTTGACACAATTGGTGTCCCAGTGAGGAAATGTCCTGGAGTTAAGCAATCGTCGTCAGAGTTTTCAGTAAGTTGACATAGTGGCCTGGAATTCAGACACGCCTCTATTTGACAAAGTAACGTTGAAAACTCTTCATACGTAAGACGTTGATCACCTATGACCCTTTTCAAATGGTATTTCAGGCTCTTCACTGCGGCTTCCCAAAGCCCACCTGCATTAGGCCAGGCAGGGGCATTGAAGTGCCAGTGGATGTTCATCTCACCGATTTTGTTAAAGAAGTCCGGGTTGATGTTCTGGATGATCTCCTTATACTCCTTTTTCATGAGTCGATTAGCTCCCACGAAGTTTGTACCGTTGTCACTGTACATGTGACCTGGTGATCCACGCCGGGAGCAGAACCGGCGAAATGCAGCTAGAAAAGCGGCCGTACTCAGATCAGATACCAGTTCCAGGTGGACGGCCTTCGTTGACAGGCAGACAAAGACTGCTACATATCCCTTCGTCGTTTTGATCCCGCGCCCTTTATTGGCTTTCAGTTCTACGTGGCCCGTGAAGTCGACACCAGTATGCGTAAATGGCCTTGACGGCGTAACTCTGGCTCGTGGTAAATCCGCCATAATTTGTTGTTGTACTTCGTTGTTAAATCGACGACACTTAACACAAAGTCTTAATTGCCGTTTTATCGTCCTGATTCCGCTGATAATCCAGTACCTGTCCCTTATGTATGAAAGGGTTAGTCGGGGGCCACCATGTAAAGTTGTTATGTGAGCCTGGCTAATAACAAGATCAGTAAGTCGACTGTGGCTGGGCAGAATGATAGGGTGCTTCGCTGATGTGCTTATACTGGCGTGATTTAACCGTCCACCAACTCTTAATAGGCCGTTTTCATCTAGAAAAGGGTTTAAACTGCAAATCTTGCTTTTCGAACTCACGTGTTGTTTACATTTAATATGTTGCAATTCCTGATGAAATTCCAGTGATTGCACTTCTTTAATAATTAAATTATATGCGTTATTTATTTCTGATGACGATAGGTAACTATGGTATGTTGAAATATGTTTGTCGCGAATGCGCTTGGCGAAACGTGAAACCCAGCAAATAATGCGCACAATTCGAGTCAATGAACTACAGTTTTGCAGTAGGTCACTGATGAATGTTACATTATTTTGTTCTAAGGCTGTGTTCACACAAGCTGCTTTTATTTCTATGATGGGGGACTGGTACATGAGGTGAGTTTCATCTTTTCCCTCGTAACCTTTTAGCCATTTCGGCCCTTCCCACCACAAGGAATGGTTTAATAACTGAAGAAATGTTATTCCTCGTGTGGCACAATCAGCTGCGTTTTCCTCCGAGCTGACATGACACCAGCGTTCTGCCGGTATTATGTCGGTTATCTGCTTCACTCTGTTAGCTACAAATGATTTCCATCTGGATATATCTCCATGTAGCCATCCCAAGACTATCATTGAATCCGTCCACGCATGAAGAGTCATACGTGCCTTTGGTAAGGAATCAATGACCTTCTTCACTAGTTGGGATAGAAGTAGAGCACCGCAGAGTTCAAGTCTGGGCAGAGATGTTTTCTTTGCAACTGGTGCCAACTTTGTTTTTGCAGCAACAATAGTCGATGTGTACTCGCCCTTATGGTTCTTGGTGATGAGGTAAATAACGCAAGCGTAAGCTTTGTCTGAAGCATCGCAAAATGCGTGTAATTGACTGTTTATTTCTGTGTTACCTAAAAATCTTGGTATGCGGAGTTTATCGATGCAGTTAAAGTCTTCCTTTAGTTTAGGCCAATTATCTTGTATGACCTCGGGTAGTTCTTGATCCCAGCTGGTTTCCATGGACCACGTTTGTTGAAACAGTAGCTTCGCTCTGATTGTAAGCGGTGATAACCAGCCAAGTGGGTCGAAAATCTTAGATATTTCTGACAATAATTGACGCTTTGTAAACGCGACTTTATCATCAGGAATTATATTGCTTTGAAACGAGAATGAATCAGATGATGGATTCCATTTTAATCCAAGAGTCTTTCTGGATTCGAGGCCCTTGAATTCGTAAGGACTGTTCAATTGTTCAGTTGTCAAATGTTGCAAGAGTTCTGGTTTGTTGCTGGACCATTTCCGCAAATTCATACCAGCACCCTGGAGCATTTTGATCAGTTGCTGTTGTAGCTCCATGGCTTGATCAGCTGAGTTGTGTCCACTCAGCAGATCATCCATATAGAAGGAGTTTTGCACAGCTACTGCTGCTAAGGGATATTTTTCAGCGTCATCAGTCGCAAGTTGCTTCAGCGTCCGCATAGCCAAGAAGGGCGCCGCCTTGGTCCCGTACGTTACAGTGGTTAAGTTATACTGATTCAATTGATTATCCATTGGATCTCTCCACACTATTGCTTGCAGAGTCTGATCTTGCTCCCTGACTAATATCTGGCGGAACATCTTTTCGATGTCCGCAGTGATTACATATTGGTACTGCCTCCAATTTATTATCAGTGCTAACAAGTCTTGTTGCAAGTTTGGTCCACTGTACATCAAATCGTTTAGACTGTTACCCGATGTAGTCTTGGATGACGCATTGAAAACCACTCTCAGCTTCGTAGTTGTCGAATCAAGTTTCCATACACCATGATGCGGTAGATAATACGCCTGATCAGCGGTTGTTTCGACTTGTCGCATATGACTTAATTCCTGGTATTCGTTTATAAATTGTTTATATTGGCTTGAAAATGATTTATTTTTGGAAAGCTTAGACTCTAATTGTTTAAATTGCGCTATAGCCTTGAACTTTGATGATCCGAGTTGCTGTTCGAAGCCTGGCATCATAGGTAGTCCAACTACATATTTTCCATTCTCTAAACGTGTCGTGGTGTTTTTGTAGAAGTCTTCACAAAATTGATCACCAATAGTTACGTTTGATGATGATGAGTCATGGATATCCTCCAACTCCCAAAACTTGGCTATCTCTTCAAGGTTATTGATGGCGACATGACAATTGAATTTTTTGACATTTCCTGATAAGATCCAACCCATTTTGGTTTGTTGAGCTATGATTTCTGAATATACACTGGCATCCAGAAGAAGATCAATAGGTCTAGATACATTATACTCCGGGTCTGCTAACTGAAGATGTTTCAAGTGTGACCAGGCCTGTTTGCTAAATGATGAGTTAGGTAGACTGTTTATAACCTTGGACACAACTAACGCCTGAGTTTGCAAGGTGTAATCTCCGTAGATAGACTTACAATCTAGGGTTACAATGCCTTTGCTCTGTTTAGAGACCGGCCCTACCCCTGAAATGGAGGCATGATATTGCCGCCGTTGTAAACCTAACATTTGTGTCGCATTTTCCGAAATCAGTGAAATTTGAGACCCCTGATCAAGAAGCGCCCTTAACGTAACGTATGTACCATTATTTGATAAAACTGTGAGCAGCAACGTAGTTAGCAGGATTTCTTCATTGTCAGCAGCGACGTGGTTAACGTTATGTTGTGCCGAGGAAGGCTGCTCGGTTGAGCTCAAGGTTGCGGTGGTTTGGTGTTGTGGTACACAAACGTCGTGTAGTAGGGTGTTGTGGCTAGCGTTACACCTTTTACAACGTTTGGAACTAGTGCAATCATTGTCTGGATGATAGTTGAGGCAATTTTGACAATATTGACTCTTTGTCACCCAGGTCAAACGATCCTCTGGAGTCATTTTCATGAATTTCCTACAGGTAAATATGAAGTGACGCGTATTACAAATCGGACAGTTAGGTCCTTGAGTAGCGGCCGCTTGATATTGTTTCTTATAGTGGTTCCCCTGGTTAACAGGTTTGGTATTCTGCAAACTTGACTCCCGTTTAACAGCAGGCTTCGCTGTTTCTCTCTCTCTACGGTGTAAGGGTTCCAAAGCAATAAATTTGTTTTCGAGGAACGTCATAAATTCTGACAAGGATGGTAGTTCTCGTGGTGTTGTACGCGCCCCCTTATAATCACAGTACGTCTCCTGGTCCAGTTTCTTACTGAGAAGATGCACTAACAATGGATCCCATGTGTTTGTGTCCACACCAAGGTTGTGTATAGCGTGGATACACTCCGTGGTGGTGTCATATAGCCGCTTCAGTTCATATTGCTTGGAAATAGAAGGCTGATTTAAAAATATCTCTATTTGATAAGTAAAGAGAACTTGAGCATTATTATATCTGTGAGTTAGGATTTCCCAAGCTGTATCGTAATTTTCTGCCGAAATATGAAGATGCTGGATAAGGCGTTCAGCTTCTCCTTTGAGCTTCCCTTTCAAGTGTTGCATCTTCTGAGCCTTGGTAATGGTGCTGTTTTCGTGAATAGCTTCTGTAAACAGGTCACAAAACGTTGGCCACTGCGTGTATTTCCCCGTAAAAGTAGGAATTTCGAGCTTCGGCGTAGCTTGCTGTACATGTACCATGGACGATATTTTCTTATTAAGTGAACGTTTGATGTCTTTGTAATTACGCTCCAACATGCTAAATTCATCTTCGTACAATACGTCACCGCCTTGAAGTAAATGATCGATACGCAGATGCAACGAGTCAATAGTGTTCCACTTGGTTTGTATAGCCCTAAGCTCGTCTTCAAGTTCCCATTTTTCCGATATTTCGTTCACGCTGATGCTCTTCACCAACCTGTTGAAGGCCCTAAAGTTGGTTCTTTGTTGAGCCAACAGTTCATTGGCTTCCGTGTTTGCTTGGCTTCCTTTCTCATCAGAGCCAAACGCAGTAAGCAGGTTACGGGTAGACTGGTAGAGAATCTTACCCTGATGAAATATGTCTGAGGAGAAGTATTGTGGTTCCTTGTCTGGAAACTCGGAGAGCTTCAGGTGATTTTGTTCGAATTCTCCCCAGAGGTTATCCAACGACTCAATTCTTTTTTGGATATAATCCGGAGTTTTTCTCGATAATGGATCCTTACCGAAATTGACCTTTATCCTATTAAGTCCTTCTAATATTTCCGACTGACGAGCGCTTGACACTGCCATGACGATTAAACAAAAGGAACAATCTTACTTGGTCACCGATGAGATGTAATACCAACAGCGATCTGCAGATGCTGGAACTCGGATGAAGGCACTCAGAGTCTCACTGATGTCTTCTATGAACGATTCACTACGCGTTCACTGAATGGACTTATAATTGAACTTTACGGAACTGTCGCGAAATTAACAACGAATATTATCAAGTCTGGGGTTCTGAATCCGAACCACCCGCGCACCTTGATATATATACCCGACGGACTGTTACTACGCGTGATATCAGATCCGGCTCGAAGGACCAAAAAAAAATGTACGACGTTAGTCTGCACACTTATGGTAAAAAGATAGAAACCGGGGATGATAATAAAACCGCCCGTGTTGAGTGTAGAAAAATCACTAATTTATTTTACTTAGTAACAACTATATAAAATGGTCGCGCGTGTGCAAACGCAGCAAAACCTACTTAATTGTACTAATGTGCGGGTTCACCGTACATTGCCGTAAATAAACGTTATTTTATCATGACTTCAAGAAAACCCAATCAACCAAAACAATATCGAAAATAGACAATGTAAAAAAAGGTAAAATATAAAAAAAACATAGACAAGTTATCAAAAAGGTGCCAATCGGGCACACAGGTATTTCTATGGAACTTTCATTGGGTTGAAAAGTATCTTCTAAGTATTGGGCAAACCTTACAGCTTTTTATTCATTGCTTGTGGCCCATTTTCCATCGCTGTTTCTGATGGGAGGTATTTGCATAATCGGCCTTTTTAGTTTTCTTGTAGCTTTCCAAAGAGAATAATCCGTTGATAGGTCGTTTGTTAGCTGCACAAGTTTGGAGTTCAGAGTTTCATCCTCAAATTGTATAATTTTCCTCTTTAATTGTTTAGTAAGGTTATTTAAAAGTATTTTATCCCGCGGGCACCTTGTTTGCTGCCAGCGCTTTTTTTGTTTTCTTTTCTCTGATAGTAAATGCACAATATCTTTAGGATAGATATGCCTCTTTTATTTTCGTTTTAACTGTGGAGTGTTGTTCCAAGCAAATTGTTGAATGTTAACAACATACTTATATACTTCTAAGTCAAGCTGATCCGGATTTTGTAATGGAATTTTTAGGTCGATTATATTATCTAGATCAAGCGCAAAGCTGTCCCAGTCTGTAGACTTCTTAACCAAAGTTAAGTCCCAGTCTGTAGACTTGTTAACCAAAGTTAAATGGTATTCTCTTAACATAATTTTTTGACTAAGTCTTAGTATAATCGGGGAGTGATCCGAATTCATAAGAAATTCTTCTTCCAAACTAACATAATTGGTGGATATGTTTTTACATATGAAAAAGTCTATGAGATCCGGTATTTTCTGATGATCAGTTGGCCAGTATGTTGGTTTGCCAGTGCTCATAACTTCACAATTTGTGTCTCTAACTGCATTTAAGAGCTGTCTTCCTTTTGTTGTAGTCAGTCGTGATCCCCAATGCGTATGCTTGGCATTAAAATCACCGTCTAGGATTAATCTTTGACCCAAAACTTCAAAGAATTGCAAATATCGCTGTTTTCTTATCATGTGCCTTGGAGGGCAGCATACAGCTGCTATGGAAACGTGACAAAATTTGGTTTTGACTGATGCTGCCACAGCTTGAATGTCTGGTTCTTCAAATTTACTGTGCTCGTAATGGATAAGGTTTTCTTTAATTATAACCGCACTACCTCCTATGGCAGAGTTGTCAGGGTGAAGCGAATTATATATCTTGTATCCTCTAAATTTAACAAAAGTTTGTTTAGTGAAGTGCGTTTCAGAGATTAAACACACGTCTATATTTTCTGTGTCTAGGACTGCCTGTAACTCATTCTGATATTTGAGGAGCCCATTCGAGTTTCACGCCATTATTTTTAGTGTATTAGTCATTTATGATTATTAAGAACAGCTGATTTAGTGCTGGATTCTAACTTCTCTAGTCGTTTGTCAAATGTAGAAATACACATTAAAATCTGATTTATCTTATCTTCTAGATTTGATGGTTGTGTGTTTTGTTTTGCAGCCTGAGCATAGGAAATACTTTTGGTGGCTTGAACAGATTTAACAGTTGACTGGACACCTTCTTTCCGTTTGTGTTGGTCAGGATTCCCTATTGTAGAAAACTGTTGGGCTGTTGGCACAACAACTTTATTTTTTATGTTTTATTTTTCATCATTTGCATCTCTTTGGCTACTTCACACCCTCTGTAGTTGGCTGGGTGGGATAAGCCACAGTGGACGCATTTCGGTTTATCTTGCGGAGTTTTAATACATTCGGCTGTAAGGTGTTTGCCAGTGCATTTTACACACCTTGGCTCTTTTTAAAGTATTTATGAGTATGCCCATATGCTTACACTGTGGAATGAATTTCGGATTTTTTAGAGGGTGAATTTCAATTTTACACCCTAAAATGTGCTTTGTTGCATAGATTTTATTGACATCCTCATCATTATGAAATGAAAGTACGAACATATTGAGCGGTTCTTTAGTCTTCCAGCTCAACTTGTGGTCAACTTTTTCTATTTTAAAACCTTGCGATATTAAATCATCTTTGATTCGATCTGGCTGGCAAGAAGAATGTAACTTTTTCACTACAACTCTTATTGGCCTAGCCTGTTTGTTCTCATATGTGTGCCAACTAGTAGACTCGACTCACAGGCTTTATATACACACACTCGCGATGTAAACTTATGGCTTTTGCCCATGGGGGTAGGTATTTCTGCCTATCTTCATGCCCCTACAGAACATTACTTGCTACGCTCCTTACACAATCCATTTGTTTCGTTTACGGGGTCATACAATCACGCCAGTTGCGAGTACCTACTACACCCAGCCTTTCTGAAGAACGCAAACGTAGTCAAATCTGTTTTTACCCGACTACGCGAAGCAAAAGGGAAGGTGGTTTTTTTGACCAGTATGTGTATATGTATGTATGTCTGTATGTTCATCTGTTCCCTCATAACTTCTAAACTAGTTATCATAATTTGACAAATGAGATGTCATTGAAAGCGTTGTTTGTCCGCTGGTTATAGTAGGCTATAAGACGTCACATTAAATTGAATATGGCTCCCTCGAAGTCAAGAACAAAAAAAATAGTAGGCGCGTAGGTATGACTGGCGTTCCGACCGTTTGTATGAAGGTAGAATACTGTATAAATATCCTTTACCGTAACAGTGCCGACCACTAGTAAAGCCTCGATTTAATAAAACTCGGCGAGTCCCAGCGAAATAGTCAACTGTCTTGGATCCCTCAACGAAATAAATCGGAAATGAACAGTAGAAACGATTTCTTGCCAAATTTATTTTTTATAAGATTACCTTATATACCGTATAGGTATAGGTACCACAAGAAACTACCAAGGTTTTCTATCATTCCTCCATAAATTATAAGTTCACCAAGCCATAAATAATGAACTACTAAGGTTCAATTTGTCGTCTACCCGAGCTATAAAAGGACACACAGGTACTTCAACCATACCAAACAAAAATAAAGGAAATGTGCTCGTATATCTTGATATCAAGGAAAACAGGCCACTGTGTCACGGGAGAAGATTATCCAACAGAGTCTTAACTTCGTGAGAATTATTCTTTATTGCTAAAAGTTTAAGGAAATAGGCGAGAAAGCTGTACTTAGTCAGGCTTACTTGCATTTCTAATTACTTAATTCGATCAACGAATTTAAATCATGATTCCATTTCTGTTAACCATCTGAAGATGATCGAGGCAAAATTATGGTTAATACGTTTACCGGTAAATTTATTTAGTGTTTTATAGTGAAAGTGGGTGGTGTAGTTATAAAGTATTAAATTTGCATAAACTTTAGGCCATGGTTAACTAATCCCATGGAAAAACATTAGCTTTCAGGGAATAAGTCTGCAACTGGGCAGAGTGCTCCAATATGATGCTACAAGTCAAAAACACACTTAATTACATAAAACTAAAATAACCTAGCAGCAAAATTGCACACAATTAAATAATAATAAGTATTATTAGATACAACAATAAATTAAATTAACCATGCCAAAATGTATAGCTTTACACACTGTAATAACGTTAATAATACGCACGGCTTATGAGATAGGGGCAAACTTGAGCAGTTTGGTCCTAGCCGCTGACACGTCTAACAGAGCGGGGCGGTGGCGCACTCACGCACCCGTCAGGCGCGCGCAGCCGCAGCGCTTCCAGCACCTCCGGCTGGTGCAGCAACCCTAGTAGTATGCTCGCCACATATTTGACCAGCACGACGATTCCTACTGCTATTATGAAATGTACGTTTAAAGTTGAGACGCCCTTTAACTTTTGCCCATATGGCTCGTGTTGAACATCATCATGCTATGGGAATGTATTGAAATTATATCTTTGTATATATACTTTGTTATTTACTAAACGCTATAAATATTGGAGAATCCAACTTTAAGAATCACCATTGTATTTTACGTAGGTATTGTATTTTGTGCACACGCGTATTTTGCGTACGGGCGATATACAGCATCGCCATTCATAAAGGTTCTTTGACACAGTATGAAGCGTAGTCTCTGTAACTTAACTCCTCATGTGTCATGGCTACCGGGCCATATCGTAACGACTAACATATGCAGAAAACATGCAACGTATCGTAAAACACATGGCGGTAGAAATAAAATATTTTAGTACATGTTATAAAAATTATGATGACTTTTATTGTACTTCAATATTTGTACTGAGAACTAAGAGATGCGGTGGAAGACTGTCTACATAAATTATTTAATGCTTTATGCTCTTTCCTGTTTAGGTATCTATGGAGGAATAAAACAGGAACACATTAGGTATTAAACTTTTGTTTCTATTTATATAGTAACTTTGTGTTTTCACCAAACGCAGTATTAATTGTCATGTTTATGTTTCTAGTGTGCGTTTAGTATGTGTAAAATAAACCATTTAAGTTTCTGTATTTGAATTAAAATGAAACAAACTTAATATTTACTAACCAATTTTAAGAAAACTCTAATGGCACAAAATCGCCTGTGCTCCTGTGTGTGTTTTATTTCAAGATCTGCAATCTTTGTATTTGCCAATACCAAAAATTCCAGGGCACTAAATAAAAATCTGAAATAGTATTGTACAACAGTATGCAATATAAGCAAACTATATTTGTTTACCATCTGCACCAATTATATAAAAGAGATAGACAAACAGAAAAATACCCCACCAGACAGATCCACTATCTCCGTGATACCAGACATTAACACACACGTATACATACAAACATACAATTACAATAGATAGGTAAGTACACAATGTTTGTTTCGCTTCGCCCCACGGCCTGAAATTTCTTCCTTTGATAACGGGACACGAAACGTCCATTGTTTTGTGTAGAGATTGTAACTTAAACAGACTCGACACTACTGTCCTGTTTCTGCAAGCCTAGTCGGTAAACCCGCTGACGAATTAATTTGTTGTTAGTTTTTATGATTGGGAGTACAAAATAACAAGATTTGATCATCTATACTCCATTTGAAATATAATAAGATTAGAAATTTTTACAATCCCTTTTTACAGTCCGTTCAACCAATTATGAGTTCTATTCCGTAAATATAAGGATGGCATAAAAAGCATAAACCTGTTACCAAAACTATCTGTTTAATACAGCTGCCATTTGTCATATCATTAACGCAATAGAAGTCAAAATCGGTTGAATGGGCTATAAAATGGGATTTTTTAAAAGTCTAATGTTATCTCAAATGGTGCATAGTTAGATAAATAAAGTACTCCTTGTGACTATACCTATTTGTTTTTCGGAAGTCAGTGTTGACAAAACGATTCAAACAAGAGGTACCAAAAACACCGACTTCCGAAAAGAAAGTTATTTTTGCACTTTTTGGACATTACATAAATACGTGTCGAATTGATAAGCTCCTTTTTTTAGAAGTCTGTAAAAAAATATAACGACTTTTGTTCTACTTTTAAAGTTACATAGGGCTGTCTTAACGCTAAAAAATTTTGTAATTAGACCATAAGAAGGACACCCGATTCAACATTCAGCTTGTTTAGTGATTCAATCCTACTATATAGGTATAAGTTTGTGAGGAAGGTTCAATGGATGGGTGTTTGTTACTCTACACGAAAAAACTACTAAATGGATTTTGATGAAACTTTACATTTGCATTATACATCAGAATAACACATAAGCTATAACATATAAATTTACGGCACCAAATCTTGGGCAATTCGCTCGATGGTTCGAAGAAAGATTGACGCTTTCGAGATGTGGTGCTGGAGGAAAATGTTGCGCATATCATGGACAGCAAAGCGCACAAATTAGTCCATTCTCGACCAGTTAAACATCAAAACCAGACTCTCCACGATCTGCTACCAAAGAGTTCTAAATTACTTTGATCACATCGCCCGGAGACAGCGAGAAAACCTGGAAAACTGGTTGTTTTAGGCAAAGTGGATGGGAAAAGGCCACGCGGTCGCTCACCCAATCGGTGGTCAGACCAGATCAGCGCAATTACGGGACTCACGGTGATCACTGCCCTGAGAAGAGCCGAAGACAGAGTGGCTTGGAAGCAGCACGTCAATGACTCCGTGAAGTTTTTTTATAACATATATTGTGCAATTTGGCCAAAACGGGGGTGAAGTGGGGGCAGTACTAATTACACGTGGGTTGCAGCAAGTTCCATTATAAAACCTTACCAGTCATGTTAAAAACTGTACGAGATATTCTCATACTCATTCATGATAACAATTAAGGCATAGAGCATACTTGCTTTAAACTTGATCAATCAATTATCCATTTTAAACTTCGTAACGTTACAGAACTATTACTTCAAAGTTAGTCAGTACTAGTGCTAATGTTGTTATGATTCACTGAAAACTGTGTCATAGTTCTGTAGGTACTAGGATAGCAATTTCACAAATGGCTTTCGAATAAACCTCTCTTGGTTCTAAACTAAGATTACTGAAAGGTCACGTCTCATGGGCGATATAATCGACTAACGGGTTATGTTGGGACATAATAGTATCAGGTTATGGGCATATAAATAATTACATTATTTACATTCCTCTAAGGAAGCTTTTCAGCTTAGGCATGTGCTTTACTTTGTGTAAATTATATGTATTATATGTATTTTATATGTTCCACTGCTCTCAAAACGGTGAAAGAAAACACCGTGAGGAAACTGGCTTGTCCTAAAAAAATTCGAAGACATGTGACATCCACCAACCCGCACTGGACCCGCGTGGTGGATTACAGCCCATCCCCTCTCACAGAGAGGAGGCCTGTGTCTCAGCAGTGGGAAAATGTTGATGATGATAAAGCCGTTCTAAGGGTAGTGGAGGCTAGATAGGCAGTAGTTCCACGTAAAAAACTGGTATTTAGCTCCAACTGGTGAAACGGGAAGTAATGTCCATATTAAAAAATATTTATTTTCAGTTGAGTTTTTCATTACACCACGTAGTTGGGCAACCACTGGGCAGATGATGATGCGACTGCCCATAATAATAACTGCAACTTAGAAAGGTGTGGTAGGCAACTGTTATTTATATGAAGTAAAACATACATTTCTGCTCATCTTACAAACATAATCTTTGTCTATTGTTTCAAGTAGAAAACAAATAAATAATTCCAACAATAAGACGAGGAGGAGGCTGTGTCTGTCCTATTGCACGTCATATGTAACTTGACCTCTATCAGAAAATACATATTCCTTTTTGCCTTCTTCAACTAAAATATAATCTTAAAACTCAGACTGTAGAGTATAATTTTGCATATTGTGTCAGATGTTTTAGATAAGCTCAACTATTGAGGCTGGTTGTGTGTTTGTCCACTAGAGAATGACCCGCGGTGAATGAAGAAATGCAGAGAAGAATTTAAGAGAAGGCCGTGGTCGAATCAATGAGGAACAGAATTGATCGCTAGATACAAAGTGGCGACCGCAGTAAATGTGTTTATGGCTTTATCTGATTGTGGTTTTGGTGACAAGACTTTTTATTTAAATATAATTGCGTGGTCAGATTTTAGAATTTATCACTTCATGATGTTGCCGACCATTTCGTGAAGTGGTTATGTGTGTGGAGCTACACGGGAAAAAAAATGTTTATAATAGTGAAAGTAGTCATGAATTCTTTCTCACCATGAAACATAGTCAATGAATTAAAAATCACCTTACATGTAAACATAGACGGTATAATGCCCTCCCTCGTAATCAAGCTTCGTCAAAGCGAGGCCGAGCGTCAGTCGTCACATTTCAAATCGAATAGAATCGTCCAATCAATCGTTATGGGTGATAGCTCAGTTTCCGCATTCGACGGACGAATGTACACACGACGACGTGGCAAGCTATGCTCTCCTAGTATAAGCTGACCTCTTATTGCATCTGTGAAGTAAAAAGATACAACCGTCATAAACCCATTCTATTAATAAATAAATAAAAAGCAATGGATAAATTTGAAGCAAGACAAAGCGATTATGGTTGCATACAACATCAATACTGATAAAATTACTCAACTTTAAGTTAGGGGACCAACTTAAAGTTAGGAAATACCAAGACTCATTAAAAAAAGAAGTTTGAAGTTTGAACTTCAATATTTTCACAATGTCGGGAAAGACGAATGATTCTCGGCTTCATTAAATGTTTTTTTAAACACGATCGTCAATCACGATATGTCTGCGTCTTTTTCTAAAATGAAATAAACTAAGTACGTGAACAGAAACAAACTTACAGATTCTCATCTGGATGATGTAATAACGATAGCATGTAGTGACAAGCCAGATCTTGATAAAGTTTTGAAAAAGTGATCACTATATCAAAAATCGCATTAAAACATATAAAAATCTTTGTTAAAACTTATTTTTTTCATTAATAAAGTAAATACATCGTTAACTTGGGATTACGTTTTAATTAAGAACTAAATCATTTTCGTTTGCGGCCCTTGAAACCATGACCGAAACGTGTCTGTGGCCCCTATAAAAAAAGGTTAAGTCTCAGACGGTCGGTCCATCAGTCTGAAATCGTCAAACCACCTTATGCACGCATGGAAACTAATGGCCGTGTCTTCTCTGTCGAAGAAGAGGCCTTTGCCCTGAAGATAGTTACAGGCTGGTTTTTTTTTATACTATCCATACAGCGAGAGATCAGCTTATACTGGCCATATGTAGCTAGATTTGAGTCGTGTGCATCCAATTCACTTTCGATCTCACACTGAATCGATTATATCGGTCTGATTGAAAATTCCAAATCGATTATCCGAGAAAGACGATTCGTTGGAATTAGGTTGAGAGATTACGTTTTGGAAATTGAGCTAATTTTGCTGATTCTTATTCTGTGATATTCTGGTTTTAAGGACCTTTTTAGGGTTCCGTACCCAAAGGGTAAAAACGGAAAACAAAAAGCAAAATAATTAATAATTTGCTTTTTGTATAGAAAGAAATTGGTCTAGTTATATTCTCTCTATTAAGGTAAAAACAAATATGTATTATAAGTATGTGAAATATATGGTATAAAATATTCAACTAAAAAAGTCTATTTTCATGCCTCGTGCGTGTTGTACTAATTCAACATTTGCATGTTCTATAATAGTAGTTTATGAAACTGTTGCATAATGAGGGGTATTAAAACATGAGTGTGTTTAATAGTTTTCACACGAATGTTTTAATACCTAGTTATGTGCAGTTTCATACACTACTTTATCTACACTCATAAATTGGGATTGAACCTACTAAATACCTCTTTTTGGATTTTCTATGCCATAAAATCGTGATAGCATTTGTCATATACTTTTCTCGACTTTGCTGGTAATAAATTAAGAGTAATTTCCTTCGCCGCATCTAAAATATCGGGCGGAGTCAAATTTTCTTCACATTCACTGATATCAGACATTTTTAAACAATAATTTAAATAACCCATGAAATTCAGTACAGCAAAACTTGCAAAACGTATGAATGGCGCCAAAACCCAGCACATCACCGCATTAACCGCGCATGCGCTAAGGCTTAGCACGCACTGCGATCTTTATACGCGCGATTTTTTGCCGCCCATTCTGCGACCTATAGAATTGTATGAAGTTGTTCGCATTGCGGTAAAGAAATCGTGCGGAAATAATACCGCAAGAAATCCGTGTTTTGCCACAGAATCCACTGCACCACGGCGCGAATTTTATTCACCCGAATATTTTAAGCTCTATGAACAGGTAGAAGGAAACAAAATTCGCGCGAATAAAAATCCCAGTGCGTGCTAAGTCTAAAGCGGGCATTGTCATAGACAATTTAAAATTGGAATCAAATCTTTTTATAATAGGTACTACAAAATGGCATTACAAAAAAAAATTATGGAAACTCCTTAGTGATTAACTTCTTGGATTTGTCCTGTATCGTAATAGAAAAATAGTACATTGTGATACAAGGGTGGAAAGTAGGTTATTGCAAACGAGCTGTCATTAACAAGCCCGAGCCGAAGGCGAGGGTTTTTAATGACACGAGTTTGCAATAACCTACACACCCGTGTATCACACGACGTTTTTCAATACAGTTGTGGGAAATAGTAATAACAAGTCAAAGAATTAAATTTTATTTTGCATAAAATAAAATTAACGTAGAATAGAATAGAATACTCTTTATTATGTACACCAAATAAGTTACAGAAAGTATAGATAAAGAAAAAAAAAATACACTGGGTGACACAATGGGCGGCCTTATCGCTAAAAGCGATCTTTTCAAGACAACCTTTGGATGGATTTTAAAAAAGAAAGGAAAGAAAGTACTGTAGGTAGTCTATTGGTGTACTATTTATATATAAAATAAATACATATATATAAACATACTATATATAAAAATATATACAGTTTAAGTATGGAACAAAAACATAGAAATCAAGAAAACAACTACTAAAGAGAGAGGTAGTGATTCTTTACCATAGTTTTAAAAATGGGCAGAGATTGAGCTCGCCTTATTGACACAGGCAAAACATTCCACAATCGCACCGCTTGAACCGTAAAAGATTTGTCATAAAATCTGGTGGAATGCATCGGCATCTCTAGTCCCAAGTTTTCCGATGACCTCAGGTATCTATTATGTGTGTCATGAAGGAACTTGAAACGTTCTTTGAGATAAGATGGGGTTGTAGGATTGTATAGAATACTGTAAAGCAGAAATAAAATAAGAGAATCCCGGCGAAGACGTATGGGAAGCCACTTGAGCTTTGTCCGAAATTCAGAAATGTGATCATATTTGCGCAAGCCAAATATAAATCTTATGCAAAGGTTTTGAAGACGCTCAAGTTTATCTAGTTGTGCCTGGGTGAGATCGAGATAACTGACATCAGCATAGTCAAGGATTGGAAGCAGAAGGGACTGTGCAAGCGCAATTTTAGTGGCAGTGGGAAGAAAGTTCCGCAATCGTCTAAGGGACCTGGCAGATGCAAACATTTTGCGGCTTACGTCCTGAAGCTGCAGACCCCAAGACAGATATCTGTCGATCCAAAACCCAAGGTTCTTAACCTTCTCACTTATTGGAATAGTAGTTCCGTTAAATTGTACCAGAGGAAGTTGTGTCCAATTTACTTTTGGAATCATCCCAGAGCTGCCAACAACTATGACCTGGGTCTTCGACGGATTTACCAAGCCCATTTGCTTCAGTCCATTCACAAATTGTTGCCAAATCCTTATTTAATGTATTAATTGCATCAGCTAACTCTGCAAGGGCAGCTTGTTTGTAGATTTGTAAATCGTCTGCATACAGGTGGTAGGAAGAGAGAAGCTTTTTGAAGATAGCGTTTATAAATATTGCGAAGAGTAAAGGAGATAAAACGCCACCCTGAGGTACACCGGCAGTTGTATAACACCAAGAAAAGTTAGATTCTTCTATGCATATACGTTGCCGGCGGCCATACAGGTAACTACGAAACCAATCAATCGCGACCGAAGTATGCCAAGCAGGATATCGAAATCGACAGCATTAAATGCATTACTAAAATCTAGCAAGCAAAGAACCGTCAGATGTTCTCGTTCCATGCCTAGCCGTATGTCATCCGTAACGTTCACTAAGGCAGTAGCTGTGCTGTGACCAGGACGAAAACCGGATTGAAAAGGATTCAGCAGACTATTCTTACAAAGAAAAGCACTAAGCTGATTGTGGACAAGGCGTTCAAGGACTTTGGAGAGGAACGGCAAGATGGAGATAGGACGGTATTCGGAAAAGGAAGTAGGATTGACCTTTTTGGGTAAAGGAGTAATTTTGGCCTCTTTCCAAGCTGATGGAAAGACCCCATGGGATATTGAGTAGTTAAGGATATAGGAAGGATTTCGTCGAGGACAGGGAGTATCATTTTTCGACTGACACAATCACTGCCAACTGCGTTAGAGGTAATTGACACTATGCTCTTCTTAACATCACAATCAGAGAATTGACTAAAAATAAATAGGGGACGATCCGGAGTTGGAAGGTTTGAAAGATAGCTCAAAGTAGTTGCTTTCAAGTTCCCATTACATGAGGATGAAGACGAGAAGTGCTGATTTAGTTGATCAAGATCAAGGTCTTTAGGAATCGATTCTTGGCGAGATTTCCCAACTCGGGATTTAAGAAATTTCCAGACTTTAGCTGGGTCTCCATTTTCAACCGAGGTGTGGATATGGCGTCGTTGAGCGTCTCTACACACCTTATTGCAGCGATTTCGTGCGTCCAAAAGTTTCTCCCGGTTCGGCGACGTGGGACGACATTTAAACTTGGTCTTGGCAACAGCTTTCCTGTGGATTAACTCTTTAATGTCGCCTGTTAGCCATGGCGCCGGAAGATGTTTAATTCTTATTGCACGTATGGGAGCATGAACATCATACAGCTGCAAAAGGTTGTCCGTCAACACGTTCACTTTGTCATCAATTGACTCAAGGCTGACCAGGGGTTCCCAGTCAATGTTGCTGGCATCCCTTCGGAGAACTTCTATATTCATTCCACCAAAATTGCGCTGCAGGAGAATTTTAGGTTTTGGCTTAGGAGGTTGAACTTTGTATGAGAGGAAAATGAGGTCATGATAGGAAAACATGTTAGCAGGGCACTGGCCGTGCTTGCCGACATGTTGTAAAGAGGAAACAATAACAAGGTCTAAGAGTGACGGGTTGCAATTAGGAAAATGGTGTGTGGCACTTAAGGGAAGTAAGGATAGGTTCAAAGATTGAAGGACTGATTGAAAAGAAGAGGAGCGGGCATCGTTCTTCAATAAGCAAGTATTGAAGTCCCCCATAATGATTGTATGACTATAATAATAATAATAATAATAAATTCGTTTATTTTCTCCCTTAAAACATATTTACAATTTGAGTCAATACAGAATTAGAAGAGAGACAGGAGCCCAAACTAAGCAAAGCTTGTGTCTTGGGTCTCCTGGCCCCAACCGAAGATCTTAAACGCTACTTATTTAATACATCAGAGATGTATATGGGAGTAAAACTGGACGAGTACCGTGGGTGTGAGAGTGTGTATAGGTGTATAGTTGTGTGAGGGTGTGTGCGTATGGGCAGGTGTGAGGGTGAGTATTGGATGGTGAGGGTGAAAGCGAGTGTGTGTTTATGAGAGAGTGGGAGAGTTACTGTATATTTGAGTATGCAATCCGCTAAAATATGGTTTTGTGGTGAGTCTAAATGTTTCTGTGTCTGTTTAAGAGTGTTTCTGTTTCATGGTAGTCAAGAGTGAGAAGCCATTTGGTGATATTTAATTTGCACTCCATTCTGGTTTTGTGGTAAATTTGCAGGATTTTGTTGGCAAGGTTATAAAGTCTCGGTCCTTGAAAATAGAAATAATTTGCGCTAGCAGCTGTTTTGGTTGGGGTTATTTGGCAAACTTGGTAGTTCCGACGTCGAGTAAGAACTTCGTTGTTTGGGTCAAACCGTGTAAATTTATGTTGTTTCAAGATAACAGCAAGTATATAGAGCTGTCTGACTGAAAGAACTTCAGCTAAGCTATAAAGTTCCACTGTCGGAAAAAATCTCGGTTTGGAAAGGCTTATTTTTAATACGAGTCTTTGAGCCCGCTCCAGTTCTATTAAGTGACTTTTAGCTGCTCCACCCCAAGAAGAGATACAGTAACTAAGGACAGATTGACAGAGAGCCAGGTAAACAGTTTTCATTATCCCGGGATCCGCCACATGTCTTAACTGTTTGAAAATATATGTAAGCTTTCTGACTCTCGTAGCTACGCTACTTATGTGTTCCGCAAAACTTAAATTTCGATCAACTGTTATTCCCAGATATTTTATAGAGTTTGTTAAATTAATGTGTGGACAATCGCAGATCGAATCCGGTACTCGGTTACAACAATGAGCTATTATTTGGTGCTGCAAAAGGTCAGAATTATTAATTTTATAATTTCTTAAAGAAAATGTTATATATTTGGTTTTATCCGCGTTTAAGGTTAGCGAGTTAGATGCTAACCATTGACAGACCCTATCAAAACCTTGTTGGGCATTTGCGAAGACGTTGTGCCACGATTTCCCGTAAAAAGTGAGGGTTGTATCGTCAGCATAAGAAATTATTTTACAACAATTGAGCTTTAGTTGACAAAGTTCATTAATGTAGCACAGAAATAACGAGGGACCCAAAATACTTCCCTGTGGCACTCCGAGCTTAACAGGTTGTTCATTGCTAAGATTATTACCTATCCTTACCCGCTGCATCCGACCAGAGAGGTAACTTTTAAATAATCGTAGTTGATTCCCTCTGATACCCAATGATTCGAGTTTAAGCAATAGGTTGGGAAGAGAGACTGTGTCAAAAGCTTTTGCCAGGTCTAAAAAGATTGTCAAGCACTTGCTTTTTTCGTCCAGGTTAGTCGCAATAAAATCAACGAAGTGGTGCACAGCAGCATCAGTTGATCTATTTGGTCTAAAGCCGTATTGGGCGTCAGATAATAGGTTGTTCTTTTCCAAATAATTTGTCAGTCTCATATTAATAATTTTCTCTAAAACCTTAGACAAAGATGGCAGGATAGATATCGGACGATAATTATTGACACAATCTCTCCTCCCGTTCTTGTAAATGGGTATCAGTATGGAGCGCTTGAAAGCATCTGGGAAAACTCCGAGAGCCAGGCAGCTGTTGAAAATCTTTGTTAGAGGTGGGACAATAAACTTTTTAATCTTTTTTAATATTTCGCTAGAGATATTGTCCCAACCGGTACTGGCTCCCGATTTCAGATTGCTTATAATCTCGTCTACCTCATCACAGTCTGTATCCAATAGGGCAAAAGACATATTTGGGACACTTTCCGACATAAAGTTTGATGTCATTGGCATCGGTCTAATATTCTTTGCCAAATTTTCGCCTATATTTGCAAAAAATTCGTTAACAGTATTGACAGATTCGACTGCAGAGTTTTTTAGTGTCAACAGTTCCTGATTTGTTTCCTTAACTTTATGCGAGTTTGTGATACTTTTTATACTATTCCAGAGCTTTTTACTATTGTTTTTTGCTAGTTCAATTTCATGTTTGTTGTAGGTAATTTTACATTTTTTAAGTATTGAATTACAGAAGTTCCTGTATCTTTTGTAAGTAGTGGCAAGTATTTGATTATTAGGTTCGCTTTTAAGTCTCATATGCATCCTATCCCTGTTTCTAATGCATCTTAGTAAGCCAGAAGAAATCCAAGGTTTAATAGTAGCCTTCATACGTGGTATTTTTATATTAATTGTATTAGCAATAATAATTTTTTGCAAGAGTTCCACGAGGATAGTAGTTGCCAGGTTTGGATCTTGGTATGGCAACAGTTCATCAAAGTTTGTGCTTTTACATTCTAGTATAACACTATCAAAATCAATTTTGCTAGCTGACCTGGTATTTGATAATTTATTTATTTTATTTTTGTAACAGAATAAAACCGGCTCATGATCTGTGACAGCCGCAGTGACTATTAATGACAAAGAAGGTAAGGTTGTTTTCAAAATAATGTGATCAATACAACTTCTGCCTCTTGTTGCATTATCATAGGCAGGGATCAATCCATGAAAGGAAAGTAATTCAAGGTAGCACGAAGTGTTAGTGTTCCTATCTAAAATATTAATATTAATGTCACCAACTATGAAAATATTCCTAAAAGATGATAGTTCTGTCAGAATGGTATTCAGCGAGTTTAAAAAATTATCAATTCTTTTAAAACAGTGTGGTCTATATACCGAGACAATAACTGTCTCCTTTCCTTGCTTAACAATTAAACAATTTGCGTCCAAACAAGATGGTTCTTCAATTTTATGGCAAATAGATTTATTAATGAGTAAGACAATTCCATCATTTTGATTATGATGTTTAGTGCTGCTGTACGTATCATAGCCATCCAAAGCAGGGAGATTAGTGACGCAAGACAGCCAGCATTCCGTTAAGACTATAACATCGCACTCTATTTTTATTTGTTTTAGCAAAACGCACAAACTGTCGTAATTTTTATTAATACTTCGTATGTTTTGATGTAGAATTTTAACAAAAGATTGTGGGTTTTTTACTATATCCTTACATTGATGTGGGTCACAGATATATACTTCACTTGGTTTGTAATTATCTATATTATTAAGTACGTGGTTAATATCTGAGAATTTTATAATTTAGCAAGTATTCTACTAGAATTGAAGGCAGGTAAGGCAGGTAGTATTTAGTTATGGCGTGTGTGAATGTATGTTTATAATCGCGTAAGATAAGATTAAACAGCCTCGTACGAGAAGTGTGACACACGGATGCTGTAATATATGTGATGTGAATGGTGTGATGTGTTATTAGTATGTGTTTTGGTTTTGAGAATATATGATTAGGTAGTGGGTATATAGGTGTACTCGTATGTGATAATATTTTGTAAGAGTAGGATAAATGTGTTTTGCAAATCAAATTACAATTTATACAAAAAGAGTTACTTAGGTTTTTAAAATATAGAAAAGCATGCAATATAAAAACTTCTAAGATTAAAGTACAGAGATATTCGAGAACAGTGACTGGTAGTCATATTGACATTCTTAGCTTATCCAAGTCGCTAACGTTGTTTATACGAATATGTGAGGATTCTTCGTTTTTCTTGAGATAAACAATTCCGTTTGCCGTCCAGCAAAATCTAAAACCATGGCTGTTTTTAAACTGTCTTGCCATATAATATGTCTTTTGGGTTTTATACGTGAGGGTTTCTGCTAGATATAAGGGTTTTGCTTGGTACTTGGGGTTCAAGTGGGTGGTATTAAGTTTATTGTCTTTTGTTTTCGACTTGTTGAAACTCTTGACAGCCTTGGATATATCGATCTAGGATTATAAAAGGTTTCGAAAGAAGAGAAGAAATTTATTCGAGATGAAGGGCTGTAATAAACGCCTAGAAGGATTTTTGTGAGGTTTAGGGTGAGTTCTATAAAGAGATGCTCGCCCGCGTTTGACGGGGGAGGCTGTGCTGACATATCAATAATTGAAAAAGGAATGTGTGGGCGAAGGTAAATAGCAACACCACCTCCACCGCCACGCGCACGGTCATTTCTTATCAGTTGAAACCCCGGCAAGGAATAGGATGTGGATGGGAGACATGGTTTTAGCCAAGACTCGGAGATAAGGATGGCGTGGATGTTCTTACAGTCAAGAGAGGCTAGCATGTCAGAGTGGTGTGCCGGAATACTTTGGGCATTTATATGGACTACATTAAAATTCTTCGGAACATCGGAAAATTGGGATTCAAGTGTGTCAGCAAGGGTCGGAATGCTAACAAAACTGTCATCACTACTTGCAGTAACAAAGCTTTCGGCGTCGCTGCTGTCATTATTGCTTGACATCGAAAATGTATAAAAAAATAAAATATGTATATGATAAAATACCAAAAATATGAAAACAAAAATTACAAAAAAAATAAAAAATATTTAAGCGGAGGCCAATTTATATCCACCCGCCAGTTGTGTGTTAAAACATATAAGAAAAGCTTTACAACACAAATAAGCAACAAGCTCAAATAATCTCATCGCCCGGGTAAGCTGCAGCATACTATAAAAACATAAAAGAAATAAAGCGAAGATTAAAGAAAAATAATAAATAGTCAAAACTACTGCACAGAGCTAATATACTGGGCGCACTGTCAACCTGTTTCTAAACGAAAAATAATCTAATGACAATGAAAAGAAATGAAATGTCAAGTTGACAGCTGCCAGTGCAATATGAAATTTGAAAACATTTGGAAATTTTATGAAAAAAAGCGAATTAGATTGCGGGTTAGACAAATAAAAGGTGAAGGGTAGAAGAAATCAAGAAGCAATAAAATTGGAGAGGTACTCACAACAAGTGAAATGACTGCTACCCGGTATACCGATAAAATTAATGAGAAGTTGGAGCAAAATCACGAATCACTTCTTCGCAGCACGCCGGGCCTTCTTCGGTGCCGGAGTTGGTGATGGTGACGACAACGGATTCGGCGATTTGACGGGGGATTCGGGTTTTTTCCTGGCTGGCTCGATTCCATTTAGGTCAGCAATGGAATTTATTCTATGCCGGTTGCCGTCTGAATTAAGAACATAGATGAGACCCTGCTTGGTCCAGCAATTGGTCTCACCGAGCTTATCCCTCGCCGACATGAAGAGCCGATGCCGAGATCTTGTCAGGAACTCTGATAGCGTGATACCAGTGCCTTTCAATTAAGTCTTCGCAAACCAGATACTATCCCGCTTGTTGATGTCCCGCAGTTTGCAAAGAATAGGCCTAGGCTTGCTTGTACCTGTCGCTCTACCCATCCGATGGCAGCGTCTGATGTCAGCAACTGTAAAATCTGGCAGCTTGAGGTGGCAACGCACAACTTCGGCAACTACCTGCGCAGTATCCTCTTTGGCCTGTTCTGTAACACCATGCAGTAGAACCACCTTCCGCCGACTCCGCATCTCAAAGTTGTCCAGCCCCTGTTCTAGTGCCTCCAACTGACGCTGAAGACAGCTCAATGCATCCAGGATGAACTTCTTGAACGAAGTGTAGTCTTCAACCAGCCCGTCTGTGTCGCTAGATGATGAGCTTGCAGGGTTTTTCCTTAGCTCCGCCTCAAAATTGGACATCCTGTTTTGGAACAGTGTCATCATATCGGTCAATGAGACTTTCAGTGCTTCCATGATGTGCTTCTGAGTGTGTTTTTTGTTTTTTTGTTTTTTAGGATTAATCAATATTGGAGATAACACTAAACTGGTGGGTATTATATATTAGCATGTGAATGCATACATTTAATAACTTAATTAAACTGTATTTATATTTTTAATTAAAATTTAAATTGGGAGCGATTTTATTTTCTACCAACTGTTACAACTACCCACGTCATATATCTTTCTCGAGATTTTGGAGGCAAAATTTCATCTTGCGCAGTGTTGGCCTCAGATAAAATATCAGGTGGAGTTAATTCCATTTCATCACTTGTACTTGAACTCATATTTAAAAAAAAGAAATAATTTACACACAAAAAAAATAAAAAATACCATTCCTCAAAAAAACTTATTTTATTTTATACTGAAAACAGCGAAAAAAAAGCATAAATAAATCACTGTTTTGTTGTTTGAATTTAGAACACCAATATAATATTCAAACTCCATCTCAATGCTATACAACCTCCTTGCGCATAAAATATTCTATACAAACTTAGATAGAGTTAGAGCTAGAGTCATACAAACTTAGATAGAGATAGAGTTAGAGCTAGAGTCATACAAACTTAGATAGAGATAGAGTTAGAGACCGAGATAGAGATAGAGTTAGAGATAGACTTAGAGATTGAGTTAGAGATAGAGTTAGAGATAGAGTTATGCAAACTTAGATAGAGATAGAGTTAGAGTTAGAGATAGAGTTAGAGATAGAGAAAGAGATAGAGTTAGAGATAGAGATAGAGATAGAGTTAGAGATAGAGACAGAGTTAGAGACAGAGATAGAGTTAGAAATAGAGTTAGAGATAGAGTTAGAGATAGAGTTAGAGATAGAGTTCGAGATAGAGTTAGAGATAGAGTTAGAGTTAGAGATAGAGACAGAGTTAGAGATAGAGTTAGAGATAGAGTTAGAGATAGAGATAGAGACAGAGTTAGAGATAGAGTTAGAGATACCAATATTTTTTTTTACAACGAAAACAGTCTATACAGCATATTCGATTTTTGACAAATGTTTATGTGAAAATAATGAAATTAAAACTGTTAATTCAATATATTATTTATTTATTTATTTATTTATTTATTTGGCCAACCAACAATTGTATATACTGATACATTTAAATTTCAAGTTTGTTTATGTCTAAGGTTAGTATTACAATTTCTTAAAGGTTAGCACCGCATGCCCCATAAAATAATACGAGTTACAAAAAAAAATAAAAATCTAAACGAAAAATTATGTCAAATTGAAAACAAAATTAAAATAAAAAAAGCATCAAAAGCAAAATTAAAAACCAAGTCTAAATTAAATTAAAAAACAAAAATATAAATCAATAAAATTACAATTAAAATAGAAAATAAAATAAAATTAAAAATCACTAAAATTAAAATTACAATCAAGATATAAAATTAAAATATAAAATTAAATCAATTAAATTAACTGACAAAATAATACAAATTCATAATAAAAATAACACAATATCAAATACACATTACAAAGATAAAAATAAAATCAAATTTATACGAATCAAAAGAAAACAGAGATACAATAGAATTTCAATATTAAACAGCATTAAAAGTTATTCTGTGGAACCTGCCAAACGAGTCAAAATGAATGTCAACAAGATCGCTGTAGCCATTTAACTGCTTACTGAGTCGAGGGATAACAGAACTTGTGCCGAGTACTGTTCTACGTGGAGGGGGATACAAGGGAGTGATGGGGGTACGAGGGAGTCTAGCAGGAGCACTGAACCGAAACTTGCTAAGCAATTGGGGACAGTCAGTTTTACACCGGAGTATTTTATATAGGAAGATAGAATCAGCAATTCTTCGGCGTTTCTCCAGTGAAACCATTTTAAAATGTGATAGTCTGGCTCCATACGACCGTTTTCTCCTGGTGACTCCGCTGGCATAAGCTAGATGCCATACGAATCTCTTCTGTATCCGCTCTAATCTCAGGTTGTGAGTAGCATAGTGAGGTCTCCAGACAATGCTGCAGTATTCCAAAATACTTCGAACCATACTGTTGTACAGCAAAATCTTGGTCCCACTACGCTTAAAACCGGTAACATTCCTAACAACGAAGCCCAGAATTCTAGACGCCTTTTTAATAATATTTTCGATATGAGGTACGAATGTCAGTTCATTATCAAAAATAACACCCAAGTCCCTAATCTGATTGACCTCTTGGATTACATTAGAGCCCACATGATATACACTAGCAGTTATATTTTTTTTCCGGGTGTACTTCACATGGTAACATTTTTTGACGTTTAATGTCATTTCGTTCTCGCCACACCATTGACTTAAAGAGTCGACATCGCTCTGCAGTAGTTCAGCGTCATCGTTAAATTCAACTATCCTGGCGAATTTGAGATCGTCAACGTACATATAGCATTCTGAGAATTTGAGACAGTGTGGGATATCGTTAGCGAATATAATAAAAAGAATGGGACCGATATGCGACCCTTGAGGCACCCCCGACGTGGTCCTATAAGTTTCTGACTGGAAACCATTGAGCGCGACATAGAAGAATCGATTTTCTAGATATGATTTTAACCAGGTATAGAGTGAGCCAGTAATTCCGTACGCAGAAAGCTTTGACAGAAGTATATGGTGAGGAACGCGATCAAAGGCTTTACTGAAGTCTGTGTAAATTACATCAACTTGCTTGCCGCAGTCAATGGCATCCGTCAAAAATTCTGAGAAAGTCGCCAGGTTTGTGCTAGTTGACCTAGAAGCCACGAAACCATGTTGGGAGTCACTCAAATAGAGTTTGAAGTGTGACTGCAGATAGGGACAAATTAGGGTCTCGCAAACCTTAGCGAAAGTTGATAAAATAGAGATGGGCCTGTAGTTCTCGATATTGTCCTTCTCATCACTTTTATATATCGGCACAACTTTCGCTTTTTTCCAGTAGTCTGGAAATACACCTGAGCTGAGCGACTTATTAAAAATCGCTAATAATGGGGTAACCAAATGGGTGGCGCATTTAGAAATAAAAATTGGCGGAATACCATCATGCCCAGCGCCTTTACGAATATCCAATCCCTTAAGTTTGTTGAATACGCTATCGTGATCAATCATAGGTGCCGTTAGTGGTAGGCTGTTATTTTTCATATTATGAACAAAATCAGAGACTGGTTCGCTTTGGATCACTTTTGTATTGCTAAATGCCGATGAAAAATGTGAAGCAAACATTTCACATATTTTTAAACCATCTGATGTTGCCACGGTTCCGTTAGTCATTGTGGCGGGGAAAGAACTAGAGCCTCCTCTTTTAGCCTTTACGTAAGACCAGAAGCGATTTGGATTTTTTGGGATTTCATCTTCCACAGCTTTAATATAATTATTATATGAGCTCGTTGCTAATTTAGAACATCTTTTGCCCAACAATTTGAGTTCGATTTCGTCCATCGGATTTTTATAAATTTTGTAGCGGGATCTTATTTTCTCTTTCTCCTTTACGGCTCTTATTAAATTTTTGTCAAACCAAGGAGGGTATTTTTTTTTACATTTAAAATTGGGCTTGTAAGGTACATGCAATTGTATGATATGCCGAATTGTTTCGTAAAAGACTTGGACCATATCATTTACATCAGTAGAATCCTCAAACACAATATCCCAGTCCACTCTATCAAGATCATCGCAAATTTCTGCGTAATCAAGTTTAAAAAAATTTGGCCTTTTATTCTGTGAGTTGTATGGAAGCCAGGTTTCTTTACTCGCTCTTAGCAGAATTTCGATTGGAGGGTGTAGGACATCAATAGCGCTGAGGGGGTTTAGAGCTGCAGTTACGCTACTAGAAGGTAAGTTCGTTAAAACAAGATCCAATATTCGTCCAGACACATTCACAATGTCATTAAGTTGCGCAAATTTGTGCATGTGCGTAAAATCTATCAGTAAATTACTAAAGCCAGGAGGAGCATAGTTGATTACGGAGTCATTTAACAAGTTCCACTTGATGTTACCTAAATTAAAATCACCGACAATACAGGCGTGCAAGCCCGACCGTTCAAGAATAAAATTACAGCAATCCAAAAAATGGTCCAAGGTACTACGTATAACAGGGGGTGGCAAATATACTGCAAACAGAGCTATTTGACGAATGGATTTCATAAACGGAACCTCGATAACAACCCAAAGATCCTCACATTGACTTTCCCATTGAACCATACGTTTAGAACTAATTTTTTTTAAAACAGCGATCAAAACACCCCCTCCATCCTTTTTCCTACCGTCTCTATCCCTTCTGTATACTATGTATCTATCGTCAAAAAGCTCCGAACTCAAGACACCACTATTCAACCATGTTTCAGTCAATATTACAATATCATAGCTTTCTAAAGACAAATTACGACAAAAGTTATGGGTCTTTGTGCGTAGACCTCTTGTGTTTTGGTAATAAATATTAATCTCCGCGAATTTTAACAAAAACAAAATGCCAATGCTGCGATGCACATGTTCGGGAAAAAAAACTAAGAAAGCTTATTTAAAGTGTCCATGTTTCTGACCATGATGTGCTGTGATTCTTCCGTTTTACGCATAAAAATTCTGCCACCCCGAATCCAGACGAATTTAAAGCCAAGTTCCCTGGCTTTGACTCTCGCAGCAGCGTGCAGAGCCTTGTATGTCGGGGACAGATGTTCAGTCACGAAAATTGCGGTTTTTGGTCCAGGGTAACCGAGATGGGTGTTGTTTAGCTTATTCTCCTTATTCTTCTTGTTAAAATTAATGGTAGAAGCGAGGAATTGGTCACGAAGTCGAGGGGAAGCCAATTGCACTATAATTGATCGTGGTCGTGTATTATCAGGGTTAAGCTTGGCCACCCTAGTGCAATGCAAAATATCTCTCTTATCTACATCACAACCAACAACCTTAACCAAGTCAGACGTTATTTTAAAAAGATCCTCCTGTTTCTTCTCAGGTAAGCACTGAATTTCCACATTGTTTGATCGTGTTTGCTGTTCAAGCTGATCTAAACGCACTTTAAGTGAGGCCATGGTAGTATTCATAACACAATTCTCCCTCTGAAGTTCCGTTATAGTCTCCTTAGATGTACTATGTTCCTTAAGTAGATCTTCATACTGACTATTTATAAATTTCATCGATTCTTCCATGTCATTTATCTTTGCATTGATGGGCTGTAGCTCTCTATTCAACATTGCCCTCATATTGTCACTGAATTTATCCAAGATTATCGATAATTCAGTTTTCACTACTTCTTGGACAATCTCGCGAATGTCATCTCGTGATAACATACCTTCAGTCGTTGTAGTGGCCTGAGCCGGAGAGCCAAGAGCTTGCCTTTTGTTTGCTCTGGTGGTAACATTACGTTGAAAAGCGTTTTCTGTCTTATTTGTGGGCGACTTATCATCAGCCATGTTAAACTATTGTTGTGTAAAAAAAAAACGCAAAATAGAATAAAAAAGCGCGTTTAGCAAGTAGCAATAAGCAGCTGTTTCCAAAGCAGACAAATAATACAAAAAAAAAACAAGCAACAATAAAAATTAATGATGCAAAAAGCAGAGTTAATTTTGCTCAGATCCGAACATGCGCCTCTATCTTTGAGGTGACGCTCCTTATCTTAATCAGCCAATTCGCCTGCTCTAGATGTTGTGAATTTAGCAAACTATATCTCGTACTTGTGCCCAAGCAAGCAGAGCAGTTGTGAATTTGTGACCATACAAGGTCGCGCGTTGAGCCGTGGTGAACGTTCTGACTCACCGCCAATCAGCCAATAGGGGCAGCCGTCGTAGCTGTGAGTCACCGTCTCTCGAACTTGTGATGCCTTTGTGAAGTTTTATTGTTAAACAAAAACCATTTATTTCTCCACTTTTGATGAGGAACTTGTAGATATAAACTTGACAATACTATCATCCACTTATGCACTTTGTTTATAGTATAATACTTTATCAATATTGCTCTTTAAACAACAGAAAATATTTATTTTTTACGGAGTGACTTGCAACACGTCTTACTGTTAGCGCGCGGCGCGCGGAGAGATATATTAAACGACCATTTAATAAACTTTTGAGAATTTTATGCTAAGACGTACGGACTCATTCATTTTGGCCTCGAATAAAATCCCATTTTATTTTAAGTATGAAAACTCCTTGCTATTAAACTTTTTTAAATTGACTAAAACATTTAAAACTTAACTGCAAAACTAATGATCGAGCTCGTAAACAAAAGTCACGACCGCGTAATAGAAAGATGCCTATGCGAAAGATTTAATTTTCGAATCATAATTATAGCCTCTGAAAGTACGCCATGTTTAACAACTGTATTGAAAAAATTGTTTTATAGCATTATTTTGTTAGAGAAATAGTGTTATAATAAGATTCTATTTTTAAATTTCGGTATTGTGTTTATAAACTATGCCAATATAAACTCGTTTTGAATTTTATAATTCGAATATTACGATATGAGAGTAGATAAATACTCATATCATCCCTATATTTAGCTTTTAACTCGCTAAAACCAGTAATGTATTTCTTTATTAAATACATCACTAAACTTTGAAATAAACTGACATTGTGTGGTATTTTAAAATAATATTATTAAGAAGGTTACAATAGTATATTAAAAATAACTTTTATCCAATTTTATTAAATATTTTCTCAACAAAAAGACAGAAAGTCACTTACTTGAAAACAATGTTTACATTTTAATGATTACGTGTGTGTATATGTTAATAATAAAATTAACAAGTTAAATAGTTGAAAATACAGAGACAAAAAAAGTTAATTTAAAAATCAAAAACCCGACTGCGAACTAAAAAGATGTAAACAAGTAGAAAATCATGCTTTGCAGTCGAAGGATCAGGTGGTCAGCCAGATCGCGAATATGTATCCTCCGAAAAAGTTTTTTTATTTTTCACCATTTAGTTGTACGTACCTAATAGGCAAGTTAGTAAGGGAACTATTTCGCCAGAATAGATTTCATGAAACTTGAACATAACCGGTGAAATGAGAGATCTGCTTACCCCTTAAGAGCGAACTGGCGTGATGTTATGTTATGAAATGTTATAAACAACAAACAGACATGCGATTGCAGCAATCCCGAGAGATTTGCCGTTATTTATTGAAGAGTTCTGTTGTATATCTCCGAAGTTCTTCATCAGATCTTCACCAAATTAAAATGGGACCAATTTCGGAACATACTTATTCAAACAAAAAAGAATTTTCAAAATCGGTCCACAATTGACGGAGTAATCGGTGATCATAAACAAAAAAAACATACATGAAGTCGAACATAGAACCTCCTCCTTTTTGGGAAGTCGGTTAAAAAACATAACCCTTTCCTTGCAGCCGGGTAATAATATGCTTCGTAACACATTTACTACGCTAGCGTAGCAGCGTAGTCGCGTAGCCGCTAGCCGTAGCTCCATCAGCTACGCCGCCGCCGTAGCAACAATACAAATTTTGTTATGTCGTATGTTTTACACAGCAATGCAAGCCTAAACTAAATAAGCACTGTCATTATTTTGTTCGTCATGCGCGACTGCTGAGTATAGAGTCATTGGGGTCAGTTGGGTTTTTTAATAAGAAATTTCAACCCGAAGTTTGAATGTTGACCACTGCCAACATTCAAACTTCGAGTTCCACCAGACCTCTCACCAGTTTCGTTAGATTGCCGTTTCATCGACCACAATCTGACTAAATCTACTAGAGTGACAGGAATGACAGTGCGCCTCTGTCTGTGCTCTGCAATATCTCACACGTCAATGGCTAGTGTTCTCTGAGATTGACCACCATGACAATGAAATAGAATAGAATCAACCATGAGAGCAGTGTTAGCCCACAGGTAAAAGCCGGGACTTACAAGTTGTAGGTGGTTGGCTCGAACCCAAACAGGTGCTTTACTTTGTGTAAAATATTTCCTCACCACTGCTCTCAAAACGGAGAAGACGTCATGAGGAAACAGAACCAAAAATTAGAAGACATGTGACGTCCACCAACCTGCACTAGTCCCGCGTGGTGGATTACGGCCCATTCCCTCTCACAGTGAGGAGGTCTGTGTCCCAGCAGTGGGAAAATTAAAAGGCAAATGATGATGATGATGATTGAAATCAATCAGAAGGACTACATATAGCAGTATGACCTTTACATCTTCACTTAACAGTATGGCCTTAGACCTGGAAAAATAAAACCGAAATTTCCCCCCTGAAGTTAAACCCCTGAAGTAAAGCTCAAAGATAAGGATCAAATAAGTAAGGGAACGCTTCCTATTACTTTTCTAAACTTGAACTATCGCAACAATGTGCTTAATAAAAGTCAGCCAAACCCGCCAACTTTCAACTCTCTTACGTGATCAGAATGTAAGGGTGGGGCTGTGAAATAAGCGTTTCAATTATTACCTATTACAGCGGCAGCAGGAGTCGGTGAATGCGAAACGCACAATACCGATCAGTGTGGCGACGCTTGGTGGAGCCTTATGTCAAGCAGTCGACTTCTTTCGGCTGAAATGATGATGATGATAGCCTTACATGACTTGTGTTATTGGTTACGGATAATTATGGAGGTCTGATAGGCCAGAAAAGACTGCCTGTTGTACACTTGCTTTTATGATTGTTTGTCCTGTTCATACATTTTTGTGGTGAACAATAAAGAATATAATAATAATAGGCAAGCTTCTTCTTCGTCGGTCTACTCTTGACAGAGTGGTCATGGTCAGCATCTCACAGTGAGACACCGTGCCGCGATGATTCGCCAAACGATGCGACGCCATCCCTCCCTATAGGCTGTGACTCATGTGGACTCATGCAGTGCACCACCTACTGCAGACTTGATTTGGTCGGTCCATCGCATGTGTGACCTGCCGTGCGCTGGTTCCTTCCACTTACCCCTGGATCCAAGCGGCTCAATAGTGTCGTTGCCACTTCGAGACACGTGACCAAAGAACTGAGGAATCCGAGCCTGAACTATAGCCGATAGACGCTGGTTGATGCCGCTTTTTTGGAGAACAGATACGTTGGTGCAAAATTCAGTCCAAGAAACTCCAAGCATTTGCCTCCAGCACCACATTTCCGGAGCGTCTATTTTACTCTTTTCGGTTTCCCTCAGCGTCCAGGGCTCGGCTGTGTGCAGGAATAGGAGGAACACCGAAGACGTTTTTTCTGTTCTGTGGGAACACCAATGCTATGAACCGGGTTTGGCTTTGGTGACTTATGGTTCCTTCATATTTTCCTCAGCTATCCATGGCAGACCTGGTTTTAGCCATGTGCCGCTTGATCTAGACCCCGCAACCATCGTAGTTTGTTATAAGAGCTCCTAGGTAGAAATATGATTGCACGACGTCGCAATTCACGATTTGAGTAGCTTCAGGCGAGTTATATCGTCTTACATCTATTAATTAAAATCGAGCAGGTATTTTCCATCCTGGATAGCAAATCTTCCATGTGCTAACTAGTAGTTGCCAACAGCGTAGTATCATCCGCATAGCGAAGGTTCGAAACTCTCATACCTCCTATTGATACACCGTCCGTCCGTCCAATCTTCAAGCGCAATCCTCATTACCAGTCCAGTGTAAATGTTGAATAGGAGCGGCGTGATTATACAACCTTGACGAACGTCTGCACTGGAATAAAAGTCATTCGATAAATACGCCATCCGTGCTCACTAAAGCTGTTCCATCTTCATAAAGCCGCCTGAAAAGGTGCACAAGGTGCCCATAGCAAGAAGCGACCTCCACAGCACTGGCCATTTTAGCGAATCAAACGCTTTTGAGAATGACTCTCACTCCTCACGTCCTCACACGAGAAAGAAAGAAGACAGATCTAGTCGATGTGGTGCCGCTTGGGGGAGGCCCTATGTCCAGCAGTAGACGTCTTTCGACTGATATGATGATGAAAGCCTTGTACCTTACAAGGCTTTTATGGTAGGTAAGATCTTTCGTAAAAAAAAATTATATCACTTTTACCATTAATAGTAGTTTTCCACATGCTATGATTGCTTGCGATAAAAAATATAATGACTCCCACTTCAATCCTCTTTGCAAAACCAACATGTCACCATTAAATAAAAATAAACCAAACAGTAAAAAAGTAAAACTTAAATATATATACTTACGAATTTCCTCAATTTAAAGTTAGCAAGATAATTTGGACATCAACTTTTTAAATACACTATAACAGAGGGCTTAGGGCATAAAAAACTCGGCGTAATGTTCAGGGTAATAGAGTGTTCTTTATTATTATTGCTCTTTTATATTCATCCCTCTCTGATGGTGATTCGGTGATCTTAATTATTATTACATTTTTAATTTGGTTTTATTGTTTGGACTGAGTAATCTGGTAAACTAAGTGTAACCGTCGCGTTTGGATGATTCTTTAATGTAACGGCAAATCGTGGTCTAGCATCTACAAAGCAGTATTGTTGAAGATTTTTTCTAAATGGTAGATTTGGTGTTCGACGTGACGACCAGGGAAAGTACCCGATAGTAATTTAGGCTGAACTGGTGGTACAGTACCTGACTATCGATATCATAGAATAGTTTTTTTTTTACGTAGATAAAAATTGCGTATGCATGTATGTGGGACTCAAACCCACTAAAACTCCACGGTGTCCTCCTGTGCCGCTTATGGCGGGAGAACTGGCACGCGTTAGCACTCACCGCGAACCCTCCGCGGCTGTCCGTCACCGGACCCTCCTCTGGGGAGTAACCCCCATCACCGGCGCACCAAAATGTACTGTGCGCTGTGACCGACGACCCCGTATAAGGCACCCTTGGTCCCCTTGTGACGGGTCAAGTTCAATGGCCCCGACACCTACCATTTTTCGGCCGCAGGGGATAGGGAGAGCGGCCAACCCTATAGCAATACTTCACCTCCCCTGCGGCCCCTCCTCGGGTTCCTCTTCGCTTCATCGTGGATGACCAAGCCACGGCTACTGAGCCCCCCCAACTCGACAATGCGCACTGCACCCACTGGGGGGGATCATAGAATAGAGCTACGGGGCGATGCCATTAAGTATATTACACACTCATACATAGGAAAACTCACGCCTTTTTCCCATGGTAGTAGGCAAAACACAATCTGTTACGATCCCTACATAGGTCCTTTTACTTCATTTAGCTTCATTTAATCTAGTCATACACGCACACTGGCTATGAGTAATGCACAACTGGCTTTTCTGAAGAACAAGATCAATAAGATCCTTTTAGGGCACCCCTCCCGGTGTTTTCATTCACTTCAGCCTTGTAAATACCTCATGTTAGTTATTCTATTCATTATATATTTTACTAACACCCGACGGAAAAAGACGGGTGTTATGAGTTTGACGTGTGTACTTGTGTATTTGTGTATCTGTATGTGGCATTATAGCTCCTTAACGGATGAACCGATTTTGATTTCGTTTGTTTGAAAGGTGACTTTATTTAGAGTGATCTTAGCTATGTTTGATGAAAATCGGTTCAGCCGTTACTGTTTAAATCGGGGTGTTTTCGCAAGATATCGTGTCATAAAATTACGAGTTCAATGGATTGTTGATCGAAACGTGTCTACTACTAGATAAATAATGTAGCATGAAATAACAATTTGTTGGGGGTTTTTTTTAATTTTTAATATTTACTTGTTATCAAATTGAATTTTATGTTAATTAATGCACGGGGATGAAGAGTTTAACCTTAAGCAATCCTAACTCTAAACGAAACTCTTTTTCGCATAATTATTATAAATTCAGTCTTACTAGATAAAGACAGCTGGGCTTATCTCATGATAATTATTATTTTAAGATATTCATCCACACGGGTGAATTTATTCATTACTAGCTTCTGCCAGCGGCTTTACTCGCGTTGAAATATTGTTTCATCCCGAAGGAACTACCGCGATAATAAGAATCCTTTTTCCTAATGTAGTAAGTCAAGATCGAAGTTCCTGCGTTCCAAACATCCAAACCCGTTTATCCGTTACGCCGTAACAGCTTAACAAACACCCAAACATCCAGGGTTTCATAGAGGGTTTCATCCTGGATGTTTCAAGCATTTCATAAAAAAACTAAGATTTTCTAAGACAAACACCTCGTTCATAAACGAGTTTCATAGTTCTCGATAACTCTACTAACAGTTTTGTCACATAAAGTACAGTTTGTTATATCTGGCGAAATGTGGGTGCACTTCTGCTAAACCCTACGGGGAATTCAGGCGTGATGTTATGTTATGAATATTTATAAAAAATGTATTGTTGCAATAAAAGAGTGTTACCGTATTAAAATATGACACTGGATACTGCACTAGGATACCCTGTGTCGCAAAATCCAGTCCCTCTCGACAACTAATATGGTTGTTTGATTAGACATATCAAATGAATATTCGGTTCCAATCATAAAGACGACGACAGTCGCCAACGACCTTGAAGGAACAAAACGCGCAATCGTTTTACACCCGCGCGACACAATTAAATTCGGTACTTTCTTTATTATTCTATGACTTTAAAAGAAAACCTTATAACAAAATGTAGATAGTTCAATTTTATTGCCTTTGAGATGGTGGGAATTTCATTAAATAAAATACGGCCGGCGGTTTTGGTGCGATTGTCGGTGTTTTATCCGTGTTAGACATAACTTTACAAATTAATTGCACTATGTTATACGAATAAAACTCAAAATTTTCGTAGATCAAATTATTAAGAAAATGGTCTAATATATAACGTATGTTATTTCAAAAGAATTACGACTAGCCGTATAGACGTGATTCTCATTTTAAAATCAGCTACTGAGCCATAAACAAAAACTGAAAGGTTACTAAAGGTGTAAGCGTGCTGGTATGTAAGTGATGGAGTGTATGTGATGGTGTGTATATGGTGGTGTGTATGTGATGGTGTGTATGGACATATGGTGTGTTAACACTAAATTGCTAGTAGGTTTTCCGTTTCATTATAGGTAAATCCTAAAAGCCAATCCCGTACTTGTTTTTTCAGCCAAACTTGGTCATGGGGAGGATTAGCTTGTTATTGACTTTCTCATACAGATGTGGACCGATATGTGAGAATGCTTTGTTATAACCATCATCATCATCTGCCAAAATTTTTCTATTTCCTCCGCTGTTTTTTCTTTTGGGTCCAAGACGTTTGAATCCCTTTTCTGAAAATCGTCGAACATCATTCTTCTTTTCGTGTGAGGCCACCTCTGGTGTCAGAGTTAATTAAGCCGCCTCTAGGAAACCCCACAGGCCTCTGACTTGGCTATTTCAGACTTACATTAACTATATAAGTCCAGGTTTCCTCACGATGTTTTCCTTCACCGGTGCCTGTGATGTCCAAGATAAACTTAGAAAGTATATATGAATTTGAGAAAGTCACATTGGTACTTGCCCGGATTTGAACCCAAGACCTCAAGCACGACAGCCGAGGTCTTAGCCACTGGGCTACCACGAAATTTCGAGCATCATTGCCTTGGCGCTTTACAGATGGTGCCAATGTTGATTCTGGCTTTTTGCAATTGCAGTGGTTTGGAACAGGATGGAGGAATGTATGAAAAAGTATGGAATTTCCCCACCAAATGTTATGGTCTGCTCCCAGTCTAACCGGATAGATTTTACAGAGACTAGATAATATGTAGGTATATGGCTGGTTTCACAATGAAAATTACAGACCAATCGCTAACGCTAAGGCCTCACCAAAAAGCTTTTGTGATTTTAACGTCAAGATAGGTTTTTAATTAACCAACGAACTTCAGTGCGAGGTCAGTTTCAGCTAGCTGACTTGGCTGCCTCTATGTAGGCTTAGCCGAAATGTTTGCTCGGCTATCAACTTCTTTATTTATACTCCGCCAAATTAAGCAGACATCTTTGTGGAATTTTAAAGGGTAGGTTGATTTTGATGTGCTATTTCATGTAATTGAATACTTATAGATTTTATTTGGCCAAATATTTGTTGAACAAGGAAGAGAGAGGCCAATGTCTTTTGAAAAAAAAAAACCTTTTTATTTGGCGCCAAATAAATTGATTTTACCTAGGTTGATCTTCGTTGATTATTTTTTGGCGCCGCCTCAAATGTTAGACTAAAATATTTTTGAATATTTGGTTTTTCAGTTCGCTATTGCGTCGGTTTATTTTTTTAATGCTTTTTTTTTTGCTTTACTGTTTACTTAATTTTTACAGAATCAGTTCACAATTGAAAATTCTGTGGTATAATTATCAATAAATCGTTTTTCTACCTTTAGGAGTATATTCAATTTTCAAATTTAAATGGGACCAACTTTGAGAAATAATCTTTAATTAAAAGAAGATTTTTTGAAATCGGATCTCTATAAAAAGTTAAGTGCGGTCATACATTAAAAATATATATATACATGTCGAATTGAGAACCTCCTCCTTTTTTTTCGTCGGTTACAAAACAATAAGTAAGCGTTCTATGAAGTAGGTAACATAGTTTGGTTAACATAGTTTCTCTCGTGCTTTCTTAATAACACGTCTGTTTTCCTCGAAGTGTTAGGTAGACGTGTATCAAAGGAAGACCTGTATTTAAACAGTTAGGTAATAACCCCATGTAATTAGAAACGAGCCTATTGCTATTTAAACTTTCATTCCACACTCAATTTCACCCCTCGACACACAAATCCGTCTCCACACACACGTTAATCAATGCAGCCCTTGCACAAGGTATTAAATTCTAAGGCCCTCAAAATACGCGCGAGTCTTATCAAGTAGGAGACGTTAGATTAAACTCAGGCCCGGAATCAAGTTCAACTTGAGAACAATGTACACGTCAAGCAAGTTTCAAGTTAGATTTGTTAGCAGCACAGAGCACGGAATCATTGAGACTGATAACGGCCGTGACATAAAAGTTGTAGGTTACGTTCCAAACTAGGTAGAGTCGTAGTTTAAAATTATTTCATCATCCCTGCTCTCAAGACAGATATCGGTGACAACTCACAGTTCAGGAATGTGAGGCCTTCGCTGCGTGAAGTCCCGATGGGTCTCTTGGACACATACGATCATCGCAGGGTGTCTTATGAGTTAATTCATAGAGAATTTATGCATTATCCTGAGAGAACTCGCAGCGTCGGCGAATTGTGTTGCCGTGACAGAATCCTGGGCCAAATATAATATTTAGAGACTATATTTTCTATCTACGTGCTAATAGAAAACTGCTCTCAAAAAGGAGAAGGAAAACATCGTCGTCAGGCAAGCAGCATTTGCTATGGTTAAAATTTCCATTTATCCATTCGACTCACGTGCATACGCACCCGTACTGGGCTCGTTTGGTAGATTACGGCCCACTCCTTTTCACAGAGAGGAGGCTTGTATCCTAGCAGTGTGATGTGTGCTTTGCGCAAGTATCAGCTGTCATAGCCAACGTTAGAATTGACACGAACTGTCAATTTTTACCCGTACAAGTGGAATTCACCGACACGCTTGTTTTGACCTGCACCCCCTCCTAGTGGCAGGCATTCAAATTTGATTTCACCATCTATATAACTTTCTACTTTCTTTTGAAACCAGAATCAGACCAGCCAACTGCTACCAACAACCCTACCTATATTTTTATGTTAAACATAGTTCAGTTCCGGTTCAATGTGAACGATTACAATTAATTGTCAACTGTTAATTTGTACTTGATTTGCCCCGAAACCATTACATTGGCCTTGATTTGAGGCTAGTGTGATTTGTATGAAAACTTTTGACAATGCCATCAGGCCATTACTAGTAATGCGTATTGTTATAATCACAGTAATAGTCAGAATTGTCACGGGCACACGCTTGTTACCGACTTCAAAAACGGAGGTATACAATTCGACACGTATATGTAATATTGTTGGAATTGCACAATATTCACATATTATGTTGCTCTGTATGGGGTTCTAAACGTGTGTCAAATTTTATAAGTGTTTGTATGTTTGTTTGTATGTATGTTTGTCGACGCATTTCTCCGAAACTACTTATCGGATCGTGATCATTCAACTAATGGAATAGTGCAAATTTCATCAAAACCCGTCCAGCGGTTTTCTAGATATGGAGCATACAAACGAACTCCTTACCGACAAACAGCACGAATGTGTAAATTAAGTTATCATACCTTTAGGTATTTTGTCAATCCTTTAGGTTTTAGGTGACTTACTATAGAACTTGATAAATTTTAGTAATAGTGTGTAAAACTAAGAAGAGAGAAATAAAAAAAAAACACATAAAAATAAACCGACATCAAAAGCAAAACACTAAAAAGTGCAAAATAACTTTCGTTTCGGAAGTCGGTGTCGAAAAATTATAAAAACAACCGGTACCAAAGACTTACGAAACGAAACATATTTTGCACTTTTTAATGTATTGCTTTTTAGACGGTTTTTATTTTAATTTTAATTATATATGTTTTTGGAATGCCATCTACCATTTGCATCGCTTGCCAAGTCGTCTCAATGCTCTATGGTAAGTACTGTCAAAAGTTTTCTTGCAAGTGGTGTTGTATTTACGTTTTCAAAAGGATCGGATGGAAAATCCTGTTCAAGGATGGCTGTGTAACAAGTTGCCTTGCGGAAAACTCTAATCCAATTTTAACTTGATTAAAAAGAAAAATTATTAAGATTATTAGATTCGTCGTTGGCGTGTTATTTTTAAGTATTTCAGTTTTAATGGAGTGAGTAACCGTAAGATTATAAGTTTGTCTCCTTAAATTGTAATTATTATTCTTTTTATTGTAATGGCTACCTACCTACCCTACCCTACCCTACCCTACCTACATGAATGTTGCGTAACTTTAACCGCTATCTCAGCGCACGCAACGAAAGCTCTCATATTAAGGAATAATTTTGCCCGTTTTTGCAACATTTTTCATTTATGCTCCGCTCCTATTGTTCGTAGCGTGATGTTATATAGCCTATAACCTTGCTCGATAAATGGACTATCTAGCACAAAAATAATTTTTCAATTCCAACCCGTAGTTCCTGAGATTAGCTCGTTCAAGCAAACAAACAATTCTTCACATTTACAATATTAGTACAGATTTTGCACACCTTCATGGAACGATATGGTCTAAAGAACTTATATAAAAATGACACCCTGAAAACCACCCATATTTCGCAAATAAATGATTTCATTTGAATATTACGTTTTGATTTTTTGTATGATACTAACGATCCGCCTCGGCTTCGCGCGGGTAGTAAAGTACTTTATGGCGACAAGTTTTTTTTCTGTCATAGGGTCCCGTCATCGGTGTGAGACTCGCGCTTGAATAAATTTTCGCGCGACTTTGTTATTGTTTTGCAATAATTCTAAGATATTCACTTAAATTAAATTGTGGAACAGATTATCATAGTGTGCATGAAATGATTAAGGAAACTAAAGTATTTAAGTTGATAATGATTAATTCTGTATGACGGATACAAATACAATAAATAGATTTCCAATTATCGCAATTAAAGTAACTATTTTTTTTGTAGTTAGAATGGGTATAGTACGCCATCATTTAAAGATATACGTAATTATACCATTGTGAACTTTTCTGTAGATCTTATAACAGGGAAATAACCTACCATACATTGTTATGTTATATCTCAAAGGGATTAGGCAGCGTTTTCGATAAAAGCTTTCAGGCGGCTTGACTTATGCCGACATTTTCAACAATTATCGTCATATTTCAACCAATTTACACAAAACCATAACACATTATACACCTGTAACTTCCTCATGAATCACTCTATCTATTGGTAAAAACCGGATAAATATCCGTTCAGTAGTTTTTGAGTTTTTCGCGAACAGACAAACAGACGCGGTGGGGGACTTTGTTTTATAATACGTAGGTAGTGATAAACTTAGTGCTACCAAAGTTCTTAACCGTTAAGGTAGCGTTAGTCGATATTCATAAACCTAACATATTATATTAATTCACGATTATTATTAATCTCTAAAATCAAATTAATTATTCAGGAACCTATCGCAGTGGTGGCGCAGTGGTATCCGCCGCGACTTATAAGTTGTTGGTACTGGGCGCTTTAATTTGTATAAATTATTTCATCACCTCAAAAAAGAGAAAACATCGTGACGAACTCGGCATGTCCTATAACCAAAAATTCGAAGACATGTAACATCCACCAACACGCACTGGGCTTGCGTGGTGGATTACGGCCCATTCCTCTCACAAAGAGGAGGCCTTGTCCCAGCAGTGGGAACATTAATAGGCTGATGATGATAATGAACCTAATCTCACAAAATATTTGACAATAACTCAGGTCAAAAATTAAATAAAAAAGACAAGACAAATATATTTTATTTCAACTAGGCCACCAAGCGGCACTTTTGAACGTAAGATACATTAAAATTTACAAGGAATAAAAATTGATTCTACCGTGCATTCGGAAAGTAGCTTGTTATGGAGAAGAACGCACAAGAAATTCCATACATACACTTTAAAAAAAAAATGATTTTTTACAATATTTAGGTACATAAGTACATACATTAATAAATTCATATGTGTGAGGACAGTGCACCCAGAATCTCTACACGCTATACTGAGTACAGGTACAAAGTATTAAAAGTACTCACACATGTACTGTGCAAACAACAAATATCATTAATAGCCAATCATATATTGGCCTATCGAATTTTAGATTTTAATTTGTAACAAATCGCAATTAACCCGTTTAGAGACCCGTTTGATTGCGCTGTTGTGGGACAATTACAGGCTATTATTATTAATAAATTAGATTGTCTTTTGATTCGAACGCCCTTTAACACTATAAAATTCGTAGCAAAATTTTCGCAAGCTCCACACTGCCCTTAACCCCATCCTGTACACAGTGACACGGTGTTGTCTCCATCAGCGTCAACATTTGCGCTGTTAAGTGCATTTGACGAAACATGCTGTAGTGCCAAAACCGGCACTAGCGAAGTACTCATGCCCTGGCCTGTGAAGCGAAAACTTTGTAACGTCCAGAGATATAACTCGTAAATAACCTTTTTACAAGCTTTTATATTTATCACATGCTTTTTAGGGTTCCGTACCCAAAGGGTAAAAACGGGACCCTATTACTAAGACTCCGCGGTCCGTCTGTCGGTCTGTCTGTCTGTCTGTCACCAGGCTGTATCTCATGAACCGTGATAGCTAGGCAGTTGAAATTTTCACAGATGATGCATTTCTATTGTCGCTATAACAATAAATACTAAAAACAGAATAAAATTAATATTTAAGTGGGGCTCCCATACAACAAACGTGATATTTTTTGCCGTTTTTTGCGATATTGGTACGGAACCCTTCGTGCGCGAGTCAAACTCGCACTTGGCCGGTTTTATTAACTTGCGATGTAAGTATGTATGGTAAGATCAAAACTTGCAACTGAATTTTAAACCAGTTTTCCTCAACCAATTAAGATGGAATTTTGCATACGCCTTTGGTTTGGATGACAATGCACATTAATTAATTTATTTATTTATTAATCACAAAATCCAAAACTCTAAAGCTAAGCTAAGCTCTAAGCATAAAGATTATTAAAAAAAATATGAAAACATTTTTACTTTCATCTGTCCCGGTAGTGTCTTTAATCAAATCATGCAAGTTGAACTTGATCCAATTCCCAGTGTCCGATTGAGCTGAAATTTTGCACACACGTTTTTTCTCGTGACAGTACATTTTTTTATAAAAGCTTGTTAAAAAGCAACCTCTTTTTTAAATACAAAAGCTTGTTTATGCATAACCACTGCCGCCCGCGTGGTATTCTCCCAATATCTTTATACATTTTATGTACTATCATGGGTGATATACAACCAACATTAAAACAACCAGTGTCATTGTAACCATATACATATAATCCAAACGAGTGTTATAATGTTATAATAAATTTCATTATGCAACTCTATTGCTTTTTCGATCCCTTCCTTACTCATCAAACAGCCACATTCTCACTATATTCGAGGTATCTTTATGAATTTCAAAAAAAGAACATTGTAGCACGCGCGTTTCACTACAACAGTGCCGTAATAAAAAAAAAACTATAATTACCTATACCTACATAGTTTGTTTTTATTAGATAATGTGGTATTCTGCAGTACAGATCCACGTCTTTTAGTCTATTTACGTTTTATAATACTATACGTACCACACCTTTTTATCTTCTGAAATTGTATCAACTCATGTGACTCACTTGTATGTATTCTTTGATACTGTTAGCACCTGAAAATGATACTTTTAGTTATCTGCGATTGTTTTAACATCTACAACTTATTTTATATTGCTAATTTGTTATCTTAGAATATTTTATACACTGACATTTTCATCTGATCTGACATCTGTCTGTCCAATTTATTTTCTTAAGCCATAGACATAACATACCATGGACACTTCTTCTTCTAAACCTTCTACAAAGCTGGTTGTACATAATAATCTTCAAAATAAGGGCAGCGGGAGACTGCCCCCTCTGTAAACCGTTTTTTATTCGTTCTGGTCATGATTTCTTATAATTGAGATTTGAATTTAAAATTCAGAAGATATGACACAGAACGAGGAAAAACGGTCGTCAGTTTTTTAGCTTGGTTCTGGCTGTGAACGCCGTATGTCTGATTATTACATAGAATTACCAAGAGTATTTTCTATCTACAAACTCTTTAAACTGTATTATATTCAGCTTATGAATGAGTGTTAAAAATCTCTAAAGTCAATAAATAAATAGCATTTGGGCTCTTAAGTGAACTTTTTACTATTATTATAAATCGATGTTCCAGTCCACTACGTGGTACATGAGGTGCATCAGACAAGTCTACAGCGACGCGCGCGGTCATAGCGCGCCCGCCAGCAGCACGCGCAGTTTGCGCACGTCGTTCACGTCAGCCCACTGCTCACGGTAGTATTCCACCAACCGTCCCGTCGCGCTGTACCACGCCGCCGCCGCACTGGTGTGGTTGTCCATTCACCAGCTTGGAGTAGGCGGGTGTTTGCATCAACGGCCACAGACACGAACCCATAGATAGATGTGATGCAGGGGTGGTACGTCGTACGAAGCCCACCTTTGGTTCTTTAACCCTTATTTTTTTATTTAATTTTAAAACTTAACTTACGCTTACCTTTTTAGGGATAATCGCAACGTTACAATACACAGCAATTAAACTTTCCATGATTTCAAATATAACTCTTACAACACTGTACAACACCCTATGGTTTCTGAACCTTTTATAGAGGATTCATATCACGGATGTAGATAAAGTCTTGTATGATTTGATATAAATATAAAACACTCATGTAATACTATTAACACATTCGGTACTTTTCATCCCGGTATGATCCCTTGGGGCAAGAAAACACTGGCAGAAACGCTGGTTAGTCCCTATAAAAAATACATAAATATACAGACATAAACTCACTACAGAACGCCACCTGCTACGATCCTTACAAACTTCTTTTGCTTCACTCACGTTCATACATCTAGTCATACACGCACGCTGGTTATGAGTACTGCGCACCTGGCCTTTCTGAAGAACATTACAAAAAAGGTCAATGTATGTCGTCCTTCTATCTTAAAATATTTTATTTATATGCACGTTTATTAACTTTGCAATAACTTTTTGACATTGTATTTTTTGTTGTTGTCAATAGTCGTTTTATAGACACCTACATCTACATTACTTACAAAATTATTTCTTATGAAATAGGCCAGATTTTATTGTTGTTTTTATACCAGTAAAAAAAGTATCGCTTAAACGATGAAACATGTGCTTCAATATATTTCTTATTTCATGCAATTTTGAAATCCACGCAGACGAAGTAGCGGGCTATGGTTTATTAACCGAGCGAACGCAAAGCGCAAGCGAAGCGGATCCGTTTCAGCATGGGCAAAAATTCTTTCGTATGTCCGGATCCGGCTGTTGTCCTCTACGGATCGCATTTCTCAACCGATTCTAATGAACCTTTTGTGAGCAGGTTCGATAATTATATAGAATTTATTTGTGCCGTGCGGCTGTTGTTATTTAGTTCGTGGCTAAATAATAACAGCCGCACGGGTTGATCTTTAAGGTTAAGTAACGCTTGCCGAGGTCGGTCCGTGGATGGATGACCATTTCTACATACCGAGTTTCCTCTTTGCCTCGTAAAGCACGTTAAGCTGTGGATCCCGGCTGTCATTGGAAGATCTTTGACAGTCGTTACGGATAGTCAGAATTTTGAGATCGGACACCACTCTTGCCAAGAGGTATCGTGTTACTCAGTTACTGGGTTGTGGAGGTCAGATAGGCAGTCGCTCCAAAAGAAACACTGGTACTCAGCTGAAACCAGTAAGACTGGAAGCCGTCCACAACATAATTGGAAAAAGGCTAGGCAGATTGATATATATTATTTTTCAATTCAGTTTTGAAATTGTTTAAAAGAAAAACTTAACCGACAACAAAAAAAACAAAAAGACAGACTGGCGAGTTCTACCAGCTCACAGAGCCACTAGTAAAAAAAATGGACAAGCAAATTAGTGCTAGCAACGATCAAGATAATAAAGAAAATATAATATATAGAATTAAGTTTAAAGACTATCAGACGACAATGCTGCCACAGCCTAGCACTTAATAGTCATTACGTATTGAATATTAGGGTATTCTGTGTGTTTGGTTAGTTCAGCAGTTCGACTGTTGGTACACTGTGGTTTGTGCAGCAAGGGGGTCTTTGTACTAGTCTGGTCATCTAAAATAGAATGGAATTGTAGCATTTAGTAAGCAGTGTGATAAGGTGTTTATTTGTTTTCTTATCAAAAAGAAAAAATATTCTCGTGTTATAAGGGGCAATAACTTCTTCATGAAAAAAAGAAATAAAAAAATATGATTGCTATACGTACACCTCGGCCTAATCTTTAGGAAAAGCAATGTCAATTTATTAATATCACAGTTAAAAAAAAACAGCATACAAACGGTTTTCATCATCAATTTCCTTTTACAATACCATAAACAAAACCATTTCCCCATTCCTCAATTACAATCCACCACCATCAGTCCAAACTGACAGTTCAACTCGATCTTCAAACTCAATTCGGGCGCACACCGTGGAACATGACAACATGGCCGCCCGTCATGAGCGACCGCCATCTGCCGTCCAAACAAAAACATACCGGTACCATTTAGAATGCAAATAGGAACGGGTGTGACATTCGACCTCGTTTTTTGCCTGGCTAAATATGAAGTTTATGTCATGTGGATAGATCGGGGTGGTATAAAATAGTAACTTTGAGTCATATTAGTGTTTTATAGACACTTGACCAACGCCAATTTCAGAAGTTAAAAAAGACATTTCGAAAAATCTATTAACACTCAAACAGACCTGAGAATCGAAACCAGGGCAACTAGGACCAGAGAGCCAAAATAAAGTGAAACTTAAATAATGTTTCTCTATCTGGAACCCCCGGACCAAATGGTCTGCAATTGCGTGTGATCATGAAACCAACAAAGGAAGTCTTAGCACATCATCGTGTCATCAAGATAAAGGAACGTTCAGGTCTATCCAGTGTTGTGTACGGCAACTAACGATCGATTGACATCGATTGCTTGTCATTCAACGTCAATCGTCGACGTCGATCTATCTACCTGTCCGCTGTCAATGTAGTTAGTAGTTAGTAGTAATGTACGGGTACTATAGTATGACATATTATAAAATAGAGCGGAGGATATACCATCGTCGTCCACATCGTCATTTACCATCTGGGAAATAATGGCCTAACACAAGCCTAGCCTTATCCTTACATACATAGTTTAAAACAAAATCGCTTTCCGCTGTCTGTCCCTATGTATGCTTAGATTTTTAAAACTACGCAACGGATTTTGATGCGGTTTTTTTTAATAGATAGATTCAAGAGGAAGGTTTATATGTATAATACACGCAGGCGAAGCCGCTGGCAGAAGCTATTTAATAATAAAGCATACCATTGCGAACTGTACATATAAACCTAACCAATATTTATGTCGCTTTTTAGACTGCAGTAGTTAAATATAACGTCTATTCAAAATTGGTTTTGATGACCAGACATTTATGCAATACAGTGTATCGTATACCAGATATGTATGCAACACAGTTTATCGTATACCAGACGTGTATGCAACACAATGTATCGTATACACTACCCACAATTCGCCTATAAATGTCTCGGTTAGGCAAGGCAGACACAAAGTTGCTTTTTCGTTCAAATATAAATTTGCTTTTTTGGTGTCTAGCGAAGCAAACGTTTGACAGAAATGTTTTTGTCACGAATTATATGGTCGGGTAGCGTTGTTTGTCAATCGAACCTAGTTTGTCTTTAGATTACAAAACGTCGAAAATACTTCTGCACTAACACATGTTCAATTAATCGTCTTCTTATAGTTCTGTATAACTTTAGCCTGAATGACTTTTTTCTGATTTCGTGAGTTCGTATCCTCCGTGTTAGTGAACTCTGTATTTGAAATAACGTAAGCCTCGCGCAGATAGGCATTTTATGCGATGACCCTTTTTTAACACACTTCAAAAAAGGAGAAGTTCGGGAGGAATTTGTCGATTTTTTTAAATGTATTTTCCCCGATTACTCAAAGACACCTGAAAGGATTTGGAAAACTCCCAGGGTGGCCCCATGGTCATCTGATGATGGGATCCTGTAGGAATCGAGGGAACTCTTCAAATTTTATTTTTCATCAATATGGCACGCATTTGCATTCAGAAAGTATCATTTGATGAAGTGAAACCGATGAAGAAGACCACAGATGGCTACTGGAATTTCTCAATGATACCCAAAATATACTTATTTTGGGTATAAGTTATCTCGAATAGTGAAATGACTGTGATGAAGCAAATTAAAATAAACGGTTTTAATGAAAATTGTACCATCGAACTATTTTGTTGATGAAGGCGGAAGGTAGACAACGGAACCCCGTAATATAACAATGTATTCCAGACGTGTTAAGAGTTGTTTGAATTGTTATGAGGAGCCCTTTGACAATAAATGATTTTCATGCTACTAATATATGGTACCAAAACTAAAAAGACAAAAATAAAAATTTAAACTTATTCACAAATCAAAACAACTAACTTCCAAAAAAATACACTACAAAGTGATAAAAAAACTTTATTTTAGGAAGTCAAAAAATTAAAAACAAATAGGTATTAAAGACACCGATTTCCAAAAAGAAAGTCATTTTGTACTTTAAAGTGTTTTGTTTTAGAAGCCGAATATTTTTGTGATAAAAAGTTTTTACAGAAATTTACCTACGGAAACGTATTGTCACGTCGAACCTGTTTGCAATAAATCTAAATTATGATCTTAATTTTGTTATAGAAAAGATTTTAAAACACGCGTGTGTCGCCTAGTACACACCCTAGTGTTAAAATAAATCTCAAAACCCTTATTCAAATAATAGTAGTTTATGCAATGATCATATAATAGGGGTTATTAAAACACGAGCGTGCGTTTGATAATAATATCACGCGAATGTTTTAATATCTAATTATATGCCTTTGCATACACTACTTTATCTTCACTCATACAGTTGAAATAAAACAAAAGTGGAAACGGAAAAATATGTGGTATGGCGAGCAATTTAGATTCGCATTGCGCATGACTGCGCAGCGTGCGCATCCATAGACAATGACACCACTTTACTACATTATAAAAAAAAACAGGCATCAAGGCCCATAGGGTATTAGTATTACATCTTACTTAAAAACTATGTTAGTAACATGCAGGAACACTCAAAAATAATAAAGAAAACCACAATCACAGGAAGGTTTAACAAGCTTTGTTACCAACATATAGCCTGATAAACCTCCCCATCGTAGGCCCATCTAGCCTATTAAGTCAATGAGCCCATACGCGCTAGTAAATTAAAAGTAAAAGTGTGCTATAGAAATTAAAAAGTCATTTTGACTTTTTAATTTCTATAGCACCCTTTTGATGATGCAGTTGTTTGGAAAATTAAAGGAAAATGTTGAACCGTAATGGTTTTTTTTTTAAATTTTACCTATCCACGTATATAAAGTACGTGTTTATGCAATACTAGCTGACCCTCGGGGCTTCGCTCCCGTCAATTGCCTACCTACCCTGGCTACCCTGCCTACCTTGCCTATCCTGCCTACCATGCCTACCCTGCCTACCATGCCTGCCCGGCCCTTACCCTGCCTACCCTGCCTACCCAGCCTACCCTGCCTACCCAGCCTACCCTGCCTACCCTACCTACCCTGCCTACCCTGCCCCTACCCTGGCTACCCTGCCTACCCTGCCTACCCTGACTTTCCTGCCTACCCTGCCTACCCTGCCTATCCTGCCTACCCTGCCTACCCTGCCTACCCTGCCTAACCTGCCTACCCTGCCTACTCTGCTTACCATGCCTACCCTGCCTACCCTGCCTACCCAGCCTACCCTGCCTACCCTACCTATCCTGCCTACCCTGCCTACCCTGCCTTTCCTGCCTACCCTGCCTATCCTGCCTACCCTGCCTATCTTGCCTACCCTGCCTACCCTGCCTACTCTGCCTACCCTGCCTACCCTGCCTACCCTGCCTACCCTGCCTACCCTGCCTTGCCTGCCTACCCTGCCTTTCCTGCCTACCCTGCCTATCTTGCCTACCCTGCCTACTCTGCTTACCCTGCCTAACCTGCCTACCCTGCCTACCCTGCCTACTCTGCTTTTCCTGCCTACCCAGCCTATCCTGCCTACCCAGCCTATCCTGCCTACCCTACCTATCCTGCCTACCCTGCCTTTCCTGCCTACCCTGCCTATCCTGCCTACCCTGCCTACCCTGCCTACCCTGCCTACCCTGCCTAACCTGCCTTTCCTGCCTACCCTGCCTATCTTGCCTAACCTGCCTACCCTGCCTACTCTGCTTACCCTGCCTACCCAGCCTACCCTACCTATCCTGCCTACCCTGTCTTTCCTGCCTACACTGCCTATCCTTCCTACCCTGACTACCATGCCTACCCTGCCTTTCCTGCCTTTCCTGCCTATCTTGCCTACCCTGCCTGCCCTGCCTACTCTGCTTACCCGGCCTACCCTGCCTTTCCCGCCTTTCCTGCCTTTCCTGCCTACCCTGCCTATCCTGCCTACCCTGCCTACCCTGCCTTTCCTGCCTACCCCGCCTATATTGCCTACCCTGCCTTTCCTGCCTTTCCTGCCTACCCTGCCTATCTTGCCTACCCTGCCTACCCTGCCTACTCTGCTTACCCGGCCTACCCTGCCTTTCCTGCCTACCCTGCCTATCCTGCCTACTCTGCTTACCATGCCTACCCTGCCTACCCTGCCTACTCTGCTTACCCTGCCTACTCTGCTTACCCTGCCTACCCTGCCTACTCTGCCTACCCTGCCTACTCTGCCTACTCTGCCTAACCTGCCTATCCTACCTACCCTACCTACTAATTTGTATCTATCATCAATAGTTTTCTCAGCGCACGCCAAATAATGTATTTTACTGACAACATTTTGCTACCTTGGGTTACATTATTGCAATTTTCATAAGGATCTCTATTTTTTTTGAAAATATTTTATAGCCTATGACACTCAGGAATAATGTAGCTTTCTACCGGTGCAAGAATTTTCAAAATCGGTTCAGTAGATCCAGAGATTACCCCTTACAACGTCACAAACTCACAAACTTTACCTCTTTATAATATTAGTATAGATTTTTTGAATTCATATTTGGAACATTACCTTGTGAGTGTAGATAAATTCCTTTTTATACAAAAATCCTTTTTATACATCTACCCTAACATTTTATATCACACTTACTGATTACGATTCAAATACATAGCTAAATAAATATATCTGCCATAAATTATTACATTTACTCGTTAAACAATATATACGACTATAATAAGTGAGTTTATGTGACAGTAACGCCTCATTTCGCGCCGTTTATAGTCTGTGGTAATTAAGAAAATGGGATTTTTATATTAGACCATAAAAGCTTGTTCATAGTTCAGTTTTATTCAAATGAGAATTATAATTTCATTAGTATATTTATGAAAAATGTTTTGTGTGTTTTAAAGCTAAGACCTGGGCAGCGTGCGTAGGCAGCGTGCAGGTAGCTAGCAGCGTGCAGCAGTAGGCAAGGGGTCCAGCCCTCAGCCCGTACGAAGAGCCCTGGAAGCACCATAGGGTGCGCATGTTAAATGCGGTGCAATTAGCAGCAAGCCGCATTCGATGTACCAGCTTCTCCCCTTTTTAAGCCAAGGAACGGTGTGGGAAGCATTGTAGGTAAAAGTTCAGCAAATCGCAGCGGTTTACAGGTAAAGATGTTTAAACATAGCAAGCACATTGACAGATGCAAAGTAAGGTTAAGTATGAACATTTAATATGCATAAAGTATACGTGATCACTTACAATAATTAACACAGTAAAGCACTACACCACCTCGATGCAGTAGAAATACATACATATTACAATCTCCTGTGCGCGAACTCAGATATATACGCGAAATCAGATATCACATAAGGTAATTAAATCAATATAGGTTATCCAGCGCAGAGAATCAGGTACAATTACTTAACTAATGTGGAACTCACCCTAACCAAAAAGTGACTTTTAATCCATTGATAATGTGTCAGAGAGTTTCACAAAGGTCAAAACCCAGCTTGAGCATTTCCCAAAATTTTGTATAGTTATTGCAAACATAAGTGTACCTACTGAGAAACCATTATTTTTTTCTTTAATCTGAGTTGATTCCATTGAAAAATGCCGAAGAATATCTATTAAAAGTCACCATGGATTCTTTAACCGGTCGTGTGCCCGTAACTATCGAAACAATAGAAAAGAAATTGACTCTTGCGTGAATTCACGAAAGGTCTACTAGGATCTAGGATACTTTATGCCTGGACAGCTTTTAACTCTTTACAAAGTGCAAGTCCGATCCTGCATGGGGTATTGCAGACACTTTTTGGGATGGCTCAGCTGAATATCAACTTGCGGCGCTTGATTCGATGGAACGCAGAGCTAAGAGGCTCATTGGCGTCGTTCAACTGGTGGATGCCAAGCTGTGTAGCTTGGCTCATCGCCGCAAGGTTGCCTGCTCGTCGGTCTTCTACAGACTTTACTTCGGTAAGTGTGTTCAACAATTTCAGACGCACTGCAATTTTCCATCCTTACCTGGTTGCCATTCCACAAATTCGCACAGCTTCATAATGCGCACAGCGAATAGCGGCACCTATTACCTGCGCCTGTGTTTCCGAACGCATTCAACCCGTATCTCTTCAAAGTTAGAGTGAACATGCTTCTTCTGGGTAAGCTCACTCCATCATTGACTCCGTCTCTGTCACCTCTGACCTAGACTAGAGTCAAGAGCAAACCAACATCAAACAAAGAAAGGTCTACCCGGTCACCATTTACCTACTTACTTTGATAATCACATAATTAACTGCTAAAGCAAGTGGTTTGTTATAAAAAGTTAATGAGAAGGTTAAGCAAACGAAAACTATCGATCTATCTAAACCGAAAAGCACAGCGATGCAAAATAGCAAACTATAGGCCTGCTATGGTACACCTTACTGCCTAAATTCCCTTCTAGGAATAGACATCATGTTAGGTATGTGTGTGCTACAAATATCTTCATCCAGCTTGCCCGGTATACCGCAAGCCGTAGTATAAGTGTGTGTACCCTATTCCCGTCACTGAATCGAGGAGGTTTCTGCGATCACCAACCTATTTGCCAAGACCAGTGGCTAAAGCCAATACCGCCAATTTAGAAGCACATAAGACGCCCATGACTGTGTGTGTTGTTTGATGGAGAACTAATTGTACTGAAAAAGACTAACATCCATTGACATAGTAAGATTAAGGGCGGACCGCGCGTTATTCTGACGCCCTAATTTGAGCACACAGGTCATGCTAGTTAAAAATAAGTGAACAAAAGCCTTAGTGCGAGTTTCTACTCACGCTTCATCGCGTTAACGTAAACATCAATTTTATTTGTATTAAAACTGGATAAGCGCTGTCTGAGGACGGTATGGAGAAACCTCTTTTTTAATTAACTCGAAATAAGCACAGGCCACGTGGTCGGATATCTATGGGAGCGGTCGTATGCGTGAGACATAAAAAATGCCGTGTTTCTTGTATGATGAACTCGTGTACGCAAATATTGAAACAGCTGTATCTTTATTATTTAAATATATATGGTGCGTATAACCTCTAGAAGATTACTAGTAAAATCACACGCGATTGAACCTAAATTATTAGAGTAATCTAGGCTATAATTGCTGATTCAGCAGTGCTAACATTTTGGTCCTTCGAGCCGGATAAATTAAATTTAGACTTTTAGGACTTAAAATTAGGCTGTAAATAGGCCCAAATTTAATTTATCCAGTTCGAAGGACCAAAATGTTATAGCGGTTTGAGAAACCTCTTCATCCTTGTGTCTATCATGAAAAGTGGACTGTATTTGAAGGGTTCTGGCAATAGTGCGTTGAAAATAAGCGGGAAAATATTCACGGATCAATTCGGGCGATCTAGTATGGAAATGAGGGAAGTAGTACGCCTTACCTTGTAGTGGTCGATGCCAGCCCACGTGTGGCAGCGAGCTGGTGTTCTTCTACTCCAAACTGGCGACCTTCAGGATCCACACACTTCACACAATTGTTATATATCCGCGAGGCGGGTGAATAGACACGGTTCACAAGGTTCTCAGCAATCTAACTAATTAGATGCATCAGTCTCCAGCCAGGTGGCTTGGAAAGCTGGCGGTTGAGATACGAGGCCCGTTCACGTTGAAGTTTCGGTTCGTTAAAAAACCAAAAATGTTATAGCGGTTTGAGAAACCTCTTCATCCTTGTGTCTATCATGAAAAGTGGACTGTATTTGAAGGGTTCTGGCAATAGTGCGTTGAAAATAAGCGGGAAAATATTCACGGATCAATTCGGGCGATCTAGTATGGAAATGAGGGAAGTAGTACGCCTTACCTTGTAGTGGTCGATGCCAGCCCACGTGTGGCAGCAAGCTGGTGTTCTTCTACTCCAAACTGGCGACCTTCAGGATCCACACACTTCACACAATTGTTATATATCCGCGAGGCGGGTGAATAGACACGGTTCACAAGGTTCTCAGCAATCTAACTAATTAGATGCATCAGTCTCCAGCCAGGTGGCTTGGAAAGCTGGCGGTTGAGATACGAGGCCCGTTCACGTTGAAGTTTCGGTTCTTATTTAAAACTAACTTGTCGTATTGTAAATTTCTATATTTCAAGCGTCTTTTAGTTTAACCGCCCTTATAGGAATCACCTACCTCCAATTATCAAAATGGTGCGTATAACCTCTAGAAGATTACTAGTAAAATCACACGCGATTGAACCTAAATTATTAGAGTAATCTAGGCTATAATTGCTGATTCAGCAGTGCTAAATGGAAGAAGAAAAGTATGCAGATGAGACGAAAGGCAATGGATAAAGCTCAATTTACTAATTATGCCACATACCTTTGAAACAGCGATTCCCATGCAGATGCACATGCCACGTTCGAGAAGTTCAGCTCACAGACTTGGTACACTATGCTGGCCAGCGGTACACAACACAGTAGGTCTAGGTAATACAGATAACACTTTCCATGTAGGCTCAATTAAGAGTTTTGGGCGAGAGGGTGACTTAGTGCGCGCACCTCCGCCCTGGTTGGTAAGAGACTGACCGACCGCTGGGGGCCGGCCATCGTGGCGTCGCGGCGTAATTGACCGTAGCACCACAGAATATCACCAAAACAACGATATGTGACACTTACTTAATAAATTGGAACTATCATACCAATGCCTTTCAATTGCCCTATGGTGATGTAATAAAATATGAACTATAAATTAGGAAGCGAAACCATTTTCCCCGGCTTGAAAGTTCCTACTTTCGAAACACAAAGGAGAAGTAAAATAAGTTGCAGATCATCACAACTCTACCAAAGGTTATGAGAACTCTAAGTTGCGACTCTCTATTATAAATAAGAATATACAATTAACTATTCTACGCGGTAATTAAATCTAATACTGCACATTGGTGCACGGTAAAATTAATTATTAATGTAACGAAGCTTATTGCGTTGGCAAAGGGCACAACTTTACTACCGGGCGACTCTGAAGGATCCCGCCTTTAGTTTTTACCGATGCGACTCTACAAACTCCGTTTTTATCTGGAAATATTTCTGTGATTACTCCTAACGGCCAATGCAGCGGCATCACATTGTCCTGCATGGAGACGACAACCATACCGACCCGTATTGGATTGGCAGGGGTGTTCCATTTCTGTTTGGATTGTAGGGTGTGCAGGTACTCTTGGCGCCACCGCTTCCAAAAAGACTGGACCATTTGGTCAGTTAATTCATAACGCGAAATAAGATGTAACCGCGTTTCATTGACTTCGCGGGCGGGAAGCAATAATAGAGGTTTCGTATGCAAGAAGTGATCTGACGAAAGATTCTCATGAATCTTAGCGATACGATTGGCTACGAAGATGTGCCATCGATGAGGTGCGGAATGAATCCAACTCAAGGTTACAGTTGAATCCGAGAAAGCTACGACTGCCTCAATGGCGTGCCGAGCTGCGAAAAGATTATATACTCGCTTTATCACAGTTGATAAGAGGAGTGCGGCGCATAACTCGTGACGAGCTAGCGAAACTACTTTCAGTGGCGCGACTTTAGATTTCGCACACACCAGCGAAACGACGATACTACCGTCGGGTTTGACAACGTGGGCGTAAACCGAACCACCGTAAGCTTTCTCACTAGCGTCGGCGAAACCGACGAAGGAGCGCCTACAGCGTTCTACGACGCCGACATGTCGCAAAAATCTCAGTTCAGAGATAATTGGCAATTCAGCTTGAAATTGTTCCCACAGACGAACAATGCGAGGTGGTGGGTCGTCATCCCATCCAAGTTTGACAAGCCAAAGCTCTTTGATAAGAAGCTTGGCGTATAAAATTATCGGTGCCACGAGGCCTACAACGTCGAAAAGACGTGCAATGGAAGAAAGAATATTCCGTTTCGTGCAAGGGCGAACATTAGGGTTAACCTGGAATACGAAACAATCCTCATTAAACCGATATAAGATACGTTGAAGCGAACGATCTTGTGGGCGAATACCTATACGTAGGTACATAGACTTAACATCTGCGGAAATAGCGACACTAAAAAGCCTAAAATTTAACAAGATTTAAAAAGGTCAGCCTGATGACAGGAGCCTGCGTACAGGATATCATTGAGCGAGGTACCGTTATCTGTACTTGCACTAGCATCTAGGACCACGCGTAGCTTAGTGGTCACTTTATCCTCTCGAATAACAGCATGGTGAGGAATATAGTAGTCCATTTCTCGCTCCTTACAATTTCGTTTGGGCAATCCACATTCAGGTAAAATATTCTGCACCAAAGAAATATAATTGTTCTGTAGATAATCCCGTATGACGTCATCATAAAGAAGCTTGACGTTAGGAAGCGATTTAAGTTTACGTTCGAGGCTATAGAATCTCTTGCGAGCTATATCAAAAGAATTTCCTAACGCTGACGCGTCTGTTTTCAGTGGTAAAGCTGCAACATACTTGCCATTTTGAGCGTGGGTAATTGTGCTACAATAAAACTCTTCACAGTGTTTATCATCCACACTCCCAACGGACGAAGCAGTAACATCTTCAATCTCCCAAAACTTACGAAGATCGAAGTTATCGAAAGAACTCGCAAAGAAAGACATAGTCTCAGTTGAGGGTTCGATAATAGGTGCTTTTGCTAGAAGTATGTAGCCGAGCATAGTCTCCAATGCATCGGGGCAACCGGGTGCGCTGGTCACGGGACCGGGTCGCAATAACTTAGCGAACAACGTGACTCCAAGTAACATGTCAATATTACCTGGCACACCCCAGCTGTCATCAGCGAGAAGTTTAGGATCAATATGCTTCAATTCGGCAGTATCTATAGCACCCAGAGGAAGCTGCCCGGTTATCTGATCCAAGACTAGAGCGTCAATTCTATACCTAGGCTGTGAGTAAAACCGTGAGCTGAACGTAAGATTCACCGAGCCGCGAACGGGCTGCGATGTGCCACCAATACCACGAACGGTAGTTATTGAGTCCGTATGTATAGTTAGACCGAGCATACGGCAGCAACGCGATGTCATATAATTCTTTTGCGACCCAGGGTCCAAAAGACATCTAACCACCTCGCCCTTACCCTTGCTACCCGCCACTAACACTTTGGCAGTAGCCAGAACTTCGGTACTACGTGTGGCCTGGATTTGAGCAGAAGAATGAGTACACAACGCCACACGATCAGAAGTAGCTGGGTCGGCCGCAGAAACGGAGGCTGGGTCGCTAGCGGGCGCCAGCGCAGGGGCTTGCGATTGCTCAAAATGCAATAAGGAGTGATGCTTACCGTTGCATTTCCTACATGTTGACTTAGATAGACACTTAGAGACGGTATGTTGGCTACTTAGGCAGTTAACGCATCTGTGATTGTCTTTTACAAACTTTAATCTATTATCCGCGCTCAACTTTTGAAACGCTTTGCACGTATACAAGTTTTTATGCGGGGATTGACAGAGTGAACATTTAGATTCAGTAGCCACAAACACCTGCGATATATTAGATGAAGTGCTGGGTCTACCTGCGGGGGCGGGCTTAGTTGCCGCAGAAGAGATACGATGTAAGATTTTTACTTGTTCACGAACAAACTTTACGAAATAATCATAATCCAACTCTTGTTGATTACGAAGCGACATTTCAAAATGTTTTGCTGTATCTGAGTCTATTAACTTAAGACCCCAATGAATAAATATAAAATCATCCAAGTTATGTATTTTTAATTGTTTGAGTCCAGCAACCGTAGAAGTTAATTTATCGAAACCTTGTTCAATATTAGTGGGTGTCGTTCCGAACGACTTCAATGAGAACAGTTGATTTAGATAATTAGTGGCGAGCGCGCGAGTATCCAGGTACTTTGCGATAAGCGCTTCCCAGACCACGCGGTAATTATTGCCAGAAGGTACAATACCTACTGCCACACTCCTAGCCTTTCCCTTTAGACAACTCAACAGATAATGAATGCGATCAGAATCTGATAAATCTGCGTTCGTATGTATAATACGTTTGAAAGTCTCATAAAAGAACGGAAAGCTCTGAATATCACCGTCAAAGGCAGGCAGCTCAATTTTAGGTACCTTTATATGATGAGCACTAGGGCTCACTGTCGGGCTAGGTTCCTTGGAAACAGTTGATTCAGTTAATGAAGCTAAAGTAAATTTTATCTCGCCGACCAACTCATCAAATGAATGTAAGGCACTATAGCTTACTTCGCACTTTGGATCCAATGTCAATTTTAACATATTTATCTCGTCCATTATCTCATTGAATTCGCTACGTTGGCCGTCAATTTGTTTAGCCTGAGCAATAAAAGAATTACGTAATCTTTCTGTTGTTAAAGATTCTGTTGAATCCAAAATCCTTTGAACCCGCGCGAAATACGAGTCGCGTTTACTTTCCAACAATCTAAGTTTAACCTTGTCCGTCATAGTGAACAGAAGTTAAAATATGGAAACAAAAAAAACAACAAATTTTTATCTTTTACGGAACCCGCGTAAGTGAAATTAGTGATCCAATCAAGCTGATAACTCAACGAAAGATTTTACAACTTACGTAAACAATAGTACGGAACGATCCGTACACGCGAACCCTAACAATAATAGGTAAATTGTAAGGTGAAAAAAATATAAAGCGTACAAAGTTTGAATAACGTACAAGTAACAAAGTCTAATACAAATAAAATAGTAAGCACGCGAAATACCTTATGAACGTACCCATCTACCTATATTTATGATTAGCTTAGAGATACCTACAACCCGATAATTAACATTTATGTCGGATGCGAAGCGATATTTTTTTTTTCCTTGTAGTATTCTATTTATATGAGATTAACTTACTCAATACATAGAATATGTACAGATTCTTAACCAACAATAAGTTAAGTGTGAAACTTAGAAACAAGTATGGTACTTATTTCCGTAAGCGATGCGATTGTGTTCGTAACGAAATACCTTCGTAAAACACAATAAAATTCCTAACAAGTAAATACACAGATGACCGTTCGAAGTAAATTATCTAGTAAGTACTACGCTTACAAGTTAGGTGCGGGGGTGATCTGTATAAATATACGGCTGTTTCCTATGAGGAGAACTAAACGCGTAGAGTTTATACAAATCTGTTATTTTACCTGAAGGTTCCTATCAAAAGATCAAGTTACCTTACAAAATGAAATAACAAGCGACGCAATGGTGATCTGGTTAATTACAATAATTAATCAAATGTGGTTGAGTCTAGAATTATAAAAAATACCTACTCGTGCAATACGAGTATAGTAGGCATTTACTTAACGAACCAACAGTAGTAGTGTATCGTAAAATAATCAATGTCATTCATTCTGCAAATCTCGATTAGAAAAATATACAAAAGTTTCCAATGCGTAAATAAAAATTAACCGTACGATAACAAGAACTGGAATATTCCACAGTCACGTAGGCCAACTTGAACGAATGTTTTAACAGACTACCCACAATTTTCAAACACGAACAAAAAAATATGTAATTACGCCGAAAATTAACTGATTTATTAAATAAACTTATTTAGCGATATGAATCAACGTTGATATTCAATTAAATGTATTTTTCGGAGTTTCAATTAGTGAAATTAAAGATTTACGTTAACAATTAATTTGCCGGTAGAAAGTACTACACGCAAGGCAGCCAGCCTTATTCCCAACGCAATAGAGGCGAGAATTGTGTGATGATCTGCAATTAAATCTGCAAATATGGAAATTTCCCAATTTTTTTGCTTATATTTAGACTTTTAGGACTTAAAATTAGGCTGTAAATAGGCCCAAATTTAATTTATCCAGTTCGAAGGACCAAAATGATTAAATTTAGACTTTTAGGACTTAAAATTAGGCTGTAAATAGGCCCAAATTTAATTTATCCAGTTCGAAGGACCAAAATGTTATAGCGGTTTGAGAAACCTCTTCATCCTTGTGTCTATCATGAAAAGTGGACTGTATTTGAAGGGTTCTGGCAATAGTGCGTTGAAAATAAGCGGGAAAATATTCACGGATCAATTCGGGCGATCTAGTATGGAAATGAGGGAAGTAGTACGCCTTACCTTGTAGTGGTCGATGCCAGCCCACGTGTGGCAGCGAGCTGGTGTTCTTCTACTCCAAACTGGCGACCTTCAGGATCCACACACTTCACACAATTGTTATATATCCGCGAGGCGGGTGAATAGACACGGTTCACAAGGTTCTCAGCAATCTAACTAATTAGATGCATCAGTCTCCAGCCAGGTCAATCTTCTAGAGGTTATACGCACCATTTTGATCGATATATTACTATAATATATCCATCAAAATGGTGCGTATAACCTCTAGAAGATTACTAGTAAAATCACACGCGATTGAACCTAAATTATTAGAGTAATCTAGGCTATAATTGCTGATTCAGCAGTGCTAAATGGAAGAAGAAAAGTATGCAGATGAGACGAAAGGCAATGGATAAAGCTCAATTTACTAATTATGCCACATACCTTTGAAACAGCGATTCCCATGCAGATGCAGATGCCACGTTCGAGAAGTTCAGCTCACAGACTTGGTACACTATGCTGGCTAGCGGTACACAACACAGTAGGTCTAGGTAATACAGATAACACTTTCCATGTAGGCTCAATTAAGAGTTTTGGGCGAGAGGGTGACTTAGTGCGCGCACCTCCGCCCTGGTTGGTAAGAGACTGACCGACCGCTGGGGGCCGGCCATCGTGGCGTCGCGGCGTAATTGACCGTAGCACCACAGAATATCACCAAAACAACGATATGTGACACTTACTTAATAAATTGGAACTATCATACCAATGCCTTTCAATTGCCCTATGGTGATGTAATAAAATATGAACTATAAATTAGGAAGCGAAACCAATATACTTATAAATTTTAGTATTCTATTGTATATGAGTAATTTGGAGTGGACAAGGGATGCGACTAGTCGTAAACTTGGCCAATTTATGATTAAGCGACGATCAATGACCCAAATGGCCCGAAAATATGATCTGTGTATATCATCTGTAAATATTTCAATTGCCTAGATATCACGGTTCATGCGATACAGACAGATAGACAAACAGAAGGATCGCGGATTCTTACTAAAAGGGTCCCGATTTACCTTTTGGGAACGGAACCCTAAAAACAAAAAAAAAAATACCACATTGCTATTTAGTTTGGAGAAATAAGATCATCATCATCATCATATCAGCCGCAAGACGTCCACTGCTGGACATAGGCCTCCCCCAAGCGTCGCCACATTGACCAGTCCCGTGCGTCCCGCATCCAGCGGATCTCTGCAACCTTCACCAGGTCACCGAAATAAGATCGGTTTTTTTTAATTAAGGCACTTCATTTTTTCCACATTTAAATCTGAAAAGAGAAAATCTGTGAATCTCAATCGCAAAAAAAATATTTTAACAGTTATACAGCTTTAATACCGTTTGAATTTCGTACCATATCATAGACAAATGAGTTGTTATGCTTGTCATTAGCTAACAATAGTTTGTACACTATTATGGAACATCATTGTTCTTGTTTAATACCCGTATTAGATTTCCTATGTTAGGATTTTGGTAGGACGTAAATGGTTTTCCTTTAATTGGCTTGTGGTCTGTACTATAGAGATTTTACGGCAATGTTTGATGTTTAGGAAAAGTAACTGTGTATGTACATACAAGTAGGTTTTTAAGTCAAGAGAGAATAGGTTACTTAAAGGCAAGCGTGCTTCATCGTCGACCACAGTCATCGCTTGCAATCAGATGAGTTAGTATTCTTAACTAAGTATACTAACTTATAATATTAAACCTAATTACATACATATATTATTATACAAAAACAAGTTACACTTAGGCTTCGAAGTACTTCTCCATATCACTGTCATCCGGAAACGAGTCCAGAAGACTGGTATCATTGCCATGTTGAATAACAATGCTGATTCTTTAAACAAAGAACGAGCCAGCGCGAGTCGTTTATCATATTAGCTAACAAATTAACTTGAGTGTTAGTCAATCTCTGTTTCAGGGCACGAGCCGGAGAGCCAGAGTCGCGCAAAAACCGCAAAGCGGATGGCTTAAACAGGAGGAAATAAACAGATTTCGCCAGAACTGGAAGGAGGAAGCGCGGGTTCGTGAAAGATGGAAGAAGTGTAGAGAGTCCTTGCTCAGAAGTGGGATAAAACAGAATAGCAGAAAAAATGCCGAATCAAAACTGTAATCCTTTGTTTTTTTTTTTAATGACTGTAGCAAATTGACGTAGTGGTGTCAATTACATTAATAATTGATTTCTCTGACGGTACAGTGTAAGTATCTAGTCTATACCAAAAACCTCTAACAAAAAACCACGCAGGAAACATTTAGTAAAACTATGACAATAACTTTAAAAAACATTTGCATAAAACTTTTATGAATAACTGCATCTTCTAACTGTAATAAAGTTCGCCATTCGTGTTAAGCATAAAACGGACAAACTTAAAATGAAAATGAATAATATTTCACTCATTCCTGCTTCACTAGCGACACTAGGTCACTATAAACAATTACATAGCCATAAAACAAGAAAAAAAAACCGGAACGCATTCTAACATTCAAAAAAAAGAATGTGGAAAGAGAGCGCGCGAAATTACACAACTCAGGACAAGCCGCGAGCCACATCCGTTTCCGGCGGTAGAGTAGGCGATAGGCGATAGGCGTGACACACTAGCGGGGCCACTTTCCTAAGTGTGAATAGGTTTGGGCATTGTGGCTTTGACGTTTATCGACGGCGGTCGCCAAATTGTGTTTGGGCGTTCAGTAAGTGGTGACGTTTGTGGGTAAAGGTTAGGTACTTGGTCTTTCACATTATTTTTATTAAAAACGCTGTAATTTTGATAAAAAACTCCAGTGTTTTTTTCTAAATATTATATCTTCGTAATAGTGATTTCTATTGGTAAGGCCCCATTTCATAAAAAGGAACGTCAGTACGATTCCTGTAGGTTCAATATTTTTTTACCAGTGTCCAACATTGACCTATTCATTTCGTCAAATACTATTTCATATGTGCACTTAACCGAGTTAATATATCATAGTTAGGTACTGTCTGCTTGGAATATTTAGTAAATTGTGTATATATACACACACACACATTTTGCTAGTTATATATAAATGTTCCAAATCAAAATCCGAAGCCACTACTGAGAAATTTCGGATGAAAATCAGGCAGCCCTAGACCAACGAAGTAAATTCCATCGCAAACTCCAATAACGTGACAGACAGTTAATCCACTACTAGCCGTCCATGTATCCTAGCCCCAAAACCGCGTCTTTTTTCAAACGATCCTATTTTTCAAACGGCGTTCGCCAACGTATCGCGGTATTTGGATGCCAGCTCCCACAATTTTGCTCTTATTACAATTCTCAGCGAATTTCTGGCTATTGTACAGAATGCACGGTAGGCGTGGACATTGTGCGTTCAAGTATAAATGCAGCGGCTGGGTAACTGGTAAATATTTTGTATTTGGAACATCGTACGAGTATCTGACCTGTTTTGTGGGTTTTATTATTTTGTGTTACTGAAATATTGCTCATTTATGTTTATAAGTTTATTTTCATTGTTCATAGTTAAGAAAATCTAATAATAATGTTAAGTAAACTGCAAGTCAGTGACATTTAACCAGATTAAGCAAGCCTTGTATTCTATTGAAACTCCGTAGGTACTACTCTAGGCCATCGTCAAAAGAATCATGAAAATAAAAGAAGGAAAAAGAGGGTCGATCAACCTAACTACGAACAAAAACAATGACATAGCAGCGAACAATACAACAGAAGAGTCACCCTGCAACCGTACGGTGTGGCGCAGAAGTAATAGGAGGGATGACCCTAAATAAACTGAGATAGGAGACCAGGATAAAGAAAAAGTAATATATGCTGTCTCCGCTAGGCCAGCTCAAGGGTATTTGCCAATATTTAGAATACTAACGTGTGGCTTAAGGATCCTACATTTATCCTTACGCCTGGTTTTACTCAATTTCTCTAGGCTTTAAGTTAAGTAAGAAGAGTCCATTAAACTTACCTGACCTGACTTTTTTTCTTTTGACCTTGGATCCTTGGACCTTGGATCTTATTTTTGAAGTAAGGCCCAAGTCAATAGTTCTATGCCGAAGGTTCTTATATCTACATAGATATGTTAACGTTTTCATCCAAAAGAATAACTATGAATAAGTAACTAACTTTAACCAAGTTAGAACGGTGACATCAAACCGAATAAAATAATCTTTATTTAATTATGAGTAAAGGTTTATTGTCGGCTAACAACAAAAAAAAAAGAGTATTCGCAATTCGCAACTGGTGTGCTTGTATGATTACTTCGACGACTACGATGATGCATGTAAACGAAGCAATTAAGTAAAGCTCGTACCAGATGGCGTTTTATAGTTTCTGCCTACAACTATGAAAAAAAGACTTTAGTTTACGTAAGTATGTTTTAGTGTAAAGTGAAGATTAACGCCTCGTATCGAACGCAGATCTATGCAAGACAATTACTTTTCCATTGTTTGTTTCCCTAATTATTTCCAATTCAATTTCCATTGTTTGTTTGCCACAAACAATGGAAATAGTTAAATCAATAATTCAATAAATAAATTCCTCAGGGAAACAACTGTTCTATTTTTGGAACGTTGTGATCTAGAATGATCAAAATCTAGGTCGAATAAATTACCACACCAAATTATCCATGATAACATAATTGCTACTGCTAGGACACAAGCCACACGGGCCCAGTGCGGGTCGGTGGATGTCACATGCCTTCGAGTTTTTGGGACATGCTGGTTTCCTCACAATGTTTTCCTTCACCGTTTTAGAGCAGTGGTGATGAAATAATTTACACAAAGTAAAGCCCCTGTCTGGATGCAATCCACAAACTACGACACGTAAGTCGCGGCCGCTACTGGGCCACCAATGCTTTAATTCAAATAATATCAATAATTTATTGGAAGCAAACAGACGGAAGATTGAAGTCAATACAAATTTAGAATCACCATAATTTCAATAATAATATTGAGCCCATCAAAACAGTGGTAATCAAAGCTCACGTAAACCCAACAGGGTGCTAATCATAGACTATAATGCCCAACGAATTCAAATTTATACACACTTAAAATATATCGCTGTGCGATTGTCGAAAGAATGTAAGGATACTAAATTCCAAGTTGTTATAATAAGTTTCAAATCAACGGCTTTATCATTTTAGTTTGGCAAGTATTTTTGATGCAACTGGATTATATGCTTACGTAGTAATAGTTGCGTGTGTAGGATAATCAAATAAAACACAGTTTGCAACAGTCCAATGGACAATGCGATGACATGATTTTGCAAATAACTCTAATGACAAAGAAAATTCGACTAATAATACCCTTTTTTCAATAGTCCTAAGGTTTGATTTACTTTGATTAGGTTTGCTTAGAGCCGATTTGTACCCGACTGCAGGGCCCAAAAGTAGAGTTATGTATTTTTTCGATTGACTTATAACACAAAATGCAATTATACTTACTGAGAGAAGCACAATATCAATTGCTTCCACCACAAAATCCACGTTAGAATATACAGTTGCAATCGCCAAACGTGTCGTAGTGATATGTATATTATAATATTGTACAACTACGACGACTTTGTATGAATACTGTACATATTTGTTTGGATGGCTCTGTATTTCTGTAAAACAAGGCAAGATTTCATTAGGTACAGCCTGACTTACGATTGATCGCAAGTGTGCACTTACTCTCAATCTAAATCCATACTTTTCAAATCTCCGTGCGGGCTTTTCGAAAAGGTTCCGCATAAATCATTTAAGGGCCCATCTACGTTCCAAGGCCGCTTCTCTCCAGTTAATGCATTTCGATTATCCCCTTGAAATTCATGAACTGGTTTCTTCAGGAGAACTCCTAAATATTCCTCGATAGTGCTTTGAAGCATCCTTAAATTTTTTGTGATGCAAATGTTTCATAACGTCTTAGATGAGAGGAAATGCAAGCAGTTTTTTTTTGAGTGTTTGAGTAGTAATTTAGTTTTGAAACGGTGGCATCTTGATCTGATTGTTAAGATTATTTTTATACGCCGACCTATGTAGGTAGTAACATTGCAGAACTAACAAACAAATATTAGATTTTAAACCTTTCATTTAATTTAATTTTCTTATTTTACGAAATCATCGAAATTCAAGTTTCTTTTAAAAAAATGTGTTCATAATCTTAGGCAGCTTGGCCTTTTTCCATTTATAGAATCTGCTGCCAGCCTACCCAGCTCAAGTAACCTTATTTTAATTTTATTAAAAAACTAGGTACTTATTTGCCTAGACAGATATATCTGAACAATCATTATGTAAAAGTAAATATCAATATTACACAAACATTAACAAAAGGTAGGTAACCCAAAATACTATTCCAATATTTATTTAACAGAGCATATTTAGACAACATAGACAAATAAGAAGGTAATCAAAACTAATAAAACACATTAAAAACTACTTTGAAATACAAGAAATCCGTGTAACATCCGACTCAGTTTTAATAACACCTCAATGCCCCCCTTCTCTGGATTTAGCGGAGTTTAAATTATTTGGAAGCATTTCGCAGCTGAGCGATAGTCTATGCTTGTAGCTGAATTATCCAATATTTAACGCCAGCGCAATATATCTGAAAATCCGGGACAGATTTACTACGAAATTAATAAGATTTATATGAATAACACCCTCAGAATTCCCTTGGATAAACTTAAAATCACGCCTGTATGCTCCTGAAGTGTGATAGTACAGTACGGTCATATTTCACCAATTAGCGTGCTAGATCGTCGACCACATCATCGCTTACAATCAAGTGAGACAAAAACAAATAAAAATATGTTTAATTTATATGGCAAAAAAAAATACACATGCTGCCAAGTGTTAGGGCAAGTAGAGGGATATCTTTCTTTTTTCTTATGTAACGAAAAGTGGTAAGACGACGCCTCCTTTAAAATATTCATCCATTCAATTACACTTCAAAAAGAAAATGGCATCATTTTGAATATTTTTTACTTTCATCGGTATAAACAATGCACCTACCAACTTATTTGTTCACTACTCTTGGTTGCCTGGTAATTTAGTGGAGTGGTAAGTGGTCAAACCCGAGTCTATCGATATTAAAAAAGTCCACCTATGTTTCTCTGTGCCTTTGTGCATGAAGTATAAATACATAATAAACAAACGTGACACAGAAAACCACAACGTGCCACGTTCTCTTCTCATCCATACGTCTAGTCAGACATCAATAAGCGAAATTGAATTTTCTGTCGGATTTCCGCATATCAAGTCACTTACGGTAGCAAGAAGATTGCGTTGCGTCAAGGCTCACGTAATCGATGCAGCACCCCCATTGGTCCCCGGAGCAATCATGCTCTTATTGGTGTCCCGGTAAATACGTGTCCCGACAATTCATAGGCAGTGGCGTCACTCATACACGGTGACTTTGGCTAGAGTAACGTGTAGTGCAGTTTTTAACCCCCGATGGAAAAAGTTTGGTGTCATAAGTTTGACGTGTGTACCTGTGTATTTATGTATCTGTCTGTGGTGTCATAGCTTCTAATAGGGAACATTACTGCCAATTGCTCCCGCCAGATGGCGCTTGACGGCTCGGGGTAAACATGGCGTCTATCTGTTAGTTTTTTTTTCCGACGACCTGTTCTAGTTTTCTTCAAATAATACTATTACTAAACAGAGTACATTGAATATATAAGTATTACTAGCCATGCTTCAGGCATCAGTGGTGTGTTAATGGGTGCAAAAACAAAGCCGGTCATACGTTTCCAAAAAACGCCAAAATACGGAAGCAATGGGAAATTACTGTACGGCGCCGGTATTTTTCAAAACACTGTGTTCTGGTCATTTTAAAGCGGGAGATTTCCTAACGGAAGGATTTACTACAGGTCAGTGTTTAATCCTAAGGCAATCTTAAAATCTGTATTCACATAACCTCAATAAATAGGCATATTTAGTGTTAATAACATTGTAATTTACAATACATTGTGTACTATAGGATACACAAAAAAAAAAATTACCACTTATTTTTTTTTTTATTTATTATCCATAACCCGCGAAATTTTGCCGCTCGACTTTGACAGTTTGGTTTGTTTACTCTGATTCCTGTGGCGCCATCTGAATTTAGCTTTGCGGATAGTTCCCTATTGGATGAACTGATTTTGATCTAGTTTTTTTTTTAAATTGGATGGTGACTTTATCGAGAGTGTTCTTAGCTATGTTTGATGAAAATCTTATTATTTAGTATAGATTAGATTAAGACGGGCTGGTGTCCGCAACTCCACGTCTAAGCGCATATTTTGCGTACGTATTTAGAATAACATTCATTTCATATAATTTTCAATGAATGTCACATGTTTTCGAATTTTTGGTTCTAGGACATGCCGGTTTCCTCACGATGTTTTCCTTCACCGTTTTCAGAGCAGTGGTGATGAAATAATTTACACAAAATAAAGCGCCTGCCTGGGTTCAAACCTACGATCTAATTATATTAATTGTACAGATATATATTTTTGAAGAGAAGTCCTGTCTTGTTTTAAACCGACATCTCAATTACAAATAACCGAACTTCCTTATAAAAAACCCATCAAGATATAGAAGAATCATGACTCGTGCAAAATATCCGCAAAAGCAATACTTACCTTCCAATCAGGACTCAATTTATCTTTAACCATTTCCTAATACAAAAATGAATCTAACCCATCAATACAATCCAAATTCAAATCTTTCAGTATCCAATTACTGGATTCCAAGAACGTGTGAAAACCATTAGAGGATCAACTGGCGCAAATAATTACTTTTAAAAATTCTCTTCGTCTATTTTGCTAAAAGCGTTTTCAAATAGCGGGCCAGGTGAGCTCATGCGTATAGTGGGAGAGTGTTCAGAATGGAGCCAGTGGTGGATCCAGGATTGTCGTTTACTTGAACAAAACATGTTATAGAAACTAAAATTAAAAACATTAATATTTAAAACAGTACACTTAATTTAAGGATAGTTGATGTCAATTTATTGTACCTTAGGTAGTGGAAAGCTTGCAAAAAGTTTCATTAAAATCATAGCAAGTTTTATTATGATTTGCGGAAGAACTAAGATGCTTTGGGAGGGGGGCTCGAGCCCCTTAGCCATGACCTCCCTCCCCTGAATCCGCTACCGAATGAAGCTCCGTCTTGGAAAATAAAGGCAGTATTGGAAACTCAATGAGGTAAGTATGTTTGGATTCCTTGGAGTGCCATTTTGAGAAAGGTACTTATTTGCCGTTTTAAAGTTTAGATTAGGAGGATATGGAAGTGGAATGGAAAAGTGTGGTGGCAGTGACAGTGGAGATGCTGAATATGGAGATAGTCAACTGGTTTTGCTGGTTTGGCGAATATAGCGAATTCCTTGTTGTTCTCTTGGAGCAATCAGTTGAAAGCTCATTGTGAATAGAAATGATATTAAAACGCACTATATCAAACAATATTGATTGAACTAAAGTTTTTTTTTGAATGGCAATAGCGGTCATGGTTCTTTCCATAATATTTCTTCGTAGGAACCTAACTAAAAGCTATGTATCTTCGACATCACGATGAAATACTTTTTGATTTTATTTCCATTTTTGAAATTAAGAGATCGACTACTATTCCCATTCTAAAAGGTAGTAGCTACTAGCAGTAACCACCTAATTTCCTCTATCAATAGTATTATTTCGTCTACAAAATATCGTACACGTGGAAGTTAGAACGAACATGAGTACATAATCTATTAAAGGATAAGCTGGACCGGTAATAGCTCGTGAGAGCGGACACGGAGGCGGAAATTTTAAGATTCAGCCAAACATACCTGAGAGATCTTACCGCCTTCTTTGTACAGTCAAACAAAGTGACGGGTATATGGGGCTACTACTAACTTGCAAAATATATTTTAAGGTATATTGTCTTTTAACAAAATTAAAGAGCGTCTTCTAACAAAAGGTAGCGTATCTGTAGTGCCCCTGGTATTGCAGATATCCAAAGATGGCAGTGACTTTCTTTACTTTCTAAAAGAAAGAAAAGAAAATAAAGAAAGCTAGTTTATTTGGCACACACAGATACCCACAATGGAACTTAATTTTAAAACAATTACAAAGTGTGCCCCGGGCCGCGGCTGCGCCAAATAGGTCCAATTCAGCAAAATGCCAGAGAACTAGGGGTTGCCTGACCAGGACAACTTACTAATAGTTGAGCCACTCACATTCGTTAAAAAGTGTGCTGTCAAGTTAAATCTTTGACATCACTCTTGAACATATGAGTTAAGTAGTTGTTACTGGTTAATCAGGAGTCGTGTTACTCAGTAACTGGCCTGCAGAGGCAGCCACTCCATGAAATTAGCACTGGTATTCAGCAGTATCTGATAAGACTGTAATCACTCCCAGCGTGGCTAGGAAAGCGATATTTAGATGTTTTTAAATCTTCTATATGTGCCTAAAGGCAAAACGCACACCATAGAAACTAAAATTGTCAGAGTGGTGAAAAGGTGAAGATTTTTACTTGTACACCAAACTCTTAGTTCGACTGTACGCTAGAGGGTAGCGGAGAAATCGTGCAGTATTTTATGTCATGACCTGCAGAAAGAATGTAAAAAGTTTTACTACTGAGTGTTGATGTTGTTCATTCAAATATTTAACAACAGTCTGCCGGCTTTAAGAGTTTTTGTCACGTTATCCTGTGTAGCCTTCGGCAACTAAGTTATTTATGTTGGAAACCTTGCTATATGTTTTTTCTAGAAAATTATTCTTCAAACTCGTTTGATTTTTGACAAAGTTGGAGCTAAAAAGAGAAGGATATTATGTATAAATTGGCCATTTTTAAGTTGATTAATTGGTGATAACTACTTATAGTGGGCAAATCTTTATCACTGTGGATCAAAACCTGCCTAAAAGTAAAATGTATAGGTTTTTTTCGTTTAACTTATCAATGTAATAAGCTATACTATATCAACGTGTGGGTATTGTGTGTTCATAAGCACGATACATGTTTACAGTAGGTAATACCTATTTATATAGGTATCTACTTTAGTAATTATTTTGATCAGTAAGTTTGCTTAGCGCTATTAGCAACTTCATTTTATTGCTGGCTTTTATTTTGCTATCAAAGCTTTAAACGTAACGCCAAAGGCAATGTCTACAATACCATTCACTTTTATCTCATTTAAATTGAAAATTGTAGTACTTACTGCTACAAACCAAACTTGCAGTCAATGTAAAGACTTGATTGTTGTTCAAAATGTTACATTGTATCAACCTCAAACAAACATAAGGTTTGTTTATAAGATACCTTGTTTTTTTATTTGGGTACAAGTTATAACTAGTGATGCAACAGATTTCTGCTAAAGTTTCCACAACTGCGGCAGTTCCGTTCACTTATTTACCTCCTTTTCTGCTTCTGCTTCCGTAACTTTTAAAATAGAAATTTAAACGGAACGTAACACCGGATTGTTGCGCAGGTGTGCATGTCAACTAGCTCGATGGATACAAAAGCAGTACAACGAATATTTATGAAGTATAATTTACCGTCATTTAAGTTTGAATACTGATTTATAAAAAATATATAATTTAAAGTATTTACACTTCCGCTTCTGCATCCGTTTCTTTTTCATCATCATCATATCAGCCGAAGGACGTCCACTGGACATAGGCCTCCACCAAGCGTCGCCACATTGACCGGCCCCGTGCGTCCCACATCCAGCGGATCCCCGCAACTTTTATCAGGTCATCGGTCTACCTAGTGGGAGGCTTTCCAACGCAACGTCTTCAGGTTCGCGTGTCTGTTTCACTGTCCGCGAAAATTTAATTTTTACGTCTGTTTCCGTTTCTGCTTCTGTTAAAACACTTCCGTTGCATCATTAGTTATAACCGATTTTGATGTTACCAGCGTCTATGCTGATAATCATGTTGGAAATCAGGCAGAAGAAACCTGTAAGTTAGTGGTGGTCCCATGTTGAGTTTATCAACATAAGTTACATAAGCAGTTTTAAAATCACTAGCATACCCTAGCTAGTGCAGTGTGTCCATCCAGTACTGAATTTGAAATTCCTCATATTGATTCCTGATCCTCCGATTGATTTTGATTTTGAGTCTATGTATGTTTCTTCCTATATGGCGTTCAAGAGACCAAACGCGTTAGCCGATTTTTCTGATTCTTACGTCTATCGATTGATCTTAACCCTACGAGTGTCACTGGCTACATTAAAATTGAAAAAAAAAATGGCGGCTTTTGGGCGCCATATTGTGGGGAACAAATTTTTTTTTCTTCCAAACCCATCGTGTGGCGTATCAAAATGCGTGATTTCAAAAATATATGACACTTATATGTTAAAAAGTATCTAAATCTAAAAAAAATACTAAAAAGTTATAAATAAAAAAGTTAATTCAAAAAATCAAAAAAACCCGACTGCTTAAAAAGCGAACTAAAAAGATGTAAACAAGAAGAAAATCATGCTTTGCAGTCGGAGGATACATCCGCTTATTAAGCAGTCGGGTTTTTTGATTTCTTTCAATTAACTTTTTTTTTGTATCCAATAAGTATCCACTTATCATAAACACTAATAACTTTAATGGAATAGCTGTCCTTCCATCTCACAAGGTCCTCCCAATGTACGACAATCATCATAATCTACAGTGGCGTCCGGTAAAACCCCGGGTGCCGGAAATGAGCACCACGGGGCGACACCGGCCTCGTAAACTAAGCATCACGAGGCAACATCTGACTCGTACTGCAACCGAGACGCCGCTGTGGGACTACTAACGTGTTACTTTTAATGTTTTACTTCTCTTTTGATGATAATTTAAATGGTGAGGCTGCTATGTCAATGAGATTGGTGGGGCTGAAGATATTAATTAGATTGGACGATTAATACGATTTTTGGGGATGAAAAATGTAATTTAGTTGTCATGTTAGTGATGGACCTCCTGGGGAGTACTATCGACTATTTCTGCCACCAAGCAGCGTTATTGTATTCCATTTTGAAGATTCTTATTGTTGTTACAATAGAGAACTAGGTTCTACCAGCGACTTTCCCCGCGTGTCGAACGTTTTCTCACAGAAACGCAATTCTACTTCCGTAGAATTTATAACTGTCATGATTAGCCCTACGTCACGACTCACAACTGAGCTACAATTTAATAATCCAAATCATTTCCTACGCGTATGATAAGTATTATATATAATAGGAATTAAGGCTCATGAGCTATTTTAGGTCTTTCTTTGGGATGGAAACGCATTTAAGATGAGAGAATTTCTTTGTCACGCCTTTTACGTCAGTGAGATACAATATCATCGCAACTTCAACAAAATTAGGTCATCACTTTCCCAAAACCGATATACCATGCAAACGCCCTAAATAGCACAATAAAACAACCATTACTTTAAAGATAGCAACTTCACAGCGAGCAGCTGCGAAATGAAACACTCACAGAGCAAGGAAGTATAGAGGTGTGCGGAACTGGGTGGAAAGTCCCGCAACTTCCATTGAAAAAGGTTGTCTGTAAGAGATTGCCTAGTTTGATAAGACCGGCCATTGTACACTTGTTTTTGGGAGCGTTTGTCCTATATCGTATATATTTTTTTGGTGTACAATAAAGTATATAATAAATAAATAAAAGGAGGATGGGACCAAACGGATTTTATGCCTAGTCCGGTCAAATGCCCCACGATTGTTGTCGGACTGTTGTATATGTTCAAAGCACCCCGAAAACACTGCTTGCGCGATGCAGGATTTGTCTCGTTACAGAAATAATGAAGAATATCGTGGTGGCCCAGTGGCTTACCCGTGGTTGTGGGTTGAAATCCGGGCAAGCACCAATGTGACTTTTCAAATGTACTTTCTAAGTTTATCATTGACATCACTGATAATGGTGAATGAAAACATCGTGAGGAAATCTTATAGTTAACATAAGTTTGAAATCGCCGACCCATCTTGGGCGAGCTTGGTGATCAATGCTTGTGCAGAACTGTATTTGTAAAAGAAGAAGAAGTTTGTATGAGAAGTGGCCTTTATCCTAATGTGTGGCAGTTACAAGCTGGTATTGTTATTATTTTAGAAGCATTATTTATTTATTTATATATACTTTATAGTACACCAAGATAAAACAATACATAGAAAAACTTTAACAAACTTACAAGAGGCCCCCTTGTAAGTTTGTTTCCAGGCAACCAAGAATGGTATGAAATAGCCTGGACACGACATGGGGTTGAACTTGGTGTAAATTTTCAACAAACAATTATTTGAATTAGTTGACAAATTACTGCAAGCATTGGACTGGCAGTGAATAGAGAACTAATAGGCTTTTCGTGTTGTGTCTAGGGCGGGAGCGGACGCGATAGGCGTCCACAATGCACCACTAGATGACGTAGCAGGCAATAGAGGCTTCCCCGCTCGGTGGACATCCATAAGGATTTCCAGTAAAAAAAAGGCAGGAGAGGCTAAAGGTGTTCCATCAAGATTTCTACCTTCTCTCACTAGCAAGCGATCGTCTATTGTTTTTTTATAGACGATCGTTTGCTAGTGAAACCGCTCCGTCAGGTTATGATATAACTACGGCGCACTGTAGTCACTTCAGTGTGGCCGTAAACTGTCTGGTATCTTAAGTTAGATACTTCGCTCCTGCTTTAGAAACCGCGGAAACTCCTAATAGGGTTTTAATATTCTTGCAAGCATGCATGAGTCATAGTTGGACACACGGGCCGTCAATTTTTATGAGGAAATGGTGACACTCACTGATACGCATGCTGAGTATAAAGAGTTTCGACATCTCATCTCCAGCAGTGTCCTCGAATTAACGTACCTTGGGAGCGTCGAGTCACAGCCTGGAGGAACTGAAGAGAACATCACTTCACGGATCGCCAAACCACGAGCCAAGTTAGTACTCAATATCTTCGGGTAAAATGTCAAATCCGTGCTGCTCTACGGGCACGAAACGTGGAAGGTAACAAAGGACATTTCACGCCAAATCCAGGTCTTCGTCAACCGATGCCTTCATGGCATCCTCGGAATATATTGGCCCGAGACCATCTCTAAGCTGAGCTAGAGCTGTTCGGGAGATGCCATGAGCGCCTGATTGACAGCCAGATCTAACATCGTAAATGGAGATGGATTGGTAACACGCTTCGGAAGGATTCCAATCACATTCCTAAACAGGCCATGGATTGGAATTATCAAGGCAAAAAGGCAGCGTGGCCGTACCCGTCAAACCTGGTGACACACCGTATTGGCTGAAGCGACGAGCATCGGAATGACGTGGAATGAGGTGAAGCGTGAAGCTCAAGACCGGTCGCGATGGAGGACTATTGTGGACGCCCGTTGCCCTAGCTAAGGGACGTAAGATCTTAAGTCAAAGTAAGTCATCTCTAGCAGTGGCCGCTGAGGCTTCTCTGTAGTCTGTGGAGACACTCAAGCTAGTACGCATGCGCTGCATGGAAACTGAATTATTATCCTTTCCCATCAAACTAAGTGTACTCAGCAAAAATGCTTGTTCTAAAGCGTGTATGGAACTCGAAACGTTGACTAGGAGTAGGTTGTAGAAGAGATATTGGCTTTTACGGAGTTGATAAAATTATGAAGTAACTAAGACAGAAATCGTACGTTCCCTAAGTCGGGGGGACTTAGGTGTGAGATGGAACACCGGAGTGGATTATAGGCAGTAGGACAGACACCTCTAGGACGGAGAACATCCAATGAGGATTTTCCGCCCTGGAACAAATAAAAATTGTTTGTTGAAGATAGGAAGACTGGCTTTTACTGAGTTGATACATTATGATGTAGATAGCTGAAAAATAAAATAATGAGAATCACACTTACCTGTATTACCCAAACGGATAGGCAAAGTTTATATAGTGAACTGTTACACCTCTTTTCGCCAGTTTTTAAGTCCCATGTATTAGGGAGCGAGCTTATTTATATTAACCGTACCTATTCAAAACCATAGCGCCACGAGTTCATAGTAACAATTACTAAAATCCCAAAAGGAAAACTTAATAACATTATGCCCAACCTGTAAAACCCAGGATAGGATTTGAGGTTCAACATTTGTGTCTCCAACCACAAAACAAAATCATCTTCTTTGCCTTGATCGTTTCAGCACGTTTGTAACTCCCGACTGTAACAGTGGGGTTTTATAAGTTTGGCGTATGTACCTGTGTGTTTGTGTATCTGTCTGTGGCATCATAGCTCCTAAACGGATCAACCGATTTTGATTTCGTTTTTTTAGTTTGAAAGGTCACTTTATCGAGAGTATTCGTAGCTATGTTTGATGAAAATCGGTTAAGCCGTTCAAAAGTTAAGGGTGTTTTACTGTTTGAATCGGCGTGTTTTCGTAAGATATCATGTTATAATTACGTGTTTAATAGATTTTCGATCGAAGCGAATCTATTGAAAAATTATGTAGCAAGCAATAAAAATGTATCAGGATTTTTTAAATGTTACTTGCATTCTTTACTTCCATCCCGACCTGTCAACTATCAGGCTATAAATGACTCCCTCTTTTTTCACATTACTCCTCACACAACACATAAACATAAAAAATCATATCAACCTAAACGACTAACAAAGCCAGAACGAGAACTCATCATCCGTTCCAAACGAGTCATTCACATGAGAACTCCGTTAATCAACATAATTCTGTGTTACTCTGTGTTAATGCGCCATGAGTTTGTGTTAAAATAAAAACGATGTAACTGTACACTGTGTGTGCTCGTGAATAACATGTCATAATACTACATGACGTTAAAGCAACGTCCCTCGGCGGGCTGTGCGGAAACACACGGAGTGTAATTGTGACATGAAACTGTTATGTTTCGTTCCCATTCTTCTTCTTCGTCGGTACACTCTTGCCAGAGCGGTCGTGGTCAACATGTTGCAGTAAGACTTCGGGTTGCCATAATTTGATTAACGATGCGACACCATCCCTCTCTATCGGCTGTTATTCGTGTGCACTCATGCAATGGGCTGCAGACGTAATCTGGTCGGTCCATCGCATGGCCAACCTGCCGCGCGCTTTCGTTCCTTTCACTCTACCCAGAACTACAAGCCGCTCGATAGAGTCGATCCCTTTTCAATACTGTAAAGGTCCAACTTGGGGAAGGACTTTGTTCAGCAGTGCTGCAGTGGATATCTATCGGCTGAAATTATGATTATGAAAGGTCCAACTGGTGTGCGATTGCAGAAGCCTATGGTCAGCAGTTGTCTACTGCACTACTCAGCTGTAGGCTAATGATGATAAGGAAAGGTTCAACTGGGTACCGATGATCGTTAACAATTCAGATCGATCCAGTTTGGTGGCATGGCAGTTAAAGCTGCATACCATCGTAAGTGCATAAGCATTTCTTGGAAGACTATAAGTGTTATATGAAATACCTACCTTATAACTATACTACAAGCCTAGGTTATAATCTGATCACGATGTAAGTAAGTGTAAGAATAAGCGAAACGCTCGTATCATGTAATGTATTTACTTACGCCCAAGTATTTCAGCGACTCGGGTGTTTCTAAGCATGCATCCGCGCGCGTGTATTGTTTAATCTGTACAGGATCTTAATTACAACTGCAACGTATCCGCGTAAAATATCGTCCCGTATAAACATCTTGAGCTCTGGGTCGACTCAAATTTGTAACGAACTACAAGCCATTTATTTTCCACCGAATGCGATAAACACGGCACACGATATGCTACATTAAATGCATGTTTTAATACATAATACACTTATATCATGTATCTTTCATTCAAACAATCTCGACGCAATAAACCTAAGGTCACAAAGAACGGCTTAATCCTAAAAGAGGATGAGTGTGCAGACTGTTTTGCCTCGTATTTCCACTCGGTGTACAGCGAGAAGCGGCCGGCGCTAGACCCGATGGCCGCGGAGCGCATGGGTGGCGGAGCTGCGAGAGCGGCGCGCGTGCATGTTGACCGCCTCAGCGCGCGAGACTTGCGCGCGGCCCTCCTGCATCTGAAGCCCAAGCGCTCAGTGGGTCCGGACGGCATACCACCTTACATTGTCCGGGATTGTCGTATAGTTTTTGAAGAGCCCTTGTTGCACATTTTTGGCTTGTGTTTGCGGGAGGGTCGTTACCCTGACGAATGGAAAATCACCCGAGTTATCCCAGTCCCTAAAGGGGGTGCAGGCACTGACGTGAGTGGATACCGACCGGTGGCGGTACTGTCGGCGTTTGCAAATGTATTTGAATCTGTGTTACATTCAAGTATTTATACACAAGTGAGCTCACAACTATCTGACTGTCAACACGGCTTTCGGCCGGGTCGCAGTACGGGTGGTAACCTACTCTCATTTGTGAACTACTTATCGCCCGTTATTGACGCTGGTGGGCAGGTAGATGTGGCGTATTTTGACTTCCGGAAAGCTTTCGATACTGTGGATAATGATGAACTTTTGTGCAAACTCTCAGCTTTGGGATTTACACCGCACTTACTTAAACTCTTTGCCAGTTATCTTGGCGAGCGCCGACAGTACGTTGAGTATGCGGGACGTGAATCGCGTCCTTATTACACATTCTCCGGGGTAAGCCAAGGCAGTAATATTGGACCTCTGGAATTTATATTAATGATCAATGATCTGCCTACAGTCGTAAAAGAGGCGAAGTGTCTGCTTTTTGCAGATGACTTGAAATTATTTATGAATATTAAAGATATTGCTGACTGTAATAGACTCCAGTCTGATATTGATAATGTGGTCGAATGGAGTAAGGCCAACAACCTGCATTTCAATATTTCAAAATGCTGTGTTATGAGCTACAGTCGCGCGCGTGCTCCATTGCAGCATCAGTACAACATGGACGGGGTAGTTATTCCGCGTGTCTCACATGTACGAGACCTGGGCGTTCAGATGGTGTCGGAGCTGACGTTCCGGAAACATATAGTTGAGGTGTGCGGCAGAGCTTTCAGAAATCTCGGTTTCATCTTAAGACAGTGTAAGGATTTTACCGACATTGCAGTTGTTAAAGTGATGTATAATGCCCTTGTAAGGAGTCATCTAGAGACAAATGCATTCATCTGGAATCCACATGAAGAGAAATACAGTCTCATGTTGGAAAAAATTCAAAACAAGTTTTCTAGATTTCTCTATAACAAACAGTACGGAGTGTATCCCTTCTATCCTCTGATGTACCCGAGTCTGTTCGTCCTGGGCATGGTCGGGTACACCAGACTAGCAGTACGAAGGGACGTCGCGCTGGTCAAATATGTGACGAGCATACTATTAGGGTTGCTGCACCACCCGGAGGTGCTGGAAGAGCTGCGGCTGCGCGCACCGGACGGGTGTGTGGGCGCGCGCCGCCGCCCCGCTCTCTTAGACGTGCCATCAGCTAGGACCAACCTCCTTAAGTTTGCTCCTATCTCACGAGCCGCGCGTATTATTAACCTTATTACAGTGTCGGAAGACATATTTGGGCAAAGCCTGCGGAGATTTCTCCAAAGGGCTCAATTAATTATTGAAAGAGGCCTGGACCTATAGACTTTGTCATGGTTAATTTAATTTATTGATGTATGAATACTTGTTATTATTTTAATGTGTTGCTAAGTTATTTTAATTTTATGTAATTTTGTCTATTTGTGACTTGTAGCATCATATTGGAGCAATCTGTAAAGATGTTATAATTGTTGATAATAAATAAATAAATAAATCTTATCATACTTGTATATAAGATACATGATACATTGTTTAAATTACTAAGAAGTAGAGGCTCTCCAAAGCGCGACGCAACAATGCGACAACTATGTGCCTTTTTACCCGACTGCCCAAGGAGGGTAATGTGTTTATCAGTCTATGTATGTACGTTTGTTCCTATGTGGCGTTAGCCGATTTTGATGAATCTTACGTCAATCGATTCGTCTTAACACTGCGAGTGTCACTGGATACATTAAAATTTAAAAAAGAAAAATGGCAGATTTTGGGCGCCATATTGTGGGGGACAAAAAATTTTTTTTCTTCCAAACCCATCGTGTGGGGTATAAAAATAAAGGATTTTAAGAGGTTATTTCAAAAATATATAACACTTACATGTTAAAATGTACCTAAATCTAAAAAAAAATAACTAAAATGTAATAAATAAAAAAAGTTAATTCATAAAATCAAAAAACCCGACTACTTAAAAAGCGAACTAAAAAGATGTAAACCAAAAGAAAATCATGCTGTGCAGTCGAAGGATACATCTGGTTTTGGTCAGCTAGCTCGCGAATACGTATCCTTCGACTGCACAACATGATTTTATTTTTGTTTACGTTATTTTAGTTCGCTTTTTAAGCAGTCGGGTTTTTTGATTTTTGCAATTCATAAAAATCTTTTTTTATCCTTGTTTTTCTTCCTAAATTTTTCGGACTTTAGGTGGTCGGCTCTCCTTATTTCATGGCGCCAATATTTTCTGGTCCAACAAGTCAAAGGAAGTCATCCTCGGCTTCTTTTGCCTTAAGGGTATCTTATTAGTAAAACAATAGGTATCGCATTGTCGCATTGTGGTGTAGCGCTTATCCGTTGGAGGCTTAATTCTGAGAGCTTGACTCATTTCACCTTTACTAGGAAAGCGAAAACCAATTTATATTAAGTTACGTGAAGATATAAAAAGAAAATCATCTTTTCAATTCACTCTTTGTAAAGTTCAAATGAAAATACCTATCTACTTTCAGATACCGAAGAAATTAAATGTAAAAAGCTTAGGTACTATATATTTCAAAATTAACGAGCCTCGTAACACCTGGTACGGATGGAAGTTGTAGCCATATACTTAGGGTTTGAAACGGTTCTGCCTACTTGGTAACACTAGTATTATATTACGTAATATTCTGCTTTTATTTTTGGTATGTATTTGTTTTGAATTTTTATCACAATCAAAATCTTCACGAAAACTTACGACTGCATAAATTTGAATCCCAATTTTAATTCTATCGAGGAAAATATTCGATTTCTGAAGGAAGAGTGAAGAACGCGCAAAATTAGTTGAATGCTGAAGTTTGACAGATGTTCAGGCTGGGATGAAGTTTGGCAAATACTCTACTTTGAAGTTGATTTAGTGTTCATAATTCTAAAATCGGGATAAAATTTCCAATGAATAATTTGTAATATAACATGATCAAAAGCTCGATGATTCTAGGAAGCCTTAGGCTTCTAGTTTGTGGGTGTATGATAAAGAACGAAAATATTTATCCTTTTGTATTTTGCAGCTACAAGAACACAGTGACATTTAATTTCGCCAACAACAGATCCCTTGCCAAGGTAAAGTAGCCAATCATTGACACAACCTTCCGGCAAATTTGAATACGTGAATAAATGTTATACTGTAACAATATTACCTTTCTATTATCAATGTTTCCTTCTATTAATATTATATCTTTTTCATTATCCGTATTGAATTCTCTGAAGAGGGCGACATGTTTTTAGCATTCATTGCGATTTAAATATTCATTGGGCTACAGTTTTTATGAATATAAATCATAAGAGTGAGAGCACCTGGCTACTGGTAGGATGATTGAAATTAATAATGAATATTCTTCTCGACTAAGTGTAAGTGTTGTTCACCTGAACAATAAAACTCTGACATAATTAAATGAGAGGTTTTAAGAGGAGCTCGCAGCTACATCATATGCTTCTAACAGGTGCACGGAACGATCTTAAGGTTGCCCTAGTCGATAATTCTTCCATACAAACGTAGTATGGCGATTACGCCATTGTTTGACGGTGTACGTTCAAAATAAAGTATATATGATATGAACTTGTCTCATCATTATCTAGCCCTGTACGGAAACAAAAAGTAAAAAAAAATATATTCGAGAGCTACGAGCGTCGAAAGTTCCATATTTCAACACTAATTTTAACGCATCTTTGGGCGGTAATAAATACCATTAGGAGAAAGAAAATTGCAAAATAGTCAAAATACAGGGATAGATTAGTAGTTCAACAATGCAAATAATTTTATTTTGTACGCGAACTAGCTTCTTACTGCTCATTAGATCATCTATCTATGTGGCACGTGTTGTGGGATAAGATAGCAAGCATTTTAACCCCGCCCACAAAATAGTTCGTGCCGTCGACTAGGGCAATCTTAAGGGCCGTATAACAGTTACTTTCAAAAGTATATTTAATAACGGCTAAGTTGTAAGGTTTGAAAAAAATACATATTTATTATTGATTCATGTTCATTATTTGTGAAACATGTTTTATTCGTGTAACTGATAGTTTTGCTTTCAAAAAATAATTAACAACAAGATATTTTTTCGCTACTTTTGGATATTCCTCCAAAACGACTTGGAAGTTTAAAAATAATTTTACACAGAAAAATTGATGGCTAGAATTACCTTATAACTGAAATAGCATAGATAAGTCAAATAATAATTAGCAAACAAAACTGTCCAAAAGGAGGTTCAATATTAACATTCTGGCTCCGAGCGAGTGCACGCCCAGTACTGCGTTAAGATTGGGGAATATGAATACGCCGTGTATACTCCTTAAAGGTAAAAGAACTTTTGTCTAGTTCGGTCCATTGATGGTTGAACTTTATATCTACCTATATACGAGTAGTCCTGGCCGTCATTATAGTTCATTGACAGTCGTTACGGATAGTCAGGGGCTAGAAAATGAAACCAGTTTTGTCAAACCGTATTGTATTACCCAGGTGTATATACTGGTATTCAGTTGGATCTGGTTGGACTAGAACTTAATCATGGTTTGATGATATTAAAGATTACTTATAAATACAAGCATAATGTTATAATGTTTAGCTGTTTCTTATCCTTCATGGCTACACCTTCACTGCCCCCCACTATGTACCGCTCGGTATATAGTTGGAGTTGTTTCCAGTACATTATATTCAATTGATTTGAACTACTAATTTCTTGAGCCGTGGTGGCCCAGTGGTAACGGCCGCGACTTACGTATCGTAGCTCATGGGTTCGAACCCAGGCAGGCGCATTACTTTGTGTTAATTATTTAATCACCACTGCTCTCAAAACGACGAAGGCAAACATCTTGAGGAAACCGGCCGGAGGATGTCCTAGAACCAAAAAATCGAAGACATGTGACATCCGCGATCCCGCATTGGGCCCACGTGGTGGATTATGGCCCATTCTCTTTCTTTCACAGAAAGGAGGCCTGTGTCCCAGCAGTGGGAACATTAGAAAGGCTGATGATGATGATTAATTTGTTTGCATATTGATACAATCAACTGTGAACTTAAAGAAAATAAAATCTTTATTTCAGATTTATAAACAGACCACATCGTCCTTTAAAATTAGTACCCTCAATTGAACACGCACTGAAGTACGTAATCACACAATAACACCGTACTGAACCTGAACACCTACTAAGCCCAAATTCATAACAATTTTCCATTCCAGTACGCGTCCGCAAACCGGATCATTATAACCACTTAAACAAAAGCCGCAATAGGAAGGCAAATAACGCAATAGGTACCCAAAATTTCCTATCTCTATGAGCAGTGGAACGTACACTTTGCGCCGCTGTAAGCTAATTACGCTGACACACTGCTAAAGTGGCACTATATGACATTTAGCTGATTTTGAGTTTTTAATACCTCCACGACCTCCTTTTCGAAGCCATGTGACATCCACCAACCGTGATTAGTTTTTATTTAAAAAAAAGACATCCACCAACCTGCAATTTGCCTGCGTGGTGGGTCACGGTCTCTTCCCTCTCACAGAGAGGAGACCTGTGTCCTGTGTTTCCCAGCAGTGGTCAAATTTAAAGGCTGATGATGAATACCTCCGTAATTGGCAAACAATTGTCTATCGATCTCTTTATAATCGAGACAATCTAAGAATTCCGATGACGTCTTTCATTTTATATGCCGTGATAAATTTGTAAATAAGAAATTGAAAAATCAAATCATAGTCCTAATTAATTATCTACTATGTTACCTATACATACACTACAACAACGAGTATCATTCGTAAACAGTAGTATTTTTATAGCTGTCAAATTTGACTTCTGAGATTGTAGCGACTTATAAATATTTTCTGCTATTCCAGATAAAATATTAACGTACTACATTGCTATGTATACCAATAATGTTTTGATCAAATTAAGTATTTAATTTTAAACTAACAAGGACCAATACGAAAGTACGCAATTAGTTCTATTTTAATCACACTGGAAACTCGCGCATGATTTATAGTTGGAAAACAGCATCGAATTTTATTATATCACGGTTTTTTTGTTCTTCGTCTAATAACTCAAAATATGTTTTTTTCAGATAGTGACACTCTAGCTAAAAGACGGCAGTACGGGAAGCCAGTTCTAGCGCTTTTTCCGCTTTGTTTAATAGTTTTGTAGGTTCGTTCCGGACGGAGCATATTGGAGGAGAAATGTCTATTCGAAAAACATTTTCGGTTAGCACGTTGCCCGAAAATTGGTGCTGATACGTTTTTGTTCTTCTGGTCCCAAGCTAGGAGCTTACGCCGGGGCCCGTAGCAACGTTGGGACTCCTGGATTTTTTCTGAACCTGTACCCCACGAAACCGCGGTTCGCGGCAGTGAAAAGCTAGGGATTTGCTCTTTATTGGGAGGTCTCCTGGTACCTATCTCACAGGTGAAAGTGGGACGACCACAAGATGTATCAATCGGACTTATCATTAATTCGGTAGACTTCTGGGGGTCGATCAATATCGTGCTGTGAGGTTAGGGATAGGAGAATATATATATAATAAAGGACAATGATTGGATTGGGACCACCAACTTGTTCTGATCCGGGCTTTGGCTTCCAGGCAGACACACACGCGTTTCCCACAAAAGCGCCTCACTGCGCGTGAAAATATATTCTAAACCACCCTCGCGGGCGCCTCACAACGCCGATTGCGAACGGCGGGCGTGATTAACAAATACAATGGGTGAAACACATCTCGATTAGATATGTTTCCACAAGAACCCGACTTCCGCATGTTCACGTTACAAATTTTCTCTTTCAACTGGTAAGTGTCAGCTGTCAAAATCGATGACAGCCCACCGACACGGTGTTGCAAGTAAAAATCGGGACGAAACAATGTATAGGTAACGTAGGTCTGTTAAATTGTTGAACAGGATTGGCCTTGAGTTTAAGTTTACGACAATTATATCGATTTCAATAATGTTATGCTTGTAGTCGAAAGGCCAAGCTGAAGTGTATAACGTTTCATCAGCTCATCGTCACCATACACAACCCAACTTACCCATCCCCCACTGCTTAGGATAGGCCAATCTTGTGCCAATCCTCACGCTCCTATGCCAGCCTCATCCAGGTTCTACTCGCGAGGGCAACAATACGGTATGCCCATCTCGCCAACAGAAGAATAATCCTTCTTTTTCCAGTACTTGAACCTCATTCAGTGACCACCTATCATCATGATTCAAGATACAGAGCATGCAAGTTGTTCAATTACATATTTAGATCAGTCATGTTTGGGCTTTGTAGTATACAGATATTTAAATGTCAATGGAATTAAAAATGTCATAGAATACAAGTATAATAAATGTGTATTTGTATAAATTACTAAAATAAAACTAATTGGTAAAATGTCAATTTGAAAAAAAATTACAAGTATAAGCTCCAAAAATTATAATAATAATGTTTATAAAAATAAATTAAACATGAACATGTGACGGTGTTATCATTTGTACACAGATGTATACAGATGCATTCATAGTTTTTATAAGTTGCTACGTATGGTATTACATTTCATCGTATACTTTCCCTTCAAGACTTCAAGATGAAACTTTAATTTCTTCTTTATAAGACGGGCAAAAAAAAAAAAGTAAATCTAGGAGCCACGCAGAAAACAATTTTGTGTATCAATGCGGTTTCGATCTATGTAAACAGAGAATTGCTTCATATGTAATGTTTACAAAATCAGGTTCCAGATTACCAGTATTGATTATAGAAAAACACAAATACAATTATTCCAATCCGAGAATTTAACCCGAGACTGACGTTTGCAAAAAAACTAATGAGAGATTTTCACAGCTTCAATTTGAAAACTTCGGTGAGCGATTAAGTAAATACGATCCGCGACCGACAACAACAAATAGAAAATTCTGCGATTGAAAACACCTATTGTTTTATGATACTGGTCGCAAGACAAACATACTTTTTTTGCCAGATGGAAAGAGTTTACCAGCGGACACTAAGGAAATTTCCAATGACTTCACTACCTTTGATACAAAGTTGGGGTCTTGTGCACCTGTGTTTTCAATATTCTATGACTTATAAGCAAAGCGTGCAGGGTTAAGATAGAGTACCGTATTTTTTATGCTTTGTAGGCTCCCGCTTGATTACTGTCTCACCTTATGGTAAGCGATGATGTGGTCGTCGGTGAATCACGCCTGCCTAGAAAATACCCCTGCCTTGACTTAAAGACCCCTAGATTGTACCTGTCGGTAAACACAGACTTTCACACACGGCAGGGAATTCCACTCCTTAGCTGCACGCATAATAAAAGTGTTCCCAAAACGTTTTGTGCGTATGGGTGGAATGACCACCGATGGCTCATCGCCGTACGTCTGGTAGTCCGATGATAAAACGGGCTAGGTGGATTTAGATCAATACTTCCATCGCACACTCCCCGAAATGTAACCGATAAAAAACCGACTAGCTGGCAACTCGGCGCCGATGTTCAAGGCTCTGATTGGGTTCTAATTTTCCTGGTATTAAAGGCGTTTTTGTTAGATCTCAGCGTTTTCTAGATAAAAGTATAGAATTACAGGATCAATATACTTGAGTGGCCCGGGATAAGTTTGGCACATTCTATGGATTAGAACTTTTACAACAAACCATATTGTAGTATGGTACTTACAGAAACAAAATTAATAATTAAGGATCGTAGCTGGTGGCGTTCTGTAATTTTACGCACCCTCTGAGCAATAGGACAGTGAACAGAATGAGTTTACAGTGTATTATATGTACCTTTAATTCATAGAAGTAGCTGAAATACAATATATCGTTTAAATTAAGTATCAATAAAAATGTCTTATCTATTTAAAGGAAATCCGTAATGATGGAATTTAATTATAGCAAGAAAAACGTTATATAACAACCTATACTACACTTTATGTAGTTAATAAATATACCCTTTAAAACACCCATGTAATGTAACCAAATCCCAAAAACTAATTAGCAATTAGCCACCCTACACATTCCAATTCAGAGTCAGACTAATAACGTGAAATTTACACTCCAGTGCAAAATAAAGTATAAACCGGGGCATTAATCAACGTGTCCGTAGCAAAGTGCGGATGCACTTACCGCCGCTAATGCACGCCGCACCTGCAGTACTGCTAATGCTGTGCCCGTTTTATTGCCCGCTTTTCTTTGCACTTACATTTTTAGTGGGTAGTTTTTTTGCAAGCATTTGTATATGAGTTCCTTTTTTATGTTGACTGTAAAAGTCAGTGTTCTTTTTTTTGTTTCTTCGTTTTTTGACACCTACTGCCGATATTGAAGTAATTTTTCACTTCTTAGTGTTTTTATTTGGTAGTCAGTTGTATTTGTTTGTTAAAAAGTTTTATTTTTAACTTTTTAGTTGTATATCTATAATGAACACAACCGTTGAAATTAGAGTCTACCAGGGTGAACTGTACACATCTGCGTATCTCTTTAGAGTGTATTGGCGTGATGTAATGTTATGAAATGGCGTAAACCATTATTAGTCATGCGATTGCAGCAATCCCGAGAGATTTGCCGTTGTTAATTGAAGAGTCCTCCAAAGTTCTTCATCAGATCTTCACCAAATTAAATGGAATCACACGAGAAGCATCAGCTTGCAAATGAAAAAGTATCATCAAAACATTTAAGAACCTCCTCCTTTTTGAAGTCGGTTAAGAATACTACTCAGTGCCTCGTCGGTCTAGTAGACGCAACTGCTACTGCTATTAAGCATGAAATCCTGAGGCTCTAGAAAAAGCCTATCAGCATTGGCCATACTCGAAATACCAAAATGTAAGTAATTGTTCACGTGACATCACGATAACGCTTGATATTCCCATAAAATTTTGACATTTTTAAATCGCTATTGCGATGCTTCGTCGATAGAACGTAGAATCTCTTTTCTAGAACCTTTTGTTCCGATACCCGGATCAGGGTATTCTAAGTATTCTGTTTTCGGAATTGCGCATTTAAAAAAATGCGAGTCGAACTCGTGGGCCGAGGGTTCCGTAATTTAATTATTTTTATTTTTATATTTCGGCATTTTTCTTTATTTGTGCTGTAAAGACCTTACGTGAACTATCATATAGGTTTTCGACCCAAAACTATAGGGTGCTTCCGGTTGACCTAGTTTGTCATATTTGGTTAAAAGCAAGCTTACAGCACAAGTAAAGGGAAAATGCCGAAAAATAAAAAGTTGAAAGTTAAGTTAAATTTTGGTACTTACAAGTTTTCGCGAAAATCTAAATTTTCCCATATCTTAATATCGTGTTGACTTAGGACCTTGATTTTTATACACCTTATAGGGACTATATACAGTATCTGGTATAAATTTCAACTTGCTAGGTCCACCCGTTGCTGAGAAAATCGGTGGTGACACGGACCGACAGACGGTCAAGAGAGTGATCTTATAAGGGTTCCTTTTTTATTTTTTGAGGCACGGAACCCTACAAAATTTGCTGACCAGCGATATCTTTGATGTTGGCATCCGATGCCGAATGTTGAAGAACGGATGGGAGTGACACCGATGTCAACGCGATTAGAGGTACCAAATAATGCTGAGTTGCTGAAAACGGCCTATATCAATAACAATATGTCGAAAACGAACGAACGAGTGCGACAGCGACCGAACAACGTAACATAATAATTATAACTTAAATAAAACGTACTGAATTTCAACATAACAACATTAATGAAAACTTCAACGTAACAACACCTTACTAAGCCAGTACGCTAGCCGATGTCCAACACCGTTCTCGGCACAACAATGTTGACAGTGGGTGACTATAATGAAACAACGATGCTCATTAATAACGAAAAATAAAAAAAACGCCGATCTTTACTCAGTAGCCACTGTCCAACACATAATAGTTAAACAATCACGTGAATCATATATGATTCATTGGACAGGGATATTGTTAAGTCTTTATTTGTACCAATTACGTCACTTTCTATTTCATGGAACTTAAACGTAGAGAAAATGCGGTTACGCTATAAATACTCCTCTCTAACCTAACCTAACCCTTCGGGGAAAACCGGCGTGATGTTTACGTCATGTAAATTAAATACTGAGAAAAGGGAATGTAAACAGATTGCTACTACAGCTTCTTTTATTCCCTCCCGAGGTGTTTACACTAAGCACTCGGGTTTCTTAGTACAAAGGAAAGTGGAAAGTCGAATTCTCAAAGCTCAAAGATAATGTACTTATGTATGAATTTTATTTTTATCTACAAGAAGATTTTGCGTTTTTCTTACGGTTTTTTTTAATTAATGACGAAACGACTGTACCTACTGTATTTTATTAAGTTTAGACTGTTATTATCTTTGGTCAAGATACTCGTATAATTAGACATCAAACTCCACGCAAGCATAAACTCACGCCCTCTTCCCATGAGGGGATTGGCAGAAACTACAAAAAGCCACCTGCTACACGACCCTTGTTACGTTCGATTTGATTAAGATTAAATATCTTTAATTTTTTCCCTTTTGGTATTAGGATAGCATGAGTCTGGCGAAGGCTTAACCTTATGTTAAATCAGTGGCCTATCTACTAAAAGTGGCCGTTCTCCTCCACATAGAAAGAAGCAACATATCTGTCCAAAGCTACAACTTTGACAAATCCCTGGGCAGTTTAGATTAGGTATAGCTCCCATAAGATTCAATCAAAATTACCATCAAAAACATATCAGAAAACATTTTCGTGGAACACTTGACATCCATATCCCATCAAATTCCCATATACCCATGGCAATAGACAAGACGCAACACCTTAGCAACAGGACAGCGATCTTATCCACATAATCGAACATTTTGGATCTCTAAATGCCTTCGACTAACAATTCTGAGATGAAGTTCTTGAAATCGCATCCCAAATTCCCTGAAGTGGGACCTCGAACTCAATAGACCAATCTTATAAAGCGACTATTTTATCCCTGCAGTTGAAATACTCTTATGTGAATGTAATAAAGGTTAATTTCCCATGTGTGGACGGAAGATAAGTTGGTGTATGGAATTTGGGACATACGGGTTTGAGATTACACAAATGGGAGGCGTGTAGAATTTATTATGATGTGTGCTTTCGAAATTATTCGAGTGTGGTTCTTTTTTGTAGTGGATGGTGTATTTTCATGGATGGAATACTTGTAAGTACTTACTGCGTACCACTTATCGTCCCTCGTCCCACGTAAGATCCTTTAAGCATTTCTAAAAAAAAACTATTATTTTTGCAATTTTGGAAAAATAATTATTTTCTTTTTATTTCGTTTTAAATGTCATTTTGTTTTGTAATACAAAGTGGCATTTACTGTGAAATTTGCACTGTGTCCTCTGCATCTGCCATTAAGTTAACAAAAGTTATAACAAAATACGGTACTCGAAGGAAACACGATAGAACGGTTTACAGAACGGTATATCAATACCTATGTAGTGGTCTCATAAAGCTCGATGTTTCATATGAGCTCAAGGACATTTCCATTGCTCGCAGAACAGATAGCCGAAGTAGCTGAAAGGTTCTGGTGTACGCAGGCACTGGAAGACGCTGTGTTGGAAGGCTCCCACGAGGTCGACTGATGTCCTGGCAAGGACTGCAGGAGTCTGCTGGATACGACATGCGTAGGGCCAGTCAATATGACAATGCTATGGGGAAGACCGTAGGGCTTATAGCATCAGGAGACGTTTTTTCTGTTGAAAAGATGATGATGATATATCTTTAACAACGTCTTTCTCAACAAACGCACAAGAAACACTTTCGACCCACGTTCCCGTGTGTCGCTCCACTAAACTAGTTGTGAAGTACAGAAGACTCAAAGTTGTAGCCTGTGCCTGTCGGTTATGCCGCCAATAATTTACACCGTTTTCACTTCCCTAGCTTCCGCTTTATATGAGCGGACATGTGTGATCACAGCTTTAGGTTTCCAACAGTAAGTAGACTGTTCTTTAAGTTATCTATTTTGATTTAGTGATCGTCAGCACGACTGATGACTGTGTGGTCCTGAGCCTGTAAGCAGGCAAGTGTTTTTGGGTTTTCTATCGTGAGTTTTAAAGATATACCATGTGCTTGTCGGTTGTATAAGCAAGTGGATGGATCTTTAAGTTCCCTTTTGTTTTACAATACCTCCTCCTAAGTCCTAATTCCTTCGTTGGACCTGTAGTGACGGCTAAGAGGAATAGATGGTACTTTTGACTCTCTCTTGTATGTATACCTTCTTGTAACCTCTGACTGCCTGGTACTTCAAGTGGTTGTAACTGTGACTACTGAACGGGTGTCCTGGATCCGTGACCACAGTGTTATCGGGCTTTTCTATCAAGAAGTTTTCAGTAACACCATTAGGTCTAGTTTCTGTCCAGTAGATGACATGGACAAGCCTATCTTACTAATATATACTATCTTCCTTCTTACTAATATTATAAATGCGAAAGTTTGGATGGATGTGTGTATGTTTGTTACTCAATCACGCTAAAAAAGCAGAACGGATCTGAGTGAAGTTTGGCACAGAGATAGGTTATAGTCTGGCATAGCATATAGGCTACTTTTAATCCCGGTATAATGTTCCCTTGGGATAAGAAAACAATTTTCACGCGGGCGAAGCCGCGAGCTGAAGCTACTAGCTGATAAAATTAACCGTTCGAAGAGTACAGGTAAGATCATACGCTCAAGTTTCCATGTATTGGCATACAGAACCCTAGGGGTATAGCCTCGCCTTTTGCCCAACTACATTTCACATCGACTTTCAGTCCAACCGGGAACGCGGCTGAATATCAGATTTCAATGAAGAGCGAGTACTTTCCGACCTGCAACGCAATGGGGACTACCGCGTTTGAATTTTCCGCTAGGGGCGCTGGTATAGACTGAGGTCTTTGAAATGTCAAATTACATACATTTTTGGCTTTTAGCGCGAGTTTCTTTAGATATTTATTATTGTTGTGAATATTTTCTAAATATGATCGATTAAGATAGGTACGCGATTTACCAACCACTGCTATAATAGAGTTTTATGTTTCGGAAAATGTTATAATCCTCTTTTTAAAAAAAAAGGGGCTGCGCGAAACTGCGGCACACTCGATTTTATATTTAAACGCACTTTTCTGGCATTAGAAATGAATTTTAATTCAAACTTTGTTTCCGCGAGCGTTATAAAAACGTTTAGTTAAGATCCATTTATTTGCCCAAACATGTGTATACATACAACAAATCATTACACTTGCATTCAGGATGGTATAAAAAACAGATGTTCAGCCATGTTTGCCAGGCCAAAGGGCCTGCAAAAATTATGACAAAAAAATGACTCCAATGAATTTAAAAATAAAATAATTTCAAATGTCAACAGTAAAAAAGAACCTTTTTTTGAACTCTATAACAGCTTTATTTATGGACCTTGGTCAATAGTGGCGCCAACTGGTGAACAATAAAAAGTAAGCCCCCATTACGTCATAGGACGAATATGTTCAATTTGTTCAGCTAGACTGGATTGCGAACGTTCCAGAATATATTCTACCTACAACAACTGTCAAAGTTTTGACAACTAGGACCAACAAGTTAGTAAACTTTAAGACAGGGGATTTCAGAGACTGAAACGTTTGTAACCCCGAAACCACTAACACAAACCACAAGACATGGTATTTAAGCACCTAATCCTTTACGGTCAGAGGGTCACTGTATGTGCTTATCACCAAACAGATTTGCAGGCCGTGAAAGGTCTGCAACATAACATATCAAAATCAAATAGTTTTAATAGTTTATTTCAAATAAACCTTAAAGGTACTTATGATTTGTCAAACAAAAAAATAATAACATGAACCTAGTTGCACATTCGCAAGCATCAGCAGTTGTTTATGGAGGAGTGAAAGAATGTGCAAGAAACTCCACGGATACTTTTTTCCATCAATAAATTTCAATTACAAGTACTTAGTTACATCATTCTTGTTAGAAAATTACACATAAATGTGAGAACGATTTAAAAAGATGTGCAAGCGGATAAATAAAATAAACAGCCTCAACATCCAATAATAAATTAAAAACAGGCCGAGGCAAGCAAGTTATGACCCATCCCAACTGAAGGCGCCCGTTCACGAACATGACGCATGGATTAGCACTGCTCAGCTCAACCGTCATAAAGGATACCGAATGATCAAACACATGTGCCACCATCAGAGAGACATTAGAAAGAGAATGACAGACTTAACTGCCAGGGCACACACAAGTCAACTAACGATACATAGGTACAGTGAATGGTAGATTTACAGTCGGAACATAGTACTTACACATGTGCTGTGCAGTTATGTAATACAAAAAGAAATTGAGTTTATACAATACAAATATATTCATACAGTCTTCAGCAGGTTGAACATAACTTTTTAAAAAATAACATCACGCCGCATGTATTCTCTGAAACGTTATGCAGAGGTGCATCTAAAATACATACATCTGCATTTCACCAGATATGTTTAAGTTCCATGTCATAGGGGACGAGCTTATTGCCATTAACCGGACATCAGTGCAGAACCCGGGCGTCCAACTGAGAAATTTCAGATAGAAATAATCAGTAACACTTTGCTAAGCCCAGTAAAAGCGCTAGCTCTAGACCAAAGAACCAGTCCGTCAAGGGTCTGCTTTCCTCCTATAATGGATCACCAGTAATCATTTATTCATACTTCCAATCTTATCTGAAAAGGTTTTCGAATAAAAACCTCTTAAGACTGTTAAGATCAAAAGTCAATTACCAACAAAGACGTCAAACCACAGAATCATCAAAAAAGGGGATATATCGCAGAATTCAGCAGTTTTATTGCGAAGGGCAAGAAATAAATCAAGAAGCCGAGATCGCCTGTCGAAGCCCTTCAGCGGGTAGCGAGGGAACAATCTGGATCGGATTTGGCTTACAATACACGTATACGAGCCACGACACTTGCGTCCGGATAAAGGATATATATCTGAATATGCGTTGATGTGATCTGGTTTGCGGTTTTCGGAATAAAATGTGATGAAGTGGACGTTTGTGATTTGTGATTATTGCTGATGACAAGTATATACAGTAGTATTAAAGTTATTTTAAAGTCAAAAGAACTTGTTTTTTTAAAGTAAATAACAAAATCACGAGTGGTGACCGCGTACTGGTAGACGCTGCGTTGGAAGGCCTCCCACTGTGTGATCTTTGAGCCGATGACGGCGGTTAAGTTTGCGGGAATCCGCTGAATGCGACATGGTGGCACCTGGTAGAGGCTTTTGTTCAGCACAAAGTCTCTGTATCCCACAAAGACAAAGACAAAGACAAAGATATTTTATTTCAACTAGGCCACAAAGCGGCACTTTTGAACGTTAGTTACATTAAAATTTACAAGGAATAAAAATTGATTCTACCGTGCATTCGGAAAGTAGCTTGTTATGGAGAAGAACGCACAAGAAACTCCATACTTACTCTTTTAAAAAAAATATATGTTTTTTTTTTTCAGTATCCTCAATTCCAATCACGAGCTACCCGAACGCGAGAATACTGACAATCCCATATCTATCATAGACTCGGGCATCAAACCAACCAGGATCGCAGCACACGCCAAGCTCCAGGCAATAATACGAATTGGAAAACTACAACAATGCGTACTGCTGTTATAAACGCATTCGACCACAAAGCGGGTACCCATCCCACCGATGACATTGATAACACGCGACACATACATAGCAGAGCCCCTCGTGCCGTCACATCGAGTAAAACTAGTATCTAAATGGCATATCGCGAGGCCGAGCGACTGCGCTCACAAAGCGGAGTTTCAAGTTCGTAATGACATTACAAACTTCGCGACTATGACGCTGGCTGTGCAAGTGTAGGACGGCAGTGCATTGGTAGCATGCAATTTTAATCCCCGGCAGAAAAAGAGTGATGTTATAAGTTGGCATCATAGCTCCCAAACGTATGAACCGATTTTGATCTATTACTCCTTAAGCTCATTTGTAAGTTTCACTAGTAGGTAGGTCTTAGTATGGCATACCAAATAAATCTTTAACAGTTTTATTGATGTTCAGTCCTCTTTACACATTAAACATAAATAGAAACTTTCCGATTAAGGCTACATCATCATTAGTTAATGAAATTAGTTTTCCCTTTATGTTCATAGACAGCCTCCAGGGGTTTCCGTGTAGCGGTCATACGTTTCTGCTTCTACGAAATTCGCAAAACAATTACAAAACAGCCATCATACAGTTATAGATTAGTAGTTTAACAATGCAAATAATTTTATTTTGAAAATAAACATTTAGTTGTTTTTTCATGATACCCAGACTCCCGAAGATCGGTTTATAAACTTTCGCGCGCTCGTTATCATCCTAAATCATCATCCATTTCGCCACAAATTTGCAAAAGTGCTTATTCCTACGCGAACTAGCTTCTTACTTCTCATCACAGCATCTATCTCTTTCGCACGTGTTGTCGGATGAGATATAGCATGCATTTTAACCGGGCCCGTATTGTAACGTGTCAAATCTATCATGATTCCGCTGTTAAAAAGGGATAGTATTCTTGGTCGTGTATGGTTCTGACTCCCTCTCACTGTGGAACCATGATATTTTTGTCACGTACGTAAAGCCTCTGAGCAGAAGTACTGTGTGAAGGTTCTTATCCTTAGGATTTATTTTTATTAGTATTTTTTTATCTTGATCTGGCATCAAAATACAGGCTTAAGTAATTATTTAAGTTAAGTGATATGTTACATGTAGTTTTATTTAATGATATGGTAAACCTGGAAGTGTGTAGTATATAGATATATATATAATTATAATTGAAATAATATTAAAATTTTAATATTAATGTAATGTAAATTGAAAATTTATGTAAGAATTTCATTTAATTGGAAATTGATTTTGCATGCCGTTAATATGGTGAGACATGTAGCATTATGCAATATTTTGAACACCTTTGTAAACACCATGTTTCTGGCAAATAAATATTCTATTCTATTCTTTTAGTATTACTAACCATCTAAGAATACTGCTGCAATATTACTACCCGCTACAGCGAATAACTTGTACCAATCCGAAAAGTGACACCCGGGGCTGTACCTACTTCTCAGAAAACTATTTAACTAAAAGGTACACTGTTTGAAAACATTTCCTTAAAGGAATTATTAAGTACTTAACTCCAGAGTATGAGCGAAATTCTTGGCGGACATTATACCCTGGTAACAATAAATTTTACGTTGAAGTTTCATTAGCTTTCTTGCTCTGGGCAATTTTTATTTCACGCTTACTTTGAAGGAAGTTTTTGTCGTTGTTGATCAACGTTTTAAGCTTAGGGAAGCCTGATTACTGTGCCGGGATAATCTTAGATTAAGTTATCGAATCGGCAGTGGATTTCACAAGAGAGGGATTTCGGTTTTCGTTGACGGCTTCGAACTGTGGATTAAAAACCAAAATTTTACTGTTGCAGGATCTAAATAGTTCCAAGGCTCATCATTACTCATCTTCTTGCTCTTGTCTCATGTTACTTAGGGTTGGCACAACACTTTTTCTTCTTACATATCGGCCTGTGAATTGTCACGCCATCACTGATTCCGTTTTCTTTCATATCTCTCCTCAATTAGCCCGAAATAGTACAAGTCTACTTTCCTTATATTGTAATACCGTTCCAAAAATAATCAAACAATTCTTAAGGCTTTACTCATAGAATCTTAAGTCGTATACCTTATATAACTGATCCTGATCTTTCACAGTAATAATGGGTCCCATTAAACGGTTGTAAAGACGCAAGCTCTTGTTAACGGGTATGGTTTGCGGTTACTGTTTAAGGGCAAGACAAACGGCAGACTTTTTGAGCTATTGAGTCTGTCGCGTACTAAATGTTTTCGAGTTAGACACCTATTGGTTCTCGGTTATCTCACTCGAAGAAAAGTGTGATGTCTCAGAGTGAGACACACTCATTTTGGGGCATCACACTTTTACAACACACTATGCATGTTATTTCTTAGTCCTATCGCTTCATTTTTTACACGCGTTAATCTTTCGCAATTTATGCTGTACACACTGAGCTGCATAATCATATAGTATTTAGACACAATATTGCAGAATGCGCCACTCCTGGTATATTTCTCGGGAAATAAGCATATCTAGTAGAACAAAAATTCCTTGACTCTTGACAGAAATTTCGCATTAAACGCTAATTTGATGTTGGATTTGAGACCTCTAGAATGCGCCAACATAATTTGATGCAGACTTCTTGAGTATCTTACAAGAATCCGATCGTCTGTTTTTACCTTTACCTCCGTATTCATTATTACGTGTATAGGTAAGAACGATACTGTGTTCTTATGTTTATGTTGCAGCTCATTAAGGCATAAAGCAAGCGTCAATATTTTGTAACGTTTCTCCTGACGCGGATTAGTCGCGTCTTGAAAGCGTAACATGTGCATAAAAGATCAGATTATATTACCAAGTTTATGTTTAAAAGGCTTTCAGAAGCGATTATAAATAAGAACAGAACAAGCACCTTAATAGAAAATATTCTCTTGTATATTTGAGATAGCTAGTGAGATTCAGTGAGAAAAGTCAATAAAATATAATTAAATCAATCCTAACTTTTGGTTAACTTTATTTAGGGGTTATTCGGGCGTTAGAGCCTCATGAATAACAAATAGACCATGATGCCTTTGAAATTACTCGGGTACGGCTTCGGCAGAAATAGACAAAAAGATCTCTCAAAAAATTTATACATTTTTAACATGGCATTATGTGACTGCCATTCTCATCTCTGGGACGGATCTGCTAAGTACCAGCTTGATGCACTAGAGTCGATCGAAAAGCGGGCCAAGAGACTCATCAGCAATGTGGCACTGGTCAAGTGTGGTTACTTTTCGAGGAGTGTGCGTTGGAATTGCACGATCTAATTCCTCCCAGCCCGTTCCATCATCGGACTACCAGACTACGCCGATGCGTCATCGGTACATGGTGGATGTCCCACCCATACGCACAAAACGTTTTGGGGACACTTTTATTATGCGTTCCGCTAAGGAGTGTTCCCTGCCGGAGTCTGTGTTTCCCGATAGCTACAATCTAGGGGTCTTTAAGTCAAGAGTGGTTTAGGTCAATAGCTTCTAGGCAAGCGTGCTTCACCGTCGACCACATCATCGCTTACCATCAGGTGAGATAGTGGTCAAGCGCCAGCCTATAGACGATAAAAAAAAAACTATTTTCTGTTAACCTTGTAGACGGTTTTTGTGTTGTATCTTTCTTATGAATTGTGTTACTAAATATATTATTTCTACTATACTATTATGCCTTTGCTTTAAATTACTTTTCTCAATAAGAGTTACGGGTCCAGCACGTTTCCACTGCGTCAAAACATCGGCAATGTTTCTAAAATAAAAACATACCCCGTGTATGTTCGTCTAACTGGCCCAATCTGCATAAGAGTAACCTACTTTACACTTAGATATAGCTCTAAACTTTAGACCATGATTTGCAGTACCTTTTAAGTAAAGTAAGATGCACTTTGCTGCCTGCCAAAGTAGTTCTTTTGGGGCCGTGACATACTGTGCTCCCCTGGCGTATGCTTCCCTGGTACAAACATATTTGACAAAACAGAGCTGGGAGAGTACAACAGAATCAATGTATGAGCTAAAGGCGCAGATAATAGCTGATTTTAAAATGTGAATCACGTCTACACGGCTGGTTGTAATTTTTTGGAAAAAAACATATGTTGCATCAGACCATTTTTTTATAATGGTATTTAGGAACATTTTGAGTTTTATTGTTATTACATAGTGTTATTAATTTGTAAATTTTGTCCAACACGGACAAAAAAACGACAATCGCGCCACAACCAAAGGGCGTATTTTAATGAAATTTAATGTTCGCTATCTCAAAGACAATTTAATTTTCTACATTTTGATCTAAGGCTTTTTTAAGTCATAGGATAATAAGGAAAGTACAAAAACCTACAAAATTTTGGGTCGCGCGGCTGTGTAACGAGTGCGTGTTTTGTTTCCTCAAGGTCGTTGCTGACTGTTGTCTGTAAAAACAAGTACAAAAAGAGGCACCTTGCTACTTCCCTGCCTCTCTTAAAATGTGCGACTGATAATGACAGGGTCGCAAACAGTTGATCACCTCGCGAGACAAGTCAAACGGAAGCCTGACTTATGGTTCCCTGGTACTTTCCGCTGGCTCGTACTCTTTGTTGGCAGCTCATTAGTTTATCGCGGGAGTGTCAACGACGCTATATCGCGCCGGCCCTGTTTGTTTTGTCACGACTTAGAGGAACGTTTTACTGAGTGAAATAAAGGTTCTTTACTGAATGTTTTAAAGTTAGGTGACAGACCTAGCGTTAATTATTTTATTGATTCAAGTTCATCGTCTTTCTATTTTTGATAAACAAATCACCAGTTGAACATTAAAAAGAAGTCAGTATATATTTTTATGGGCTAAAAGTTAAATGAAACGGTCCATCAGGCAAGAGGACAAAAGGCAGACCAGCAGATAGATGGCTCAATGTTATACAGCAAACTACATAAAAGGAATGGATGGAAAAAGCGAAGGATATAATCGTATGGAGAGAAAGGAGATCTTAGTATTAAGAAAAAGCTTCTTAATTTGATTAAAGTTTTTTTTTACATATTATTTAAGGCTTTAGCCGGTTTCTAACCTCAGTATTTTGAGTTAAGAACGGATCAAACTCTTTTATAACAAAAACATTTGACAAGTTTTATATCAGACTAGAGGACGCCTCGCGGTTTCACCCGCGTAGTTCCCGTTCCCGTGGGAATACAGGGATAATAAGTAGCCTATGTCACCCGGGGATAGAGTAGCTTCCCAACGGTGAAAGAATTTTTGAAATCGGTCCAGTAGTTTTGAAGCCTATTCGGTACAAACAAACAAACAAACAAAAAAATCTTTCCTCTTTATAATATTGGTATAGACTAAAATAAAGCTTGATAAATACTCAACCCAAAACTCTTAATTCTGAAATGTGAGGTTCAACTTTCTCACAGAACTCATTGACGAATGTATAAGATTAAGATCAACGATCCATGTACCAGTACAAACAAGACATCAACCGTTCAAACCGTGAAAGAAACATGCGAATTCATTATTAAACCGCAAAAAGCTCGCGCAGTGAAACCGTACATTATTTACTCAATAAATCATTTCGCTTTGTGGGCCTTTCATGTGTTCACGTTCTAAGCCGTGGTTCTAATTCACATACCGCCTCTATAAATTAATACAGATGCTAAAACCATTAATATACGTCACCGACTTCAATCACATAACGAAGGTAAATCTCATTTTTAATTACATCTTGCAAAGCTTTGATTTTGTGCAACTTAATTACTTTTACATTAAATTTTCATTAATTTGCTTTTGGTTAGGGGTTTTGTGTTTTAATTGGTTTGATGTTATGACTTCCTGCTATCTGCCACATATTTTTTTTCCTTTTTTATATACTCATGCATACTTCACTACCACGGGGAGATAGTGCAGTTATGTGGGTCTCCAACCCACTAAAACTCCACGATGCCCGTCTAAGGACCCCCCTCTGCGGAGTACCTCCCATCACCGGCGCACCAGAACACATTGCGCGCCAGACAAGCCTGTGTATGGGACCCTTGGTCCCCTTGTGACGGATCAAGGTCAAAGCCCCCGCCACCTACCATTTATCGGTCGCAAGTGATAGGGAGAGCGGCCATCGTTATACCGACACTCCTCCTCCTCTGCGACTCCACCGCGTCCGCCATCAGACGGTAGCGAACCCGGCCAGGCCACGGAAAGTAGGGAGAGCGGCGCATACGACATCGCGGCCCGCCTCAGTTGCGATATCGCCCAAGTGGCACCGCAACCTCTATGTTGGCCTCTACGTCGTCGGCTTATCGGCAAAAGACCAGACGCGTGGCCCCTCTTCGGTTCCTTTTCGCTTCACCGTGGGTGACCAAGCCACGGCTACTGAGCCTCGATAATTTGGGAACCCACCGAGGCGGATCTGTCACTCCAAGTATTTGGCTTCCTAACCAGATTCAGGTGAACACCAGTACTATACTTGGTGCGGCTGCCTATCTTAACTCTACAACCCAGTAGCTCAGTAACACGAGACCTATTAACAAGACTGGTGTAAAATGTTGTGGCTTTTGGCCAAACTTATAACTTTTTATTGTTAACAAAATAACTAACAAAATATGTAACAAAATTACGTTTTATTTTTTATTGTCGAGGCTTGCGCTTGACCACTATCTCACCTGCTGGTTAGCGATGATGTGGTCGAAGATGAAACACGCTTGCCTAGAAATAACCTATACACTCTTGACTTAAAGACTCCTAGATTGTAGCTGTCGGGAATCAGACTCCGGCAGGGAATTCCACTGACAAAGATCGCAAAAAGTATCTTCGAATGGGTAAAAACTTATAGTAGTTTATGAAACTGTTGCATAATGAGGGGTATTAAAACATGAGAAAACACACTCATGTGTTAATACCTAGTTATGTGCAGTTTCATACACTACTTTATCTACACTCATAAATTGGGATTGAACCTACTAAATACCTCTTTTTGCATTTTCCATGCCATAAAATCGTGATAGCATTTGTCATATACTTTTCTCGACTTTGCTGGTAATAAATGAAGAGTAATTTCCTTCGCCGCATCTAAAATATCGGGCGGAGTCAAATTTTCTTCACATTCACTGATATCAGACATTTCACACACAATAATTTAAATAACTCATGAAATTCAGTACAGCAAAACTTGCAAAACGTATGAATGGCGCCAAAACCCAGCACATCAGCGCATTAACCGCGCATGCGCTAAGGCTTAGCACGCACTGCGATCTTTATTCGCTCGATTTTTTTCCGCCTATTCTGCGACCTATGTAATTGTATGAAGTTGTTCGCATCGGTAACGAAATCGTGCGGAAATAATTCTGCAAGAAATCCGTGTTTTGACACAGAATCCACCGCACCACGGCGCGAATTTTATTCGCCCGAATATTTTGAGCTCTATGAACAGGTAGAAGGAAACAAAATTCGCGCGAATAAAAATCACAGTGCGTGCTATGTCTAAAGCGGGCATTGTCATAGACAATTTAAAATTGGAATCAAATCTTTTTATAATAGGTACTATAAAATGGCATTACAAAAAAAATATTGATGGAAACTCCTTAGTGATTAACTTCTTGGATTTGTCCTGTATCGTAATAGAAAAATAGTAGTTTATGAAACTGTTGCATAATGAGAGGTATTAAAACATGAGTGTGTGTTTAAAAACCGAGCCGTAGGCGAGGTTTTTAATAGTTTTCACACGAATGTTTTAATACCTAGTTATGTGCAGTTTCATACACTACTTTATCTACACTCATAAATTGGGATTGAACCTACTAAATACCTCTTTTTGCATTTTCCATGCCATACAATCGTGATAGCATTTGTCATATACTTTTCTCGACTTTGCTGGTAATAATTTAAGAGTAATTGCCTTCGCCGCATCTAAAATATCGGGCAGAGTAAAATTTTCTTCACATTCACTGATATCAGACATTTTTAAACAATAATTTAAATAACTCATAAAATTCAGTACAGCAAAACTTGCAAAACGTATGAATGGCGCCAAAACCGAGCACACCACCGCATTAACCGCGCATGCGCTAAGCCATAGCACGCACTGAGATCTTTATTCGCGCGATTTTTTCCGCCCATTCTGTGACCTTTGGAATTGTATGAAGTTGTTCGCATTGCGGTAAAGAAATCGTGCGTAAAAAATACCACAAGAAATCCGTGTTTTGCCACAGAATCCACCGCACCACGGCGCGAATTTTATTCGCCCGAATATTTTGAGCTCTATGAACAGCTAGAAGGAAACAAAATTCGCGCGAATAAAAATCGCAGTGTGTGCTATGTCTAAAGCGGGCATTGTCATAGACAATTTAAAATTGGAATCAAATCTTTTTATAATAGGTACTATAAAATGGCATCACAAAAAAAATATTGATGGAAACTCCTTAGTGATTAACTTCTTGAATTTGTCCTGTATCGTAATAGAAAAAAAATTGTTTTATAGCATTATTTTGTTAGAGAAATAGTGTTATAATAAGATTCTATTTTTAAATTTCGGTATTGTGTTTATAAAGTATGCCAATATAAACTCGTTTTGAATTTTATAATTCGAATATTACGATATGAGAGTAGATAAAAAGTTTTATAACATTATTTTGTTAGAGAAATAGTGTTATAATAAGATTCTATTTTTAAATTTCGGTATTGTGTTTATAAAGTATGCCAATCACTGACCTCTATCATACTAGTACGCTGGACTACATATTATCGATGACAAAATGAAGACATTTGATTTTCGCCATTTTGGCGCTGATAGCAACGTGACTTAACGTGAGAGTACATGGAACTAATATTAGAGATGGGACACAGCTTTCGTTAAAAAAATACTTTTATGGGCTTTATCGATCGTGAGAATAATTAAATACGTAAGAGAAAAAACATACCAGTTATTTTTATTATGATTCATTTTAAGTAATAGAATAATTGGTGTAAAGGTTAACTGAAAATATTTTAATTCAGATTTCAAGCTATAAACTAGTGGTGCTAGTAAAGTTATAGCGCATTACTGTCAGATCAGTGAGATTTAAATATGGGGATAGGCTAACAACTTATCCTTAAAACTAGTATATTTGAGCAAGTATCTCCTCGCTCAAGTACACTAGTTAGATTAATACTTACAATCGTGCAGATTCACTCGGTTGGCGCTCATCGGATTCGTGAAGGGAACATCATTTACACAATAATAATAATAAATGAGATGGATAATAATTTACAACGGTCGTATTTCTCGCTCTCATCGCTGAGATCCTGTCTCTGTAGTGTTAAAGTGCAAATAATAGTGACATCGCATTCCAGCAAGGTGAAGACTTATATCAGTTTTTAACTCTGTTTCAGATGCAGATAATAAATTGTTTGTCTTCAAAACATTTGTTAATAAAATTATAATTATCATGATATTATTCCAGAATTAATTCTAGGCTCAGGAACATTGAGTTAAATGTACTACGAGAAAGAAGAATAGAAGCTATTTCAAACAAAAGATTGCGCGTAGGTAATTCGGTGACAGCGAGGTAAGCATGGGGGAGGGGAGGGGGGGGTTATGTTCTCACAGATAGACAATCAATGCGCGCAGATGAACTTTTTCTTACTCTTTGAAATTTACACAAACATGGCCGCCCTCCCGCCTCCGCGGTGACGCAACGTCACGAGATACAATAAATTGATAATTTGTAATTAATGTTCGCGACGGGGCATCACAAACAATAGTAGTATAGTTTGTTGTAGATATAAAATGTTATGAACAAACATACGTCTGCTTACCCCAGCGCGCTAGCTCGTACTAAACAGTTTTAGACGAGAATTTTTCTTTTATAGTTTTTTCAAACATAAAATTTCGACCACTTTTTGAGGCACTAAACATTATGTTTTAGTGTATATGAGTATGTATTAAGTAAATATGGGGTCTAAAGAGTAAATGAGAATCGTTACATACATACTAAATGCGGTAGTTACGGAAAGAAAGCAAAATCAAAACAAGTCAAATTCCGTAAACACGACCGGCCGCCATGACCGTTTAGTTCGAAATGAGCAGTCAGATGGCGGTACATGATATATATAGTCCGGCGCGTAAGCAGGCAAATTTGGTATTTTAGAATAGCTTTTTGAGGGCTTTATAATAGCCTATAGTACCTAAAATACGGTTATCTAGTATAATTAGAATTAATATACTTTAGATAAAATGTGTAAGTAGTATTTTAAGCAAATAAAAAATATTTGTTTACTTATTTTGGACCCCCCGAAAATGGCCGGGTCGCAAGTATCGATAGGTGCGCTCTGCCCACCTACCAATCGTATTATTTATCTTACACATTTATTTTGTTAGGAAACACCATCTAGGTGTTCTAGATAGTATACCTTGGTGCTATGACTGAAAAACTGTACATAATAACAGTACATAGCCAGGTTTAAAACAGTTTCACTCTGAGATGGTAAATACATGCATTTTTGCTCAAGTAAGTAAATAGAATTTTGGTTATAAGCGTTTTAGCGCTTCTAGGTGACCTGGAACTGTGTCCAGGCCCTATATATAGATGGCATCTGTGTAATTCTAGTACGTAGATCTTACTTACTTGAAATAATGTGTCTGTATGTGCCAGCATGGACGTTTCTGCGCGTCTGCCAGAGGGCCCACTACCTTCAGACACACTTGGTGCCTGAAGGATTATTGATATGCTATCGGAAGCATTACCTTTGGGGACCCTCGGGCACACGCCTGGACTCAGTCACAACACATAGCTAATATATAGCTACACATACACACACAGAGGCGTTAAAGCCGTGGAACAACACGATATTTGCTATTTCGGCCGCTTCCCGGCAACAGAAGTCTCAGAAGGGCTGGTGGTACACCTATCAGGGTACCACCATTCGATAGCCCAATTCTCCAGCTTCCCAACCACATTTTTGGAAAGAGTCTAGCTCTGGTGGTTAGGGAACTAACCGACTTAATATAGTAAGAGGTTCCATGGTTTTCTCACATCGTCGACCACATCAGAGTGAATACTGGATCGAGGGTTGGAGCTGTATCCACCGGACTTCCACCATGGGGTAGCCCATCGCAAGGGCTATCCGATGACGGTTGGTGAATGCGGATCCGCCCACCAGCTCGAGTACAAACTCGCTAAATATGCCGAAAACAGGCACAGAAGCTATGTTTTCGCACTTTCACGTGGCTGTGCCCATGAAGGTGACAGATGAAGCTGTGGAACTGTCACAGATCGATGGTCCAGGAGTAGGGCTACAAGTCCCTCGCTGGTACCCTGGCACTAAAGTGCACCATTGTATTGTAAAGTAGCATATAAAGCTACAAACTGACAGAACTTCCCCTTATTAGGCGTTCTCCACGCAAGGGCTCCGTGAAGGTAGCAGATATGGACCTGGACCAAGGTCCGGAGGGAAGGTCTTCTCGAGACCTATCCAGAGACACAAGTCTCATCAAAATCGGTTCAGTAGAAGGGGGGTTTCTGTTGGTTTTCAGCGACTAGCCATAAGGTATTAATTTCATAATTAAAGTTTATGCGCGGTCGTTGTTTCGAGGTCCTCGTTACGGTCAAGTGTGGTAGTAGGATAGTGCGCTGAGACACCGTCCTAATCGTAGCCATTATTTTCAAATATTAAATCCACGTCACTTTGCGTAACGGAGACCATGAAGAGACGTCGCTTTTGGACATGAAAACCTGAGTCTTTTTCTGAACTGGACATCACGCCTTCCCCTCAACATCCTTGGCAGCCTTCCAACCACTGCAGGGTCGGTATTTGCTCGAAGACAAATGAACAATAGGTGCAAGGGGCGTCAACGCGTTCGAGCTGAAGCCTTACAACCTTCAGTCAGCCTGGGGCCTTGAACGATCACGTCCGTCCCGCACAATTAAATTAAGCGTGTTTTCAACTTACTGTTGAAAACTCATTCCTTGACTTTTATTTATATTTCTCGAGTTGTTTGAACAGTATCTCAATACACACGAAGGCATTTTATAAGAAACAAAACTAAGTACTCAAACGTGTCACGTTGCAGCGAGCGCTTGCCACAGACTAAGTGAGTTGGGGTACGCGCGCTCTAACGCGTGTTACAAACAATTGAGTTGAGGAGTCTCCTCTAGTACGTAGTATATTTAACTCAATGCTCAGTAACGTGGTGATTGGTACAAGAGTGAGGCCTCTGCTCAGCGGTTGGCGAAGTCAGGCTGTGGATGAACATGATGATGATTCCAGAATTTAGTATTACACATTGCTTTTGAACATATTATTACTGATTATTAGGCATTCATATAACATTCATCACCAATGCCAATATGAGACTATGAGAAGTCAATACAGTAGATGATTGATACGCCTTGCCAAGTCTACTATTTTTATATTAGTGTAATTTAAAAATATCACTAATACTGATATATTAGTTACAATATTATAATATTTCCAGGCGAATATATTAGTATTACCTAATTTTGAGAAATATCGGTATTAACCTATCTCTAAATGTGTCAATTTTAGTTCCTAATACGCTCGAGCGGGGCGCTTTGAATCAGCACAAAAATCAACTGTCATTTCGTATAGTATGTTTAGTCCAGCGTACTTGTATGATAGAGGTCAGTGATGCCAATATAAACTCGTTTTGAATTTTATAATTCGAATATTACGATATGAGAGTAGATAAAAAGTATTATGAAATGTCACTGTACCGACATCTAAACTTTATGCTTTTTACACGCTTCGATCGACAATATATTGAACACGTAATCATGACACGATATCTTGCGAAATCACCTCGATTCAAAAAGAAAAAACGCCCATAAATTTAGAACGACTGAGCCAATTTTCATTAAACATAGCTAACGAAATCAAAGTCGATTCATCCGTTTAGGAGCTACAATGCCACAGACAGATACACAAATATACAAACCCACAGGCACACACATCAAACTTAGAACACCACTCTTTTTGCGTCGCAGTTTAATAAATTTATACAAAGAAAACAAATCACCTTATCCTTATCCTCTCGAAATGTCAAAATACATTTGAAGAATCGTTTCCCCAACAAATAATCTATGTACCTACTCCCCAAGAAAAACTAAAAACAACAAACGATGACAAAGCTTAGAAAAACGTTAAAAATGCGCAACAAGCCATGACACGTTTAGACACAATTAAGGGGCGCAATAAAAGAGACAAAACAGGACTCGGACAAATTGTTATGTTTTAAAAGGAAGAAAAAGATGACGAGAGGGGGTGAGGGGCAAAGAGGGTGCTAATTAATCTGGCCAAGTTCCCCGCGGCAGTTACAGGTGGCCCTATTACGACTCAATTTACCTTGAGAGACGCCGGGGGACTTAATAGAAGGACATACACGGATCGTATTGGTGAATGTTCTTCAGAAAGGCCAGTTTCGTAGTACTCATAAGCAATGTCGTGTATGACTAGATGTATGAACGTAAATCGAATGAACTTTTAATTGACTCGAATTGATATAACACGGATAATTATATAGAATTTGTGAGATATTACAGAACTTTTTATAATTTTATCTTTTTCATTGAATTTTAATTGACTTATATTTTTTTTTGGTTTATCATTATTTATTTGTTAATCTATTATAATCACTAATGATTTTTTTAATTGACTACATCTATTTTATTATTTAATCTTTATGTCTAACATTTTATAATTATGTCGTGGTGGCCCAGTGGCTAAGACCTCGCCTCTCGTGCTTGAGGTCGTGGGTTCGAATCCGGGCAATTACCAATGTGACTTTTTCAATTCATATGTTTTTTCTAAGTTTATCTTGGACATCGCTGACAACGGTGAAGGAAAACATCGTGAGGAAACCTGGACTTATAGTGAGTTTATTATAAGATTGTGCTCCATTGGTGTAATTGCTGCAAGGCGTTCCAGCGCGAGGATAAACTAATAAATAAATATGTACTATATTTTGATACAAGGGTGGAAAGTAGGTTATTGCAAACGAGCTGTTTGAACACGAGTTTGCAATAACCTACACACCCGTGTATCACACGACGTTTTTCAATACAGTTGTGGGAAATAGTAAAAACAAGTCAATTTTTTTTTTCCATAAAATAAAATTAACGTAAGTCGCCATATATCTTTCTCGAGATTTTGAAGGCAAAATTTCATCTTGCGCAGTTTTAGCCTCAGAAAAAATATCGGGTGGAGTTAATTCCATTTCATCACTTGTACTTGAACTCTTATTAAAAAAAAAAGAAATAATTTATCACACAAAAAAAAATAGAAAACGGCACGGTTTTGTAACTAGACATTTTTTTTTTACAACGAAAACAGCTATTAGATTTTTGACAAATGTTGATGTAAAATAATTAAATTAAAACTGGTAATCAAATATATTAATCAACCATTTAAAAAACTTTTGAGAGTTCAATGCTAAGACGTACGGACTCATTCATTTTTCCTCGAATAAAATCCCATTTTATTCTATGTATGAAAACTCCTTGCTACTAAACTTTTTTAAATTGATTAATACATTTAAAACTCAACTGCAAAACTAATTAGTTAGCTACATATCAGTAATCTGTGAAACTAATGATCGAGCTCGTAAACAAAAGTCACGACCGCGTAACAGAAAGATGCCTGTGCAAAAGATTTAATTTTCGAATCATAATTATAGCCTCTGAAAGTACGCCATGTTGAACAACTGTATTGAAAAATAAATTTTGATTTTACTGTAAAATTATTAGGAATTATCGTTATTGAAACTTATTGTTATTTAATATATTTCGTTTGTTTGTTTGTATTAGGTTTTTTTTTAATTTTTACTTATTACAAATTTCGACACAATGTATGTATTGTTATGAAACAAATTACTTATGAATCAAGCAAAAGAAGTATCTCTAAGGATCGTAGTGGGTGGCGATCTGTAGTTCCTGGCGGTGAGTTAGAACTAGTGTTCGCTGCAGCGCTAAACATTATGTTGTCTAAACATGCAGCGCTAGATCGCTTATAGAGTTTAGTTTACTTGCAATACAATTGTCGCGTCTTACGCGATATGAAATTCATGGTGCTTATTACGTTCAGACACCTATGTACTCTACCCATGTCTGCTAAGAAATAAATGATTTTGTTTTTTTTTATTCCACGTATTGTAAGGTAAGGTGTACAGATTGCAGTACAGTTTAGTCGAACTAAATGAGTGTTCGCATCGCCAAATTTAATGCGTAGTACATAAATATATATGGTCGTGTCCGTCCTGAAAAGCTTTGAGGGATTCACTGACAATCTGCTTCTAGGCTCTAGACAAGTGCCATTCGATGTCAGCGAAGGCGATAGTCGAAATGTCAAAATGTAAGGGATTGATCACGTGATTTTTCGATATCGCTTGTCAATGCAAATTTGCCTTTTTGACAATCGCTATCGCCACGATTGATGATAGAATGTCTTGTCTAGGGCCTAGGCCGCTCTACTATGTATATTACCTCGGGTTAAGTAATTTCCTCGTTGGTCTTATGATCGCAAGCTCTACAGTTTATCTGAGCACGAGGTCCCTGTTCGCCAAAAGCTTTATTGGGTCTTTCCACCTTCAATCTCTCAGGAGTACCGATGACTTCAATACAATTTGTGTCTGATAAAAATAGACTCGCCCTATACTACATTGTAATTAAACGTTACTGGTGAAATGTGAGTGTAGGACATTTGCAATGTCCCAGTATGAGACTATACCACCTTTCTGCTCGAGTTTTCAGTATGCTGTTGGGGCTGCCACCCCCCTTCAAAGAGGCGCATCGCTTGCGTATGATGGCGTGGAAGTCATCGATTTCCGCATATGCGAACATGCCTGATGTACTCACATGATCTAACCAAGATTTTGTCTGGACTTTAAAAGAGACTGTGACCTCTGAGTTTGTTTCGGCCTTTCTTCTCAGAGTAGTCAGATAGGAAACGCCGACCTCATCTAGTTTTAAAAATATGTTCGACATGTAAAAGTGTTTGTACAAACCAACTTACAAAATAAAATCATTTATCATTTACTGCAGTAGCATGGCAGCCCCATCAACACCTTGAATGCATTATTATATTGAACACGCAGAGTGCTGTATACCCTCTGTGTATAGTTGACCCACAGACTGCATGTATAGAATGACTGGCAATACGCTCTAAACAGCGTAGCTACGCTTTACGTCAATCGAACAATCTGCAAATTTGCAGCGAACAGCCTACGCCCTGCACTCATATTCAATATCCAAGTTGTCCTTGAGGTCTTCGGCAACCCAGTTGTCCAGATACTTAAAAACTTGTTACTCTACCTAACCTTTCGGGGAATATACGCGTCATGATATTTTATTTCCAATTCATTAAGATATTAATTAAAACAGTGAAAATTTAAAGAGCCTGAGTTTTGAAAAGCCTGAATTGCTATTGATCGATGATACTCCTTATTGTACCAAGAAACTTCGAGAAACTTCGGCCGGATTATTTGTTTATTAATTCACGCGGTTTAACAAATTCCAAATTTCGGGCAGAATATTGGGGTGTAGATCATAATTAGCTGGTCGCGGTCGAAAATCATGGATATTGGTTACCTAACTTCTAACTCGGCAAAACTTTGTTGAGGTAAAACCTTCATAATAGACAGTCCATTATTTTAATTGATAAGGACGGCCATTTTAAACATTGTTTTACTTTTTCTTTTATCAAGAAATTATATTTTTGTCTTCTTTCTAATGATTTTTACGCTAATAAACGTTGCTAAACAGATATGTTTAGCAAAAAACTGAAAATCACATATTTATAATATATTTTACCCATATAATTTTCAGTTTTATAATGAAAATATTCAAACTAGATGAAATCAAAAAAGCCAACAACAAGACGCGGCTTCGCACCCACGACTTTGCCCGAGCTGCGTTGTTCACTTACCGGTCCAGAAACTGTCTTTATGCTAAAAATCACTTCAATACCTGCGTTGCCTTGTGAAAGAAGGACAAGCCAAGTAATCAATAACACACACTTTTAAGAACCAAGTATTATTCTATACAAATATGAAGTTAGCGGGAATTGCCGGAATAGGAATGCCGTGTGAGTTCCTAAAACGCCACTATATCCGCTCCAACGCGCACATGTGAACATAGGCTAATAGACCGAATCTCACACCTAATTGAGACCCAATCACCCGCTCTTAATTGAACTTCGATGTCTTACACTTGCTTCGCACATACTCATGTATGTATAACCCTGACTCCTTATACTGACTCGTTCTAATCTAAAGCTGCGAAGGAAAATTATCATATTTGCAAACCATGGTTGAAACTATAAGATATAACGCTTACTGCTTTTGTTTTGAAGAAAAGATTTCTTTATCGTCTCTTTCTTGAAAATCGTGTATTGAGAATCCTTATGTGGTCTATGGAAAAGACTAATAAGAGAGAGATGCATTGGGCACATAAAACTTCCTTGATACCAATTTTGGTGTTAGGAAAGGATAGTAGGTGAAAGTAATAATGACAGTGATCATGAGCTTATACAATGAGATCTATAACCCTGATCAGAGAAAAAGACAAAACATTACTTCGTTACTTCAGCATCTATGTGCAATATTTATCCTCATCCAGACTGTTATTACATGTTCTTAACGTCCATTCAATTAACCCAAGAAACGAAATAAATGTAGAACCTACTATCTACCCTCGATCCAACAAAAACGTATCTCGTACAACTAATCCGTAGCCGAACATCTAAGTGCAGAACAATTACACTACAAACTTATCTAATAGGAACAATTGGCCCTTATCATTGGCGGGAGCGAGCGAAAGTTAAAATCACATTACCGCCGCTAACGAGACGATGGAGGCGGTAACTGTCATGTTCCCCTGAGTGATGTAAGTGGGGAGATGTAGAGGTCGCTGGAATAGTGGCGATTTGAAGAGTAAAACTGGGTTGATAGATCTTTGTTGTGCTCTGTTGACCAGGTAGGTTATCAGAGGATTTATGACATAATGAGGAAAACTCATCGAGAAATTTGATGGATACCTATCTTAAGAGAAGCACCTGCCTCCCTAGCCAAGTTACAAACGTTTCGTATCGAATCTCTTTCTACAATCGTTCTCGCCTTCTATTTGTATGGTCTGACCACGCGACTTAACGTTCAGTTGTGTCATTCCAATATATTGATTCATTTTCTACTAGCGTTATCGATTGTAGATTGTCAACTTGGCTACAGGTGCTGGTTATAACGAAACAATAGATTAAATTAAGACCTGTTATATTCTGGTACGCTGCTAGATGAACGCATTAACATAATGAGTAAATATCCTACAGAAACTGGCGAAAAATCTGGTAATGATGAAAGCAAAATGATTATTTGAAACGGAGACTCTTACTACCCAAGCAGTTTGAGTATTCTCATATTTTTCGCACAGAACGTTTCCTGAACTGTCGTTCTATAAATACTTAAGTTATTACAGTCGCAATCACCCATGCTTTAGACCACACGTCAAGCGAAAACCGTGCGGTCGGCCGTAGCAATCGTTATTGGGTGGTAATTCGAGGGTATAAACGTGTAAGTGGTAGGAAAAGACTTTGTTATTATTGTCGCCAGACGGCGATGATAGAGGGAGCCACTACTGTGTCCGACGATAATCCCAACGCTAATGCCGAGTAATTTTAGCTTATCCGAAATGGTACGGTTTTAAACAAAGTTTTGGTTGATCCCCTTGTAATCTCTGCCTACATTGTATCAGAGAACTTGATTTAGTCTGCGTCTTTGAACACGTTTGTCTAGCCCTTTTTCTAACTATTTTGGGGGCAGCTTTTAGCTTGACCTTATTATATATTATACCAGCATTTACTTGGAGTGAGGCAGTCGCTAAATGACAAGATGTAGCATTCAGATGCAGATGACCGACCTCTATGGTCTAAAACCTAGCAGTTTAGACTGGTTGCTTGATTTTCAGACCTCAGACAATCCGTTGCAACTGTCAAAGATCGAACGGTAGACCAGTCTGTCTGTGACCAAATGAGTGCCGGGAACAACGGCTTTAACAGTACTTTCAGACGCACGGCAGAGTCACGGTATATAATGCACTAGCTTCTGCCAGCGGCTTCTACCCAAGTGAAACGTGTTTTAACATCCCAAGGAAACATTATACCGGGATAAAAAGTAGCTTATGTGCTATTCCAGACTAAAATCTATCTCTGTGCCAAATTTTATCTAGATCCGTTCAGCCGTTCTGGCGTGATTGAGTAACAAATCTACATAAACACACAAATTCATCCAAACATTCACATTTATAATATTAGTAACATTCTAAACTTCTAAATATTTGCATCATCATCATCAGCCTTTTAATGTTCCCACTGCTAGGACACAGTCCCCCTCTCTGTGCGGTGGAATGGGCCGTAATCCACCACGCGAGCCTACTGCAGATTGGTCGATGTCACATGTCTTCGAAGTTTTAATTCTAGGACATGCCGGTTACCTCACGATGTTCTCCTTCACCGTTTTGAGAGTAGTGGTTATGAAATAATTTATACAAAATAAAGCGCCTGCCTAGGTTTGAACCGATGACTTACAAGTAGTAACCTATTCCGTTACCACTTGGCCACCAATGCTATGCACTCTGTGCTGCAAAATATTTTGTTAACTATAAACTTACAGAGACTTATGAAACGTTATGCCGCCTCCACATGCTCGCTGTTTGCCACAAACAGGGTGAACAGCAAACACGTACCGAATACTGACCACAAACACCCGACACAAACACGGCATCCACACGCTTGGCGAACATGCTAGTCTATTCCGGATTGGCAAACATGGCAGAAGATGAGCTTGTTGTGGCAGCGATTACTTTCGGGTTAAACTCCTCATTTTTCACACGATTCGTAAATTTGACCACCACTATTGACTCCGTCCGCCGCCCGCAAGCTGGCGCGTACTACTCAACTGAACAAGCGTTTGGATACATAACAAACACGTTCGTCGAACACCATTTGATTTGTGCACAAAAACCGACACCGATGCCGAACACGGGCGAACACAAACAAAAACAGCCAAACACAATCAAACACCCATCTATACGTTCGTGTTCGTTGTTTGTTGTTTGCTGTTCGCCATTGTTTGGCAAGCGTGTGGAGGCGGCATTAGGTAGTAGTACTAGTAGATAGTAATCCAATCCATCGAACAACTTCTTTGAACTACTTCAGCAAACGTATCTAAGCCTTGACTGATGAACCTATCATAACCCATGCAGCAGTTCCATAACCACAAGCGTCTCTCTTTTGAACTGAATGAAATTAAACTTTGACAATATAGCAGTGACAATGGGTTGTAATAAAAAAAAAGTAATGTATCACTTTCGCGCTTTATTCTCGCACCCTTTACACGCTCCGTTACAGATGTACTGAAGAAGATTTCACGGATGTGAAATTCATTCGAAACTTTATGGCGTTATGAGTTGAAAGTTTGCAATGCGATGTTAATATCTGATGTATGGGTACAAACAAAACAATACTGTAAAAGGCAGTGTAGGTACCCAAAGAAAGCAGCAATGGTGAGATTATGACGAAGGGTAAAATTGTAAATGAGGAGAAGTGAATGGTGTAAATGTTATGGACCAAGTGATTAATACGGCATTATTCATAATGCCCAGGGATTTTAATTAAATACCTTATTCTGATAAAAACTATTAAAATAATTATAATTGACCAGGCTTTCTGAATAATGCTCATCATTTATTGCGCCGGATAATAAACAGCTGTGTTTTTATTTTAATTATTTAAATGTTGACAATGGTTTTAATATGGAATACTAAGTACGATTACTATTTAAGCCACAAAGTCGATGGATCCCCGCTGCTCCTATTGTTATTGGTTTTAATAATGTATACCGCGGGGCTCTTATTTCTGTCTGCAGGGTCTAATGTAACATAACATAAAAGAGATGACGGGAGCTGAGTTCGCTCACTTCAGCTCCAGTCATCTTCTTCGAACCTAACTTATCCGTGTCGGGGTCCCTAAGCTCCCAAGCTCGCTTCAATTCATTGACCATAATTATCGAATTACCCAACCGTTACGTAGAAATATTCATAATATCCAGAAAATGTGATAAATATAGAAGTTTCAATTAGTATCCATTACATATACCGATTTGACTTGACTAGATTCATAATGCCCAGACATTATACACAATGTCCTGATTAATCACTTGGTCCATGATATATATACAGGACAGCTTTGTATTCGTCGCAAGTTGATGTCAATAGACAACTAGGAAAGGTGTTATTGGATTATTAGATCTGAAATATCTTTGCACCAGCCCAGTTAAGCTTGGATTTAGGCGTATAAGCATGCGGCGGGTTCGCGATGAGTGCTAACGCGTGCCCGTGTTCCCGCCATAAGCGGCAAGGAGGACACCGTGGTGGTTTTAGTGGGTTGGAGTCCCACATAAATGCGCTATCTCCCCGTGGTGATGCAGTGTGCATGAGTATTACTCTAGGCAAAAAAAAGCCTTAAACTATCCCCATTCTATATGCATTATACTTATACCTTTGACCTTTCAGTCCTGTCATTAAAATATCAAGTTCAATCAAATGAAACCGTCTCAACCAAAAATTATAAAACTTATCTACCTTAACACGAAGTTCGAAGCCTCAATTTTTCAATTAGACATCCACAAAATTGAGCGCCAAACATTTTAAATCGGATCCGCGGTCGTTTTATTTCTCCTTCGGAACCGGCTCCGTTCAATAGGATCCAGAAGCGGTGCATCTCTCATCTTTGAGCTACTGATTAGCCCTGTCGCAGCCACGCTGCAGTTAAAGAGAAGCGAGGTTTATCGGAGATTTATTTCATTAAAGTTGGGTAGTTGTAAATTTTGGGACTGATTAATTGAGTTGTCTAGATTTTGTGTTGAGGTTCGAGGATTAAAGATTTATCAGGTAATAAATGTTGCCCTACCACTGCTCTGGAAAGCAGTGGTGGCCCTGAGTTAATGGCCGCGACTCGTCTTGTAGACTTGCAAGTCATGGGTTTGGCATTACAAATGTTAAAAATTGTTTTAAATTATTTCATCACTACATTGCTAACAAAACAGTATAGATGTCGTGTAGAAACTGGCATCAGGCATGTCCTAGAATCAAAAATTCGGAGACATAATATGTGTAGGCAACTCATTCTGCATTATCTATGCCTTTTTAGTCTATGTCTATTATTGTATTTTGTTAGTTGTAGTTTATTGTTATCTGTGGCATGCGAGCTGGCAGCCTCGCATGCGCCGTATGTTGCTGTCCTTGTCGCCCTTGTGCGGGCGTGCCCTATTGTCCTTGTTGGTCTGTAGCCAACGTTGCCGTTCTTGGCAACGCCACGACCTGTGCGGGCGCAGAGCTCAAGGTTGAAGGCAGTCGCCAAATATTCAACCTGGGAGTAGGACGCGCGCGGCCCCGTTTGCCCCATTGTCGTTAAGGGAGCCTCTTTCACTTCTGCTTGTACTATGTAAGTAGCCGTATTTGTTGATTGTTCTGTGTTTCTGTGTAAAGTGTATGGTTATGTGATTGAAATAAATTACACAAGTTTGCCAGTAATTTGGTATTGAGTTTCCATTGTGTTTAAAATAATCCGGTCCTAATCGCAAAAATATGACATCGCCAACCCGCACTGAGCCCGCACTGGGTCTGTGTGTCAGCAACGGGAATGAATACTATTTCAATACAAAACGATCGGGTTGCGGTCACTGAGGCCATCGAGAATTCACCACCATCTAAAGTGAGTCCCTGTTATGAATATCGTCACTCTGATCGTAAAAATCATATTTATTTAACTTCTTTACCTATGTTAGAATTTCATAGTATCAGACAAGTCTGCCTTATTTCCAAATTGAAAGAAAACTGGAAAAGCTTTATCAGACCCAAACACAACCAAAACTATAAAAATAACAGAACAAATACCGCCGACACTTTATAAAACAACGTACACAAAAACTCGATCTCTCGATGAGAAAAAAGCCCCAGGGTTCGATCTCATAGACAGAAAGGTCCTCGTGGAACTGCCTAACAAAGCGATCGTTTTCCTAACAACTATCTTCAATAGTATGCTAAGAGTGGGTTATTTTCCTATGCTGTGGAAAGTATCACAAATCATTATGATTCACAAGCCGGGAAAACCTCCCCATGAAATGACATCCTATAGGCCCATTAGTTTGCTACCTGTACTTTCCAAGCTTTTTGAGAAAATTCTGTTACGCCGGCTCCTAAATTCAATGTCAATCATCCCTGATCATCAGTTTGGCTTCAGAACAGAACATGCCACTACAGAACAAATTCACAGAGTGTGCCGCATCATCAGAAATGCTTTGGAGACTAAAAAATACTGTTCCTCAGCCTTCCTCGACGTACAACAGGCCTTCGACAGAGTATGGCATAAGGGACTACTATGCAAGATAAAATCACACTTGCCACACTCCTTTTACAACATTCTGGAATCGTACCTATCCGATAGAATATTCCAGGTAAAGGAAGATAAAAGTACCTCTGGTTTCCATAACATACTAGCGGGAGTACCCCAAGGGTCAGTTCTTGGTCCAGTACTGTACACTATCTTCACAGCAGACCTACCGCAAACCCCTGGAGTGACAATTGCCACTTATGCAGATGACACCGCAGTCCTGGCTTGTAGCAGTTGCCCCAACAAAGCGTCGCAAATACTTCAAGATAGTCTGGATGAAATTCAACTCTGGCTTGCCAAGTGGAGGATTCGTGCTAACACCTTGAAATCGGTTCAGGTCGCCTTTACGCTTAGACGCCAGCAATGAAACTTGGTTCTAATCAACTCCCGCAAAGCGACTGTGTCAAGTACCTAGGTATGCACCTGGATCAGCGACTAACATGGAAAAAGCACATTGAATCAAAACGAAAAGAGCTCGACATTAGATACAAAGGCATGTACTGGCTACTGGGTAGAAATTCCAAACTGTCCGTAGACAATAAGGTCTTGATTTATAAGACCATACTAAAACCTATATGGACTTATGGCATTCAACTGTGGGGCACCGCGTGTGACTCAAATATCAGCATAATTCAGAGAACTCAAAACAACATATTAAAACAGATTTCAAGTGCTCCATGGTTTATTAAGAATGCTGAAGTACACGAACACCTGCAGATGAACACAGTCAAGGAAGAAATAAGGTTGTTTTCTCAAAAATACAAATCCAGGCTGGAGAGACACCCTAACCAATTGGCCGCTCAACTCACAATACCAGATTGTGTCAGCAGACTCAAAAGACGCAACATCCTACAACTAGATGATATGTAGACAGTTGTATTACTAATAAGAGAGTTGCTCCTGATGGGGAATAGCTCTTACCCGCTAAATCCTCCTTCAACTCATCTGCTCATAGTTTTAAACTGATTGCAAGATAAGCAAAGAACAAAAAAAAAAAAAAAAAAAACTCGATCTCGAGAAAAATCATTAGGGACATTCGAAGAAAAAAAAGGAGCAACACAAAAACTTTTTCACAGAAACATCCCGTAGTATACCGCACCGTCTCCTTAACACGTCGCTTCTGATTGGCCGATAACATTCACAGGGACGTTATCTCAAACTTGCCCGACGTGGCACGCTCGTTCTTGCCAAGAAATCAAAACACTCCACCAGACCTCACAGACGAAAACCACCCTTAAAACAGTCACGTTAAAGTCCAACAAACTGTTTAAGGGTTCCCAAACTATGTTGGCCGTCACGGATCTTCCACTTACGTTCTTTTACAAGCCAATTACAGCGGTCGATGTCCACACCTTTTTGGTGCTTCACAGATTAAAGGGAATCGTTAAGAAGCGGTTGTCTTAACAAAGACTTTGGCGATTAAATGGCTTGCTTAATTATTTTATAGATTTTAATAAATTTTAGTGTTTTTAAGATTTAGTTTAGTATTTATATCCGTATGCCACGAAGGGTCAAGCAGAGGGCACATTTTGGCTTGTTATTTTAAGTCCCATGTTATAGGAGGCGAGTATAGACTCGGAATTATTCTCGATTGATGGCAATAGTGCAATCAGCCAAGAACAATTCCAGACTCTAGGCTGCTACCGAGAAATTCTAGAAGAAAACCCAATAACATTTTTGACCGACCTGGGAATCGAACCCAGGATCTTTTAATTGGCAAAAGTGTTTGCGGCCACTTCACCAACGAGGCAGTCTCAGGCCAGAAAGGTATCTTGGTCGGTCGGTGGTTAGGTCTTTCTATACAAGTATAGGTGCTTTGCACCAAAAGTTGAATGCATCTGCTGTACTTAAATCAAAATAGTTCACGAAATTCGAACAAATCCTAATAATACACCGAAACACTTCACGTTCACACCATAACTTCGGCTTTCGTGCATCGTTCACACTATCGCAATAAAATGCCAGCCATTTTGAATAGTATTCCAAAAAAGAGTAAAAAATACATTTGAATTTTCCTCCAGCCAGCATTACACAAACATCTTGAAGTGCCCTTCAACATTTTACGACAAGATTCCAGAAGGCTTAAATTGTGAAACCTTTTTTTTTCTATGCTAGCAACTGTTACATCATGATATAAAAATAAGGAATTTTGCTGTTTAATAGCTAGAATTAACATTGAATAAAGGCAAAACATAATGAATTAGGAGATGTTGCTAGGGAATAAAATAAAAGATGTTTTGGACACTCTTTCCTTGATATCAGTCAACGAAAATATGATTGGACATGACAAATTGACAATGACAGAGTTTTGGCAAAAATATAAATAAATAGACCGTATGAGAAATAATATTGTTTTCGAAAAGATTATTTGAGATTTACGTAAAAAGAAGCTGCAGTTCTTTTAATAAATACAAATTACATACTACAGTCTTAACCATGTAAAAAGGTTCATAACATTAAGATATTCAAAAATCACAATTCGTCGTAATTTTTATAACAATAATTCCCAACTTCACAGATTCCTGTTCATTCGTTATTTCCGAAAACCAACAAGCTCCAGGGCCGCATAATACTTGACTAATAAAATCTCAATCAACAAAGCTCCCCACTTGAAGCAAAAACTGGGCAAAAATAGTCCCAGAAAAGGCGACAGTATTCGTACAATCATTATAAACGCTGAAGTAAGTTACCACGCTGAAGTACGCACCGAACTAAGGCATTCTCTCGTCTATGTTCTCCTGGTATTTCCTTTGACGACACGTCAAAGGAACGGGTCAAAGGCACACAATGAGATCGACTGGACTCGAACAACTTTCTACATGATCAGCCCACGTTTCTGATGCTCTGGTAGAATTGCATCACGTTGCTTTTATATTATGTAGAATATTTTATTTGATTTTGTTGCGAACGTTTATAAGAATTTATGCTTTTAGTGACGAAACTTTTCAGTTGAATGGTGTTCTATGAGCTACAATACAGTAAACAATAAAGATAAATCAAGTAAAACATGTAATATAGGTATTCATTCAAACTATATTGAGACAATCAGTGTGCCGTCATGTGTGAGTAATGTTTTTTATTACAATCATAATAATGTTAATGTATTTCTGTAGGTCATACTGGCAACCAGCTTACGAAAACAATAGGATAGCATTTTTTTGTATTTTATATGCTTTTATATTAATCGTATCCAGATTTTTAAGATGCCGTTAAAAATATTCAATTAATAAAAATCAAAGAATTTCCAAACTTAAGTGGCAGTGGGCAAGGCACATTGCTCGCAGAACGGATGGCCGATGGGGCCGAAAAGTTCTGGAATGGCGACCGCGAACCGGAAGACGATACGTTGGAAGGCCTCCCACTAGGTGGACTGATGACCTGGTTAAGGTTGCGGGAAGGCGCTGGATGCGAGACGCACGGGATCGGTCAATGTGGCGACGCCTAGGGGAGGCCTATGTCCAGCAGTGGACGTCTTTCGGCTGAAATGATGATGATGATGATGATGAAGAAAAATCAGTAATATTATTTTTTAACGCCCAACGGAAAAAGAGGGGTGCTATAAGTTTGACGTATGCACCTGTGTATTTGTGTATGTTTGTATTTGTGTATCTGTCTGTGGCATCATAGTTCATAAACGGGTGAACTGATTTTGATTTCCTTTTTTTTGTTAAAAGGTAATTTTATCGAGAGTTTTCTTAGCTATATTTGATGTAAATCGGTTAAGCCGTTCAAAAGCTATGGGCGTTTTACTGTTTGAATAGGGGTGTTTTCGCAAGATTACGTGTCATAATTACGTGTTCAATAGAATGTGATGTGAGAAGTACAAGGCCGGCCGGCATAGCGACTCTAGAGATAGGCCCGCAGGTCCAACACAATAAATCTTTCGGTTATGACGACGACAGTCGCCAACGACCTTGAAAGAACCCGCGCGACACAAAATTCAGTAGTTTTTTTGTACTATCCTTAATATTCTATGACTTAAAAAAAAGCCTTTGAGTAAAATTTAGATAGTTAAATTGTCTTTGAGATGGTGAAATTTTTGTTAAAATACGCCCGGTGGTTATGGTGTGATTGTATTTTTTTGTTGTACATATTAGAAATAACTTTACATATTATTTACACTATATGAATAAAACTCAACATTTTCATACATCAAATTATATAAACATATATTTTTTTTTCCCAAAAATTTACAACTAGTCGTTTAGACGTGATTTTTATTTTTAAAACAGCTACTAAGGGGTATCTGCGCCTTTTGCCGAAAATGGATCGTGGATGGCCAGAACCATCCATTTCATACTGACACTCCTCCATGCCTCGGAAAGCGCTTTAAGCCTTCTTTAAGCCGTCATCAAGATCACCTGTCATATGTAGATTTTGGACAGTAATTACGGGTAGTCAAAAGCCAGAATATTATTATCTGACAGCAGTCCTGCCAAAGGGTATCGTGTTACCCAGATACTCGATTATGTAGATCAGATATGCATTCACTCCTTGCATCTGGTTAGACGAAAAGCCGGGCCCAACATAAAATAAAGCTTGCTTATGATGCCTACATCAAAAGAGCAGAGATCGATATAACGAAGGACTCGGAAAATTTCTGGTTTTTTGTTAGGGAACAGCGCTCCAAACAAAACTGTTGGGAGTACGAATATGAAGATAGAGTGTTAACTGGTTTAAACGCTGTAAATTCTTTTGCAAATATTTTAAGTCAGTTTTTTTACCCGATAAGCCCTTACTGTCTAAAGAACGCGCTGAGCGCGGGGAGTCCGTTGTGTTGTCATCTCGCATCGCTTTGAAGAACATAAGCAGTAAAGATTTGCTGCTAGCTGTCTAGCGCTTGAAACCCCGGTCATACACTAGGCCGTTTATTGTGAAGGACTGCATGGGGGCTTTATGGTGCCATTCTTATTTATTTTAATTTTGCTCTTAAAAGTGCAATTTATCCCTTGCTTTGGAAACTTTCTCGTGTCACTCCCATACACAAGGATGGCTATAGGTCGCGCATCTCGAACTACACGACTATTGCGGTTCTGTCGGCCTTCGGCAAGTTGTTAGAGTCTATACTGAACAGACACATAACCAGAAAGTTCAGACCGCTACTAAGCGAATATCAACATGGGTTCAGAGCCGGTAGGTCAACTGCGAACAACCTAGTGAACTTTGTGGATTATGTTGTCACTGAGATGCACAGCAGTAAGCAGGTAGATGCAGCATATGTTGATTTCAAAACGGCTTTTGTCTATAATGACGTGCTATTGCATAATTTCTCAGTGATAGGATTTACGCCTAAACTATTGAAATTGATTATTAGCTATTTCTGTAATCGCAGACAGTATGTTCAACTCGATGGTTATCGGTCTCATACGTATATAACTCAGTCTGGAGTGACTCAAGGAAGCACTTTTGGCTCAAACCAATTTCTTGTCATGGTCAATAACTTGCCGGAGGTCATCAGGACGGCAAAGTGCCTTATGGTTGTTGACGATACTAGATACGTCCTACTTGGGTATAGGGACTGCTGATTTTGATCATCATATTCGCCCGCTGTCGCTCGCCGCAAGTGTCACAACAATCCGCGATCTCGGCGTAATGTTGGATTCTGGGATGACTTTCAATGACCACATAACCAATCTGTGTAAGCGTGCACACAAATCTCTCGGGATCGTCTAGAGGCAGTCGGCTCGGTTAACCAACGTATAATGTACAATCTCATATTAGAGCGCGTTCAGCGTAAATTCTGCCGGTACCTGTATCAAAAATATATATGGGTTTTACCCCTACTTATACTCATCTGTGTTCGTCTCAGGAATGGTGGGTATTGATACCCTCGCGCTGAGACGTAAATTTACGTCTTTTTTTATTTATTTTATAAATTTCTTTTAGCACTACTTTATGTTGCTAAACGTTAAAATCGACAACCCTACGGCAGGCTCTAGACAAGTGGCATTCGATGTCAGCGAAGGTGATAGTCGAAATGTCACAATGTAAGGGATATATCACGTGATTTTTCGATATCGCTTGTCAATCCCATACAATTTTGCCTTTTTGATTATCGCTATCGCCACGCTTGGACCATATAACGTCACTTGTCTAGAGCCTCTTTGTGGAATATCCCCACCGGCTCAGTACACGCGCCCTCTACTTCCGGGAAGCGAATATTTTCACGAAATGAAAAAAATCGTTTCCCTCAATGTTGAAGATAGAGATTATATCGGCAAACGTCAATATGTCAGGCCTTGTATTTGCTAGGTAGGTAGGTACACCCTCGTCCTGTTGATCATATCAATTTGTATCGCGCATATTTTTTTTATTTTTTTTTTTAATACCTGGCGTCTCGCAGTTCGGCCAAAGTAGCCGTCCACTGCTTAACCGGACTAACCTGTGGAGACTAAGCTATGTAGCCTCCGGCCAGGCTTAAAATTTCTAAACCTAAAGCGACAGCACTAAGGGCTACCCCAGTTGGGGTTCCGACCCCAACTGGGGTAGCCCTTAGTGGTCCGCCTCGGCTCAGGGCGTCGCTTGGGGGATGGCAAAGGCCGGATCTGATAAAGTGATTCTACCATCCGTTCGGAAAAGCCTACGTGGAGAAGAACGGACAAGAAACTCCAATAATATCTGACTGGCATTTAACTATGGCTCAGCACGCGGGCTAGCTTATAGAATCGAAAAGGATTACGCGACGAGCCTCTGCGGTGAGGACGGAACGAATATGTAAATTAATTTTGTATGAACGGAGGGTTCGTACTATTTACGAACATACTGACCGTCCTTGTAGACAAGGCTATCGAGCTCCTTAGTAATGGACTCATACCTCGAAAAGAGGTTGGAGCATTCAGCGGGAAGGAGAGAGCCCGCATTCCGGATTTCAGTATCCAGAGCACGGGCTTGAGGGGTCATAAATATTGAGTACGCGCTAATTTTATTTTTAGCGACGCATATATATGGCTTTTGCCCGGAGGGGCGACAGGGGGCTGGCACTTAGCAGCAGGGGTGGTGGAAGCCACCTTCTGGCTTTGTGCGGTCATAGGGGCGGCGGGGGGCATTGAGTCGGGGATAAGAATTGGCGCTGCGATGGGAGTAGCCATCAGAGCTGGAATCGGCTGGGAGCAAGACTGAGGAGCCACACTTTGGTGGTTCAGCTTACCCCAGGGTGAAGGCCTCTGAGGGGCTAGTCTGGGGGAATATCGCGCATAGAGAGCAGACGGTACTTATAACGTGTAGTTTATGTGATAATTCTGCGACCGTTGTGCTGTGATTGCAACTCTTTGACATACAAATATACTCTCTATACACTTTTTGTTAGCTCGGTTTCGATAAGGATCTGCGTCGAAAGCATGCAGATCTGAATTTCGAAAATTATTCCGCAGGAGTGAATTAATGTGATAAAAATGATTATATGCCCAATTCTAATCCAGGCCATACTCTATCTGTATTCCAACTTTCATCCATTTAAAAGTTGAGGCGTCTTCGAAATTTGCCAAACGTACACCCACGTCTTACTAAAAAACTCCTCAGCCTGAGTAGAAATAACCTCAAAATAATTATAGGGACAATAACAGGCCACACTCTTCTTAACAAACTTCTATTTAGCATAGGCGCCACGGACAGCCTATTTTGCAGGGGCTGTTTTAACGCCAAAGAATCAATCAGAGTGGAATGCGAGGCGGTAGCATCTCAACGCGAAGAAATCCTCGGCACAGTGAGGTCGCCCCGTGAAGCCTGTGAGGCTCCCAGGAAACTTCTATGCTTTTGACGGAGCTAGGCTGGCTATGTTAGCCAGTACCCCCACGTTAACGAACCAAATGGGAGTCTAAGTACGGAAAAGGGTAGCCCTACCACTACCACTACTATGTTGAGGCGTCATGATAAAAAAAAAAAATTTTTTAGGATGATTACCGGTAAATGTTTACCGAAGTATATTCAAATACAAATATTTTTGCCATATAACAGTACCCTACTTCTAGGGCAGTCGGGACAAAAGAAAAACTACCATAAATAAAACAAAAAATCTGAACAAGCGCATTTACTAAACGACATAAAGGCATTTCTAAAATCATCGCTCTTTAAAATAAATACCATAACAACACTTTCCCGTGATAGTTTAAACGAAAACAACGGTCTTTCGCCCCTTTTACAGAATAAACACCCAGAGCCATTGAAAGTGTTGATACAAGTTATGTCAACCCACAGACACAAAATATTAACACCTAGGAAGAGGAGCTATCAAAATTTCTCGCGGAGAGTGCCGACATAGTTTTCAAACTGCGGTCGGAGCAATGTTGTTTTTATGGTGTGAGTATTGCCTGGGTCAGGAATGTAAAAGCTCAAGTGCCAATATTTTGTTTGGGAAGGAATGGTGATATCGGGACAAAATAGTACCAATAACATAGGAAGTCGTGAATCAGGGGTTTAGAGGTTAAAGAGGGTAGAATCAGAATCATTATAGGTATGATCAACATCTGATGAATACCAATGTAAATCTATGTATCATTGATCACGTAAAACTAAATTTTGTACAATGATTTTAATGGTTAACATTTCACAGAGACTGTTATTTATATTTGGATTATGCCACAGCAATTTAAAACCTGAACGCCAAATATAAAAACAAACATGAAGTTTAAAGCGCACAACGGCAAAATTAATTTGTCGGTAAAAACTACATTCTCTCATTCTTCAACTGTCGGAGAAAAACTGCACTGTTATTTTAAAAGAACACCTGGTTTTTGTATGAAAGATTTTTAACCGACTTTAAAAAGGAGAAGGTTCTCAATTCAACTGTATTTTTTTATGTGCGTTACCTCAGATTTTTTTATTTCGGCAGTCGGTGTCAAAAAACGAAGAAACAAAAACAGGAGCACTGACTTCAGAAATTGAAATTACTTTTCACTTTTAGTGTTATTTTGGAAGTCGGTTGTATATAATATATTTTTAAACAAACTGTTTGAATATCTCTTTTCAATATACATCTAATGAGGCCAAAAACTATGGTACTATCTTGTTTGATTAAGGAGGTCCTATGGCCACCTTCCGGCTTCATTATGAGACCAGCTCCAAAGTGCCATATTATTTTAGTGATTCCAAAATTTCAGCTTAATTGGATGCCAGGAAGTGCTTGAAAAATGAATTACTAGTTTCGGGAAACAAATACGAACTTGTTATCTTCTTCAACCTATATTGTCCCACTACTGGGCAAACGTCTCCCCCATAGCTTTCCACTCTTCCCGATTATTTGCCTTGTCCTACCAATCTCCCGTAGACGCCTCTAAGTCGTCACGCCAGCGTTTCCTAGGCCTCCTACGGCGAGGACGCCCATCTTCCGGCTCCCATTGTGACGATTCTGGCCCATCTATTGTTCAATCCAACTTCAGCCCAGCAGACTTGCTGCCCACATCGGCAATTCCTGTTTTGGAGCGTATCGTAGTATTACGTATTCGGGCGCTGAGTACGCTACGCTCAATCGCGCTTTGGCAAACCTTGAGTTTGGACTTTTGACACTCGGTCAAAGACGACCATGATTGAGCACCGTAGCTTAGGATGGGCAAGATGCACATATCGATAAGCTTGCGCTTCAGGGATAACGGTAGGTCACCCTTCATCAGTGACTTCATGGAACTTGCAATAATAATTAAGTAATTGTTCTTTCAAAAGAAAACACCTATTTCAAGTAAACACCCTTTATTTCAAAGGCACTTTACGGCGCCTTAAATCGTGATGCGAAGGATTAGTGACGTAATTAGGTACCACCGATCCTACTCTTCCCAATTATACAGATTCCCGACATTCCTGCAGGGGAATTTATTTCACCTACCTACATTATCGAGGCCGCTTTCATCTCACGGCTAAAAAGGAGTGGGTAAAAGCGTAAGCGTAATATTATGTTATACAATTTGTGCCTTTGAATTTAGATTTTCGACTTTCTGTGCCTTAAATTGGTTACTTTTTTACTAAAAACTTTTTTTACAAAAAATACAACCGACTTCCAAATAAAAACACTACAAAGTGAAAAATAACTTCAATTTCGGAAGCCGGTGTCAAAAAACGAAGATCCCAAAACAGGAACACCGACTTCCGAAATTGAAGTTATTTTTCACTTTGTAGTGTTTTTATTTGGAAGTCGGTTGTATTTTTTGTTTAAAAGTGTTTTTTTTATTTTTCTCTTTTTTGTTGTGGGTACATAACGGACCAATTCTCCAAAGTGAAGCCAGAATATATTGGACCCAGAAACAAGAAGCTTAAACAAAAACGGTGGAATTAGAGTATACCAGGGTGAACTGTTCACACCTGGGTACCCCTTTAGAGCATGCTAGTGTGATGTTATGTTATGAAATGATGTAAACAATAAACAGACATCCGATTGCAGCTATCCCGAGTGATTTGCCTTTATTTATTGAAGAGTTCTGATGTATATCTCCGAAGTTCCTCATCAGATCTTGATCAAATTTAAATGGTACCACATGACAAGCACTAGCTTTCAAATAAAAAAGAATCATCAAAATCGGTTCACCCAGTAACAAGTTCTGAAGTAACACAAATAAAAAAAATACAGTCGAATTGAAAACCTCCTCCTTTTTTGCGAAGTCGGTTAAAAATAGGACAAATTGGTTACTTTGTTCTAAATATAGGAGAAATTGGTTAATTGTTATCGGCTTACTGTTTTTGTTTGATGTTTAAAGGTAGTTTCTTGGAAAGCGTTGCAATTTATGGATTGTTTGATTTATAGATATCAAATAGCAAATTGGTAAATGGACTTTGTATAGTACAATGCAGAGATAGTGATCTAGATAAGCAATATCTAGCATGCAGCTTCCCTGGTAACTTGTAAACGGCACAAATATGTGGATGTCTTTAACTATTCTCAATCTCATTTTTTCTTTCCTTCTTTTAATTAGACTTTTACAATGGTTTTCAATCATCTTTGTAGCCCTTTGCTAAGAATAGTTACAGCACTGATAACAAAATTTGTGCAATTTGTTAAATTTAGTCTTGTTATACTTATTTTTTTTACCTTTGTATAGATTCTTTTACCGATTGTTTTGTGAATGTGTGAACATTGTAGGCCTTCTAGATGCTAGTTAACATTTGTTAACTTTTTTATAAAATATATAATATTTTAATAGAAATTGATGTCTGTGAATATCTAATTACTTATTCAAGAATGTTGGTAGTTAACGTCGTTCAGACTATGTAAGTGACTAAAGAAAATGCCGGTTAGTCTATCTTCTTGCTATTATTATATAGTCTATCCCTTATGTTCTAGTCCCTCTATGCTCGACTCGAATACCTACTAAAAAGTTTCGCTATACACGCAATTCTTTGATTCTTCGTAAACAATGGAAGGTACATTTGGAAAGAAAAGTGTTTGAATTCAAGTTACAAATTTTATAGCGCTATTGATTTTCATTTTTTTTGCAATTAAGATCTCGTTGTTTCATAAGTACATCATCATCCACGTTTATTTGACCTTCTAGTCAGTTGAATGTTGAATTGTGTATCCTCCTCAGTGTGACACCGTATTTTAACCATCATACACAACTTGCTAAGTTACTGTGGACCTACCTTGCGTAGTCTAATCATAAAGTGAGAAAATACATTATGTATTAAATTTACTTTTCAAATGGTTAAATCAAATATTACACTGTAACAGTTTTCTTCATCATTGCCCGCGAATGTAATTTCGTGCAAAGCGAAATATATTGACTTACTTGACTTAATGTCCTACGTCCCCTGGATGGGGCAAAGGGCGTCCACAGCAGTCCTCCATCGCGATCGGTCTTGAGCTTCACGCTTCACCTCGCTCCACGTCATACCGATGCTCGCTGCTTCCGCCAACACGGTGCGACGCCAGGTTTGACGGGGACGAAGCGAAACATTTTAATAGGTATTTTTCGAGTCGAGCATAGAGGGATTAGAGCGTAGGGGGAGTAACCGGAAAATGCACCATATTTGACCACACACATTTTTGTACTAGATATAGTGCAAAACATAAAAACATGTTAGGATATTATCTGTGTAGTTGGCCAGACTCCTTTGAGATTGACCACCTTATTCTGACTTCTGATGAAAAATGATCAAGAGTATACTGTAACTACTTTTCAAATTATAATAAAAACAAATATTATAGGCATACATATAGCGATTTTAGTATTTTTATCAACAATGCAATAATTTACACTCAGAAAGTGTCATTTGGTGAAATGGAACTGTTGAAGAAGACCACAGATGGCCACTGGAACTCCATAATTCTAAGTATGTCGCGGGTATAAGATATATCGAATAGCTAACCGACTATGATGAAGCAAATACTTATAAATAAATGGTACTGATGAAAATGATAACATCGAACTGATCTGATGATGAAGCCGGAAGGTAGGCACTGGATCTCCGAAATAAAACAGAGGATCCTATTCGTGTTTGGGCTTATTAAATCGTCTTGAGATTTACTTTGGCTATAAACGATTGTCATGGTACTTGGAGGTACCTACCAAAACTAAAAAGAGATAAATAAAAAACATTTTAACAAAAAAATTAAACCGACTTCCATTAGCACAAAAATACCTCGAAAAATAAAGAAATTAATTCTTGAAATAAGTTAAACGGCATTAACGTCCGCCTACATCATTCTATGATATCAAAGTAAACATCTTAACATTTAAATTGCAAGAAGAGAGTGCGTCTTATTTCCTTCCTTCTCTAAAATTCATTGACCTTTATCATATTCCTCTATTTTTTCATTGATATAATTCAAGAGGATAAGTAGTATTTAATGAAAAGAGAGCTCAAGAGCTGCAAAAATACTTGTTTTAATTATTCCGAGAATAGTAACAAAATATGGACGTTTTCGTATTGCTACGATAGTTATTCTTTTGAAGTCCGTTGTTTATTTCAAGATATGATGCTTTAGTATAACACACCTACTAAATTGTAAACATAGATCATCATAAAAACATTGTACGTGGTGCAAAATATCGTCATTAATATCATCTTCATTTCTGTCAAAATAAGTCCATTGCTGAACATAAACCTCCCTCAAACATTGCCACATTAACCAATCCTGCGCTTCTCAGAACATCGGATAGCAAAACAAAAAAAAACGGCGCACCTCTACTGTAGTTTGCGATGGATGGTTCATACAAAATATATGAAAGTGATATAAGACGATTACGACAAAATATGCTCTAGCATTAACACGACATTTAAAATTCGACAGATTTTCACATAAAACTCGCCGTCAGCCACCATATTCGCAAATGCGAACATTATCATAATTCTCGCAAGACAAGAGTCGGTAACAAATCGTGTGACAATAGTCTTCTTAGAAAATAAGATCTTTTTCTGTAACCAACGTTTGCTGCCATCCTTATTGATTAATGTGATGGCGTTTGAAATTTATTTGAGAAATGAAATGAAATTAACTGAAATTGTTTATTAGATGATTATTGTTGTTAACATTTATAATTCTTATTGTACGCTTTTTCTTTTTTCCGGCCCAAGGCAAAGGGCCACCTGGTGGTCAGACGTGAGGTTCGTGAGTAACCCTCAAGCAAGTGAGCTCCTGTGAGCGAGCTGCATCTCCGGCACTTTCCTGGATAGAAAGTGGAGGACTACCCGTTGGATTAGTTTTCCGGCAACCCAGCTGTAGGCATTGGGTAGATGCGATGATTTGTATTCGAGAGGTGAGCGTGCTTACAGCTCCGGGACCATTCTGGAGAAATGGGAGCCAGCTTCTCTGGCGTCCTTAACGGGGATTGAATCCGCTAGCACCAACTGCACTGGTGCCGGTGCTTGCACTAGTGCTGGCGTGCTGGGGTGCGTGTGGTGAGCGGCTTTATTGCTCCGGTACCATTTTGGACAAATGGTAGTGAGCAATCACGATGCGACTCACATTTTCTCTTGAGTACCAGGGGCGAGTGCTCTAGGAGGCGTGACCTACCGAAGATGGTCCCAGACACCTCGTAAGGGGTTGCCTGGTATAGTGTGCCGCCTTATATAACGTAATGTTGGTGAAGGTGGCCACTATAGAAAATCTCAGTAGACTAATAGGGGTATGTACGCTTTTAATTGGTCTGACTGACTGATGTCTGATTATTGTTGATTTATCATGTTAACCATTGATTGTTGTAATTGCATATTAAACTTTATCTTTTGCCAACAATTCCCTGACTTTCACTTAAATAATATAACCTACCTAAGGTTTTACATTCCGACTATACAAAATTTGCTTAAAAAAGTATAGTCCGAAACCCCACTCAAAAATATGGTGTATTCCCGTTGTCCCCATTATTAAGCATAATAAAATGGCTGTTTCGACCGAATCGGACGAAACCCAGCGGCCAAACTGCCCACTGAGTCCATTTTGCCTCACGGCATGTAAAATTAATTAACTTATTAGATTTAAAGACACCAATACTTTTTACAGTAAACACCAGTAAACAAATGCAAACATTAAAAAAAACATAGAATGACTTGCAACAGAATACAGTAAAGAATATTAAGGTAATCATTACAAAATCGCTATTTAAATACAATAATATTAAAAAAAAAAACATACTAAAATAATTATAATCAATTATAACAATGAAATTTAAACCTAATAAATAAGAATGCAAGAAAGATGAATAATATTTATAATGTCAAAATATCAACCGAATGTCTAATAGAGTCAATATACCTATGTCAAATCCAAGTAAACAAAAATAAAGTGTCAAAATATAAATTAAATGTAAAATGAAATCAATTTATATCATAACTATGTAAAATTTGTCAAATGTTAAAATAGCAATAAAATGACAAAATAAAAGAATGTACCTTATAATCGGAATAAAATACAGTGATGTCAACAAAATCATTACAATGTACAATAACAGTTTTGTTAACTGTTTTTAAACATATTGATGGGTGATTCTAATTAACTATTAGGTAGCTTATTATAAATAAGAGGACCCATTTTTTGTTACAAATTTGTAAATAGATCCATAAATTATCTTTTGAAATATTTTAGAGAATACTGAAATTAAAGCTACTGGTCTATAGTTTGCCATTTCTTCTATATCTTATATAATGGTTTTATGATGCCTGGCCTTTAGTTTATCAGGGAATATACCTGATAGCATATACCTGCATTTATAATATGGCTTAGGGGATTTGCTATTATATCAGCAACAAACTTTACAGTAACGATAGATAAGTCTCAAAAGGTTAAAGGTTGTCTGTAAGAGATTGCCTAGTGCGATAAGACCGCCCATTGTACACTTGTATATTTGAACTTTTGTCCTATATGTTTTTTTGTGGTGTACAATAAAGTATATAATAAATAAATAAATCAATAAATAAGTCATCACTAACAAATCTTTTTTATTTTTTAATCTTTTTATTACCCGTTTGAGGTACTACGGGGGGCATGAACAAAGAATTTGGGATAAATGTAATGTCACCTGTTTTGCCCCGAACATTAACAGTAATCTCCTGAACCTGCAGGGCGAAGAAAAAATCATTAAACGATTTCACAATCTGGTTAGGACTTTTCATAACTTTGTTTTCCTTAATTATTTGCGAAATAGGTTCTTTGATTTGATTGCAATTACTGATTAACTGCCATGATGCCTTGGATTTATTTTGTGAACGGTTAATTAAGTAATTGTTTGAGTAAGATTAACTACTTTTTAAGTCTCTTTGAATAGTTTTAAAATTTATTTTACTGTCGCATGTAGGAGCTTTTCGATATTTCCATAAAAAGTTTCTGTTTTTTGATATATAATCTAATTCAACGTGCAATCCATTTTACTTTTTTTTATAAAATTTTATATTAATGTATTGCTTTGGAAAGCATATATCGTAGAAAAACGAAAATTACACTAATTTTCACGCATCTTTGGGCGGAAAAAAATACCATAAGAAGAAGGAAATTTGCAAAACAACCACCATAATTTAATTTTCAAAATATACATTTAGTCGATTTTTCTTGATATCTAGGCTCCCAAAGGTCTGTTTATAATATTTCTCGCGCTCGTTTTCGTCCTAAATCATCATCCATTCCGCTACAAACTTGCAAAAATGCTAATTCGTACGCGAACTAGCTTCTTACTGCTCATCACATCATCTATCTCTTTCGCACGTGTTGTCGGATGAGATAGCATGCATTTTAACCCCGCGCACAAAATAGTTCGTGCTGTCGACTAGGGCAACCTGAATTGGCCTTACTGCACATTTTTTTAAATAAGATTTCCAATTTGTCTAAAAAGGCTTATTTACTTATACACGACATATTCGGCGGTCTATAAATGCAAACAATAATCAATTGCTGCTGAACTAATTCTATTGCAAAATATTCAAATACGCGAGAAGCAGCAATAGTAACCCCATCGTTAATTTGTTTATTTTTTTGCAAAGTTGTGCGTATCATAATTGCAAACGCGACAAATATCTCAGCCCCGAATTTGGTAGTTTAGTGTGTGCTATCCCACCGGACAATTAAAGTAAAGGAACAGATAGTGGATCTGCGTTTGTGCACACTATTGTACACTACAATATCACCTGTGTACTTGGGTAATCTCCGATGAGATAGGCCACCGTAACCGGGATTTCATCTTTTCATTTCTTCCGGTTTTGGGCAGTTGTAGAACAATCCTGCCGATAGCCATCAAGAAGTGGTTGACCAAAGGCACATCGTCCTAATTACATTCTAATTCCGAGAAATTCTAGATATGTAATTTCTCAGTAACAAACTTAAGTCTGGATTTGTAGTCGGCTTAGTTAGTAGGTAATATTATCAAGTTAATATAATAGTGGAACAGCTATAATTCTAGTTAGGATATCAGATAGATAGATGGCCACTATTAAGCACCTACGCAATACTAATCACATAGACACAGGACGCCATATCAGCAACACCTACGTAGGCTCAAATGATTAGGTGTCTTATTCTTATATCTACTGCTACGGCTGCGATTAATATAGAACGCCATTCAATACATAATCTCCTAGTACCACCCACACACAACGGACCAAAAGGGAGTCTATGTGCGGAAAAGGAAGTCCCACTAATACTACTACTCTCCTAGTACCCAAGCTAGCAACATTATGATTTGATTTTAGCTATTTCTTAGAAAACACAGAATAAAGTGACAAAGCTACTTAATTTATATTCAGATTTTAGAAAAATAAAGTCCTTAAAAACGATTTTTTTGTGTAAAATCTATCTGGGCTTTCAATATTTTCGTTGAAAAAATAACATTACGCTTGTATCCGCCGAAGGGGCGTGGTACACCTACATATAGTACACGCCAGTTATGTTTAATTGAGGCAAGCCTATTACCATCAACCGGGCACAAATCCATACTTCGGTCTGCTACCGTGAAATTCCAGGTGGAAAGACCCAATATTCCCGACCCAGGAATACAACCCAGGAATACAATCCAGGAATACAACCCAGGACCTCATGTTCAATAGAAGCGCTTGCTACCACTTGACCAACGAGGCAATTTTTTCGAGGTAAAGGTTTCAAGGTAGTCGAGAAAGAATAATGCTCTTAAAAAAACGAGCATAAACTCTAACCAGGGTTGTGTACTGGGCAGTATTTGAATAACTTGTAATTAAAATACTTAATTGAAATACAAATACATGTGGGAGATCGGGCAATCAAAGGCCTGAATATCAATTTATTGACTTAATTTATTTCAATACGTCTTTTCTTCTTTTCTCGTCGTTGGTACACACCGCCATCTATCCCCATACTACATGGACTAGGCATCCACAGACAAATTATCTTCTCTAACCCAAACTCCTTTCATTCCCACACACACATTTGGTATTTGTAATTCAATTACTTCTTAAAAATGTAATTTGTATTTGGTATTTCAAATACCTGACGATGAGGTGTTTTGTAGTTAGTCTTTCAAGTATATTTGAACATAAAAACATTTAACGGTCTTATTAATGGGTGTTGTCTGCAGAAATTAGCGCTGGATAGCTTTCATAAGCAAAATGGCGACCGCCAAATATGTCAATCTTTAAAGTTGGTAACACTGCACCTGTACCGTAAGTCAAATTGTCAAGTATCTTTTCATAATTTAACACTTGACCGTATTTCGTAATTTGTATTTAAAATAAAAATAGTTGGAAAATTGTATTTTTAAATTGTTTTTTTTTTAATTCAAATACAGGACTTAAAAATATGTTGATATTGTATTTTAAATACATGCGAGATAGTATTTTAATTAAAGCAAAGCATGTATTTTGCCCAGTTCTGATCTGACGACCTAACTTATAAGTTGTCCCTGTAAAATCTATCCAAACTTTCAATATATTTGAGGCAAATTCCCAGAAATTCGCTACCGACACCTAGTTTGACAAAAAATACCAACTTAAACCAAGTCCGATACAATAAGGCTGGTATTCGTAGCCTTGAAGGCTGTGATAATCTGTGGGACGAGTACGTAAACCGACGGGGCAACGGACCGAACCGTCCGCGTCGGCGGGGGCCGAAAACAATGTGTGTGACATGACACCAATCCCCGTAGTCACATAACACGACATCACACCAGACAGTAGATAAAGTCAGAAGGTCAGTAGATTCATGATGTGAAGAAAACGAAGGAATCTTTTTTGGATACTTTTAATGCGATCAATGTATTTGTCATGACAGTGGCGATCTTAAGTGGCAGTTGGCAGGCCACATTGCTCGCAGAACGGATGGTCGATGGGGTCGAAAAGTTCTAAAATGACGACCGCGAACCGGAAGACGATGCGTTAGAATGCCTCCCAGTAGGTGGACCGATGACCTATTAAAGTTGCGGGAATGCGCTGGATGCGAGATAGGGACCGGTCAATGTGGCGACGCCTGGTTGAGTCCTATTTTTGTCTTTCGGCTGAAATGATGATGATGATGATTTATTATGGAAGAAGACATGCTGTTCGAATCATTGTTCCGTTACATCTTTTGTATAAAATAACCATACGACGAACGCGCCTAACTTCGTGTGTATGCGCCTATCTTCACTCGTTGTATAAAACTAGCCTTCTGAACTCAGTGATCACACCAGGGTAGAATTAGAGGAGTGTGTGTCTGCCGAAAAAGAAAACAAAAGTGAAAAGCCGAGGCTACTGGAGTACAAGTGACCACGATTTTACTGGTTTTGTTTCGAATGTTCTACAGGACAGATCATGTTTCATACACATAAACTACCTATAGCAAATAGGGGTCAAAGTAAATGCTATCGATTTAATTAAGTCTGACTTAAATGAGTAGAAACTAAATATGGACCGCTAGTTTCGTAACAAATGTATTTTTTGCCGTGAAATAGTTCCATTTTCGATCAACTTTCGATCACTCAGGATAGTCAGGATACGACACTATTTTTATTTAACGATAAAGTGAAAACCCCCCAAATGTCAGTTTAGTCTACGAAATTAAAAAAAACTTTTTGCAAAAAAATACTACCGACTTCCAAATACTAAACTACAAAGTGAAAAATAACTTAATTTTTTGAAGTCGGTGTCTTTCGTAGGTACCATTTTTTTGCGTTATGGACACCGACTTCAAAAAATTAAGTTATTTTTCACTTTGTAGTTTAGTATTTGGAAGTCGGTAGTATTTTTTTGCAAAAAGTTTTTTTATTTTTCACTTTTTAGTTGTACGTACCTAATAGGCAAGTTAGTAAGGTAACTTTAATGCCAAAATAGATTTCATGAAACTTGAACATATCCGGTGAAATGAGAGATCTGCGTACCCCTTAAGAGCGTACTAGCGTGATGTTATGTTATGAAATGGTTTAAACAATAAACAGAAATGCGATTGCAGCAATCCCGAGAGATTTGCCGTTATTTATTGAAGAGTTCTGTTGTATATCTCCGAAGTTCTTCATCAGATCTTCACTAAATTAAAATGGGACCAATTTCAGAACATACTTTTTCAAACAAAAAAAGAATTTTCAAAATCGGTCCATAATTGACGGAGTAATCGGTGAAAAAAAAAAAAAAAAAAAAAAAAAACAACTTGAAGTCGAACATAGAACCTCCTCCTTTTTGGGAAGTCGGTTAAAAATCATAGTATAGGAATTAATTAACTGCCCTGAATCACGACTTCATTTCTATCTTCTTTCTTTCAAACATCTAGTTTAATCCTACTGATACTCGTATTATAAATGTGAAAGTTTGTATATTTGTGTTTCGATCACGTAAGAACGGCTGAATGGATATGGATAAAACTTTATACACAGATTGTTTATAATCTGGATTAACACATAGACACTTTTAATCTTGATACACTCGATATAACGAACCCTTGGAATATTAAAACACGTTTCACTCGGGCAAAGCCGTAGCCTAGGCCGTAGTGTAAGCCTATTTTGCTAATAATTACCTACTTAAATTATATATACACTTTATTGCTCTCCAAGATCAGTTATTCCGAGAACCTACGCCTTATGCTCACAATTTTGTTTTCAAAACGACAACAACAAATAAGGAAAATCCACCTTTATGTCACCTGTAGGTACGTAAGCATCTCCAAGAAAATATTTAAGGTACGTTAGACGTGGGCGATATTACAAGCAATTAACGATTAAGATAACAAATTGCCTGAGAAATTACACTCAGAATGATGGAAGAATAATAAAAATACATTTATACGATAAATTAATGGGATAGAAGAAACTTTTTGTTGAACATCAATTATTATATTTTTTGCGTGTCGTCGACGTATTTTAAGGGCCCAATTTTGTAAGAAGAAAACTGAGAGATTAAAATTAAATAAAAGGTTGCCTACAAATCGTCCTGCCATGTTATCTCTTCACCACTCTTGGTAACCTGGTAGAGAATGCCTAAGGCAGTCACCCCTCGTACCTTTTATATTTCATATAGATTGATAAATAAAAGGCTATTGATAAACCTTTTGTTGAACATCAATAAAAATTTTATATAAATATTTCTGCGTGTCTAAGAAGGATTTAAAGGACCCAATTTTGTAAAATGGTTGAAAACTAAATTTAAGGTTCAAATCGTCCTGCCATGTCATCTTTTCACCGTTCTTGGTTGCCTGGTAGAGAATGCCTAACGCATTCAACTGTGGTGCATTTAATACTGCATGAAATTTTATAAATAAAAAGTGTTATGATAGCTAGATACCTGATTGCTACCTTCTTAGAAATTCTTGTCATCAGTGGTCTAAACTTAGTTATTTCTCTTCTACTCTATTCCTATCGATCCAGAGGATAAACGTTACTATATGCGTAAGTCAACGAAACTTTCAATACAAAAAAAACTAATGAAGATCACTCGCCCAGCCCGCTCGAAAAACAGACTGTACAAGTAACCCATCCACCACAAATGTGACATTAAGTTTAAAGAATGCACAATATTTCACCTCGGAACCAAGTTAAACCCATTCTGGCAGTCGCTTTCCTCCATCTAACATCATAAAGCACCAGACCAGTGAGTGATGTTTAAAATCTAACCGGAATGCTATTAAGAGCTTTATTATGTAAAATTCTGGCTGGAATCCAAGACTAAAAGAGCCTGAGCTGCCAGGAACGGTTGTAAATTATATTACATTGTTCTTTAAATGGTATCCGACGCCGCTTGTTTCCGGGATAGTATTTATGGTGTGTGGGACTGATATAAGACACTCTTAGTGTCTCGGTTTGTTTTACCTAGTTGCTATAGTGAGTACAAAGATTGGTTTCACAACGAGAACTGGTGTCTCGAGGCTAGACAGCTATTGCCACTACTCGCATGACAGTAGATAGCTTGGCTTGCCTCGACCGGTCTGGAATCATCCTTTAGTCATCATCAAGCTATGTACGACGGGCAATCAATATTGTTACGTTGATAAAGTATAAGGCATAATTATAAGATTTATGGAAAGCTCGTGTATTTTTTACCAAAAAGGTATTCTTTAGTTCAAGATTCCGCGGCAAGTCTATTATTCTCGTCGCGACACCACCCTTGGTCGACTAGTAGAGAATCAGTCCCCCTATGTACCTGTATGTTGCACGATAAATAAATAAAGCCAAGTCCTTTGGCATCAACTAATAAATTATTATATGGAAACCCCAAAAAATCCCACAACTTACATCAGTAGTGAAAGAAACCAATTTTCCCTAGAATAAATACATAATACACAATTCACGTGAGCGAAGTAGCGGGCAGATAATGTTGAGATATACTCGTACTATTATTGAAGTAACGAACGACTTGAAAATTTCAGCAGCCCACTACGTAATTCCCAAAGGCGTATAACCAAAAAGATTTATTCAAACGCTCCTATTTTCCTTAACACACTTGTTTACATACGTAAGAGGCTCATTACTCATTTGTCTAACATCTACATGGATCCTATGTTACAAGCCTACTGAACAATACTGTTCTTACTTCTTTACAATTTATCTTTATTTACGACGCACAGAATATCCTGATAGTTTATTGTCTTTGTTTTATATGGTGCCTAGATTTCTTTCTTTATTTTTCGTGTGATTTATTTCTTGATTTTTTTTCATATAAAGAGATATCATGTGTTTATTTCCATAGTTATTTTACAAAGAAATAACAATACAAAATAATATTTAACTACAGTGCTGTCAAATTATTGATTAATTATCTTATAAAACAAGCTCATTTAACCATCGCGATATATTGCAATCGACGTCTTCTTTGTTCGTCGGCCACATCCACATCAGTCGTGTCTAGGTAGGGCTGCACCGTCACCGAAGCCGACTTGGCTATAGGTTTAAATATTTTCTTGTATTTTACCCGATTGCCTAAGGAGGGTAATGTGTTTATCAGTCTATGTATGTATGTATGTTTGTTTGTCCCTATGTGGCGTTCTAGAGACCAAACGCATTGGCCGATTTTGATGATTCATACTTCAATTGATTCGTCTTAACCTTGCGAGTCTTACTGGCTACATTAAAATAGGAAAATAGAAAAATGGCGGGTTTGGGGCGCCATATTGTGGAGGGCCAATTTATTTTTCTTCCTAACTCATCTTGTTACTTGAATGACTTCAACACATAGTATGGAATCGTCGCATGGCAACTACTATTGACCGCAAGTTTCAGCTGACATAGGCGTACCTAGTGAAAATTGTCACGGGCCGTCATTTTCTATAGGCAACTTGTAAAAGTGTTATGATTAGACGTTATGTAAAGACGTTATGATTCATATTACTCTATCAGAGATATTACACTATATGGATATATGCTAGTGTAATACCCCCTAACAACGGCCGCTGAGGTCTCTGTGATTTTTAGGAAAACACGCAGTATACAGTATTTATTTCAACGCTTTTGTTCCGTAATTCAGTCAAACATTTAAATATAATCCACAGACAGCAGTGTCGTGATATTTCTAACGAAGGCGTATTTCCAACTGTCTGTGTCGTGTGTGCGCCTTCTGAGAATCCTAAAACTCAGCAAACGGAAGCAACACATTACAAATATGTATAGGCAAATTCATATCCCCGTAAACCAAACGCTAAATAGGTAAAACCTTCACGCTATGTATAGAAATAGATGGATACAGGAGCATTTACGTAAAGCCGTAACCACGGTAATCCGTGATTGACACAAGCGCCCTATCCCATCCAGCCGAACGTTTGTCGGACCCAGTATTAGTGGCGTAAACTGATCACAATTTAGTTTTAATCCCCTAGTCCCTGACATTGAATAAGATAATATAGAAGCGACACATCATTTCAGCCGAAAGACATCCATTACTGGACCTATGCGTCCCCCAAACTTCGCCACACTGATCGGTCCTGTACGATTCGCATCCACGTAGCACGAAGCGACACATACCTGTCTCTTTTGTGTTTTATTGGATAGTAAACAAAGTACACGACTGCAATGTCCCTGGCCCCTACCACTATGCTATCGTAATTCCGTTGTGTGAGAGAGACGAAGTTATGCAAGACTATTCCTATCCCTTATTCAACGGATTAAAGTTGACAGTGATACGTCAAAGGCACACCATGATATCTCTACACTATGTTTTAAGACATAACAATTATAGAACATCAATGCTACTTGGTGGTACAAAAAGGTACGGCGACGACGGGGTGGTTCGAAATCAGGTACTTCTTCTGGCGAGGTTGTTCACACAAAGAATTCCTAGTTATTTATTAGTAATCTCATCAGTATATCGCTCTTCACCACTACAACGAACCACATTAGCTCGAGTCTCTTAGATGTATATTATGTATACATAATAATGATTACATTTCTAATAAGAAAAATGCTTAAAGAATATTATATAAAGTTCTTCACAGCATTCGCATTCAGCTTTAAGGAAGGGTGTGATTTGTGATTAAATATTCAGCTAATTGACTTTTGAATGCATTGAATGATAGATAGATAGATGGATAAATTATTTATTTAGCGCATACAAAAGACACAGCACAGCACACAAAATCACAATCAAATGAAGTGAATCAATGAAATGAGTGCAACCTTTCTATATATGGAGGTATTTTGTCGCTTCTGCGTACTTTTATTCTATGTCCCCGGTAACAGGAGTAGATGGTTAGGATCGGCCGACGCGAATTAAGTCGGATAGTCGGATTTATTAGTCCATCGACGCTGTTGATTCGACAAGTGATTGTCAATTAAATTGGGTGCCTAGGTACTGGGAATTTTTATACGAGAGCTTTCATATTTTGTGTTGATTAATGTTTTGTTTACATTGGCAGAACTTGCTCTAATAATCTGCCTAGGCAATTTACCTATTCTGCCTTGTTTTTTTAACCGACTGCCTCGTAAGTCTCGTTTTCGCAAGCGATACCGTACTAAGCATGATATTCTGGGTTTGTTTCCCATCAGGTCACCTGAAGTGATATTGGGTTTTGCCATCTGGAAGTTCTTGGAAGCAGTCAGGAGTTTTGGCTAGTGACCGTATGATGGCCATAGGCTCGCCTCCTGTTACGTCATGGGACTTAAACATTACTGGTGTAATTTGGGTGTATTATAGGTGCATCTCTGCTTAAACCCTCGGGTAATATACGATACAGGCGTGATATTATGTTATACATGTAAATACATTTTGCCGTGACTCGTTCTGTCAGTATAGCAGCGCGGTGTTGACTATGGTGGATAGTTTTAGAGGTTATGAAAAGATAATATCGTGAATAAGACTAAACCTTATTAATTTGTTTAGATTATTAAAAATAGATTTATAAAGGAATTAACACTGTGAATAATAAACGTTAAATGTCATTTCTTTGGTTACAGGTAAGTTTCCTTAGATTCAGTGAGTTATGATGTGTAGTATTGTCATAGAATATAACTCATTGAAATAAAACTATGGTTACAGAGCAATACATCGTTTAATTCACTATCAATAACAAAATTAACCTTATATATATATGTCGCATCAAGGGTGGCCGACAGTAGCAAAACATCGGGTATACCAGGTCGGTGGGTAAAATCGTGAAAATGAAATCACATAAATTATTCGATACACTGGGTTTATTAAAATATTCACAACTCACAGTTACAATCTTGCTTACTAATATTACGGATCGATAGTGATTCTACGACGTCTTAGCTTTAAGGCGGTCAGTACTCAACTGCCTTATTCTACTATCCCCACCACGCAAGTGGTTAGAAAAAGCGCGCCAATGCGTAGTTGTTCTTGATTTGCCGCCAGGGGGCATGCTTCTGATTTGTCTTGAAGTCCGTACTATTGACTAAACCCGACATATATAAATCATTTATTTTCAGACACAGTAGTTCATAGTTACATTCATTACATTAAATAAAAATTGATTATTTCAAATTACTTTTGTTTATACCATTAACATTAGACAAAAAAATCAATCCATTAATATTAAATCCATCCATGTTAAAATTAAATTGTCAGCAACACTATCATAATAATTAAAAATGTCACCAAATTATAAAAAATTTCAGAGTTATAAAAATTGACAAAATAAAATAATCAAATTGTAAACAAATGAAAATCGAAAAGTATACACGGATGCATATAAAGCCTGCCAGTGATGCATAAGGCATAGCACGCACAGCGATTTTCATTCGCGCGAATTTTTTTCCGCGCGAATTTTTTAGTACTATTTGGGCGCGATTTTTTTTTCCGCAGTGCGTGCAGCTTCATACATTTCCATAGGACACAGAATGCGCGGAAAAAAATCGCAGTGCGTGCCATGCCTTAATGGTACGTCCAACCTGTTGGTAACAACGGCAAGGAGACCGTTGCCGCTGCCATGTTTGCTAGGTTGGACCGAAACCGCTTATCGGAACCAATACCTAGCCCTTAGTAAGACTGTGGATTTCTAGCTTTCAAGGACTGACAAAAATCTACAAATGAGTGATGCTATACTTACCAAAATAATGAAAATATTTATGCATATATATATTCAACCCCGAATGGAAAAAGAGGGATGTTATAAGTGTGACGTGTCTACCTGTGTATTTGTGTAACTGTCTGTACTTTTCTGTGATTTTGATTTCGTTTCTTTTTTTTGAAAGGTGACTTTATTGAGAGTGTTCTTACCTATGTTTGATGAAAATCGGTTCAGCCGTTCTAAAGTTATGGGCGTTTTTCTGTTCGAATCGGGTGTTCTCGCAAGACATTGTGTCATAATTGCGTGTTTAATAGATTGTCGATCGAAACGTGTCTACTACTAGATAAATTATGTAGCACAAAATAAAAAAAATCCTTAATTTTTTTAATTTTTCCTTTTACCTACTCGAGTCAGAATTTTGAAGTGAAAACTTCACTAGTATCTTTGAACGATTTTTGGTAGGGGCAAAACTTATGATTCGTGTCACCGATATGCTAATGTGAAGTACTGTGACAGTGAAAACTCAACGCTTTGGAATAACAGAGCCCCAAAGCGTAATTCAGATTTAAGTGTTCGTTCACGCAGGGGCCGTTGTACAGGTCATCCACGTTTTATTCGGCGACTTCACACATGTGACAGTATTCCAGGTCCAGTAAAAAATACTGATCCAGCAAAATATACAGCTATCCGTTTTACAGGTCTGCTTTATCGTATACGTTTTTATTCGGCAATGGCGTAAGTAGTTATATGAGAAAGTCCACACACATAACAGTATTAAAACACTGATCCGTTTTATCGGATCGAAGCTACGTGGGGCTTGCCATTACTTCCAGTAGCGAAGCATCCGACGGCACTGTAAATTTGGTGTGAACATTACCCCCAGTAGCGACGGATCCGTTAAAAGGGTCCTGGAAATACGAGTGTTCTGTGTGAACGAGCTCTAAGTTTTCACTTCTGTCAGCAGTTCTCATAACTGCCTTTTTTATTAAATAAATTGTTCAAATTCTTATCAAAAACCTATGTAATACCAAGTATCTTGTAATCTATGTATTTAACACACAACCAAAAAGAGATAGACATCAAAATACTAATGGATAACCACGCGAACCCTGCTTAGGTCCTTTTTAAACATCTCCATACAATATTTCAGGAGCAGCCATTAATATTATATAGATTCATAAGACCATAAATCAATTTTAAAGGCCCGTGGTCGAGCTTTTGACGTTTAATTAAATATTCGATTTACTTTGTCTACAAACTGGTAGCCATTATCGTTTTAAAAGCTTTAAGAGCAATATTTAGAGGTACATCAAAAGAAAGTTTGTAATTCCAGTGGAATTCCGTCGTGATTACATTTTAGGATCGCGTCTAGTTGTCCGTTCACCGTTGATTAATATTTATTCTTTATTTTGTATTAAATTAAATAGGCTAGGCATAGTAATTTTTCAAATGGTCTTGAATATATATTGGTACTAGCTTCTGCCAGCGGCTTCGCCCGCGTGAAAGGTGTTTTATTATCCTAAGGGAACACCGGGATAAATAGCTTATGTGCTATTCCAGACTATAATCTTACTCTGTGCCAAACTTCATCCCGACACCCACGGATTCTGGCGTGATTGAGTAACAAACATACATCCCGATCCATCCAAACTTTCGCTTTTATAATATTAGTAAGATGAGTGATCTTTGGTTTAATCACGTGCAAAGACTTACATTATACTCGTACCTACCCTTTGAATATAAGACGAGAGGAGATGCCTGGTCAACAAACATCAGGTAGGTACCTACTGTAGATAGCGTGAAAACAGCACACATCTTAGTATGATTATTTGATAAACTTCTTTACTTTTGCAATATAGCTTATCTTTGGAATGTGACAGACATAATTCAGTCGTAATATAAGGTCTATCCTACTGAATTATGGTGGGACAATCTAGACAAAATTAATAACCACACTTGCCTTTTACCAGAACAGCTGGAAGTCATCGGAAGGATCCTTTTCCCAGCAGTGAAATAATATAGGTTGATAACAGCCAGTATTCAAGGAGACATAACTTACTAATTACTCTCTTTACCAGCGGTAGGTTATTTATAGAACAATGGTTTGGAAGGCCTCCCACTTGGTGGACCGATGACCTGGTTCAGGATGCGGGCATCCGCTGGATCGGTCAATGTGCCGACGCTTGGGGAAGGCCTATGTCAAGAAATGGCCACCTTTTGACTGAAATGATGATAATGATGATGATGACACCGAGATTTCATCACATGTAATTAGAGGGCAAGACTATTGCACTGTGCTATTGCCACTAACTGCTCACAAACCGACAATCTGGTTGTCACAGAGAAATAAAAATAATAAATAAATAACACACAAAATTTTTGACATGAAATCGAACTCACGCTCAAAATTTTTATAAATATATATATGTCGGGTTTAGTCAACAGTACGAACGTCAAAACAAATCTTAAGCACGCCATCTGGCGGCAAAGCAAGAACAACTACGCATTGGCGCGCTTTTACTAAGCGCTTGCGCGGTGGGGACAGTGGAATAGGGCAGTTGAGTACAGACAGCCTTAGAGCGAAGACGTCGTAGAATCAGTGTCAAACCGTAATATTAGTAAGCAAGATTATAACTGTGATTATTTAAAATAAACCCAGTGTATCGAATAATTTCTGTTATTTCATTTTCACGATTGTACCCAACGACCTGCCCACACACGATGTCTTAACCTAAGGGAATACATCCTGACTTCCCGATGGTTTGCATCTATCGGCCAGCCTTGATGCGACATCAGAATTGGGATTCAGTCATGCTAATGAGATCACACTTAAAAACAATGCTAGTGAAATTGGCGGTTGCATTCTTGCAAAAAATATTGCGGTGTCAGTTGAAGTGAAATCTGTTGTGCTTCTTTTCGCGACTACCCTCAGTCTTGAATAATGAAATACCAGTCTGGAACGGAGCAGTAAGGGGGCTAGCAACAACCAAGGAGCTGGACAGGTCAAGGAGGAGAGTGTGGACATGTGGAAATGTCCATGCACACGGATCTTTATGCCAAACTGGTGAGTCGTTTTCATTTTGTTATGACTATAACCAAGAGTGTTCATTATTGAAAATTCTGGTTTTGTGTACGGTATGTTAGTTAATGGATCGTCGGGATGGCCAGTGTCAGGTCATAATTTAATGTTAGTTAAGTTAAATTCTACTATCACTGGCAATAACCCTTGACTGGCCTTTGCTGACTATTATTGTTCGGAAGTTAGAACGATAGGGTGACAGTGACGTACCTACCTTACACTTCAGTCTGTAAATTATGATAATTCTAAATGAAATACTTTGATAAGTTTTGTAGTGTGATAGTTTTATGTAGTAAGAGTTATTAACTAAGCTTGATAAGAAGCATAGTATTCTTGGTTTGTGGTCGGAGGGCCAAACTAACTAAAAGTGGTAAACTCTAACAGGGCTCGTGAATTGCAACTTAAAATGCTATGGCATTCATTTGATTCTTTCATATACCTACCTGGGCACTTGGGACACTGTAATGTGTGGTTCATGTTTTTGACAGGGACTCTGCACTCACATTCGGTGTCCATTATAACACATTTTGCAGGTTTAGGTTACTACTACTACTAGAAGCTCGTGGCTAAATAATAACAGCCGCACTGGTCGATCGTCAAGGTTAAGCAACGCTTGACAAGGTCGGTCCGCGGATGGGTGACCATTTCAACATACCGAGTTTCCTCCGTGCCTTGGAAAGCGGAAAGCACGTTAAGCCGTTGACCCCAATGTAGTTGGGAAAAGGCTAGGCAGATTTATTGGTTTAGGTTACTACACCGGTGCATCGGTTAATTTCCATCAAAGCTCTGTATGGTTAAGATAACCGTGTGAACATATACTCTCGTAATGTTTTTCATGTTTCAGATACTATATTGTGTCGCAACCTGAAGCCTCTGCTGCCGGATAGCGGTCCGGATGCTGCATGCGAAGGCTGACGACGTGTCAAAACCTGAGAGGTCAAGAGGAACGGCAGGCTAGCAGTTTGCAAATGGTAGCCAAACGTTATGACAACAGCTGTGGTGACAACAGCTTGTGAGGTCATAAGATCGCAAGTTTGGAATGGAATACTCGGTGAGTCGCTTCCATTTTATTTCGATAGTGAAGTCGAATGTTCTCTAGTGAAGAGATGCTATTCCGAGTTTTAAGAGTGTTCATGTTTGATCACTGAATTGGTAGTGGTTATATCTAGCACAATCACTAGGTAATTGAGACAAACTTGTAAGCAAGTAGTTAAGGAGTTTCCTATAAGCGGTATAGTTTCATCATTTGGTTCAAATTATTACGTTAAAGTGCGTTAAAATATCGCATGACGTCATGGCTTGGTACACTTCTTACATAGAAGTTACGTCACAAACCCCCACTCCCGAACTTCTACGGAATAAGCAAAAAATACGTGCCCAATATTTTTTGATAATTTAACCGGTGGACTTAATAGAATTTGCTGTTTCGTACCCCGTCCTCATCCCTATTAGACTGTCTGATTACAGGACCTTAAACTATTCGATTGGTGCTAAGTAAACCGAGTAATCGATTATTTATCGAACTTGAACAGACCTCCAGAATCCTCTATTCTCGATTGTCGAAACATTTTGGGAACAGTGCATCGCTATTCCCAAGTCAATGAAGCGGTATTCGAGTCACGTTTCGCACTAAATCCTAACCGCATGACGCCATTTCGAAGCGTCTGCCTACAACTTACAGCGGATTGAGTGTCTGTGGGATTATTCTGGAGATCTATTAAAAGAAATAAATGAACTTGGAAAGGTCAAAGGTCAGATGATAAAGGTTGAGGACGGTCGTGGATGAATGAATCCACTAGGAAATATTAACAGAGGCTCTAAAGAAAATGTTATTGTTACAGCGCTGACAACCGCCACTTATCTTGAGCCTCCGGTGTCTGTAATCAAATCTTGCAAATTACATTTGACCCAGTGTCCGATTGAGCTGAAATTTTGCACACGTTTGTTTAGCATTTTATATAAAAGCTTGTATTTAAAAAAAAAAAATATCTATACCAATATTAAAAAGAGAAAAAAATTTTTTGTTTGTTTTCTTGTACCGAATAGGCTCTGGAACTACTGAATCGAATTAAAAAAATCTTTTACCAATAGAAAGCTACATTATGCCTGAGTGACATAGGCTATTTTTTAATCCCGAAAACGGGTCCTTTGGGGTAATCCACGGGAGCGAAGCCGCGGGGAACAGTTAGTATTAAATAATGTCACTAGTAAAATATCTCAGGAACGTAATTATTGAAATCAAAGTTGGAGTTTTTAACCCTCGACGGAAAAAGAGGGGTTTTATAAGTTTGACATGTGTACTTGTGTGTTTGTGTATTATCTCCCCGTGGTATCAAAGCTACTACACGATTTTGATTATGTTTGAAAGTTGATTTTATCGAGAGTGTTCTGTGCTATGTTTTATGAAAATCGTTAAAGCCGTTCTTATTGACGTTTTACTGTTTGAATCGGGCTGCTCCCGCAAGATTGTCGTGTCATAATTACGTGTTCGATAGATTGTCGATCGAAGCGTATCTACTACTAGATAAATTATGTCATCATCATCATCATTAGCCTTTTTAATGTTCCCACTGCTGGGACACAAACTTCCTCTCTGTGAGTGGGAATGGGCCGTACGTACCACGTGGGCCCAATGCGGGTTGGTGGATGTCACATGTATTCGAATACATTATGTAGTATGAAATAAAAATGTGTCGGGGTTTTTTTCTATTTTACTTGTTTGTTTGTAACTAATGTAATACCTACTCGTACTTTGGGTGGTTTATGCTAAATTAACTTTTTTCCACGGCTTCGCTCCTGTGGTCCATCCCACAGGGACTGTGTATGTTTTCAGCATTAAAACCTATACGTAGTTAGTGAGGGCATTTTCGTAATTGGAATTGTGCTTGCAGAGATTAAACGCTTAATTTGATTTACGGTTACATAAATAAATAAAACTAGGTTTTTTGTCAAACTATTCGCAGTAATGGGCAGTTGACTCAAATTCATTATTTTTCTTTAGACTATTCTTATAGAAAAAATTTAAAAAATTATTCTAATTAAGATTATGGACCTATACCAGTTTATAAAACAAGATGTAAATTTTTTGAACAAATTCTTGATTTAACCGTAATCTTTTGAAGGTCAGAAATAACAGTCACGAAACCTCGAATTTATTTTATATACAAGTTCTGAATTTATAAAATACGACTGAGTTAAAAAAATTGTGAAATTCATCGTAATTCCAATTTTAAATATTTGAATGGAGCTGTCAATATAAAAACTATTTCTCTTTTTAACTTGATTTCGCTGACCTTCAATGAACACTTTTGAGAATTCTGCCCGCCTAGTAGGCGCCTAGAGCAATTTACGAGTATATAATCTAACCTTATAAAAAGATTATCTCGAAATAATAAGAAATCGGGGGGCTGGTGAATATAGGAAAATCACTTTTATGTTTTTTTACGAAATTGAGTTTGGTACTTCTTCTCCGCTGTTCTTTTCTGATTAATTTCTGCTAGAGAAGAGAAAGTACCAACAAAACGATCCCTGGGGCTCCTCGACCTTTTTTAACTTGTCACATTTCTGGTGGTCACCAATTCTTCTTTCAGTAGTTTTAGTGGATGAGGAAATTTTGTGGCGGGAACGTCTCAAAAAAAATATAATAGGAAAACCATAAAGCACCGAGACTCCTCAGCGGGCATTGCTAAGAAGGTATTGTTTGTGCTCAGCGCATATTGCACGATCACAAATGGCGTCTCTTTTCGAGGCAATTCCATGCTCTGAGACGAAAATATCCTACTTATCTACAGAAATAATTCATAAACAGTTTTGTTTCAAACTGTTCTCCTAATATAACTAATTAAATCTACAACCTCAGTTAAATCAGCTGCAAAGAAATAAAATCACTTTAAGTCACTTTCTCAACGTAGGTATCCTCCCTATCCTTAATCCCTAGTCCTTTTCTTAAAGAAAATTCATTAAGAGCGATCGCATTTCAAAGGAAGTCTCGGCGATGCCTCAATTCTTCCTGATAGAACTAAGAGTAGCCGTCGCGTCGGAGTAAAGTGTAAGCAGTAAAGAGACTTTCTGTACGGGCGCCATGAGATGTGGGATGTGTAAGACTTTTTTTTATGAATATTTAGATTAGAGCAAATTTAACAAGACAAGTGTCCGTTTTTACCCAACTGCCGGAGAAGACCTATATTTTTTTCATTTTATTTAACTGTTTAGGATACATAACGATTTAAAGTTGGTCGTATCTATCAAACCTCTAGACAGATTTATATAATTAAGACATCGTTAGATACATCTTGACCACCCAAGTGTTCCTAGATAAGTGACTTTAAAAAAGAAACAGCGATACCAGTTTTTTTTAAAATACCAAACCCTTCGAATGGGGTAACACAATGAAGGGTTAAGAGGTTACTAATGTTTAAAATTAAATTGAAAAAAAAAAATACTAAAAAATTCCAAAGAAATATGATTTCTTCTTGTTTAATTCTTTTTAGTTCACTTCGTAAGCAGTCGGGATTTTGTTTTTGCTTTTTTTTTACATTTTGCGACCGTTTGTCACTTATTACTCTTAACATAATGCGACTCACATAATTAATCTCATCAACAAGGCACAAAATCAGATAATCAGGAATCGCACCTAGAACCACAAGCTAAGCAGACCCATTTGTTTGATTGTGTATTTTTGTAGAAATCTCTGGAAGAATCCCGGGCAAAATAACTGAGCACCTGAAATGTCAACCGAACCCCCCTCACCTACCCGCGTTCGCGTCGTGAGCCAACAGCGAGAGTCGAACATCAGAGTGATATTGACATTTCGGGTGCTCAGTTATTTTTACCGTGCTGGAAAAAATGCATGATTCCCGTACGAAGCAAGGTAATAATATAAGCCTTTTATTCAGACAGATATAAATAACTACATTGGTTTGTTATTTTGTATACAATTTAGTTTAGATATGTTAGTTTATAATTTAAGTTTTTTTCTAATTTATTCAATATTTCCGTCTGTGTGAACATAACAGAAAACTAGAAACGTGATAAAATCCTATGGAAAGGAGTTGTTCGGGGAAGAGACTATCTGATAAAATAAGAACTGAAGATATAAAGAAACACACAAAAATAAAGGATGTTACTGTACCTATAAGAAAGCTCGAATGGAAATGGACAGGACACACAATCAGAGGAAAAGAAAATTGACAAAAACAATTATGTACTGGTTTACAAGTCACAAGAAACGAAAACGGGGTAGGCCATTCAGAAGATGGGCAGATGACATAAAGACGGTAGCAGGCAGTACATGGACAAGAGTCGCTAGGGATATGGAGAAATGGAAGCATTTGGAGGAGGCCTTCGTCAAAACCACAGTAAAATACTTGTTATTAGTAATTGGATGCGAAAATCAGATGGCAATTGCGACTCTATGATAAACCGCATGTGGCAGCACCTAATTGGCAGCTTTGAGTGTTCCTATTAAAACCATTTTTGTATGAAACTGATGCAGTTCATAACATCCGCCCATTACAGCAAAAATACACGATTTTGAAGCCGAAGCCTGGCAGCATCAATATATATAACCTATACGTTAACATAAAGTTTTATGCCACGGTCTAACCTAACGCATCCGTGTAGCAAAAAAGGTTTTATGTCCAGCGATAACAGTAACGCATTAGCCGGGAGTGGTAACTGTTAGCCACAGAGTAGTCTATTCACTTTAATTTTACGAGTTACATCAACAGTTAAGTTTTAACTAATAAGAACTAACGAAGATGTTGGTTCTTTGATTGCTGGCGTTTTTTTGTGCGTTTAAAGGTCAAAGTCTTAAGGCCTCAGTCTTTGGTTTGAACAAAATGGAAAGGAGTATTGTTTCGCATGTTTGTTAGGTATACGTAGTATTCATATCTGGTTACCTTCACCGTTTCTGGTATTCATTCATGTTTCTTTTTGTTTCTAAGCCCCATAAGGGGGACTAGCAAAGCCAACCTTATTTTATTAGTATTGATATGCTTTGACCACTATCTCACTTGCCCCCGAACCACGACGTGTCAAAACTATCATCAAACGACTGTAAAAAAGGGTCAGATGTATACAAGTCATATACATCTGTCCCTTACGTACACTCTATATATCCTTGCTCTAAGAGCTTATTGTCACCCCCTTGATGGTAAGTGACGATGTTGTCGACGATGAAGCAAGCTTGCCTAGAAGAAACCTATTCACTCTTGATTTGAAAACTCCCAGGTTGTAGATATCAGATGTGTAGAGGTCGAACTTCAAAACCCGATCATATTGAATGCAGAAGAAAATCATATGATCGTCAGAAAACGAAGTACTAAAATACCACAATCCATCAAAGCCAAAAATCTTTTTAAAGATTGAATGTGTAGACGAGAATTTTCGACTGTGATTAAAATTGAGAGTAATTTTGTAGATATAAATATAACAACCTCGTCTGTTTTTATATGAATTATTTAAATCTTAAAAGTTACGTGTCCAACATTATCCAAGAACGATGGTGTCGCTACTAGGAGATAATAACGTTATTGAGACCGATGTGGTGGCGACCGGCGGCGGAGGCTTGACCCAATCATCGGCTCCCTATAATCCAGAATTAAAACTGTTTTGTTAAACATCATTTATTTTAAGATTTTATAATTTTATTGGAACTTATTCTCTAGCTGAATACTGCTTTAAAAAGTTGTAATAATATGTATTGATTTGTAAAAGGGCTAGGATAGCTTGCATTTAGATATTTTCACTTAAGCATTTGAAAAAATAACAATATGTGAGCTCAAAGTTCTAATAACATTATGTTAAAACTTTGTAGTGTTGCTCAAAAATGACTTACATTTTAACGTACAGTCTTGAATAAGTAGTAATGTGTTGTGGCTCCCATGTGATGCCTAGGAATCCCTAGTAGGGCTAATGGCCGGTTTCTGATTGAAATATCTGAACGAACGTGTCGAACCCTACTGTAGTAGGTTTTCAGGCTAAAATAAAGTTTGATAAATACTCAAATCTTTCTTAACCACAAATACTTAAATCAGAAACCGGCCATTAGTCTTATAGAGTTTTTTCTCATGTCATTTCTTAGTAACAGCCCTGATTTTTGGACGGTACCTCCGGGGAGTACCCCCCATCTCCGGCGCACCAGAACACATTGCACGCCGTTACCACCCCAGGGACTAAACAAGCACATGGGCGCCCGACGACCCCGTGAATGGCCCTCTTGGCACTGCTGTGACCGGCCTACCACTTCTCGGCCGCAGGGGATACTAGGGACCTCCCCTGCGGCCCTCCTCATCAGCCGCGGCCTCCAACTCTCATCGCGGCCCGTCTCAGTTGCGAAGTCACCTCTGTTACCAAGCGGCACCACAACCTACTTGTTGGCCGCTACGTTGTTGGCTAAATCGGCAAAAGTACTGACGAGCGGCGATTTCTCAGGTTGCTCTTCAGTTCACCGTGGGCGACCAAGCCACGGCTACTGAGCCCCCTCGCCTCGACAATGCGGAAACCCACCGGGGGGATGCCATGCTTCCCTGGTGTGCGACTCACAACCAGTCATAACAACGTATTTGATAAGACAATTAAATAGGCTGGTACTCTTTATGTGATGCAATTCGATTGTGTAATGAATACTGACCGAATTTTTTTATGGCCCATGCCAACGAAAGTCAAAAAATGGTAATCCATATATTACTTTATCTGCTTCGGTTTCGTTATATTCGAATTACAAAATTGATAGCGGTTTCATTATGATACCCATAACGACATCAGGTTGCATTATGCGAATCGTCATACATTCTAAAACACACGCAAAGACATTCTGAACATACAGCCAGGTACCTATAATATTACTTCGAAATCGAGACAATGCGAATGATATTTTTAAAAATGGAACAAGTTTAGAAGAAAAGTATCGTATACTATTTGGCTGTTGCGGCTAAAAGATCTTTGCCTTAAACCTAATAAAGACTAAAAAAAAAGTGGACACGGGAAAAAATTTCTGAGTGAAATTTTATTCCAAATTTTATTAAAAATGTCTTCAACATCAAGTGATATTGAAAATACTCCACCAAATATAACAAATAAAGGAGTTGCGGCTACAAATAATTTACTACCAGAAAAATCAAGACATGTATATGAGAAATGTTATGAAGGTTTCCTGATATGGCGGGCACGTAACAATATTTGTCTATATCTGTGTTTAATTCCTACCTTCGTAGATAAAATCTTGTATGCAACTGTACGTTATTGTTCTTTTAATAACTCGTGCCCACCTATTTCGGTACGCGCTACGCTTGTACCGAAAAATGGCACTCGTATTAAAAGACCGTCCATAACGTAACAGTTGCATAAATAGCTATTATACAATGAGTGTCGGAATGAATACTTTCAATGCGTTCAGTTGTGCCCAGAATAATTTGTTCACACTTTGGTCCCACTAGAATCAAACTATATATCACATTAATCATACTAATATTATTAACGCGAAAGATCTGGATGAAATTTGGCACAGAGATAGAGTCAGGAATCGCACATAGAATACTTTTTATGCCCGAAATATGTTCCCTTGAGATCATTTTTGATATTCACGCGGGCGAAGCCGCTGGTAGGAGCTAGTAGTAATATACGGCTTATCACTAACGCTATAAAAAACATAACGTGGATGGCCCAACAATGCCCCATACCGATGACCTAGTGAAAGTCGCAGGAATTGGATATGCGAATATAGGCTGATCTTTGTGGAGTTCTCTGCCGAAGTCTGTGTTCCTGATAGTTACAACCTAGGCCATTAAGTCAATAGTACATACGTTAGTTTTAAGGTCCTTCCACCGCTTTAGTGCCGTAAAACGGTTACTTTTTAAGTATATTCCTTAGTAACGGTTTGGTTAAAAGGTTTGAAAAAAATATTATTATTGATTCATGTACATTATTTGTCAAACGTGGTTTTTTCGTGCAACTAATAGTTTTGTTTAAAATACTAATAACAATACGATATTTTTATATATACAGATACAATATTTTTGAATACTCCTCCAAAACGTCTAGGATATTTGAAAACATTTTTGCCGTTCCCAGAGGCGGCTTATTTAACTCTGACACCAGAGGTGGCCACATCCTCACACAAAAAGAAACAAAGAGTCACGCCAAAATATCGCGTGGAAGCGAAACAAGTAAGCTCTTAAATTGTACATTAGTCGTGATTTAAAACTCGCACCAATTTGTAGCTATAATTGTACCGATAATCGGAACACAGCAAGGCCTTTTGGCGACGAAATTGTAGTCATACTTCTTCACAAAGAGTATCACTGCTATGAAACTACTAATTTAGCACTAAAATATCTTTAAAATACAGCCAGGAAGTCAATACGCGCTCGGTAACTGCCATTGTCTCTGAGTCTATTTCCCAATGCAAAGAACCTGCAGTTGATTATGTTACCCTGGTGCAATGAATTTGTAAGCAGAGAATAGGAAGTTTAGAATTAAGGCGTTATCTAAACCAATATGTACTTATAGAAGCCTATCAGTATCACTCTATTTCCAATGTGAAGAAACTCCAGTCGATTATGCTAGCCTAGAACATACATGGAATGTGGAAAACTAAAGAGAATATTAATAATAATAAATAATATGGACTTCTACGGAAAATGGGTATCAATCTCAACTAAACATACAGGTAAAATAGTTAATTTGTTTATATGTTTGTGAAATGTAATCTCTGGGAACACTAATCCTGTTACGAAAATTCTTTCACAGGTACAATGCTACACTATCATTGAATGTCAACTACTTATCATCCCGATTTAAACGGTGGATTACGAGTAAACGTAGGCCACGCTGCCGTCTTAACGAAAAGTGCAATAAATAGGTTAAACCTGATTTCGAGAAAAACGCAGTAAAAGATTTTTTTTTTGTTTTGTTTGTATCTCCATCACTATACATGGTATCGAGTTGAAACTTTCACTACATGATATGTACCAATGTAGAGAATATTACGTGATACTTAATGTTTGTACCCGCATTTATTCCTGCTTTAAAAAACAATAAATACTATAATGTTAAGTATTATTACTATTTAGAAATAATGTTTACTAGCCATTACCGCAATAAGTAACCTATTTATTGCACTAATGGTTAGGAAGCTAACATGATGCATTTTTAAGTAGCAACGAATATTTTTTTTACGGTCTGTTTCCTAACCAAAGATGCATTAAGTTTCTTATTTATGGCGGTTTTCATTAGTAAGAAACAAGTTTAAAACGACAAAGTTGTAATTTGTTACTATTAGAAAAACAGAGGTGTTACATTTTATGTCAAATATGAATTAATAGAAGCTTGCATAACTTTATTTTTTCTCCTCTCACCGATCTATTATGAAACTGTGAAGCCAAATCTACTAATTTTATCTGTGTTCAGATAAATGTGTTTAAAAAAAATGTGGTTTCAGTTATAATTTCATAAATAAAACAATATAAATATTAAATCGTTTTGATTTCAAACTAAAAAAGTACAATTATAATAGGAGGAATAACTTTGCTGTCTTACTTATTAATTCTGGTCTATTACCCATCATATGTAAAATCAACGGTTACTAAACTTAAAAACACACACATATCAAAAAAATATATATTTATTTGTTAAAATATCTTAATAGAAGTTAAGGTACCACACAATGTAAATATTAAAAATTAATTTAAAAAAAAGTTATCTACTCTTTATTTTAAGGCACAATTTGAGATCAATATTTTAATCGGTCTGATAAAACACTTATAAATAATTAAATATTTTTTGTCTAGGTTCGAAGCTTGGGACGTTTCAGGTAAGTTTAACCAAAAGCATCTCCTGGTTTCAGGCATCAAAGGTACTAAGTCTGCTATTCTTTAGTTATTCCTCTCGATGAATTCTTGCTTGCAAAATTAGGAAAGCATTTGTTTTTAGTTATTTTTACTTGTAGAAAATCTAGTTCTTTCCAATCAGACACGTGGGAAACTTTGTGCTTTATTGTAAATGCCCCTCTTTCGGCTCTGACTGCCATGATGTCTTTTAGATGGACTCTGGGTTCCATGTTTCGAATTCTATGCTGAGACGACATATCCTCATAACTGTAAAAATCGGATACTGCCATCACTTTTACTGTTTCTTTTTGAATTGGCCATTTTTACGGAATCTACAAAGTCAGCAAAATCATAAACTTTCTTTTTTTTTTTAATGCCAATTCAACCTGATGATGAAAGTTATCAGTCGAAATGAACGTATGGCCTGGTTCAAAATATTTTACGGTATCTCCCCACGTTCAGTCTCCTCACGTTCAGTCTTTTTAACCGATTTCGCAAAAAGGAGGAGGTTTTCAATTTGGCTGTATTTTTTTTTTTGTGTTTTACCTAAGAACTTTTTACTGGGTGAACCGATTCTGATAAATCTTTTTTCATTTGAAAGCTCGTGCTTGTCATGTGGTCCCATATAAATTCATCTTCATCAAGATCTGATGAAGAACGTCGGAGATATACATCAGAACTCTTCGATAAATGACGGCAAATCACTCGGGATAGCTGCAATTGGATGTCTGTTTATTGTTTACATCATTTCATAACATAACATCACTTTAGCACGCTCTAAAGGGGTACGCAGGTGTGAACAGTTCATCCTGTTATACTCTAATTCGTAGTTGTTTTTGTTTAAGTTGCATGTTTCTGGGTTAATCTATTCTGGCTTCACTTTGGAGAAATGGTCCATTATGTTCCACAACTAAAAAGTGAAAAATAAAAAACTTTTTAACAAAAAATACAACCGACTTCAAAATAAAAACACTACAAAGTGAAAAATAACTTCAATTTCGGCAGTCGGTGTTCTTGTTTTGGTTTCTTCGTTTTTTGACACCGGCTTCCGAAATTGAAGTTATTTTTTATTTAGTAGTGTTTTTATTTTGAAGTCGGTTGTAGTTTTTGTTAAAAAGTTTTTTATTTTTCACTTTTTGGTTGTGGAACATAATGGACCATTTCTCCAAAGTGAAGCCAGAATAGATTAACCCAGAAACATGTTTCTTTTACGTCTAGTCTCTTTATATTCAAGTAAATTTCTTTTAATACGAATTGGTGAATTAGAATCTGAAAGTATAAATTCAGGACAGTAGTCTTTATCAATGACACTGTCGTCGGAATCTACAAAATAATTTACAGCTCTGATAATGTTGTCATATTCTTCATCTGAGGATGGTACGATTTCATAGCACTTTAGAGACTGTCTGGTAAAGGTCGTATTAAAAGATTCTTCTGCAGTCGGTTTAACTATCGATAGTCTTGGAATCAGCTGGTGGTTGGTAGGTTCAAATGGTTCAGAAACATGTGGTTTTGGGTTTTGATTTTGCGATACAGTCAAAAAAAGAATTTTGTCTCTTCTGGACATGATGTTGCCTGAAAAAAGAAATATTTTGCTTAGGGTATATTTAAGAAAACTAAAACGTAAGATGAATAAAATGTAGGGGATTCCTACTAATTTTATACCTAAATAATTACTAATTAATTAAAACAATATGTGTCTTTTAATAACTAAACAAAGCAGCACTGGCTAAATAACATCATAGCGTATTAATGCCCGTGACATGTACACATAATGTAAGTAATATGAAATACGTTAGGTAGTTGCTTACCGCCGAGAATGGCTCTCACGTGTTTGTGATCGTCCGACTCGAATCGATGTCTAGCCGCGACTGGCGTTTGAACGAAATATTTGACTCCCCTCGTACCCCCTCACCCCCTGGTGCTAGTTATAAACGCAATAAATGGTGAATTTATTGCAGTTTATTTCGCGTAAGTATACTATATTCGTTTAATCTCCCTACAAATAAATGCAATAAATCTACTTACTACATCAATTTTAGTATTCTTCTCATAATTAGTAATAAGACCCCTTAACATAACAGCAATAATTCAAGCTTATTGTACTTATAACTTGTAAATGAGGATCACAGTATCGAAATATGGTAATTATAAATGCAATAACTCTACTTATTGCAGAAATAGTTAGTACATTATTTAATAGCGTACATAAGGTTCCGTATCATATCTGCAATAACTCAAACTTATTTCATTTATAACTAGTAAATAGAATGTTACAAATGACGAACTATGCTAATTATAAATGTACTAACTATACTTATTGCAGATATGGCTAGGAAAACTACTTAATAACGTAAGTAAGTTATTCCTAACTATAGTTATGTCGGTCTTGATATGTAAATCATAAAGCACCGATTTAGATATTGCAGTTATGCTTAGTATTAAAACCAGCTACGTCAGGGATACGTAAAAAGTGTCTAAAAAGAATATATAGATCTCATTCTGCAGATTCCAAATATGTACTTAACTCAATTTGGGTCAAAAATCGAGTTATTGCACTTTTCGTTAGGACGGCAGCACGGAATTAAAGCCGCGAAATACACATATTTTTATACAGCGGCAAATAACATAACCAAAACAATATTCACCGCGAGGCGTAAGGAAAAACTGTAGAATTTAATAAAACAGCGTCTTTGAAATACTCATTTTATTTTATTGACTTACGTTTTAACTGAAATTGCAGCTAACAAATTTTTATACCAGAGTAACCCAACTAAACATCGAGGTAAAATTCGCTCAAATTAAAACTCCTTTCAAACTTCATACACCTTCATATCGCCAAATCCAATTAATATTTCTCACCCCTCGCAGGTCCTATATATGTGGGTCAGTCTAGGTAATACGGCAGCCCTACCAGGCTTTCATACAGCTATAGAGCTTATCCGGCCCCATTCAGTGTGCATTAAGGCTGTTGGTTCTCCTGGCTGTAGTGTTATTTTGCATTGAGACTGATGCACGGATTAAGGGGCACTTGTGTGCATTTTTTGTGGGTATTTCAGGAGTTTACGGTTTTAGGATAAAGTGAAAATATCGATAATTGTGTCCTTTTCAGGTGTTCGTTTTATTCTACAATAGGCAGGTTATGTTGTTGACATTATGTACTCCAAATCCTAACCGAATATTTTAAACTAAATAGTCTAGAACCAATTCCAGCGCCAAGTGACTTTATTATCCTCGACTTAAGTCGCTTAAAGTGTTGTCATAATGTCAATTCACGAAAGTGACCTTTTCAAAAACATTGAGAACACACCGGACTATTAATACACATACTGGCAAAATTAGAGGAATAAATACGGAAAATTATTTTTATTTGCATTACAACGTTTTTATTTTGTTTTATAATAATATTATAAAACAAAATAAAAACGGTTATATTATAACCAATCATCCCACATTGATAAAACAATTGAACGTCACCTTACATGCTTTTACATATAAAGTCATGCTACTCTAACCAAATGTACTACTAAATGCGATCTTATTTTAATTTTAAAAGATGTATTTTTAAGTAAGGAAAGCTGTCTAAATATAAGTTTTTAAAATTAAGACGTATTTTTTTTAATTCACTCTATATTTTGTTTTGCTAATTTAGCAAGTTTGTGTAGTTTCAAAAACAAAAGTCATGTCCATGCACATTCCTCTCACTGTACGATCCTTACAGACAATTAAAGACCGGTTTAACTATAACTCTCTCTCACAAAACCACCCACCGCTGTATAAAAGACATGCATGACTCCACCATCAATCAGTCGTCGGAAAAGTACGTCAATCATGGGCAATTGAGCACATGACCCATAAAACCAAATGGCCATAAGCCATATAACCTACAAAACAAGATAAATGTGGCTCCTGACTCCTGAACTATATAGTTCCACGGATAGACTGTTTTATTTCTTGCTTAAACTCAGTTTGGCGTATCGACAATTTGGCAGGAAGAGATCGTTTATAACTGCGTCTGCAGACTCGTTTAGTCAGGTTTGAATTCTTTTTCGTCAAGAATTTTTATAGAAACTTGTATAAATAACTGGCAATTAAAATTAAATCCCTGCTTTCATTTTTAGGTCAAGTACATAAAAATAGTGGCAGTGGGCAGGGCACATTGCTCGCAGAACGGATGGCCCATGGAGTCAGAAGGCCTCCCACTAGGTGAACCGATGACCTAGTGAAAGTTGCGGGGATCCACTAGATGCGAGACGCACGGGACCTGTCAATTTGGCGACACTTGGAGGCTATGTCCAGCAGTGGACGTCTTTCGGAAAAAATGATGACATAAAAATAAATTTAAATAAACTACTGCACAGATTGGTCGTTAAAGGCAACAACGCGCACGGTTGGCACAGTGGTTCCACGATTGACTGCTGCGCTGCGTGTCGCGGGTTCGATTCCCGCACGGAACAAATATTTGTATGACCTACAGATCCGGCTCTGGGTGTTTGTGTATGTGAGTTTATGTGTTTGTAAACGCACCCACGGTACAGAAAGAAATTCCTAGTGTGGGGCAACCTTTTTTATTAAAACAAACAAACACCGGGCAACAGCAGCCTTATTGCGTAAGTGAATTCGGCAAAGGCAAAGGGTTTGACCGCCATTAATCGACCAATCACACTGACGGAAATCCACATCGCGTCTTTCATTTCGTATGTGATTGGTCGATTGATGGCGTCAAAACCCTTTGGCTTGCCGAATTCGCTTAGGCAATAAGGCAGCAGGAGTAACTAGGTGAGATAGTGGTCAAGCGCGAGCCTATACAATATAAAAAATAAAAATAACTAGTGATACGTGGGAGTACTACATGTACATTTCTGCTTATCCCTTTGGGGTACACAAGCGTGATCTTTTAGTATTTTGTTTTTTTTTTAAAGAAAGTTAACAAAGCAAGAGCAAGTTTTACTTAGCTTAACTACAAAAGCCCGTTTCTTCTTCACTACAGCTCAAATGTAATCCCCAGATCGATAACCAAGCCGACGCTAACGACCTAACCAATAACTTTAATCCTCGTAGGCACACGAGGTTTACCCCAAAACGTTATAAAACAGAAAAGTAATCTCCCTCTCAAGTATTTGCGGAGCTCCTAATATCGTAATCAAGTTTAGGCACAACGAATTTTCGTTTTAACTTGCAGCAATGAGATTCCGCCACTCCATTGTTTGGATTTAGTTATTATTCGGAATCGAGTTATGGGAGCCTCCTAAAGGATTAACTGAATTGTTTTAATGTAGAAAGGTCGCTTGTTTTTAATGTATGTATTTGTGTCGAGATTTCCTTGCTTGGAGTTTCTGCAGCGAAGTTTTAATTAGTTGGATTTATTTATTTTGTTATCCACTGCGAGGCTACAAATTAAAAGACCCGAGTCCTAAAGTAACTGAAATACAACAAAACGAAATACCATTGTCGACTACAAATCCGTAGCACATCGTTCTTGTGCTACGTTTGCTACGAGGCTACGGCGTAGCAGCGAGGTTTGCTATGGCGTAGCTTGATGCTACGAAATCCTTTATTCTACTAAGAAACTCGTAAATATTGTTAAGCTGTGCAGATCTACCATGTATCATTCTAAAAAATAACGATCGAAAAACCGTTTACAGCACTGTCTTTATCTTTCTATAATCCATTGGCGTTATTGATTCACTTTTAAAAACACTTACATAAATATAAAAACAAGCTTTTACATATGTGTTTAAACAAGATTGTATATTAATTATTTTATTAGCACGTGTAACAAACTTATGTGAATAAGTTCAGCTCAATAGAACACCGGAAAGCAGGTCAAATTTAAGTTGCAAATAAATGATAAATGATTCTGTAAGTTGGTTTGTACAAACACTTTTAAATGTAAATCATATCTTTTTAAACTAGATGAGGTTGGCGTTTCCAATATGACTACTCTGAGAAGAAAGGCCAAACTCAAAGGTCACAGTCTCTTTTAAAGTCCAAACAAAATCTTGGTTAGATCATGTGAAGACCATGTAGACTGATGTGTGAAATGGTCTTTTGAGGAAAGAACCAGCCAGATTGAGTGGACCTGTCCAGTCAGTGCACGCATTTGTCAATAACCGAGTAGCTCAACTCAGAATTTAAGGAGCTCAACGATTCGACGAACAATACCAAAGAAAGGACATTCGCGTAGGCCGCATAAACTACTCAAACTGCCAGACCATGATTAAAAACTAACTAAGATAAATTATAATAAAAACAAAAAAAAGGATGATACACATAGTCTTCATATTCACAATAATTAAAATAAAAGAATATAATACTTTCAAAAGTAAATATTCTTGTCATTGCAAAAAAACACAAAAAAAAAATAAGAATGACAAAATTCACGGTGCAAAATATAAAAAATCAAAATTAATTGGAGCAGCTCAATCCCAAGCCCTTTTGTCCTCAACGTAATCTTTAATAGTATAAAACGATTTCTGGCACAACTTACGTTTAATGAATGGTTTGAATTTATTAAGACTTAGATCTTGCACGTGGCTTGGAAGCTTATTATAAAAGCGTACACATTGACATCTAAACGAGCCACCTATTTTCTTGAGCCTTGTTGTAGGTACTACAAATTTGTGTTTGTTCCTAGTATTTATATTATGGATATCACAGTATTTTTTAAACAATTTTATATTTTTAGGGTTTAAGTTTTATATTTTAGGTTTGATTACATACACACAGACACCGGTATAAATAAAACTTTGTAAAACTATTATTAGTATCAAACACGCAATTGTATTTTAGTTTAATCAATACATTCAATATCAGTTACCAATTACAAACAAACAAACAATCCACTGCACCGCCACACTTGATTAAATTAATTATCATCAGTAATTTCCAAACATTTACAAATTAAATTTTAATCCAATGAATTAGATTCCCATGTTGGCAAACCTGAACTTTCTGACTCTTTTCAAACAAATAAGTTCCAGAATCTCAACGTTTCTGATGTCGCAAAGGTGTGGGATTATAGGGTAATTTAACAAAAGGTACTTACTTCCTTACGCTTTCTGAGCTCCTGGTGAAATATGGTTCAATACAGGCAGTTTGTCGATTGAGTTTGTACAGAAGTAATAATGGATTTTAACTTATTACGAGGTTTTGAAACACGTGTATGTCTGTTTTTAAGTCTGTTACATAAATAAGATATCATCAAACGTGTGTACTACGACGGGTTAGACAGAGACTGTGAGATCGCGGGGCATGAAACAATTAATATTAATCGGGCACAAATCCAGGCAGCAGCAGACTAGGCAGATACAAAGAACAACCACCTGTGAAATTTTAGGAAAACTTATAACATTTATATGATGGTTGCATCAATAGGATTGCTGGCAGTTAATGCATATTTCTCCTGCAAATGTACTTAAAAGAAGAAATATTCTCAGATTATTAATCTTCTTTTTCAATGTTAGTAAATACGTACAAATTAATTTACTATGCTCATTCGTCAATTTAATATCAAAAGGTCACCGGCTACGTAGTGAAAGTGGATTAGGACTCTAACAATGGTAAAATCTCGTAATAATTTTCTCTCTCCTCCTCCCCCGTTAGCCTTAGACTCACCCGAGTTAACAACTCATACACACATTTTGTATCAATTCATAATTATCTGTTACAAAACATTTTCGAACAATGCATGTCGGAACAAAAGTGAATTACCAAGCAACCGCGACACATTGCGCAAGAAAGCGAAATAGGTCAGTGACCGATAAGACTCCACCTTGTTACTTATGCACCGCGGCTAATTTGGTAAGCACGTCCCACCATTACCAATAGTCGTTATTCTATTACGTGACCGAAATTCTAGCAACATGTATGAGCCCCCGCTTGGTGGCTCGTGGCTCAGCCCTGAAAGAGGGTGGAACTTGGGGCTTGCTTAAAGATTCGTCTTCTTGTCCTTTGAGAATCGATGTAACCTACCCAAGTACCTACATTTTCAACCACAGGGACAAGTATCTGCCACTCGGAGGTGACGTCCATTAAAAGACTGCGCAATAAAAAAAATCTAGCAGACCTAGATGAGGGCCTAGAGAAGTGACATGGAATAAACGAAAGCATGGCGATATAAAATGGAACAAGTGAAAATTAAAAAATCCAATAACCGGGATTTTTTTACTTTTTAAAATACATAATTTATCTAGTAAACACACACTCATGTTTTAATACCCCTCATTATGCAACAGTTTCATAAACTACTATTTTCACACAAAAACTACTAAATGAATTTTCATGAAACTTTACTGTAATAAGTACACCTTATGCATCAGAATAATACATAGACCATAATTTATAAAGATATTGGGGGAAGTACCAATCAGGGAGAACCGCGGGCGGTAGCTAGTCAATTATAAAACACCGGTTTTCATCCTACAAAATCTAAAACTCCCAAACAGGAGAAACATTGGAAAATTCGCGTGCCAATGGAAACCGGACCGTTTTATTAGCCGGACGGTAAGTAATTGAATTCCGGTTTTTTCCCCGTAGCCCACTGATTGGGTTTTGAGTGAGTCCCGGCCTGTTTTCTCGTGTTCTGATTTCAGCAACGATTGTCTTTGGCCGAAATTGGGCTTGAAATAATGGGAAACTAGGATTAAGGCCGAAATCTGCAATTTACTGGCGGAATTAAAAATTGTTGCTGGGTATTTTTGATTTGCTACCTACTAGGGATGTAGTAGCAGGGAAAAGTAAAATAATACATTTTATTTTAAAACCACAAGATCGGATTAAGAAGGAAGAGGCATACTCGAAATTCCTTTTTTAATTATAAATATAATTCGAGCCGATTGTGAAAAGGTATGAATAGGTTACGTTTTAAAACGTTTTCACAATCCGTTCGACTCTTTCCTATTTCAACTAGAGTATTCTTTAAGTTTCACATTCAGCAATTGTTAAGAAAATTTATAGAACATTCAAATAACTTTTTTTCTGAAATATTATTAAAATACTTATTTTTCTTAGTCTTCTTTACCAAACTATGGCTACCTAGAAAGCTTTGTCGTTGGTTAAATAATAATCATCATCATCATCCAAATACGTCCATTGCTCGACATTGGCCTCCCCCAAGCAACGCTATAACGAACAGATGGAACGGTCCAAACTCCTAGAACTAAAGCCAATCAAAAATAACATCATAAATAAAAAGTCCTTACATCCTACAAAAACAAATTGCCAAACATAACGCAAAGAATTCAGTTTTCTCATTGATTATACACAAAGAAGCGAGTCACCATTAACTGAGAAACTCGATAATATATGAAAAGAAGACTACAAATCATATCAGGGACAAATATATGCGTGCCCAACGGTCCGGAAAAGGTCTTCAACAAGAATAAAACAAAATGTTTTCGTCTATTTGCAAGAAAACTAAGCGAATCCGTCATTCACCGTGCCCTGTTTACATATACTTTTTGATTAGGTTATGTTGAGATGGTATATTTTAGTTTCGTTGCTTACATACGGATTTATATTATTTATTCAGAAACCTGTTTTTTTATTTATAAACTAGTATTATAGCATAAAACTTATTACAGGCTAAGATTAAGTTGTTAATTAAAGTTTGTCAAGATCTCTAATCCCCAATTCAGAAATAAAATACAAATTTTTATTTCTGACCAATGATATTCTAGTAAACAGAATGAGCACGCGCATTGTGAAGACTCAGATACGTCCTAATTGGGACGTATAGTCTTTAGTCTATGTCACGCATGGCGAACAGTGATACGCTGGGTTTAAACAAAAACAAAATTAAAAAATTGTCATCATGGGTATTTAAAAAGTGTACCAATTATGATACAAAAGTACATAAAACAGAAGACATCTCATACTATTATGTTAGTACGCAATACACCTCAATTTACTAATTTATTTCAATTTTTTTCCTAATATTCTTATATTTGGAGGTAAGAAAAAGAAAGAGATGGTAAATACATTGGTGGCTAGTATAATGTTAGTTTACATTCACACGCAAGTGACAAACACTAGCTGTCTTTTTTTTCTCCTATTGGTTTTATCAAGCCATCCCTTTCGACTTGTAGTGAAATGTCAGATGAATGAAAAGTGTGTATGTGTGCTGCCGCTGCTGCGCAGAACACTTATTTCGGTTGATGTTTGAATGTATAACGTATCTGTTTACTAGAATATCATTGTTTATTACCCAAAAACTTTTACATTAGTTGGTGATTGGAGCCTCCTTTTAAGCAAGTAATGCCTGTGTTAGGAGACTGCGCAATATACAATTCATTTAGTACCTTAGATATAACCAGTATGTTTGCGTGTATGTGTGGGTGGGTGTTTGTGTGTGTGTGCGTGCGCGTGCATGTGTGTATTTAATTTTGTATGTTGCAATATACCTCAGTGCCTGCGTAATTTAGTGTCTTTATCCAATTTGATAGATTTTTAACATTCGTTTAATTGTTTATTGTGTATATATATATTTTAATTTATCCTATTATATAGTTGACATGATAGTTTATTGATCTGAATGTCAGCAAATTTTGTTTTAGTTTGTGGAACTTGTGCTGTGAGATCTTTCCGTCTTCTTGTTATTGTATTTTGATCGTATGATATTTTTATTACGAAAACGGGTTTTAAACCGTAATTTGAGTCTTTTGTTTTTAAAGGAATTAATCAATGATACCTCAAAATCAAATCCTTCTTCAAGCCAAATGAGAACTCCTTCCATAAGTAAAAATATTTTTTTATTCGTAGTAATTGATAATTAGGCAATAGTTTTTTTGAATAGAACACCTCTATCTATAAACAGAACACCAATATACTCCTTTCTACAAGCAAACTCAAACAATCTAACCAGAAACCCTTGAACCACACAACTCCGAACTACTAACATTGTTGGCGCCAGTAACTAAACAAGCGACTAAACACAGCACGGCAATTCCCGTGTACAGTGAAAGTAAATACCGCGTGAAATTGAAGGAGCATCGATCGTAAGTTCTCGGATCAGCTGTTCAGTAGTGCCGTAACACGCAGCATTTGTTCCGATGTACTCACTCAATCTGACTGTCTGTGGAACGCTCTTTGCGTTTTATGAGCGCCTGGTAGAAAGGTAGTAATTAGAGTAGTTTGGAAGACATCTCTGAGGATATAAATTTGTGTTTCGAGAGGTACCTAAAGTTTTAGACAACAGAGTAAAGGTCTATCCACGCATATCAGGGCCGTGCCCGGGGCGTGACAGGGCCGGGTCCCATCATTGAAGATTCGTCACTGGCCCGTGCCCGGACGTGTGTGAACGAGTTCATATAAAATATTACGGATCGATATTTTTTGAGCCCCTAACGGGGCACGGTCCGTCCACGTCCCGGGCACGGCCCTGATATGTGTGGATAGACCTTTATCGATCTTAAGAGGCCTGTAAACGGGCTACAAAAATTGCATACAGTCGGCAATTTTGTTGATCAATATAGCTCAGTATATTTGCAACTTATACTCTTGCTGCAATTTCATTGTGCAATACATTTCCGGATGTCGTCCAGCAAGATAGTGCAACTGGGTTGCTGAGGAATTTTGCTCGTATACGCGGAGCAATAATTGCTGCTAGATTTCAGCAGTTAATGACGATTTTTCCGTATGGCTCTTCGGTCGTTACATGAAACTTCGCGGCAATTACAGCCCAAGCATCCTTCTTAAGATTACGATCTTTATACGGACTAGCTTCTACATCCCATAATTCAGGGTGTACATGGATTCCGTTGATAAAATACAAAATCGTTTCGTTTGAGCACTCGGCCATGGCGAACAGAATAAAATCAACAACAGGTACAAAACAACTTAACTAATCAGGCAACGACAGGACGAGGCGGGCGGTAAAGAGATGCACCTTAGAGTAGTTTAGACAGGATCATCTGAGAGGAAATAAAGATCGTATCTAAACACTACAGTTTTAGACAAAAGAATATCGCTCTTATTTCATTTTTGCATGCTATTGAAAGAGCATTGATCGTTAGTTCTCAGAACAGCTGTTCAGTAATGCCGTAACACGCGGCATTTGTTTCGATGTACTCACTCAATCTGACTGCCTGTGGAATGCTCTTTGCTTTTTATGAGCGCCTGGTAAAAAAAGTAACTAATTAGAGTAGTTTGGACGGGATCATCCTTGTAATAAAGATAGGTTGATGTTGATTTAGGATTTGGGATCTAAGTACCTAAAACAAAGTTTAAGAGAAAAGAAGACCGATTTCTTCTGATCTTAAGGTGCCTATAAACGGGCTAGTTTTTCGCAATTGTATAGCCACCAAGTTGACAGTTATATCGCTCTACACAGATCTTGGGCCGTAATCGCCGCGAAGTTTAATGTAACGACCGAAGAGGCCTATGTAAAAATCGTCAAAAACTGCTGAGATCTAGCCGCAATTATTTCTCCGCGAGCAAAATTACTCAGCAATTCAGTTGCACTATCTTGCTGGCAACGTCCGGCAATATATTGCACAATGAAATTGCAGCAAGAGTATAAGTTACAAATATAATTGCCGACTAGATGCAATTTTTGTAGCCCGTTTACAGGCCTCTTTAGGGAATTTACCTTGCTCGTGGGTTCTCTTGATTTTTACAAAGAGATCCTCACAAAATCGTGTACTTATTTTTTTTATTTCAAACAGTGACGACCAGTGAACGAGAAATAAAAAGGAACAAATACACAGTCACATACAGAATTATAAAAATCCATCAAATATTTTTGTGTTTTTTGCGTAACGACTCTCAAAACGAGATCTAAAAACAGATAGACAAAGCCTTTGCGAACTTTTGCCCATGTACAAAACCTGTTCTTAATTCAGCCTATATTCACACGGGCCACGACTCATCGGTCGTACTGTACATTTTTTTTTCTTAGAGAGATGTACCATATTTCACTAAATATTATAAAACAAAGTCCCCCGCCACGTTTTTACACGATAATCTCAAAAACTACTGAACGGATTTTCATGTGGTTTTCACAAACATAATGAGTAACGAGGCAGGTTTTTTTATATAATTTGTCACGGGCGAAGCCGGGCGGGTCGCTAGTATTATTATAAATTATAATCGTTTATAATTAAAACGTATAGCTAACTTAACAATGAAATAACTAACATCTTGTTTAATTCTATTCATTTCAGAACCTCTACTTAAACTCAAAAGTACCAGGGCGACATAAACAGACAGGCGATATCGCAACAGTATTCCTGTCCGTATCCAGCAGTCGCCGCAAAGCTAATAACATACTTCCCTCACTGTAATTCGTGAGGTGAAAACCATCTTGGCTCACTAATACTCAACCAACTAAGTTACTCATCAAACAAGAAATTCCACGATCCTCGTATGAACTCCACTTCCCTTTGCCGAGCAAATCCAAGGAAATTGAGTTATGAATAAGAAATTTTATGTTCCGTGTTTAAATGTGTGCTAAGAATGTAGATTGACGACACGTAATTTTGAATGTGTTCACTGTTCGGCTGGTGTGTGTTTGAGCTGGTATTTGAGGAGTTTGTTTCATTAGTGATAGATTTACGTATAGATGTTACGATTTATGGACTCCTAGTTAAAAGAAACTGGTACAAAGGGCACGACACTACATCAATAGTTAGATCTCGTTGAAGATAAATTTTAGGTCTTTGTCTACCAATATAAAAGTTATAAAAAACAGAACTCACAGGTATTTTTTGCCAACTTATCTTCTCGGTAAAATGTTTTGCACATACCGCTTTCCACAGCAGTTGGGGAAACATCGGTTATTAAAAAAAAAAACAATAATAAAATCCAATTATTGCAGACTAATTACATGTCCATAGTTGTTAGTAACAAAACTATGGAGCTGGTTTATGGGATACTTTGATCCCAATAAACTATAAATCCTCTGGAGGATAAATACTTCTCAAGTGGGTTAAGGAAGTATATAAATATATTTTAAAATCACAACGACTAGATCCACAACATCGTACCTGCATATAGTATTCAGAAAACAATCGGTGCACACAATACGCCAGACTAATAGGCTATTAATTGTGGCGACAATGCAGCTTGATTAGCCAGTCATTGTGGTGCTTGTAGGTGCCACGGACTAATCTAGACTCTAATTAATGCTCTATGCCATTATCTTTATGCAACTGTTACGTTATGGACGGTCTTTTAATACGAGTGCCATTTTTCGGTACAAGCGTAGCGCGTACCGAAATAGGGAGGCACGAGTTATTAAAAGACCAATAACGTACAGTTGCATACAAGATTTTATCTACGAAGGAAGGAATAAAACACAGATATAGACAAATAAGTATTTCAGGAAGTGTGTTTAAGTATTTCATTTCTCATATAGATGTCTTGATTTTTCTGGTAGTCAATTATTTGTAGGCGCAACTGCTCTATTTGTTATATCTGGTGGTGTATTTTCAATATCACTTGATGTTGAAGACATTTTTAATAAAATTTGGAACAAAATTTCACTCAGAATTATTTTCCCGCGTCCATTTTTTATTTTATTTTTTATTTAGTCATTATTAGGTATAAGGCAAAGATCTTGTAGCCGCAACAGCCAAATAGTATACGATATTTTTTTTCTAAACTTGTTCCATTTTTAAAAACATCATTTACATTGTCTCGATTTCGAAGTAATATTATAGGTACCTGGCTGTATGTTCAGAATGTCTTTGCTTGTGTTTAAGAATTTATGACGATTCACATAATGCAACCCGATATCGTTATGGGTATCATAATGAAACCGCTGTCAATTTTATAATTCGAATATAACGAAACCGGAGTAGATAAAATAATTTATGTCACATAAGCCTAGGTTTATGAAAATGCACGGTGCCTATGTTCCTATGGTCAGTTACGAACATCGTCAACTGCTTAAAATTTGACTAGCAATATTTGAATCGGCTTCCTGTTTAACTGGATGTCGGATGGAGCTGCATTCTAATATTTTACATGGAACGACTGTTTTACTATTTCCACAACCCGCTCGGTCTCTCTCCTGTCACGTCATATGTGAGAGTGCACCTGTGTCGGCGCACACCCTTGAGCACTATAATATCGCCCGGGTTGATGGCTAGTCTTCACTGAAATTGGCTGCCATGACCGAAACTCGGTCAGGAGGACTATTCACATAGCAGTACGTGAGTGCTGTCCTTATTGCCAGACGAAGTAACTTCTATTCTAACCGATAACTATTGACAAAATATCCAAAATTTACTTGAGCTACTGAAATGTTAAGCACTTTGCACTTTTGACAATCATCACTAGGTATGTTAAGAGCCTTATCTTATTGTATGGAGCTAACCCTCTGCATGATCTATCTGTGTTGTGCCTCATTGTGTTTATTAGTGATAGAGTTACAGTGTTGCTTTACCAGTAATTTCATTGTAAGGTTATTGGGTTACGTAATTATATTGGTATGGTTGTGGTTGTCGCATGCATACAGGTTGTGACATTTGCTGTGGTGAGGTAAGCCTCTAAAATTATGTACAGTCAAACAACAACAACAATCCTCCGGACCGAATTTCGGTCGCGGAAACCAATTTCAATGGAGTACACAAGAAATATTATACCTAGTGCACGTGTGTCTGCGCAAACACAGGTGCATTCTCTGTTTCTTTAGGCCGTGGATACCTAACCAAGGAACGGCACGGCGTTGCGCCGCGGCACAGTGCCTCGTACGGTACCACGCGCGGCCACACCGGCTCTCGGCAACAACCATGTTTTCAAACGTGTCAAACTTGCAGTTCTTATCTACATATGGACTGTTACAGACGTATTATTCTCCTGTTATTGCAAAGGCTACGAATGAAGAAAAAGATGATTGTGATGTACACGCTTTTGCAAACCAACAATCCGACACGACCGGGAAGATATCAGATGCAAGACCAAAGGCTGAAAATACTTTTCGGAGCGAGTGGGCACAGCGCCAATTTCCAAACTCCAGACTGCTAGAAATGCCTAATGGAAAAACCCAATGATGTTTTTTGCCCGACTTAGGTAACGAAAATAGGAACCCACGCTCCCCGAGGTGGGGGGCTCAGTAGTCGCGTGGTTTGTTCACCTATGGTGAACCCAAGGAGAGGCCGCTCGTCAGGGCTTTGCCGATTAAGCCGACCACGTAGCGACCAACAAGTAGGTTGCGGTGCCGCCTGGTAAAAGAGGTAACATCGCAACTGAGGCAGGCTGCGATGTCGTATGGGGTATCCCATACCAAAACGATATCACAGCTGAGGGTTGCAGGCCGCGGCGGGTGAGGCGTGCTGGTATTGCGGTGTGCCGCTCTCCTTACCTTTCGCGGCCTGGACGGGGTTGCCACCGTCTAATGGTGGACGCGGTGGGGCCGGAGGGGAGGTCCCTATTCCCTGCGGCTGAACGTGGTAAGTGGCGAGGCCACTGAACTGACCCGTCACAGGGGGACCAAGGGCATACACGGGGTCGTCTGGCATGGTGCAAACGTGCTGGTTTGGTCTCTGGGGTTGTCAAAAGACCAATGTGACAAACTGCCACGTCTGTGACAGCGCTGTACATTACTTCTCTTTAGCGACACTCTTGCACTTATGGTGCAGTATGTCTTTTTCTTCCATTTGCCGTCTCAACAGTCACATCAGTCATTTAAGCATGAATAATGTTCTTGTCATATTAGTTATTCACAAAAGTCATAAATTACTTCGCCGATCTTCAATTTACTGGCTCCAAAATGTATCTAAGCCAAAATTCAACCTCATTACCTACTCCTACTTACAGCTCTCAGTGAGGATTCAATTTAAATCCTAAAATCTTCGATCTCCGGGGTTGTGAATAATTAAGTGGTTCTGACCCGACTCCCTTGATAGTGAGCGTAGCTTTAAATTATTATTGTAATAAGGTAGCGTTTCCATCATCCTGTATTACGGAGAGATAGGTAGTAGGTCAGTACCTACCCATGGATAAATTAGGTTAAAGTTCTGGAGGTCATCCGTATTATCCGTAGTCAGGTAAGTACATAAGTACAACAGATATATGTTATTTTTTGATGCTATCATCTATATATATATATATATAAGAGAAAGTATGAACGTATTTTCCTAATAGACTCCAAAAAGGTAAAATTTGGAATGGAGATAGTTTGAGACCCTGGGAAGGACATAGGATAGTTTGTATTCACTTCGGATGATAAAAGACTTTTTACGCGCGCGAAGCCGCGGGCAGAAGCTAGTAGCTTATAAGCAGTGTTTGCTAACACAGTGTGTAGGTAACTAACAACTTACACAAGCGACGTACAAGGTGTAGGTCGTGGGTTTGCTACGTGTAAATTATTTTCTCAAAACGGTGAATTAAAACAACCTGAGGAAACCGGTATGTCCTAGAACCAAAATTTCGATGACATGGTATATTCAACAATCCGCACTGGGCCCGCGTTGTGGATTAAGGCCCATTCCCTCTCACAGACAGAGGAGGCATGTGTCCCAGCAGTGGACAAATGGCTAAAAGGCTGATGATGATGATGATGATGAACTAACAACTTATGGATTGATCATATTAGTTTAAATGTTTTATGCTTTTTGCCAAAACGTGAGAAAAAGCTGGCAAATATTTTAGCTTGATCAAATTAACCAGGTTTATTTACGCTGCTACCTATATTTTAGTCCCCAAACAGTGAATAATTGTTATTGATCGCTGCTAAATTAAAACTAATGCCAATTTTCACTACCACTAGAGGACAATAAATTAAATGATTACCTAAAAAATCAAGCTGTTGCATTTTCATCAGTCGGTTCAGTGTCAAAAGTTAAAAACTTACATAAAAGATTAGTGAGTATTTTAATTGACCCTTATATTATTTCTCGTCTATTTGATGTACGGTAAGAAATTAATTAATCTATCTTTAAGATCATGAACAGGGATGAATGCTGGACTATGCGGAAGGTAAAATGTCTACTGTGGCACAACTTTGGAGATGCTAACGTCCAACAGAGGACTGCGACAAGCCGAGTTTATTAATTGAAGTGTCTGAAAAACCCGCTAAAACAAACATATACCCACTCTACTACAAACCTACAAATCAGTGAGCATAAATGCCTTACGATCTCTTCTCGAGCCGGAACCGCGGCCGTAAAACGCTGCACGTCTGAAAGGCTCGCGTGATATACCGCGCCGGCTGGGTACATTACTGGAGATTTATCACGCTCTTCCGACGCGCAACTGATTGCTCATGCTGTAAATTTACCACTCTCTTGATTAGCGTAATAGTTTCGTGGTTGCTTTAAGAGTTTGAGGCACGTAGGGTTTGTTTGTTATGAGAGAAAAATATTTGTTTATTTTTTTTGCTGGAAATAAATGTTCAGATAGATGTTTAGGACTAGCTGCGGTGACGACTGTGGATGACTTATGTCGAGCAGTGGAAGTGCCCGACCGAAAGTTTGGGTTCGGTTTCGGTCGGTTTCGGCGGCAAACTTACCGAAACTACGACCGAAACCGAAACTCCATTCAGGAGTTCTCGCGCTGATCGGTTATGTTCGGCGCATTAAATTCAATCCAAACGAGTATATTTTTTCGATTTTTTTTTCTTATATGAGGGGTTGTTACGTTGATTATCATATCAATAAGTTAAATGTCAAAGACTGCAGAATTATGTGATTTAAAGATAAAAAAATAAAGACTTTAATAAAGTTTTCTTTATTTTTCCCTCAAAACATGATCATTGTAAGGAAGTTTCGGTTTCGGCCGAAACTGAGACTGTTGACGAAATTTGGTTTCGATTTCGGTTGCGGTCGTAAAAACCAGTTTCGGTTGGACACTAAGCAGTGGTCGTCTTTAAGCTAACATGATGATGATGATAGTGCAGAAGAGGCGCATGTTATCTGTAAAAATTGGTTAGAAGAACAAAAATAAATCTTATATGAAATAAAAGGAGTATATAAGGAGCATAGTGGCTTTTTTTATTTATATATACTTTATTGTAGGTACACCAAGTTGAAACAAATAAAAGGAAACTTAAAACTAATAAAATTTCATACTCTTTGCCTTTTGCCTTGCTGAATTCACTTCCGCAACAAGGCTGCTGGAAAAGACAGTGATAGCCTGGACATGAAATGGGGTTGACGTTGTGGCTTCATGTAGTTTCTGCCTCCCTCATGGTAAAAAGGCGTAAGTTTATACAATTATAATGTTTGTATCCTCATGACTCGACCATCCCTGTTCATAGAAGGCTTGAAAAGCTAATGACTGAGTTAAAAATCTATCTAGGTATGGGTAACAGGTACTGAGTACTTAAGAAAAATGGAGTTTAAAATTCCCGGTCATTATGCCCAAAAACATTCCAATTAAATCCCACTAAACTCGACTTCCAATCCTCCAATCCCAAAAGTTACTGTCTCCAAAAACCTAATATCTCGGCTGGTGCGGAACCTCCCTCTTTCTTAGAGTTCCGCCTGTGACTCTGTGTCCACTAATCTAGTAAGCCAGAGGAAGTAATTAAAATGTTCGGGGAAGCCCACTCATTTAGCTTAGAGAAACTTCACTTTCTGTTAAGATGCGGTACACTGATTGACTTTTGGTTTAAGTTTTGAGCAAAACACGCAATACTACCGTAATGGGGGCTAAAACGTGTGCATTCGCCGCTTGAGGCGCTAGTGTGGCGTGAGGTTTCCAATATGTCAAATTTCATAGGCATTTTTGGCTTATAACTTGAATATTAAGTGAAAGACCGTGAGATACAGTTGAAGATGTTTAATTTTAATCAATAACGATGCAGGAGACTAATACTATTTAATTAAACTTTTTAACGCAACAAACAAAACCATCTTGTATTCTTGAAGCTGAGAGAAAGCACAGACAATGAATGTTTTACTAATGTCAAAACGACCATAGGCTCTATAATCTTATTTCTCTAATTTTCTTGTGTTTTGATTAACATTTTAGCGCGAGTTTATTTACATTTTTGTTATTGTTGTGAATATTTACCAAATATGGAATATTAAGATAGGTACGGGATTTACCAACCACGTCTTTAATAGAGATTGATGTTTCGGAAAATGTTGTTCTTCTTTTTTTCAAAAGCATAACTGTTTATAGATTTAATCCCACATTTACGGCATTTAATTCAATGTTTTCAATTCAATGACGGACAACGGATTTTAATTCAATATTTGCTTCCGTGCGCGTTATAACAACGTATAAACTGCTATATTTATGGACCTTAGTCAACGTTCCAAGTTTAAACTAACATTAATTAGTTCATCCTCATTAATAGCATATTTTGCTGCCAATTACCGTAGTATTGCATTTTTTACAAGATTTTATTTAACTTGCAATGTAAGCGTGTTCGTGTCAAATCTTGCAACTGAATTTTAAAGCAGTTATCCTCCACCGATTAAGATGAAATTTTGCATACACGTTCAGTATGGATGACAATGCATGGTTAGCTAAGTGACGTCATTCCAAATCCAATATGGCGGACGGCCCAGATGGCGGACTAGTTATTTCTTGTGCACTGCCATTATATGGGTATCAAATGAAAGAGTTTGCTGAGAACAATATGAAAAACAGCTGGTTTTAGACAAAGATTTTTCAGTGAATAATTTTATTTAAATGCTGTGGATACTATTCCCCTAAGTACATTCATTTTTGGAGATTACATGCGTGATGTTATGTCCCGCTCGTTCACACAGAAGTTATACGAATAATTCTGTATTTACATAATTATTTTAGCGCAACTGCTTCATTTCGGTAATGATGGCATTTATTTTGAGCGAGTTTACGGACTCGATAGTATTCACGACCCAGTAAAACATACTTTTCAAGGGCAATGACAAATCGATTAAAAACAGTAGCTGAAAAAGTTTCTGGGTGAACATAGCCTGTTCACTTATACATACATTTTCTTTCTGACATCCAACCACACCTGAATGGCTCTTGGAATAACATAGCGAACCAAGGTCTTATTATATTAAGAACTTTATGTTCCTACCTATGTTAAACAAATAATAAATGGCATGATTTAATTTGTTATTTTAAAAAACTTTATCACAAAAATTACAACCGACTTCCAAATAAAAACACTACAAAGTGAAAAATAACTTCAGTTTCGGCACTCGGTGTTCCTGTTTTCGTTTCTTCGTTTTTTGACACGGACTTCCGTTGTGATGTTTTTGAAAAAGTGTTTTACTTTTTAGCTGTGGTAGGTACATAATAGACCAGTTCTATAGGCTAGGTACCCATAATGCCCAAAGTAATGCCGGAATAGATTAATCCAATAACATTAAACATAAAAAAAACCGGTGGAATGAGAGTATACCAGGGTGAACTGTTCACACCTGCGTACCCCTTTAGAGCGTACCAGTGTGATGTTATGTTATGAAATGGTGTAAACATTAAACAGACATGCGATTGCAGCTATCCCGAGTGATTTACTGGCATTTAATGAAGAGTTCTGAGGTATTTCGCCAAAGTTCTATCAGATCTTGATGAAATTTAAATGGGACCAAATGACAAGCTTTCAAATAAATAAAGAATCATCAAAATCGGTTCACCTAGTATAAAGTTCTGAGATAGACAAATAAAAAAATACAGTCGAATTGATAACCTCCGCTTTTTGGGAATTCGGTTTAATAAAATAAGCACCATCACAGTTCACACCAACCAACAAACTAAACAATATGAAACCGCCCCGTTCCTCCGTATGAAACAGCCCTAACAATGAAATATAGAATCGCGGTCGGCACTTATAAAGGACAGTCACTTAATTGAAGGATCTCCGTCAATCTGTGGCCGGCTCCATCTTTCGCCAACTATTATTTAAATGGGCTGTCTTGGACGCCTTCCAATTTAGTTCTGGTCATCCCTCACACTCCTTGTTTATAGAGCAAAAATTTGTTAGCTGTACCAAAGATAAATGAGCTTGATATTTATTTTGCTTGCAAGCTGGTTTGTGTTTTCTTGATGAGCTGATAGATGGTTCTACAAAATTTAAGCGGTTTGGTTAGCTGGAAAAATGTGATAAATTGTCTTTTAAAGATTTAACCAAATATTGCAGTTATAATAATAGACTTTTGCTAATTTAACCGACTGCCGAGCCGAAGGAGGGTACTGTATTTATCGATCTATTGGAATTTCTTCCTGTATCGTGGGTGCGTTTACAAACATATAAACTCACATACACAACACCCAGAGACGGAACAACTATCTGTAGGTCATACAAATTTTTGTTCCGTGCGGTAATCGAACCCGCGACACGCAGCGCAGCAGTCAATCGCTCAACCACTACACCAATCGTGCGCCCAAATGTTTGTTCCTATGTGCCGTTATAGAGACCAAATGCGTAGGCCGATACTGATGACTCTTACGACAATCGATTCGTCTTAATCTTGCGAATGTCACTGGCTACATTAAAATTGGAAAATAGAAAAATGGTTGCTTTTGGTCGCCTTATTCTGGGGGTTCAAAAAAATCATGCTGTGCAGTCGGAGGATACATATTCGTGAGTTGGCTGACCAAAACCAGATGTATACTCCGACTAAACAGCAGGATTTTCTTCTTGTCGTCAAGTTCGTCTTTTGAGTTCGCTTCAAAGCAGTCGGGTTTTTTACTTATATTTGTCAATAACCTCGCCCGATTACATGAGACTTAAACATAACTAGTGGAATGTGGGTGTAGTTACCTACTATACACAGACACACATACAATACACACACACACTTCTGCCTAAAATAAGCCTGGGTCGTATCGATTTTTTCTAAGAATCGTATCCGAATCGGATTTCGAGTTTCAATATGTGATTTCAAAACTACATATTTCAATAACTAGATATTGTGCGTAAGCGTATGTGTTTTAAACCTGATCCGATATACTGTTGAATTTGGATACAAGATTATTCAAGGAGAATCGGTATTGAAGATATTTTATACGTTTTGGATACGAAACGCACGGGACCGGTCAAAACGGCGACGCTTGGCGGAGGCCTATGTCCAACAGTGGACGTTTTTCGGCTGATATGATGATTAAGATCATCTTTTTTGTGCTAATGCTGATACTGTACCGAATTTGAACTTTAAAATCATAATTTTAATATCTAAAGTTATGTCATTAATAACTATATCATTAAAATAGTTCTTAAAATTATGACGAATGGGTTCGAAATCATATATTTTTATTGTGTTAAGCCGATGCAGAGCAAGCGGTACGGGAATATCTTGATTTTGTAATTCATAGCTTACAAGGAAGCGGTTTGTAGATATTGTACCAATAAATAGATTTTGTAACTATATACGGTTTGTATCGGCCACCACTAGCTAAACCTTTGATGAATATAGCCGTGTTGTTGTTGAGGCATGTTTTTGTCTTCCCAATCTCATTTCCACTTCCACACTGAACTGCATCTTTTAAGTTGCACTAAATATTTGTTGTCCTGAAAAAGCATTGCGGTGCCATACGGAAGTAATTGCTAACGTCTTGTAACGGCACCTCGGATAAGTACAAGCATAAGCAGGAGCGTTAAAGTGCATAATGCAAACAAACTCGCAGCTAATCTTACTTTACTATTTAATTATTAATTAGAACATCAGTACGATATGGATGATTTTGGCTGATCAGGTAGACCTTGGCGTTGATTAAAACACAGGTTACTTTATCCTGAGTAGTATTGGCCCAGTGGTAATGGCGCTTAACTTTATGTAAATTATTCCATCACCACTGCTCTCAAAACGGTGATGGAAAACATCGTGAGGAAACCGGCATGTCCTAGAACCACAACATCGAAGATATGTGACGTCCATCAACACGCACTGGACCCGCGTTGTGGATTAAGACACATTCCCTCTCTCACAGAGAGGAGGCCTGTGTCCCAGCAGTGGGAACATTAAAAGGCTGATGATGATGATGATGGTGATACTTTATCCCATTTCTCGTTCCGTGGCACATTTTTTTACCACCTCGCGGGCATCGCCGCTGGCATAAGCTAGTATTCCATAAGAACACATTATTATACAAAAGTCGTGCAGTAAACAGAAGTCTTAGCACATACCGTATTAAGTATCAACTCCTCGCATTTTGCATGTTGCTGGTACACACAACACCAACAAACTATACAATTTCCAGCATAGCCAGACCTAGCATTATACAGCCTTTCCTTAAAATGTCAGGTCAGCTTATACTAGACATGAATAGCTTGATATGTCGTTCCGTGTACATCGCGGAGAACAGGGCGTGTTCATGCATTTTTAATAAGATGCCGCTGTGTTCAGATCGATTTGTGTCTTCATCCAATATTTTAAGACCTGTAAAGTTTTTGTAGGAAGCTATGAATTGGATCTTAAAAGGCTGCCTAAATTGTTAAAAGATGCCTAAAGTGTTGATGACTCCCCCGTGTGCCCAAAGGACCGAAAACGGCCTCCTCGGTGACTGTTTTGATTAAAGGTTCAGCTTCAAACTTTAAAGCCTTGTAATTGTCTGATTACCAAGAATTTTAAGGCAAGTAGTTTTCAGTATGAACGCGTATTTAAAAATCACGATCTTTTATGAAACTCTACCTACCTCCTCTACCTAATATCTATTAAGGATGTAGGTACGACACTACCGTTTTGTCCAACTACTAAAAAGGAATGGTAATGAGTTTGACAGTCTCTTTATATGTCTGTTTGTTTTTTCGATCATAACTCAAAAACTGCAGATTGAATTTTGAAAAATAAGGTATCGATGGATTCGACTTTACTGTAAGCAGGTAATATGCGATGTTTGAAAACAAAAGATGATTTTATACAGACGACAAAACGTAAAAAACATGTTTTTTTACTGTTTTCTTACTCAACTCACTTAAATTATTTAAAAAAGGGATCATCCTTTTTGCCAAATTAAGTTCCGTAGCAAAACTGTGATCGTATTTTACACCAAGCACCTAAGGTTGGCTCCACACTGCGTTTCAATTTAGTAGCCAACGAAAACAAAGTGCAGTACCTTGCTACCCTTACACTATTGCACCCTATTACACGGAGACGGACAGACAGGTGATTACAATATATGTATAGACAGTACCTACCGACCCGGAGCTTCAGGCTGTGTCATTCTTTCAACCATTATCATGTCATGTCCAAAGTGTATGGGGTTGAGACGCGCTATCGAAATATCACGTTGTCAATTCAGCCATTTCTCCCAAACATTCAGGCATTTTGTCAACCGCTATCGTCGATGGAACTTCAGTCTGTCTAGAGCCTAAAATAACATTCTTCAAGAGAAAAGGATTGTCAAAAAGTCCAAAATGACATGCGAGACCTTTCACGTGGTCTATCCCAAACATAATTCATTTATCCAAACAATCATACCGGAGACAACTCAAGCAGATATTGTAAATTGATTGTTAGGCAACTGATTGTGCCATAACTCTTAACTCTAACTCTTAGGATTAAGGATTATTTGTGATATGTTTCGACTGAGCATGATATTCATGATCTTAGACTTCGCTAATATTTTATTTTGTTTTTCCCTTTGTCTAATTAATGTAGCCATATTTGCATGTTTACATATGTACATACTTTTAACTCTGATTTAATGTGATCAATGAGTCTTCAATCCCACATGATCACTAATAGCTGCACTTCTGTGTAGCTAGTTAGCCTAACCTAGCTTTATACATGCCTTGAAACTGTGTTATTGGCTTAAGAGATAATCGTCATCATCTCGCTGTTACTGTGCAGTGTGTGTGTTTACTAAGATGCTAGTAACAATGATGCAACTGCACTGGGTTGTTCATTGACAGTGAGGTGAACATCTACTCATGTAAATCTATACTAATAGTATAAAGCTAAAGAGTTTGTTTGTTTGAACGCGCTAATCTCAGGAACTACTGGTTGGAATTGAAAAATTATTTTTGTGTTGGATAGTCCATTTATCGAGGTAGGTTATAAGCTAAATAACATCACGCTACGATCAATAGGAGCGGTGCATAAATGAAAAATATTGCAAATGTTGTTGGGTAGGTAGATAGCCAGTTGACGAGAGCGAAGCCGCGTGGGACAGATAGTTAATAATAAGCTATTGGGTTTCCAAATAAATAAATAAATAAGGCATTTTGACAATCGCCATCGTCAATAGAATGTCAGTCGGGCCCAATGCCCATAGTGGCATTCTAAGAGAGATACTCGTAGCGATTGTCAAACAGTACAAAATGTGGACTTGACATTTGCTACCGAAATGTTATGTGAATATCCATGCATTTATAATTCTCGTCCATCGTTATCGCCGGTAGGATAATGTCACTCGTCTCCAGCCTCCGGTCTCGTGAGCGATTAACCTGATTCCTGCGGGACCCTGATTCACTATGACACTTGCGTAAAACACGTGTAACGTAATTGCTTTATAGTTAAATTAATTTGCTTGAACTGCCCGATGAGGTACGTATAAGTACATCCACATTTTGAAAGATACGTTTTAGTATTTTTATGTTTTTTTATAATACCTACCTAAGAGGGAAGTATCCAAGGCCATCTTAGCGGGGGTGGAAAAATGGTGAAAATTAAAAAATAATAACGCTTTTGTAAGAACATTATTGTAATGGCAGTCAAGTTTACATGGAGGAAAACAATATTTCACAGAAAACAAAACTGTTTTAAGGCTTTGTCACCTTCTAGCCTTGTCTGTCTTGTCGTTTGTCTTCTTCTATCTTAGTGTTTACTAAACATAATCTCACATATTTATTTATTTATTATATACTTTTTTATATTACACCGTGAACGAATACCTAACTGATACATTTTTTTTTTTCCATTTGTCTGTATTTATTTACATAGATAAAAGTACGAGTATATACAGTGTATGAAATACTTAAAAAACTAAGACTACAAACATATATACACTTTAACCAAAAACTTCTTACTAACTAAAACTAAAAATATACACAACTAAAATATGGCGTCGAAAAACTCCTCCACATCGTTGCCCACTGGTAATGTACCCAAAAGGCTGGCAGCATTGCCACGTTGTATGGCAAAGCTTAATCTCTGACCAAGATAAAAACCAGCCCTTGAGTCACGCGAAGTGTGAACTAGGCGTTTGGACAGATCTTTAAACAAAGCGTGAGCACTCGGACCCCACGGACCAAGAGTTTCAACCCCAAACGGCTCGAAAATATTACTACCGATGAGGTTATTATATTTCCGCCGATTGAGGTTCTCTGCTGCCGCAGCGGCAGCACCAGCACAGCACGACGAACTCGGAAGATGGGATGGCGCAAGAGTATCGACACAAGTAGCATCCCACACTAAAGGCCTACCCATCTTCCATGGAAACAAAGACATACCGTCCTGTCTTTTGCCATCGTCACGTGCCAGGCCATGAGGTTCTAATACGGCCGGAACGCCGACGGTGACGAGAGCACGTCGGATGATGTCGTTTAAGTTTCCGTGCCGAGCGAAGCGACCCGCACTTCGGCTGCATGAGAGACCGTGGTGACCGAGGCTGTTGACAACTTCGCCACAGTGGCAACGATGTGGAGTACAAGAAGGACCGCCAAGACGTAAGGAAGCAGCGAGGCGGAAAGTAGTGTCGTCAAACAAGGATTATTTACATTTAATTAATTTAATTTATTTACATTATAATTACATTTTCTTTTTTTGATTTGATTGACAATTTACGTATATACTAGAATTTATTATTATTATATTTTATAGGAATGTCTTTTTTATTTTGTTTGTTTTGTCGATAATTTAATTTAGAATTATTAAATAATTGGTGATAATTTATTATGATCAGCATTTTTGTACCAAATTAATATTTAATTTGGTACAAACATGCCGATTTACGCCGATCACGGCTAGACATAGCGTTCTTTAGTAATTACAACATCTGTACCTAACCTAACTATGTTCAAAAAATACAGATATTTGTATTTGTATTTATTGCACACCATAACAATCACATGAGGATCCGATAACTGCTGCATTCCGTGGCAGTTTCAAATTCGCTGCCTCTCGTATCTGGAATGATTTTCCTCCACCGTTTCGCGCTATAAAGACAATTGGAACATTTAGTACTAATTTCAAGCAGTACTTATTACTCAAGCAAAAGGAAGCCAGTGGCTATACTTACTCGGGGTTTGCACGCAGTTGATGTTTTCTACAGTCATGTTCCTTGTTCTTAGTTTTTAAACTTTCTGGCGAACACTACACCACACACAGTAATATTTACACAACTATGTTTTATCGAATACTAGCAATTTTTTCATTTTTTTTATTTACACAAATGTCTTACTTAATAGTAATCTTTTCACCATTATTTAGTTTTTTATTTTGACAGCTGACGCTGACCACAGATAGAGATTGGCGCGCTCTGTCGTTTGTCTACGGTTTCGACAAATGATAATTGAGCCGTCAGGTTTTTGGTCGTATATTTATTGTGTTTTATTCATATATTTGTCTACGTTATACACATACATACTATGACTCACCTTCTGTATTTATACTATTTTGTTATTATTTATCTTATTCTATTTTATTGCTTTAAATATTGTATGTTCCGTTTCCGTGAATGTGTCCGTGGCATCAACAGTGGGCCCTATCAGAATATTTTTTTTTTATATATATTTGTTCCTAACGGAACAGGCTAAGGTCTGAGACCATGCTGCCTAGTCATCAGTATTTGTATTCTTTAGTATGCATTAGAACGCAGATGCAACACATTCTAATGTTTCTTGGAGCATTTGGCAGCAAATTGCATCGAGTCAGCCTTCCCAGTAAGCTTTGCAGAGGTAGTCAATAATACAATAAAATACTCCGCTCCACTATCCCGAGATCGCTTCTGTTAACGTTTTTACATATTGTCCAGTTGCGTAGACAGTTGAGACACAAAACTACACCAATTTTATATCACAATATCCACTATAAATCAATTTGCAAATAATATTAACAGCCGCTGAACTGCACTCGAGAAAATCCCGCCAAAAACTCCCCCTATCAGAATATCAGCGCAGCGTTATTTTCTTTTTAATATCGTTGCACATGCTGAGATAGGAGCCTTTTTGGTCTCGCACGGGGTTATTTTTTTTTATTTTTTATTATTGTTTGTGTTGCTTATCTCGTGTCTCCTGTGCGGGTCACAAATAAATATTTTTCTTTCTTTCTTTCTTTCTTTATAACCTTTATCGAACCTTCTAAAACCTTGCGATTTCTTGCAGAAGTTCCATATTTAGTACCTACATAATTTATAAAATGAAAATGTAAAGGGGTGGGATCCTTGTGTCCTGAAATACAGACCATGAGCCTAGCTTAGACACCAGTCTCCTACAGTATATACTTACCTATATTGTGTATCATTGTCGAATCTGACCAATGTAAAATAATTTATGGATATTGTCGTGAGAAATAAAAATAAAGTTATTATTATTTGCGGACGTAGTCAAAGTGTCGGTAACCTCACAAAAAGCCAATAATACTGACCATAAGCCAACTGAAATAGACTAGCTTATTTCCTCCTCCGCGGCAATTTAGCAGATAAGCCCCAAAAAGTCGACAAAAATAAAATAAACAATTCTAATATTAACAAGAACGATCAGCTGGGAATAATCTCCAACCAATATGAAACAACAAATGTTTAAGCTCCAACGAAATTACAAGAAAGTCTCTCTCACAAACAATGTTTATGTTTCAACCGAGACATTTATCTTATCCGCGATATCGGGGCACAATGGACTCCGTTTTAAGTGATTTATTACGAAAACGTTCGCCCTGTAGGTAAATAAACCCCTGATTATATAAAAAAGCAATAACTAGCAAGGACACAATGAAACAGAAATGAAAAGATCTTAAAAAATGGCGGCCTATTATAAAAGACGCTTTTCTTGAATTTTCTTAATGCTGAAATGTGTCCAAAGTTCCCTAATATTTTAGGCCTCTTTAGTATAATTTTCATTACCATGGCGTTTTTCGTTTGGTTGAATGGTTGAGGCTGTATAAAAGTTATATATAACTGTTTTTGGGTTTAAAAATAGAATATAAAGTAACACATATTATAAGTGAATGGTTGTGACGTTATCATTATTGTATCTTAACCTTTTCCTTATTTATTTGAGGTTGGCGATAAAAAATTTCTTTCGTACGAAGAAGTATAGAAAATTTAATAAAAAAAGGCTTTTTGATTTTTTTAATTGACTTTTTTATTTATAAGTTTTAGTTAACTTTTTTTTTCGAATTAGGTACATTTAAACATATAAGTGTTATATATTTTTCAAATCGCCTCTCAAAACTCTTTATTTTGATAAACACGATAATTCACCCCACACGATGAGACCCCACAATATGGCGCCCAAAAGCCGGAAATTTTTCTATTTTCTAATTTTAATGTAGCCAGTGACACTCGCAAGGTTGCACTCGTAAATCGACTGACGTAACATTCAACAAAATCAGCCAACACGTTTGGTCTCTAGATCGCCACAGAGGAACAAACATTCATGCATACAGATCAACACATTACCTTCCTTCGGCAGTCGGGTAAAAAGAAGACATCCATCTAAAAGACCTTTTTTTCTATATTTTCATCCCTTACATCTTTAACATAGTCCATTAACTACACTTTTATAGCCATCCATTATTGCTACAAAATATTTATTATCACTCTTGTTTATAAAAAACCTTGATACTGTTTGCGATTGCACATTCTATATTTATAACTATAGAGAATTTGAATAAAGAATCTGCTTATCAGCTCAGAGTTTTTTATAAATAAGTCCCTATGCAGTTAGGAAATGTAGATCTGCATAATTTAATCCTTTTCCAGATGTAACTTTTTGAGAGCACTTTTTGCTACTTTTTTTTAGGCCAGAACCACTTTTAATTTTTGTAGACATTGTCTTGCTTACTAAGCGTGCTGCGAGTTTTTCGCTTACACTCGCATCCGAGGCAGCTGCTCGCTCTTTCGCCATTTTTAACAAAATGAAATCAGCTTTGTGACGATCCTTTAAGTTTGCTGATTTGTGATAGGCAATGTCGTGTTCTTTGCAATATTCGTCTAATTTATTAATACCTTTATCTCCGCGTGTAAGCCTTTTAATTAATTTCGTACCAGGGCCACAATAATTGTATCCTGGTAAGTGTAATTCAAACGGTAAATTGTTTATAAGCCAATTGAGAAGACTACTCTCTCCAATACACATCATAAGACTAATGATTCTGGATTGAACACTTTAATAAATACTTATTCGATTCATCAATGTATTCGTTGATAAGTTAGAAAAGTTAATTTTATTTATAATAATACATTCGATTGATCAATCCAACTATTTTCAGCAGATGACAAACCTAGCCATTTTATTAAAACCCTGTTTCCTTTTCTTCTAAGAACTTTTTCGACTAGGTAAACATTGGGATGTTTTGTCTTTTGAAGCTCTTGTAAGTAAAATGGCTCCTAAAATAGGCTGACCTCTGATTATATCTTAAATTAAGTAGGTGATAGGAGTTGTATTTTGTATTTTTCGAATTTTAAATAAACACATCAACACGGTCTAGGGATATTTTTAAAAAAGCGAATTACTATCAATGTGTTAATTATTTATTTGACATGTATATATTTAAAAGATACGTTATTTAATATTCTACCATTTTTTAATAATGGTTAAGGTACTTCGATTAAAATTTCAGGATTTTATGGAAAAAAAAATGAAGCATAGACGGAAACCGTATATGAATTATTAACTTTTAATTTATGAGTAAAAACTGAAAAAAATAGAAAAATCATTTAATTTGTGTTTATAAACTTGAAGTTAGTAGTCTGAGAAAGCGCCCATGATGTTCATAACACATTGGCAACGATTCGGCATGCTCAGAACAAGGTTGTTAATGTCTTGCTGCGAAACATTGTCCCATGTCCTTCTGAGGTGCGCAAAAAGTTGATCTTCTGTAGCCAGATTTTCAGGAACTTCCTTCAGAGCTCTTCTTTGCAGCATATCCCATGCATGCTCAATGGGATTTAGATCTGGCGATTGAGCAGGCCAGTCTAAGGCCCTAACATTGTGTGTATGTAACCAAGCTGCTACCGTTCTCGCCGTGTGTGCCCGGGCATTGTCGTGCATGAGCAGGAAATCTTGCCCCATTTGTGTTCTGTGGGGCAAGATTACGAGCCCCAGCACCTGTTGGATGTATCGTTCTGCCGTCATATTGCCCCGCACCTAAACGAGATCCGTCCGTCCTCCAAGACGAATTCCTGCCCAAACCATAATTGTTCCTCTTTGGTATGGGTGAACTTCCTGAAGGTTCTGAAGACGGCTCCATCGTCCAGGAACTCGCCAAATACGCGTCCTTCGTGAATCTGGATGGAAGCCGAACCTGGATTAATCCGTGAACAGCACATTGGACCATTGCTCACGGCCCCAGTCCACGTGGTTCCGAACCCATTCTAATCGTCGTCCACGATTGCCTCTCCGTAAAGGAGGGACCCGGAGTGGTCTACGAGAGCGTAGATTGCTTTCATGCAGTCGCCTTCTTACAGTTTGGTCACTCACAAGCACTTGGTGTTCCACTCGCAGCCTTTGGACCAATTGAGTCGCCGTTGCATTTGGTTGAGCTCGCGCAGTAACTTGCAAAAATCGGTCTTGTCTGGGGGTAGTGATGCGACTTGGCCCCCGGTGCCTCTCCGCTACTTCACCTGTGGCACGATAGCGTGTCCACAATCTTGAAATTACATTTTGGTGGGTCCCTATGGCCTTAGCAACATTACGCTGAACAGACCCAGCTTCCAGCATACCCACAGCTCGTAACATCTCCGCCCTCGTCAAATGTTGGCGTGCAACGCTGGCTACAATACCTCAATTTTAACTTTATCTTTCGTTTAAAAATGAAAAAAAACTGTAACTAAACGTAATTCGTATTGTTTTCTAAATTTCGCACTAATGAAAATTCCCTCTCCTACACATCAAGACATTTTTATGCCACCGAAACAAAAGAATTTCCAAAAATTTGAATTTGGAATTAGTCTGAGATAAATTACAAACAAATCGGTGTATAAAAGATTCCAATGCGGCCAGTACTTTTCAAGTTATTTAATTGAGTATGAAATATCCCTAGACCGTGTTGATGTGTGTATTTCCGTCGACCAGTTGGGGGTTTATCTCCCCATTTTCTTAACGAAATATTTGGTGACGATCTCTAGAAATGTGTGTCATACCAAGAAGCACAATCTCAACATCCCCTTCAATATATTATCCAGCACGACACTTAGAAATGCAATGCACATTAGCACCTCACTCGTGTTCCCTCAAGACCCGAAGCCTAAGACAATGTTCTGTAGCCAGAGACAACGTAGCGTGACAAAGCATAGACTATAGACGATGGTAGTGGAACAGGGAAGCCCGCAGACCAAACTATAGCAAGTGTAAAACCACTGTTATGCATGTACGGGGTGAGGTTGTCACACAACAGAATGTAGATGTGGATTTTTTAAGAGAATTAATAAATACTTGTAATTAAAACTGAAGGAACAGAGTGTCCGTGGAGTTTCTTGCACATTCTTCTCCATTGAGACCTACTGACGCTTGCGAATATGGAATTATACGTAGATACAACTTTTTTTTGAGTGGCAATTATAAAGTACCTTTTTACCTCAAAATCTAAATCAAAAAGTTTATTTGAGACAAACTATTTGATTTAGATTTTGAGCACGTAGTAATAGAATTGTTGGAGTTCGTGGCTAAATAATAAAAGCCGCACGGGTCCGGTTTCCTCCGTGCCTTGGTAAGCACGTTAAGCCGTTGGTACCGGCTGTCATTTGAAGATCTTTGATAGTCGTTACGAGTAGTCAGAAGGTTGAGATCTGATACCAGTATAGCCAAAGGGTACCGCGTTACCCAATTACTGGGTTGTGGAGGTCAGATAGGCAGTCGATCCATGTAAAATACTGGTACTCAGCTGAATCCGGTTAAACTGGAAGCCAACCCCAATATAGTTGGGAAAAGGCTAGGCAGATTGAGTAATAGAATTGTTATATACCCCAAAGAGACAAAGGCACTTATACTCTCCTTTCGCCAGTTATGTCTTAGTCCAATGTTGTGTGTATGTGTCCCATGTCGATTCCTATAGTCTGGTCGTAGAGGGTCTAGTTCCGAGCCTATTGTCATCAAACGAAAAATAAGGAGGGTCTTCATGCTTTAAAACCTTTTTTTATTATAGAAATAAGCTCGCGCTTGACCCCTATCTTACCTGATAGTAAGCGATGATGTCGTCAATGGTCTAGTACGCTTGTCTAGAAGTGATTGACAGGCTTGTGATTCACTCTTGATTTAAAGACCCCGAGGTTGTATCTATCGGGAAACACAGACCCTGGCAGGGAATTCCATGGATAAATACACGGACGTATAAATTAAATCTGGCCAATCGTAATACAGTTTGCAACCACCACTGGGATCAAGGTGAATCAGAAGTAAAGTTATAACTTGCCTAAGCTTGTAAGTTTTTGGAAATATATATAATTTCAATCTGAAATTTATGTTGTATTTATTGCTACACTTCATGTAATACAAGTATAGCAGAAACACAATACTAATTATAACAATAACGTTTGCTCTCTGCTCTAGCTTCAAATAATGGTGTGAAATAAACCACTTCACAAAAGCAACAAAACTTAAAATCTATCATCTCAACAAAATAAATGAAATCTACTTAAGCAATAATTAAAGCCTTCAACTCGAGCTTATATAAGTAGCAGATGAGACTCCATTTCTTCCCCTTAATACAATATGGAATCAAAGAAAATGAATAGGTATTAATAAAAGGGGGTAACGAAATTAAAATAACCATTTACTGAGCACATTTAACGCCAAGGAATTAAAACAATCTGAAATTGTCTTGATGGGAAGATTTTGGGTTCTGATTGATGAATGATTTAATTGATCGATATAATTATCGTTGTATATCAGGGGCAGTTACTTTGAGGTTTTTTGTAATGAAGAGTTATAAGATAATGGTGTAAGCGTCGATTTATATCTTTTAGTTAAGTTTGCAACTATAGTCGTGACAATCTAAGAAGTCGGATTTGACAGCTATAAAAATATTTAATAACAATTTGTTATAAAGCCTGGAAACAGCACTTTGATAGTATAAGTCTGCAAAAAGGTATATGGTATAGGAGCATACAAGGCGAGCCTACGCGTGTGCCTTGGTTTGATGTGGATCAACTAAGTAGGAATTATGTTAAATTAATTTTAAGACTTCGCTCTGAATACCCATCAGCGAAGTTTGCATTTATTATGAACAAAACTGATTCACCGAATTGCAGAGAATGTAATCAGATTGAGGACGTGCAGCATTTGCTGATAGATTGTGTCCGCAACAAGCGTGAGTGGGAGTCACTTTTGAGAGATTTAAATAGGCTTAATGTGGGATTAATACAATCAATTTTATCCCAAACAACTTCAGAAGGTGCCAAAAAATTATGTCATCTAATAACAGTTCTTCATCGGTGACTTCTATCTTTAGATATTGTTTAGTATACATTATGTGTTAATTATAAGTAATGATGTTACAATGGTATAAGGTACGATGGGGATAACATATTTGTTTAAATAAAAAACCCAAAACATACAAAGAGAAAAAACGAATAAACTTGATACTTACAAATGATACTCGTTGTTATAGTGTTTTGGTAACATAGTAATTAATTAAGATCATGAATTCGATTTCTTGATTTTTACGTACAAAGTTATCGCAGCATATAAAATGAGAAACGTCATCAGACTTCTTAGATTGTCACGATTATAAGTTTGACTTTAGTGGTCGCAAACGCTACTGCTGAGTATGAGGTGCCAGGGTTCGTTCCCGGGTCTGGTTATGCATTATTAGGTTTTTCCATCAAGAGTTTCTCAGCAGAAACCGGAAATCTTGATTTGTGCTCGGTTTATGATATTGGCTTCATCCGTTTTTTATGGGACTTGAACACTACTTGGAGAATGTTATCTACTTGATGTCATATTTAATTTCAACATTATCATTATTTGGACAAGACATCTACTAGTCCTCAAGGGCTTACGTGCTTAAAAACGAAACAAACTTTCGTGTTTAATCGTAAAAGCAATCAATTCTATTCCGATCAAGTGCCAACCCTATAGCAGGGTCAGTGCATGTTTCACGTGGCAGGGTAGCCTATTAATTCAGTTTACGTTGCAACTAGCTCCGGAGGTGAGCTGCCCTTAAATTATTTATAAGCTGTGTACACCACTGTGATGCATAGACTATGCCTCGTCTATTTCATATCCACACTGTATCTAGCAAAAATATCCTGAGGAATATTTATGAGGCGATTTTCTAGACAGCCAGAGAAATGTGGTCTGGCGGGATTTAGCTTGTGCACTTAATTTTTGAGACTATGAGTTGGAAGGTAGCTTTTATATTTTTTTGACGTTTCACAGTTCATTTGACAGTTTAATGAAGTGAACATCTTGGTTTATTATTAGTCCATCTACGTCACTAATATTTCGATTTTCTGTTGTGTTCGAAGTCTGAGTTACATCATCAACTCCGATCTATAAACTATCAAACGCCAATCGCCCAACCATAAAGTTTGCGTTACGTTTTCGTTACGATAGACCTTCCCATTACCTACTACAAAGGGCCATACGGTACGTCCCTAAGCTTTCATTACACAATAATCCAAGATTAATCACTGGCTCTATGGGATATACATAAAAAATATTTTATATACGTAATGGAATGGTTAGGGAGATAAAGTGGAAATTTGATGGCGGGCTGGGGTAACGAACTGTGACTTCAGACGTTTGACTCCATACTTTATTACCAGGACACACGAAGACGGAGGATGTAGATGTGATATCATAAAATTTGTTGGATGGGCTAGGCTAATTGGATACAGTTGGCCTGGATTTTGTCTGTTATATTTAAGAAAAAAATATTTAAGAAAAACTCAATTTCTTTTTGTATTATGTAAATCAGGCATTTACTATACTTATTACGTCCTTCGTTGACTTAAATGTGCCCTAGCAGTTAAGAGTATATCATGCTCTCTCAAATGTCTCAATGATGGAGGCACATGTGTTGGATCACTCGGTTCCCTTTGTTGAGCTGAGTGGTGCCAATCCATGCGTCATGTTCGTGAACGGGCGCCATCGATTGGGATTGGTCATAACTTGGCTGCCTCGGTCTGTTTTTAATGAATTATTGTATTTTGGGGTTATTTGTTTTACTCTAGCTAGACGTTTTATACTTACTCTAGCTTTTGTGCACGTGTTTTTACATCGTTCACACATATATGTAACTTTCCAACAAGAATTATGAAATATAAGTTTTTAAACTGTCATGGTCACTAACACTAATATTAACATTATAAGCGGGATATTTACCATGTTTACTGTTTGTAGCGAGTTTCCGATATCCCTAGACTGGTGAGGGAAGCTATCGAAATTACCAAATATAAAAATTTCAACCGGGAGGATGGGTTTCAACTGTCGAGAGCTTGGAATCCAGTGGTCCAGCTATGTAAACCCCGAAAAAGTGCCGTAAAAAGTTCGCGAGCGGACACAGTGAGTTTCGTGTGTCGGGAACAGAATCGAGTTGTGAGTGACAATGGTAGCGGTACCGAGTGCAAAAAAACGAACAAGAAAGAGGGTAGACCGTTTTGTCTCCTCATAAACACCCACCCGCAATGACTTCAGTTTATCCGTGATCATGGTGCTTGCAACAGCACCGAAATATCGGAAACTCGCTACAAACAGTAAACATGGTAAATATCCCGCTTATAATGTTAATATTAGTAAGAATTATGAAACCAAATACTTGTAACTAAGATACATTGATGGAAAAGAGTTTTTGTGGAGTTCCTTGCACGATCTTCTCCTTAGAGACCTACTGAACCTTGCGAATGTGCAACTAGCTTTATTTTAGTTTCTTTTTGATGTTGACAATTTAAGAGTAATTTAAATGGTTTAGTTGAGATAACAATATTTTGACTTTTAATGTTTTGTTTTTCTTTGAAAGTATAACATTGGGTTAACTATATTATCTGATGTCTTGTTAGATTTTTTCCATGTAGTAAAAAGACTAAATTGAAATAGGCACCTAAAATGTTTATAACAACCAAGAAATGTCTCAAAAGACCTTAGACTAAATCAATTTATAACTTGATTCCATTACTTGGTACTCTTTTGAAACACTGTCTAAGTAGTATCAGTTTAAAATTAAACTTTTATATTCAATCCCATTAGACTCCTCCAAAAAGCTTCCTTACATTCTAACATCCTGCATCAGCTTACCGAGATGACTTTTTCTTTAAGAAATACGAGCGTCCCTCTTTGCCTAAGTGACTATGTAATGTTGCTCTGGCACCCTGCTATCCTGGTATCTACGTCTCTCCAAGTTTTCTGAGAAAATTCATTAACACCGCATACCATCATTTTAAGTCCTTTTGAATGAAAACTTCTGTTATTTTTCCTCATCTCCATTTGAATAAAGATAAAAGATCGTTCTTTTGACAAATATTTTAATAGGTCTTACGCTTTTTCTTGCTTTCTTTGTTTGGTTATAGGTCTCTTTTAGTTATTTGTTTTAAAATAATAAGACTTATTGACACGAAAAGGGATCGTTTGTAAAGAAGTGAATATTAAGGAAAGTCCGTCTACGCTACTAAGTACGTCTCGAACTCTTATTTAAAATAATTTACATATCTCTTGCTCTGTAAGTACACCCTTACACCCCTGAATGCCGGGGTGTATGACTATCATTACAGCATAGGTTTTGGAATTTGAAAAAAGAACTGTCATACTCATACTGCACGAAGAATATTTTTAAAAAGTTAATATTTTTTTTCTCGGTATCCATTAATTACTCGAATCGGAATCTAGACAATTTATTTTATAAAGATTTTATTTTAAATATGGAACTATTTGTTTTACATCGTATGTTAGATGGAATCGATTTAAAAATCAAACTGGCCAGCAAGATTTGACGCGCTTGCGTGCGTGAAAAAAAAAAAGGCAGTCTACTAGTAGGCGCGAAAATAATTAATTTTCTTGTTTGAGTTCTTTTTCAAAAGTTTTAAATATGTCTAGTGACGAAGACATAGATCTAACGCCCGATTTTATTAAAGAAAGGGCAAAAACAGTTGTCGAAAATATATTACCGCCGAACTCGAAAGAAAGATATGTAAAGGCATGCATGTATGCATACAACGAATTTATGAAATGGCGGTCAGAAAAAAAAGTGAAATCTCTTTCTGAAAGTGTTTTTATATCATATTTTGATGAATTATCTAAGAGGCTACAACCTTCCAGTTTATGGTGCTTTTATTCCATGCTAAAATCTACAATGATGACAAAACATGACGTGAATTTGAAAGATTTTTCTAAACTTACTGCTTTCTTGAAAAGGCAGTCTGACGGCTTTAAAAGCAAGAAATCGAAGGTATTTACTGGAGAAGAAGTACAGAAATTCTTAAATGAAGCTCCGGATGAAATTTATTTAGCAATAAAGGTACCTACGTATTTACTTGCCCTTTTTAATAAGTTACCAAAATATTTCACAAAAATACTATGCGAATTTGGTGCCTTTAATACAACTTATGTCTTTTTTACAGGTTGTTCTAATTTTTGGGATATCGGGAGCCTGCAGAACCGTGGAATTGACAAACTTGACAATAGAAAATGTAGAAAAACATAACAAATTACTACTCATAAAACTGCCTAACACGAAAACTAAAATTGACCGGTCATTTGTTGTGCATGAAGAATTTGCAAATTATGTTGAAAAATATCAAGCTCTTCGGCCTGAAAACGTGGATACAAATCGTTTTTTTCTTAATTACAGTAAAGGAAAATGCCACAGACAAGTAATAGGAAAAAACAAATTTACAGGCATGCCAAAGCAAATAGCCACATATTTAAAACTGAGTAACGTAGAGTTATACACCGGGCATTGCTTTCGCAGAACATCAGCGACTCTATTGGCTGATTCGGGAGCCAACCTCACTCTGTTAAAAAGGCACGGCGGCTGGAAGTCCAGCAAAGTGGCCGAAGGTTATATCGAAGATTCGATGGCAAACAAAAGCAAAATTACTTCTAAAATAACAGAAAATATAAACTTGAAATCACCACGTCAAAGCACATCATCTGAGCCATTTTTTAATGAAGAAAATAGTACCAGTCAACTGCCGCCATTCACGATGCAAGAACCTCAAGTCACTCAAACTCAAGTCTTATCATCACAAACTCATATTCAAACTATAAATATTCCTAAAAAGAACGTGACCATATCTCTTACAAATTGTAATAATTTTACCATTAATTTTAATTAAATACACATTTTTTTCTTCTTAATAAATGTTCATTGAAACCTGCTGTCTTGTTGTTTACTTACCTCACAATCGATATGTAAAGCAGAGTATTTATCTCGGGCGTAAGCATCAATTGCATACTCGGGTTAATTAGCGAAAAACCTCGTATGCAATTGATGTCATACAGCCCTTGGTTAATAATCTACTATTAATAAGAGTTTGTTTACACGGTCGCTATTAGTATTACAACATTTTTATATAATTTTTAATATCTACTATCGGCAAATAATAATTGAGTTCTGAATTCTGAGTCAAACACAATATTTAACTTTTTATATTTGCCATCAACACGCAAGAAGATAATGAGCTCTTTATTTATTTAAACCATATTACCAAGATGGAAAGAAACAGAGAACGTAATACAATAATAAAAAGTACTTAATACAAATGTGGAAAATTATGCATCACAAACAGGCAAAGCCACAGATTAATTAATAGTTACTAAGTTCAAAACTACCGTTGCTCAGCATAATACTGGGACTTGTGTACAAGACAAATACTCATCGGTGAAGTAAAAGTCCCACACTGCCTGGTATTTTTCGCAAAAGTTCTGACGCCTTTTGAAAGTAATCCCCCATTAACAAAAAAAAGGTTCTCCAACTAGTTGCCTTTGCGAAACCTATCCACTGATATGAACAGCCTGCACCCTGTCAAAACGATAGCGTCACATCTCAGTTTAAAGTCCACACTATGCTGTTTTTTGGCAACAGGCCAGCAAGGATATCTATTGCACTCGAGTCACACTCGGGGTGTGGTAATAGAGAATTGCATCCCATAAAGCTAAGCTACGAGTACCGGATTCAATGTCTTTTAAAACATAAAGGTGTTACCTATTGCCTGTTTCTGTTCGCCTGGTTATTCTGATCCTACTTTATTTATTATAGGTATAGGTTGTTCTACTTGCATACCGGTCTGATTGGCTAAATTTGTAGCGTTTGGTTATTACAGCCTCGAGTAGATCCTACAATTGCAGAAACGATTACTAATTAGAAGTCATCATCATAAATTTTACATGGAGCAACTGCCTTTCTGATCTCCACAACTCAGTTGATGGGTAACACGATACTCATTGGCAAGACTGTTTGTTAGACCTTCAAATATCTAACTACGCTTAAGGACTCTCAAAAATTTTTAATAATGCTAGACAATGACCTTTCTTTCCGTTGCTCTATACCAGGGGACACCAAATGGCGGACCTCCGACCTATTTTGTGTGGACCTTAAGGAAACAGTAGAATATGATTTACTTTAGTACGTAATTTAAGAATTTTTCCCGCGCTTAGTCTTGACTGCCGCTAATTCGACAACGGACGAGCGCAGAGCGCAATATCGTCAGTCGTCGTGGTGGGAAAGAGATTTACCGATGGACATCTCCAAGATGTAATGACAATAATCCGCACCAACTTCGGACGAATAGTTCAAGTCAAAAAGGATATTTTACACATTTAAATTTGAAACAATTTTAACAAAGTAAAACGTCGACGACGACGTGTACGATGAAGCTAACTTAACTTCTTTACACGTGACGATGCAAAGGCGAATGGGGGTAGTTGGCTTTAAACCTTAGGGACCGCGACGGTCATATTATTTTTAAGAAACGGACCCCAAATTAAAGTAATTAGTGACCGCTGTTCTATAAGGTCGCCCTCAGATGTAAAATCACTATGAACGGACTTAGGAGTATTTTTTTTAAATAATTCTTTGCCCAAAACTAGGAATTTCTTCGTGTATCGTGGCTAAATTGTTAAAAACGCAGTCCTATCATTTTGCACGTATTCGCTTGGATCAGATTCATCTGCCCAATTTCACCGTGTATAACTTTAGAGACCACCTATCCGTGTTTTGCGTAAACTGATCCTCAAACTATAGGAACCCAAGCTTGACAAAGAGCTGTCCAATGTAGTTTGTTGGACGGGACAAATTGTGCAACTCTATTACTGGACGAATAGTTTTGCAATGAACCAGCAGACATTGTTTGGTGACGGGTTGAGAGTCTAGAATCGGCCATCTTTATTATTTTCTCAATTCCTCATTGCGTACCATTTTCTATGCAGGGCTACAGGTTAAGTCGACCTAGATCCTTTAAAAGGTAGTACCATGAAATACCGTAGCCCTAACTTAGCAGTTTTCAAGACATTGGATTTGAAAGTTTTCTTTTAAAATTGCCGTTTTTTGGCTATTAGCCTATTTATTTATTTTTTTGGGTTTTGCCTCAAATTTATTTGTGTTTGCGATTTTTGTGGAGTAGATAAGTTGCATTATTATTCTCAATACTAAAACTGCAGTAAACTGAACAAACTGGGTCGTAGTAGACGATTGATAGTTATAAAATGAAATAAATTAATAAAAAAATATTTTTTTCTTTCAGAAATATTTAAAAAATATATATGACAGTCATGCTGCAGATATGTTTAAAAATATCAATATTTAATTAGCTACCCAACAATAAGGTATAACAACCAGGGTATTCTCAGAATTCTTAGAAAAATCATTGATGAAATGCTCCCAGGTAGTAATAAAAATAACAGTACTTAAGCGTGAAATTTATCTCTTGGGTCAAAAAACAAAATAAAACAAATAGGTACATAATGACGTTTATTACATTTTTACAGATATTCTACGATTAAAATTCATGTTCCACATGTCCGCCTCTGTTTCGAACACATTCTCTCGATATGTGTTTTAATCCACAGATTACTCACTGTCTCAAAACATCAACAGATATGATTTGATTAGGTTCTATGTAAAACAAACACTTCATGTGTCCCATACACATAAAAATCCATGGTGGTCAGATCTGGTCTTCTAGCTGGTCACGGTAAGGGTCCACCTCTTCCGATCTACTTATTCTAGATAGACTTATTAGGATAATTAGTGTCTAGCCTAGACAGAGAATAATCGATGTGGATAATTTAATTTATAATATCAATGGTCTACTACGACCCAGTTCATTCAGTTAATAGCAATTTTAGTATTGAGAATAATAAAGCAACTTATCTACTACACACAAATTACAAACAAAAATAAATTAGAAGCAAAAGACCCAATACAATAGGACAATAGACAAAAAATCGGCTATTTAAAACACTTCCTTGTCCAATATCTAGAAAACCGTTAAGTTTGGGGTACGGCTTTCTTTCTTTCCTTCTTTCTTTATTTCATTCTTTCTTTTATTGCTTACATTTTGGCATATCGACAAACGCCATTGCTAATAGAATAACACTTATTATGTTACTTATTATGTAGTAGAATAACACTTTGTCTAGAACCTCTGACAATATTCTCTTTGTTGTCTGATGTTTGAGCTTTTACCAAAACTTATCCAAACAAATATGAGAGAACAGTGAATCTCTCACATTTTTCTTACTTAATAAATCCCTTTCTCCCCTCAACTCGCATCGGAACTTAAACTATTCATCATCGTAGTACTAGGATCCCATAACCAAAACAAGCTTTAAAAATATGCCGTAAAAAATGAAGAGGAAGAAACTTTGCAATATTTGGAAAAACATAAACATTAAACCTAAAGCTTGGGTCGTGGGGTCGACAGGGATGTACCTACTGTGGCAAGAAGATTGGCCATTCCTTTTATATTATTTCTGACACAAAGGAACTAAATCCCCACTTCGGATATAAGAACCATGATCCCTTCCTACAGAAATACAAACTCGATTTGATATTGATAGGTACTGTAGGTTGAAAAGTTGGTTTGGGACACGAAATGTTTCTGTAGGACTGTAGTATAAGTGCGTAGACAATAGGGATGATGATGGGGTATGAAAAAGCAATTGCTATGTAGTCCGTCCGTTAAATTATCAAACAAAACACGCGTATTTTTTGCTTTATCAAATCATTAAAAGATAACCAAGATAAAGCACATCAAAGTTTGGGAATGGGGGCTTGGGACGTCACTTCTAAGTAAAAAGTTTACCAACGCATGACGTCACGCGAAATTTGAGGTTACGTCATAATTTTTGTAAACGAGACAAAAGAAAAAATACGTGTGCAATATTTTGTGGAAATCAAACAGACGTTCTAAATAGAATTTTTACTCATCATCCCTTGAGTTTTTTTTTACATAAAAGAATTAAACTTTTATGTAATATGATCAGCAGATTGATAGACTACAATGTATCCCCGAAAGGTTTCAGTTGAAAGTATTATTATCTACGTCACATTGCTATTTTTTATTAAATGCGATGGCCCATCGTCGTACAGAAACAATAATATTAAAGAAACCAGCACATAATTTAAAACAAGCAATTGGAATAAAAGCCGTCAGAATGTTCGATGGATTTCTTTTTCAGCTCACTTTGTTTTATGTTTCGTCAGAGGAAAATGCATGAATTATTAAATGTAGGTATGCAAAATTATTACTTATCACTCGTAACATCCTATCTCGTTTAGGTCCCTGCAAATTTGTAGATAGAGCATTTCAATTTTGAAGTATTATTGAGATATCACTTTATAATCCTGAACTCTTTTCCCATGACCAGAAAAGTGCTTTTAGGTTGTGTTGTGTAGTCAGGATTATGAATTTGTGCACGGTTGAGTATACAGGCAAAATTCGAAAGCTTCAAAATTATTGAAAGTATTTGTAAGTAACAAGTTTTTTTTTAAACTTGCAATGTTTGTATTTACGTATGTATGTATGTGTGTTCGGGTCAAATCTTGCAATTGAATTTTAAAGCAGTTATCCTACACCGATTAAGATTAAATTTTGCATACACGTTTAGTTTAGATGACAATGCATGGTTAGCTAAGTGACGTCATTCTAAATCCAATATGGCGGACGGCCCAAGATGGTGGACTAGTTATTTTTTTTTCACTGCCATGATATGGGTATCAAATGAAAAGGTTTTCTTAAAAGAATACGATAAAAGGTTGTTTTAAAATAAGATTTTTTAATTAATAATTTAATTTTTTCATCTCTATCAGATTAATTTGTCATTATCTATAGTATTCTCCAATGCGATAAATTCGCTTATCTAGATAAGTTACCTAATATCTATAACTGATTGTAAATAATGCACTGCATGTGTAGTCGCATTATAAACATATTAATTTCGAAACCAATTTATATAAAATTTAATATTTTCTCAAAGTTTTAAAAGTAAAACAGCTTTTGAATTTTATATAATTAGCTGCCATATTTGGCTGGTAACTGCAATAAACGCCAATCACTACGCTACCTAACCCTTTTGGGTTTACAAACTTTATTATTTTAGCCTATGAAAATTCCATTCACAACAATATTCATTAAATAATGTAACTGTAAATGTAAATGTAATGTGTAAATGTAAAGTAACAAAATAATGCATAAAATTCAATTCACTAGTGAAATACATTTGTATTTTCCATTTAAATTCATGATACCTACCATTAATAAATAGTGAAAACAATTTACTGGTACTAAAAGTATAATTATCTTATACAGGTTGATTATTTAGTGATGCAACTAATGATAGCCATCGTTGTCTATATTCCTCCCCTATCTATGTTATAGCGTTAACCCTCTCTCGCATATGGATATTTGCTTTTAAGTGCTATAGCTTCAGTTTCAGTGGCGGTCTTAGGGAGGTAGCGACCAGGACAAACATCCGGGGCCTCGCGCGACATCTCAAAAAGCTCTCAATTGAAACTTTTTATAATATCATCCTTATTAAACAGTTATTCGTAACAATAATATAAACTTGGCATTAATAAGTTCCGAGTTCTGCATTTCTCATCTATCATCACTTTACCACAAACATTGCAAAAAGGACAAAGGGCCTCACAAATGTCAAATATCTAATAGCACTGCACAAATGCACCCAAGGGCAATCCCCGGTTGTTGAAGGACTATTGAAAAATTGCCTTAAACTATAGGAGGACTACTAGCCCCTGCCTGACCACTGTTGAACTACATGGCTATAAACTGGCAAACTTAATTAATGGGCCCCCATAAAGGGTCACTTGCACTTTAGTGAAGAAGCGCCAAGGGGGCAACATATCCGAGGTGCTCGAGGAGTGGAGTATACCACGGCTATCAAGACGGTCACGAAAGTACAGTCAAGATCTCTACCAGTATCTTACTGGGTTAACTTCCTTCCTCCGAGCACGTTTGCTCTTGCGAATCTCCACTCAAGCCAGCCAATTAAGGCAAGAGAGAGGTGGGAGCTCTGTTCCCCGTCAGTCTTCACCACGACCGGCCAATAAAGGGGTCGCCACTGCCCACCAGCACGCCACAAAGCTGCCCTGCGGATTGTATATGTCTTAGTCTGGCCCTTTACCTTAGGCATGTTGCGGCAAAGTAAGATCTGCCGGCACAGACCTAGAGATCATTGAAGCGCGCAAGCCCCACCACGATGTCAACGTAGCACAGTGGTGTCGATAATGCCGAGGTCTGCATTTCTCATCTATCACCACTTTACCACATACATTGCAAAAAGAACAAAGGTCCTCGCAAATATCTGCCGCCCGCCAGGAGCCTCGCAGCGGGTAAAGCCGCCCCTGTGACAGCCTATATGCATTTACGTATGTTCTGCAAACGTAATGGGACATTTAAATAATATCTAATTAGTAAACAGACCTAATGGACGCTAATAATATTAAATATTACATTATGGGTGGCCTAATTAAAGCTACATATTGTGGCAGAAATTTGCACTAGAAACTGAACTGGAAACATGAAAAAAATATATGGAATGAATAAGAAATAATGTACGGATCGAAGCTGGTGGCGTTCTGCAGTTTCTGCCTACCCCCATGAAAAAAAGGCGTCTGTTTATGTATGTATTTAAGCATGGATTGCTCGTGGAAAGGGTAACTCAGTTCGTTTATAATAACCTTACTTCTTATTAAGTATCTCCAAACCTATCTAATTAGACCAATTGTGGTACTTTTCTGAACAGATCCACATCTTTGAGTCTACGAGTATTTACGTTTTATAACACTATGCAAACCACACCTTTTGATATTGAAAAGCATATTTTTAGTTATCTTTTAGTTTAGTTTTTTTTTAGTTGTTTTTTTTATCATCTTCAACTTATTTTTACGGCTAATTTTTAAAATCCTAGAATATTTTATACTCTGGCATTTTCATTTGATTTGACATCTGTCTGTCCAATTTTATGGCACGGCAGAATGCCCCTCTGTTAACCGTTTTTATTCGTTCTGGTCTTGATTTCTTAATTGAGGTTGAAATTCAGAAGATATGACAGAACGGGGAAAAAACGGGAGTCAGATTTTTAGTTTGGTTTGGGCAGTGAACGCCGAATGACGATTTTGTTTACCTAGAATTACTAAGAGTTAAGTCTTATCTGCAAACAAGTTTTTATTGTAACCAGTTGGTGCATGAGAATAGAAGTGAAGTGAAGTGCTTTAATTTTAGTATATTGTGTGTTTAAGAGAGCATTATTAACTAGAACCTTACCCTGAAACGTCATCTGTTGGCATCAAAGGCCTCGCTGTTTGGCGTATTGAGCCAAAGCCAGCCTCCACACCCTTTGCTGCCTACGTATTTACTCGTTTGCCTGTCTATCCGTCCTGCTACCTATTCTACTGCCTACCTTCCCGATTGCCTACCTACCGTATGCCTACGTAACTACATACCAACCCGTGTGACTTTTTGTCCGTCGAGGTACCTGTTCACCACCTGCCTACCTCGAGCATAAAAGAGTTCCTGTCCGTCTTGCTGCCTCCCTAGCTGTTGACCTCAAGCAACCAACAACGTGTGAAGCCAGCCCTTAGAATTTCTATTCTCACTATCCTTTTTCTTAGTTTTTTTTTAATAACTCTTTATTTTATCTTTAATATTAACGTGGCTTACACAATGTTACACAATCCGCGGGGAGGATCCCCATACAGCCCAGGCGTTCAATCTGCTGAACGCCCTAATTGCCCAGGAACCTGGCGTCGACGTATTTATGTACACTGATAAATCAATGTTAAATGTTTGTATAAAGTTGTTTAGTTCATAAGTGTTATATTGCTGGCTTGCTGTACGCTTTGGTGCAAGCTGTTAGCAATCAATTGTTAATAAATAGACCGTTATGACCCACTGCAGAGCAAAGCCACACACGTTGATGCATACACGTCTTTCCTCAGCCATTGCTGGCTTTCTCTCTTTATTATAATAAATAGATAAATTGTTTGTTTGTTTAATTAAATTGTTCAAGTTGAAAGTACTGATTCGATTCCGATTTGTTTTCACTGACTTGTATTCACTGTCAAGAAACCATGGTTTCCTGTTAAATCCTGTTGGATAAATCACGGCAGCAAAGCCACGGTAAAACGCAAATCTCAAACAAATTGCCATTCTACCAAGCAAGGGAACAGGTCAGGAAATTGATCGGAACACTAAAGAACACTATCCAAAGGACACCATATAAAATGAGGAAAATAATCACCGGACTAAAGACGTTCCCCTTGTTTCAACCTTCCCTAAAAAAATCGATACGAATTGAAAACGTGACTGCAGGACGAGAATTCGTCTCGAGTGCCCTTAGTGAACCGGGATCATAAACAAAGAGAATGGACTGAGTGTTACTAGTTCAGGTATGAATTGAATACAAAAAGTGTGGGGTAATAGTGCTTTTTTTGTGTATTTTAATGCTGTTATTGTGACACCAATGACAACCCCACAGCATTTCCAGGCAATTACTACTGCCCATACTACTATTACTATTACTGATGCCCATACCAGGTTGCCTGAAAAAAATCGCGGAATGCGATTAGACCACCCATTGTGTGTGTATTAGTTTTAAGTTTATTTTAATTAATTTATTTGTGTACAATAAAGCATATAATAAATAAATATTGTCGCTATCTTTTTCTAGAATTCTGATTGGGCCATGTCACTGGCTTGCAGGAGCGGATAAGTCCTGCAAATCTATACCAATATTATAAAAAGAAAAGATTTTTTTGTTTGTTTGTTTGTACCGAATAGGCTCCAAAACTACTGGACCGATTTCAATAATTCTTTCACCGTTGGGAAGCTTCTCTATCCCCGGGTGACATAGGCTACTTTTTATCCCTGTATTCCCACGGGAACGGGAACTACGCGGGTGAAACCGCGAGGCGTCCCCTAGTAAACATATATAATGTGATATAAGTTTTTAAACTGTCATGGTCACTAACACTAATATTAACATTATAAGCGGGATATTTACCATGTTTACTATTTGTAGCGAGTTTCCGATATTTCGGTGCTGTTGCAAGCACCATGATCACGGATAAACTGAAGTCATTGCGGGTGGGTGTTTATGAGGAGACAAAACGGTCTACCCTCTTTCTTGTTCGTTTTTTGCACTCGATACCGCTACCATTGTCACTCACAACTCGATTCTGTTCCCGACACACGAAACTCACTGTGTCCGCTCGCGAACTTTTTACGGCACTTTTTCGGGGTTTACACAGCTGGACCACTGGATTCCAAGCTCTCGACAGTTGAAACCCATCCTCCCGGTTGAAATTTATATATTTGGAAATTTCGATAGCTTCCCTCACCAGTCTAGGGATATAGTGGCGTAAAAAGTTCGCGAGTGGACACAGTGAGTTTCGTGTGTCGGGAACAGAATCTAGTTGTGAGTGACAATGGTAGCGGTACCTAGTGCAAAAAACGAACAAGAAAGAGGGTAGACCGTTTTGTCTCCTCATAAACACCCACCCGCAATGACTTCAGTTTATCCGTGATCATGGTGCTTGCAACAGCACCGAAATATCGGAAACTCGCTACAAACAGTAAACATGGTAAATATCCCGCTTATAATGTTAATATTAGTATATAATGTGAACAGAAACTAACCTGTTTTCCAAATCACAAAGGAATGTAATGCCTCAAATTCATTCCACTTTGCCTGCAAGCGTGCAATTATTTATATTTATGTCATGATTATCATGCAGTTCAGATACATACATACAATCATACAATTTATTATAATTATTTCCATGTTCTAAAAATTCCTTAATGCTATAAAAACAACTCTTTTGTATCAACTCTGCTAGGACTGTTCCCGTCCAAAAGACCGATCACAATGCACGGAGCCTCCCAGCTGCGTGCTTTGTGGACAAGTCGGGCACCCGGCTAATTACCGTGGTTGCCCAAGAGCCCCTAAGCTTGCGCCTAAAATGGCCAGGCGTAATGACGCGCGCCAAGCGCGTCAAGCCCCTACCACTCAACTCCCCCCCAGACTAGCCCCTCAGAGGCCTTCACCCTGGGGCAAGCTGAACCACCAAAGTGTGGCTCCTCAGTCTTGCTCCCAGCCGATTCCAGCGCTGATGGCTACTCCCATCGCAGCGCCAATTATTATCCCCGACTCAATGCCCCCCGCCGCCCCTATGGCCGCCCCTATGACCGCACAAAGCCAGAAGGTGGCTTCCACCACCCCTGCTGCTAAGTGCCAGCCCCCTGTCGCCCCCTCCGGGCAAAAGCCATATGTATGCGTCGCTATAAATATAATTAGCGCGTACTCCATTTTCATGACCCCTCAAGCCCGTGCTCTGGATACTGAAATCCGGAATGCGGGCTCTCTCCTTCCCGCTGAATGCGCCAACCTCTTTTCGAGGTATGAGTCCATCACTAAGGAGCTCGATAGCCTTATCTACAAGGACGGTCAGTGGGTTCGTAAATAGTACGAACCCGCCGTTCATACAAAATTAACTAACATATTCGTTCCGTCCTCACCGCAGAGGCTCGTCGCGTAATCCTTTTCGATTCTATAAGCTAGCCCGCGTGCTGAGCCATAGTTAAATACCAGTCAGATATTATTGGAGTTTCTTGTCCGTTCTTCTCCACGTAGGCTTTTCCGAACGGATGGTAGAATCACTTTATCAGATCCGGCCTTTGCCATCCCCCAAGCGACGCCCTGAGCCGAGGTCCGACCCCAACTGGGGTAGCCCTTAGTGCTGTCGCTTTAGGTTTAGAAACTTTAAGCCTGGCCGGAGGCTACTTAGCTTAGTCTCCACAGGTTAGTCCGGTTAAGCAGAGGACGGCTACTTTGGCCGAACTGCGAGACGCCACGCATTAAAAAAAAAAAAAAAAAAAAAAAAAAAAACAACTCTGCTCAGTCTATTCCTCTATGTCTAAGACCGGGATCAATGAAAAACGTCGCCCGGGGAAATCTGTAATCGAGTTTGTCGATTATGCCCGACCTCGGAAGAATCCCGGTGTCCTCCCGATTTTTATCTTGAAGTCTCGTGACAAGACCGCTTAATTTTGAAGCTGAAACCATTAAAGTTTCCGAGTTATATAGTTTTATTGTAGTTTGTGATCGGAGATTTCAATATCTGAAGACACACGCAATGGAAACATTTTTGCTCAAAAAAAATCTGTATCTCAAATGTTGGTCAGCTGTTTATATACTTTAATTTTTTTTTTCATTCTACATGGGCAGAAAAAGTACTTAACCTTTTCGTTACACCCTGTATATTTATATTATAACTTGTATTCTTCCAACCGACCTAATCTTCAAACAGTTCCAACGTTCATCGTAACCTAAAACCAGTCTATGAAAAACGTTATTCTTAGTGCAGCCCAATTTTCAACTAGTCGCTAGCGCTAGCCTGCACTCCAAATTAATATTTACTTCATAGTTTGACCTAATTTCATGTGATATAGAAACTGCAGAATATTTTGGTCTTATTAGCCCTCTTTTGTTGACTGACCAAGAATAGTTTGGTTGTAATTGGGTCACTATTACCAAATATGTGCAAGTCGAATGAACCTATTTAGGTTGATAGATGTTATGTATTGTCTTATGATAAAAAGATCTTAAGTATCTTTTAGATTAAGTTTCTCGTAACGCTATTGGAAAGTTTGTGAGGATGGAAGTATATTTGTTACTTTTTCACGCAGTAACTCTAAACCGGATTTTGAGGGCACTTTACAGTAATAAAGCTTATTCATCGGAATAACACAAAGGCTATAGTTTATAAAGATAGAAGTACTAACTCCACCCGAGCGTACGCCTTGTTGTTTGATGATGGAACAGGCTTGATGTAACTAAATTGTGAAATTCCAATGCACGCTCCCTGAAATTATACTTTTTCTAAACACAATATGGAAATCACTATTCTCATTTGACTTACTTGATTGCCTATGTCCCCGAGGGACTATAACTGTGGACGCCTCCACAGTAGTCCTCCATCGTGGTAGGTCTTGAGTTTCACGCTGCACCTCGTTCCACGTTTACTCATTCTCATTTTCAACAATTAAAAATACCAGCGATTTTAAAACTTTTCTCAAATCAAACAACACGAATAGTTTTTGGTACTAGTTCGTGAACTTTACTCGAGTTTGCCTCGAAATTGCTGCTTATCGTTTTGTAAATAACTAAAAACCTGTCCTGGGACCAAAAGTTTGCCCTAAACATTCAACTTGGTTTTAAAACTGTGATTAAATTGAAGTCGAGGAATAAGGACGAGTTTTCCATTTAAACTCGTGTTCAACACCTAGACAGACTTTTCACACCTGAAGATGATTTCATGTGATACTACTCTTCTGAAATCAAGGGTTTGAAGATGTTTATTGAACCCGAAGGAAGCAACCGTGTTATAAACTATCAAAGACGAGCTAAAGCTGGAATGCGACAGAAAAGAATAAGAGATGGTCCGCAGAATGATAAAAATAGTACATTATGGTACAAGTGTGTAATGTTGGTGATTACCGCTGAGACGCCATTGAGACCCGAGCCTTTAGGTGAGGGTCTTAAGAGAGCCGAGGACGGTAATCATCAATACACTTGTATATCATACGACGTTTTTAAACACAATTGTGAAGAAAATAATACTACAAAAATAATTTTCAACATTGAAAACGAGTTGTGAAATTTTTTTCGCAATGGCGGCAAATTTAAACAGTTTTCCTATGCGCGCGCATCTAACAATGGCGATCGGCCAAAGACTAAAAAAATGAGGTTAATTTTTTTTGGCTTTTCGCGGATAGCGTTTTAGCCACGTACTAAATGGGGAATTTCAAGTTTTCTTTGTTACAGAGAAATACAAAAGTTATATTTGAGTGCAAGTTTTAATTATTAAACACGTACAAGTTGAAATTATCTATTTAAATACGAAGTAGCATGAAATGATCAAGCAATAGGTACATCAATTTATTTGTACTTTTGAGCACGATCTTTTTTGTGTCGAAACTTTTTTAAGAACAAAGCAACTCAACCAATAAATTAAAAAAAAACTCTTTAACTCACTTGTGAATAATAGTAATGAAAAAGTCACAGTTTGATTACAGGTGTCATTATGTGCCTAATTGCGGTGAATTGGGGTTGGATTCCTGGTAAAAAACAATACAATACAGAAGTATAAGATTTCATCGCAATTTCCGAGAGGCCTGCTGGATTAGAAGTAGTAATAGATGGCAAAAAATTCCCTATAATCCAAGCATATGCACCAAGTATGTAGAAGAATCTCTAAAGAAGAAATAGAAAACTTATACGCCGATTTCGAAGTAAAAGTTCTTTATTTTAATTAGGCCACTAAGCGGCACATACGAACGTCAAAAATTTAAATTCTAAAGTAATAATTGGTCTACCATTCATTCGGAAAAATAGCTTGTTATGGGAAAGATCGGACAAGAAACTCCACACTTATCTTTAAAAAAAAGTGTTTTACAACATTGGCATACATACATTAATTCATATACGTAATTGCTTAGGAGAAACAAGGCGAGATAGTGCATAGCATATAAATATTTGGGGGCATGCGGAACAGGGTGTAAAGTCCCACAAACCTCCATAGAAAAGGGAGGATCCTCCGACCAGACGGGTATTGTGTCTGGTTCGGGCAACTGCCCGAATGTTGTTGACTGTTGTATGTGTTCTAATCGCGCCGAAAACTTTGCTTGCGCGATGCAGGATTTGTGTGATGTCATGTCATTAGTTCGATAGCAGGTTGAGTCGTCCGTACATCTTGTGATGCCTGCCTGGCCAGTGGAAAGTTTGCTCCCGTGAGTCGGAACTGGAAGTCGCAGAGTTCGCGGTGAGTCGTCGGAACTATATGCGGTTGTGCCCCAGTGAGTCAGGGTGATGATATCCCAGTGAGTCGGGATAGTGTTGCTGGCTCCAATGGTTCCGAGCGGTGATGATGCCCCAATCAGTCGGGACAGTGCTGCTGGCTCCAGTTGGTCGGAGCGGTGATGAAAGAAGCCAAGGGTGATGACCAGGAATGCGCGTCCACTGTATGCTGGTTGTCAAGATACCCCCGTAGATGCCGTGGATACTGGCTGGCTGAATGACTCGCTGCTCGAAAGCTTGAGCATGTGCTGATTACGTCATGATGAAGAAGTTCTGCTCGAAGGGTATGCGGAACGGGGTGTAAAGTCCCACTAACCTCCATAGAAAAGGGCATCATCAGAATCATCACTTAAATATTATTATAATAAAGCGGACTACGGAGCCATAAAAACTTTCTTAAATAACATAAATTGGCAAACATGCTTAAATAATAATACATTAGAGGACGCAGTACAATTATTTTATAAACACCTATATGATGTCATTGAGCAGTATGTTCCTCACAAATTAATAGCCTCTGACTCTTTCCCACCTTGGTATTGTGCTCCTTTAAAGAAACTTCTCAAAGAGAAGTTCAAATTCTTAAAAAAATTTCAAATATATGGTAATACTAGTGACCATGATACTTTTTGTCTTCTTCGTGAGCGTGCCAAACGATTGGAGAAAGAATGCTACTTAAAATATATAAAACACGCGGAAGATGCAATAATTAAATGTCCCAAGTCTTTTTGGTCGTTTATTAAGTCAAATAAAAAGGGATCGAACTCACTCCCATCAACTATTCATTATAATGGTGTTCCAGCTGATACTGGGGATGAAATATGCGATGTGTTTGCTTCTCATTTCCATTCAAACTTTCTACCTCCGTCTACATACTCTTCTTCAATACCCATGTCTATTGATAACAACGCACCAAGCAACATAGGTAGTATAGAAGTCACTGCTGACCTAGTTCTTAAATTATTAAAATCTTTAGATTTAAGTAAGGGTGCAGGGCCCGATAATGTGGTACCATTATTTATTGTCTCTTGTGCTACGTGCTTAACTGAACCTCTTGTTATTCTTTATAAAAGGTCTATCTCGGAAGGACTTGTACCTAAAATATGGAAATCTGCATTTATCACACCCATACATAAGAGTGGTAGCAAGAGTGATGCTAAAAATTATCGCCCCATTTCCAAATTATGCATCTTTGCTAAGATACTGGAAAAAATCGTATATACACAAGTTTATGAGAGTATCTCACCAACTTTGATCACGGAGCAGCATGGTTTTGTAAGCAAGCGGTCAACTTTATCTAATCTGCTGTCTTTCACAGAGTTTACGACGTCTAGCATGGATGCTGGTGGACAGGTCGATGCAATTTTTACTGATTATAGTAAAGCGTTTGACCGAATCGACCACAAAATATTACTACAGAAGTTACTCCAAGCTGGCATCCATGGAGACTTATATCGGTGGTTTGTTTCGTACATTGAAAATCGATCGCAGGCAGTGGTTGTGAATGGGTACTGTTCTAAATGGAGCATCGTCCCTTCTGGGGTACCGCAGGGTTCTTTGCTTGGGCCCCTTCTTTTTAACATATTTATAAATGATGTCACTCAATGCATTAAATACTCACAATTACTCCTTTATGCTGACGACATGAAAATTTTCAAAAAAATCACCAGCTTTGAAGACTGTCAGCTTCTCCAAAATGATTTACATAGTTTCGAACAATATTGTTTAATCAATAAATTAGACTTAAATGTCAAAAAATGTTTTTTTATAACCTTTACTCGTAAAGTCAAAATTATTAAATTTAAATATTTTATCAAAAGACATGAGTTAGAACAGGTAGACTCAGTACGGGACCTAGGTGTCATTCACGACTCCAAGCTAACTTATGAAAGACATGTAGATCATATTGTCAAAAAAGCTTACAGGACCATGGGCTTCGTCTTGAGAGCCAGCTCTCAGTTTTCGAACTTGAAAGTACTTAAAATTCTTTATTGCTCTTTGGTGCGCAGCGTTCTTGAGTATTGTTCCCAAGTGTGGAATCCTCTCTACAATATTTATATAGATAGAATTGAATCCATTCAACGTAGGTTCCTGAAACACTTGCAATATAAGTCTAAAACATATGACCCCAATTATGAGGCGAGATGTCGAAGACACCATATCTTACCATTGTACCAAAGAAGAAAGTTTTCGGATATTGCGTGCCTTGTTAAAATCGCGCAGAATCACATTGACTCACCGGATTTACTATCTCAAGTTAAACTTAAAGTCCCAAATAGAATGACGAGACGTAAAGCATGTGTGGACGTGCCTCAGAGTTCTTCAAACTACAGGCAGAATTCATTTTTTGTGAGGTCCGCTAGAGAATTTAATAAACTTGTTGACTTTCCTGAACTGGATTTGTTTAATTCAAGGCCACGCGTTTTCAACAGAACATCAACGAAATCATGGTTTGGTTCTCTGACTTCAACATAATTTAGTTATTAAATATACTTACTCTAAATTTCCCTTTTTCAAATTTTCAAATTTTGCTTAATATTAGGTTATTTACATTACCTGTTATATCACTAAAGATTGATAACAAGCTTTCTAGATGTTTAAATGCGGAAACATGTAAATGGTATTCAGTTGTTTATATCTGTTTCTACTCTGTATGAATACACTGTATGTTTTCCTAATAAAATAAAATAAAATAAAATAAAATAAAATAAAATAAAAATAAATCATCATCATATCAGCCGAAAGACGTCCGCTGCTGGACATAAGACTCCCCCAAGCGTCGCCACATTGACATCCAGCGGATCCACGCAACCTTCACAGGTCATCGGTCCACCTAGTGGGAGGCCTTCCAACACATCGTCTACGGGTTCGCGGTCGCCATTTCAGAACTTTTCTGCTCCATCGGCCATCCGTTCTGCGAACAATGTGCCCTACCCACTGCCACTTAGTTTGGCATTTTTTCGGGCTATGTCGGTAACCCTGGTTCCCTTGCGGATCTCTACGTTTTTGATTCGATCACGCAAGGCAACTCCGAGCATAGCCCTCTCCATTGCCCTTTGGATGACTGTAAGCTTTCTGATGAGGCCCATTGTGAGAGACCACGTCTCACAATCAGAATGTAACTTTGAAAACAAGAGCCTCTTGACGTATAATGACGTGTAACTCGTGCAAGTGGCATTCAATTGTAAAATGATGTACAATAATTTTATCTGACGTCACGTTGTCTGCAAATCTATTGTATATTTTTTTCCTAGCATCATTTATGTCCATTGCTGTTCCACTACTAGGCAAAGGCCTCCCCTCCTTCCAAATATTGTATTCATCTATAAACATGACAACTAACATTTTCATGCAAATGGGGACATTAAAAAGATTTCAGAAAACGAAACAGGATTCGCTATCCATCTATACTTCTTTGACTGCATAATAATATCTGAACATAGAAAACAAATGTTATGATGAATTCTGAGAAGAAATAGAAAACTTTTCCCTTTTCGATATTACCTACCAAGTGAACACAAACGTATGCATATCGTTAGCATCGGAGTTCAGTTCAGTTACTTGTACAAGTTCCGATGTCAAAGAACCAAAAGGAATTCCAGTTAAACTTTCCATCAATTTATTTATTTGATAAAATGTTTAATCTATACTAATATTATAAAGCTGAAGAGTTTGTTTGTTTGTTTGTTTGTTTGTTTGAACGCGCTAATCTCAGGAACTACTGGTTGGAATTGAAAAATTCTTTTTGTGTTGGGTAGTCCATTTATCGAGGAAGGTTATAGGCTATATAACATCACGCTACAACCAATAGGAGCGGAGCATCAATGAAAAATGTTCCAAAAACGGGGAAAATTTATTCTTTTTGAGACGCAACGTATTTAGAGTAGGTGGGCTAGCTTGGTAGGTAGCCAGTTGACGGGGGCGAAGCCGTGTGGGACAGCTAGTTTCTTATAAGCTCCAAAAGATATGATTAAACATTCTACTGATACATCTATATTAATATTACAAACGTTTTTTTTTTTAATAATTCACGCAAAGAAATATTATTAAATTCTACAAACACGGAATTTTAATTTTTGGCAAAAATATTTATATTTCAGGAAAATACGAGAAAAATCTTCAATAACTCCTTAGATGTGTTCTGCAAATGAAGAATGACGATTAAATACCGTAACGCAATTATGGAGACAAACCTGCCCGAAGAATTTTATAATGTCAAAAGGGATTCAAGGAAAGACGCAGCAAATGCTTGTATAACGAGTGTCGCCGCAAGTTTTAAAGCATTTCGTACAGCGACCTGTTTTATGTTTCGCCTGAAGGCGTAAAAAGGTTTTTAAATGCAGAAATTTCGGATCAAAGAGTTTTGGAAAAATGCCTGACAGATAGGCTTGTCCTTGACTTCGTCATGGTGACGAAAGTTGCTTTAGAACTTTTCCTTTTACAATCCAAAAAAACAATTAAATAAAAAATACGGACCCCAGTTTTCAGGTATTTCGTGATGATAATCGCGATTAAAAAATCCTGTCGGTTTGTCTGTTGGATTTTTGCTCTAATTAATCGTATAGAAAATATATCGACAGTAAAAATGGTGTCAATTCAAAAAAAGTCATGGAGATTGCTGACAAAGGCAAACTTAAAACTTTGGAATCACTGTTTTTTCTTTTTTTTTTGTGGCGTCTCGCTGTTCAATCAGGGCCAGGCAATCTGTTACTCCGTCATCACCCATTAAAAATACCATCCCATCCCATTATCATGTGGATGGCGTTGTCACATTAGCATGTAGCTGACGCGAACTCAAAAGTTATGAAATATTCTTAGCTGTGTTGAGTGATTTTTGGTAGGGGCCTACCAAAAATCACTCAACACAGCTAAGAATATTTCACATCAAAAAGACGGGCTGTTTCAAAATCGTGTCGAAAAAGGCCAAATAGATTCGTTTGGACCAGGGTTACTAAAGAGTAAAGCGTCAAGCATTCGGCTTGAACAGGGCCGCGGCAATGATTGTGACATTTACTTACAGACACGATTACTTCAAACTCTACCGCAATAAGAGCATTTATTAGGGATTTAGGACCAAATCAGACATTTTACGTAATAAGTTGTTGTTTCTACGACAAAATGATGCATTTAATACTAGCAACTTTGCCAGCGAAAGACTGAATTTATCCCAAGCTAACGTACTACCAGCATGAAAAGTATAGTTATCTATGGTCTAATCGTTTACCACCAGTTTCAAATCCAAATCCGTTCAGTCATGATTGATATTATATTAAAAAACATTCAGACCATCATATTTATAATTACTGAGCTAACTAATTAAACGACAATTAATTGATATATTGCACTGACCTCTATCATACATTGTACACTGGACTTCATACTATCGATGACAAAATGAAGACATTTGATTATCGCCATTTTGGCGCTGATAGCAACGTGAATTAACGTGAGAGTCGCATGGAACTAATATTAGAGATGGGACACGGCTTTTGGTAAAATACTTTTATGGGTTTTATCGATCGTGAGAATAATTTAATACGTAAGAGAAAAAAAACCAGTTATTTTTATTATGATTAATTTTTAAGTAATAGAATAATTGCTGTAAAGTTTACTAAACAATATTTTCAGTCAGATTGCAAGCTATAAACTAGTGGATAGCGTGCTAGTAAAATTATAGCGCATTACTGTCAGATCAGTGAGATTTAAATATGAGGTTAGGATAACAACTTATCCTAAACTATCACATTTGAGCAAGTATCTCCTCGCTCAAGTACACTAGTTGTACGCCCATCGGATTCGTGAATGGAACATCATTTATATAATAATAATAATAAATGAGATGGATAATCATTTACAACGGACGTATTTCTCGCTATCATCGCTGAGATCCTGTCTCTGTAGTGTTAAGGTGCAAATAGGAGTGGTATCGCATTCCAGCAAGGTGAAGACTTTAACTCTGTTTCAGATGCAGATAATAAATTATTTGACTTCAAAACATTTGTTAATATAATTATAACTATCATGATATTATTCCAGAATTAATTCCAGGCTCAGGAACGTGGTGATTGGTACAAGAGAGAGGCCTGTGCTCAGCAGTGGGCGAAGTCGGGCTGTGGATGATCATGATGATGATTCCAGAATTTAGTATTACACATCGCTTTTGAACATATTGTTACTGATTATTAGGCATTCATATACGTAACATTCATCACCAATACCAATATGTGATATTTAGTTCCAACCACAGATTACCTCCCAATAGATTCCGCATATAAGACAACTTACACGCACCACACATCAGCCTACTTAGGCTGATATAACTCAGCACACGGTATGATCTCTTTAGTATCGACCAGACATTAAAGCTGTAGGGACGCAAGCGATTTCTAGTTATAATTCTGTTTAAAAAATAGTTATCAACGGTTTGCCTTAAAAAAATGACGAAATGTGCAGTAAAATGGTGTGGAAAATCAACCAGCACTTCAAGTTCAAAAAAAGATGGGATAACATTCCACCAGTAGGCAAAGTAATAAATATTGACCAATCTAAGAAAGGTCAAGTTATAATGGTTAACAAATCAAAATTGCACACTTTACAGTAGCGCTCGTTGATGTCTTTTGTGAAAGTCCCTTTCACTCTTATGGAATTATTATATTGCTATCTTTTTCCCACAGAAGTAAAAATGTTGAGAACAATACGTTTTTCGCTTATCGAAAAGTATCGATTATCGATGTTAAATTAGGTATATAGGAGAATAAAATAATTTTGTTAAAATTGATTATTTAAAAATTAACAAATTAGTTTATTTTTACTTTGAACTAATTGTGCTCTACTCATAACCAGAGCTCAGAGTGGTCCTGTTTACATAGGATTACTATTAAATTAAATCACTTTAGGCCAAAATCTAAATCTTTTCTCGATCGATGTTTTTCTTTATCATTATTAAAGTAATTATAAAATCGTCAGTTAAGAAATTTTACATAAAATACCATTCTGTTTGACAAATATCGATATTTTATCGACATTTAATGCGCATGACCCGTCACTACAACATGTACCGTGACCTTGAATAGCCAATCACGGCGCACTTGTCACTCCCCGCGCAACCCGTGCCTTCCGCCAAATTTGGTGAACTCGGAATCAAACAAAACAGTAGGCATGCGGTATCTATTGGGAGGTAATCTGTGGTTCCAACATACTACGAGAAGTCAATACAGTAAATGAGTGATACGCCTTGTAGTCTTGGACTAGTATATATTAGTTACAATATTATAATATTTCCAGTCAAATATATTAGTATTACCTAATTTTTAGAAATATCGGTAGTATCCTATCTCTAAATGTGTCAATTTTAGTTTCTGATACGCTCGAGCGGGGCGCTTTGAATCAGCACAAAAATCAACTGTCATTTCATATAGTATGTTTAGTCCAGCGTAATTGTATAATAGAGGTCAGTGATATATTGAGATTAATCTGGCAGTCTTAAGTCACTTCTTGAATTTAACCAGTCAATGACACCACAGTATCAGAGGTCATTAATCATTGGTTGCGACTCAGGATCAATTCCTTACACGCCAACCGCGACACGCTCCGTCACTCACATCGATCAGATTTGTGATTTATTATACTGCCAATTATGGAGATGCTGTGAGATAAATATTTTGTTACTAAATAAAATAAACACATAATACATATAGTACATTACTGCAGCGGCCACCAAAAGACGCATTGATGGACGATCACACATACGTAAGTCCATCAATGCCTAGTTGTGGCCAAAGCTTGTATAGTATTTTCTCAAATAATGCGCGTAAATTAAAACTTAGTAGTACTTACCTAGAACTCATTTTGTCAAATACAATTATTTTTCAAATTCAATGACGAACAACGAACAACCCTTGCGAACAACAATAATTTATGCCGCGTTAAAGTGTTCATTTGTTTTTTTTTCCAATAAACAGCTGTATTTGCAAGCCAGTTCGAAATTTAAATAAAACCTTTGATAAGTTACCTCCTTGGTTGCCATTTTTCGGAGTAAAAGATCGTTCCATTTTTAAATTACACGACAGATATGAGTTTGCTTTGATATTTATTGATTTGGCCGCTAAACTACGATAGATATGGGTTTTCATACTACCTTTGCCGGCTGCTGCTCGCGTGTATTTGGCCAGTACAGCAAATTCGATTTATCTCGAAGAAGGTAGTCAAAATAATGCTCAAATTTCCAAACATGTTTGAGAAAAAGAATTTTAATATAACACAACATTACGCCTGTAGGTACTCCCCAAAAGGTTAATCAGAGGTATACCTATAGTTTGCAAGTTAGTATTAATTCCCGAGTTATAGGAAGCAAGCTTATTGCGATCAACGTGGCACGAAACCAGACTTCAAAACTACAACTGAAAAGTTTCCGGAAGATAATCCCATTACACTATGGCCGACACAGAAACCGAACCCAGGACATTCATAAATCACTACATTAACGAGACAGTGATACTAAATAACTGTGAATTATAAGTTTTTGTACTTATTGGCGTCAAGAATTTGTTAGCATTCCTAGTGATGTTATGAAAATTTGTCTCGCGAAAGGTATTTTTCAAAGGTATGCAAAAATAGCTTTCAAAATTCAGAAAAGAATATTGTAAGGATGTTATGTAATATTTCTTAGAACTTGCTAAGTATTCTTTTTAGTATTTTTGTAAAGTCAACGAGTCATAAGAAGATTTTCCTGTTTTCCTCTCGTATCACTGACCGATTGCCAAGGTACATTACCTACTTAAAGAAACTACTTTTTATCGTTGTTGACTTTATCGAAAATATTATTTCTAAATTCAAAACCAAACATGTGAGCTTAACAAAATATTGTTCCTCTCTGGTCTAAACCAATCGTTCGAATTTTAAATTAAGGGTTTTCAACAAAAGTGTTTGAGAAATTATCCGTCGGGATTTCTTTTCGTTCTGTTGGACAATGTCATGAACAAGTAAATACTCAGTTATGCGCGACACGACAACGCGTTTCCATAAAGCCAACTGCTATAAAAAGGCGTAGTCGCAGACAGACGCAACCCGAACACAACCTTGAAACCTATAAAAGACCAAGTTTCTCCTTTACAATCAATGAGTTCCGTATGGTGCGGGCGTATAGAATTTCACCATCCCATGTCTTCCCGTGGGTGTCGTAAGAGGCGACTAAGGGACAAACCAGAGAATGGGCAGCAGCGTTCTCTGTGCTGCTATAACAACCATACTGCGATCGCCAACCCGCCTGCCAAGCGTGGCGATTATGGCAAAACCCCCCCAATTAATAGCACAAATAAAAATGGCCCCTGGTACCCGGCAGCTTGCCTACCCTCGACTACGGTAGCGGTCGAGGCTACGGCATGGCAAGGGGTGCAAAGAATCTCCGGACGAGATCCGGCTACCCCAAAAATCACCGACGACTGGACCTGGCAACGTACAACACGCGCACACTTCGGACCGACGAGAAGGTCACCGAACTCGAGGAGGAATTGAGCAGGTTGCGATGGAGTATTATAGGGTTATCTGAAGTCCGAAGAGAGGGGGAGGACTCGATAATCCTCAAATCCGGTAACCTGCTCTATTTCCGAGAGGGTGACCGGCAGTCCCAGGGTGGTGTCGGGTTTATCGTCCACAAGTCCCTTTTGAACAACGTGGTGAAGATCGAGAGTGTGTCGACCAGGGTGGCGTACCTTATACTCAGAATATCCTCAAGATATTCGCTGAAGGTCATACAGGTCTACGCCCCAACCTCGGCACACCCCGACGATGAGGTAGAGACCATGTATGAGGATATCTCCAGAGCCATGCATGGTTTCAAAACTCACTTCACCGTTGTCATGGGGGACTTCAACGCGAAACTGGGCAAACGAGACAAGGATGAGCTGCAAGTGGGGCAATTTGGAGTTGGATAACGGAACCACCGGGGTCACCTACTGGCCAGTTTTATGGAGAAGGAGGGCCTCTATATGATGAACTCCTTCTTCAAAAAGCGTGAACACAGGAAGTGGACCTGGCAGAGCCCCGATGGTGCAACAAAAAATGAGATCGACTTCATCATGTCAACGAAGAAGCAAATGTTCAATGATGTCTCTGTGATCAATTCGGTAAAAACCGGGAGCGATCACCGCATGGTAAGAAGCACATTGAACATTAATATTAAGCTTGAAAGGTCTCGACTGATGAAGTCCACGCTCCGGCCAGCACAGATCCAGGTTCAAAACCCCGATAGCTTTCAGCTCGAACTCCAGAATCGTTTCGAGTGCCTAGGGAGCTCCGTGGATGAATATAGCAACGGGTTCGTGGAAGCTGTCCATACGGTCGGGTCTAAGTTTTTCAAGACCCGTCGTACAGATAGAAACAAAAAGCTCTCTGATCATACCCTCAAGCTTATGAAGGAGAGGCGTGAGATGATCCTGCAGTCTTCAGATAAGGCGTGCAAATACCGGCAGCTCAATAGACAGATCTCTAAATCCTAGAAAAGAGACCTCCGCCGCTTCAATACCGAGCGTATTAAAGACGCGATCGAGCGAAATAAAGGCTCCAAGGTGTTTTCAAGGGATCTGGCTATTGGGCAGAGCCAACTCACGAAACTGAAGACCGACGATGGCAGGATCGTATCCGCCAAACCGGAGCTTCTCAGGGAGATCGAGACATTCTATGGGCAGTTGTACACATCGATCAGCAAGCCCGTTGCGAGTCTAGCAAACGACCCAAGAGCTAGATTGACCCGACACTATACCGAAGATATCCCGGACGTCAGCCTGTACGAGTTTAGGATGGCTCTGAAACAGCTCAAAAACAACAAGGCGCCAGGTGATGACGGAATTACGGCCGAACTCCTGAAGGCGGGTGGAAAACCGGTCCTTAGGGCCCTTCAGAAGCTGTTTGATTCCGTCATAATCGAGGGCAAAACGCGACAGGCATGGTGCAGGGGTGTGGTGGTACTCTTCTTCAAGAAGGGCGACAATACCCGGTTGAAGAACTATAGGCCCATCTCACTTCTTAGCCATGTCTACAAGTTGTTTTCAAGAGTCATCACGAATCGTCTCGCGCGCAGGTTAGACGAATTCCAGCCCCCCGAACAAGCCGGATTCCGAAAAGGCTTTAGCACCGTAGACCACATACATACGCTGCGGCAGGTTAAACAGAAGACCGAAGAGTATAACCTGCCGCTCTGTTTAGCGTTTGTGGACTACGAGAAAGCCTTCGATTCGATAGAGACTTGGGCTGTACTGCAGTCTCTCCAACGGTGGCAAATCGACTACCGGTATATTGAGGTGTTGAAGTGTTTGTACAAAAACGCCACCATGTCAGTCCGTCTTCAGGATCAGACCTCGAAACCAATCCTTCTCCAGCGCGGCGTGAGACAGGGAGACGTCATTTCTCCGAAACTGTTCACTGCTGCGCTGGAGGATGTCTTCAAGGTTCTGGATTGGAGGGGGCTGGGCATCAACGTTAATGGCGAGTACATTACTCACCTTCGGTTTGCCGACGACATAGTGGTCATGGCTGAGACCATGGAGAGCCTCAGTAAAATGCTCGATGACCTCAGTAGAGCTTCCGAAAGAGTGGGTCTTAAAATGAACATGGACAAAACCAAGATCATGGTGAATGCCCATGTAACACCCACTCCTATCAAGGTCGGAGACTCTACTCTCGAAGTTGTAGACGATTATGTCTACCTGGGACAAACGGTCCAGTTGGGTAGGTCCAATTTCGAGAAAGAGGTCAACCGTCGAATCCGACTCGGGTGGGCGGCGCGCGGCGTTCGGGAAGTTGCGTGGTATCTTCTCGTCCAATTTACCGCAGTGTCTCAAGACAAAAGTCTATGACCAGTGTGTTTTGCCAGTGATCACCTATGGGACCGAGACGTGGTCGCTCACAATGGGCCTTATCAGAAAGCTCAAAGTCACCCAAAGGGCAATGGAGAGGGCTATGCTCGGAATTTCCTTGCGTGATCACGTCAGAAATGATGATATCCGCAGGAGAAGCAAAGTTACCGACATAGCCCGAAGAATTGCCAAACTTAAGTGGCAGTGGGCAGGGCACATTGCTCGCAGAACGGATGGCCGATGGGGTCGAAAATTTCTGGAATGGCGACCGCGAACCGGAATACGATACGTTGGAAGGCCTCCCACTAGGTGGACTGATGACCTAGTTAAGGTTGCGGGAAGGCGCTGGATGCGAGACGCACGGGATCGGTCAATGTGGCGACGCCTGGGGGAGGCCTATGTCCAGCAGTGGACGTCTTTCGGCTGAAATGATGATGATGATGATGAATCAATGAGTAAAAACCCAGTTAATACGAAACAAGTTCATAACAAGTTACAATCCCTACGTCAGCAGGGTTGTCACCGCAGTCCGACACTTCGCACGTACGATTACATTCCCTACCTAATAAGATCATTTTATGACGGTATTATGGCAGATGTATCACCCCTAATTGGATTTGCTTCGTAACGGACGGAATATGTTGTAAGGGCTTTACGTATAATTATATTATAATTTTGGCGATAAGCCAATTTGCGGGTTTGTATGTCATAATTACTGTTATTAAATATTTGGTTAGTTTTGCGTCGTTAGTTTCGGGAAATATTTTGTTATTGAGGACCATGTCTCATACGCTCTAGTGTAGTGGGTTCAATGTTCAATAATAAACAGTCAAGATTATTATATTTATTATCTTTGTTAGTGTAGTAAATAATTTAAATAAAAGTCTTATTTACTTTTTTCAAATCCCTTGTTTTGTTTTTGTTTGTTCTAAGCATTTGATTTGATGATAAAGACAATGACAAAAAAGTAAGGGAGGAAGGTCAAATCAATTCTTAGACATTTCATTTTTAGTCTTTTTTTTTAGAAGTTTTTTTTTTTTAGTCATCAAACAATTTTTCTTTCTTTCATTGTCATATGAGGATTGGGCCGAGTTTCCCACCTTCAAATTATCGCAGAATTAATGTGACAAATTGTCAAGCACGCGTTATCTGCTGTGATTGGTTGAATGAATTTTCAACAGCCAATCACAGCAGATAACGCATGCTTGACAATTAGTCACATGAACTCTGCCATAATTTAAAGGTGGGCAACTCGGGGTTAGTGTTTCGAATTAATTCATCCCGTGTCTTTATTCAGATAAAACACACCGTCGACCACATCATCGCTTACCACCTTATATAACCTACAGTGGTCAAACGCGAGCTTATCGTTAATAATAAAAACAAACAGAAGCCATTCATCAAAATATCCAATTTCCGAATCCCAAGGTCGTGTCAAATCCACTTCAACATCATCACTCGGCCTTGTAAGATTTTCATGTCTAAATACAAAAGTTGTAACAACAAGACGAGATATTTATGACACACCATGAATGGAAGGCGAGAATGCTGGAGAGTCCTGGAGTGTTCACTTTGATGGTTGCCATCCTTCTCGAGGGCTCTTCAGATGGTATACAATTTATAGGGAGCCGTTGATGCACGCTTGAGGGGGTAAATCTTGGAGCTTGGTAGGGGATTATTGGTTATTAATAGCACAAATATGATACAAGGACCATAATAGGTGTGTATTAAATTCCAGATCTAAAATTGTTCATTTAGGATTTCAATTTCTATGTTTTAAGTGGTTGTGACGCATACTTTTCCTATTTGTATTTATTTTTGTTTTCTTATAGGATGCGTCATACCTGGTGCAAATAAACTCTTTTCTTTCTTTCTTTCTACTAAAACAACGTATTGTTGTCGCATATATTATTGCGTTGTTATCGAATTGTCCCATTGCACCTATCTGCAGAACCTTTATGTCAGTCATGTTCATGTTGGTACAACCTATTTCCCTGTATTTATCGTAGCCAGAAAATGAAAACAAAATCTCTTGTTTGTTACTATACAACTTCATTTTCCGATTACCACCATGAATCATCTTTACCAAGATTTACCCTTCACCTCATACACATTCACCCATCAATGGAACGAAGTTCATTCTAGGACGAGCTGAAGCATTTAAAACCTACTTATATTTTCCCACAATGTATTCAAGACAAACACAATAGTTCTCTCAACAACCGAGCACATCAGACTCTCACCGCAACAGACATTTACGTCCCCGCAGTAATAAGGATCGTCTCAGACAGCAAATCTACATATTTTTCAAAGCACAGAGGGATTGCAAAACACGATACGTTTAGAACAAGTACTAGAGCACCGAGGTATAAATATGAAAACCTGAGGACAGAGAGTAGCTTATGATACAGAGACCAAGCTTTGTTCAATCGCACTATAACACATCACACACTACGTGGCCTTATGAATTGCATATTATGTGTTAAATTAGTAGAGCTTCGGCCCTACTGATGTATCAGTTTATTTCTTCCATCGTTTATTATTTATTTATTTTTATTTATCGCCTATAGGGCTCGCGCTTGACCACAATCTCACCGGATGGTAAGCGATGATATACAAACTAATGCAACTAACGAGTTTGTCCGTTTGTAATGGCCCATAATTATTAACTTCACATAGTACTGTCAGCGTCATCATCATTAACATCACACCTGGACTTAGGCCTCTCCCATGCATCGCCACATCGACCGGTTCTATGTTTTCGTATCCAACATATCCCTATCACCTATGTTTAAGATTTGTAGAGAATACCTGATCTGTCAGCGTATTTTTTTTCAAAATACTTCGTAGGTTTGTTTTCTTTAGGATCGCTTTGACATTTTGAACAGCTTCAAAAACACATCATCTGCCCTTCAAGTATGAATCACTCAGTACACATCCCAGTGAGGTCTCTGTCCGAAATTTACTCCTGTCCTATGCCGTGCTTACCCCCAACGTTTACACACTCACCATGATTAACGTGTTATTTAGAACAATGTCCTGCTAAATTATGACGGCTATTTATTTTAGAGATTGCGCTTCCATACGGAATTTCCAACGTGCGCTCTGAAGCCGTGTGCGAGTCAGAAGTGGGATTATATTCTATTGCCAACTAACAGGCTTATGGTGTAAATGCGTGGAAATTAACGCGCTCTCTTATAGGATATAATTAATACATGCTAAGCTGTGGATTTTTGAGTAGTTGAGTAAATTAGTGGGTGACATCATATGTATTAATTAAAGGTTGGACATTTTTTACGTGATATTTTGTAACATGATATACTCGTTACTGAAGTCGTTAGCAGTAAGTCTAGATTACCGCGGTAAGTTTTTCATTCAACTGAAACAGGTTCATCTATCTACAGTCTAAGGAATAATTGTTAGATCAAAGAATACGAAATAATGTACCAATAAATCATCGTCATACAGTTAGTTTGATGTACATCACTTTATAGAAGAACATAGTTACATACATCAAATAGTAATATATGCAACTATTTTTACAAGTTTTTATTAACTTGCAATGTTTGTATGTACAACGTTCGTGTTAAATCTTGCAATTGAATTTTAAAACAGTTATCCTCAACCGATTAAGATGCAATTTTGCATACAAGTTTGGTTTGGATGTTAATGCAAGGTAAGCAAAAAACCTTGTTTATTTTTTTTATAATTAGCAAAATATTATACATACTACTTAGTACCTTCTATTACTACTGGACTATTCAATTCTTTGCAAATACATATATTAACAAACTTGATGAAACCTATAATTATTGTTTTTAATATATTCAAAGAAATTGTCCATTACTTATTCTTCCGTTTCGTATCGTACGTAAAGTACACCACAACAATTTATCATTAAATAAACAGCGAATATTTCAAGAAAACTTTTTCAATTTTCACAATAAATCCAGTTTGTTGGAAAAACTGTAAACTCCGATAAGTTTTTCCTTCCTTGTATTAGATATTGTCTAGCCAATCTCCAAGGTTTTAAAAACAGCGATCTGAAATGATTTATAACATCTACAATTTGCACCGTTTGTAAAAGAAACAAAGTGGGTATGACGTTTTAAGAAAAGATAGTTTGATTTTGTCATGCAACCTTTTATTAAGATTTCTTTTTTTATATTTTAACTCATAAAGAAATAGTTCCCGGCCTTGATCGCGCCTGATATAAAGCGATGAACGAGTTTAACAAAGGAACGAGCAAGACTAAAATAAACCTTTTCATTATTGTTTTGAAGTCTGACGGGTTTTAGTTGGTAGGGAACAAAGTCGCTGGCGTGGAGAAGAAGCGCTTAGTGCGACTAGTCGGGATATTAACTAAGTGCAGTTGGAACCCAGCAGTTCTCTCTAGTCTGGAAGAGTAAGGGAGATGGTAGAATTGAAAGCGTGGCGCAAGTTCAATTCCCGCACGGAACAAATATATGAACTACAGATTGTGGTTCCGAGTCTGGCTCTTTGTGTATGTGAGTTGAAATGTTTGTAAACGCATCCACGATACAGGAGAAATTCCTAGTGGGGAGCAAACAAAGATCTTGTAGCTCCAGCTCACATTCTTCGATGTAAAATTTCATTTTACCGTTTTCGAAAGTATTTTTACTTTTGCAAGTTAAAGTTATATTAAAGATCAGACTCTGCCTTTTTAATGAACGCTCTTTTTTTGTAAACTTTTATACTTATTTATTTTTCATTTCAAGGATTTAAATCCACAGTTCAGCTGGATTGAAGCCTCCTTCGGTTTTCATTCGTTATCGAATATGGATCTGAATATAAGGTGCGGCATTTTTATATTTTAGCTGCTCCTGTCTGATAGGCACTCAAAATATTGACCATTGCGTTTATCCAATAAATTGTCGACGTTTTACGTTTCGAATAACAGGTTTGCTTTTATGCTTTGTAAATTAACATTGATTGTGTACTGTGTAGTCATTCATCAGTAAAAAATATAATACATAAACTGTATTGAATAATTGGACACGCGAATCAAACGTTTTTAACCGACTTCAAAAAAAGGAGGAGGTTCTCAATTCGTCGGAACCTTTTTTTTTTTTAAGTATGTTCCCCGATTACTCAAAGACGCCCGGACCGATTTCAAAACATCTTCTTTTGTTTTGAAGGGTATACTTCCTAGTTGGTCCTATAGTCATCAGGTCAGGATCTGATGATGGGATCCTAGAGCAATCGAGGGAACTCCTCATAGGCATACATATAGTGATTTTGGTAATTTCCTCAACAATGCAATCACTTGCTCTCAGAAAGTATAATTTGGTGAAGTATAACTGATGAAGAAGACCACAGATGGCCACCGGAACTCCTAAATGCTAAGTATGTCATGGTGTCAATGGGTATAAAATATTTCGAATAGTTAACCGACTAAGATGAAGCAAATACTTATAAATGAATGGTACTGGTGAAAATGGTACCATTGAACTGTTCTGATGATGAAGCCGGAAGGTAGGCACTGGCACTCTGAAATAAAAGAATGTAGCCTAGTCGTGCTTGGGCTTATTGGAATCGTCATGAGATGTACTTTGGCCATAAATGATTATCATGTTAATTGGAGATACCTACCAAACCTAAAAAGAGAAAAATAAAAAACTGACTTCCAGAACAAAAAACTACAAAGCAAAAAAAATACTTTCTTTTCCGAAGTCGGTGTCGAAAAACTAAAGAAAATGGGTACAAAAGACACCGACTTCGGAAAAGAAAGTTATTTTTTGCTTTGTTTTTTTTTGTTCTGGAAGTCGGTTTGATTTTTTGTTAAAAAGTTTTTTTAATACACCGCATTATCAATCATAGATCGACATTAACACATCATCAGCCTTTTAATGTTTCTACTGCTGGGACACAGGCCGACTCTCATAGAGGGAGTGAGCTATAATACTCCACGCGGGCCCAGAGCGGATTGGTAGATGTCACATGTCTTTGAATTTTTGGTTCTAGGTCATGCCGGTTTCCTCACGATGTTCCTTCACAGTTTTAAGAGCAGTGGTGATGAAATAAATTACACAAAATAAAGCTCCTGCTCGGGTTCGAACCCACGACCTACAACTCGTAAGTCGTGACCGTAACCACTGGGCCACCAATGCTCTCAGACGAGCGACATTATAAGAGACACTTTTCTAGAAGAAAGTATATAAGTTATCATATTTTAGAGGCATAGAATAATGGGTAGCAGTACACACTGTGTAAGTTAGTAGAAGTATAGGACACCTGATTTTTGAAAGTTAGGTTACATTAAAGTCATCAATCTACGTTTAAGTCTTTGTGTTTATAAAACTACTATGTTGCAACAAATGACAATAAGAGGACATAGCAGTGTATTTAAGTTCTCTAATAACTCGTAATACTTGCACTAAATTTCTTGTTATAATTACTATGGTCATCCTATTACGGTATATACATTGTCCTATGCTGTAGATTAGAATTATAAATGCTAACTATTCTATGAATATTATTCCCATCGGTTTCAAATATTAACGTGTTGCCCAGAGTTTGGGTTTAAACAATGTCGTGTTATGTACTCAAATTATTATGGTTACTTGCGAACTGGCTAATATTAATGGAGATAGAAACTTGTCTTGATTATAATAGGATACTTTAACATTGGTAGTACTTGTTAAACTTTGATAACTATTCCGGATATACATAGTAACAATACTTTAGTTTTGACTGTTGCACATTCTTATGTAATAGAGTAACAAACAAGCAGGCGACTCATGTGTTGGTAAGGGGTCACTGACGCCTAGCCTAAGGACATCTGCAATATAGCTGCCAGGGCACCACAAATTCGTTGCCTAATGAACACAGGATCACTAACCAACTATTTATTTGCAATAGATAATTTCAACATCCAGACATCATCCCATTTAGGCCATATTACGCCAACACAAATCACTGAATAATCCGTCCGCTCCCGTTCGGTACCAGGACAGCAGATGTGCGAGGCAATGTGTAAACACGCGTGAAAGTGCCCAGTCAGCGGCACGCCTGCGGTTTTCGTGGCGCTCAAGATGGCGGCCGATTTCACAGCTGACGACGAACGAAATGTCAACGCGACGCTCAAAATGTAATTAAACGTAAATCGATTGATATAGTTCGAGTTTGTTTTGATGTAGACAAACTGTTTCGCGTTTAGTTTGTTTGGACACCCGTTAATGAATTGGGTGTTTATGTTTCGAATTGGTAGTTCTATCTCTTTATCTAACGTATTTACGAAATTAGTTGTTGTAAACAGTTCAAATACTTTCGTTTCTGTTTGCAGAGACCAGCCTTTGTCATCATCAATGAGTCTGTCTTCAAGTGGAGACTTTAAGCGGATCTACCATAGAGACAGGGAGCTATTACCAAGTATGTATAATTGTAATTTAATTTGAAACAAAATTATTCACTATAAACATAATAATCAACAGAGAACAGGAGAGGTCTCGGCTGCTGATAATACATAAGTGTAATGTGATAATGTGTTGCTTTCGTGCCCTACGGGCACTCAGCCTATACTTGTTAATTGGTTAAAAGGTTTCTCCACAGTACATACAAGCTATTCGTATTTCGTGTAGATGCATATAAACAAGACAAGCCTAATAACGAGCTACTTGAGTAGTTTTTCTTAATAGTAAAGTTTATAACATACAAAGAAACATTGCCAAAACTAGGGTCTACGAAGAAAAAAGAGAACTGCGGCCATAACTCAGTCAAATAAGGCACTAGACTGAAGAAATGAAGATGTCTAGACGCCGACAATACAACGAAACGATATTAGGCCAAAAACATAAGAAATTTCCCAACGAAGTAACCGTACAAGAACGTTTGAACATTTAATTCTAAGAAAAAATAAAAAGCCACATAAAATGAAGAACAACTATAGAAGCAATTTTTCAAAGTCTGCGAGTCCTGCGATTCGATACTTTTGTAAAGGATTGAGTTGCACAGTACTTTGTATTTCATACGAGAAATTCAAGGAAGGCTGAATGAGGTGATTCTTTAAATATTTGGTGTCTTTATGTTTGGAATTTTTGAAACTTAAGCTGATTATGAATTCGTCACATACAATCATCGCCTTTGATTTTAGTGCCACGTGCAGTGTGGTACCTACATATTAGGGGTTAAAGTATGAAATTGCCGATTAGTACTGAAAAATTGAAATTAGTTTATTTTTATTTTTTATTTAACATATTTATTTAATCAAAATAATTACCATTATTATCTATACATTGCTGCCATCTCATTGGAAGGTCATTTATGTCTTTGCGATAGTACTCTGGTGATTTAGATTCTACAAACTGTGTGAAAGCATTTTGTACTGCCTCCTGTGAAAAAAACTTTTTATCACGTAGAAAATTGTCCAAATCACGAAAAAAATGGTAGTCCGTTGGAGCAAGGTCTGGTGAATATGTAGGGTGACGAATGGTTAAAACGGTTTCTCGTGCTGTATGAGGTCTCGCGTTATTATGGAGCAATAAAGGTGAAAATCGATTCATGAGTCGGGGCTGTTTCACTGCTAGTTTTACTATCATTGTTCAGAATTCAGCACAGTAGACATCAGCCGTTATTGCTTGACCAGATCGGAGAAAGCTATAGTGAATAACACCATGCTGAGACCACCAAACAGTTACCATTACCTTTTTATTGGTAAGCTTTGCTTTAGGACACTGTTGCGGCGTTTGACCTGGGGTCAGCCATTGGATTTATCGTTTACGGTTATCGTAAAGAATCGACTTTTCATCACATGTCACAATTCGATCCAATATTCCTTCATTTCTGTATCGATTCTTCAAGGCAACACAAGTTTCAACACGCGTTTCTTTCTGCAGATCAGTCAAATCATGAGATTTTTCATATTTTTATATTTTATTGATTTGACGCAAATGAGTCAATATTGTTGGTAAGGTAATGTTAAACCATGCCGCTAATTCCTGGGTAATTTGGCTCGGATCGGCTTCCACCATCTCTTTCAATTCATTGTTATTCACCTGTGTGGGCGGTCTTCCACGTGAATCGTGCTTCAAATCATAGTTTCCATCACGAAAGCTTTTAAACCAAAATCGCACGGTGCATTAATTAGCAGTCCCCTCTCCAAACGCAACATTGATCAGCGTTAGTTCCGCGGCGGAACTCGTTTTCAAAAATCACTCGAATTTTCGAAGTATCCATCTTACTTGACTAAGCTGAATAAAAAAAACAACTGAAAGTCGATAATCGAATGTTGCACATTTTTTAAAAGAAGAACTTCATAGGTACCATGTGAAAAATTCTATGTCAATTGGAAGTACCTATTACAATAAAACGGCAATTTCATACTTTAACCCCTATTATAAAAGTTGCCCAACTTTTATAATAGGGGTTAGAAAGGGGGCAGAAATAAGTTAGTGACATACGAATGAACACATAGAGGGAAACAAGCATTTGTATTATCCGACTGTTACTTTTAGGGCTCTTTCAGTTTAGACGATTCGAGCAGGACGGCTGCTGCACCGCAGTGCGTTGTCTAACCATATGGAAAAACAACCGGACGTGCAAAGTACGACTAAACGCACCGCTGCGGTCGAAACGTCTAAATTGAAAGACGCCTTAAGCCATTGACAAAAATTACAACCTGTAAAAACCCTTCAAATTATTTTAATAAAGCTTTTGCTGTTTTTTTTTTCTGTTGTGTTGTGTATTTGTTTTATAAATGTTATCTATTCTATTAATATTTATACACCCGACTGAAATAGTTGTAGTTGAATCAATCAAATCTGTCTATAGAGTTAGTACCATTACTAGATATATAACCTTCCAAATAACTTCGTCTTTCGACGCTACATAACCTTGACATTCTCAATATTACTATATCGTTTCATATTCCTATAAAGAAATAATCGCAGGCAATATACGGACGATGTAATATTCAATGAACGCAGGCATATCACGGTGAAATTACCTAGTATGTAGCACGGTGTCAATTTTACGCTCAGTTGAGCTTGCTCTGAACTCCATCACAACCGCGTTTAGCAGAGTGAGCATATGCGAAATACGGACGAACAAGGGTAGGATATTAAAGCTGGGGATACGATTTGAACTTGTAAAGAACGGCTATTGTTGTATGGGTCAATAGAATAAAATAAAACAACCTTCTTCTATACAGATTTTAGAGGGTCAACAATGGTGGGTCCGTGACACACAGGATTGGTGACTGAAACAGCGCCACACAGCGGCAGACCACAAAGGAAATAGCGAGTGGACCCGGATGTTTTTTGAGAACTGAGGAAAAAGTAGCGCAGAACCGTGACCAATGGCTGGAGACTTAATTTATCCTACAGGTTGAAGAAGGAACTAAAGTTAACTAATTTGTTGTAAAACAATGAGTTACTTTGATCCCTCTACCAGCATTTGCAGATACCTACAATAAGAGGCGACTGGGAACCGTAAGACGTTGCTTTGGAAGTCCGTTCACTAGGTGGACCGATGATCTGGGTAAGGTTGCGAATCCACTGGATGCGAGACGTACGGGACCGGTGAATGTGGAAACTTGAGGGAGGCGTATGTTCAGCAGTGAACCTTTTTCGGCTGAAATTATGAAGTTGAAAATAATAGGACCATTGAAAGGTGAAAGTAATCTTACTGATATAAAACATACTAATTACGTGTTACCATTCGTTTATGAACTAGTGTAAGATAAGAGTGTGTGTTATACTCATAAGGAAATTACATTGATCGAATTAATTTTCATGGGTGCACTTGAATTGAGTGTCATTGAGTGACGGCACGGAGAGAAATCCAATGCTTGCCGGGAAGAATAAATATACACTGCACAATAAAAACATTTCTAATAAGAAAAGTAATAACTAAGTAGGTACCAGGTTCTAGACAAGTGGCATTCGATGTCATCGAAGATGATAGTCAAAATGTAAGGGATTGATCACGTGCACTGACCTCTATCATACACTTACGCTGGACTTCATAGTATCGATGACAAAGACAAAGAAGACATTTGATTTTCGCCATTTTGGCGCTGATAGCAACGTGACTTAACGTGAGAGTCCATGGAACTAATATTAGAGATAGGACACAGCCTTCGGAAAAAACATACTTTTATGGGCTTTATATGCAGTTCTACTTTTTAACAAGATACTGATTGATATCGTATCTAAACACACCTATAAAATTAAAATAATTCGTTCAAAATTTAACCTGAAACCGTGGATTACGCCTGGTCTTCTGAGATGTATCCGTCATCGGGACTCTCTTCACGCGCAGAAAAACCAGCAGCCGAAAAATTTGGTCTTAAAAATTGTCTACTTAAGGTACAGAAACTATTGCAACAACATTTTGCGCCAGAGCAAAGCCGACTACGATAGGGAGGAACTAGAAACCAACAGAAAAGAACCCAAAAAGCTCTGGCGGACTATAAAAGAAATATGCCAAGTATCTAAACGAAGCAACGATAACCAGGAACTACTGAAATATAAAGAAAATTGCAAAACTTCTATTAACGCGTGTAACGACTACTTTGTTTCGGTGGCTCAGAAACTTGCAACGGACATCCAAAATAAGCAGCTGAGAAAAGGGAACAAACAGTGTCCCAGTGTTCAAGGTAAAAGCCCACCTAAAAGCTCACTGTATTTTTACCCTACAGTGGCACAAGAAATCAATAATATTATAGACGACCTTATATGTGCTCCAGGCCTCAATGGTTGCCGGCCTCTGCTCCTGAAACACATAAAAAGTTCATTCTCGAAGCCTTAAAATACATATGCAATTTGAGCATGGAAACTGGTACCGTCCCTGATTCCTGGTAAACTGCTGTTGTCTCGCCTATTTTCAAAAGTGGTTCCAAGAACACCCCTGACAACTACAGGCCAATTTTGTTGGTTTGTGTTACATCCAAAATCCTCGAAAAATTAATAAACCGCCGTCTGGTAAGCTTTCTAGAGGAAACTCATTTCTCTCAGAGCGGCAGTTTGGCTTTCGCCGAGGGAAGTCTACCTCACAAGCGGTGTGTTTGCTAACTGGAATCATCTCCTCGAATATTGACAGGGGATGTCGATCGGCTGGAGTATTCCTTGACCTCGCCAAAGCCTTTGATACAGTTTCGATTCCCACATTGCTGGAAAAACTTGTAACCTTTGTGTCAGAGGCCTGCCCGTGGACTGGTTCAGGAGCTACCTGTATGGTCGGCATCAACTCGTCGGGATCGGGGCAAATGTTAGTGGGTGTTTGCCGATTGCATTCGGTGTACCCCAGGGAAGCATCTTGGGACCCACCCTCTTCATTATGTACATGGATGACATTTTGAGACTTAATATCGCGCAGTCAGATGTCATCTGCTACGCTGATGATACTGCCATAATTTTTCATGGGGCTATTTGGACGTAGGCTCTCGACGCGGCTAAAAGAGGGATGATTGTCATAAACACATGGCTTGAGCAGAATCTACTGACGCTAAATCTAAAAAAGACTAATTTCTTGACTTTCCACCTAACTCGATCCGGTAGACCAAACGCTGATACACTAAAAATACACAGTACCAAAATGCAATGCCTTTGCGGTACCCGGCCCAGACGCCAACTGTAGCTGTAGCGACATCAGCAGAGCTAACAGCACAAGATATCTGGGTGTCGTAATTGATCAGAACCTGTCCTTTAAAGAACAAGTTCGAACACTCGTAAAAAAGACTCGTAAATTCATTTACGTCGCGAAACTCTTACGAGCCAGTGCTCCTAAGAACATCTGTATACAGGTGTACATCTCTCTGTGTCAATCGGTACTACAGTACTGTGTTGGTGTCTGGGGCGGCGCCGCCAAGACGTGCATGCTGGAGCTGGAACGGGCTCAGCGTGCTGTCCTCAAGGTGCTATTGGGAAAACCAAGGCGCTTTTCTACTGATGACCTTTATAAGGAATCTGAAGTATTACGCGTGCGACAACTATTCATCCTAGGGTCACTGTTAAAACTGGTTAAAGACAAAGTAGTTCGTTCCAGCTACAGTCAAAGGGGTAGGTAACTGCCTGATAGAATGGAGCTTTCAAAAATTAAAACCCTATTTGCGTCCCGGTTTTCGCCGTATTTACCCATACGCATTTTTGGTTGTGATGACTACTAGTCACACTAACTATGTCGTCCCTATCCTAAGGTCACTTTCACTAATACGTCACTTTGTACAGGTAGTCAGCTTCCCAATTTGTCTCAAGACGTATTTCGTCTCTTTCCCAACTCGTCCGACGCGGATAATACGGCTTGAGACAAATTGGGAAACTGACTACATGTACAAAGTGACGTATTAGTGAAAGTGACCTCTAAGGATAGGGACGACATAGCTAGTGTGACTAGTTATCATCACAAACAATGTATTGAATATGTGACTGGCTGAAAAACGGCGAATGCACCAAATAAAATAAAAGTTGGTATAAAATAAATAACCCGCGAAATTAAATGCCTTTCTGCCTTCGTTCGTAGTTGTTTCAAATTCAAGTCGGACTCGCTCACAAAGGGTTCCGTACCATTATCGCAAAAAACGTCAAAACAATCACGTTTGTTGTATGGGAGCCCCACTTAAATATTTATCTTATTCTGTTTTTATAATTTGTTGTTATAGTGGCAACAGAAATACATAATCTGTGAAAATTTCAACTGTCTAGCTATCACGGTTCATGAGATACAGCCTGGTGACAGACAGACAGACAGACGGACCGCGGAGTCTTAGTAATAGGGTCCCGTTTTTACCCTTCGGGTACGGAACCCTAAAAAATGAGCGCGTCTTCCTCCAATAGTGAGAGTATTATAATCGAGTTTCTCAAAAACTACATCCTGAGACACGGTTTTCCGAGACTATTTATAATTCCCAAGCTGTAAAAAAATCTACAATTGTAATTGATGATACTAATAAAATTGTTACGATGCACTTCCATAATTGTTCAAATATAAACATTAGCGTCTAATTATTTTATTTTATGTCTTATGGGTTTTAATTTTATGTAAATAAATAAACGTAACGTTCATGTTCATAAGTTGCACTTACTTATTTTCTCATAGAGGGTGATAAAAATTTGAGTAACCACCTCGGGAGCAACACTTTTTCCAGCTCGAGTGACGTACTTTGAATCCCTCGCTGCACTCAGGATTCTACTTTAGAACCCGTCGCTGCGCTCGGGATTCTACTCTGGAATCCTTCGCTCCGCTCTGGATTCAAAAAAACACTCTCGCCTTTAAAATAGTTGCTTGCTCCCTAGGTAAACAATCTACTATTTTCGTTTTGTAGTGTTTTGTTTTGGAAGTCTGTTTGTATATATATATATTTTTGTTTGATTCGCACACTGTTCGGTTGTTTAGGTAATTCACTTTGCAAAATTTGTAAGTACCTAGGTATGTATGTGAGAACCATGCTCCTATTTATCAAATGAATAAATTGACCCGTTAAAAGAAAGAAAGAAAAAAAAAAATTACTTGTTACCCGCACAGGAGACACGAGAAATATGCATAAAGTTAAACAATAACAAAAAAACAATAAAAATAAAATATTAAATGTTAGTGTTTGTTACTACCAGACTAACACTAATCTGGGTGCATCGTCCTCACGAATATGAATTAATTTATGTATTTTAAATTGTAAAACACTTTATTTTAAAAACCTTCTCCATAACAAGCTACTGTTCCTAATGGACGGTAATCAATTAATATCACACTATAATATTATAAAATCGAAAGTTTGTGTGTGTGTGTTTGTATATTTGTTACTTCTTCACGCTCAGACGGCTGTACGGATTTGAATGAAATTTGGCACAGAGATAGATTATAGTTTGGAATAGCTTATAGGTTACTTTTTATCCCGAGAATATATTCCCTCGGGCTAATTTTCGATATTCACGCGGGCAAATAGCCGCTGGCCGAAGCTAGTTACTTATAAATTTAAATTTTCGACGGTCAAAAGTGCCGTTTAATGGTCTAATTAAAATAAAGAAATATGACTTTTAACGTGCCCAGATGACTGGCAGCATTGCCACATTTAATGGAAATGCTGATTCATAGCGCAAAGAACGAGCCAGTTCTCTGTCACGAGAGATCTCGTTAAAAAGGAGACGTGCACTCGGGCTCCATGACCCAATCCTTTCGTCCCCAAAATAATCAAAACTGTAATTACCAATTAAAAGTTTTTGCACCGCTTAAGGGCCTCAGCAGCCGCAGCAGCAGCGCCAGCACAGCTCGCAGTACAAGGCACATGAGATGGCGCAAGAGTGTCGACACAGGTTGAGTTCCACACCAGAGGCCTGACGGTAGGTACCCAACTTCCACCAACGTCATGCTATCTGGTCTCTTCCCTTCGTCACGTACCAATCCACTCCGTTCTAATACAGCTGGTACGCCGGCGTCATAAGGACTCTACGAATAATTTCGTTGATGCTGGCGTGCCGTGCTATGCGGCCTGCGGTCTTGCTGCAAGACAGGCCATGGTGCCCGAGGCCGCCGACAAATTTACATCTAAAATGTTATGAACAGTCGAGCATAATATCTATGAGCTTATGAAATTAAAAGCTTATTGCCGTGGTTAATAATTCTAGTCAGCAAGGAGGATGATGGAGGCTGACACCTAAGGATGCATCAAGCTTACATTTGAGTATCGCTACTCGTTTTAAGGCAATTTTAAAGCCCGTTTCAGCGGTATGACCTATAAATGAGAATTTACAAATGAAAAATCATCTCCAATAACTCAATAGTTTGGAAAAGGCGGGGTCGGGTCTTTCGTTGAAGTGTTTTTGCTATAAGTAGGTTTGGTTAGGATGGGAATAGTATGGCGAGTTTGCCCCGTGGTGACTGTTAAGGAATGATAAATTAAAGCCTGGGACACTGTTCCCGGGTGCAGTTTGCAATATCTAAAGATGGCAACCCATCCACGGCCCGATCTCGGCAAGTGTAGCTCAACCTAAACGATTGAACCGTAGATAGGCTGTTATAAATTCGTCACTAGCCCCCCCCCGATAAACATCATTTAGGTAACACAAGAAAAGAAAAAAATAAATAATTAATCAAGTTCTTATAATAAACGGAATTATCAGAAACATAGCACAAACAAACGATAGTTAACGAACATCGCAGGTATTTTTAAATCGAAACCTGTGAATCTGACAAGCAATCATCGCGAAATATAAAGATTGACAGTTAATTAAAAATCGAATCGCGGCTATAGTGCGCGTTGTAGGCTGGCATAACGGTTTTCGACTGAATTTCATAGCACACTAGACTTGCAAACTCAATTCGAAGCCGCACCTGAATCAAACATGGAGCAAATTAATAATTGACGTAGTTTTTTTGACGAAATCCCAGCGTTAATCTGATGTATAATTAACTAGCTTCTGCCAGCGGCTTCGCCCGAGTCAAAAGTGTTTTCTTATCCCCAGGGAACATTATACCGGGACAGAAAGTAGCCTATATGCTATGCCAGACTATAATCAATATCTGTCCCAAATTTCATCCAGATCCGTTCGTTCAGCCGTTCTGGCGTGATTGAATAACAAACATACATCCACACAAACCATCCAAACTTAGGTATCACATTTATAAAATTATTAAGTAGTTAGTAAGATACGTTTTTACACGATGAGATCAGAAGTTTATGAAACAACCAGCAAAATTATGTTGAATGGATGGTTGATGGATGAATTGATGGTAGTTACCATCCTGCCTATTTTCTAGTTTGTAGGGTGAAATTATCACAGACTGGAGTGGGCTGGGGCTGCCCTCAAGCGGCTCCTGCCCAATCTAGGGGGTCCAAGCGCCTCCTACCGGAGGCTCTACGCGGGGGTCGTGCGGTCAATGGCCCTTTACATGGCACCGGTGTAGGCGCGTTCCCTGAGGCGGCGACCAGCCCGCCGGTTGAACGCGTCCCAAAGGGTCATGGCAATCCGGCTGGTCGCCGTCGGGAGTCGCAAGCCGATTCTCGGCCACCTTAGGCGCGGGCATGCGGACGGCGAGTAATGGGTAGCTACCCATACGGACCAGACCTGAGTCGACGGCGCGTAGTGTTCCACGCGCATGTATTGCAACATGTATTGCAGGCTTTACGTTGCATAACTAAATTCTACTCAGTACGCATAAGCTTAAAAGCTTCTTAATATGTTATCCTCAAACTTTGTACGAGTTCCTACATAAACTTTGTAGTCTCCCAAAGAATTTAGAAGGTAGGTAAGTATAGAAATATTGTAGCACCCCAAAGAATTCTTAAAAAAAATGAACAGAATATTTAGTTTTACGAACACAACTACAATCCAAAGTCATTTATAACGGCTAACGGCACTAGGCTCATTATTTAAATGGCATAATGTACGCATTGTCTGTGCCATGGCTGTATACAGTAACAGGCAAGTTCCCCGCCTCTGGGCTTGACGCGAGTCTATTGTCTCTGTTTCATACTTCGTTGCACCACGAATGAGTGCGGGGATCCGTAAACTGTTTATTGAAGCTGGATTTTGTAAAAAAAATATCTTATGTTTTTATTTTATTAAGAGCAATTCAATATAGGTAGTAATATAGGTAATAAACATTAAGATATACATCTTAATGTTTATTAGGATTAATAAATAACTTAGTATATAAAAACTGATCATAATTATGTACAAACGCCTATAAAAAGGGGAGAGCAGAATAACTAATAAAGTGAAAAAAGTTGTCCACATCGCTATTAATAGGAAAAGTGCTGACAACACTGGCAGCAGCCCTCTGGTCAAGTACTGGTTTGAATTAGGCAAGGCTTGGCATAATTCAAACAAGTACTTGTATCTTAACTTGTACATATTGTGAAGAAAAAGACGGAGACATGGAACATCTATTCTTCAGTTGTCAGAAATTTTTGATTGACAGACTAATGTTAACCAGTGATCTTAGTGATGTGCTTAATTTAAGTTCCTCCCGGGCGCCGCCTCGTAAAAATGTATTAAAAGAATTGAACTGTTTTAAACCGCTTTACAAATATGTTCAAAGTACAATTCAAAAAAATTTACATTACAGTGCAGTACATATTTTATTGTGTTAAAGTGTTACCCAACTAAAAGACTTGGCTTAAAGGTCTTAGCAACCAGGCCATAATCATCAAAAAAAAAAACTGGTCAAGATAAAGAATAGACTCATTGTTTACTGATGTCCCGAAAATCTCGATGAACACTTGGACTCCATGGACCTAATGTTTATTTGTGAGGACAAACGTTTTCAAACGCTTCATGGGTTAGTTTCATTTTTAAAATAACTAGTTGGTATCTCCCTGACCAGCATTGGATAGAAAATCATTTACTGTGTTTCCAAAACACAGGCGAAAACGCGGGCAAGTGTTTCAGCGATTAGTTACTAACCTCTTTTTCTGTACATCTCTAATGAACATTTTATAATATTTTGGCTGAATAGCTCGACATTTCATTGTAAAATGCACAACGGTTATGCAAAATGATTCTCTGTTTCAAATTACATTGCATTACGAAACCAACATTTTGTTTAGTTGAATGCCATTATTGAATTATTTTATTAACTACAAAACGTAAATTAGGTATGTGGTTTTTACTATCATGTCGCGTTCGAAATAGCATGTTTTGGCAACACTGCATACGTATTTTAAATCACAAAGCTTTGTAAATTCTCAATGCTGAAAATCATTGTTTCTAAAATTATTGCCCAGAAGCGAATTTGTTTGTGTTGAATTTTATTTGATTGGCAATTGTTTCTAACTGGTTGTAATTATGCATTTAAAGTGTTTAAGTTTGCAATAAACTATAATGTTCAATAGGCAATTGGAAAAGGAAGAGAGAGACTTTTCATCAGCTTGGCCTGTAATGTTAGGCATAAGGATGAATTAGGTCTAGCATAAGCGGTAATTACCGAAATAATTAAAAACCATTTTGCCTCGCGTGGATCCACGTTTCAGACACTCAAGGGGTTAATAGATAGATTCAGCAAACTGTAATTATGTAATTAATTCTTAACTAACTCTAACTGTCCCACGCTGGGCGCCAAAACATGAATTTCAAGTAACACGTTGGGCGCCAAAAATATCTTTGTACAGCTCAATACGTCAATCAATGAATCAAAATACTTAAAGCTTGTTAGAAACTCTGAAAAAACAAGAAGGGAATGCAAACTAGATCATACGATAAAATATAAAATGCTTTATTTTTCTTATCTTAAAACTAATTCCTAGCTGCTACAATAAGTTGGTATCCATCTTTGGGTCTGAGTATGAACGCTACCGGGTGCAGGCGAGGAGAAGGTCGCTCGGCTTTTGTCTTGTAGCTCCTAAGGAATTTCACCAGGAACACCTTGGCTGCTAGTACTGCGAAACGTGAACCTGAGAAGACAAGAGTGAACTTGAGATTAATATGTTGTTTGGATACAAAAGTGTTGTCTTTATTTATCTTAGGTAAGTACAGAAAAGACAAGATAAGGTATGCACGCTGATCCTTGTGTTTCTGACTGAAGTAAGCTGCAGATTGAATTTGATAGTCAAAACAGACCTCAAAAGAAGAAGTAGGAAGGTTACACATTCGACGCGTTTGTTGACACATAGTCCTAAACATTTTTGGGATTTCTTTCGAGCTCCAAAGAAATTAACACTATAGAGGACTATAGTGCACTATATACACATACACATTTTTAGTATTGTTTGGTTTTAGAACATTAATCAAGACTTTGTAATTCATAGATACGTCTATTTGGCTAACTATAATAACCTATTTCAAGAGTCAGGAGCTGTATGCCGAGATACAGGGCAGGGCTCGTCCTAGTTCGGCTACAAACAGATGTTCCAATGTTACATAATTATAAGTGTAATGATACTTTATGTGAATCGTTGTATTACTTTTAGTGAAAAACATAAATATATAAATCGTTAACTTCGGATACACAAGGATCAGTTGTCATATTATATATACTGACAGAAGTTAGGTAGGCAGCAGTATATGTTATGATACTTCAAGTTTTAGACAGACTGCCTTTGTAGAGCGTCGGTGTGAGCCTATTACCAAAACTTGAAATACATTATTTACCAAAACTCGTATATTTTATTTTTTTTATTAGCTAAAATATAACATCTTTCACTTCTCACGTTACAAATACAAGATTTCTACCCAATACTCCAAGGCATAAAGCATTCCTTACCGATGCAATGCCGGGGTCCATTCCCAAAAGGCATGTACGTGTAGGGAACTATGTCGGCCTTCCTTTCCTTTGAGAACCGTTCGGGCCTGCACTCGTTGGGTTCCGGCCAGTACTTCTCGTCGCGGTGAATCGAGTATATTGGGAGCCAGACGTGGATACCTGCGGGGGCCTGTGGGAGAAAAATTCTCGGTAAGAGTAGGTCAAGTGTGAATAGGTTGCTTCTAGGCAAGCACGCTCATCGCTTACCATCAGGTAAGGTAGTGTCAAACGCGAGCCTATCTCTAATCTCTAAGTCTAGTGTAAATGTGCTGCCTGCTTCCGTCTGTTTCTCCACATACTTTTTCTAAACCACGCAACAGATTTTAAGGCGCATATACTCTTGAGTAAGTGACTTTAAAAAAGAGAATCATGTCTAAACGGCTAGTCGTAATTTTCGGAAAAAAATATCTGATTTATAAGACCATTTTCCTAATAATTTGATCTAAGAAAATTTTGAGTTTTATTCGTATAACATAGTGTAATTAATTTGTAAAGTTTTGTCTAACACGGAAAAGAACACGACAATCACACCAAAACAGCCGGGCGTATTTTAATGAAATTGACACCATCTCAAAGACAATTTTGGGCACACGGTTGGCGCAGTGGTTGAGCGATTGACTGCTGTGCTGCGTGTCGCGGGTTCGATTCCCGCACGGAACAAATATTTGTAGGACCTATAGTTATCGGCACGTAACTTGGCAAGGTTTTGGCGTAGTGGGGGTAAGTTCGCGCATCGTACACTTATTGCCACAAAAAAGTGGTCACTTTTTTTACTTGTCATTTTTCAATGGTTATGGCCATCATTTATTTTTAAATATGTATGTTTAGAGGAAAGTTAAATAAAGGAGAGAAATTCGTTAGGTTTATTAGGTGTTATGAATAAAATATTTACAGATACAAGTTATAAAAAAATATTTGAAAAAATTGTAAACATTAAGGCATTGTTATCAAAATAAAAAGTAACAGTCGTAATAGAAACTAAATTCAAAACAATTACAACTACTCCTAACAAAAACTAACTTAACAAAATCTTAACAAAAACAAAGTGTACAACTTTCGTGCACGCAAGTGTAATCGGGAGCGAGGACGGGGTGCGGGAGGCGCGGGTCGACTGAGCCACCAAACGCGCGCTCGGATCGGCGCGACCTTGTACCCCGCGTCCCGCTTCACTACCAAGGAGACCTAAAAAACGACTTCTGCGCATCTAACTCTTGCCAAGTTACTTGCCGATGACTTATACAAATAGTTGTTCCGGCTCAGGGTGTTTGTGCATGTGAGTTTATATGTTTGTAAACGCACCCACGATACAGGAGAAATTCCTAGTGTGGGGAAAAGTGTAAAAAAAAAATATTACATTTTGATCAAAGACTTTTTTTTTAAGTCATAGAATAATAAGAAATTTACAAAAAAATACTTAATTTTGGGTCGCGCGGGTTGCTAGTCAATAATAAAAAGAAAAGGTAATATTTGTGTTACAACTGTCCAAGTGACTTGTTACATGTCGCATCAGTTGACAAAGTTTGACTTCGTAGAGAATTGTTCATGTTACTTAAGCCTGAGTTGTTTGATTGTTGATGTCACTCACTTTGTAACTCGATGTGCTATATATATTATAATCGCCTAGTAACTACAAACTAACAATGAAAACTCGCAAGTCACGCAATTGCGTTACCAAAATATGTACCTACATAAGTGTATTAATTAGTAACATTATTTGCACATCTGATTCCGAAGATACGGATAAGATTTTTAATCGTCAATGATAAAAAAAGTTATTTAATAAAAACAAAAACATCAACAGAACATCATGCTGTGCAGTCGGAGGATACATCTGGTTTTGGTCAGCCAGCTCGCGAACATATTGTATCCTCCGACTGCACAGCATGATTTTCTTATTGTTTACGTCTTTTTAGTTCGCTTTTTAACAAGTCGGGTTTTTTTTTTATAAAATTTAGTTATTATTTTTTAATTAGGTAACTACATTTAAACATATAAGTGTTATATATTTTTGAAATCACCTCTTAAAACCATTTGGATATCCCACATGATGGGTTTGGAAGAAAAAAATAATTTGGTGCCCCACAATATGGCGCCCAAAATCCGCCATTTTTTTATTTTCCAATTTTAATATAGCCAGTGACACTCCCAGGGTTAAGACGAATCGATTGACGTAAGAATCATCAACATCGCATTTGATCTCTAGAACGCCACATAGGAACAAACATACATACATACATAGACTGATAATTACCCTCCTTCGGCAGTCGGGTAAAATATCCAGCTTCTTCAAAATTTAACTCATCAAGACAGCCACCGAAAAATGTAAACAGAATTCACTAAGCTCCCGCCCCCTATTATGTCGTAAACGATCTATTAACACAGAATAAAGGAATGCCCCAGGGCAATGGCGCTATTACGATGCTAAATTACCTATTACCGTGCGCCAATGAAGTTATTATTCCCAAAAATATCGCTGGTACGTAAACTAAGGCACTGCGAAATTTTGCCGCGCGATTTTGATTCTGGCGGTTTATAATCCGCGTCATCATCATCATCATTACTGCCGAAAGACGTTCACCGCTAGACATAGGCCTTCCACAAGCGTCGCCACACTGATCGGTCCTGTGCGTCTCGAGTTCCCGCACCGGATTCCCGCAGCCTTGACCAGGACATCGCTCCACCTAGAGGCCTTTCAACGCAGTCTCCACTTCAGAACTTTTCGGGGCCGTTGACCATCCGTTCTGCGAGCAATGTGCCCTGCCCACTGCCACTTAAGTTTGGCAATTCTTCGGGCTATGTCGATACCCCTGGTTCTCTTGCGGATGTCTTTAATTCTGAGTAAACGCCGAACATAGTCCTCTCCATAGTTCTTTGGGTGAACTTAAGCCTTCTGATGAGGGTCACTGTGAGCGACCACGTTTCGTTATAATCCGCGTACTGAATCATAACATATAGAAACATATCAACACATAAATTTTTGTCTGTTTCTACCCAGTTTTCAGCAGTTTTATAGCCGTTCATAATGCACAAAACATTCGCGTAATCGCGAAGCGGCGCATTGGATTCTCTGGCAAAACACAGATCAGGCCTTAGTGCGAGTTTAAAAACTCACGCTCAATCGCGTTAACGTAACCATCAATTTGTATTGAAACTGGATAAGCGCTGTCTGGTGACGGTAAGGAGAAACCACTTTTTTTTGTATTCATTTTGACATAAGAGATCGTTTACTTTATCACGAGTAAGCGTGAGTAAAAACTCGCACTAAGGCCTCTGGTTGCGGAATTATTTTCGCGCGATATTTTTTTCGTAAGTGCGTGCAGCTTAATACAATTTCAACAAGTATGTCGCAGAGAAAGTCGTGCGAGTAAAATTTGCAGTGCAGCCTTACCCTAAGTCATTTGTGGAGATAGGCATTGAAATTAAGTGCTGAAGATTTGGTGCTGATAGCCGAAATGTTTGAGGGTTTATTATCATTGTCGATAATTTTACTTGATTGTCAGAATTATTTTTTTGGGGACCTACTTCACTATAATGTATTTGGGTATCGCAAGTTTTGGTTACGGGAGCTGGGTTGTTTTTTTTTTTAATTGGCTTACCTATACGTTTTGTCAATGTATGTGAGCAAAAATGTACTAAACAGTTGTTCTTTTTGGTATTTCAGTCTTGACCCATATTAAAAGTTGTTGGCAAAATGCGGTTTTATGGACGCGTCGGATATCCAATGTGACTGCGGTGCCCCTGTCCAAAAAAATTAACTACACATTGGAGTGACCCAAGTGCCCTTACTTTAGAGGAATTTATGACTGCCACTGACGGTGCTTGTAGTGGCCACCTACTGTGGGCCCAATACGAGTAGGTACGAGTATCTAAAGAGTTTAACGATCGACTCGAAAAGAGGAAGAAGTAAATGCTGTTCGTAATAAAGTTCTCTTAACAGGTTTATGGTAATCAAAAACTAAGCTTATAGGTACTTACGATGAGTCTGTCGTTACTGCCAGGGTATGTGGGACCGAAGTCGTATGTGGTGACTGATCGTCGATCTGCTGCGCCCACGAGAGGCCATAGTCTTAACACCTCTGCAACAAATAACATACATTATCATGACAGAACGCTATGTCTTTACTATCATCAGTGTGCTTATTCCGAGATTTTTAACGTACTCGATTGTGATAACGTAAACGATCTCATTTGTCAGTTTATACACAATAAAGAGATTTCTCCTTACTGTCACCAGACGGTGCTTATCCAGTTTCAATACAAATTGACGATTACGTTAACGCGAATGAGCGTGAGTAAGAACTCACACTAAGTCTACAGATTTCTCGACAGAGAAGGAAAAGGAGGCTGTAAGAATGGCTCATAATCAGGGATCGTAATAGTTAGATTACTTATATTTTATTTGAACTTGAGGAAAGGAAGTAACAGTATTGTGGGCCTAATTTGAAACCCTGGAATAATGATCGTGAAGTAATAATTGCGTTTAGAAATTTACAGAATAGGTATATTGTACCTATTCCGATCCACTCATCTCATCATTTTTCTACTATTCATACAATACTCAGCTTCTGATAACGCGTTTAGATCGCCAAAATAAATATCTGCCAACGGTTCGATTAAAAGTGTTGGCACTGTGCTCCGGTTTGAAGGAAACGGGTTCTGGTGTTATACATGCACATGAGTCAATGAGTCAATTTAACTTTAATGGTTGGATGACAAGAGGACATTAGAGATGATGATAAAAAAGTCTATTTAGTCCGTCAGTTAGATAAGCTAAAAATATTCGACTTTTTTCGATTCCACGTAGACAAAAAATATCGTGAGACGTCACACCATGCTACACTTTATACTGACAAAGTGACGTCACAAGCCCCCACTCCCGAACTTTGATGCTCTTCTCTATTTTAATTGACAAAGATATAAGAATATTTTTTCTAGCCAGGAAACATCCCTATTGTTATGACCACAAACCATCGGATGGGCTGTTGGATTTTGCCCTCTCAATCTGCCAGTCTACTTCAGCTCCCAGTCTAACTGGATGAAGCATAATACCAGTATTTTACACGTAGCACTAGCAAGTCCCCATCTCCTCCACAACCCAGCAACTGGGGAACACGATACCTCTTGGCAAGTCTTCAGATTCTCTTCTAAAAACGTAAAAGAAAACTACACACCATTAACACACATATCCAAATACTCCAATCCTTGTACAGCCTCATACAGGTCCTCAATCTCCTCATCAGGAGGCAGCTGATCCAGTTCTTCATGCAGCTTCTCTTGTACTCTGCGGTTGATAGCCATCTCGTATAGGAAGTAGTAGATAAGGTTGGCTGTGGTGTCGTAGCCAGCCACGTAGAATAGCACTGCTTGGGCTACTAGGTCGTCGTCTGTGAAATCTGTGAAAATGTGATGATAAAGTTAATTGGAAGTGTGGGTAGTTAACAATAAGTTAAAATGTCACGACTGTTTCCTACGAAAGGAAAAAAGGCCAAAGCTCAAAGGTGCAAGTAATATAAGTTTTAGTGAAGGTAACGAAAAGGGCAATAATCAAGCCCAAGAGTATTGACAAAGCCCAAGGGCATTGACAAAGCCCAAGGACATTGACAAAGCCTCAGGGCATTGACCAAGCCCAAGGGTATTGACAACGCCCAAGGGCATTGAAAAAGCCCAAGCGGATTGCATTAGCCTAAGGCAATGACAAAGCCCAAGGGCATTGACAAAGCCCAAGGACATTGACAAAGCCTCAGGGCATTGACCAAGCCCAAGGGTATTGACAAAGCCTAAGGGCATTGAAAAAGCCCAAGAGCGTTGCATTAGCCTAAGGCAATGACAAAGCCCAAGGGCATTGACAAAGCCCAAGGGCATTGAAAAAGCCCAAGAGCGTTGCATTCGCCTAAGGCAATGACAAAGCCCAAGGGCATTGACAAACCCCAAGGACATTGACAAAGCTTCAGGGTATTGACCAAGACCAAGGGTATTGACAAAGTCCAAGGGCATTGAAAAGCCCAAGAGCATTGCATTAGCCTAAGGCAATGACAAAGCCCAAGGGCACTGCCAAGGCCCATAATTAAAATTTTAACGTCCGGGGGCATAGAACAATATTTCAGGCGTATTGACCAATGTTTCGTTATTAAGGATGCGTTTTTAAAACTTAAACATTTTAACTTTTCGACAATCGTTATTGCGACAGTATTTCACTTTGTCTTGGCTCTTTCGTCCTTCTTTCCTAAAGGCCACACAATGAATTTTGAACTTTTTTGTGATTATACTATAGATTAAAATTCAACACTTATTCACTACATACTTCGCTACGTACAGTACCATGTTACGCGTACATTTATGTTTACAGGAACCGACACAAATAAGTTAGTATGCAGTACAGCGTAATCTTGATCCGCAAAACAAATACGTTCCGGTTGTGAGGAATGGCGTAATCCTGGCACAATGGAGACGTCACGCTCAGAACTCGTCATAATTAAATTTGGTGTGCGTCTCGTCAATCAAAGTCGGCTTTGTTGTGTGTGTGTGTGAAGAGTTGGCGGTGGGACAAGTCGGTTGGGTCATTGAAAGTGACATGTTCATTTAAGGTTTCTGACCACAAAGGGTGTTAGGCTTCGGGACCACAATATTATATAGTACTACAGTTAGATTATATATAGTATTTATTATACTAATATAATTATGTATATATTTATGTTTTAATCTAATAGCAGTACACTGCAGACTACCCCTTTTTTACTCTAAGTTTTTTTCAGTCCATCCAAAGGTTGTCTGGTAGATATCGCTGTCAGCGATAAGACCGCCTTTGTACCCGTATTAATAAGTTTTTCTTGCAAATGTTTATAATTTTTATGGAGTACAATAAAGTATATTCTATTATATTCTACTAAATCTACGTCTATTAATCTTCTGTCTGTCTGTTCGTCTGTCACATGGCTGTATTTCTGTCTTATGGGGATGACTCGCCAACTAGGTAATATATATAACCACTCTTTTCAGAATAAAAAAATGTCGTAGACATATATTGAAAATTCACTTCAATTGTTAGTAAAGACGTAGTAAATAAATCTAAATCATAACATCACGCATGTTCTCCGCAAAGGGTCAGACAGAGACTGTTATGTAAACCCATACTTCGCTATGTTTAAGTGTCCCTTAAAGTATGAGACTCAAACTCCAGGCTGTGTCTGAGAAATTTCAACTGATAAAGATCGATATCCATCATTTCCCTACTAGGATCTAACCCATGTTCAGAATGCTAAAAGAAGACGCAGATTCATTTCTCCTTAAAAAAATACGAGCTTTGACAATTAATCTACTGTTCAGTCCCTAACAATATAATGTGTAGAGTAAACAAATTAAAGTAAATCTTACTCTCTGCAGTCTTTACGTCTTCGTTGTTGTTTCCATCGCCTTCGTTGTCCGCACTGGGTTTGCCTGTGTTTAATATAAAATATGTTATTAATATTTTTGTAGCACGTGTAACCGTTTGAACGTGGCAAAGATTGCTCTCAAGGTCATGAACCTTGTAAGTGGTTTCCACGAAAACGGAATCTCAAAAGTTAGACTTAAGATCTGAACCCTCTGTCCCTCGAGTAAGTTTCCCGAATTGCCGCGGGAATAATGTTAAGTTATTAGGGCATAAAAAATAATACTGTCAACTTAGAAAAGTTTTTTTTTTGTCTGAATTCAAAACAAAAACTTTGCTGACTTGAGAACTTGTTTATTACTTTCAATGGAAGTTTATTAAACCTTGTAATTTGTGCTTGGGCATGTGGTACTATGTCATATATTATGTGTAAAAGGTTGGCAGCATTGAAATGTTGGATGGTAATGTTCATTGATAGGCCGAACCACTGGCCGATAGATGACCAATTTATTATTCACTTGATGGAGTGAAATGGCAACAATAATACTGTCCGGATTAAGCTTTACTACGTTCACAAAAGTACTAGGACTATCAATAAATGGTCGCGGATAAATTTGAAAGAGATTTACCTCGGCCCTGGCACAAACAACTGAAGGAACACGGAAGGGTTTTAGTCAGTAAGTCTGACACGTCCTCCCGCTTCACCCAGAGCGGGAGTAGTCATTGGATGATTTCCCACCCAAAAAAGAAAGAAAAAAAATAATTTTGGTTTTTAATCAGTAAGACTGACCTGTCTGACACGCCGGAGCGGGAGAAATCACTGGATGATTTTTCACCGCAATAAAAATTAAATAAAAATAAACCAAAAATAGAAACGAATAGAATGAAAGGAGTTACCGTATCTACTGCAGTTTGACTTTAGAAGGAACCTTTCTTATTCATGGACCCATGAACAGTGATGATACCCTCAGCAAAGTACTAGGAGACCATAGATTGAAAGGAGTGATGTTCTAGTTCGACTTTTCACTGGTAAAGTGTTCATTTTCGTGGGCCATCCATTGAACGGTGATGGATGACACCCTCAACAAAGTACTAGGAGCATATAAATCAGGCAGAGCTACTTACTCTGGGCTGCGTCTACTAGGATCTGAATGAAGTCAGGTCTGGGTTTCACCAGATTCTCGCGCCGAGCCTTTAAAGCTGATTTGAAGAGCTGGGAGAACTTTTCTGCGTCCTGTGTCGGGATTATTTTTACGCCTAGGAGCTGCAAAAATAAAGGCATCCCTTTAAGCAATCTGAAACATAGATATGACATTTTGATTTTGACGGTGCATAACCTGGTGAAGGTTGCGGGCATCTGTTGCACGTTTTCTTCTTCCATACCGTCCTGTCCCCCGTCACGGTATCACTGACTCTCTTTTCTTTCATGTCACTCCTCACACAGTCCATCTATCTTTCTCTCACCTTCCCCTCCCTCTCCATCCACCCCCGGGATGCCATGCGTTTCATCCCTCCTCATCACATGACCATACCGGGACAAACGGTTCCTTACATTTTTTCTGTCACTGGCGCCACTTTCAAACTTCCTCTCATATACTCGCTTCTCACTTTACCCATTCTTGTCACTCCACAAATGCATCTCAAAATTCTCTTCTCTGCTACATGCAACCTCTTTTCATCCATCTTTTTCACAGCCCAACATTCTGATCCATACAGTACAACAGGTTTCACATACCTTCATAATACTCTTCATATTCTCGTAGCCGAAGAACTTCATGACTTGCGTGGTGTCCTGTATGACTGCTTTTTTGCCAAGCCTGAAGATGCAATTGTCGGGGTCCTTTAGAGAGTCTACTGCGAAACCGAACGCGCACGATGCGATGACGTCATTCACATATGACATGGTTATCTGCAAAGGAAAATGTAATAATATTTTCACACAGACAAGTTAACCACCGAGCTATATACAAAAATTGACTCAAATCTCCAGGAAAAGAAGAAGAGACGGGACATGCCACTCAACTGTTCAACTGTTTTTTTTCCTAATAAATAAAAATATTTCGAAAGGGTAGGCAGAAGCCACATTCCACAATTTTTTAGACCCATGAAATTGGGAATGAGCCTATTGGCCTAACGGTTAGGACCTAGCCTAATTAGGCACTTAACTCGAATCCGAGCTATTACTGACAAGGTCGTAATGGAAAAACTTAATTTTCACTTTGCCCTATGACCAAGAACCCACGAACCAACTGAGCTAATCCGAGATGATAAAATAATGTCTTGCAAATTGTTTATAGGCACATTTCTGCTACCAAGCTTTGAACTCACTTTGTTAATATCCATGACCACCTCGCCTTGTATCTTTTCGCGCAAGTAGGAGAGGACGGCGCATGCGCTCTCCGACATGTGCGGCGCCATGCTGCGACAGCGTGCGCCGGAAAACGCGGGAGATAGTGACCCTCGCATCGACCGCCATCTTGATCCTGTGGGATTGGGAAAATTTCATTACAATCACGATTATGTCCCACCCGCGTCTTGACGGACGGGATTTTACTGCCCAGATGGAAAATCTCCATAGTATTTGGCGATTTGTCATGTGAGATTTGGGAGAAAATAGGATCTAGACGAACGAATTATTTCACGCACTGCACAAAGCTGCCATGCGATGTGTAAAAATCGGAATATTACCCCCCCCCCCCCCCCTTTAATTTTGATAATGCAACAAAATGTATTGTTTCTTAAAGACAAAAAAGTTAAAGCTATTGCTGTATTGATGGGTACCACTCCTTTACTAGGTAGCACCTGGATCGTAGGCCCTTGAGTTGCAATAACATGCTTATTAAATAGAAACAAACATATTGATGAGCATATAAATGTTTAATATTTGGTGCAGCTTAGGTAGGTACCAGTTCCAGTCAAGAAACTTTTTACCATTTTAACGTGTAAACCAGTTTGCCTAACTTGTTAAACTGTATGTACACAATCTATTTTCACTTAGCTTAGCATAAATTCAACTCGGTGCAAGTCGTGTGAACAGCTGTTAATTTTCTAACTAGGTCGACCTCTCGCCTCTCATGAAACGGCTAAAGACACCGCAAGATAACAAAAAAAAAGTTGTTAACTCCTGTCTACCAATGTATTCTAATATTTCAAACGATACGAAAAAAATGTAAAGGCAGTGTCGCTCACACGATCAAACAAACGTATAGCGGTAAGGGGCGTACTTGACTCTTTCACTTGGCATTCTGTAATGAGTTAAAGAAGAAACTGACTGACTGATCGATCAACGCACAGCCAAAACCGCTAGGCCTAGTAGCGTGAAATTTGGCGAAAAGGTTCCTCAAGTGACGTAAGCGAGCACTAAGAAAGGATTTTTGGAAATGCCACCCTCAAGGGGGTAAAAAGGGGTTTGAAAGTTTGTATGTAATTTCTACAGTTTATAAGTTGGACACGTGAAATTTTAGATTTACGCTCTTGGTTGATAAAAAAAATAATGTATTTATTGGTTTTTGGACATTCCACCCCTAAGGGGATGAAATAGGGTTTGAAACTTTATATGAAATTTCCTCGATTTAGAAGGTAAAACATCCGAAATTGTAGGTTTACGCTCTTGATTAATAAAAAAACAATGAGTTTATTTATTTCTGGAAATTCTATACCTAAGGGGGTCAAAGGTGGCAATTTGTGGGGCTTATATATTTGAAACTTGGCATAAATTCTAACAGCAAATAGTAAAGGTTGTCATTACAAGTTTTTCAAAACTACTTCTAAAATACGATACAGGGGGTGCTTTTGAAGTATTTTACTATACAAGGCTTCTTTTTATGATGTAGGGGAGCAAAAGAGAGATATTTAAAAGTCTTATTCCTTGGGCAAAATAATAAAGGTAACATTTCGGTTTTTCGGAACTACCCCCAAAAGACAATTTAAGGGATGTTAAAGTTTGTAACATTATGCGAGATAGTGGCAAAACGCGAGCCAATAGATTATTAAAAAGATAGTATAGAAAATATTTTTCTTGGATTGACTGGACTTGAAACTTGGCACAAATACTAACCTAAGTAAATAATAAAGGATGTCATTATTAGTTTTTCGAAACTACCCCTAAAAGATGATTGGGGTGTTGAAGATCTTAGGTTAATAAACTTGAAATTTGGCACAAATACTAACCTTAATAATTAATGTAGGTTGTAATTAGTTATTACTTTTACGGAACTATCCCCAAAATACTATTTAGGGTGTGATCAAGATTTTTGAAGTATTTTACTGCACACTGCACATTCTTTTTATGATGTAGGGCAACATTAAGTAGGATTTTTGGAAATTCAACCTTTAAAGAGGTTAAAAGGGAGACATTTGTTTGAAAAAAATCTTATTCCTTGAGCAAAAAATAAATTGTCATCATTAGTTTTTCAGAATTAGCCCCAGATGATGATTTAGGGGTGTCAAAGGTTTTTTGGAGAATCTTACGGCACTAAGACGACTTCTACCTCGATTTGGAACTACCGAACTGGACCGTCACATACAACCGTAGATATTTTTATGAGTTGTGAGTGACGTATTACTGTCGCGTAATTTACGCAGCATTCATTTTTTTACTAGAGTAATTTTTGCTCCACCCTAAATTAAGCGAATCAAAAATCGCGACCAGTTTTCTGCTCTTCGGATTCAGCAGACTTGCGGCCCTCGCCAGGATATCAGTCCAACTTGTGCGAGGCCTTGCAATGTTGCATCTTCCAGTAACGACCTCGCCACTCCAGAACCTTTCAGTCTCATAGGCCAGCCTGATTTGGTATAGCCGATGCCGATGTTTTTAAAGTTGCTGTTCTGTTGATTTTTCGTCACTCGCAGTCAGTCGCTCACTTAGTAATGCTATAACGTAAATTAATTATTTTTGTCACTTAAAACTTTAATTTACAGTCACTTGTTTAAATACTACCCATTAAAATATAAGTAAGCCTACCAGTCAACATGATTAGGTTCCGTCCAAATAGCGGATCGCAGTCAGCGTCGATGTGAACCCCTCTGTCGGCAAAGGAGTTGAAGTCCCGCACCATAATCTGGCGGATCAGCTCAGGGTCACGAGGTATCAGGGTCGGTACTAGGTACTGGTAGAGGCCGAAATATCTGGAATAAATCAGAAAATATATAAGCTTAGCGGTGCATCTCTGCCTAAGCCCATCGGGGAATACATCGATTATAATAAATGTTATATTGCTCTATTTAATTTTCACTGAAAGGACGAACTCCAGCACATAACACGGTGTAGGTACATCATAATAACATGATTAAAACGGTATTAATGATGGTATTTTCGGTAAAAGTAATTTCTTTCCGTTAAATGGTTATTCTGAATGAAATTTCTGTAATGCGAATAATCTAATTTAGGTTGCTTATAGTGTAAAGGTATCATGTAGATCAGGGGTCGCCAATAACTTTCATTCGGAGTCCGTTTTTCAAAATAATATGACCCTCGCGGTCCGTATGGTTTAGACTCACGGACCCCTCCTCCACGTAACATCATTCATTATCATTTCTACCGAAAGACGTCCACTGCTGGACATAATAAAATAAAATCTTCAAAATGTCGCTACATCCGGTCCCGTGCGTTTCAGATCACCGCAACCTTCACCAGGTCTTCGGTCGACCTAGTGGGAGACGTTCTAACGCAACGTCTTCCGGTTCGCGGTCGGCCCCATCCGTACTGCGAGCAATGAGCCCTGCCCACTGCCACTTAGGTTTGGCTATTCTTCGAGCTATGTTGGTAACCTTGGTTCTCTTGCGGATGTCTTCATTTCTGATTCGATCTCGCAAGGAAACTCCAAGCATAATAGCTCTCTCCATTGCGCTTTGTTCCATTTGCTTCTGATGAGGCCCATTATGAGCATCCACGTTTCGGTTTCGTATGTGATCACTGGCAACACACACTGGTCATAGTCTTTCGTCTTTTCGCGGTGTGTGCTAACGCGTACCCGTGTTTTCGCCATAACCGGCACAGGAGGACACCGTGGAGTTTTAGTGGGTTAGAGTCCCACATAACTGCGCTATATCCCCGTGGTAGCTCAGTATGCATGAACATTTCCACAAGCAAAAAATAAATAAATAAGACTTTCGTCTTGAGACACTGCGCGGACGAGAAGATACCACGCAACTTCCCGAAAGCTTCCCAGCCGAGTCAGATTCGATGATTAACCTCTTTCTCGAAGTTAGAACTACTTAACTGGACCGTTTGTCCCAGGTAGACATAGTCATCTACAACTTCGAGTGTAGAGTCTTCCACCTTGATAGGAGTGCAAAAAACAGACATCCGTATAGTCTATGAGCGGTAGAAGAAGGGATTGCGCAAGAGTAACCTTAGTGTGAAATGGTAAGAATTTTTGGAGACGTTTAAGGGACTGAAAAGAGTAAAAGACCCTCTTACTCACATCAGTAATATGAACCTCCCAAGAGAGGTATAGTATCCATGTGAACGCCTAGATTGTTTGCGCTTGTGGAGTAATTTATGGCCACTGAATCATACACTACCGGTGGGAGAGACTGGTCCACCAATAAGTTGAGCATGTATCTACCACCAACAATGAGCGCTAGCGATTTGGTTGGTTTCAGTAAGAGCCCATAGGATTTAGCCAATTTGCTAATATTTTCAAGGTCATCGTTGATGGCAGCCACAGCCTCAACGAGTTCACCTACTTTAAAAAAGACGATATAGCTATTAGTCGTCTGCATAGAGATGATAGTAAGAAATTAGGACCTTAGTATTTTTTTTTTATGCTTTATTAAAAAGAACAAAATTCTTAATGATTAATTACGATCTAAACTTAAAGACTAATAAGCAATTTAACTCTAACGTAATATGTTAAAACTAAGAATAGTGTCCATTTGCACTTTTACGCAAGGCCGTAGCACTTTCTTAGAGTCTGATATATTTGTAAAAACACTATGTTCATGTGTTATATATAAAGCACAGCATCGTCACTATTATTCATTCACTCTGTACACTACACTAATTCAAAAGGTTTAGTTCTTTTTAGGCTACGCACTAAGTCTGTATTGTCTAGCAGCTGGATAGCCTAAACATTCACGTGTCGATGAAGTCTGTGTTCGTGGGCTTCAGCAAATTTTTGGATGATGGTGGTGACGAATTCCATTTTAAGGTCACGGTGAAGATCGTCATTTCTTATGTACCAGGGTGCATTCACAGCATCCCTGTGCACTTTATTTTGGAATTGTTGGATTAATTTGACATTGCTTTGTTTAGTACAGCCCCAAAGTTGGATACCATACGTCCAAATTGGCATCAGTATATGCTTGTATATGGTTAGTTTATTATGTATTGATAGACAGGGTTTCCTTCCGAGTAACCAATACATACTTTTATAACGTATGTCGAGTTCCTGTCTTTTCTTTTTGACATGAGCTTTCCAACGCAACTTGGCGTTGAGAGTTATGCCAAGGTATTTGGCTGTATTAGCATAAGGCACTTGCGTTTATTTGTGAAGTCAATGTGAATTGATTTTGACTCATTCAGTTTGATCTTCCATTTTTGTGTCCAGTCATAAACTTTGTTCACAGCTAGTTGAACTTTTTCTACTGCTTCTCTGTGGCTTGATCCGGTAGCCATAATTGCAGTATCATCTGCAAAGGTTGCAATGGTGTTGTTTTCCAGTTCTGGGATGTCGCATGTGTATAACAAGTACAGAATTGGGCCTAGCACACTTCCTTGAGGTACCCCAGCTTTAATAGCTTTTAGCTCGGAATATGCGTCTTATTGCCGTATTCTAAACATTCTATTAGTTATATACGACTCTAGAATATATGCAAATTCTGGTAGCATATGTCTGAGCTTGAATATTAGACCCTTATGCCAAACTTTGTCAAAAGCTTGCGCGACATCTAAAAACACGGTGGCGCAGACTCCCTTATTTTCAAGTGTTTTTTCAATGATATTGGTTATTCTATGTACCTGGTCTATTGTTGAGTGTTTTTCCCTAAAGCCAAATTGATGATTTGGAATAAGGTCTTTATCTTCTATTATTGGTTTTAATCGTTTCAATAACAGTTTTTCGAATAGCTTTGATAACACGGGCAACAGAGAAATAGGTCTATATGATGATGCTTCATGGGGTGGTTTTCCAGGCTTCGCAATCATAATGACTTCAGCGACCTTCCATGGCTCAGGTACATATTTTAAGATAAATGAAGCATTGATAAGCTTGGTCAGCTTTACTATGGTTTTGCGTCGGAGGTGTTTTAGAATTTCCCCTGTAATAAGGTCGTAACCCGGAGACTTTTTCGAGCTAATGTTATTTGGATTTCTCTCATGACTTCTTTAGGAGTCACAAGCTTAATTCTTTGGTTTTGTGGCAATCTTTCACTCTCAAGTATGTCTATCGTGCTTTCATTGGGTTGAAAAGTCTCTTCTAAGTGTTGAGGAAACCTTAACGCTTTTTGGTCATTGCTTATGGCCCATTTTCCGTTTCTATCTCTGATGGGCGGTACTTGTTTAATTGGCCTTTTGAGATTTCTTGTTGCTTACCAAAGGGAGTAATCAGTTGATTTGTCATTGGTTAGCTGCAGAAGGTTGTTATTCAGAGATTCATCCTCAAACTGTAGAATTTTCCTCTTTAACCGTTTAGTTAGACTATTTAGTGATGTTTTATTCCTCGGCCATCTTGTTTGCTGCCAAAGCTTCCTTTGTTTCCTTTTCTCAGAAAATAAATCTACAATTGCCTTAGGATAGATGAACCCCTTATATTTTCGTTTTAATTGCGGTGAGTTGTTCCACGCACATTGTTGGATATTAACAATATATTTGTTTACTTCTGAGTCAAGCTGATCTTGCTTTTTTATCGGCGTTTTAAGGTCGATAATATTATCTTGATCAAGGGCAAAACCTTTCCAATCTGTAAACTTATTAACCAGGGTTAAGTGGATTTCTTTGAGTAGGACTTTTTGATTAAGCATTAGTATAATCGAAGAGTGGTCCGAGTTCATATGAAAACCTTCCTCCAAACTGACGTAGTTGGCGGATATATTTTTGCATATGAAAAAATCTATAAGATCCGATATTTTCTGGTGATCAGTGGGCCAGTACGTTGGTTTACCCGTGGACCTTAGTGATAGCATTTATTAAATTGAGAAGAGAAGAGGAGAGAGGAAGCCACCCTGAGGAACGCCCGCAGTCAAGTCACACCATTCAGAGGAATAGTCATCAGATTGATCAGACTGGGAACGGCCCCGAAGTTAAAATTTGAACCACTCAATCACCGGAGCAGAGACATTAAGAGAGGAAAGGATTCCCAGAAGGATATCAAAGTCATTTGAGTTGAAGGCACTGCTGACGTCCAGTAAAACCAATACAGTCAGAGATTTATTCTCCATAGGTGTTACGTCGTCAGTTAATTTAACAAGTGTTATTACAGTACCATGGCCAGGTCTAAAACCAGATTGCTAAGGACTCAGCAGGCCATTAGAGGACAAATGACAAGACTTGCCTTATATTATATAGTTAAGTTATTTAAGATTACTTTTAAAACCATGCTATGTAAGATTGGAAATAAAGCATTTTTTTTTCTATTTTGTAGAGTTTCATTGTACCAAAATGTGTTAAATACAAATTTAAAAAATCGAGTGGTATGCCTCAGAAATTTAAATGATCCGTTCATATAATTCGAATCGAATGTGAATTAAGAGCTCAGAGCATGCTATATAACGGGTTTGAAACCATCCATGGTGCGTCAAGTTACCTACCTACCTAAGCACAGAACTTAAGTTTTCCTTTATCCTTAATTCCGAGACAACATTAATTGTATTTGAATGGCCACTTTAGTAACAATATCAACCGGTCATCGCACTTGGTGACTGAGATGATTGTCCAGGATGTGAGCCAGACTTATTTAAGTACCATACTAATGACAGAACACTGAAAGTGAAACACATAATATGCACCAATATAAATCAGTCGGGGTGTGGCTGTGTTGTTGACACGGAAATGTATTATTTTTTGTTTTTATTTAACGAATTCTTTATCTTGTAGCTATCGAGTGGTGTAACTAAATTTTGGATGTCGATGATACATATGTTCCTATGGAGGTGCACCACCAAACTGTGTTCTCCGATTTTTTTTGCATCGTTTTTTACATTGACTCCCAGAAGTCAAAAATAATATCTATGAAATCTGGACAAAAGTCTGTGAAGTCATACTATACTAACTAATAATACTAATACTATACTAACGATAAAATGATTACAAAATCAAATAACTTAAACACGATTACGCAAGCCTACATAAGAAACAACATAATATCCGTGAGAAATAACACAGATACCTATGGCCTAAATAATTGCCCATCATTCGATTAATTTACCTTTGCTCTTTGAATGCGTCATATCCAGTCGCGATTGCTTCCACAAAATTTTCTCGGCTTAGAGTGACAGCTGTCAAATTCCCTAAAAACGGGACCGGAGGCAGCGTACACACACCTCTAGACGAGAAGTATCTCAAACGGTTCCGGGAATAATAGAAGAGGCACGTCACTAACAACACGATCAACCACCACATCACGAGATTTTATTTTAAACTCAATCAAACAAAATATTGTTGTTTTTAAACACTAACAATCACTGCGATGCATAAAATAACACTATACAAAGCAACTTCAAAATTTTTGCAAACACAAATTCAAACGAGTTGTATTTAAAAGAGGCACGCACGATGACGTATCTTTTTCAATAAAGTACTGATTTATTCTGCATTTATTTTGAATTAAATTCGAAAACAAAATAAATAAAAATAACAACGTCCAAACGTGTTCGCGCGTTTTTAGTTATGGAATGTTTGGCAGAAACTGACCAGCTAAGAGAAAGTTGCGATGGTAATGGCTGCACGCTGACACAGCGGATAAGTTGTTACATAACAAGCTAGAACTACATCATTGTTATTCAGAACTCGGAACAGGTTTTTATGTGCCGGTACCCTCTTTGGCAGATGATCGTAATATAGTACTTCAGGTTTAGTGGTTCAGGTGGGGCTGTCAAGCATGATGGCTAAGGTTATAGTGCAAAACTGCTTGTTTTTTTATGCGTGGCCATTTTTTTCCCGGTTTTAGGTACCTAACAGGCGTTGCACAGCCCTGTCAGGCTCCGGGGTGATATTTTGAAAGGTTACGGGGCCCCTTCTGAGTGCTGATGGTGATCACCGGGTTGGTTTTTGTGAGGTAAAAATCCCACACTCTCTTGACTTTTCCCCAAAACTCCAGGCGCCTTTTGAAGGGTTCCACTCGTCAACAAAAAAAAAATACCATTTAATAAATCATAGACACGATTTATGATAGAATCAACGATTAAAATGAAAAAGAAAGCCTTTCCTTTTTTTAATTTTTATAGTTGATTCTATCGAATCTTTCTTAGAAATGTGTACAGCGCGTTTTTGTTTAAATAAAAAATAAAAAAATACTCGACGTAAGTTAGAGAACAGTAGATAGTTTTAAGGGTTCCGTACCCAAAGGGTAAAAACGGGATCCTAAAACTAAGACTCCGCGGTCTGTCTGTCTGTCTGTCACCGGGTTGTATCTCGTGAACCGTGATAGCTAGACAGTTGAAAATTTCACAGATGACGTATTTCTGTTGCCGCTATAACAACAAATAAAATAACAGTATCTAAAGGGGCTCCCATATAACAAACGTGATATATTGCCGTTTTTTGCGATAATGGTACGGAACCGGTCGTGCGCGAGTCCGACTCGCACTTGGCCGATTTTTTCTGATAATTTCAGTTTTTCTTTTCGTAATAAAATCGCAATGGCAATTTACAGTTAGGAACAGTGCCCGCCAAGAAAATTTACAAGCTACTACTTCCAACAACCACATGATAAAACATCAAACTGAAACAAATAGCACGGAGTACATAAAACAGAGTGAATAACGAAACTTCTCACAAACTACATGCAATCGCATCCTGATGGTATCCGGGGGCATATCCAGAGATAGTTTATAGACACAATAACCCGAGACGAGCAAAGAAACGAATAACCGTTCCCTGTAACGTATACGAGTAATAAAGTAAGGAGACAGTGGTGTCCGCGTCCCAGGATTGGTTTGGGAATTGTCTCAGCTCTCCACGCTTTTATTATACCGTTTGGCTTGGCACTTATTTAGTTTTATACCGTCTTATCTGATTTCTTCTTTTGAAGTCGCTTTTTAGCGATTCGTTATTTTATATTTGGTGGCTACCAACTGTAGTCTGGATAATGGTGTCTAAGTTTCAATGGTCTATAATATGGGTCACCAATTCTGCCGTAGTATAACTAAAATGCCGTTATCCGACATCTGGTCGATTTTTAACTTTTGATGCTATATTAATGAGAAAAAATATATATCGATCTGTGTATGCGAATTTTCAATACCTTTAATAGTTTTGGAATTTCGCATACACAGATCGATAGTTTTTTTTCTTATTCATTTCATTTTCAAAGATCTTTATTTAGCATATTTTTATAGCAAAAATGCACTTGCCCTAAAACACACATTAACACATATACACAGAACACTTTATGAGGCTTTACTTTTTTTCTTATTATTAAAGCACCAAAAGTAATAAATCAACCAGATGTCGGATAACGGCATTTTATTTATACCACGGCAGAATTACTTTCATCACTTTCATCATAAGCTGTATTCTAAAAAGTTTTATAACTCTTACAAATGCTTTGAAACTGATTCTTAAAACTGTTTAGTTTTGAACTTGGTTAAATGCTACTCCTATAAGTTTAGTCACAATAAACCCTAAAAAAAACCGTCAAAGAAAGCAGAAGAATTAATTTCACGTTACATACCTAATTCATAATACACACATCCGCATTAATTATATGTCCTGTTATTGTCCAAAACTTTTTGTTATGTTTGTAAAATAAATATGAGAGCCCGAAAGTGTCACTCTTTTCCATTAGGCCAGTGGAACGGTCACATTATTAAATCTGTTCATCCTTTCTGCACAAAGTTAGGTGTTTAAAGGCTCACGTGGGGTCCGTATGCTAATGTTTTCGCGTAAGAGAATTGATTTAATTGTTTTAAAAATGATGTTGAATGTTTTGAACATGGAACGTTTTAAACTATAGCCGAGTGGCCAGTTATTTCGAGTACTAATGTGACCGTGTATGCTTTTAATAAATATGTTTTTGGTATTAAAAGCTAGTACAGTAACAAGCCTCATAATTTAAAAATTAGTTTATGAATTTGGTATTGTTGGCGGCATTTTTGTTGCGGTCATTACTTTATCTCTTCACTGTCCTCAAGGACGGCGTAATGTATCAGTGCCGTTGCTGTTCATAATTTTAATGTCACCTAATATTATCTTAATCATAATGACATAAAACTTGCAAGAAATCAGGTACTTAGTGTTGCAAAATGTTAAATAGAAAACGAAATCAAAGTAAGTATAGAGCTACTGAAATTCAGAATGAGACAAGTGTTTAATTTTAACTGTCAAAACAATTAACTTCAGGAAACCGTGGGAAGCCAAAAGAGAAAAAAGAACTTCAGGAATACTAAAATCATGATGAAGATGTTTGGCCTTGTGGCCCAAGCGAAATCACTCATGCATGGCATGAAGTCTTTCAGAAAACGTGTTTTAGGATTGTATTATGTGCAATTTGCTTATTTTGGTCGTCCAAGCAGCCGTATAAGCAATTTGCAAATGCATTTTAGAGTTTATAGGTAGTTAAGTATATTTTTTTTATAGAAATTTAAATAGCGGTGGGCAGGGCACATTGCTCGCAGAACGGATGGCCGATGGGGCCGAAAAGTTCTGCAATGGCGACTGCGAACCGCATTGCGCGTTGGAAGGCCTCGGTGGACCGATGACCTGGTTAAAGTTGCGGGAAGGCCCTGGATGCGAGACGCACGGAATCGGTCAATGCGGCGACGCCTGGGGGAGGCCTCTGTCCAGCAGTAAACGTCTATCGGCTGAAATAATGATGTTGATGAGATAGTTAAGTACGATATTTTGTTCTATTTTCCAATTCTGCTTCAGCAGGCGACATATTTTTCGTTCGGAAAACGTTTCATATCGTCGTTTCGAAATTCGTTTCGTTTAAAAAAAAACACATCGCGATCTTTGCTTTTGAAATCCAACCTTTTTGCTGGATTATGTTTATTCATTGTTATTTATTTTGATCGTGTCCTTCTGATTGAATAATTGAGGATTTTGGAGACCAATGAGAATAAAGGTTGGTTAATTTTACTTGAATCCATGATTTGAGATCATTTCAATCCAACGCCACCAAATCAAGTATCAACTTTGTGTATTTTAAGTTGATTTTTAAGTGACCATTGAAAAGAGGCTCTAAAACGTATGTCAATTGAAATTGAACTTTAACTTTTATGACAAAGAGACTATGTTGTTAAAAAATTGGATAATTAATTATTATCTGCGCTATGTACGGTTTCGCATGAGAGCAATTTCTGGGAATGCCATGATGTTCGTTATTTTGTTGTAGAACAAAATGTATTTTGTTTAAAATAGACGTTTATTTGCGGTTAATTTTGTGTATTAATTTACGAATCTATTGATGTTTGAGTACATTGCCAATAACAGTTGTATGTACCTACAGGCTTTTATTGACTGCACCTATTGGTTCTCAGTAAAACGTCTGATATCGCGACACGTCCTATGAAATTTGCTCACACAGAAAACTTGCAATTTTCTAGGGATAAATAACACTCATCATAGTGTACCTATCTTTCAATGAAATATTTTTGCAATCAGATCACTCTTTTTCTGGGATTATCCTAACAAAAAAAAAATACTTACCTCTTTAAGTATCTATAATTTATCTTAGGTTAAATATATCTTCTCGACGAGCATCAAAGCTCATTTACCTGATGATAATTTAAGCCATTCGTTTTTCCTGTACCTACTTAATAAAAAAGGCAGGTAAATCCTAGCTTATAATTGACTCGTAATTAATAAGTGAGCGACATCCAAGTATCCAACGTAAGTGAGCGTCGTCGTCATTTGTTCTACTAATTTCACCTCGCAGACGAATTTAAGGGTCGTGTGTACTGTAGGGTGGTGAGGTGCTTTTAATTGACACGTGTGGGTACTACCTAGGTTTGTTTGGAAGGAGATTAATTATCGGGTAATCAGCAGTAGGGCATGCAATATCGTACAGTTCTTAATTCCAGAATTGAGCTCCATTACTAAAAATGTAATGCCGATATTCAGGACCAGGTTCCGGAACTGGTAACTTTTAAAGTATGTTTTAAATCAAACAAAATTTATAATAATATCAGTCTTTTAATATTTTTTTAGTAACAAATTAAACATTTTTGGTCATCTTACTCCCTTATTACTCTAATTAAACATTTTAAACCGTAAAATCAAAAAGGGTTATTTTCTTCTTCTTCGTATCGCTTGCAAGACAGTCTTTTAAATTAGTTTGACTTAAAACTTAGCCACCTCCGGTGGCTCTGGTTGCATGTTCTTTTGGCACAGAGGACAGGACAGTAGGTGAACCATGGTTTGCGACTCAGCACCACATGCACCGGCTGCCGCTGTTCCGTCGAGGTTACCGCGAGTAAGTTAAGTCAGTTGTAGTTACACCTTCCTACCTGGGTTCTGAGGCGGTTCAGGGACTTCCATGTAGATCACGGAAGGTTGGATCCTGCGGGAAGATGCTCGCTTGGAGGTCAATAATGTTTTGGTGGGGACAAACTATTCTGCCACAGTCTGCAGCGAGCGTCGCCCGGGTCTCCTGACAGTCTGCTTTTCAGCGGTTGCGTCGGTAGTTGTGCATCGAATAGTGGGTCTCTGATTTCACGCTCCTGCTTTTGTTTCTCGCCTGCACTCGCAACTTCCCTTCGTACGTGTGGAGGTGCTATCCCGGCGTGGGGAATAGTACGCTGACCGGGGTTGGTTTAAGGCAATTGTACGGCATGTGTTGGGTAAGAGCAACATCTACTTCCTTGGCCTGGGTGGAACGGTGCCGCACTGGTTACGCATATTCGCCAGCCGAGTGCTAGGCTAGTAGTCTGGAGAACGTGAGGTGAGATTGTTGTTGCCCCCCAGTTGTATGATGTTAGGCGTCTGAGTAAATTGTTGTGGGATCCGATTTATCACAAAATATTAAAAAAAAACACACGATATTTGAATAGTAGTATGTATCACGTGTCACATACAATTCATACTACATAGAAGAAACAGTCTTAACATTTTCATAAATAATAATCGAAATATTAAAAAATTATGCATATCGGAATTCCGATATTACTCCTCTCAATTCCGGAATTAAAATATCAGAAAAATTGTTACGGCATTCTGGAGTTACGAAATGCCGGAATTCAGGAATGCATGCCCTAGTCAGCAGCATTTCTAGTTCAGCAGTAAATTTTTAAGGATTTATTGATAAAGTAATGACGCGGCCTTTTAGGCATGTTTTGTTCAACTAAGTTAAATAGGGTTACTCTGATTAATCGCAAAGCGACTGAGAAGCCTTATGACTATCTAAGGTGATGGATTGGTGATGGGTAGATCTGTGTTACAGAACTGCACTTAAGTCTCTCTAACAGCATTGATTCGAAGTCAAGAGTTCGACTCAAAATGAATAGAAAAACATGCTTCAGCTACGGGCTTAAAACTCGTTGAAAGTGATGTTAGTTAAAACTACCTAAGTAAGTAGTTTTAAGTAAAGTGTCTTGGTCTATTCTGAATTTTTATTTGTTAAAGGCAAATCGAAACTATCATGTTGATCACCGACACGACGGAAAACAAGTCAATTGTTTTCCTTAACTAATTATCCTTAGTAACGCTTATCAACAAATGAGTGCCAAAAATCATACGTTTATATAAATGGCAATAGGCTAGTGACATATTCTTTCTTTGCACTTAAAATTCGTTTAAGTCATTTGATTAGTTAAAACTGTGTAGTTTTACTCTTAAATATGTGCTCGAAACTGTAACACAGATATAAACTACCCTGTAGAAATATCGACTGCTTCTACACGGGTACACGCAGTCAATTGTTTTCCTCGACTAATATCCTACTCCTATTCGTACCTCTCATCGACAAATGAGCGCCAAAAATCATACGTTTTCAAGAACGGCAACAGGCTGGTAACATCTGCTTCCCTTGTACTTTCACTAAATCAATTCCCGTACTAAGAGCAGTAGGGCCGTCTAACGCAATTACCATCTATATATATAAAAGGCAATGTCCCGACTGACATATCAACGCCCAGCCTAAACCAATAATGATAGAAGTTTGACATTTTTAGAGGATGTTGATTTTATACTGTAGGCGTCATTTAAGAAAGGATTTTTGGAAATTCGTCCTCTAAAGGGGTGAAATAGGGGATAAAAGTTTGTATGGAACTCTGTCATTTTTTATTTGAAATGTATGAAATATGGTATTAAGCCTCTAAATATAAAATAATAAAATACATCTTTAAGCTTTTTTTGAATTTCATCCCTTAAAGGGGTAAAAAGGGATGTCACAATTTGAATCTATACTAATATTATAAAGCTGAAGAGTTTGTTTGTTTGTTTGTTTGTTTGAACGCGCTAATCTCAGAAACTACCGGTTGGAATTGGAAAATTCTTTTTGTGTTGGATAGTCCATTTATTGAGGAAGGTTATAGGCTATATAACATCACGCTACGACCAACAGGAGCAGAGCATAAATGAAAAATGTTGCAAAAACGGGCAAAATTATTCCTTTTTGAGAGCTTCCGTTGCGTGCGCTGCGTAAACGGTTTAATTACACAACAATCATGTATGTAGAGTAGGTAGGGTTGATGGGTAGGTAGGTAGCCAGTTGACGGGAGCGAAGCCGCGTGGGACAGCTAGTGAAAAATATATTGTTACAAGGCAAAATTACTTGAAATTTAGTATATAGACACTTCAAAATAATTAAAGAAAAACGTGTATAAGGATTTTTTTAATTTCTTCCCTTCAAGGGGTAAAAAGGGATGTTAAAGTTTAAATGAAAAATAAATTGTTCATTATCAAAATGAATTGAAATTTAGTCATTCTGCTCTTCAACACAATTAAAGAAACAGGTATTTAAGGATTTTTTAAATTTCATCACTTAAAAGGGTAAAAAGGGGGGTGTTAAAGTTTGCATGAAAACTGAATTGTTTATTAATCGTAAACACATGTCATAATAATACATTTATTTTATTTTAATTTATATTTTTGTCTATTTTGAAGTACAAAGTTTACCCAGTTGCCACGGCTTTGGCGGTAGGGATGCTCATATTATCATGATTAAATGTGCGGATTTTTTGTAGATCGTTATATGTAACAGTTTCTGTAAATCGTCATCAAATTTTCGAAGAATCGAAAAATAATTTAGAAGTTCTGAGGTTTCAACTTTTTCATCGAGATCAGACTTAAAATAATTGAGTTTTTGCTTTCGTGTAATTATTCCTAGTTTAAAAAAAAATATCTTCGCAAATTAAATGTTGTTGATAAGTAACAATGAAATATTTTTATTATTATGTATAATTCTGAAAATATTAAAGGAAACTGTTTATCCTGGTATGGTCATGTGATGAGGAGGGATGAAAAGCATGTTACTAAAAGAGATGAATATAAATGTGAATGGACGGAAAGTTGGAGAAAGACGGGACCAAAGAAAAGATGGATGGACTGGGTGAGGAGTGATATATAAGAAAAGAGAGTAATTCATAGCGTGACGGAGGAAAGGACGGTATGGAAGAAGAAAACGTGTTGCGCCGACCCCAAGTAACATGGGACAAGGGCAGGAACATCTTTTTCAATTCAAAATTATCATCATGATTTTGAATTATTCTGAAAAATTTGCCCATCGTATTTAGAAACAGGTCTTTAAAATATGAAAACCACTGCCCGGGATTCCCAAAATCTTACAACATCACTAGGGCAACAGTTTGCGCGGTCTCGTGGAACATAAGTTAGCGGCCATTTTAAACTTAAATTATATTGCTCCTATCTGCGTTGGTAACTTTTCGACGTTCTTCCCTGTACAGTGTACATTCAAATGTGGGTAAAACTGTTACTTTCCTACTCACATATTTTGTTGTGGGTTTTTACATAACAAGTAGAGAAATATGGATGTAAGTACCAAGAGAGTATATTACTTAGACTAATATTTTTTACTTTATTTAGGGACAAATTAAATAAACTAGACAAAAACTCCGCAAGCTTATTTTTACCCGATGTAAAAAATGGAGGAGGTTTTCAATCCGATTGTTTTTTTTTAATGTGTTTTACCTCAGAACTCTTCGTTGCTGACTCGTAGTCACACCAGATTATCACACCAGTGATTTGGAAACACAGGATTTTTTTTATCTCGTTTGTCACACCACTAGGTGACCCGATTATGATGATTACTTTTTTATTTGAAGGTGGGTGCTTCACTTGTGGTCCCATTGAAGACACAGATCTGACGAGTGGTTTTTGAGTAACCTTTAATAATGCGTATTAAAGGTAACTCGAATTACATATTTTCATTGATTTGGACTACATTGATGATGTTCTCATTCATCCCCGACGGAAAAGAGGGGTGTTGAAAGTTTGACGTGTGTAGCTGTATGTTTGTGTATTTGTGTCTCTGCCTGTGGCATTATAGCACCTAAACGGGTGCACCGATTTTGATTACGTTTTTTTTCGTTTTTAGCTACATTTATTGAAGATCGATTCAGCCGTTCAAAAGTTAAGGCCGTTTTACTGGGTGAATCGGGATGTTCAATAAATTGTCGATCGAAGCTTGTTTGTTTACTATAGATGAAATAAAAATGTGCCGGAGGTTCTTAATTTTTTTTAAATTTACTTGTTTTATTACTTGTCGATGAACAAAAAAACTGTGTAGGATGGTTTAGTAGAGCTATCATCCAGTATCCAGCTCCCATTTAAATTTGGTGAAGATCTGATGCAGTTCTTCGGTCTGTACTTGTTTACAAGGTTTCATAACGTCCATACATTCGTCAGTACGCTCTAAAGGGGTACGCAGATGTGTACAGTTCACCCTGGTAGTCTGGTACACTCTCATTCCACCGATTATGTGTAAATTACATGTTATTCGGGTGATTAATTCTGACATCCTTACCTTACTATAGAACCCATTATGTATATATAAAAAGTAAAAGTATAAACATTTTTACAAAAATATACAACCGCCTTCGGAATAAAAATACTACAAAGTGAAAAAAGATTTTTATTGTCTAAAGGCTCGCGTTTGACCACTATCTCACCTGACGGTATGCGATGATGTGGTCAACGACGAAGCACGCTTGCCTAGAAGTAACCTATTCACTCTAGACTTAAAGAGCCTCAGTGAATCACAAACACAGACTCCGGCAGAGAATGCCACACCTTAGCTGTACGCACAATGAAAGTACACAATACGTTTAGTGTAAATAGGTAGGTATCCATACCTTACAGCGAAAAAACGTAAACAAAAGAAACAAAACCCTTAATTTGAAGTATTAGGAAAATACACTGGGTCCCTACTAGTGGCCGTTGCAACCGATTCTTGCTTGTAATTTTATCATTTCTTTAAATTATCAGTTCATATCGCCGGCAGGAATGTTTTCAGCGGAGTGCATCTTCACCTCGAATGAGATGGTATTTTTTTTGTATAGAGATAGCATTAATTTTGTCGAATTATAAAAAAATGAAATAGAAGGATGCAATAGCGAGCGAAGCGAGATCAAAACATTTATGCGAGGTGCATACATTTTCGATCTTCTCTCGCTTGATGCAAGATATGCTTGGCTTTCCAACATGAGGTCATTATGTCTATAGAGTGTCGCTGTTTCGTCCCGATTTTTACTTGCAACACCGTTTTTGTAGGGCGCCCCTAAAGTTGGTTTAGAGTATATTTTCACGCGCATCGAAGTGCTTTTGCGGGAAACGTGCTGCCTGGTGGACGCCGGCCGGATTCTTCGGTCCAGACAGCCGTCAGTCTATCCCTTATTGTCCTTTATTATATATATTTTCTCCTATCCCTAACCTCACGGCACGAAATTGATCGACGCCCAGGAGTCTACCGCAGGAATTTAAGGTAAGTACGAATAATATTACCGGCCAACCCTTGTGCCACCACAAACCCGTAGTAGGAACCTGTATATCTCTCAATAAGGAGCAAATCCCTAGCTTTCCACTGCCGTGAACCGCGGTTTCGTGGGATACGGTTCTGATTGGATCCAGGAGTGGCACGCTGCTAATGGGCCCCAGTGATGAGCTCCTGGCTTGGGATCCGCAGACCTGGAGGGTCACCACAAGCTCTTAGAGTAAGGTTATTTTGAGATCGCGTAAGTGACAGATGTATACAAGTCATATACATCTGTCCTACTGTCTTGCACACACTCAAAATAACCTTACTCTAAGAGCTTATGGTCACCCCCCTGTATTTAACATTTGGTAGCAAGAGCGTGGATTGCATTCCACGAGCATTGTAATCGCTAGGACACTCGTTCATAGTGAACGCTGTATTGTTTGTCGGTTTGCTTTTTATTGTTGAGAATACTGGGTTGGAAAGTGGTACATTTTGAGTCACTCAGATTGTCTTGTTAGGGGCAAAAAACCCCCTCAGTTACATTCCAATTTGTTAAAATAAAGTGTACAACTCACAAATTAATATTGTCACTCCGGGATAGAAGGTTACAGTTTTGTATTGAAATTTGTTTATTTGTTGTATACAATATAGGTTTGGTGCAGACTAAATAGTCTTCCCTAATTGTATTTAATTGAATCATAGTTGTTGTTGGAACTTGAACCTTCTATCTTGGGTTTGTAAGTTTGTTTACATTATACACATACTCGGTGATAATGATACTACAGAAGTTTTTGTTGTAAAGTGTGTTGTTGCCAATTGTATAAGAAAATTGGTTAGTTTGTTTGATATTGACAGTAATATTCTAATTGATTCAAGTTAAATCCATTGTTTTTAACTATTAAAGTAAATTGAATATTGAATTCTTATTGTAAAATCAACCTACCCACTTGTGCGTTGATAATTTTTTTTTTTTTGAATACCCACTTGTGTGTTGATAATTTTGATTTTTTAGAATAACCTCTTGTGTGTTGATATTTTTCATTTTTTTTTGAATACCCTCTTGTGTGTTGATAATTTATTTTCTTGAGGTACCCACTTTGCTTTGATAATTTATAAATTGATATTTGGGGTTCCATACCCGCTTTGTTTTTGATAATTTATAAATTGATATTTGGGGTTCCATAATAAATTTGTACTGGAAAATAATTAAGTAAATGTTGGATTCAGTACTATTTGTTGAATTAACTTGTTGTTTCTCTTACAGACTTTGTGATTTGATATTTAATTTGGTAAGAAAATTACTGTCAATCTGTTGTTTTGGATACACACATACATTATTAATTTAAGTTGTTGAACATTTTGTGTATTAATAATATTAAATCACCGTTGCTTGCGTTTTGACAGTATGACATTTGCTTGTAAGATTAGAGCGGAATTGAGATGGGTGACCTTGGTGGCCTCTTTAATAAGTAGATCTGATAGATCAGAGGCTTTGTTGGCCCGTTTTAGTGAACTCCCAGCCCGTCAAGCCAGGGTGGATGAATGCTTTGCGGAGTGTTTGGCGCTATTGTCCACCGAGGACAGAGAGTTAAGGCAGATTTCACGCAGTTTTACGATTTTTCGGATGACATTGTTGAGGCAACCGCTAAGTTAAGGGGTTTTGCACATGGGAAATATGGTGGGGATGATGCCACACACCTCCCCCCTTTTGATGATTTGTTGAAGTCTTTGGATGAGGAGTGTCGCGTTTTGGATAACTCTGGTGTTGAAAGTCCCTTGCGAGCCCCAGAGCGGCCGTCTCTGGACCAGCGTCGTGTTGGTGCGCTCCCCTCCACTCGTGGGATGGGTGAGCCACGACGCCAGTCTCATCAATTTGTAGCGACTCAGGTTCGCAGTATGCGCTGCTCATATTGCAGCACGGATGGCCATGTGGTCACGTCCTGTCCGAAGGTCCTAGAACGGAACACAGGGGACCGACGTGGAATCGCCAACAGCCGCAAGTGGTGCTACACTTTTCTGGGACAGCATTTGCAGCGGGATTGCCAGAGGTCAGATCCTTGCCCGCACTGTCAAGGTAGGCTCCACCGCGTGTTGTGTCCGGACCAAAATGGTGTTGGTGGCCCTGATGATGCCGGACGCTCCCCCATAGGCGGGGGAGTGCATCCCCACCAACCCCAGGTGGATCCTCGACGGGGTATACCTCGCAAAGGCGGGGGCACCCCTTCACCTCGTCCTCAATTGGAGGAAGCGTCCGCTTTTCAGGTCGGCTACCAACCCCAGAGGGGTTATCAACATTAGTTAGTCGCCTCCCTCTCCTCCACTACAGCCGCCCAGCCAGAGACAGTCCTTCTGCCAGTTGTCCATGTAATGTTCTGTGGCCCGAAGAGTAAATCTTTGTTAGTTCGTGCTATTTTGGATTCGGTTTGTCAAGGCTGTCTTGTATCCTTTTGTTTAGTGGAGAGATTAGGTCTCCCACGTTATTCCACCCTTCTACCATATGGGATGGTATTGAAGAAGTTGGTCAACGGGGATGAATTGAAATTTGTGTTTCGCCTGTTCATTGTGGGCCAAGAATCTTGGCCAAGGCCGTTGTTTTGAATGATATTTTGGGCAGACACCCGCAGGTAACCATAAGCCCTGCAGTGGTGAAATTGTCGTCGGATCTAACTCCTGCCGACCCGAAGTGGTTGGTACCCGGACCCGTATATGGTTGCGGATGTTTTGGGTTTGATTTTTTCCGGGACCAAGTGGGTTCTGCAGACGAATAGGTTAGTAGTTGTACCGACGGTTTTTTTTGATTTTGGACTTACGGGTCCCGTGTTGAAGGGCCCCGCCCCGCGGTTTGAAGACCAAGGACTGATATTAATGGCATAGTCCTTTGTTGTCGTCGCACCTCAGCTCATACTTTGGAGGTTTTTTATGGCGAATAGAGCCTCACAGAGTCAGAACTCTGAGACTAAAGAAAAGACAGGAGAATTGAACCCCGCAGACTACGCGTCACGTGGTTGCGAGGCATCTGCCCTTTTTGACCATTTTCTTTGGCTGTGACCAGACTGGTTGACGCATTGCAAGTCGTCCTGGCCCCAGAATAGGTTCTCCTCTCCAGAGGTTTTGCCAGTTTTGGGTATTGGAATTGTTGAAAAGCAACCTGTATATAATTTGGATTGTATTTTGGGCAGATACAGTTCTTTGTCGAAATTGTTAGGAGTTACCGCTTGGGTCCGGCGTTTGATACGTAACAGACGGAACCCTAATAATAAATTGTTATCCTCAGTTTTGTCGCCTCATGAACGACAGGAGGCCCTGATGTTGTTGGTTCGTGCTGTGCAAGCCGAGCACTTTGACCAGACTATTAAAACCCTGAAGAAATGCTCAGCTTTGAGAGGCTCAATCGCTCGTCTTAATCCATTCCTAGACCAATCTGGTTTGCTCCGCGTCGGAGGACGACTGCGGAATTCGAACTTGCCTTATGGTGCTCGCCATCCTTTGTTACTCCCTAAAGAAGGAGCGTTGGTGAAATTGTGGGTGTCCGATCGACACATTAATAACGCACACGCCGGTTGCAACGCCCTCGTAGGCATTTGCAGCGTGAATTTTGGTTTTTTTCGTGGCATCATCTTTAAATGTATGCAGTGCTATAAGTTGAAGGCTGCTCCCACTCAACCCATAATGGGTGATTTGCCATCCGACCGAGTGACGGAGAGCAGACCATTTGCTTCGGTCGGAACTGATTTCGCTGGTCCCTTCTTGGTGAAGATTTCTCAACTTCGGAACGCCAAGGCTGTCAGGGCCTGCTTGTGTGTGTTCGTTTGTCTGGCCTCCAAGGAGGTTCACTTGGAACTTGTAGCTGCCCTCAGCACAGATGCGTTTGTTGCAGCGCTAGGTAGATTTGCTTCCCGCCGAGGACTACCATCTTTGATCCGTTCTGATAACGGTACTAATTATAAGGGCGCTGATAGATATTTAAATGATATTTGTAATTATCTAAATAAGGATAAACAGACTTTGAGATTTGCCATGGCGCAAATGGGAATTAATTGGCATTTTTGTAAATATTGCGGTAGTAGCAAAACCGCTTCTCCGCCGTGTTGTTGGTGAAACTATTTTCACATATGAGGAACTTGTTACGGTATTTTGTAAAGTTGAGGCCGTCCTCAATTCGCGACCTCTCTGTCCGATCTCCTCAGACCCAAATGACCTGGAAGTCATGACCCCTGGTCATTTTTTTGAATTGTCGGCCCCTCAGCGCCCTGCCGAAATACCCCTTCAGGGAAATTAAATCTTCGCAATTGACTGGTCTTTGTAATATTTGCATATTCTGCAGCGGCGCGTGGAGTGGTCTGACAAAACTGTCCCTCCCAAAGTTGGAGACCTTGTATTTGTTAAAGAAACAAATTTGTTTGTTGCCTTTGCATTGGCGTCGTAGACGCATTGTAGATTTGTTCTATGGGTCTGACGGAGATCCCAGAGTTGTAAAGGTCATGGTCGGAGATTCGGTTTTGAAGCGAGCAGTGGCAATTTAGCACGCTTGCCCATTTATTAGCGGACATAATTCCTTATGTCCGAGACGGGGAGATGTTTCGTCCAGATTTTTACTTGCAACACCGTTTCGGTGGGCTGTCAACGATTTTGACAGATGACACTAAACAGTCGAAAGAGAAAGTTTAAAACGTGAACACGCGGAAGTCGGAGTTTTGTCGAAACATATCTAATCGAGACGTGTTTAATCGCGCCCGCCGTTCGCAATCGGCGTTGTGGGGCGCCCCTAAAGTGGGTTTAGAGTATATTTTCACGTTCATCGAAGTGCTTTTGCGGGAAACGTGCTGCCTGGTGGACGCCGGCCGGATTCTTCGGTCCAGACAGCCGTCAGTCTATCCCTTATTGTCCTTTATTATATATATTTTCTCCTATCCCTAACCTCACGGCACGAGATTGATCGACGCCCAGGAGTCTACCGCAGGAATTTAAGGTAAGTACGAATAATATTACCGGCCAACCCTCGTGCCACCACAAACCCGTAGTAGGAACCTGTATATATCTCAATAAGGAGCAAATCCCTAGCTTTCCACTGCCGCGAACCGTGGTTTCGTGGGATACGGTTCTGATTGGATCCAGGAGTGGCACGCTGCTAATGGGCCCCAGTGATGAGCTCCTGGCTTGGGATCCGCAGACCTGTATTTAACAGTCGCAATTTAATTTAAACACTATATAATATTATTTCGATAAATATTTTGGTTAAAATAATCGCCAGGATTCATTAGAGTAATTTGGACCAAAAGAGTAATCAAATAACCGATCGAATAAAATCATAGAATTATATAAAAGAACTGATTCACTATGTTCACAGAATTTAATTTACATAACTTTGATACGAAATATTTGAACAAAATCTGTTAAAATAATAGTTTAAGGCCGAAATAAGCTGATTTTGTGTAAAAGTAAAAAATATTTCGTGGAACGTACCTATATGAAAAATCTGTTACACTTTAAGAAAATGTCAGAAATATGAAGCTTTTCTGAAATTTATCTTACAGTAAAAATAAAATAAAAAACAAAATCGTTTTATTTTGGAGAATTAGCTAAAAGATCCATGTTTCGTAGGTAACAGATTTAAACTTAAAATACTATTGTAGAGCATTCTTGGAAGAATTAAATTCTCTTTCATAACATGACAGACTGAAGACACAGTTACCTACAAGAAATAATATTTTCCTCCTAATAATATCGTCAGATGAAAAACCATTTTCATTTCAATGAAGACTCACAAAAAATCGGTTTATCGGTAAACCTAACAAAATCCAATCGATTAAGCCCTGTGCAACATGTATCATTCACTAATTCCCTGGTACCCGGTTTTCGTTCGATCCGGTTCGTTGCCGGTTCCATTCCGATATTTTCGCCGGTTTGCTCCCGGTGCCATAATAAAAACATTACAGATTTACCGCTAAAAGCTTTAGGTCGTACTCGAAAACGAAAATATGACTCGCAAAATTTTATTTACCGTCAAAGGAATTATCTTTACCGCAATTTAACCTTTATTATTTAAACGTTAAAGATCAAATCAAGGTGCGGCGAATTTTCAGTGTTTACCGTTTGATATTGCATGATATGTTTCTTGTCAATATTTTTGTAAGAAATATTACAAATATACAGGCTTTATATTGTGATATACGAACAATAATGGGATGCGTGTTTCCTTATTCGAGATGAAACATGTTAATAGGTATTTAACTATGTAAAGCGATAAAACAATTACGGACTTCACTTTGAATGTGTAAACCTTATACATACGAGTATGTTAAATAACAAAATATACTTAACAAGATGGCAGCGTTCGGGAAGTTGCGCGGTATCTTCTCGTCCAATTTACCGCAGTGTCTAAAGGCTAAAGTCCATGATCTGTGTGTGTTGCTAGTTATCACCTATGGATACCAAGACGAGGTCGCTCACAATGGACTTTACAAGCTTAAAGTCACCCAAAGGACAATAGAGAGGGCTGTGCTCGGAGTTTCCTTGCGTGATCGCATCAGAAGTAAGGATATCCACAGGAGAACCAAAGTTACCGACATAGCACGAAGAATTGTCCACTAGGTGGACTGATGACCTGGTTAAGGTTGCGGGAAGGCGCTGGATGCGAGACGCACGGGATCGGTCAATGTGGCGGCGCCTGGGGGAGGCCTATGTCCAGCAGTGGACGTCTTTCGGCTGAAATGACGATGATGATGAGGTCTCGCGTCTTCATGGAGCAATAATGGTGAAGATCGATTCATGAGTCGGGGCTGTTTCACTACTAGTTTTGCTATCATTGTTCGGAGTTCGGCAAAGTAGACATCTGCCGTTATTGTTTGACCAGATCGGCGAAAGCTATAGTGAATACCACCATGCTGAGACCACCAAATAGTTACCATTACCTTTTTGTTGGTAAGCTTTGCTTTAGGACACTATTGCGGCGTTTGATATGGGGTCAGCCATTGCATTTTTCGCTTACGGTTATCGTAAAGAATCTACTTTTCATCACTCCAATTCGATCCAATATTCCTTCATTTCTGTATCGATTCAACAAGGCAACATAAGTTTCAACACGCGTTTCTTTCTGCAGATCAGTCAAATCATGAGGCACTCATTTTTTTTTTTTTTTTATTGGTTTGACGCAAATGAGTCAATGTTATTGGTGAGTTAACGTTAAACCATGCCGCTAATTCCTAGGTAGTTTGGCTCGGATCGGCTTCCACCATCTCTTTCAATTCATTGTTATTCACCTGTGTGGGCGGTCTTCCACGTGGTTCGTTCTTCAAATCAAAGTTTCCATCACGAAAGCGCTTAAACCAAAATCGCACAGTGCGTTCATTAGCAGTCCCCTCTCTAAACGCAACATTGATATTGCGAGCTGTTTGCGCCGCGTTAATTCCGCGTCGGAACTCGTATTCAAAAATCACGAATCGAATTTTCGAAGTAATGGATACTTCTTTCTTGTCTGAGCTGAATAAAAAAATACAACTGAAATCGATAATCGAAATCTATGATACTTACCTTAAGAATTACGAAATAGCTCTGTTTCTGCGCGCTCACCATGTTTCAGATAAAGGTTGTAACTTTGAAGCTATACAGTATGACAATATTTCAGGGAGTGAAAGAACTCATGAATACAAACAACTTGAGACTAAGGAGAGAGATGATCCCATTGAAATATGGAATCAATTCTTTCGCTCTCTTTTCGGAAATCTCTGTGCTGTTCAGTATATTTATCCGTCTGTGGTGTTTCTTGCACGTTTTCTTCAAAGTCAGTCAATTATTTCAATAAGACTACTAAGCGGCACTTTTGAATGGCAATTTTTCTATTTAATTAGAAATATTATTTTTTTATTCTACTTCTCCTAATATCTTCATGAACCTAATTGCAAAGCGCATTGGAAAACTTCTTCATTGATATTTTTTTTGCTTTCATGATTGGGCTCATTCCCACGCTACAATGGTTTACATTCATAACTTGAAGAGTACTTTCGATCCTCAAAGATTCCTAGCGAATAAAAGGTAACCCAGTTTGGGGAATTATTTATTTTCTACGAAAAAAATGTATATTGGTATTCGAAAAAATATTATATTCTTAAGCTGAAATGTCAACATTAACATGTCACCATAAGTCCCATTTAGATCTACTGGGAATTTTCTAATGACAGGACCTGGACAGTTTTCTTCGACCGTTTTCCTTGTTTTTTCAAAAGAGATTATTTTTTCCACGTACTCTGTACTAGTCATAAATTCGATCGTCCGTGTGTTCAGGTATCATTGTATTATTTAGCGACGTTACCTCCAAGACCAAGTTACAAAAGGGTATATAAATAATAAGCAGAGGAGTGGATTTCCCCGCGGCATCGCCTGTACGTGCGACCTCGCGCATCTTCCCGCGCTGTCGTGGTGAATGGAACTTTGGACGCTCAGGTGGAATTCTATTGTATTGTCTGGTCCCGATGTTTGGGTTAGTTGTACAGTCGAGAGAAGTGTTAGGTGTGCAAGATAAACATTCATTACTACTCTAATTTGATTTTGTGTGTTATATCATTGAGGGCTATCGTGTTTGAATTAGCCACTAGGGGCGCTGGTGTAGAGTGTCCTCATAATGTCAAATGTTAGCGTTTTTTGGTTTTCAGCGCGAGTTTATATACTCCGTTTTTATTGTTTTGAATTGGTATTTTCCAAATATGGCAGTTAAGGATAAGGACGGATTTTTACTTACCATTGCTTTAATGGAGTTTTAATGTTTCGGAAATATTTATCTTTGCTTTTTCGAAAAAAGAGGCTTCGACAAACTGGCATACTCGATGTTATATTTAATCGCATATCTACGGTATTAGAAATTATTTATATTCAAACTTTTCTTCTGTGCTCGTAATAACAACGCTTAACAACTATATTTAAGGACCTCACTCGCCAGTGTCGCCAATTGGTGGGACCAAAAACGGTAGGGAATTCTACTCCTTAACTGTACGCTTACCTAAAGAGCAAACTGTTTGCCTGACTGTACTTAGGTCGTTTATGCATCTGTGGTATACGGTTATTGGGTTCATTAGAGAGAATATAAAAGATAGTACCTACATGATGATTGTATTAGATTTTAAAGTAATCTCAATTCACCATGACTTGAGATTAACTCTTTTGTATTGGACTAATGTTAAAAAACTGTTTCTTTTTTGTTAAAATTTTTATTGCCCATGTTAAACCCACTCCTATCAAGGTCGGAGACTCTACACTCGAAGTTGTGGACGTCTATCACTACCTGGGACAAACGGTCCAGTTGGGTAGGGCCAACTTCAAGAAAGAGGTAACCAGACGTATCCGACTCGACTGGGCAGCGCAGCGTTAGGGATGTTGCGCGGTATCTTCTCGTCCAACTTATCACAGTGTTCAAGACGAAAGTCTATGACCAGTGTGTGTTGACAGTATGTGACCGAAACGTGGTCGCTGATGATGGGCCTCATCAGAAGGCTTAAAGTCACCCAAGGCGCAATGGGGAAAGTTATGCTAGGAGTTTCCTTGCTTGATCGAATCAGAAATAAAGATATCCGCAAAAGAACCAAGGTCATGGACATAGCCCGAATAATTGCCAAACTTATGTATCAGTGGGAAGGGTCCTTTTTTATTATTTTTAGGCTCCCGCATGCATTGAAAATTGCTAAAATAAAATCTCACATTGCTCGCTGAACAGATGGTGGCTGGGCCTGAAAAGTTCTGGAGTGGCGACCGCGTACCGGAAGACGCAACGTTAGAAGGCCTCCTTCTAGGTGGAGCGACGATCTATTTAAGGCTGTGAGATTCCGGTGAATACAAGACGCATAGCACCGTTCAGTGTGGCGACGCTTGGGCGTGGCCTATGTCCAGCACTGGACGTCATTTGGCTGAAATTATAATGATGAATGTTACAAAATCGTTGAGTTACTGTCGCAGGGGAATATTCAGTGTATTAAAATTTAATTCATAAATTATTGTAAAAGTAAATTAAATATTAACATTAAAACCATGTTATCACGAAAATACTCAAAGAAAGACTGTCTCTTTTTATTTTTAAAATTTTTCAGTTTTCTGAAAAGAAAGTAGGTAAATGTGTGCATAATGAAAAATTTCAGCGTATTCAAATTATTTTTTCTTGAATGGAAATTTCAACTTTCATCTTCAGTAGAATTCACAAATACAATGTGGTGGCTCATACACTGAATAAATATACAATTTCATAGCTGCCACATTCAGGATGTACATATTTTCTGTGTATTTTCTCGTACCTGCTACATAAATTTAGTATGTACATAATCTTTAAATAAATAATAATAGCTTTTAGAAGATCTAGTACTGTTTAGACGTGAAAAGTAATGTTTTAGGGTTCCGTACCGTGGTAAAAAAGGAACCCTTATAAGATCACTCTCCTGTTCATCTGTCTGTCCGTGTGTCACCACTGATTTTCTCAGCAACGGATGGACCTAGCAAGTTGAAATTTATACCAAATGCTGAGGTCTATAGTCCCTATTAGGTGTATAAAAATCAACACGATAAAAAGATATGGCCAAATTTAGAATTTCGCGATAACTTGTAAGTACCAAAATTACCCTAACCCAATAGATTTTGGGTCAAAAACCTATATGGTAGTTCCCGTTGACCTAGAACCACGAAATTTGGCAAAAAGTCTTACAGCACAAATAAAGATTAAGATAGTCCTCTGAATTGTATGGGCGCTCATACAGTTTAGAGGACCAGCCTCATTGGCACCAACCTCAAATAAGGTAAATAAATAACCAATAAAAATTATACCAATTTTATTATGGCGGTATAAGGTACGGAACCCTCGGCGGAAAAAAAACGGTCAATTGCGAGTCCAACTCGTGCGAGTTGGACTCGCACTTGACCGTTTTTTTTTAATAAATAGATACATGAATGACAGAAAAATCCTTACTTTTGTTTTCAAATGTATTTCCAGCAAAATGGATATTTTTTTTCAAAAAACTAGTTTGAAATACAATTAAGTAGACATTATTATTAAACCATATTTTCGTATGATTTGACTTTGACTGATCGAAACTCTAAAATGATTTGAGTAGGTCATAGAAGTGCTACGAATCGACTACGCAGTAGCCGCAGCGCACACCACTATACATACACTCTGCACTGTGCATACTGCATAACCATTGTTACTGTACACCTTTTCTACTTTCTATTTACTCATGTAAACCTAGTATTTTCTGTATCTTATAGCCCTTTACATACTTATATATAACAAACCCAAGCCATTAAGAGAACATCCAATGAATCACGTAAACAATAGATTTAGAGCTACTATCCTCACGAACAATCAGAGGTCCTAGTTAACAAACTATGGCCGCGACTTATACACATAGTGGTCCATTAACTAGACAAACTTCTGATCTGACGCTCTTACATACAAGAGAGAAAGGCAGAAAGACCATTTGATAAAGTCTACACTAACTAAAGGCTGATTAATATAATAGTGAACAGTATGGCTAGTTGGTCAGATTAGAAGACCATTTATCTGAAAAAAATAAAATGTGATATATTATTTTTCGAAAGCCCAGACAAACCGCAATATTTATTCAGTAGACAAAAGTATTCATAACTTTTAAGAAATCAGCCCTAAATTGTCTATTAATTGAAAATCCACGGTGTCGGATTTGAGAATTCGAAGTTGAGAATTCGTCAAACTATATGTTAGCAAGTGAACTTGTCAAACTTTATCATTACAGTGGGTTTAATATTTATTTATATAAACTTTATAAATAGATGGACTTAATGCCACAAGGTTCTTCTCTATAAGTATTTTTTTCAGTTCTTATCTTCAAATACTCAATTCAGAAACCAAGGACAAGTGTGGTTCGGATTTTGCTCTTTTCTGAAAGTTTCTTAAAGAGTACCTAAAAGACAACTCTGTTCTTAGGCTTTACGAAATACATAAATCTACTATTTCTCGTTTTAGCCAAACTTCTGTACCTTTTACAATAACTGCGTTTCAGGGCAAAGCGTCCAAATTGGCTGTTACGTGAACGATTATCTCTGATCATGATGTTAAGGTTTAGTTACGTCTTTCAGTACATACGCCCCAGGGTAAAGTAAATAAGAGCCAACTTTTGATAGAACGGAAATTAATCAATTACATACTTCAGTATATTTTCCTCCAAGGAAAAGGCCTGTGGCTATATTATAACAACTGCACGGGTCTATCTTCAAGGTTGAGCAACGCTTGCCGAGGTCAGTCGAAGGATGGGTGACCATCTTTAAATAGCGAGATTCCTCCGTACCTTGGCAACCCGTTAAACTATTAGTCCTGGCTGTCAATTTATAGATCTTTGACAGACGTTACGGGTAGTCAGAAGTTAGGAAGCACTGATCAGAAATGGTATTAAATCAAAACCTCGTAAAGATATAGTAGTGCAGAGTGGCACTGTGCATACTGCATAACCATTGTTACTGTACACCTTTTCTACTTTCTATTTACTCATGTAAACCTAGTATTTTCTGTATCTTATAGCCCTTTACATACTTATATATAACAAACCCAAGCCATTAAGAGAACATCCAATGAATCACGTAAACAATAGATTTAGAGCTACTATCCTCACGAACAATCAGAGGTCCTAGTTAACAAACTATGGCCGCGACTTATACACATAGTGGTCCATTAACTAGACAAATTTCTGATCTGACGCTCTTACATACAAGAGAGAAAGGCAGAAAGACCATTTGATAAAGTCTACACTAACTAAAGGCTGATTAATATAATAGTGAACAGTATGGCTAGTTGGTCAGATTAGAAGACCATTTATCTGAAAAAAATAAAATGTGATATATTATTTTTCGAAAGCCCAGACAAACCGCAATATTTATTCAGTAGACAAAAGTATTCATCACTTTTAAGAAATCAGCCCTAAATTGTCTATTAATTGAAAATCCACGGTGTCGGATTTGAGAATTCGAAGTTGAGAATTCGTCAAACTATATGTTAGCAAGTGAACTTGTCAAACTTTATCATTACAGTGGGTTTAATATTTATTTATATAAACTTTATAAATAGATGGACTTAATGCCACAAGGTTCTTCTCTATAAGTATTTTTTTCAGTTCTTATCTTCAAATACTCAATTCAGAAACCAAGGACAAGTGTGGTTCGGATTTTGCTCTTTTCTGAAAGTTTCTTAAAGAGTACCTAAAAGACAACTCTGTTCTTAGGCTTTACGAAATACATAAATCTACTATTTCTCGTTTTAGCCAAACTTCTGTACCTTTTACAATAACTGCGTTTCAGGGCAAAGCGTCCAAATTGGCTGTTACGTGAACGATTATCTCTGATCATGATGTTAAGGTTTAGTTACGTCTTTCAGTACATACGCCCCAGGGTAAAGTAAATAAGAGCCAACTTTTGATAGAACGGAAATTAATCAATTACATACTTCAGTATATTTTCCTCCAAGGAAAAGGCCTGTGGCTATATTATAACAACTGCACGGGTCTATCTTCAAGGTTGAGCAACGCTTGCCGAGGTCAGTCGAAGGATGGGTGACCATCTTTAAATAGCGAGATTCCTCCGTACCTTGGCAACCCGTTAAACTATTAGTCCTGGCTGTCAATTTATAGATCTTTGACAGACGTTACGGGTAGTCAGAAGTTAGGAAGCACTGATCAGAAATGGTATTAAATCAAAACCTCGTAAAGATATAGTAGTGCAGAGTGGCACTGTGCATACTGCATAACCATTGTTACTGTACACCTTTTCTACTTTCTATTTACTCATGTAAACCTAGTATTTTCTGTATCTTATAGCCCTTTACATACTTATATATAACAAACCCAAGCCATTAAGAGAACATCCAATGAATCACGTAAACAATAGATTTAGAGCTACTATCCTCACGAACAATCAGAGGTCCTAGTTAACAAACTATGGCCGCGACTTATACACATAGTGGTCCATTAACTAGACAAACTTCTGATCTGACGCTCTTACATACAAGAGAGAAAGGCAGAAAGACCATTTGATAAAGTCTACACTAACTAAAGGCTGATTAATATAATAGTGAACAGTATGGCTAGTTGGTCAGATTAGAAGACCATTTATCTGAAAAAAATAAAATGTGATATATTATTTTTCGAAAGCCCAGACAAACCGCAATATTTATTCAGTAGACAAAAGTATTCATAACTTTTAAGAAATCAGCCCTAAATTGTCTATTAATTGAAAATCCACGGTGTCGGATTTGAGAATTCGAAGTTGAGAATTCGTCAAACTATATGTTAGCAAGTGAACTTGTCAAACTTTATCATTACAGTGGGTTTAATATTTATTTATATAAACTTTATAAATAGATGGACTTAATGCCACAAGGTTCTTCTCTATAAGTATTTTTTTCAGTTCTTATCTTCAAATACTCAATTCAGAAACCAAGGACAAGTGTGGTTCGGATTTTGCTCTTTTCTGAAAGTTTCTTAAAGAGTACCTAAAAGACAACTCTGTTCTTAGGCTTTACGAAATACATAAATCTACTATTTCTCGTTTTAGCCAAACTTCTGTACCTTTTACAATAACTGCGTTTCAGGGCAAAGCGTCCAAATTGGCTGTTACGTGAACGATTATCTCTGATCATGATGTTAAGGTTTAGTTACGTCTTTCAGTACATACGCCCCAGGGTAAAGTAAATAAGAGCCAACTTTTGATAGAACGGAAATTAATCAATTACATACTTCAGTATATTTTCCTCCAAGGAAAAGGCCTGTGGCTATATTATAACAACTGCACGGGTCTATCTTCAAGGTTGAGCAACGCTTGCCGAGGTCAGTCGAAGGATGGGTGACCATCTTTAAATAGCGAGATTCCTCCGTACCTTGGCAACCCGTTAAACTATTAGTCCTGGCTGTCAATTTATAGATCTTTGACAGACGTTACGGGTAGTCAGAAGTTAGGAAGCACTGATCAGAAATGTTATTAAATCAAAACCTCGTAAAGATATAGTAGACAGATAAAGAAGTTTTTTTTTTTACTGTCGATAGGCTAGCGCTTGACCACTATCTAACCTGACGGCAAGCGATGATGTGATCGAATGTGAAGCACGCTTGTCTAGAAAAACCCAATTCACTCTTGACTTAAAGACCCCTAGATTGTATAGCTATCGGGAAACACAGTCTGCGGCAGGGAATTCCACTTCTTAACTGTACACAGAATAAAAGTGTCCCCAAAACGTATTGTACGTATGGCTGGGATGTCCACCATGTACCGATGATGCATCGCCGTGCGTCTGCTTGACCGATGATGAAACGGGCTGGGCGGAATTAAATCATGCAATTCCATCGCACACTCCCCGAAATGTAACCGATAAAAACCGACAAGCTGGCAAATCGGCGACGTTGTTCAAGGACATGGAGCTTTGATTTGACCAGTGCCTCATTGCCGATGAGTCTCTTGGCCCGCTTTTCGATCGATTCTAGTGCATCTAGCTGGTATTAGGCAGATCCGTCCTAGTTTCAGTTGAATATAGTATTGAACTGTCCTCTGTTGAGCTGGATAAGCATGTCATAGCTTTTACAGACCTCCTAATTATAAGAACTACTCTATATTTGAGTCAGTGATTTATTTATTTATTTATTTATTCAGGACCTCCAACGAAAGATGTACACAAAAAATACAAAATATCATCAATATGAAGTAATGACAAGTGCACTCCCTCAATTATAGGAGGCCACAGCATGCATTTTGGATTATCGACTAAATATAAAAAAAAAATATAAACTCTTATTGTAATGTAAATGTGTGTATGACATACTTATGAAAATAAAATAAAAGCTCTCCTTGCATATAATTAACCTGGGCTTTACCAACATTAAGGCAAACCAGACAGCAAAAAATCTTCAAAAGTAGCAAAATTTATATATACTTTTTACAAATACTTTATAGGTTAAATAATATTAAAATAAAAACATAATGACACAATGGTAAACTGAACTGAAGAAAATTTACTTACAGAGGGCAAAGCACTGATGAAAGATGTATTGGCAAAACTTGCAATGGGTAATAAACTAGTACGTTCGTCGTTTCATGTAAAATACTGGTTCACAACTGCATCCGATAAGAATGGAAGCCGAGCCCAATATTATTTGAGATAAGTAAAATTAATGTTCTATTCTGGGAGACAAAATTAAACAAAATTCAAACATTAATTACTGTACATAAAAGAAACTACGGTTTTATGTGAGCTTACATACAAATTAAATTAATTCAAAAGGAACTTTTCTAAAACAAAATAATCAAAGTAAAGTAATTAAAGCTTCCTTACACTGCTTTTAAAAGTCTCTCTAATTGAATTCCAAAGTCGTATCATAACATATGTAAATATAATTAACATGCATACTACAACCATATGCAAATCTTAATATTAAACGAATAAAACGCCGGCGTAGTTTGTGGAACATAATCACAATTAGAACTTGAATATATTTAACAAGAATAGCACTGATAACGAATTTGCACAGACGTGGATAGTGGGGCATTTCCTGTGGCACAAAGTGTAACATGTCGCGGTTTTTAAAACTGTAAATTGTAATTTAGAGTGCACATTTTTTTCAACAAATATCTAGAAAGAAATATTCACTGAAAATTCAGGCTTCTAGCTTTAATTTTATTTATAACGAAGTATCAGGGGGTCGAAATTGTCCGGAATGGCTTCGAGAAGAGGATGGAACGACTGTACCATTATTTCTTCGAATTGTTGAAGGCACTACCGAGCCCCCAGATGAAAACATGTTATAAGCTGGGAACAAATTATCGGACGTGGCTGACGGACGTGACTTACAGCCGCGACTGATACGTGTGCACAGACAAAAACATCCAGCGGATCAGATCTCTATCGGACGTCCGAACGACGATGGTCACGTCCGCGACTTACGTACGATAGTTTGCACAATGTAATGTACATTCATTACACGGATACTCTATAAGTTGCGGCTATCAGTCGCGTCCGTCAGCCGCGTCCGATAATTTGTTCCCAGCTTTATTTGTCACAAAAACCGATTGGTAGTCTTCATCATAGCATTTTGTACATAAAAAGATTTCGATAATTTAATTAAAATGATGAATTTGAAAATACTAAACTTAGCCTCGGGTAGGTTTTCTCTAATCATATCCAGTAATATTTTTATTACAAAAAGCTTTGTACTTAAAAAAAACGGATATCTGAAGTTTAATACAGTCATGGCCAATTTTGTACCAAAATTATGTATTTCCTTAACTGAAATAGATTTCCTGAAACTCATTTTTTCGCTTATTAAACTTGGATGAAACTTATGACAAGAATAAAGTCAGCTCACACATTTTTGAATTTGTCTCATAAATTAATTCTGTGTTTATTAAAAAGTGAGTATACTTTTTTTACGTTTTTTTCATAGATTTCATTCCAGCTGTTAAAAACGCTCTTTTAAAGTCTCTTTTATTTTTCGTGTGATTTTTTTTGATTTGCGGATTTAATATTAATAAAGTAAACAATGGTTTCAATTTCACGCTGTTATTTTTATGATTGAATCTCTCATATCGAGGCGTATATTTTATTTACCTAACAATTTATTGAATAATTAAAAGGTTAAATAAAAAGTGCTGCTAAATTCTTTCCAGATAGTCTTTTCGATGCTTGTAAAGAAGTTTCATAGACCTAGAGAAAATATTATCCATAATTCTCCTGCCCTCATTCTATTTTGGTTTCAACGAAAAGTGTCTCCTCATTCCATACAATTTTATTTGCCTTCATCTCAATAGTCTTCCTCTTTCGATTAGCTCCTGTTAGATTGCATGTAGCAGAGATGGATGTGCGTAGTCACGAGAATGGATAAAGTGACAGAAAGGTTGGAAGGAAACCGTTTGTCCTGGTTATGGTCATGTGATGAGGAGAGATGAAATGCATGTCACTAAAAGAATAATATATTTTTAATAGAAAAATGGATGGATGGAGAGAGAGGAAAGGCCAAAGAAAGAAAAGGGAGCCAGTGATAGCGTGATGTTGACAGGATTATATAGAAGTAGAAAACTTGTTGCACCGATCCCAAGTAACATTGGACCAGGAAGACAATGATGAGTTGCAATGACAGTTCGAGAATATTGACTGAATTTACTTGAGTTCATAAAGGGAACGATTTTAATTTGAATGTTTTTAAATTGCAACCAAGTTGTAAGTATCCTATTGCAGGGAAATGGCCTCTTCTCATAAGCAAAGGCATTAATTACCACGCTTGCTCGAGACGGGTTGGCGATTGCAGATTTTTATTGACTGCAAGTCCAGATTTCTTCAAGTGATCACCAAGATAAATTAGATTAAAAATTAAGACACTAATAAAACCTCAAAGAACAGTATCCTGTTTATAATATCCACCGAAAGATTGTTTTAAAAAAAAATACAGCATTAACACAGATTACTGTTTGTGCCTAAACTACAGGCATTCAGTTCCATCCGGTTGAGCCTGAAAGCCAACTAATAAATAGATATCCCCCCACTCCTTGACACCTCATCAAAAAGTCACCGTAGTCTATTTAATACCAGGCTATCATAACTCTTAAAAGCTCACCATCAATCACTCTCCATCCCGGTACTCCCATTTCTCCACACGACATCCCGTAATTTAGTCACCGTTGAATATATTATACCAGGCTATCATAACTCTTAGAAACCCACCTGCTATCACTCTCCACCCTACGACCAGCATTTCTTCATACCACATCCCGTCATCTAGTGGTCGTCAACTATTTAATACCAGGTTATCATAACTCTAGGAAGCCGACCAGCGATCATTCTCCGTGCCGATACCTCCACTCCTTCACACCACATTACGTCATCTAGTCACCGTTGACTACTGTGATGGTCAAGTATAGTACCAGGACATCATAACTCTTAGAAGCCCACCAGCGATCACTTTCCGCCCGCTTCCCTTCTTCACATCACATCCCGTCAACTAGTCGCCGTCGACTATTTAGCGAGTCGAGGGGAGCTCATTACTCAATTAGGCGCCAGGTAATCAGCGCCTTCCAAACAGAATGTATTCAGAATGAATAATTTTCTGCGCAACGTTTGAGTGGGAAACCAACCTGATCATTTGCATTTCCTTCTGCAGACTGCGATAGTTATATTTGGTAGAATCGTGTCTTACTTTTTCACTTGTATTTATTTGTAAACTACTTTTTTCTTGCAGTCTATCTCAAAGGGACCGTGTATTTGCCGGGATATAAAGTCTATTATAGCAGTCATAGCATAACTTTCTATCAGTATAAGGCACTTGTCCCACTGCCGGCGAAGAAGAGATAAGCTATCGACTATTTTCTCGCTGAAGGAACGAACAACAAATACAGATCCCGTGTCAATCGTCGCGAGTATTCTCTCGACACAATTTTGTCGCAGTGACAAGAGATATCAAAGATAATATTCGCTCAGTGATACTCGTTCTTCGATGCTCTCTTGGTGGTTGGAACGCACACCAAGAGACAAACAAACAAACGCGTGCAGGACTGATCACCCGAGGGAGTGTTGCGAGTAATCACCTGTCGCACAAAATACCGCTCATAGCCGAGCGGTAAAACTATCGGAACTACAAACTCGCTTCTCGCTGCTCGCCAACTCATATCTAAGTTCTAGCTCTACTCGGTGCTCGCTGATCGTCGGCTGTGGAACTAGTGCCTAGTGATTTTCTTAATCAGATCATTACCTCCAGACATATCGTATTCAAATAAAAGATTTTATCTTATTATAAAGATAGTTAAAGAGAAGTAATAATTTGTTTGAGTGTTTTTCTTCTTTCTAGATCAACGTATTTTCTGCAAAACCAACGCGGTAGGTAATCTCTGTCCCGAAAAAATGTTTGTCAGTAGGAAAGAACAGGAGATCGAACCCGCAGGCAAAAGCTAGTGTTTGTATAAAGAACCAAGCAGTACGCTTATTTTAATGAGGGTAGCAGTTAATTAAAATGTTTGTTTTTAACTCAAGTGAAAATACTGCATGTAGCAGTATTTTCATGCTACTGAGAGGGCCATTTAATATTATACTAGCACTCTGAAATATTATGGTATATCTGTAGTTTTGACTAAATTAAAAGCTTCATAATATAAATGAAACGCATGTTACTAAAAGAGGTATGAATATAAATGTGGATGGATGGTGAGCAAAAGGAAGGCCAAATAAAAGATGGATGGACTGTGTGAGGAGTGATATGAAGGAAAAGGGAGTCAGTAATAGCGTAACGGGGGACAGAACGGTATGGAATAAGAAAACGTGTTGCGCCGACCCCAAGTAACATGGGATAAGGGCAGGAAGTTGAATATGAATTCCAAGTTAGGTCCTCCAACTCAACTCCATCACGAAGAAGCATCAAATTCTCAGTTACAGCTTGTCATTTATAGTACATTACTGCAGCGGCCAGCAAAAGAGGCATTGATGGACGAACGTGTAAATGTGGGCCGAGGCGAAGCCGAGGCACACATACGTAAGTCCATCAATGCCTAGTTGTGGCCAAGGCTTGTATAGTACTTTTCTCAAATATGCGCGGAAATTTAAACTAAGTATTACCTAGAACTCATTTTGTCAAAATCAATGACGAACAACAATAATTGTTCCCGCATTAGTGTTCATTTGTTTTTTTTTTCAATAAACAGCGTTCTATTTGCAAGCCAGTTCGAAATTTAAATGAAACCTTTGATAAGTTACCTCCTTGGTGGTCATGCTTCGGCGAAAAAGATCGTTCCATTTTTAAATTACACGACAGATATGAGTTTACTATGGAATTTATTTGGCCGCTACACACGACAGATATGGATTTTCATACAACTTTTGCCGGCCGCTGCGCGCATGTATTTGGCCAGTACAGCAATTGCGATTTATCTCGAAGAAGGTTGTCAAAATAATGCTCAAATTTCCAAGCATGTTTGAGAAAATGACATTAATCGATGTTATTTTTCCGTTGCCATGGTGACTGAGTATAGTGGAGTTGAGGAAGTTTCCATCAAAGCGACTTATAATAAAGGTATAGGTTTAATAATCTGATAAAGTTAGTCTAAAGGTTTTGAAAAAAAATCTTTTGTTATTAATGTTTAATACACTCCTACTCCTGTTTGGTTTCATTATTATAATGTAAACCAAATAAAGCGTAAACATAATAAATAAACATCACATCAAATTAAGTTTTGCCATTTGATGGAATTATTTATTGAAGTTAATTTGAAAATAATAATGCAATTTACTGGGAAACATTATATGAGTACTAGGATTATAGGAGTTGTGACTAGCTGCAGTTAATAGCTTCAACTCGTTTTGTTTGTATGTGCTGTTTTAATGTAGTTATATATAACACAGATTATACTTTGTCTCAACTGAATACCAGCACCTTTTAAATAATAATATTGGTCCTTAATGGACCATAGTCATAATTAGTGCCAAAGAATATGATTGACGTGCCGCACGAATATGATTGGTCAATATTTGGCAATACTGCATTGTGATAAACTTTCAACCCTCAAATCTTTAAAACAAACTTATATTATTTTATTAGCTGCTCACCGCAGATTCAATATCTTTGTAAACCTACATTTGCAGGGCTTTAATTTAAAAAAAATATCCCCATATTTTAATCCTATGTACCAAATTATATCCAAATCCATTAAATCATTCAAGTGTGATTGATTAACAAGGATACACCCATTCTTTCAGGTTAAACTACATATTACTGGAACTATCCACGACCACAGAAAACCTGCATAACATTTTTCACAAACCAAATTAATTCTTTTCACGAAGAGAGAAATCCGCGCACATGATATAATTATCCATAAAGCAACCTCTGAAAGTCAAACTATATTTCATCTTTACTTCCCTTTGTTCATTGTTTATCCTCAAACAATAGCTATCATTTTCATTCATGAAAATTGGTTGATATTTAATCCAAGAATAAACGAGAGAATATAGTTAATTCAAAACCTCGCTGTTTTGCTAAGTTTCTCATTATATTTCATAAAGGAGTACATCGCTCACCGATCGCTTCGAGAAATTATCGTTGAATAATTAAATCTGAAAGGGCGGCCATCTTTGTTTCACGTTTTTACTAATCAACTTGGAAACGGAACAAATATTTGGCATCGTTTAACCGTCTTGTTATGACGTGGAGTTCGTTGATTGGTGTTTAATTTGAGGTAGTTTATTTAGCGAAATATCACGCAATTTGCTTCGGGGAATTAGATTGGGGCTCTAGACGTTATTTTTGAAAGTTGGCGTACTTTGAACGGGAATGAGATTGGTCAAATGACCTCTTTTACTTTTTTTTTTTTTTATAATCTATAGGCTCGCGTTTGACCACCATCTCGCCTGAAAACTACTACACTACTACTACTACTACTTTGAAAACTAGGAACATTACACATTTAAATTACACACGTGCTCATTTTTGAGGACATCATCGGATTAACGAGACATGACTTTGTGATGCAAAAAAGGATATCGGCGTAATCATCAAATACAGCATGACTGACAGAATTGTCGAAATATTTACCGAATAAAATGCCAAATAATATATCAAGCATGACCAAAAAAAGGCAAAAAGAGAAACAGCTACGATATTTACCAACGAAAATCATGCGGAAGTCAGAATTTCTAATGAAAGATGAAAAACGTGAAACATAGTAAAAAACCAAACCTACAAAATTTTCTATTATTTGCTGATTGAATTACTATGTTAAGATTAGTAATCCTCAAGACTCAAACTGGGATTAAATACGCCTTACACTTTGCACATAATAAAATAATATTTTACAGAAACTACCAAAACAAAATGATCTGTTCCAGACATAATCAATGCAACTACAGTTTTTCAAACTCAACTATCCCTACTAAGATCATTGAACACGAAAAGTATATTTACAGATAATATAATCTACCAGCCGCTATGATGGTACTTTCTCTGCTATAAGGTTGTTATATTTGCGCCGTTTGAGTTTTCTGCACTAGCAGCAGCCGCCCCAACACAGCCCGCCGCGCGCCGTGCTAAAAAGATGGGTTGGCTCAAGGGTATCGACACATGTCCCATCCCACACCAAAGGCCTACCCAACTTCCAAGGCATTATAGTCATCAACTAGTCTTGCAATTTTTTTGATGCGCAATGAGGCTTTGTCCCTCTCTCCTTACTAAGTAGGTATTACTGCAAAATATCCGCTATATACTTGAACTGTTCCACTATTTTGTGCGTTAAAATAGACATGCTCATAACATGAGATAGCTTACAGGTTATACCCATATATCCTACATTCGTAAGTCTTTAAATATTTGACCATTTTGCAAACGCTTTGAGTCCAAAGCATGTGCTCTGTTGACTAGTTTATTGATATCGTAATGCGGGTACTGAGAAGTGGGAGCGTATTGTGTTGCATTAAACTTTAAATTAAGTTTTGGTTACTAATATGACACAGTTTTGTTAGTAATAAGGAAGAATAAGAAAGAAAGAAAATGTATTTATTGTACAAACTGAGATGACTGTAAATTATGAAACCCACCTGCCAAGTGTAGCGATTATGGAAAACCCCCCAAACCAAAATGAATAGCATACAGAAAAAACGGCCCCGAGTGCCCAGACGGGCTGCCGTCTACCCTCGGCTACGGTAGCGGTCGAGGCGATGGCGTGGCAAGGGGTGCGAAGAATCCCCCTGTCCCCCAATAAACACCGAGGAGTGCAGCTGCGAACATATAACACGCGAACACTCCGGACCGACGAGAAGATAGCCGAACTCGAGGAAGAATTGAGCAGTTTACGATGGAGTAATATAGGGTTATCTGAAGTCCAAAGAGAGGGGGAGGACTCAATAATCCTCGAATCCGGTAACCTGTTCTATTCTGTATTCTGTGCCGAGAGGGTGACCGGCAGTTCCAGGGCGGTGTCGGGTTTATCGTCCACAAGTCCCTTGTGAACAACGTGGTGAAGATCCAGAGTGTGTCGACCAGGGTGGGGTACCTTCTTAATAAGAATATCCGCAAGATATTTGCTGAAGGTCATAAAGGTCTACGCCCCGACCTCGGCACACCCCGACTACGAGGTAGAGACCATGTATGAGTATATCTCTAGACCTATGCATGGTTTCAAATCTCACTTCACCGTTGTCATGGGGGACTTTAACGTGATACTGGGCAAACGAGACGAGGATGAGCTGCTAGTGGGGCAATTTGGAGTTGGACGTCGGAACCACCGAGGTCACCTACTGGCCAGTTTTATGGAGAAGGAGGGTCACTACATGATGAAATCCTTCTTCAAAAAGCGTGAGCACAGAAATTGGACCTGAAAAATCCCTGATGGTGCAACTAAAAACGAGATCGACTTCATCATGTCAACCAAGTGTTCAATGATGACTCCGTGATCAAATCGGTGAAAAACTGGAGCTATCACCGCATGGTAAGGGGCACATTGAACAACTGATGAAGTACACGCTCCGTCCAGCACAGATCCAGGTCCCAAACACCGAGATCTTTTAGCTCGAACTCCAAAATAGTTTCGAGTGACTAGGGAACTTCGTGGACGAATACAGCGATGGGTTCGTGGAAGCTGTCCATACGGTCGGGTCTAAGTTCTTTAAGACCCGCTGTACAGATAGGAACAAAAAGCTCTCTGATCCTACTCTCAAGCTCATGAAGGAGAGGCGTGAGATAATCCTGCAGTCTTCAGTCAATGCGTTGAAATATCGGCAGCTAACTAGACGGATCTCAAAGTCTTTGAAAAGCGACCGCCGCCGCTTTAATACCGAAAGTATTAAAGACGTGATTGAGCGGAATAAGGGCTCCAAGGTCTTTGCAAGAGATCTGTCTATTGGACAGAGCCAGCTCTCAAAACTGAAGACCGATGGTGGCCGGATCGTATCCGCCAAACCGGATTTTCTGAGGGAGATCGAGAGATTCTATGGGCCTGTATGAGATAAGGATAGCTCTGAAACAGCTTAGGAACAAAAAGTAACCGGGTGATGACGGAACTATAGCCGAACTCCTGAAGGTGGGTGGAAAACCAATACTTAACGCCCTTCAGAAGCGGTTTGATTCCGTCATACACGACAACCTGCCTCTTTGTTTAGCGTTTGTGGACTACGAGAAAGCCTTCGATTCGATCGAGACTTGGGCTGTACTGCAGTCTCTCCAACGGTGCCAAATTGACTACCGGTACATCCAGGTGTTGAAGTGTGTATACAAAAACGCCACCATGTCAGTTCGACTTCAGGATCAGACCTCGGAAACTATTCTTCAGGAGTGAGGTGTGAGACAGGGAGACGTCATATCTCCGAAACTTTTTACCGCTGCGTCAACGGGGATTACATCACTCACCTTTGGTTTGCCGTTGATATAGTGGTCATGGCTGAGACCATGGAGGACCTCAGTACAATGTTCGATGACCTCACCTCCGAAAGAGTGGATCTTAGGATGAACATGGACTAAACCAAGGTGATGTTGAATGCCCTTGTTACACCCTCTCCTATCAGGGTCGCAGACTCTACACTCGAATTTGTGGGTGACTATGTCTACCTGGGACAAACGATCCAGTTGGGTAGGGCCAACTTCGAGAAAGAGGTCAACCATCGCATCCGCCTCGGCTGGGCAGTGTTCGGGAAGTTGCGACTGACCTGACGGCCGGCAGCATCGCTGTTCTGCGAAAGCCGCAGAGAGCGATGGCCGTCAGAGTTATCAGGGGGTATCGCACGATCTCCTACGAGGCGGCTTGTGTACTGGCCGGATCCTCACCCTGGGACCTGGAGGCAAAGGTACTCGCGTCACTGTACCGGTGGCGCGAGGAAGCGCGGGCGCGGGGCGAAGGGCCGATGCAGCGACATATGGAGCTGCATCGGTCTCAGCTTCGCGAGGTCTTGGTTGCAAAATGGTGGGACAGGCTTTCACGCCCTACCGGGCGGAGCGACCAGTGCTCGAGCGCTAGCTCGGGAGGAGGCACGGCTCCCTGTCGTTTCGGGTGACGCAGGTGCTCTCGGGGCATGGTTGCTTCGGGAAGTACCTGTGTCGCATAAACAGGGAGCCGGACGCCCGGTGTCACCACTGCGTCGACTGCCGGGAGGACACGGCGCGGCATACGCTGGCAGAGTGTGCCGATTGGGAGGAGCCACTCCGTGCCCTCATCTCTGAAGTAGGCAGTGACCTGTCGCTGCCGGCCGTAGTCGAGTCTATGGTCGGCAGTGAGGAGTCCTGGGACGCGGTGTTATCCTTCTGCGAGACGACGGTTTCAGGCTGCGGAGAGGGAGAGGGAGATTTCATCCGCTAACCCAATCTGCAGCAGACGCGCCGGGCGTCGGCAGAGGGTAGACAACGCCCTCTTCCAGCCCCCCTAAATGGGTCCTAAATGGGTAATGGGTCTAGATGGGTCCGCTTGGGGGAGGCGTATGTCCAGCAGTGGACGTCTTGCGGCTGATATGATGATGATGATGTTAAAATCCGTTCAGATGTGAAAATGTATGTGAACTTCCTCCTTTTTTTTTCGTCGGTTAAAACGACAAACACAATTTCATAGTTGTAATATTATTTAGGAAATGGATTTAGTTGTAAATAAATAGATTTATAAAATATAGTTGTTGAATTGAATAGCTCTTATAATGTTGGTTCAAATAATAAAAATAACTTCTTTATTTGTATAGAATGCAGGTATTACAATAATAGTGTTAGTTTCAGGGGATCCCTTTTTTTCGCATACATTTCTTTTTCCTAATATACTTTGCCATACTGTTTATGTTGGCATAATTATCTTGAAGGCTTATTTGTTTTGGCATAATTTTAATTCGCATAATGTTACTTGCCCTAATAACTACTAGCATAATAGTATTAAAGCATAAAACATAATAGCAATAACGGAAACAAATTTGAGTTATTTTTACGTATTTTATTTTGAATTTTCATGCAAATTATATATTATATATAATATTCATTTCATTTTTCATTTTTATGTAATGTTTCCCCACACTAGGAATTTCTTATAACTGTCGGATATTATGTAACTGTCATGTATTACAAATTATTAATTAATTAATTAATAGACATGCATCTGACAATAATCACTTTCTGACAAGGTAGGCGTGTTTTTTTTAATTTTTAAATTATTTTATTGATTTATTTTAGGTTTATATTTTAAGCAATTGCTTATAAATATGCAAGTTTCGAAGTATATTATTTTTTTTACCTGTAAAAAAAAACTTGGCTCCTTTTTTTCGGAAAAGGAGCGAGCGCAGCACAGCGCGACCGACGACATTTTTGACAGAAAACGAGAGACAATTAAAAATGCGAGCGAAGCGAGCGTGAGCGCGACGAACGCAGCCAGAAAAAAAACATATAATCATAGAATAAGAATTATTTATTTATATTGTATAAAAATGTGTATTAGTGTCTAAAATTTTTCGAGTTAATTGTTATGCTTCAAAAAAAATATGTTTTAATATCATTATGCGTAAACAAATTTATTCTTTAGAATATTATGCTTTAACTTTATTATGATTAGAGTAACTCTGAAAAAAAATATGCGTAAGCTGTTATGCGAAAATAATGTTATGCGTAAAAATTGTTAGGATGAACAAAAGTATGCCATGTTATATTATGTCTAAAGTTTTTATGTAAATGGATAGGGAACCTAGTTTCAGATATATTCCCAGTACATTCTGCCTGTTGGCATACGAAAATATAGTGGTTAACTTACAGATAATTTGGAAACTTAAATTAAATTAATTAGTACTAAAATTCAAAATGAGATTATGAATCAGCTAACTCTAAAATGATTTACATAATAATAATCTACCCCGACACATCCCATACCATTGTGTGTTATTTGCCGATGACATCACAATCCTAATAGACTGCCTCAACAAAGCTGCTCTTGCTGACGTAACACGTCCAGAACATTAACAAAGAACCACCACCTTTCCAAAAAGCGTAGTGATTTTTATCCTCCAAGTTCAAATGCAAAGTTCAATCGGCGATCGTTTCCCCGATCGTCGTCGTTTGAGCGGCTCTTATTTACATAACAACGACAGTGTTGACAACTGCGCGACTTGACGGATGAGATGCTGAGATTGTTGCCAGACTGCTGGTGTGACCATATGGGGATAATGTGGACAGATTACGGATATTATGGCTTATGGATGGTGTTTTTTAGGAATCCGTACCTCAAAAGGAAAAAACGGAGCCCTTATAGAATCACTTTGTTGTCTGTGTGTCTGTCTGTCAGTCTGTTTGTCAAGACACTTTATCTCTCGAGGACGCATATTTTACACTCGCAAGGGAATCAAAATCTGTTCTTCCTGTTGACTAAATAAAAAATAAATTTTTTTTCGCTCAATTCCCTATTTATCTTATCGTTAGAGCAATGTCCGGTACCTCATATTTTATGAACTTCAGTAATGTTATTTAATTATTTTGGTGAATTTAGCTGTTTGTAGTGATTTGTAGCGATGAAGAACTACTTTGTGCCCTATTTAAGGGACATGGCATTTTCCAGTTATGAACCAAAATAGAGTTAGCGTGATCCTATTTCATAAGAACGGCCCTGGTCTTCAATGACTGCAGATCAGTTTCGGTTTAGTGGTTTCATTAAATAATACTATTATTTTAGATACTATGCTTGTCATCGTTTCATCATGTCAGCGGGAACTGATCCACAGTCACTGTTGAACATACTCGTAAGCGTCGTTGAAGTATCGCCACATCAACCAGTCCTACCCCCCTAGCCAAGTTTCAAACGTTTCTTATCGAATCACTTTCTACAATCGTGAACGCCTTCTATTTGTATGGTCTGACCACGTGACTTAACATTTAGATGTGTCATTCCCATAAATTGATTCGTTATCTACTAGCGTTATCGATTGTAGATTGTCAACTTGGCTACAGGTGCTGTGTTTCTCGTGTATTGCGGCTTCTTGCGAATTTCAACAGGCCCATTGGTCTACCTTGTGGAAAGCTTACTAAAGCCTTATATGCTAAAGAGCTTTGGTCTCTCGGCTGCTAGTTTCTACAGTATACCGCGCGATCAGCTGATATTTACCAAAAAATATACTTTTAGTTACTTCGACATACGTACATGCAAGCAGCAAAATTATGTGTTCTAAATAATTTGCAAAACTGTTTTAAATTACCATAATATGTAGTATAAGTGTCTATGCATGGCATGCCTGCGATTGGTTGGAGGCGCGCGGGCGGCGCGGGTGGTGCTAGCACGTCTCCCGCTCCAAGCTCCGCGTCACTCAAAATCTTACCACGACGGAGACACTACATTTTATTTAAATATTGTATTCATGTAATTACACCAGATTGTTATAGTCCACGCATTTTATTTATTCGCTCCTTTAATTGAACAGTCGACGTAGCATCGTCAACATATGGTCCTTCGCAAGTAGAACATTACAGCAAGAAGATTTGGCGTTTGCAAGAATACAAGACCGAGACGTTGGTGGACATTGAACCCGCGTCGCTACGATCGAATAAAGCAGAGTCATCGTAGCCTACGGTTGGAGATTTGAAGTCGCAAAGAAGATTGTGGATAAGGACTCGGATAACCGTGAGATCGTTCCAATTATTCCTTTTATCTGTCTATTTCCTAATCCATATTTTCAGTTTATGTTTTTATAACGCTATTTTTCTATTAGTTACCCATTCATTGCCCTATTGAGTTGGTTAATAGCGAATTTCACTCACTAAGTCGTTTTTAATTACGTCTTTCATCTGCGTATGCAAAATATTTGCTCGCTTATAAGTATAACTGCTTTTCTATAACGGTTGTGCGAGTTAGTGCAACGCATAGCGTGACCTTGACGTGTTTACAAGGCAACAGCTGTTCATTTTTGCGTTGCTAAGTGCGCTGTATTCTATATAGTTATCTTCGAGCTTATTTCATTGCATTTTTTTTACCCTTTTTTTTAACCGTTATTTTAAATTCGAATTTTCTTAATTTGCCGAGTCATATTTGTTTTACGAAAAAATGGCCGACAAACTTGTGAAAAAACGCAGTTCTATGAAGGCCAAGCTTACGAAATTTTCGGCTTATTTAAATGTGCTTAAAAGCTGTGAACATCTTTCCAAGCTGCAAATAATCGAGCTGGAAACCCGCTTAGAAAAATTTCAAGCTATGTACACCGAATTGCAGACAGAAATCGAGGTGTCGTCGGACAAGCAGGACGAGGCCTACGTGGCGAGAGGCCAGTTTGAGCAGCAGTATTTCGTGCTGGCAGCGTTGGGGCGTAGTTTGCTATCCGGACCGGATGGCAAGCAACACCGTAGTAACTGCGAAGGTACCGTGGCAGGGTCTGAGGAAATGGCAGGTGGGACTAAACATAATTTTGTTAGATTACCTAAAATAGATTTACCACGCTTTGATGGCAGTTATCAGTGTTGGCTAGAGTTTAGGGACACTTTTATTTCTTTAATTCACGATAGCCCTTGTATCGACAGCATAAATAAGTTCCATTATTTACGCGCTTCTTTAAAAGGCCAGGCAGCCGAAGTTATTAAAAATATTGATTTTAAGGCGGCTCATTATCAATTAGCATGGGACTTATTGTGTGAAAGATACAATAACAGCCGTCTACTCATAGACAAACACATGCAGGCTTTATTTGATGTCGAACCAGTCGCTACTGAATCTAGTGTTGCTTTGCGTCGTCTTATAGATGAAACTAACAAAAATATAAGAGCACTCAAGTCAATGGATGAGCCTACTCAGCATTGGAATACCATCATCATATACATGATGTCAACTAAATTAGATTCAAATACTAGTAGATATTGGGAAGAGTATCGAAATACATTATCTGGTGCTCCAACACTAGCTCAATTTACTACATTTATTAACAATAAAGCTGATTTATTGCAAACATTGGAAGATAATAATAAACACAGTAATAAAACAAACAACAATAATAATAAATCTAAAAGTTTTGCAATAGTTTCACAGAATTTAACAAATAAATATAATAATAACAGTAATTCAAGTTTAGATAAAATGAAGTTTAAATGTCCTATGTGTTCTGGCGATCATTTTCTATATATTTGTGAGTCTTTTAAAAGGTTAACAATAGAAGAACGTAATCAAAAGGCCAAGGACCTCAAGGTTTGCCTAAACTGCCTAAGACTAGGTCATAATGAAAAAAGGTGCAGAATGGCCCACTGCAGGTACTGTGCAGCTAAGCATAACACGCTATTGCACATGGAATGCACAGAAACCCCTCCCTTACAGAACCCAAGTATTGCTCTTTCTGCTAACAATTCAATCATTATGCAACCAGATACACGCTCGTATGTTCTGCTTTCCACAGCGATGGTGAAGGCGGTGAGCGCCAACGGTGAAAGGTGCGACGCAAGAATTTTACTGGATTGCGGAAGTACTGCCAATTTTATTACCGAGAACTTATGCGAAAAGCTGTGTTTGTCCCGAAACGGCACGGGCTCCACGATAACAGGTATCGGCAACCAAACTAGTACCAGTGCACAATCTTGCAGTCTAACAATCGAGTCTAATTGCGGTGACTATTCGGTTAACATTGACTGTCTAATTTTACCAAAAATTACACATTTTTACCGTCAACTCCAATTAGTTTAAAGCGGATAACCATACCGGTGGGTCTACAGCTGGCGGATCCAACATTTAATACTCCATCAGCTATAGATATATTGGTCGGTGTAGATGTTTTTTGAAGCATCATATCAGCCAACCACATAAAGCTTGGCAAGAACCAACCGAGGTTATGTGAGAGTAAACTGGGATGGTTAGTTTCAGGCTCAGTAAGCTGTCACTCACGAAAGTCCCATTCACATTTCTGTAATCTAGCTAAAACTAAGCCCAGTACTGATTTGTCAAAATTTTGGGAACTGGACACAGTATCTGAAAAGCACTCCCTTTCTTTGGAAGAAAGTGCTTGCGAAGACTGTTTTTATAAAAATACAAAACATAAGGCCGACGGTCGTTTTGTGGTCACAATACCTTTTAAGTCTGATCCTTCTGCACTAGGAGATTCATACGGTATCGCAAAACGCCGTTTTTTATCGTTAGAGAAACGATTTGAACGTGAGCCTAAGTTCAAGTCAATGTATTTAGACTTCATGTCAGAGTACGAAAGTTTAGGTCATATGACAGAAAATGATTTTAGTTTGAAGCCAGCAGGTGAGGTCAAATATTTTTTGCCTCACCATGGGGTCATGCGCGAGTCTAGTGCTACTACTAAATTACGCACCGTGAGAGAATATAGAGAGTAAATCATCCTGAACAGTTGGACCCACAAACTGCAAGACATTGAGAGATATACCTGTAGGTGTTTTTGCAGATGCATCAAGCATCTGCAAAAACACCTACAGGTATATCTCTCAATGTCTTGCAGTTTGTGGGTCCAACTGTTCAGGATGATTTACTCTCTATTTTGTTGCGGTTTCGACAGCATAAATTTGTGATCTCGGCAGATATCGAAAAAATGTATCGGGCTATTGAAGTGAATCCTATCCAAAGGTCACTACAACAGATCATTTTTCGTAAAATCCTACAGAACCACTAAAAACTTACACATTAAACACGGTGACGTACGGTACAGCGTCAGCTCCATATTTGGAAACTAAGTGTTTAGTGAGCTTGGCTGATAAAGCATCGAATCCTTTAGTCAAGCATTCTATTCAGCATGATTTTTATGTAGACGATTATCTTAGCGGTCAGACACAATTTCAGGTGCACTAGATTTGTGTAAGAACACGCGGGCTATTCTGGCGTCCGCTAAATTTAAAAATAATAAAAATTTTGGGCTATTCGACTGCCACTTTCTTAGTGGCAGTCGAATAGCCCAAATTTTTTAAAAGAATTAGGTAGTACATATAACTCAACTAGTTTAATACTAGACCTTTCAGACAACAATACTCCTTCTAAAACGTTAGGAGTACATTGGTTATGCGATTCTGTTAAATTAGGGTTCTCAATTAATATCGAATCCAATAGCAAAATAACAAAACGATACATTTTATCAGTAATTAGTCAGATATTCGACCCACTAGGATTAGTAAGTCCCTGCATTGTCGAAGCAAAAATATTAATGCAGAGACTCTGGATGGACAAATGTGAGTGGGATGACGCAGTGTCGCAGGAGGTTGCAGATTCATGGCTACTATTCGCGAGTACCTTGCCTTGTTTAAATCACATAAAAATTCCGCGATGGATTTCATGTAATAATTCCATAACCCATGAAATTCACGTATTCACAGACGCATCTGAAAGGGCTTATGGCGCATGTCTATACATTCGTTCTGTAACCAATTCAGGTACAGTCACTGTTCACCTGTTAACTTCCAAAAGCCGTGTGGCACCAATCAAGCCTACTACTACTCCACGGTTAGAAATGTGTGGGGCTCTGTTGGGTTCCAGGTTGTGCACAAAGGTAAGAGAGTCTCTCACGTTACCTATCCACCGATGTCACTATTGGTGTGATTCCACAATAGTGCTGGGATGGTTGTCTACACCTGCCCAGCAACTAAAGCCTTTCGTTAGAAATCGTGTCAACGAAATACAAGAAAGTAGCGCGGGTACTAAGTGGAGATAAGTGCCGTCTATGGACAATCCGGCGGATCTTGTCTCTCGTGGGCTGAAGGCTGATCTCATCAGCGATTTTGCACTTTGGTGGTCAGGCCCTCGGTTTTTATTAAATAATGAAAATGCTTGGCCACAACAGCCCAATAAATACGTGAAACAGGATCTACCTGAAGTAATTTGTAACTTAGTAGATAGTCATAATAGTAGTCAATTCTAGTTCAAACCTAACATGTAGTCCAGTCATACAACAGTTAACTCACAAACATTCTAACTTCAATTATTTACAACGCGTCGTAGCTTACATTCTAAGATTTATTTACAATTTAGAAAATATTAACTCTAAAATAATAGGTTCCCTTCTCGGGGGAGGCTGGATTGACCCAACGCGAATGTATACGTACATTCGTGGTGGGGTGACCCGGACTGCCAGGCACTTCTTCTCATGCAACCGAGCGGGTGGGCAGGTTGCGGATAGCCCGACTCCGGCTGCGGGACCGACCACTGGCTGCTGCATCACTGCTAGTGGGTGATCCTGCGGTCGGGGCATCTCCTAGTGAGATCCCGGACAAGAGAAGTTCCCAAAAGCCAAAATCCCTGGCCTAGGGTAACCCATATACCCTCATCCTATGTGCCCATCTCCTAACAAAGCCATCCTTCCCTATCCGCACAGATCCTGTCAATCCTTAAATCCCTAGGTCAACTCCCAAGCCTAGGGTGACCCCCAAGAAACCCACACCCACATCCACAAAATTCCTTCCCTCCTATCCCTCAGTCCCGTCGCTCCCAGAGGAAGGGTAACCTCGGTTCCAAAAAAGCCCACCCCCCGACAACATGAAAAAGCAGACTGACCAACCAATTACCCAGGTGGGTCCCGGCCAAGCCGGGGAATCCCACACCGCTTCGGCGGTTAGCTCCCAACGTATTATGGGGGGAGCACCATTCTGCAACGTCATCGACTCATTAATGCCGCGCTTCTCTGCGCGGCTGGCAGCTGATTTAGCGCCCAATCCACAGGCTGCGAATAACGCGCCCATAAACCCGACCATGGCTGCGACTAACACGCCCTTAAACCCGACTCCGGCTGCGACACACGCGCCAACACCCACTACACGGGGCATGCCCCCTGCGAACCTCTGGCAACAGAGCGTCATGCAGAGCAGCTCCACCCACGTATATAGTGACCCAGACAGACACAACAAGACTGACACAGGGAAGGACGACAGACCTGGCAGCTCTACCACTCTCTCGGCTGTAGTCGATGAAGTACGCCTGGAAAAGTGCGGAAAAATCCCAGCCCGAGAACAGGAAGTAGGCGACCGAAAGCGTAGTTCTCGCGAAGGCAACAGCCAGCGCGAAGCGCGATCGGACGCTGAAGGGTGGGTACGTGTCCGATCACGAGTACGCGCAGAGCGCGAAAAGGGGCCGGACACGGGGCTACGCGACCAGCCGCAAGCACGCGAAGGGGAAACCCAGCGCGACAAGCGGCCAGACGCGGGGCCACACGACCAGCTGCAAGTACGCGCAGGGGAAACCCAACGCGAAAAGCGGCCGGACGCGGACCCAAATGAGCGGGGGCAAGTACGCGAAAGGGCAACCCAACGCGAAGAGCCTCCGCAAGCGGTAGTACCTGCCGGGGCCGCCGCCCGACCCCAAGACACTGACACAACCTACACTCGACCGAGACACAAAAGGGGCAAGCGCTCCCATGCCTCACGCCGGGCGTTGCTGGCATCCAACGCCCTGCCAGGCACCTCAAACCCGAAGCCTGTACCGAGTGGGACGGGGCCGGGGAAGAGGACGCGCCCCGACGACACGGCCTCACCTAGCACGCTCCAGGGAGACGCCAAACGGGTGAAAGTTCACCCCACACAGGAGGGGCAGAGGACCTACGCGCGGGCCACGAAGGACATTCCTGCGCGGCTAGCGGTAGCAATCTGCCTTCCCCACCCCAGTAGGGAGCTAACTAGGGATGAGGCCGAGCACGTTAAGACCGCCCTGGAGGACAGACTACTGGACTCAGACCCGTCGACGCCACTCCCGGCCTTCCGCGGATACCCACGGGTAGCGGAAGGCACGGTGCAGATATGGTGTGAGGACGATAACGCCATGACCTGGCTGACCCAAAATGTGCCACACATCAGACTCCCCAACAACGACCAGACACTGACGGTGCTCAGACAGACCGACGTACCCACCCGTGTCCGAGCCTCGCTCTTCGTCCCTCGCTACAGAGGTGACGTGAGCAAGCTCCACGGTGTTCTGATCCGTCAGAACACCTGGTACGATGTAGCAAGGTGGTCGCTGTACAGGGCAACTACCATCGGTGGCGACCGTTACGGGACATACCTGACCCTGGGGTTGCCACCGGAGGAAGCTGAAAAGGTCTTGGGGCGGGAGCGACGGATATCGTACCTTTTAGGGTCGATATACGTGCGCTTCTGGCCCACGACCCGCCCCTCCGACACCCAGACCGAAAGCACACAGACGACAAAACCGACGACAACACTGACGAGCGACACGGACATTGTCCAACTCGAGATGGAGATGGCCCGAGCGGCAATGGCCGATGTCGACGACACCATAATGCCTGTATCACCCGGCTGGAACGACCAACTCCTTACCTCGCTGCCAGGAGATACAGACACACAAGACGAAGAGAAATACCGGGAGGTGGAGACGGAGAGACTATCAGATGGATCCGTCTCCGATTAACCCCACTCCACCTCCAACAACGCCCCTAAACATCATCCAAACTAACCTCCAGCATAGCCAAACTGCCACGGCTAGCTTACGCAGGGCACTGGAGGTTAAGCACCGAACCATCGCACTGATCCAAGAGCCGTGGATCAGGAACAACAGAATATGTGGCCTCGGTAACATCGGAGGTAAGATAATTCTCGACACACATGGCCAAGACAAGCCAAGAACCTGCATCTACATACCCAAAGAAATTCCCTTTACGTCACTGACCCAATTCTGTTCCAGAGACCTGACAGCTGTCAGGCTCCAAACCGAAGGTAGCGTTCCGGATGTTGTACTGGCCTCGGCATACATGCCAGGCGAGGACACAGACTGCCCGCCAAAGGAGTTGGCCGACCTGGTGCAGCACTGTGAGCGCGCCAGTTTGGACCTGATCATCTGCACCGACTCAAACGCCCACCACCCGCTCTGGGGCAGCGACACACCGAACTCCAGAGGAGAGGTACTATCCACCTTTTTATTCTCCACTAATCTTAACATTGTTAACCGCGGCTCGGAACCCACTTGGGTCACGGTCCGTGGACAAACGATTATAGACCTAACACTCGCTACAGAAAACGCGACAAACCTTATCACAAACTGGCACGTATCGGACGAGCCTTCTTGCTCAGACCACAGAAGAATCCGCTTTACACTAACTACAAACACTAAAAATCCCGCACCAAGGCGAAACCCAAGGCGTACCAATGTGCCCGGGTATAAAAACCTTCTGGCCTCGCTTTTAGCTGGGCATCTAGCACTGGTACCCATAAGGGACCAAGCACAATTAGAATACACTGTAACAAAATTATCCGAATATCTAACCGAAGCTTACCACGCATGCTGTAAATCAAGAGCGCCACAAAGCAGGAACGAGAGGAACCCCTGGTGGAACGCTGAACTTGGTAAACTCAGAGAAGCGCTGCGTAAGCAATTTAACAGAGCAAAACACACAAGACTCCCGGAAGACTGGGAGATATACAAAGAGACACAATATGTATACAAAAAACAGATTAGAACCGCCAGGAGGTCGGCATGGCGTAGATTCTGTGAATCCATTGAGACAAATAATGAAGCCGCCAGGGTACGGAAAATACTATCAACCGATCAGGACCGAACCCTCGGCACGCTGAAAAAACCCGACAACTCATACACACAAACAGATCACGAGACCAGCAAGGTCCTCCTCGAAACTCACTTCCCGGACTGTAAAATCCTGAAGGACAAGACGTGGGAAGTGGATATCGAATGGACCCCAACGGAACAAGATTGGTCAAGAGCCCACAATATAGTAACAGTAGAACGGATAAAATGGGCTGTCAACACCTTTCAACCTTTCAAGTCGGCGGGGCTGGATGGCATCTTCCCAGCCCTGCTGCAATAGGGGGTAGAATATCTAACACCATGGCTGTTGGAGATCTATCGGGCCAGCATAGCACTGAGATACATACCTCTTGCATGGCGAGAGGTGAAAGTCATCTTCATACCCAAACCTGGAAAAACTGATTACACACAACCCAAGGCGTATAGACCTATAAGCCTCACATCATTTTTACTGAAAACCCTCGAAAGACTCTGCGATAGGCACATCCGTGATGGGCCTCTCCGGGTAAAACCACTTCACAAACAACAGCATGCGTACTCCACAGGCAAATCAACAGAATCCGCATTACACAACGTGGTTTCTAAAATTGAATGCGCAGTGGACCATAAATGCTCAGCACTGGCTGCCTTCATTGATATCGAGGGCGCCTTCGATAAGACCACGTTCAACAGCATAAACACAGCCCTCGACAGACACAGCATAGACCCGACCCTAGGAGGCTGGATCACCAACATGCTCAAACTGCGAGCGGTTCAAGTCACGGTTAACAACACCACAAGAGCCGTCGTCGCGAAGGGTTGTCCACAGGGGGGCGTCCTTTCACCACTCCTGTGGAACCTAGTAGCAGACAGCCTCATCAAAACACTCAACGACAAAGGTTATTTCACTGTTGGATACGCAGATGATATAACAATAATAATAAACGGGACCCACGAAAACACTCTATGCAATCTCATGCGTCAAGCCCTAAAACTAGTAGAGAAATGGTGCAGCGAGCACCAACTCTCAGTGAACCCCACAAAAACGGAACTAATTCTCTTCACGAAAAAGAGGAAACCGATGACAATGCAACTACCAAGATTCTTTGGAACAACACTAAGCCTTTCAACCGAAACCAAGTACCTGGGTATTTATTTGGACAAACAATTGAATTGGGCGAAACACATGAACTATATCACTACAAAAGCCAGCATATCCCTGTTTCAGTGCAAGAGACTGCTGGGCAGGAATTGGGGGATCAGCCCCATGGTCACCCACTGGCTATACACCACAGTCATCCGACCAATCATTACATACGGCTCGTTGGTCTGGTGGCCCAGGACAGACCTCAGCACAGCCCAAAAAGATCTCGAAAAACTGCAGCGGTTTGCTTGCATTGCAATAACTAGCAGTATGAGAACTACACCCACGGCCGCCCTACAGGCAATGCTGGGACTGCCACCTCTGCATCTTATCGTGCGGGAGGAGGCAGCCCTGGCTGCTTTTAGACTACACCTATCAGGTACCCTAAATAAAGACTCCAGAGTTAAGCACACACGCATAAAGGAGGACGCGATCAAACGAAAACCCATGTTAGCGTCACCATGCGACAAAGCCCCAAAAACACACCACTTCCATAGACACTACAACATAATACTTACAGAAGAACGATGTGACTACTCGGGCCCGAAAGAGATGAGGGTATACACCGACGGATCGAAGACGGACTCCGGTACCGGAGTCGGGGTCTTCTCACACGACCTAAATATAAATATATCCAGACCACTAGGAGGGTTCAACACCGTCTATCAGGCGGAGTGTGTGGGCATCATACTGGCGGTCCACGCCCTAGAAGCCAGAAGGGTTACGGACACTCACATACGTATACTCTCCGACAGCGCCTCAGTCCTCCAATCCTTACGGAAAAAATACATTACATCAAAATTAATACTAGAATGCCACAACGCACTGGAACAAATAACGTTATCTAGTCGTAACACGGTGACACTGCAATGGATAAAGGGACACAGCGGATCGTTGGGTAACGACGCGGCTGACGAGCTCGCGAGGCGAGGATCCGGCACGACGGTCTATGGACCCGAACCTGTTGTACCCATCCCCTTCAACCAAATACGCAGGTGGCTAAAGGAATTCACCCAGGCACAAGCGGAAACCTGGTGGACTTCGGCACCAGGCTGCAGGCAGTCCAAAGAGGCTTTGCCATCTTTGGACAGTAGGCTTACCAGGCGTTTGCTACGTCTGGACAGGAATGGCCTGCGCCTGATGACGGGGACCATCACGGGACACTGCTCACTAAATAAACACTTTCACACCATAGGTATAACGGACAGTCCTCTATGCAGGGCATGCATGGAGACTGAGGAAACCGTTGCGCATGTTCTCTTTGAATGCAGAGAGGTCACCACGATAAGAACACAAACTCTCGGGTCGCCCAGATCATACACGGACGTTCTAAGTAAGCCAGGAGCCCTAATTGGCTTCTGGAGGGAGGTGGGCTGGTTGGAATAACCCACCCAACGGCCGCCATGGCCCACGCACAATGGTCCACCGAAGGACTAAGTGCGGAAACCAAACCCCATAACATAGAACATAGAACATAGGTTCCCTTTCTGCTGATGAACTTAGAAAGGCCTTGTTACTTATATTACGTGTAGCTCAATCTGAAATGTTTCCAAATGAGTACGTTGTCCTTAAATCCGGGAAGACATTGTTAATGAAAAACAGGTTGACTTCTTTGACTCCCTTTTTAGACGGTGACAATATTATTCGTGTAGGGGGCAGACTAGATAACTCCCCGTATGAATACGACGTAAAACATCCAATTTTACTCTGTAGTAAGCATCATTTAACGAAATTATTATTTCAAATGCAACATCAAAAATTACTACATGCAGGTCCACAATTGCTTTTATCAACTATTCGCCAAACTTATTGGCCTCTGGGGGGCAGAAATCTTGCTAAGTTTACTGTAAACAAATGCCTAAAATGTTTTAGATTTGAAGCTCAAAATGTGCAGCCAATCATGGGCACAATTACCCAACACTTTAGAGTTTCCTTTTCTTAATAGTAGCGTCGACTATGCTGGGCCCATACTGATATCTGACCGGAAAGGTCGTGGATCTAGATTGATAAAGTCCTACCTGTGCATTTTTATATGCATGGCAACCAAAGCTGTGCATCTAGAGCTTGTCACGGACCTATCTAAAGAAGCCTACAGAGCTGCTTTAAATCGATTTGTCGCGCGTCGCGGCAGGCCACGTACTATCTTGTCCGATAATGGTACAAACTTTGTCGGAGCATGTAATGAACTATATAAATTTTTGCAGGGTTCTGATGTTGCACATGAAATAGCTCAGGAAGGCATAGAATTCAGGTTTGCACCGGCGTATTCTCCACACTTTAACGGCCTCGCTGAGGCCGCGGTTCGTTCAACTAAAAACCATTTAAAAAGAATTTTGCAGCTTTCTCATTTTACTTATGAGGAAATGGCTACGTGCCTAACTCAAATAGAGGCAATTCTAAATTCAAGGCCCCTTACTCCTCTTTCCACTAATCCTCTTGACTTCTCTGCCCTCACTCCTTCTCATTTACTTATTGGACGGTCACTAATGTCGGTTCCAAATCCACAAATCACCGACGCCAACATCAATCGTTTGGAGCGCTACCAACGTGTGGAATGCATCAAGCAACACTTTTGGAAGAGGTTTAATCTCGAATATGTTTCAAATCTACAGCAGAAAACGAGATGGCCTGCTTCTACCAACGGCGACATAGCGTTAGGATCGCTTGTTCTTGTGAAGGACAAGGCGCTTCCGCTGCTCTGCTGGTTGCTGGGGCGCGTCGTGCAGGTGTACCCCGGCAGCGATGGCGTCACGAGGGTCGCGGATCTGAAGACGAAGAGAGGGACGATTCGGCGCGGCTTCAACAACATCTGTCCACTTCCTCTTTGAAGTCCACTTCAACCTGGGGAGCATGTCTATGCATGGCATGCCTGCGATAGGTTGGAGGCGCGCGGAGTATGAGAGGGCGCGCGGGCGGCGCGGGCGGCGCTAGCACGTCTCCCGCTCCAAGCTCCGCGTCACTCAAAATCTTACCACGACGGAGACACTACATTTTATTTAAATATTGTATTCATGTAATTACACCAGATTGTTATAGTCCATGCATTTTATTTATTCGCTCCTTTAATTATACAGTCGACGTAGCATCGTCAACAATAAGTTTATGTTAAAATCATATTTTGATAAACTTTGAAAGGTGAATTTTGTAGCCTCATGAAGTGTACTGTGTTACACTGTTTTAATGTGTTCTAGAATTTTTATAAAATTTTATTTTGAGTAAATATCTTTGAAAATAAATACGCTAAAGACCTCAAATTTTAGACCAAAACAAAAGCAGTACATGTTTTAATAAATCAATGTTCAAGAGTTTTTATTATTTCAGGCCGTTCTAGGGATTGTTTTACATACATACCAGTACTTCACGACGATAATCCAAACACAGAATTCCTGATCAATTACAACAGGAGCTTTAACCTACTCAACTATTCATCCCAAGAGACTCCAGCAAACTTAATAAGTCCCTCGCTAGCCAGCCAATCGATCAAAATGGCTGATCTAATCGCGCTATCAACAGCCGAGCCAAATGGCGCTCCGATTTACATAACAACAGCCCGAACGAGTCTACTGCTACTCGAAATAGACGGCGACACTCCAGCAATGCCTTCTGTCGTGTATAATGGACAATAGATAAGTTGCTGTAATATGGGTGAATATTTCTAAGGTTTGCTTCTAGCAATTTTTTGGAATGTGGGACAAAACTTCAGGACGGACGAAGAATAAATCGATTTTAGGTAAATAGTCAATTCATTTGTTTTTTAACCCCTGACGGAAAAAGACGAGTGTTATAAGTTTGATGTGTGTATATGTGTCTTTGTGTATTTGTCTGCGCATCATACCTCCATGGCAAACGGATGAATCAATTATGAAAAAAAAAAAATTGGATGGTGACTTTTTCGAGAGTGTTCTTAGCTATGTTTAATCGGTTGAGCCGTTTAAAAGGAATTCGCATTTTACACTTTGAATAAGGGTATTTTTGCATGATATCGTGTAATAATTACGTGTTTTGATGGATTTGATTGCCGATCGAAACGTGTTTACTACTAAATAAATTATGTAGTTTAAAGAGGTATTTGTGTCGGGGGTTTTTAAATTTTACTTGTTTTTTTAACATTAAATTATGCTAATATACCGTGTTACCGACATAGTCCGAAGAATTGCCAAACATAAGTGGCAGTGAGCAGGGTACATTGCTCGCAGAACGGATGGCCGATGAGGCAGAAAAGTTATAGAGTGGCAACCGCGAACCGTAAAACGTTGCGTTGGGACGCCTCTCACCAGGTGGACCGATGACCTGTTGAAGGTTTCGGGGATCCGCTGGAAGCGGGACGCACGGGTCCGGTCAATTTGGACGACATTGACGGGCCTATGTCCAGTGGACGTCTCTCGGCTGATATGATGCTAATGATGATGAATATACAATATATTAGTACAATAGGCATGTAGTGAGTAGTGCCAGTTTCCCATGTAGTGAGCAAACTTATTAATTACCCTAACGAGGCTATATCTATGATATAATAATATGTTTATTCTGAGCCTATATACTTCTCTTCCACTTCCACCTCACTTTAAATAGTAGTATAGTATTTAAAATTGATTTTTTAGCTTCCAAATTTGGAGAAGAGCTAGTTTAGTCCTTGAGAATTTGCTAATGAAATAGCACAGTCTAACCTGGGCATGAACTCCGGGATCAAATAAAAGGCACTTACGCTTATAACACGCGCCTGCAATCACTAGAGAAATGTAGTAGTTGTATTTTATTGGAATATAAGTTTATCATTGTCTATGAAAATACTGCTCTTTATTTTATAAACCTAGGTTTACTTAATTCGAATCCGAAATACACAAACAAAAAGTTTACACTATTTAAACAAATTGAGAAATATCGCAATTGGAATATTTTTTCTTCTCACTTTAATTAGAATTGTAGTTTCTATTGCCAATTTACAAAGAATAGTTACCAAAATAAACATATTGCAAAATGATAAAACCGTGTTACCGACATAGCCCGAAGGATTGCCAAACTTAAGTGACAGTGGGCAGAGCACATTGCTCGCAGAACGGATGGCCGATAGGGCAGAAGAATTCTGGAGTGGCGATCGTGAACCGGAAGACGTTGCGTTAGAAGGCCTCCCACTAGGTAGACCAATGACCTAGTGAAGGTTGCGAGGATTCGCTGGATGCGAGACGCACGGGATAGGCCAATGTGGCGACGCTTGGGGGAGGTCTATGTCCAGCAGTGGACGTCTTTCGGCTGATATGATGATGATGGCAAAAGGCTGGCCTCCTAATAAATGAAACTTAAACATAACTGGTGAAATGTAGGTGTACCCACGTAGTACACCCACGTTTGAGATCTCTGACATAACAAAGCAACTTTATTGTCTCTATAGGTTTATGGTTCACACTACACAGACTTTCATAAAATTCTATAGAATTTCGTCGTCTGTGCAACACAGCAGTACAGACAAATGTCGGAGTCAATGTATGTCAAGTTTGTGTATAGTAGACGCACCATTATGCAGATTTAACAACTCGTCATAATTATGCTCTTATTAAATACCCAGTAATCAAATTTCAAAGGCGACAGGCGTAAACACGCTGATTTATAAATTCATACTACAGATGGTTAACTCCAATACGATTACATCCATTTAAACAGATTAATTAATTATGTTCGCTCGATTAACCCTGTGTTCATATAATCAAAATCCTATTTGGAAAATCAAATGCCTATTTGGACATGACAGCCTGGTACATGTGAGTGACTACTTGATCGATAGCAATATTTCTAAGAGTGAAATTACTTATGATTATTATTAACAACTTACACAATGGAATTAACTCTGACGTACACCTATAAAAATGTTGTATACTATATTTTGTGTTATCAATATTAAATTATCTAGCTATTTCTTCAATTTAATATGTTAAATTAAACCTGATTTTTCTATTAAATTACTGTGTTGACTATTGTATTTAAGACTTAAACCAAAGTATATGTTTAAATTCAGTAGTATGAACTTTACCCCAGATAGATTTCCATCCGTAGGATCCACTCCTTATAAGGAAACTGCCCATCCTGTTCCTACATTGCACCAAAATACCACATAACTGTTCCACGTTTCAATAATATTTCATAATATAGCAAAATCATTGTAAAAATCAAGCACTTGAGTTAATTTTGGTTGCAGTAATTGCAATAGTAAAGTCGTAAAGCGACCGCTCTGATGACTCAACGCGATTCGATTTATATTCATTTGTTAGTTTAGTTTCATTGATAAGCGATTTTATTAAGCAAAAAGCAAAGTCGTCCACATGGACATAATACGATGCAATTCGACCGATTGGCACTCGACATTCTCCAAAAAAAGGCCATTGTCCTGTTTTAGCCATTCGTGAACACGTTGCAACAAAACATTGTATATAAATTCTATTTTAGCAAATATCTCATAATAATAACTTAGTATGAATTGACACTGTAAAAAAAGCGGTCAATAAAACAATATTGCTGCAACGGTATGGTGGGCCCACCACAGTGCACAGTGGGCTACTGTACACATACCATGAACTTTATTTGGTTTTTAAGTAGGGCAAGTTTATCAAAAATATATTAATCCACCTGCCCAGTTTCTTGATTATTTACTAATAACTTATGAATGTGAATAATAAATATAATTTCATAAAAAAAACGTTTTAATTCATTCATAATCTGTTTCAATTAAATGTATAAAAAATATCGCAATATACAACTTGGTACAAAACTAGTTTTATATCCTCATTCTTATTGATAATTATGAGCTATTAAACCAACAAAATACTGTGAGCTGAAAAGTGAATTTACAAGAGGCCATGCCTCTATAGAAATGTTAGAATTTCAAGTGCAAACTTGTACGATATCGATTATCGATGCAAACTAAATTGCGTAGTCATTAAAAAGGTCGCTAAGTATGTAAACTATACGGCATCTAACCACAGCAAATCTCCATTTCACCATTGCTTTTCATTCAAGGCACCGTTTGCTTACGTCCAATACTTCACAAGTACAGTCACAAAAAAACTTAAATGACCAGTAATGGCGCGCTCATTATTCCTAAACCCAAACGGTTTTGTTACGCAGTGTATACTGACGTCAAGGCCAAGGTGACCACGCTTGCTGTTGTAGTCTCAGTCAGTGTTGCTTTTTTTGGACGGGATAGATTCGCATTCGCAATCCTCATGGATATCCTCCGGAACAGGTGAAGTGAAGATTTTTGTCAGTAGGCTCTTACTGACAAAAATCACGTGGAGTTCACGTGGAGGACAGAAACCCATTCAACATGGAGACTCGTTCAAGAAGAAAACGTATAGGACCGCTGCCCGGGGGCGATCGCCGGGGCGCACCTGGAGCTGACGCTGGGTGTCACAGCATGCGAACCGTCAGCGGTGAGGAGTTGAACAGGCGGGCTCCCACCGATAAAGATGCTACAGCCGCAAGCATTGATGATGGTGACAAACTGACGGACAGGACAAACACCCCTGTAGAACCGTACAGTCCAAGCACAGTTTCATACACTCCTTCTAGGCCATCATCGCCATCCATACCATCTTCACCCATGCCATCATCACCATTATCACCTCCCATTGCAAGTTTAAATACAGTCCCACTTAATCCGACCTTGAATGTTGCGCGGGAGGTTAGCTCCTTTTTACCCGCGTCCACCAAGGCTGGAAAAGCAAGAGTTCGCATGAGATGGAGCAAAGAAGTAAACCTATTTATCATGCGAACTTACTTATACATTACTAAATTAGAGACTGATATGACCACCTACAGACAGCAATTGCATGAACTTTTTACACGCCAGTACCCAGAGATTACTGTAACAGAACAAAGGATTTCAGATCAAAGAAGAATAACAATAATAGGAACAAACTGCTGTCACAAGAAGTAATAGATCAGTTAAGAGAAGAAGTACGTATACATTTACAAGAAGAAACAGAAACTAATGAGAACGTTATCAATATCGCATTAACACAAAACACAACAGAAAATATACAACACGAACAAATACAATTGCCCGCTCATTCAGTTCCTAATACACAATCTCAAACATACTATCAGTCACAAACCACGCATACATCTACACAAACCGATAGTATTACCGTAATGTTAGAAAATGACATTGAGGTTCTAACCGCTATCGATCAAAATCAGCACACCGATATGCGTATTCAAGAGGTACACGATAAATTTAAAACAGCTCTTACTCAATATTCTGGAATGGACCCGGCAGCTCGACCAAAGCTGCCTAAACTTAGGTACACACCAAAACTAAATCAGCTTGTTAATTTATTTAATCAAAATATTCTCAACCAATATTTTTGCGAAGAAACACAATTAATAGATGTACATACTTTGATATACTGCACAGCATTAGTTATTTCAGAAGAACTTAATTATAAAATCACGGAATATACCGGCAATGTTAGACCAAGAAATAATAACAAACCAGCTTGGCAGCAGAGGCTTGAAAAAGATATAGTGAAACTTAGAGCAGACTGTGGTAGACTAACTCAATACATTAACAAATCATCAACGGGACAAGCCAAGTCAATGTAGCGTGTGGTGATTTTTTATAATGAAGAAGTGTTGTGAACTGTTTCATTTTCTTCAATTTGCATGAACTTCCTCACTATTCTGCAGGTGTTCAAAATTGCGGCTTTTTAAAGTGTAATGTAAACTGAATCTTTTACGTCTAGAAGTTTGAGGCTATGGTGGAGATGATTGGGTATAACACCTGTAGTGGAGACAACTATGGGTACAACGTAAACTTTTTCTTGCCTCCAGATTCTGGTCACCTCTTCCTTTAGTTCCGCATATTTGCTTATTTTCTCTCCTATAGTCTTTTGCAAATTATGCGTGTTGGGTACTGCAATATCTATAAGGTAAGTGATTTTGTTAACTTTGTCTTGGAGAGTCATATCTGGTCTATTGAAGTGAACTGTTCTGTCGGTCAGAATTGCGCGATCGTAGTATAGTTTATGTGTGGTGTTTTCTAGAACAGTTTATGGAACGTATTTATAGTACGGCGTTTTGGTATCTTGTATGAGTTTATGTTTTATTGCTAGATTTTGGTTAATGACGTTTACTACCTGATTGTGTCTGTGAGTATAGTCAGTCTGTGTGAGCGTTGTGCATGCTCCTGTAATGTGTTGTGTAGTCTCTGGCTGACTGCGACACCTACGGCATTTGTCATTCGTTATTGTAAGGTCTTTAATTATGTATTTCCTATAGTTTTTTGTATTGATATTACTCTTCAAGACAAAGTTAACAAAATCACTTACCTTATAGATATTGCAGTACCCAACACGCATAATTTGCAAAAGACTATAGGAGAGAAAATAAGCAAATATGCGGAACTAAAGGAAGAGGTGACCAGAATCTGGAGGCAAGAAAAAGTTTACGTTGTACCCATAGTTGTCTCCACTACAGGTGTTATACCCAATCATCTCCACCATAGCCTCAAACTTCTAGACGTAAAAAATTCAGTTTACATTACACTTCAAAAAGCCGCAATTTTGAACACCTGCAGAATAGTGAGGAAGTTCATGCAAATTGAAGAAAATGAAACAGTTCACAACACTTCTTCATTATAAAAAATCACCACACGCTACATTGACTTGGCTTGTCCCGTTGATGTAGTTTAAACTAGCCAAAGAGCTAAGAAACAGTCCATGTTTACCAAAATAATAATAATAATAAGCCCCCTAAACAACCGCACGTCCTGATTGACCATCTAATCACGTGGGGGGCGGACACACGAATGAGAAATTACTGGCGTGGCTAACGTGGCTCTGGAAACCCATTCAACATGGAGACTCGTTCAAGAAGAAAACGTATAGGACCGCTGCCCGGTGGCGATCGCCGGGGCGCACCTGGAGCTGACGCTGGGTGTCACAGCATGCGAACCGTCAGCGGTGAGGAGTTGAACAGGCGGGCTCCCACCGATAAAGATGCTACAGCCGCAAGCATTGATGATGGTGACAAACTGACGGACAGGACAAACACCCCTGTAGAACCGTACAGTCCAAGCACAGTTTCATACACTCCTTCTAGGCCATCATCGCCATCCATACCATCTTCATCCATGCCATCATCACCATTATCACCTCCCATTGCAAGTTTAAATACAGTCCCACTTAATCCGACCTTGAATGGTGCGCGGGAGGTTAGCACATTTTTACCCGCGTCCACCAAGGCTGGAAAAGCAAGAGTTCGCATGAGATGGAGCAAAGAAGTAAACCTATTTATCATGCGAACTTACTTATACATCACTAAATTAGAGACCGATATGACCACCTACAGACAGCAATTGCATGAACTTTTTACACGCCAGTACCCAGAGATTACTGTAACAGAATAGAGGATTTCAGATCAAAGAAGAATTATAGTTAGGAACAAACTTCTGTCACAAGAAGTAATAGATCAGTTAAGAGAAGAAGTACGTATACATTTACAAGAAGAAACAGAAACTAATGAGAACGTTATCAATATCGCATTAACACAAAACACAACAGAAAATATACAACACGAACAAATACAATTGCCCGCTCATTCAGTTCCTAACACACAATCTCAAACATACTATCAGTCACAAACCACGCATATATCTACACAAACCGATAATATTACCGTAATGTTAGAAAATGACATTGAGGTTCTAACCGCTATCGATCAAAATCAACACACTGATATGCGTATTCAAGAGGTACACGATAAATTTAAAACAGCTCTTACTCAATATTCTGGAATGGATCCGGCAGCTCGACCAAAGCTGCCTAAACTTAGGTACACACCAAAACTAAATCAACTTGTTAATTTATTTAATCAAAATATTCTCAACCAATATATTAGCGAAGAAACTCAATTAATAGATGTACATACTTTGATATACTGCACAGCATTAGTTATTTCAGAAGAACTTAATTATAAAATCACGGAATATACCGGCAATGTTAGACCAAGAAATAATAACAAACCAGCTTGGCAGCAGAGGCTTGAAAAAGATATAAAGAAACTTAGAGCAGACTGTGGTAGACTAACCCAATATATTAACAAAAATAGATCAAACAAGGTAGTGAAAACAGTAGAAGCAATATTTAGGAATGTGTCTATTCACACTAGACATGAAGGTGACAATAGGAAACCGGAAGAGTTTTTAGATACTCTGAAACAGAAACTAGCACTAAAAGTTCACAGGTTAAGAAGATACAAGAAAGCACACGAACGTAAAAATGATAATTCTCTATTTGCTATGAACGAAAAGAACTTCTATAGAAATTTACAGACTAAACAACCAACTAGAATACCAACAGTAGAACAACTTGAAACATTTTGGTCTGGTTTATGGGAAGAGCAAGTACAACATAACGATAAATCTAATTGGATAACAGACGAAGAAACTAGATGGAGTTCATTAGAAGAAATGGAATTCGTTGAGTTTACTGAGTCTGATATTACTAGTGTAACAGCAAGGCTCCACAACTGGAAATCCCCTGGTATTGATAAAATACATAATTACTGGTTTAAAAAATTAGAATCATTACATAAAATTTTAGCGAAAAATTTTACAGACTTTATTTTAGGGAAACAAAATATACCCGAATTTATTGCTACAGGAATAACCTACATGTTACCAAAAGCCAAATACTAACCACAGCCTGCCCAATACAGACCATTACATGCCTACCCACAATATACAAGATCTTATCGTCAGCCATCACTAGAAAAATCAATAAACACAGAACGACACCACATAATAGCAGAAGAGCAAAAGGGCTGCAGACGAGGTCACATGGGCGAGGGTGTAAGGAACAACTAGTTATAGATTCAATAATACATAAACATGCTGCTACGAAAAATAGAAATTTACACTGCACCTATATAGATTACAAAAAAGCTTTTGATAGCATTCCACATTCCTGGCTGATCCAAATATTACAGATATATAAAATAAACCCAAAAATTATAAGCTTCTTGCAAAGTATTATGCCCCGATGGAAAACTACTCTACAATTAAATTTTCGCGACAACGTTGTAACAACACGACAAATTGCTATTAAAAAACGCATTTATCAGGGAGATTCCCTGAGCCCTCTATGGTTTTGTCTCGCTCTGAACCCCCTATCTCACCTACCGTTCTCCTAAGACCGATTCGTCATTGGACTGTTCGTCGACAGGATGATTCATTTATTTCCTTTTCACCAGCAGAGTCTTTCACCTATGCACATTTCGCCGACAGAACCTTTCATTTATATCACTTTCGACGACAGGCCTTGCCAGCTACTGAATGTTTCACCGACACGACGATAAACCTATAACTCTTTTAACTACAGACCTTTCCATCTACGGAGAATTACACATATCGACAGTTCACTGAGTCTTTACTAAGAGATCAGGGACGGCTACTTGCCCTAGAGAATCTAGACACGCGGACGCGTGTCACGCCAAAGTTGAGCCAAGAAAAAGGGACGCAGCAGCCGTGTGTAATATTACGCGAACCATTTGGAGTCAGTTTTGACCCCTTAATATAAAACAACAAATAATAAAAATGAATTGTTTTTGACATACTTCGGAAAAGAAAGTTATTTTTAGCTTTGTAGTGTCTTTTTTTTGGAAGACGGTTTGATTTTTTTCTTATTTTTTTTTTATTTTCTCTTTTTAGTTTTGGTTGGTATCTCAAATTACCATGAAACTCATTTGTAGCCAAAGTTCACCTAGTGACGATTCCAATAAGCCCAAACACGACCAGGATGCATTGTTTTAATACGGAGTTCCAGCCTATCTTCTGGCTTCATCATCAGATCAGTTCCATGGTACCATTTTCATTAGTACCATTTATTTCTATGTATTTGTACCATCATAGTCGCTTAACTATTCAAGATATTATCTTATACCTGTTACATACTTAGCATTAAGGAGTTCCAGTGGCTATCTGTGGTCTTCTTCATCAGTTTCACTTCATAAGAGAGCGAGACCGAGAAGCCGCACCTGTTTTTCCTAACGGAGACGAAGATAACAACCCCGTCGGACGTGGCGTACCTCAACTACCCGGGTTACTCTCTTGAACACAAGTTCAAGAAGCAAGCTGGGGTCTGTGTGTACGTCCGCGATGACATTTGTTGTCGTCGTCTCCGTTGCTTTGAGAAATCGGGTTTTTCTGCCATATGGCTACTTGTGGACACTGGCGTGGAGAAGTCTCTCTACATCGGCGTCTACCGATCGCACACCGGTGACCAGGAGACGACAGCGCTCTTTAACTGCCTCATGGAGTCGGCCGACATAGCCCAGCAACGGTACCCAACAGCGAAGCTTAATTTTCTGGGGGACTTTAACGCCCATCATAAGGAGTGGTTGTACCCGTACCGGAAAACTGACCATGCCGGGTTAGAGGCGCGCAAGTTTTCTCTATCGCTAGATCTAGCCCAGCTGGTGAATGTTGCAACGCGGGTACCGGATGTTGACGGCCATACATCCAATTGCTTACACCTTCTGCTGACAACTGATCCGGACAGTCATTCGGTATCGGTCTCAGCCCCACTGGGAACGTCTGACCATTGTCTGGTGAAATCCGTGTCGACTTGCTCTCCTCCAGATGAGAGTCCTAGAGGCACGAGGCGAGTATGGCGATACGAGTCAGCAGACTGGGACGAGATGCGGCACTTTTTTGCATCTTATCCTTGGCGGCATGTGTGCTTCTCCTCGTGTGACCCCTCGGGCTGTGCAGACGCGGTTGCGGATGTGATTCGGCAGGGAATGGAGTATTTCATTCCATTCTCTGACATTCCGCTCGGTCACAAATCCCGACCTTGGTATAATTCAGAATGTGCCCACGCTGAGGCCCAAAAAGAGTCTGCCTACCAAGGCTGGGTCGGGGCCCGCGATCGCAAAGTTGGAGCGCGTAGGGTTCGTGCGAGGAAAAGAGCTTTTAATTCTGCCACCAAGTTCTGCAAGCGGGTTTTGCGTCGGGCACATTTTGACCATATTGGACGTATTGGGGCCAAGCTGGCATCGCACCCTCCGGGTAGTAAACAGTTTTGGTCCCTGTATAAAGCGGTTGAATCAAATTTCTGTCGTCCCACTTTACCTCCAATGCTGAAACCTGATGGGTCGCTGGCTCACTCTGCAAGTGACAAAGCATATTAATTTGCATCTCTGTTTGCTAGCAATTCAGGTCTGGACGCTGGATCCAAGCAACCACCTACTGTCCCTCATTGTGACTCTTCGATGCCGGAGATAGCTGTGCACACCAAAGAGGTCCGAAGAGTATTGTGCAGTCTAGACGTGAACAAGGCCAGCGAGCCTGACGGCATTCCAGCAAGAGTACTGAGGCTGTGTGCGCCCGAACTTTCTCCTGTGTTGACACGCTTGTTCCGCCTCTCTCTTGTAAAAAGAACGGCGCCAAAGTCCTGGAAGCTTGCAAATGTGCAACCAGTGCCCAAAAAAGGCAACCGTGCAGACCCTGTCAATTACCGTCCAATCGCCATTACCTCCATTCTGTGCAAAGTTATGGAAAGGGTACTGAACAGTAAGTTGCTCACCTACCTTGAACACAATAATCTCCTCAGTGACCGTCAATATGGCTTTCGCCGGGGACGGTCTACTGGCGATCTTCTTGTGTATTTCACGCACTGCTGGGGCGAAGCCATCGAGAGACACGGCGAAGCACTTGCTGTTTCGCTGGATATCTCGAAGGCCTTTGACAGGGTCTGGCACGCAAGTCTACTCAGTAAGCTTCCTGCGTATGGCATCCCCGCTGGTTTTTGTAGCTGGATATCAGATTTCCTTTGCGAACGGTCGATCCGAGTAGTCATACACGGCTGCTCCTCTGACCTTATGGCTATAGATTCCGGAGTTCCTCAGGGGTCTGTTCTCTCTGCAACTCTTTTCCTGCTGCACATCAATGACCTTCTTCAGCTTGGTATTGTTGGGTACGCAGATGACAGTACTGTTTCAGAGAGATACCTGTCCAGCGCAAGAACCAGCGTGGATGAAGTTCGTTACTTGAGAGAGACTATGGTAGAGCGGACAGATTTGACCTTAAGCCTTGTCTCCCAGTGCGGTGATGACAATCTGGTCTCCTTTAACGCCACCAAAACACAGGCTTGTCTTCTTACCGCTAAAAGGAGTCTTTTCGATCGGGCGCCTACTTTTCGGGATGCGTCTGTTCCAGTGACTGGTCGGATTGAGCTCCTAGGCATGGAGTTGACATCCAGTCTTAACCTCGGCGCCTCCATTGAGTACAAAGCCCAAATTGCGGCCAAAAAACTGGGCATCCTAAATAAGGTGAAGCGATACTTTACGCCTGGACAGCTTTTAACACTATACAAAGCGCAAGTCCGATCCTGCATGGAGTATTGCAGCCACCTTTGGGTTGGCTCAGCAAAGTATCAGCTTGCCGCGCTTGACTCGCTGGAACGCAGAGCTAAGAGGTTCATCGGCGACATTGAACTGGTGGATACCAAGCTTCACAGCTTGGCTCATCGCCGCAAGGTTCCCTGCTTGTCGGTCTTCTACAGACTGTATTTCGGTGAGTGTGCTCAAGAAATCCACGACCTCATCCCACCAGCCCCCTTCTACCATTGGACATCTAGACACACTGCAAGTTACCATCCTTACCTTGTTGCCATTCCGCCAATTCGCACCAAGCGCTTCCAAACATCCTTCATAATGCGCACAGCGAATGAATGTTCCATTCATTCGCTGTGCGCATTCACTACCTGCATCTGTGTTTCCGAACGCATTCAACCCGAATCTCTTCAAAGTTAGAGTAAATAGTCTCCTTCTGGGTAAGCTCACTCCATCGTCGACTCTGTCTCTGTCACCTATGACTTAGACTAGAGTCAAGAGCAAACTCTTCTCAAATAAAAAAAGAAAAGATACTTTCTGATTGCAAATGATTGCATTATTGATGCAAATTTGGGTAGTGCCCTCGATTGCTCCTCGATCCCATCATCAGATCCTGACCTGATGACGACGGGACCACCTCGGAAGTAAACTCTTTCAATTGAAAAAGTTTTTTTGAAGTCACTGTCAGAAGGTAATCTTATTAATATTATAAATGTGAAAGTTTGGATGCCTAATGTTCCTTTAAGATAAGAAAACACTTAACACGCGGGCGAAGCCGCTGTCAGAAGCTAGAAAACAATAAAATAAACTCCAAAAAAGTATATTTTTCATTTCACATGACCAAAATTCATTCATATTATTGTACCTACTCATTCTTCTTATCTTAATCCTACTCTTTCTCTTATTTGATTAAATGACAAATATGTGCCCAGCCACTTAAATATAATTTCATATCCATCCCATTTTTATCTGCTAAATGCCGCTCGATTCATTCTTTATACTCTGTTTCATTGCGCTGTAGTTAAAAGAGTTATAGGTTTATCGTCGTGTCGGTGAAACATTCAGTAGCTGGCAAGGCCTGTCGTCGAAAGTGATATAAATGAAAGGTTCTGCCGGCAAAATGTGCATAGGTGAAAGATTCTGCTGGTGAAAAGGAAATAAATGAATCATCCTGTCGACGAACAGTCCAATGACGAATCGGTCTTAGGAGAACGGTTGCTGAATCACTGCAACGCAGTCAGGCCGGATTTGGCTTAAAACACACAACAGAAGTAACCACTATCTCTCGTCTTATCTATATGGATGACATTAAATTATACGCAAAGAGTGAAAAAGATATGAAAATATTAATAGAAATCACAACAGAATTCAGTAAAGACATTAACATGCAGTTTGGCCTGGACAAATGCAAAACAGTAAACATAATTAGAGGCAAAATTAAACCCGGTGACTACGCAATTGACAATAATGAAACAATTACAGCATTGGAACCAACAGATTTATATAAATACTTAGGATACAGGCAACTCAAGGGGCTAGATCACACAGCGATTAAACACACATTGAACACTGAATATAAGGGAAGAGTGATCGCAGTATTTAAAACTCAACTTTCAGGAAAGCATTTAATAAAGGCATTGAATACCTATGCGATACCAATTCTTACGTATTCCTTTGGAGTGATCAAATGGTCAAAAACCGATATCCAACAAATAGAGAGAACAACACGCACCATACTAACTAAAAACAATAACTTACACCCTAAATCTGCAGTAGAAAGACTAACTATCAAACGACAATACTGAGGGAGAGCCCTAATAGACATTCATCATCTTTGGCAGAAACAAATAACTAGACTAAAATCATTCTTTGACACAAAATCTCACACAAGTAACATACATAAAGCCATAGTCACAAACGATATTAACTACACCCCCCTTAACTTAAGCGAAGGGAATACAAGTTACAATATCAACAATGACCCTCAAAAACAAAAGCTAAGAAGAAGATTGGAAGAAGAAGATGCTACACGGACGACACCCCCATGATCTAGAACAGTCTCATATAGATACGATAGCTTCAAATAAATGGCTCAAAATAGGAAATTTATTCCCGGAAACCGAAGGGTTTATTATAGCAATACAAGACCAAATTATTAATACTAAAAACTACAGGAAATACATAATTAAAGACCTTACAATAACGAATGACAAATGCCGTAGGTGTCGCAGTCAGCCAGAGACTATACAACACATTACAGGAGCATGCACAACGCTCACACAGACTGACTATACTCACAGACACAATCAGGTAGTAAACGTCATTCACCAAAATCTAGCAATAAAACATAAACTCATACAAGATACCAAAACGCCGTACTATAAATACGTTCCACAAACTGTTCTAGAAAACACCACACATAAACTATACTACGATCGCGCAATTTTGACCGACAGAACAGTTCAGTTCAATAGACCAGATATTACTCTTCAAGACAAAGTTAACAAAATCACTTACCTTATAGATATTGCAGTACCCAACACGCATAATTTGCAAAAGACTATAGGAGAGAAAATAAGCAAATATGCGGAACTAAAGGAAGAGGTGACCAGAATCTGGAGGCAAGAAAAAGTTTACGTTGTACCCATAGTTGTCTCCACTACAGGTGTTATACCCAATCATCTCCACCATAGCCTCAAACTTCTAGACGTAAAATATTCAGTTTACATTACACTTCAAAAATCCGCAATTTTGAACACCTGCAGAATAGTGAGGAAGTTCATGCAAATTGAAGAAAATGAAACATTTCACAACACTTCTTCATTATAAAAAATCACCACACGCTACATTGACTTGGCTTGTCCCGTTGATGTAGTTTAAACTAGCCAAAGAGCTAAGAAACAGTCCATGTTTACCAAAATAATAATAATAATCTTTATTGTTCAAGAAAAATACATTTTATATCAGATACATCACTGATCTCCACACTAAGATTCCCTGTGTCGCGGAGGCCAGTCTCTTTCATCATTGTTCTGAAATACAGTTTTATTGTAGCAGTAACAAAAAGGATAAGTTATACAAAAAATAAATAAATAAGGGGATGCATGGTATCTTGCAGTGTGTGCAAAAGTGTGAGTCAAGTGGCGTTGGTGCGTGTATTAAGTGTGTGTGCGTGTTGTATGTGTGGGTGTATGTGTGTGGTGTGTGTGTTTGTATGATGTGGTGCGTGAATGTGTGTGTGTGTGTGTGTGTGTGTGTGTGTGTGTGTGTGTGTGTGTGTGGGGTATGTCTCCAAAACTAACATTATAGAAAAAATAAGTTCTATTTTTACGAAGTATTTAATAGTTTCTCTTTGTTGTCGTAATCCAGACTTTTTAGGTAAGTTTTGATGCCTGATTTGCATTTTGATTTTGTCAAGGTTAATATGTTAATTTTATCATTAATCTTATTATAAAGGTGTGGCCCGATATATTGATAACACCTTTTCCCAAAATCAAGTCTACGCTTTGGCTTACGCCATCTAGGCTTCCTTCGGGAATGTACATTGGAGTCCACCTTGACTAGAGCATCTTTATGGAACCTTAGGGCTACGGCCATAATGTATATCTGTCGCACGCGCATTGTACCCGTCTCTTGATATAAGGTGTTTGTTGGAAATCGCCTTGGTTTTTTATAAGCTACCTTGAGAACGGCCCGTTGTGCGCGTTCTGCCCTAATGAAATGCGTCTTTAGTGCAGCCCCCCATGCAGCTATACAGTAAATTAGAAGAGATTCGCACAGAGTGTGATAAATCATCTTCAAGATCTTCATGTTTGCAATCTGACCCATTTTCTTAAAGACATGTAGCAGTTTCCTAACACGACCACTTACATGTTCTATTTGCTTAGTCCAAGTGAGGATTTTGTCATTGTAGACACCAAGGTATTTTATGTGCTCTACTAGTTCAAAGCTTGGGCATGAACATTGCGAATCTGTGTCACTATGGCAGGTATGCAGTTTGATGGCTAAGTTACTTGGACAAGTGTTTCTTGCGCTGACACTAAAGTTAATGACCTTCGTTTTACCTACATTTAGTGTCAACAGATTGCAATTTAGCCATTGAGCAACCTGCTTCACGCCAGACTCAGCTGCCTCGTATAGAGACTCCCAAGTCCTATCATAAAATACTATAGCTGTATCATCAGCATAGGCGAAAATTTTAGCTTTAGTGAGTGACAGTGAGCAAAGGCTGTTGACATAAATAATGAAAAGAGTAGGCCCCAGTACGCTACCTTGCGGCACACCATAGTCAAGAGTGGCATAAGAACTGTAGTTGTTGCCTAAGATTAACGTCTGCGTGCGATTACTGAGGTAAGACTGGAACCACTCAAGAGCAGTGCCACGGACACCTATGCCTTCAAGTTTCCTCAATAGAATACTTCTAGAGACGGTGTCAAAGGCTTTCGCAAGATCAAGGAAGATTGCAGTACATTTGTTACCATCATCTAGTTTGGTGACTATAAAGTCTACAATATCTGTAACTGCATCTTCCGTTGACCTGTTTTTGCGAAAGCCATACTGAATGTCTGAGAGAATGCCATTTTTTTCTAGATAGCTTAGTAGTCTGGCATTCATAATCTTCTCGAGGATTTTGGAGAGCGATGTGAGAAGAGAAATGGGGCGATAATTGGATACAATAGTCTTGTCACCAGATTTGAAAATTGGACAGACATTTGCCATTTTGAGAGTAGATGGTACTATTCCAGAGGAGATACTTAGATTACACAGAAAAACGATCGGGGGGATAAGATGAAGCTTGTTAAGTTTGAGAATTTTGTTTGGAATGCAATCCCATCCTGGTGCTGAAGCGTCTTTGAGATTGGAGATAATTTTATTGACTTCATAACTATCAGTTGGACTTGCATAAAAAGATTGAATAGGGGAAGGGTTGGTATATAAACTACTGGTTATCAAAGCCAGTTCAGCTTCAGTTTTATCAAAACTTGAAAGTATTTTTGCAGCCAGTTTCTCCCCTACAGATGTGAAAAAATAATTAGCTCTATCTAGAGAATCTTTAGGGTCGGGACATGTGTGTATTAGATCTAAGTTGTTAGTAGTGTCTTTTTTATGTTACATATGCTTTTTATAGCTGTCCATGTCTTTTTACTATTACCGTTTGCATCTTCTAAAGTCTTTCTGTCGTGCTCATTTTATAGGTTTTGTATCAAGTTATTGCAAATATTCCTGTAGTTTTTATACCTTTGCTGTATTGTGAAATTATCTTTATTAGTTTTTTTATTTGCTTCCATATGTAATAAGTCTCTTTTTCTGATGCATTTTATTAATCCTTTAATCATCCAGGGTTTTCTGATAGAATTTGAGTTACGAATAGGTTTTGTAGTAGAATAATTTTGTACTGTTTTACTTAATGTATCCACGAAATCATCAAATGCTTTGTTTGCATCATCATGTTTATATATAAAATTCCAATTGATGTTTTCTATTGCTTTTGACAAATTAGTGTAGTCAATTTTAATTTTAGATTTTGAGTCGTATGAGGAGCGTTGAATTTCTTTAGCGATTCCAGCAATAATTGTGTCATGGTCAGTTATACCCAAGCTGCATATAACGACCTTTACTTTTTTTTTTGATTTTATCAAAACGTGGTCTAAACACGTACGGTCATGAGTAGGATAATGATGTCCCGGAAAAAAGCCATAGTAGCCAGTTGCATCCAAATAGTCGCTTGCACGTCTATCCTTGGAATTGGCAGAGATATCAATATTGATATCCCCCATTATAATACAATTGGGACTTTTGCATCCTTGCATAATTTTTTCCAAAGACTCACAAAAATTACTAATGTTATAAAAAGATAGAGACCTATATATTGCACAGATTGTATATAATTTACCTATGTGGATAAGCAGACAATTTGCTTCCCGAAAAGAAGGCTCCTCTATAGCAACCTGGAGATTATTTTTGCATAAAACAGCAATTCCGTCATTCTGATTGAGATAGTGTTTCGAATAGTGGCACACATAGTTATTTAGAGCTACTAAAGGAGTCGTTGCAGTTAAACGACACTCAGTTAGGATAATTATGTCTGGCAAAAAGTCTAGTTCACTCAAAAATACCGAAAAGTTGTCAAAATTTTTATTTATGCTACGTATATTTTGGCATACTATTGTGAGTTGGGATTTAGCATCGCCAATATCCAGTGTATCCCTTTAGTTTGTATTTCTTGTGTTTGAGGTCGAGTTTTTGGGTATAGGATGTTTTGTTAACAATGAAAAAACACTCTAAATCTAGAACTTATGAAAACCTTGGTATTCTGAAATTACGTTATGTAGGGATGTTAGGGGGACCTGATGGGAAAAGTCTTCCCCCCATGACATCCAGCTGTTATGAATATGGGCAGGACCATAGGTTAATATTTTTTGTTTATCTCGTGCGTCCATTCATCTTCTACGAGGATAATAAATAAGGTAAATATGGTTTATAGTAGCAGTTATAAATACACACACATCTAAGCCATAAAGTGGGCAGAAATACTTTTTTTACATTTGGAAACCAAAACGAATCTTCTTCCGTTGCATAATTATACCTCCCTTCATTGTAGGATTTTTTTTTCAAAACTAATAATAAGTTTGTATTTTTTCAAGCTATCATTGTAACTTTTAAGTAGATAATGGTACCTATATAGTTTAAATATTAAAAACAAGTTATATTCAAAATTATTATCAAGTATCATTTTAATGAGTGAGCGTTCAGAATACAAATTGTATTTCGGTGAAGTATGATTTGATATTAACACTTTAGAGCTATTACCAAGGTTTTAAACATGAACAATGTGTGAGGGATCACAATATTAGAAACGTTTCCATTGTTTATTTATACTACAAATTCTATTACTACATTGCTTACTGTGTCCATTTTTTTTTTAAATTTTTGATTGGCTTGCGCTTGACCACTATCTCACATAATGGTTAGCCATGATGAAGCATGCTTGCCTAGACGGAACCTATTCACTCTTGTCTTAAAGACTCCCAGGTTGTAGGTATCAGTAAGTACAGACGTTAGCAGGGAATTTCACTTGTTTACTGTACGCATAATAAAAGTGGGATGTCCATTATGTACCGATGACACCTCGCCATACGTCTTGTGCGCTTGTCCGACAAGTATCTCTCAGCAACAGTGATGTGCAGCAAGAACAATGTTGGTAAGAGTACCGATGCCTGAGGGACTCCGGCATTAATATCCAGTTGGTCAGACGAGCAGCCATCAATAACTACTTGAATGGACCGGTTCCTCTGAAAGTCCGCAATCCAATCTTACAGAGCACTGGGCATACCGAATGAAAGAAGCTTACCAATAAGGCTTCCATTCCAGACCCTGGCAGAAGCCTTCGAGATGTCGAGGGAGATGGCAAGCGCTTCCCCGTGCCCCTCGATGACCTCACTCCAGATATGAATGGCATACGCTAGAAAATGCCCAGTTGACTGATTTTGTCGAAAGTCGTATTGGTGGTCACTGAGGATGCCATAAATTACCCGTAGTAACTTGTTTTTGTCATTTATATTTGTGGCGCCATTTATATCTGCTAAAATTGACGTTCGTAAGAATTATTCATTGAAGAAATCTTTCAGGTCATTGGAGAAATCATTTATCGATTTTATGTTTATTTAAATTTTGGTGAATAGAATAAAATATGAACTATAATTTTCAAGCTTTTCATGAACCATCGGAAGTAACGCTAATTACTGTTAGTTAGTTCTTCTTTATCCATCGTATTGACACTAACCATAGCAAAATACTTTATTCACTGGCAACAATCATTACCGTCATCATTATCTACAGCCTGACTTTGACCATCGCTGAGCATAGACTAATCTTTTTTTTTTTACCAATGCTCACGTTCCTGTGCTAGCCACAACCAACTACCCGCTTGGTAACAATGTAAAAGTACTTGTCAGAATATGGTTGCTGCAAAATGCAGTAAAGGCAGTTGTGGAATCTAGAAAATAAACACCTACATTACAATAGACTACTTAACGCTAGACTTTTCATATACAAACTTTAAACGTTTCTATCATTTATTAAAAAGTAAATATACTAAATAAACAATATACCACCGGTTATATTACAACAATATTGTGTCTTCCCATAGCACGCAGTTACGGGAGCTCGCATATAAAATATAATTTCACGAGCTTACCACCGAGTGCTGCGCAGTACACCGAGCATCAAAAGCAATGCCATCCTAACACAGTCTGCACACGATTATCGAACTTATATTCACTCAGCTAAGTACCAAAATCCCGTCAAATAATTGAGCATAGGATATATATAGCTGTGTAGTGCAAATGGAATGATATACAAGTATTATAGTGAATCATATTGCAGACGTTTACCAGAAGTTTTTATTGCTATGTAAATAACTATAAAAGTATCGCAAAGGACCTCTTTTGGAACTTTTTTTGAGCTTTCTTTCTGTCCGTGCTACGCCACTACGTGCTACGCCGTAGCACGTAGCGCTGTAGCCGATGGCGTAGCTTCAACGCTTTCAACAAGTTTTTGGCCGCTTACTTTGTTTTATTCAAGAATTTATTTTTGTTAATAATTGCGTTATTTATTTCGAAAACTAATTCGTTTGTAAACGATAGAATGTAAAGTTTATTGCCGCATTGTAAACGCGCAGTTTTTACAATATCTTACTCTAACTCTATCTCTAACTCTATCTCTAACTCTAACTCCATCTCTATCTCTAACTCTGTCTCTGACTCTATCTCTAACTCTATCTCTAACTCTATCTCTAACTCTATCTCTAACTCTATCTCTAACTCTATCTCTAACTCTATCTCTAACTCTATCTCTAACTCTATCTCTAACTCTATCTCTAACTCTATCTCTAACTCTATCTCTAACTCTATCTCTAACTCTATCTCTAACTCTATCTCTAACTCTATCTCTAACTCTATCTCTAACTCTATATCTAACTCTATCTCTAACTCTATCTCTAACTCTATCTCTAACTCTATCTCTAACTCTATCTCTAACTCTATCTCTAACTCTATCTCTAACTCTATCTCTAACTCTATCTCTAACTCTATCTCTAACTCTATCTCTAACTCTATCTCTAACTCTATCTCTAACTCTAACTCTATCTCTAACTCTATCTCTAACTCTATCTCTAAATCTATCTCTAACTCTATATCTAACTCTATCTCTAACTCTAACTCTATCTCTATCTCTAACTCTATCTCTAAATCTATCTCTAACTCTATCTCTAACTCTATCTCTAACCCTATCTCTAACCCTATCTCTAACCCTATCTCTAACTCTATCTCTAACTCTATCTCTAACTCTATCTCTAACTCTATCTCTAACTCTAACTCTATCTCTATCTCTAACTCTAACTCTAACTCTATCTCCAACTCTATCTCTAACTCTATCTCTAACTCTTTCTCTAACTCTATCTCTATCTCTAACTCTATCTCTAACTCCATTTCTATCTCTATCTAAGTTTGTATCGAATATTTTATGCGCAAGGAGATTGTATAGCATTGAGATTGAGTTTGAATATTATATTGGTGTGTTCTAAATTCAAACACCAAAACAGTGATTAATAGCTATTTATGCAACTGTAACGTTATGGACGGTCTTTTAATACGAGTGCCATTTTTCGGTACAAGCGTAGCGCGTACCGAAATAGGTGGGCACGAGTTATTAAAAGACCAATAACGTACAGTTGCATACAAGATTTTATCTACGAAGGAAGGAATAAAACACAGATATAGACAAATAAGTTTTTCAGGAAGTGTGTTTAAGTGTAATTCATTTCTCATGTACATGTCTTGATTTTTGGTATATTATTTTCAAATTTTAATATGCGTCGACAAAAATGACGCGATGAATATTAATTTCAAAATATTCATTTATTTTAATTTTTTACATTGAGTTAGCAAAATTGAATTTTAACGTTCTGTATGTGATTTTAATTACAGCTTTACACACAGATATACTTGTGATATGCATTTTATTTTAGTATCTGATTTTAATGTGAACACTGTTTCATTTTACTAGTTTTCTACTACTTTATTTATTTATTATTTATTTATAATATACTTTATTGTACACCAAGATAAAAAAAATACACGCAGAAACCTTAAAATAAAAAAAAATACAAAAGGCGGTCTTATCGCTTTCTGCGATCTCTTCCAGACAACCCAGAATGGAGAGAGATAGCCTGGACACGGCTTGGAGTTGCACTTAGTACAATTTTATATCAAATAATAAGCAACAGGGCACATTGCTCGCAGAACGGATGGCCAATGGGGCCGAAAAGTAATGGAATGGCGACCGCGAACCGGAAGACGATACGTTGGAAGGCCTCTCACTAGGTGGACTGATGACCTGGTTAAGGTTGCGGGAAGGCGCTGGATGCGAGACGCACGGGATCGGACAATATGGCGACGCCTGGGGGAGGCCTATGTCCAGCAGCGGACGTCTTTCGGCTAATATGATGATGATGATGAATAAGCAACAATAATACTTTATACCCCTCAAGTTAAAGGGGAAAATTTACAAGTCCGTGATTAGACCTGTCGTACTTTATGGATCGGAATATAGGGCCGTGAAAAAGATGGATGAAAAGAGATTGCATGTAGCAGCGATGAGAATGTTGAGATGGATGTGCGGAGTGACGAGAATGGATAAAATGAGAAATGATTATATTAAAGGATATTTGAAAGTGGCGGTAGTGATAGAAAAGTTGAAAGAAACCGTTTGTCCTGGTATGATGAAGAGGGATGAAACGCAGGTTAATAAAAGAGTTGTAAATATAAATGTGGATGGATAGAGAGGGAGATGACGGGTAAAGAAAAGATGGATTGACTGTTTGAGGAATGATATGAAAGAAAAGGGAGTCAGTGATAGCGTGAGGAGGGGCAGGACGGTATGGAAGAAGGAAACGTGTTGTCCCGACCTCAAGTAACATGGAAAAAAGGCAGGCAGATGATTAATTATTTATGCTTTTTATAGGTCTTATAGTATAATTTAAACCTTGAAAAGAGGGCCATGTGATATGTGTACAATAGGTGCTTTTGCCCTTTCTTTTGGAAAAAACAGGCCTGATATTATATTCTACCGAACATTAAAATTAATTTAATAAAAAACATATCGACTTCGGTTTCACTTTAAAGAAACTTTATTCCCAATAAAGACATAATATGTCACTTACTTGAGAAGAATACAAGTAAAAAACTTTTTAACAAAAAATCAAACCGACTTCCAAAAGAACGGTAAATTTCTTTTTGTTAAAAAGTTTTTTTATTTTTTAACCGACTTCAAAAAAAGGAGGAGGTTCTCAATTCGTCGGATTTTTTTTTTTTATGTATGTTCCCCGATTACTCAAAGACGGCTGGACCGATTTCAAAAAATCTTCTTTTGTTTTGAAGGGTATACTTCTTAGTTGGTCCCATAGTCATACATCAGGTCAGGATCTTATGATGGGATCCTAGAGCAATAAAGGGAACTCCTCAAATATTATAGGCATATATATAGTGATTTTGGTATTTTCATCAACAATGCAATCACTTTTTGGTGAAGTGGAACTGATGAAGAAGACCACAGATCGCCACTGGAACTCCTAAATGCTGTATGTCACGGGTATAAAATGAACTGAAAAAATGGGTACAAAAGACACCGACTTCGGAAAAGAAAGTTATTTTTTGCTTTGTAGATTTTTGTTCTGGAAGTTGCTTTGATTTTTTGTCAAAAAGTTTTTCTTTTTAGTTTTGGTAGATACCTCCAATTAACATGATAATCATTTATAGCCAAAGTACATCTCATGACGATTCTAATAAGTCCAAACACGACTAGGATAGATTGTTTTAATTCGGTGTTCCAGTGCCTACCTTCCGGCTTCATCATCAAATCAGTTCGATGGTGCCCTTTCCCTCAGTACCATTTATTTATAAGTATTTGCTTCATCATAGTCGGTTAACTATCCGAGATATCTTAAACCCGTGACATACTTAGCATTAAGGAGTTCCAGTGGCCATCTTTGGTCTTCTTCATCAGTTCCACTTCACCAAATGATACTATCTTAGTGCAAATTAATGCATTATTGATGAAATTACCAAAATCACTATATGAATGCCTATAATATTTGAGGAGTTCCCTAGATTTCTCAAGGATCCCATCATCCTACTAATTGATAACCTCCTAATTTTTTGAAGTCGGTTAAAAAAACATACAATAGATTACAAAAAGTACGTCACCAGTATTACAATTTGATAGTTGCCTATCCAATGCTTTCATTTCTCCAGAAGTGATCGATTCGTAATTATGTGCTGGCTAAGTTGAGTCTCGAATGCATTGAAAGAGTGTGGTTTTTTCATACAGGACGGTAACTTATTATAGAGTTGTCTCCTTCAAAAATTAGCATTTTTTGCCATAGTTCTTGTCACATACACAACTCATTTTAGTCTTTTTCATCATCAAATAAATATCACTCACGAAGGCACAACAAATAGTTACCCAACTACTGTCCTAACTCGCCAAACTCTGGTTCGGCAATGAACTGCTCTAAACTAGCTCAGAACACTAGTTGGTACCTGTTTCGCACTGAGTAATCTAAGGTCTGGGCCAGAGTGAACGCGTGGGGACTAGGGCGGCAGCGGACGCGCTAACGGGCGCTATGACTTGGCTACCAGTGCATCGTGAGTTGTTGTAGTATAGCAATAGAAGCTAGATGTATTTCCTTACGGTAAAACAATAGACAATCGCTCGCTAGCTAGGCCGCTCTGAAATGTCGCGTGAGATGTCCGCCACAGGCCACGTCCAGAATGAATACCGGGTGACTAGGTGGCCACAGCAGCTCTATTAAGGATGGATAATCCTTCTTTATAATTCTGACCTCCGTGTATATTGTGTGAGAATTTCAATTTTATAGTTTTATTAGTTGTTGGTCGCAGGAACAAACTTAAGGAACAACATTCGCATATTTAGGTACATCGTAATTCAATATTGTGAACCTCGAACATCTGTGGTACAGTCTAACACAACATACAAAGCCGACCCTTATCGCATTTGGCAATCTCTATCACGAATCCAGTTTTATATCTTTGATACTTCGCGCCCGCTTCAGTACCTTGCACAGCTTCTCACCCTGACCGGAGCTTATAGTACGACGAGTGACATAAGAGTGACATTACATTTGAAAATCAATTAAAAATTCCAACGTGCGCCTCAATATTAATTAATTTTTGCACAGGGTATTAAAATACGTTTTAATTGAAATATTTTCCTGTAACAGGTGCAAAAATGAATCTGGTACAAAAACAGTTATTGCTTGGATTTAATTATTCTTATGCTAGTAAAAAAAACTTTATACTAGCTTTAGAATAATCATTTATTTAAATTTGTTTCTTCGCAGTCATTTAATTATTCTGGCTATCTTATACCCAAAATATACTTAACATTGAGAAATTCCAGTGGCAATCTGTGGTCTTCTTCATCAGTTCCACTTAACCAAACGAAAAAAATCTGAATGCAAATGCTAGCCATGTTGATGAAAATACCAAAATTGCCTATAAAATTTGAGAAGTTCCCTCGATTTCCATGGGATCCCCTCATCAGATCCTGCCTTGGTGACAATGGAACATTTTCGAGAGTGTACCCTTTCAAACAAAAAAAGGATTTTCATAATCGGTTCATAATTGACGGAGTAATCGGTGAACACAAACAAAACAAAAAAATACATAAATAAAGTCGAACATAGAACCTCCTCCTATTTGGAATTCCCTCCTATAAAAGTAATTTATTTATTAAATTTTGTAGACTCTGTCTACGCCTCTACATTTGGTGGAATTGCGCCGGGTACAGTAAAGTATCCCAGTAAAAATAAAAGTAAACGAAGATACAAAATAAATACGCGTGTATACGGCGTACAGTATACGTATAAGTGAGTGTAAAACGAAGAAAGTGTTTAAAGACGGAAGTTCGTGTGTGCATGGCGATATACAGTGCACGAAGCCCTATCGGCGTACATAAAGAAAGATATATTTTAACAGAGAGGGTTGTTACCTCTCATTACCTCTCTTAAGCGGATGGAAATATAAGGAAAAGTCGGAATAAAGCTAAGTGGTTTTATTATTTAGTGTGATTGAGCATAAAGCAAGCATGATGAATAATTATTACTCAGGAACGAACGGGTATTGAGGAATTTTTAACCGAATTCAAGTCAGTGGCCGAAATAAATGAATGGAGAGAGAGCGACTACAGCCTGATCTTGGGAGGATTCCTGCAGGGGGCTGCATATTATTTTTACCGTATGATTTTTAAATATGACATGAACTTTGCAGTGTTATGCGATCGCTTGAGGAGTGAATTCTCTATATTTCACCGCAGATGTCGTTATTGCGAACAGCGCATAATAATCGCTGAAATAAAAGCAGATAAAAAACAACCTGATGTATTGTGTGAGGATGTTAATGCACATTTATTTTCTATTATCGTGATTAAGGACGAACAAACACAAAACAATAAACAGTGCAGTGAAAAAAGGGTTGACCACGTTGACGGAGAAGGCGACACAATTGATGGCGATGGCGATGACACCAACGGAGTGAGCTGCATATTTGAGGACGAAGGTGACCAGACCAGCAGAGATGACGGCCCCGTCGATGTCCAGTAGGAGGTGGAGTCTGTGTTCCAGGGCGAGCGCGCGGACGGCCCGGCTGACGAGGAGTTGGACTCCCTATCCAACAGCGAGTGCGTGGACGAGGGTATAGTAATGTGTCGGTGCAGTCCTTTGATTATATACTTGTCTAGATGCCACATTGACCCTACCTGAACGGCCCAAATAAAGTCTACTAAAATTGGTAGACTAGCTTCTTACTTACGTCAGTGTCATTTGAAACACCTAAGGCTAACGTGTTCACGAAAAATAATTAATTATGCCGGTTTGTGCCGTCAGACTGTATAGCAATTATGTGGGAAAACCGTATAATAATACCAAGAGCACTTTTCACCGGTACGTTTTGTTATTTAACCACTATTATTATAGGAACACACGATTTTTAATTCGTTACTTTGTAGGTTAGTCTGATTTAGCCAGTGTTGTCAGTTTATTACTAGGGAGATTTAACGAAACTATGGGAGACAAAATACAAATAGCATTACATAATCTTTCGATCAGAAGAACATTATTATTTTAAAAATTACACTATATATTTGATCAGTAAATGACAACTTACCTTAACGTAGCCCAGGCAATAAAATCAAAGAGAAAAATATTCCGAGAACAAACACAAAGAGATGGGTTTTAATCTATAAATTACATTTTTTATTTATTTTTTAACTTAAATAAATGATACACTAATCTACAAAATTATTGTTTAATTTAACCTGTTTTGTTTAACTTTCATCATATTAAATAATGCAGAAAAGGTAGGTTAATAGTTTGGAGCAGGCATCCCTAAACACGCATACATTGACAGTTTGACGACAATAAGTACACGAGCGGTACTCACACATATCACGCAATTGGAGACAGTTTTAGCGCGTCGTTGGTTTGGATTGCTCTATCTAGACAAGTATATAATCAAAGGTGCAGTCCAATGCACTCCACTAATTCCATTTGTCTTGCAGAGAACAGTGATGAGATTTCGTCGGAACAACTAGTTGTGGTTCCATCGGGACACCAATATATCTCGGATGTTAACATGCATGAGAATCCCATTGATTTCAACCATAAAATTGAAATTAATAGCGTAGTACATTATTACCTCAATGAAATAATATTGAAATTTCTTAATTTGACATGAAACAAAATTATATAAAAGTCATTTTGAAAAGAAAGAAGTTGAAGACAGCCTTTAAGAAAAGTTTTTTTCGAAATAAATCGAAGGAGATCCGTACGAAAATTAAAAGAGTATTTAGTAATGTTTCTTATTGCGCCAACATAAATTCAAAGAAGGCGATCAACAATGATATTCAAATAAACAGATTCGTTATACACTCACAAAACAATTGAAAAAAGTGTTCCGCACTCACACTTTTTATTCATCTGACATTTCAATACAAGTCGAAAGGGATGGCTTGATAAAACTAACAAGAAAAAAAGAGACAGCTAGTGTTTGTCACTTGCGTGTGAATGTAAACAAACATTATTCTGACCACCAATGTTGTTATCTTTTTCTAACCTCCAAATATCAGAATATTAGGGAAAAAATTAAATAAATTAGTAAATTGAGGCCTATTGCGTACTTACATATGGTATGAGATCCCTTCTGTTTTATGTACTTTGGTATCACAATTGGTACAATTTCTAAATACACACGTTGGCATTTTTTTATTTTGTTTTTGTTTCAACAAAGCGTATCGCTCTTCGCCATGCGTGACATAAACTAAAGACTAAAGTTCACAATTGTGACCTATTCGAGTCTTCACAATGCGCATGCTCATAACATATCTGTTTATTTGAATATCATTGGCGATCAATAAAAAAAAATATTCGAATTAAATACAAAAGAATTTTCAATAAAACTTCTTGGGGAGCAAGGTTTGGTTCAAGTAAGATTACTATGATTGTTGCAAGGAAAAATTCACTTCATATTTGCCTAAGATGTAACAATGTACAAAGATATATGTATAGCGAAAAGCAATTCGATCTCGTAAAATGCAGATTGTGGAAATTTTATAGAAAGAAGATTAGGTATAAAGTTTTGTAAATAATGTATTTATGCAAACTGATTTATTTAATGTTGTGTCTTATATTTTGTGCTTTATTAACCAATGTTTTCTTTTCATGTCGTGCAAATGAATACGGTCCAACTTAGAAGGAATTTGCGATGCGCGCTGGGCATCGAAAGAAACTAAATGCGATGCTAATATTTGAATGATTTATCCGTATATGTTTTTATGAAATTAAATATTGCTCTGCCTTGTCTTTATTTACTAAATAGGATTAGCTTTTGAAATTGCTGACGAAGTCCAAATACAAATCCATAAGGACTAAATCAGAAACAGTCAAACATTAATAGAAAAGTCTTATAAGCCCCTAAGGCGAATAAATGCTTTGAAAGCATAGATGTCATGGTAAGAAATGGTTTGACACGTAGTAACACAGATAATACAAAAAAGGACAGTGTCAAAACCTTGTCAAAAGTAAAGCATAATTTTCAATATAAGAATTGGTTTGACATATAGTGCTACAGACAACATAATAAAGCACAGCCTTCACACAATTATTAAATTTATTTAAACTCTATGCGCCGTATTAGCCACAGATTAGTTAGCCCGGACCACAAATAGAAGTATAAAACTATGTAGGTTGTATAAAAGCCCTTACCGAATAGTTAGAAGATTATCTGATGTAAATTATGTAATTTAAAAAAAAAGGGCGATTTAGGGACATAGCACATGTAAATAGATTAAAACCTTTTAATGTTAGAGTAGAATAAGAGATAGGTTTAAATAGATAAGAATAGATTAAGGTTATTAAGGTTTCCTTATAGGAAGAGGCCCGTTGTCAAATAAAAAATAAATGACAACTATCAAATTTTGACACATTGAAGTTAATAGGGATGGGAAAGTAGGATAAAATTTTTCTTGTCGACATTTTCAAATAGTATCGATATATATAATTAAATTAGTTCTTTCCGTTGCATGTGCTGATGATGTGCTGATGAGTTATGAGCCGCAGGGGGAAGAAGAGGCTGGCAACGTTGGCTACGCATCGAAGAAATGTTTATTGGTTATGCGAATAAGGCATAGGCACAAGCCAGGGTATTAGTATAACCCAGTGGGTTTCTTATAGTAATAGTCATAACTGAAACCGACTTTGCTAACGGGGCATAGCCTTTGCAAAGGATGTTGAGTTGACATCAACGGTCCAGTTAATGACTGTTATTTAAAAAAGTAAATGCACTTATAATGAGAAACCCTGGTGCAAGCTCTATGAATAGGATTAGAAATTCGATGCGATCCAGCCTTTCCTTCTCTGGCCTGATAAACGCACGAGATCGAAAAATCGTATCATATTTGAATTTTTGAGATTAAACCCCATCCGGGTCGATGTGAGTTGACGCATCATTCTTGTTAGTGTTGGGAGGACGCCTTGTTCCTTTTTTAGGGTTTTGGCCAAGGAGGTTCAAGCATGACGGCGTTGATTTGTTAGTGCGTATGTGCACGTCAGCTGAAGTTAAAAGCACATATCGGAGCGTCCGATAACTCGTTTGTCATGATTAAGCCTTCCCCTTTTAAGGGTCGTACCTCCATTGTAAATGTGATTCCCCTATTAGGTAAATGCTCGGGTTAGGGTAAGGTAGGATTCTTGTAACCTTTCAAGACATATAATAGAAGCACTTCATATAATTCTGCGCGTCTATTCGTAGGGGCGTAGCTCATTTGAGGACTCTGCTTAACTAGAAGGCAACCTACTTGCCTATAAAAAACACTGGCAATTGGTATTGGTTTTTTTCTTGAAAGGTAAATGAATTTTGAACAGAAAATAAGTGAATATGTTTTTGATGGTCAATTCTAGTGTAGCCGCCCAGAAGGCAGGCATATTGTTCAATTAGGGCAAAATATATAAACTATAAAAGTAATTTATTTATTTAATTTTGTAGACTCTGTCTACGCCTCTACAGTCGGGTGTACTATGCCAAATCGAATGCCAAATAATCGAATATCAATTGATCGAACACTTTAAATCGAATGCCTAAATACTCGAACGTTCATAATATCGAATGGTTAATATATCGAACATTCAATATATCGTACACTCAATACATCGAGTGTTCAAAATATCGAATGTTTGTTTGATCGAGCGTTCAACGCATCGCATATATATTCTATCGAAATATCAATATACTGAATACTTTTTATATAGAATACAAGAAAAACACAAAATTTGCTAATAAATCACATTTTAATCTTTAATAATTATCTTTTATATGTACATTTTAAAATTTTGTATGAATTGCAATTGCACGGACAGTGGTGTCTCATCCCATACAAAGAAACCGTGCCGACGTACTGTACTGATTATACTAATTATTTTTTGTACATCGATCGCGTTCGGTTCCGTTCCACGGATATAGATGGTGATCTATCTTTTGCCGTGGAACGGAACCGAACGCGATCGATTTACGAAAAATAATCGCTATAATCAGATGAAAAACGCTAGTTACGTCGGCACGGTTTCTTTTTATGGGATGAGCATCTGTGTGCTACGGAAGTACGGTCAAGAACCCTACCAGCATCTTACTGGGTTGACCACCTACGAGCAGGTTTGCTCTTACGAATCTCCACTCAAGCCAGCCAATTAAGGCAAGAGAGAGGTGGAATCTCTGTTCCCCGCCAGTCTTCACACCAACCAGCCAATAAAGGCAAGCCGGAGACGAAGGATAAGATTTCTCCCTGGTGAACAGGTCCGTGGGGTCGCCACTGCCCACCAGCTCGCCACAAAGCTGCCCTGTGGATCTATTATTATCATTCTTTTTATTTTCTGTTTCTTCTTTCTTTCGTGTTTTTCTTCGTTTATATCATCCAAAATAGTCGGTTCCTTTAGCATTTATTTTCTTCTTGCTCGACGTATAATTTGCGATACTGCTTTTTTGTTTGAAAGAGCACACTTGATTTCGAAATGTTGGCCTCATTTCGCTGAATATTTGACTTGGTCTATGAATCGAGCGGATATCATCACTTTTTAGAGAATTCCTAAAACATAGTTCATCTACCTTACCAGGATCTGGTGCGTGATTATGCTGTGTTGTATAGCTTTCCAACAAATGCTTCTCACTTCCGTGCAATTTTTTGTTACAGTGCTATTACAATGGTATTTAGATTTGTTAGAACAATGCCAGTAGAGCTTGATATTATAGTATTTATACTTATATTATAGTTTATTGCCATTATTTAGGCATCCAAAACTAAGACCGACTTGTGTTTTTAAGACAAATCAAGCTTATAATATGACCCTACAGACATTTTTCACACAAATCACTTGTAATGCACTATATAGTCTGTTTTTTATATCTGAGACAAAATTGACACATGCAATTGTCAAATTACTTATTTTAGGGCTTAATAGGCAAAAAGAAAAAAATAAAAGATTGTATTCAGTATATTGATATTTCGATAGAATGAATATGCGATGCGTTGAACGAACGATCAAACAAACATTCGATATTATTTCGATATACTAACGATTCGATATTATGAACGTTCGAGTATTTAGGCATTCGAGTTAAAGTGTTCGATCAATTGATATTCGATTATTTGGCATTCGATTTGGCATAGTACACCCTCCATCGATAATATGAAGTCCAGCGTACTTGTATGATAGAGGTCAGTGGTTTGCCCCATGTTATTTGAGGTCGGCGCAAGACATTTTCTTCTTCCATTTCGTCCTATCAACCGTCTATGACACGTCATCTGAAAAGAAAATGGAATAGTATTTTATGAAACTGTTGCATAATAAGGGCATTAAGGGTATTAAAACATGAGTGTGTTTAAAAACCGAGCCGTAGGCGAAGTTTTGAATAATATCACACGAATGTTTTTTTACCTAGTTATGTGCAGTTTCATACATTGGGATTGAACCTACTAAATAAAATAAAAAAGTCAAAAGAGTAAGAAAAATTCAGTACAGCACAACGTATGAATGGTGCCAAAACCCAGCACATCACCGCATTAACCGCGCATGCGTCAAGCGGGTGTTGCCACAGACAAGTAAAAATTGGAATCAAGTTTTTTTTATAATAGGTACTATAAAAGTGGCGAGCCCCATACAAACAAATTATTGATGAAAACTCCTTGGTGATATTAACTTCTTGGATTTGCCCTGTATCGTAATAGGAAAAGGTTTATAACATTATTTTGTTAGAGAAAAAGTGTTATAATAAGATTCTATTTTTAAATTTTGGCATTTTGTTTATAAAATATAAAAAAATACTCGTTATAAAGTTTGTAATTCGAATTTCACGATATGAGAGTAGATAATAGTTATTTATGTTACATCTGCGGAAGGTTACGAGTATCATAAAGCGAGTCGGGAATCATCTCACGTATGTGTATCATACAACATTTTACTATGCATTGTACGAGGAAATAAAAATATATATCTGAACCAAGCAAGAAATTAATAAAATGGCGGGCTTATTCAAGCGCGCTCAGCATATCCACAGATTAACTAAGAGTTCCTCGGGCATATCTACTGCGCATGTGCATTGTGCAAACAGTGCAAATAGCTGTCACGTCGTAACGCCAAAAGGCACGAGCAAAATATACGTTCTTCCATTTTAATTTACATTTAGTGAATATTTAAAATTAATTTATTGATCCAATCTAAATCTTGAGTAATTAAAATAGCCTTTAATCCTTACAACCTTCTTAATCTGTACTTAACTAATTTTTAAAACTTTTCTCAAAGAATAAAAACTCTATGCCTCTGGCTGACGACGGAGTTAAAAATGAAAAAAATACAGAAAAGTTAAAAACACTAGTGAAAAACCGGCCAAGTGCGAGTCGGCCTCGTGCACGAAGGGTTTTATACCAATATCACAAAAAACAAAGTATTTATTTTATTGTGTTTTTAGTATTTGTTGTTATAGCGGCAACAGACGTCGTCTGTGAAAATTTCAACTTTCAAGCTGTCACGGTTCATGAGATACAGCCTGGTGACAGACAGACAGATGGACCGCGGAGTCTTAGTAATAGGGTCCCGTTTTTACCCTTTGGGTACGTAACCCTAAAAAAAGTGACGCTTTACGCACAGTTTGGCTGCTTGGAAAACGCTTTTTTCGAAGATGCATTGTAAAAAAAATTACATACTCGTAGCTAATAGTAGTAATATATTTTCAAGAAGTCTTGGAAGGTCACGAAAAATTCTCTTGGCTATGGCATGATTTGAAATATTATGAATAACTGAGAGAGACCAAATGCTCGACTCTTCTCAATACGAGAATAGGGATGTTTCCTGGGTAGAAAAATAATAATTCTATTTAGTCTGTCAGTGATATTGCAAAATAATATTGGATCCGTATTTTTTGCTTTAAAAATAAACAAAGATAAAGCCCATCAAAATTCATGGGTGCCCCCACCCATGAATTTTGATGGGCTTTATCTTTGTATTATCTTGTGACGTCACTATGTCTACTATCGGCTTGACGTCACAGGATATTTCAACGCGCTCTATCGTCGTCATTTATTATTTTCGTGGCAAAAGAAATAAATACGTGTCCAATATTTTTTATGTATCTACCTGACGGACAAAACACTAATTTTCAGACAATTTCCCTATTGTCAATCATCCCAATTCCACAACAGAATTAGCAAACAAGGCATGTTAAGGTATTTAAATGAAACTGGAATATTCTGGGAATACAGTGGATGCGAAATGCACATGACCGATCAGTGTGGCTACGCCTGGGGGAGGCCTATTTCCAGCAGTGGATATCTTTCAGCTGAGATGATGATCATGATGATGATGAAGAAACATTCTACCAATGAAAGTATGTTGAAATTTTAGTAAATGAATCACGCTGCAACTACTGAACGAATTTGGATAAAACTTAACACATGGAGACCATAACCTGAATGGACATAGGACATTTTTTACCACGATGCCTTGCGATAACTTTCGACCTGCACTGGATTGACACCGCTAACAAAAGCTACTATGAAAATAAATGCAAAATTATGGCAACCAATAAAACGTAAATTAAATTAGTTCCAATAACGTTATTGGTGATCGTAAAACCACAAAGGTACCGCCAATACGACTAACTGTCAGATGAAAATACCGCCACAACGAAAATAGCAGTTCCAGTGCAATTCAGCGTATACAGTCACCTGGAATGGGCTATATCAATCTGTAACGTGTATTGTTTTCGATAAAATAGGTATATCAGTATAGCGTAGCCCTTATGCATTTTAACTTCTTATAATATTATTATTTTTAACAAATTGGCACCAACCCACACTGCCCAGTGGTTGATTAAGTCCCATGTCATCTCACATATAGGAGGCCTGTGTCCCAGTAGTGGGAACATTAAAAGGCTGATGATGATATAAAAAAAATCTTCTTAAATTAAACTAAGATTATAATGACGTATAATTTAAAGAGAGAAGAAAGAAAAAGAAGTATGAAAGAAAGCAAAAGGAATTTAATTGAGCCTGAAGCTGAATAATAAAGGAGGATGTTTGTTGGAGATTATTCTCTGGAAGTAAAGAAAGATAAAGTATTTATTTGCCACACATACAAACATATTATTACAAGAACAGGAACAGTCGTAGTAGATTTTGAAAAATAGACCCTTAACGATAGTGTTAGTAGTTCTTAAATTATGTTAGAGAAGCAAAAAAAAGACAAAAAAATAATGTCAGTATAAATAAAAGCTGATGCATGTCGTGGTTGTGGCAAGAAGGCTTCCACTCAGCATAATGATCCTATTACAACTAGTGGCTCTATGACTGGTAGAACTCGTGCTTTTTTGTCGATTTAGTTATTTTTTAGACTGAATAGATAAAAAATAACATTATAAATATAATATTATAAAATAATAATAATAAGCTCCAAAACAACCGGATTGTTTTTTTTTTTTCAACTTTTTAAAGCTACATTAGTCTGGAGTAACATATGCTACTTTTATCCCGGAAAAAGTAACTGGTCCAGCGGGGTGAGCCACGGAAGCGAAGCCAAGGGAAAAACACTAGTCCATTATAATTATCGAACCTGCTTACAAAATTTCACAAGAAGCGGTTGAGAAATCTACGCGAATGCGTAGATTTCTCCTCTACAGCCGGACATCCGGACAGGCACACGAAAGAATTTTTGCTCAAGCTGAAACGGAGACGCTTTGTGCTCGCTCGTTCAAAAATTCTATCACTGGTAGTAAGTTACTCTATCATTGTGTGCCATAAGAAGGGAATATGCGTAAAAAATTGTTTTATAGATCTACTAACTTCCGCTCGCGGCTTTGCCTACATGGAATTTTGATATAAAGTATCTCATAACCTTATCCAAGACTTAGGCTATATTTATGTTCAATTTAATTAAAATCGGTTAAGGGGCTTAGATATGAAAGAATAAAAACTGGCCAAGTGCAAGTCGGACTCGCGCACTGAGGGTTCCGTACAAACAGTTACATTCACCAAAACAATTAAATAACATTACTGAAGTTTATAAGCTATGTGGGCACCGAACATTGCTCTAACGATAAGATAAACAGAATTGAGGGACAAAATTAACTTTTCATTTGGAAAACTGTAGTCCCCATAAATCGACACAAGTCGCGGTCAGCTTACCAACTGCAAATAAGTTAATAATCTTTTTTTATGTAGGTCCATGTGGTTAGTATTTGATTCATTGGTGGAGGTGGTTTTCAGATTATTATATAATATATTGCTTCTTGCCAAAGTTAATGATTCTAGGTCAACGGAAAGTACTCTGTACATTTTGATTCCCTTGCGAGTAAAATGTGCGTCATTAACCACTGTACCTCTTGATTTCATTGATCTAGAAGTTTGTTTTTTTTTCACAGCTTGATAATTTGAGTATACGATATCAACTCAATACTTCGACGCGTTTCCAAAATAAATATAATGTCTTGACAGACAGACTAACAAACAGACGGACAACAAAGTGATACTATAAGGGTTCCGTTTTTTTTTCCATTCGATGTATGGAACCCTGAAAACAAATAGACAGACAAAGTATCACATTTATAATTTAAATTATTATTTTTAATAAATAAATAATATCTATTCCAAAAGCTGAAAATGCCTTTTCTAATATGTCAAGCCGATCTAAACCTTTTGCCCTTGTACAAAAGATCATCATAAAGATCTCAATATTACTAATTTATCTGTTAAATACAGGTCTTCGGGTCCCAAGCCAGGAGCTAAACACCGGGGCCCATAGCGGTGTTGGGACTCCTGGACCCTGTCTGGATCTGTACCCACGAAACTGCAGTTCGCAGCAGTGGAAAGCTAGGGATTTGCTCCCTATTGGGAGATATACTGGCTCCTGTCTGACAGGTGGGAAGTGGAACTAATATACCAATTTGTTCACTCTTACCTGAGATTCCCGCGGTGATCCTCTGGGCTCGCCCAATCATGCGCCTGGCCGAGGGTTTTAGGACAATAATATATAATAAAGGACAATGATTGGGTGGGACTACAAACGCGTTCTGAGCCGGGCTCCGGCTTCCAGGCAGACAAATACACGTTCCCGTCAAAAGCACTTCGCTTCGCATGAAATATATTCAAAACCGGCCTCGCGGGCGCCCCACAACGCCGGTTGCGACCGGCGGGCGCAATTAACATTTACAATGGGCGAAACATATCTCGATTCGATATGTTTCGACAAGAACCCGACTTCACCGTGTTCACGTTACAAATTTTCTCTTTCGACTGTGTAGTGTCAGCTGTCAAAATCGTTGACAGCCCACCGACAAGCTGTTGCAAGTAAATACCACAATTCGATTCGGACGAAACATTATCGAAACAAATAAATTAAACACAGACCAATTCAATTGTCACAGATATCAATCATTGGTCCTTCGATCCGGGCAGATAATTATTAAATAATTAATTGTTACCATTGTTGTTTCAGCTCATTATACCGTTGTTTTACGTTGCTGTTATTATAATAACTGCTGATAATGTTCATGTATTGTTTGGAATAGGATGGTATTATTAATTAACGGTAACGATTTAGAGTACATTATCATTATGGCTGTAAATTAGTGTATGTTTTCTGTTATGTTAATGTGGATTTATACGTATGTAGTTCTGTTTCTCCACTGGTGAATATGCAATTCCAGTATGGAGCCGCTCTGCCTTCTCCAAATTAGTGGATACGGCCTCAAACGGGCTCCTATACGAATGCTGTATCCACTTATTGGCATAGCGCCCCCGGAAATTCGTAGGACTATAACAAGTCGCACAGAAAGGGCGAAACTATAAAACAACCCACGCCACCCAATTCACAATTACAGCTCAGTGGCCTAGCGCCTAAAAAGCAGGATAAAATTTTCTAGGATGCGTGAGCCTCCTGACAATTTCATCGGGCCATCGGATAGCCTTCCAACTCCCACTCTGCCGTGGTCGATCTGGAAAACCCTAAATAGACTACGCACTTGTGTTGACCGCGGCAAGGAAAACCTCCACAGGTGGAGGTTCTCTGATGGCACTAGTCTTCAGTGCTTGTGCAGCATCTCTTAGCAGACCATGGTCCATCTCTCGGAGTGCGCAACATGCCCTGTCACCTTACTTGCGAAGACCTTATGTCTGATCAGAATATTTAACTTTTTATTACAAGCTTTTATTTAACTTGCAATTTATGTATGTATGTTTGTATGCATGTAAGATTGTTCGGGTCAAATCTTAAACTGAATTTAAAAGCAGTCATCCGTCACCGATTAAGATGAAAGTTTGGATGACAATGCATGGTTAGATAAATGACATTTCTAAATCCAATATGGCGGACGGCCCAAGATGGCGGACTAGTTATTTTTTGTGCACTGCCATAATACAGGTATCACATGAAAGAGTTTGCTGCGAAGAATACGAAAAAAGCTTGTTTAAAAAAAGATTTTTTAATGAATAATTTTATTTGCCATCGACACGCTAAGAAGAAGATTATGCAGTTAGGCAGTTAGGCAGAACTTGCAAACTGGCGAAATGTGTACTGTAGTTGCAACCCTGCATAAACCTTCTGGGAAAACTGCTGTGATTTTATGTTATGTAGTAGCAATTGGTGTGTTGAAGTTTTGTTATAAGCCGGATACTTGATATTCATTTTCGATTTTTTAATTCTGAAAAGTTACAATTTTATAACTTAGAACTTTGCAGAATTTTCATGTTCGCTTAGTGCTGTACTTAGTTGGGTTGCGACAACGATATGCCCTCGTGTTTTCTTGGAAATTGTTTAAACCTAAAACAAGTTCAGAATAATTTTACAAAAAAAAATATTGGGAAGACAAGACAAAAAAATTCATTATTTCAACTAGGCCATTAAGCGGCACTTTTGAACATCAAGAATTTAAATTTAGAAGTTATAATAATTGATTCTGTTGTCCATTTGGAAAAGTAGCTTGTTATGGAGAAGAACGGACAAGAAACTTGACGGCTTAAAATTAACTCTATGATAAAATAAGTCCGTGTTAAAATTAACTCTATTAAAATAATACAAAACTAAAAATCAAATCGCAAAACTCTGTTTTGTTGCTAGTAAGACAAAGTTCGTAAGTACCAATATTTTTCAATGTTCTATGTGAAAGCGTTGTCGCACAGCCACTTTGCGCCTCTTTGCGGCAGCCCTAATGGAGTAAAGAGTTATATGGAGAGTGGCACAGGCTTTTCATACCGGTAAACAGTTCCCGCGGGACACACACCGGTATCCAAGCCGCGGGTACAATGTTATTATCGATATTTAGAAGATCAATCTGCCTAGCTATTCCCAACGACATTGGGGTCGGTTTCCATTCCAGTATTTTACATCGAACGATACCTCTTTACAAGACTGGTACCACATTTCCTGGCTACTGATTGTAAATTATCATCAAATGACAGCCGGCCATAACGTGCTTTCCGTCGAATGGAGGCATCTCCTTATGTAAAGATGATCACCCATCCAAGGACCGACCTCGGCAAGTGTTGCTTAACCTTGAAGATTGATATCTGCGGCTATTACTATATAGCCACGAGCTCCTCATTATTATCGATATATAGAAGACAAAAATAACAAATTGACCTGCTTACCCGACTCTGTGGTTTATTCACCCGCCGCGGCTTTAGATAAAAGTTGGACTTCCAAAGTTCTTGCTGCAACGTTAAATGAAACTGAACCTGATATCGAAGTTCAACTAGTTCTAATGAGAACCTCTCTATCGCAATCCTAGCCATTTAGTTTGTGCGCGGTTGGTTTATGGTACTGACCAAAATTAAGTAGGTAAAATGCTGAAGATGCTACAACCTTGGAGTCTTTAAGTCAAAAGTGAATAGGTTTTTTCTAGGCAAGCGTGCTTCACCGTAGATCACATCATCGCTTACCATCAGGCGAGGTCAAACGCGCGCTTAATGATTAAACAAAAAAAGTTGATTAAAATGAAAGAACATACATTTATTTAGCACAGACTAAAATACACACAATATAGGTACTAGATTCATAATAATATACATCAGATAAAATACAATAAAAATAAATATAAATGTGTAAAGTCTGACGTAAGAAGTTAGCAGGAAAGTGTGCCTTATAGCTGCGCCAAAAAGGCCCAGACAGTTAAAAATAGTGAATATGGGCATATGTATGTCGCATCAAGGATGGCCGATAGATGCAAACCATCGGGAAGTCAGGATATATTCCCTTAGGTTGAGACATCATGTGTGAGCAGGTCGGTGGGTACAGTCGTAAAAATGAATCACACAAATTATTCGATACACACACACATTCTTGCTTACTAATATTACGGCTCGACACTGATTCTACGACGTCTTAGCTCTAAGGCGGTCAGTACTCCACTGCTCTACACTGCTGTCCCCACCACGCTAGTGGTTAGAAAAAGCGCGCCAATGCGTAGTTGTTCTTGTTTTGCTTAGTTTTGACGTCCGTACCACGGTAAAGATTTCTAACTGTATTGTGAATCGGCCCTTTCCTTGAAATAAGTACCTACAGGAGCGCGTCACATAAACACGCGTTAGGGCCGCCCGACTCTACCTACTTGAGTTTCTTTCTAGTTTTGTGATTGTAAATGTCTCAGATTATTTTCTCTAATCTGAGATAAATATTATATTTCACAATGATATTTTGTCTAATTCAATAATATATGTAAGTAGCTATGTACTTAAGAAAGTAGATAGCCTAGCCTAGGAAACTACCTACTAGATTTTTTTGAACCCGAGCATAGGTAGGTCACTCGTGTGTGACTTTATCACTCATTTATTTTCACTATTTCTTTATCACATTTTATCATTTTATTTATTTATGAAGCCAGGTATTTTACTCGGTGGAACAAGCGAAATACGTACCTATTAAAAATGAAACCAATTATGTAGGAGTAGGTTAGATATTATTATTTTTTATAGTATTGCCTTTCGGAGGTTCCTGGTAATTTAAAAAATGTTTTCTCTGGGTGCGTTATAGAAGAATTAAAGCAACCAAAAACAGCTCAATATAGTCTATTATTGCTCTCTGCCATATAAGTACTTGTACGTATTTCAATTAAATATTCACAAATCGCACGCTTACTGCTTACAAAACCATCACACTGTTCGTGACTGTTTGTGACTGTAGTGTTTCGACTGTTGGCCGAACTCGACGTGCGTATGTATGACTAATGTTCCAACCATTTGTATGAAGATAGATTACTGTTAGATATCTTTACCGTGTCCGTACTATTGACGGACTACTAAATATAACGGGGAACATATCCAAACTCACTACTAAAAAAAACTGGTAAATCCAGGTAAAAAAACCTCAAGGACCCTTCGCCTGACCCGAAATAAACCCAGGACTTGATATTATTATATTAGGCAACTACCTAATTAAACACAGTGAGATATTATATTGTATAATATCTCCATAGTATTGATATCTATTTGCATACTAAGTACGTAATTTAATAGCCACACAATGATTAATTATCTCAATATTGTGTTATGATACATCCAATTATACTGTACTTCATTTAATAAATTAATTATTGTTTAAACTGCATTGTTACATTGGCTATATCGAAATGACAAAACTAACAGTACCTATACTAACTACGGTGCTACGAAAAGCTACGCTCGGAGTTGTCATGCGTGATCGAATCAGAAATGAAGGCATAGCCCAAAGAATTGCAAAACATAAGTGGCAGTGGACAAGGGACAATACTTGCAGATCGGATGGCCAATGGGGCCGAAAGGTTTTAGATTGGCGACCGCATACCGGAAGACCCCGCTTCGGAAGGCATTCCCACCAGATGGACCGATGACCTGACCCGAAGGACGCGGTAATCCGCTCGATGCGAGACGCAAAGGACCGGTCGATGTGACGGTGCTTGGGTGTTTTGTCCAGGAGTAGAAGTTTTTTGGCTGAAATAATGATGATCTGCTGCCTAGCCTTTTCCCGAACATTGAGAGTCGGCAGACTTATAGCTGACAAGTATGTTTTACATGGAGTCATGGAGCGACTGCCTATTATAGTTTCTGTTGACCTAGTACCTGCCTCATACCCCATAGGGTAGATACTAGATAACACGATACAATTTAGTCTTCAGAATTTCGGGCTTCTGACTTTATACTCCGACCCGTAACGATTGTGGAAGATCTCATCATCATCATCAGCCTATTAATGTTCCCACTGCTAAGAAACAGGCCTCCTCTTTATGAGAGTTAATGGTCAGTAAACTACAACGCAGGTTCAGTGTGGGTTGGTGGATTGACATCTTCTGTCATTGTGCCTTCGAATTTTTATTTCTAGATCATGCCGGTTTCCTCACGATGTTTTACTTCACCGTTTTGAGAGCAGTGGTGATGAAATAATTTACACAAAGTAAAGTGCCTGTCTGTAAGTTGCGGCCGATACCACTGGGCCATCAATGCTCCCAGTGCTTTAGTGGAAGATCTAGGAAGGATGAAAACTACAAACACTTCTACAAGAATGTCTTTGCGTTAACTATTTATTCTATATTCTTATAACTATTTATGCTTGTATTCTATATTCACATTATTACGAAATAATATGTTTCACTCTAGTCTCATGAATAGATTAAATTTAATTTATACCAATTAAGCGTTACCGGATAAGCGCGGCTTTTGCCTCCCCGTATAATCTTATTGTGATCTATCTTTGTTTATACAATGTTCTCGTTACCCGGGCGTATTATCTTATTTCTTACTTATAACGATAATAACGGTATGAATGTGAAAGTATGTAGGGTATAATGGATGGATGTTTGTTTACAACCGCCTCAACGGCTTAACACATTAAAGATAAAACTAGGCACACGGGTAGACTATGGCCTGCATTAGGACATTGCTTTCAATAACTACTGCAGTTTCGTGAACTTTGACGTCTTTGTTTCGAGTTGTATGGGCGTCAATTTTTTTCAGTTCGTGCTTGCAAAAAAGACAATTTTAGAGAAAGTATACGTGTTGAAGTACCAGGGTGACATAACATAAAAAGAGAAAAGTTGCCTATTTACTGGTGCTCCCACACCGCTTTTTAAAAATGTTTACAAACATTTTCTAAACAAAAATTTTCGAGACATTTGTTAGTAAATGTATTGATGTATACATTTTTAACAGCCGGTGTGCACCATAAGGATAGCACGATACGAACGATAACGATGTCCGTTGCAAGTTTTAAAACCACCATTAACGATTTAAAAAAGTAGGCAGACGTTTTCGACATTTCAAAAATAGAGCTGAGTGAGTTTTTACCGCTTGTTAGATGATAGATTTTTGTTCTCAGAAAAGGCATTCCTAGCCACGATCGGTTTGTGTCTACCATCAAAAAACACTGCAAAATCAGAAAACTTGTTACTTTCAAACTGTATCATCCCACTTCTGGCCCATAGCTTCTAGCTATTTCGGTCCAAGGCTAGTATCGGTTTTATTATTTTTTTGTTGTGACTTTTTCAAATTCATTTGTACTTTCTATGTTTATCCTGGACATCGTTGATAACGGTGAAAGATATAATTTTAAAATCGCCAACCCATCTTGAACAAGTGTGGAGATCAATGCTCGTGCCTTCTGTGTATGAGAAGATGCAGTGGCCCCTAAAAGGGGCTGAAACCAATTATTATTAATTATCAACCAATTATTTATTTATTTATTATGGCACTCCAACGGATTATTCATAGAAACAATGTCAAAAATAATAATTTAAATTTTAAAAACTACAGCGAACTTTCCACTTATGTGTGGAAGGTGTGCACAGCACTAACATCAATCAGGAAAAAAAAAACAATTAAAATATACAAAATAAAGAATGTATGTATGTATGTAAAATAAAGAAATACTCAATGATCATTAACAAGTAATCTATTAATAATAAAAAAAATACAAAACAAAACACATAATTAATCAATAATAATTAGTAATCATTAATAATAAACATAAATCTTCATCAAAAATAAAAAGATACAATAATTGTGGACTTAGGCAATGATGGAATAAAACAGTTTTTAAATACTGTTTTGTCCCGTTTTTTGGTATTTACTTGCAACACCGTGTCGGTGGGCTGTCAACGATTTTGACAGCTGACACTTCACAGTCGAAAGATAAAATTGGTAACGTGAACGCGCTGAAGTCGGGTCCTTGTCGAAACATATCGAATCGAGATGTGTTTCGCCCATTGTAAATGTTAATTGCGCCCACCGGTCGCAACCGGCGTTGTGGGGCGCCAGCGAAAGTGGTGTTAAATATATTTTCACGCGTAGCGAAGCGCTTTTGTGGGAAACGCGTGTGTGTCTGACGGAAGCCGGAACCCGGCCCAGAACGCGTTGGTGGTCCCAATCGAATAATTGTCCTTTATTATATATATATTCTCCTATCCCTAACCTCACGGCACGATATTGATCGACCCCCAGGAGTCTACCGCAGGAATCTAAGGTAAGTCATATTGACACATCTTGTGGTCGTCCCACTTTCACCTGTGAGATAGGTACCAGTATATCTCCCAACAAGGAGCAAATCCCTAGCTTTCCACTGCCGCGAACCGCGGTTTCGTGGGGTACAGGTTCAGACAGGGTCCAGGAGTCGCAACGCCGCTATGGGCCCCGGTGTATATCTCCTGGCTTGGGACCAGAAGACCTGTATTAAACAAATAATTTATTGTAAAAGATAGGAACGTATCTTTTCAGTAACATACAACATATTCCAAAGTTAACCAGTTTAACACATTATCATACACAGAAGCTATTAAATCAAGTAAGAGCGATCCTTCTCAGAAGTAACGAAACCTATTTTTTTTATTTTAGATTACTCTACAATTACCGAGGAAAACATACGACCATCCACTTAGGTAGTTCTTCTCGGTTTTTTAAAGGTACTTCCACCTTTTTGAGAATATTGTCAATTATTGAACATCTAACATTTATTGTAAGCAAACATAGAAAAGCTTTTACCTCGGCGACCGTATTTGGGAACTCAGTTAAATTAAACTCTCCTCAGTTTTGGAGAAGCTTTTTTTAAGAAGCAAACATAAATATAGCCGCCGGCTAGTTGGTTTGTTTATGGTGTATGGGGATTTCGTTTTAGTAAATATTACTATATATATAATAGTAATATGCTTTCGTGAAATAAAGACGAAATTGCGTTTTCTGAAATAACTAAATTTTCTTTTATTCACAACACAATTGAATACAAAGTTTTAACACAGTTTACACATTCTAAACAGAGTAACTTACCTGAAATAACAAAAAACAACATTTAAAGCCTTTACTTCTAGTTTAGTTTATATGCATCCTTTTATTTTACCAGAAACCATTTACTGTTCCACATTATTCTAAATTAACATAACCTAACTTTCACTTATAAAAAATTACCTCAATTCTGACAGTCGGTGTCACTGACACGACACTGACATCTATTAGAGATCTGTAGATAATAAATGCATAAAGAAAAGGAACGACAATAGTGTAGTGATATTTCTTTACATCTCCCACCCTCAGAGAGAATCAATCAAAATGATTGTTCAATCACGAGCTAACCATTACTGGAGATAACTTTGTAACATGGTAGAAGTTTGACTCCACCTTCTTATGTCCCGCATCTGCTTCATAGATCGAATTGGACATCTTTCGTAGGATTTTGTATGGTCCGATCCATAATTCATCCATTTTCTTCCTATTTAGCCGGTTTCCGTTTTCTACATATACTCTATCGCCCACTTCGAATTTATATTCTTGTCTGTGTAGATCATATAGTTTTTTATTATAGTTGTGAGATTTTATTGAATTTTCAAATGCTATTTCTCTGTCTCTTTTGAGATCTTCTATTGTGCATCTTGATTTCAATTCCTGTGGCAAAATATCCATTTTCTCTCCTTCCAAAAGATATTTTGGGGTGAACTTAGTGACTGTATGTTCTGTGTCGTTATATTTTTCTACACATTTATGTGCAATAGTCGTCCATGCTGTTTTCTTGTCCCCTTCGTTTATTTTGCACCTTATCCTATTTACTAAAGTTTGGTTTAGCCTTTCATTGAGTCCATTTGAAAATGGTGCGTCCACAGCAGTGAATACCATTGTTATGTTTTTCTTTTTCAGAAAGTCTTTAAATTCTTTGGAATTTATGCCAGGGTATTGGTCTGTTAATACCATATCAATATGATTGCTTGGTGTCACATTTTTTATCAACTTGATAAAATCATTGGAGTTTTGATTTTTTGATGTCAAAATATAAGCATATCGTGTAAAATGATCAACCAGGAGATGTAAGTATTTTTTTGTAGACCGTGATCCTCCGAAGCCTCCAATTGTATCAATCGATATAATTTCAAATGGGCGTGTCGCTGGGCCCAAATGGGACATCAAACCAAATTTTGAATTCCTTCTTGATTTGTTTTTGATACAAATGTCACATTCATCACAAATTTTCTTGATATTTGTGATGATATTCTTTGCTGTATAGAAAGGGGTTATTTTATTTATCATCTGGGTTCTCCCAATGTGGCAGTAAGTATTGTGGACATCTCTAATTAGTGTTTTGCTAAATGCTTCTGATAGTATGATTTTTTTTCTTCTTTTATTATTTTTGTAATAAATGTTATTCTCCAGTAAAAACTTTGATTCTTCATCTTGTAGATTTAGGTTTGTGTCTTGGTCCTTTTTTATATCTTCCATGTTTATTAAGTTTACAACTTTTAAGTCTTCAGTATTGTCATGAGGTTCTAATACTGGATTTCTGCTTAAGCAGTCTGCTTCTTGATTTGACTGTCCCGGGTTATATTTTATCTTAAAATTGTATTGGGATAAATAATATGTCAAATCACCCAGTTCCTCATCAGTTTTAGACCTGATGTTTTGATTTTCCAAAGGTTTATGATCTGAATATACTATAAATTCTTTATTCATAAGCCAGTTTTGCCAATATTTTACAGCTTCTTTAATTGCCAGGCATTCTAAATATATTGCCTTCTTTTTCTTTTGGGCGTCAGTCAATTTTTTTGAAAAATAGGCTACAGGTTTATTTACTCCGTTTTCATCTTCCTGTTTTAACACAGCTCCTACTCCTTTAATACTAGCATCAGTGTAAATTTTTATTGGTTGTTCTGGGTCAAATATTTTTAGGATTGGTTTCGAGCAAAGTAATTCCTTTATTTTATCCAATGATTTCTGGCATTCTTCGGTCCATATAAATTTTACATCTTTCCGTAATAAATTGTGTAATGGTTCCAGAATAATTGCATTGTGTGGTACAAATTTATGATAAAAGTTTACTTTCCCAAGGAACTGGCGTACATTTTTTCTTGTTTCTGGAATGGGGAAGTTTCTGACAGCTGTTAAATAATCTTTGAGAGGTCTAACTGAATTATTTTCTATTATGTGTCCCAAATACTTGGCATGATTATTTGCAAAAGTGCATTTCGAGAATTTCAGTCTAAATCCTTCTGTTTGTATTGCCTCAAGAAGTTTTGAGATATGTATTATGTGTTCTTCGAAAGTTTAAGAAAAAACTAGGATATCGTCTATGAAATTTACTGCAAAGTCTGAGAGTTTATATTTTCTTATTATGTTTCTCAATACTCTTTGGAAAATAGCCGGAGCTGTCTTTAAACCAAATGGGAGGCATGTCCACTGGAAATGGCCTTCTTGCGTGACGAACGCCGTCTTATATCTATCTTGAATTTTCAATGGAATCGACCAAAATGCTGAATTTATATCAAAGGTAGAATAATACTCACAGTTTACAGTCATTACCATCAAGTCTTCAATCAAGGGGAATGGCTGTGATTGAGGGACAACAATTTTATTCAATTCCCGGAAATCTATACACAGTCTTGATCTTTTCACATCTTCTTTCTTATACGCCAGTGTAACCGGAGCAGCAAATGGGCTATATGATTCCTCAATTAAGTTGTTCTTCAATAGTTTTGATATTTGATTTTCAATTTCTTTTCTGTCATCTGCTGTGCATCTGTATGGGCGCTTGTAGCAATATTTATCTACTATCAAGTCTATGTGAGCTTCATAATCTCGTACCGTACCAACGTCGTATTTGTCTTTAGCAAATACTGGTTTGTATTTTTTTATTAATTTATCAATTTCAGTTTGTTTACATAAATCTAGGTGGTTTACTGAAATTTCAAATTCACTGAAATTAATATGTTCATTGAAATTTACTTCACATCTGTTTATATTGTTCATATCTTGTTTCCGTACCTCAGAGTATAGAGGAATATCTTGTTCATTTTTGTCACCTAGTACATCAGGAATGTCGACATTAATTAAATTGAAAATATTCGTTTCGGAGTCTTTATTTTTGCTATCCTCTTCATTTTGGACTTTATTTTCTTTTTGTGGATTATTACATTGTATTATATTCAATTCTTCATTTTGGATTAATTTGAATTGTTTTATACAATCCAAACCAATGAGAAAATCATAATGAAAATTTTCACTATCTATCACAAAAATATTCATTTTTCTTTCAATGTTATATATTTTTATTTTCAATGTTACCATACCTTTAGTTTTCTTTTCACCATTAATAGTTTTCAAGTTTGCTGTGTGTTTATTAAGTGTGTCATCTTCTTTTTCATGTATTTTCAATAATTTAGCATTAATTAATGACACATTTGAACCAGAATCATAAATTGCGGTAACTTTTAAACTGTCATTTAATAATATCTTTACTTTTATTAATGGTGATACTTCTAGTTTTTTGGATTCTCTTTATTTAGTTCAATTTCTAATTCAGAGTTATTCACACTTTTCACAACTGATTTTTGATTTTTTCCATTAAACCAGCAGGTTTCTTCAGGATGAAAACGTTTCCCTTTTTTCTCAGTGAGACAAATTTGGCATGCTTTCTTTTCTTCATTTTTTTTTGTTTTTATGTCAGTGTATGTGTAGTTCTTCTTTTCATATTTGTTCCTCCCAACAAGATGTTCCAATTTGCCTATCTCATTGTAGAGATCTTCGGTTTCATGTAACATCCCTCGATCAATTTTATCACTTATGTAATTAGGCAGGCCTGCGGCTATAAGGTCTATAAGAGTGCCAGTATCAATCGTCTTTCTAACCTCTAATAACATTTTTCTTTTTTCAATGCATATTCAAGTAATGAACCTGTTTGATATTTAAATCCAAGAGCATATCTGATCGGCGGCGACCAACCCTTGTTCCCAAATGTTTCACAGAAGTTTTTTTCCCATTTAATCCACTCTGATTCTATTGTAAATTTAATTAACATACAACTGGACCAATTCACACTAGAATATTCCAAAAATTGTTTTAATATTTCAATTTTTTTTCTGTCTTCATCAATATGGAAACGTTCACATTCTTTGTTGAAATCCTTAATCCATTGGTGTGCGTTTGCATTTCTACCAGTGAATTTTCAATCACAAAATCTTTTGAAATTTTCCCCAAATTTTGTGTGTCAGATGTTTTTTGCTTTTCTTCGAGTAATTTCTCTAATAGTTTCTCCAATGTTTCATTTGAGCTTCTAGTTAAAGATTTTTGATCATTTATGTTTTCCATAATCTCTTCAAGGTAAAAATCATTGAACTGTATATTTTGTTCTTCATCTAAATATGTCTTTGATATCTCATCAATTAAAGTTATCCAAATTTTCCTTGTCTGATGTCTCTTATTCAATGTTTTTCTAATTTTGGCGTAGTTAGATGTATTTGTTATTAATTGGTGTAAACTTGCAGGTTGATATTCGTCCGGTATGCCAAAAGTTTGACCATCAGGTGTTCCTATTGAGGTTATGCAAATAATGTTTGATTTTTCATCTGATGCTGTTTTCACACAAAAATCAAATCTTAACTTCTCCATACTTCTTAAAATATTCGCAGAAAATGTTGTTTTATAATAGTAATATGCTTTCGTGAAATAAAGACGAAATTGCGTTTTCTGAAATAACAAAATTTTCTTTTATTCACAACACAATTGAATACAAAGTTTTAACACAGTTTACACATTTTAAACAGAGTAACTTACCTGAAATAACAAAAAACAACATTTAAAGCCTTTACTTCTAGTTTAGTTTATATGCATCCTTTTATTTTACCAGAAACTATTTATTGTTCCACATTATTCTAAATTAACATAACCTAACTTTCACTTATAAAAAATTACCTCAATTCTGACAGTCGGTGTCACTGACACGACACTGACATCTATTAGAGATCTGTAGATAATAAATGCATAAAGAAAAGGAACGACAATAGTGTAGTGATATTTCTTTACATATATAATAGGGTATTAGAGATACGGCGGCGGTGCTTGGTAACAAGAGACAGTATTTTTGGTGAGAGAAAATTAGTATATACGCTTTATGTTCGCATAATTCGAAAGAATGTGTAGCTGATTTTTTCGTTATTCAAATCAGGGTTGGTTCCATATTAAAAGTTGTTATTATCCATGTGTACGTTCATCACATGAAGGATTTCCAGTGAAGTAGACGTCGCCCTGTTATCAGGTCAGCCGAGTGTTATTAGAATTTTCTAGGTATTTTTCAATAGCAGTAGAGGAGTCCTCAGAATTCGTTGGTTGATGATATGGCCGGAGTGTGGAACTGTGATCGGTTTCAGCCTAAATATATTGACTGCTGGACATAGGCTGCCTCAAATGTCGCCACGTCAACCGGGTCTAGGCTCCTCGCATTCAACGCATTCGCGCCACTTACCAGAAAACCGTCGTCGTGAGCCTTTTAATGTGTCCACTGCTGAGACACAGTCCTCCTCGCCTTGAAAGGGAGAATGGGCGTTTATACATCTCGCAGGCCCAGTGCGGGTTGGGGGATGTTACACCTCTTCAAATATTTGGTCCTAAGACTTGCTGGTTTCCTCACGATGTTTTCTTTCACCATTGAAAACAGTCGGTATCGCAGAAAACATTACTCTAGCACATTTTCTTTACTGAGAATATCGCATACGCCGTTATCGTAAAGGAGTTCAAACACAACACTAGTTTCACATAACAAACAAAGCATAAGCTTTCCTTATGAGTAGGATTATAAGCGACTAAGTCTAAAGCACGGTTACACTAGCTGAGAATGAATCCCGCTGATCTAATACCCGCTATAAATGAGCTTAGGCACTGGCTCTAATAGGAAGCGCATGGTGTACTTTGCCCGCATTGTTTTAACGGAAAAACAAGTGAGGCAGTCTCTTCTCTTTTTCTGCTTGCCTAGTAACTTGGGACATGTAACGTATTATGGTGACTGGAAAATAGTGGATAAAAAACCTACAGGCGCCCCAACGGTGCTGGGATCAAATATCGGTGCATCTGGAGATACCTCTCAGCGCCGAACTCTACCAGGCTACCAGGATCGTTACTGACGTCCTCTTGTCGTAAGTACTATTGATTCATCATTATCTCAAAGAATACCTAAATTCATAAAATTAAAGTATATTTCTTTTCTGGCAACCAATAAGAAAAGATCTTTAGAAACTTTGTGATGAAAGTATATTTATGTCATTCTTGTAGGATAGGATAATAAATAGATGGACCCCTTTGCCGCACTTAGACTCCCATTTGGTCCGTTGTGCGTGTAATCCACTACGCGGGCTCAGTGCGGGTTGGTGGAGATCAAATGTTTTCGAATTTTCGGTTCTAAGACATGCCAGTTTCCTCACGATGTTTTTCTTCACTGTTTTTGAGTGCAGTGATGATGAAATAATTTAAACAAAGTAAAGCGTCTACCTGGGTTCGAACGACTGTGCCACTAATGCTCTCTGTCATTCTTATGGATCGTATAGCGCTTTTTCGTTACGTGACGATTTCTACCAGGCAACTCCTACTGCAAGCCTTTGTTCGAAAAAGTTACATGTCAACAAGTCACTTAGTATGTAAGATTGTTCTGTATTAAAGTTTCTATGCATAAGTTTACTTTAATGAGCAGCACTCTGCTAGATTCAAGAGGTGGTGCTATTTTAAAATTCACTTGCATACGTGTGCAGAAACACGTAACAAATTCACTGCTTACCTTAGAAAGAGTAAGGCTTGCATACCAAGCTATCTTAGAATAAACTTTGTATTTATTTACATAATTTGAAGCCTGGACCTGGTTAGAATGTCATAATATAACGATATTGTTTTTATTATTGACACGGATCTGGTTAGTTTGGTACACTGCATGCTGCGTGTCGCGGGTTCGATTTCCGCACGGAATAAATATTTGTATGGTCTACAGATAGTTGTTTCGAATCGGGTGTACGTGAGTTTATTTGTTTGTGAACGCTGCCACGACACAGAGGAAATTCCTAGTATAGGACAACGTTTACCTTTGCCGCACTTAGACTCCCATTTGGTCCGTTGTGCGTGTAATCCACTACGCGGGCTCAGTGCGGGTTGGTGGAGATCAAATGTTTTCGAATTTTCGGTTCTAAGACATGCCAGTTTCCTCACGATGTTTTTCTTCACTGTTTTTGAGTGCAGTGATGATGAAATAATTTAAACAAAGTAAAGCGTCTACCTGGGTTCGAACGACTGTGCCACTAATGCTCTCTGTCATTCTTATGGATCGTATAGCGCTTTTTCGTTACGTGACGATTTCTACCAGGCAACTCCTACTGCAAGCCTTTGTTCGAAAAAGTTACATGTCAACAAGTCACTTAGTATGTAAGATTGTTCTGTATTAAAGTTTCTATGCATAAGTTTACTTTAATGAGCAGCACTCTGCTAGATTCAAGAGGTGGTGCTATTTTAAAATTCACTTGCATACGTGTGCAGAAACACGTAACAAATTCACTGCTTACCTTAGAAAGAGTAAGGCTTGCATACCAAGCTATCTTAGAATAAACTTTGTATTTATTTACATAATTTGAAGCCTGGACCTGGTTAGAATGTCATAATATAACGATATTGTTTTTATTATTGACACGGATCTGGTTAGTTTGGTACACTGCATGCTGCGTGTCGCGGGTTCGATTTCCGCACGGAATAAATATTTGTATGGTCTACAGATAGTTGTTTCGAATCGGGTGTACGTGAGTTTATTTGTTTGTGAACGCTGCCACGACACAGAGGAAATTCCTAGTATAGGACAACGTATACCAATTGAGGATGAAAGCTTGTCCAGTAAAGTACAAAATAATCTCAGTCCATAGCATAATCAGCATAATGATCCCAAAGTTGGGACACTGTATATCTCTCTATGAGAAAAACTGGACAGTAGTCCTGCACTGAATAGGGATATATCCTGGATCGGATTATGATAATTCTATGTAGTTAATAAAAAATGTCAATGATTCAGCCAATGATGTTATATAAAATGAGGTAGATACGTTTTACTGATGTCTGCGTGGCAACACAAACGCAAGCTGACCAGCTTGAGTGAACTCAGTTCGTCCTTTGTCTGGGCGCGACAAGAACGTACCTTTGAACAGTATGTTTATCTCTTTCTGACAACGGGGTCAAATTTATATCTTTGTGATCTTTTAACCTACACAGTGATAGAAATAATGTTTCAAGTTCCATAGATCCTTTTTACGTAGATAAAGTAGAATATCGCCATGTTTTATTTCTTTATAATGAGTATGACGTCTCTATAAGTAAAATTTCATTGGATAAAGCGCATCAAAGTTCAGGAGTGAGGGCTTGTGACGTCACTATGTCAGTATAAAGTGTACTAACGGCACGTGGCATTTCAATGCATTACATCGTCGTCACTTTATGTTTACGTGTCAAAAGAAAATACGTTTCCAATATTTTTTATTAATCTACCTGAAGGACTATTGTTTTTACATTTTTCTGTACTTTGTTGCGGTCCAATGCCATTCTATCTGAAAGTAGCTGAGTACTATTTAACATGGAGTTACTGCCTATTCAACCTCCACAACCAAATTGCTGGTTAAACGATACATCTAAGCAAGACTGTTGTCCGATTTCCTGGCTTCATGCTCATCAAGCTACCAAAACTTGTAATAATTGTCAAAGATGCAAACCTAAAACCTAAAGTCGTGACAATCTAATAAGTCGGATTTTACAGCTATAAAATGCGTTATAAAAGTTAAAATGAAAATGATGCTTACGAATGATACTCGTTGTTGTTATAGTAATTAATCAGGATTATGAATTTGATTTTTCGTAGACATCTATACAAAGTTACGACGTAAATAAAATGAGAAACGTCATCGGACTTCTTAGATGGTCACGATTATAGGTAAATACATCCTTACAAGAAATTACTTTTGTTGGTCAGACATCGCAAACCATCTAATTAACAAGCTTGGTGATCAATATATCTTTATATGTCAGAGTTATAAGCATTATATCCGAGTTGTCACAATCACTGACGATCACCACATTTTACCATCTATGGATTATTAAAACCCACATGAAAATACACGCAAATTTCCAAACCCCTTTTCATTGAAATATGACATCAGATTTGAATCGATAGAATTCCCCATTCAGTTTATATTGACGCTCAGTTGATTCTGTTTTCAGCCGCTGATTTTTTTCGTACACAGTTTTTTAATGCCGATTCAGTGAACGGGTTAATCTTGTTTCATAAATTCATTGTTAGGACACGGTTAGGTAGTCGGCAGTTCTGGAGCGTGTTCTATTTGGGTGGCTCTCCTAAATTGTTAGTTGATATAAAATTATGGTTTTATAGATATAGGTATTGGGTTTAACACCTACCGGGTAATCGGGGCAGGGTGAGAAATAAGTTTTATTTTAATTTTTTTTTTGTTAAAGTTAGAACAGTTTCTAGATAAAGTAAGATTCTTTCAGCTATAATCCCAAAAAAAATGTTTTTTAACAACGGATGTCAATATGTCAAAATATGTGGGATATATGTGACACTTCGGTAACCTTTCTCAATCAAACATTGAGAGAATAAAAAGAAAAAAATTTTTTTTACTTATTTATTTTGCTATCAAAGTTACACTTATCTAGAATTTTTGCAAATGTACTCGTAAGTAACATAAATGTTACGATATATATATTCTTATAATAGTCTATTTAGTACCATTGCTCTTGAAAAAAATACCTGTAACAAAAAACCTGTAATTGTAGACATACGGCATTCAGAGGATAATAACATTGTTATATTTTCCTGTATATGCAATGGAGTTCCCTGAAACTGACAATATCAACAGTTTCAGGAAAACCCATTATCAGGCTCCATATTACAGTTTGAAAGACCCGACATAATATATTCAAAAACAAGCGCCGGCGACAAAGTACTATGAATACAGACGTTAATTTATTTATTTAACAGGAATATTTTTCCATAGAGTTTCCAACTCAAACATATTTATTACCCCAGAGATTACATTCAAGACATAGAAGAATGGTCTGAGACTCATATCCGGCTGTAAAATGTTACTTGGGTTCGGCGCAACAAGTTTTCTTCTTTCATTCCGTCTTGTTAATTGTCACGCTATCACTGACTCTACCACCCTCGCCTTCTCCATCCATCTTTTCTTTGGCCTCCCTCTCCGTCCATCCTTACTGTAGGAAACAGAATAAAAAAAGTGTGAGAGAGACAAAACGTTCTTGCCCGTGGTTGTCTTCTTTTAGAACTCTGATTGGTACACGTCACGGGCTTTCAGTGTCACCTTCGTCACTAGACTTCCTGCAGAAAAGAGACAGATATTCAATTCAGTTCAATAATTTATATTCATCTTAGCCATACAAAACAGTATTTAGACCCTGTTTTCTAAACATGGTAGATGCCTGTATCTTAGAAATGTTTAAATTGTATTTGTCGCACAATAGCTTTGTCTCTTTCTAAAGTTTAGTCATGTTTGTGACGGTATTGTTCAGTCCATTCCTCTGCGTTTATGAGTACAATAAACCATATGTTTTTATTGTAAGTTACGCTACAGATTAAATGTGGTGCCTCGTAAATTACAAGGATGTAGATTCCTGACGGTTGAATATTTAAGCTTTGTTAACGTAAAGGGGACTGAAAGCGTATTTATGTACTTATTTGGATTTGTGATAATTCTAGGAAGTTACATTATAATAAAGTTTGGGTTGGATATATGGATTAGTTCTTCTTCAAAGGAAACTGCGCTTTTGAATTGGCTATTTTTTTTTTTTTTTTTTTTTATATTCATTATTCTACCGCGGACATGTGGCAGTCCGCGCTCTTTTTTATTGTGTATATTTTGTTTGTTATTTTTTATTTTTTTACAATTGTTGGATTCCTACGTCGGACATTATTACTTAACTAACTTAAATTTACGTGAGTTCATCCCTCACTAAATACTATATATATATTACACACTGGCATTACAATTTTATGTTTCTATTTACTACTTATCTTTATGTTATTAACTATTTTGTTTACTTATTTCTATTGATACACTGCTTATGTTATTACTATATCTATTGGTACACTTTGTGGGAAGATGCATGGCAGTGCGAGTAGACCAGCCCCGGCCGACGGTTCCGGTTATAGAACCCCGTCGTTCGGACGTTAGGGTGAGTATGACTGACTCGCTCCACCATGCAGCTTCACATGTATATATATAGTTTTCTTTTTTGCTTTAGACAGGGTGATGGTTTGGGTATGTGTTTGGGTTGGAGTTTTTGGATGGGACTTGTTAGGTGGTGTTTTGGCTGCTGGCCAGGGACTTCGCTAGCGTGAGCAAGGCCTCTATGACGACTACGTCTCGATGCTGCATGGCCGTCTAAAGATTGTAGTTGACGACCGTTTTAGTCAGCGCATCCATCGCCCTCTTAGCAAGGCGGCCTGCGGCGTCATTGGCGTCGTCGGTGTAATAGACGCAACTGACTGTATGTCTGGACACCGCCACTACCGCGTGGGAGATACTGTCGTGGACCTGAAGCCTCCTGGACTTGGTGTTGATGATGATAACGCTGTCGTAGGTCGACCCCTGAGCCTCATGTATGGTTAGCAGGCGCGACCCCTCGCCGGACCCATATCTCTGGCTCGCAAGAGAGGCTTTCTCCCCCTGCGTATGAACCAGGAACAGGGTGTTTTGGGCAGTACCCGGTATTTGCGCCCCTGTGTAACCTTTCACCTTCAGGGAGTGGACCCGCGACAGCGATGACTTGGAGGAGTATATACCGGGGTATATCTCACTCAGTGCAAACGCCACGTCCATTGGATTGCGGTGTGTGCAGAGAAACTCCTGGGTGATGCCAGCCACCAGGTCTGGATGGGTATACCTAAGCTCGAAAAGATTCTCCCTGTCCAAAAATGGAAGCTGGTTAACGTCTCCGACGAGGACAAGCTCGCTCGCTCCAGACAATTTTACTGCCATGACTATGGCCCCAAAGTGGTTCATAAGAGCCTCGTCTACCGTAAGACGGTAGCATTTGTCTTGGTTCTTGAAACCGTTTGCTAGGATTGAGGCCATAGTGCGCACTTTGGTCTTTGCTCGGTCTCCTAAGCGGCGCGCAAGTTTTTCTCTAAGATCTTTGGCAGCTTCTGTTGTCGTGGTTGCTATCACGTCCCTGTCCTCTTCGAAGTGCTTTACCAGCCAGGTTGTCTTACCGCAACCCGGAACTCCGTTAATCCACCTGATATTGGGTACCGCCCAACTTTCCTGTGATGCCGGGATACCGGAGGTCCCCGAAATGGAGTGTGCCATTTCCAGAATCTTATCGTCCGGCATGATTTTGGTACATTTGGCGGTAACCACTATCGGGTCGTCATTTGGCACACTGAACTTGAGTTCGCCTGAGCGCTCCGTCTCCTCCTTGTCCAGGGCCACAAAGCCACTCCTCGCGCTGTAGGCTGCCATATATGACCTCGTCATTTCCCCTTTGATGACTTGGGATGTGACGTTGTCATACACCGCTGCCCCTGCTTCCTCGAGCAGTACCCTTAACAGACCCTCTGTGTCTCTCTGGAAGGTCTGCAGGATCTTCCTGCATGTCGTAAGATTGACCTCTCTGGTCGCTTTTACGATTGCTACGTACTCGAGGAACGCGCTCTTTACGTGGTCCGTGGTACCCGAATTTACTGCGAGGGTCGGCGGGCTGACTTGCCCTTTGTCGGCTCGTTTTGGCTTAGGCTTTTGCTGGGTTGGTTCCTTTGGTGGTTTTCTGAAGAACCTCTCCAGTGCTCTCTCCTGCTTGTGAGATGGTGATGCGTAGCTGGTGCTTGGGAGCAGTGCACTGAGGAAAGTGCCAAACGCTTTCAGGCGACTCCTCGACCGGGCCCGGTCCTCCGGGTTTATGGTGTTACACTGCACCTTTGCGGCTTTTTCGGCTGCTGCCTTCTGCTGGGCCCTCTCCGATCCGCTTTGAGTGGTGGGGCTTGTTTTGGGGCTCATTGCGCTGGCTATTGGTTGTCTGGGGGCTTTGAGAAAACTCAGGGTTTCCCCTCTGTCCTCGTAGACAACAACCTCATGATGTTCTGAGGCCTTTAAACAGCCAAAGCGATCTGCGACGTCTCCTCTCTCTCCTCCCACCACCATTGCGTCCACACTTATGGTTCGGGCCGTGGCTGACGTGTAGTCTCCTGCCTCCCTAATCTTCTGAAGCAATGAGCTTGCCTGAGCAAATGGAGTAACCTCTCCCCACTCGAGTAATGCGATTGTTTTCCCTTTAAATCGCATTAGACGGCATCGGTGAGTGGCCACTTCCATTTGAGATAGTGCAGCATACTTGCTGCCTGTTATGCTCGTTTTGGTGGTGCTTCCGTTAATCAGGGCGGCAAGGCCCGGTGAAAGGTCTATTCGGGCCGCAGCTTGACTTGAGCCTATGCAGAAGCCTATGCCTAACTTCTCCTGTTCCCTGTTCATGAACAGAGCGACGCCTCGCAGTCTGATGCCAGGGACTCCGTCTTCTCCGCTTGCCAGGAATTGTGTGGTAGTCATGCTAGGGGCTGGTTGTAGGCTGGCTGTTGCTGCTACCGCTGCTGCTACCGTTGGTAATGGCCGTTGGTTAGATTGTGTGTGTGTAATTTGTGTATCAGTCAATGGTGTACTTGTTATTGTTTGTGTAGTTGTGGTTGTTGTTTGTGTGGTTGTGGTTGCTGTTGTGGTTGTTTGTGTTCGATTGTGTGGTCGACTTCGCAAGGTTACGTCCGTTTTGTTGGCCTTTGCTGCGATTGTGGCGACTTTGCTCGCGAATGCCAAGAATGGAATCCTAGTAGCCCATGATGGTGTGGAGTGTGGACTGGCTAAGCTGGGTTTCGAATTTTACTTCGAACTCCATTCTGTCTTGGCTGAACCTTGGGCATTCGAACAGCAGATGCCAGACTGTCTCTTCACAACTCGGGTCACAGACGCACGAGGGACTATCTTTGAGATGGAAGCGGTGGAGATACGCTGAGAATCCGCCGTGTCCTGTAAGGACTTGTACGTGGACCGGTGTGAGCACTGCATTTCTGAGTGTCCTTTTCGCCGCTAGGACGTCTGGAAAGAAAGCTTTCGTGACCGATCCTGTACTCGAAGACTCGTACCGCGCTTGCCACTTCCTTATAGTCCCCTCGCGAATCTTCTTCCTCACGAACGAAACGGGGACCTTGCTGTATTCTGATGTGAGTTTTGTTAGGGCTGCCTCCTTGGCCAGCTCATCCGCCCTCTCATTCCCGGCAGTTCCCACATGGGCCTTGAGCCAAAAGAGCCTCACTTCTCTGCCCTCCTCTCTGATTTCACGGACGCTTCTCTTGATTTGGAGTGTCAGGTGGTGAGTGACAGACGGTCTCCTCAGCAGGTCAAGTGACGATCTCGAGTCACTTAAGATGCTTACGGAGGCCGCCTTGGATTCTCTTGCCATCCTGACAGCTCTGAAGAGAGCGTACATCTCCGATTGGAAGACTATGTTGTGAGGCTCCAAGCCAAAGGTGCTGAACCTTGACTCCGTCCCGTTTTCCCACCAAGTTAGGGCAGCTCCGACTTTCCCCTCTATCTTGCTGCCATCGGTGTATATTTGGGGGCCGATTACTTGGTAGGTTGCCAGGGTTTCGGGAGTCAAATTCTCTAGGCATTCATACTCGGTTGTTGTGAGTTGCGCCGGGTGGGGGTTTTTGGAGTGGTGCACGTTGCACACCAGCACGCGGCCCAGCGGTATAAACTCTTGGGAATGTCCCTTTTTGATCTTGAAAAGGGTTGCCGCCTCGATTACCCGGAGGTCTAGGGGGAGTTGGCCTGACAGGATAAGTGCCGATGTCAGAGACACCATGCGGTATGCTTTGCAGATTTTCTGCGCGAAGCCTCTCTGCAGTGAGTCAAACTTTTTCCTTGTCATCAGTTTCTCAGCTGCGGGGGCCCACGCACTCGCCGCATACATCACGATGGGCTCTATCACCGACACGTATATTGTCCTGATTATTTATCTGTTCAGACCCCAAGTCACCCTCGCCGCACATGCCAACTGCTTATAGATGTCTGCGGCCTTTCTACAGGTCGCAGACACATGCGGATTGAAGGTGAGTTTGGAGTCTATCGTGAGACCCAACAGTTTCACTTCCTCAACCAGTTTTAGCCGCGTGCCCGACATATGAAGTACCGGAACGTCGTACTTTCGCTTCCTCGTTAACACCATCGCATTAGTCTTGTATTTTGGACGCCCCATTCCGATACTTTGGCTAACGTGCTGTTGGCTGATTGCTGCAGGGGACCGGCTGTGAAGTCAGAGAAAACCAGGACAACGTCGTCCGCGAAGGCTTGGCAGTATACCCCCATACTAGCCATTTTGTGTAGGAGTGGATCTAGGATAAGGTTCCAAAACATCGGTCCGGCAAATGAACCCTGGACGCATCCTTTCGTGGTTCACTTCTCGCTAGTCGCTCTGGCGTAGTTGACCCTGACGTTTCGGTCTTCCAGGTATGAGGCGACGAGAGTGTAGATATTTGCTGGACAACTCTTGGCTACCATCTGCTTCTTGAGTGCGGGCCACCACGCGTTGTCAAAGGAATTGGCTATTAGCTTCAACTTTCTTCGGACTCTGACGAATAGGAAAAATACCCTATAAATAAAAGTGTAAAATCCTGAGTTGAATTGTCAATTGCTGAATTAAAAACTAACCTATAATTTCAAGGTACAAAAAAAAACCTGCAAGCAAATTGAGAACACCCTCCTATTTTTGAAGCCGTTCAAAAAAAAAAGAAATCTGCCTAGCCTTTTCCCAATTATGTTGGGGTCGGCTTCCAGTCTTACCGGATTCAGCTGAGTACCAGTGTTTTACATGGAGCGACTGCCTATGTGACCTCCACAACCCAGTAACTGGGTAAAACTGTACCCCTTTGCAAGACTGGTGTCAGATCTCAAGCTTCTGACTACCCGTAACGACTGTCAAAGTTCTTCAAATGACAGCCGGGACCAACGACTTATCGTGCTTTTCGAGGCATGGAGGACTCTCGGTATGATGAAATGGTCACCCATCCACGGACCGACCTCGTCAAGCGTTGCTTGACCTTGAAGATCAACCCATGCGGCTTTTATTATTTACACGAGTTTCTTATTAAAAAAAGGAATACAGTGCCTTAATTGTCCTTGTCCCAATTTCCTGAACAAAACAAATAAAGAAAATTGACTAATTGTCCGGAAACATGACGGTGTACAACAGAACTCCTAACTAACTACACCGTTGCCAAGGTTACCAAGTTTCTTCACTAATTGACTTCGGAAAAAACTACGGATCCACCATCCCCATTAATTGTCCCGGCATTGTTTGTCCAAAGATTTTAGCAAAGTGCAATCTTTCTGTTTTTCGACTTCTTTATATCTCGCAAGATAAATTACGGGTTTCCGCTGTACAAAATAGATAGGTACAGAAGGTGTATAATATGTATTAGAATAAATATAGATGTATAATGTGCGATGGCCGTGTATGGAACATAGTTATGAATATATATCATCATAAAATTATCATAAATGACTGGGTAGAATACATTTTAGAAATATCGAAAGCTTTCATTTTCGATATTTAGGTACACTCATTAATAAAACTGTGATCAAATTTCAGCTATGTGAATAGGACCTCATTCGAGGTGGCTACCAAATTTTAACCTAAAATAATAATGAAGGCGTTAAATAATATTTAATTCATGAATTATTTAACAATATTCTGTAAATTATATTTACAAAATCAGCCCTCAGACTATAAGATACATTAGTTTTTGCGTACCCTAAACAACCGGTACCTTTAAATTGGCCGTTTACCTAAGTAAACACCTGCGTATGTTCAAAGTACATACTGACACTAACCTATCCCACACATTTTGTGCAGGTAGAAGTAATAAACGTCTGGCGGAAAATTCTTTCATTGATAAAAAAAACTTTTTGCAAAAAAATACTACCGACTTCCAAATATAAAATTACAAAGTGAAAAATAACTTAATTTTTTGAAGTCGGTGTCTTTCGTAGGTACCATTTTTTTGCGTTATGGACACCGACTTCAAAAAATTAAGTTATTTTTCACTTTGTAATTTTATATTTGGAAGTCGGTAGTATTTTTTTGCTAAAAGTTTTTTTATTTTTCACGTTTTAGTTGTACGTACCTAATAGGCAAGTTAGTAAGGGAACTATTTCGCCAGAATAGATTTCATGAAACTTGAACATAACCGGTGAAATGAAAGGTCTGCTTACCCCTTAAGAGCGAACTGGCGTGATGTTATGTTATGAAATGTTATAAACAACAAACAGACATGCGATTGCAGCAATCCCGAGAGATTTGCCGTTATTTATTGAAGAGTTCTGTTGTATATCTCCGAAGTTCTTCATCAGATCTTCACCAAATTAAAATGGGACCAATTTCGGAACATACTTTTTCAAACAAAAAAAGAATTTTCAAAATCGGTTCACAATTGACGGAGTAATCGGTGAACATACACAAAAAAAAAAAAAAAAAACAAACATGAAGTCGAACATAGAACCTCCTCCTTTTTGGGAAGTCGGTTAAAAAGCTACGCTATCGTCCAGTTTCATAAGTTGTCTCCCAGAAGTGTAACTCCCGTAGAAGCGAAGCTAGCTAAAAGCTAGCTAGTATTGCTAGCAAATAGAAAAAAGGAAACACATTTATTTGTCACAAGTCTAGTAGCTTGTTAGCACACATCAAAAATTAAAAAAATAGAGTTAAAACTAAACAACAATAAAAAAGAGAGAAAACAATATAAATATAACATTGTGTGTCCCACGGCTGCACCAAATAGGTTTAGCAAAATGTCGGGCAACTAGTACCCGACGCTGGTTTACAACTGTGACATCACGGACGTACAGCAATTGACTATTTAAGAAGTGAACTAAAAAGACGTAAACAAGAAAAAATCATGATGAGCAGTCAGAGGATACATATTCGCGAACTGGCTGTCCAAAACCAGATGTATCATCCGACTGCACAGAATGTTGATTTTTTTTCAAATTAGGTACATTGATTTCAAATCTGCTCTTAAAACCCTTTATTTTGATACACCACACGATGGGTTTGGCAGAAAAAAAAAATTAGGCCCCCACAATATGGCGCCCAATATCCGCCGTTTTTCTATTTTCCAATTTTAATGTAGCCAGTGCACTCGCAAGGTAAAAAAAAAATCGATTGACGTAAGAATCATTAAAATCGGCCAACGCATTTGTTCTAAATAAGAGTACATGCACCGGTTTTCACTCATTGAAGATAGACTCAACCTTCTGCATCAATCCATTTTGCGCCTCCGGTAAGGAAACAATATAAACAAAAACTCGTTCAAGTTAAAACTGTTGCGATTTATTTTCGGGACTACATTCAGTGTCGGACTTAAAACGAATAGCAATGGGATGCGTCGGGATTTCTGGATGCAACATCGTGTTTATGAGGCTTTGGTTGTAAGCTTCGTTTTAGTTGGTGTTAATCTTGCTACTGATAAGTGGTTTGTAATTTAATTTTGTTCACTGTCAGACGTTTTAAATGAGGATGTTAATTATTTCAGCTTTTTCGGTTGGAAGAAGAATAGACACTGCTTTAATGCACAGAGTAAGAAATTTCCATACTAGCAGCAAAGAGTTATCGCGGCCCTGGCTCAAGCAACTGAAGGAAAATGGGTGGGTTTTAGTCAGTAAAAGTCTGACACGCCCTTCCGCTTAACCCTGAGCGGGAGAAATCATTGGATGATTTCCAACCACAAAAAAAGCAAAATTTCTGTGGGCTCAGTGTGACTCGCGCTCAATAGCGTTAACGTAATCGACAATTTGTATTGAAACCGGGTAAGCGCCGTCTGGTGACGTTAAGGAGAAATCTCTTTTTTTAATACATTTTGACTCATGATATCGTTTACGTTATCATGATTGAGTACGTAAAAAAGCTTGAAATAAGCGCACTAATGGCGCGACGCAGTTTAGATTGGGGCAATAGGCGATATCTATTGGACACCACGGATGCGTATTTTCTAAGAAATTTGGCTGGTTCTGATTTAAATATTTGAGGTTAAGACGAGTAGAGTATTTGTCAAACTGTACTTTAGCCAAAGACCTTATACGTATTTCTTACTTTCTGTGTACCAAAACATTTTGTTTAGCTAAAATGAAATCTATTGTCATACAACTAGGTTTGCTTTTTCCTTATAAGCGGGAGCTAACAAAAAGCGGTCCTGGCGAGAGCGATTCCGCTGGTAGTGTGTCCTTGTCTGACATCCTGCCAGCTCAACTAATCATTGGGTTTGGTAGAAATGGCAGAAAATTTTATATTTTGTATGTTATACCAAAACGAACAATTCATAGACTTTGAAACGTATTTAAATATTTCTACAGTTCCTATAATTAATCCATTCATTGTATTTAAAAAATAATTAATTATTACTGAGTAAGAGTAGTACTTTTAAATATTTGGGCCTGGTAAGATGGTGGTTTGCGGAGTTTTTGGCGGGTTTTGTTCCAGTGAAATTCAGCGGCTATTAAAATTATTTGAAAATTGATTCCTAGTGGAATAAAATTGGTGTAGTTTTGTTTCTCAACTGTATACGCAACTGGAAAATATGTGAAATCATTGAGATCCTTTGGGGTATATTTAGCTAGCTGCCGGTATTTCAAAGCATCGTCTGAAGACTGCAGGATCATCTCACGCCTCTCCTTCATGAGATTGAGAGTAGGATCAGAGAACTTTTTGTTCCTATCTATACGATGGGTCTTGAGGAGACTTGGGATTTGAGGATTATCGAGTCGTCCCCCTCTCTTCGAACTTTAGGTAACTTCCTTCCTCTTCGAGATCGGTGATATTTTCGTCGTTCCGGAGTGTGCGCGTGTTGTACGTTGCCAGGTCCAGCCGTCGGTATTTGTTGGGGAAGACAGCTCTCGTCCAGGATTCTTTGCACCCTTTGCCATATCTTAACCTCGACCGCTACCGTAGTCGAGGGTGCAGGCTGCCGGGCACTAGGGGCTATGTTTTATTTGTGCTATTCATGGGGAGTGCTTTGCAGGCGGGTTGGCGATCGCAGTATGGTTGTTAAAAATGCACAGAGAACGCTGCTGCCCATTCTCTAGTTTGTCCCTTATTTGCCTCTTACGACACCCACGGGTAAACATGGGATGTTGAAATTCTTTACGCCCGACACCATAGGGTAAGTGATGTAGATTCCAAAAAATACACACACAATTTTTTTTTTAATATTATTATTTATGTAGGTTTAGGTAGCGTAGTTAGGTAGCATAAATATATCGGGATACTTACACTATCGTTTTTACAAACAGTTTATCCCGTGTTCTGTTTGGTCATGGTCACCTCATTAGAAAGAGACACACTACCAACGGGAGGCCTCTCGCTCGCTGCGCCATAGTGCACAGTCTAGTAGTAAGAAGTATAAGGACATTGACTTTTGCATGAAAACCTGTCAAAATTGGACACTAAAGTACAGTTTGACACGTTCTTAACTCCGAATACTCAGTTCCGACATTGGGCCGATTTCTGGGCCAATGTCAAGTGCAGATCGGCCGAATTGTAGCTAATTGCGTCCATGTGAACGGACTTGCAATTTAAATCGCCTATAATGGTGCGTCCATAAAATACTTTTGCAACTTCTAATTTTGTCTATGCAACATAATAGTACAGATAAATGTCTGTGATAATATATGTTAAGTCTGTGCAAAGTCTTTGTAGTGTGGACGCACTGTAAGGATTATAAATTGATTCGCATCGAGCCATGATTAAGATCGTTCAGTGACGTGCTTAATTTGTTTAAAACTTTAAGACAATAAGTTGTGATTCTTTGTGTTGTATTGTCTCTGGGTCGAATAAATGTTTCCTTTTCTATTCAAAAAACGTCCTAGGCATTGTCCGTACAATTATTGGTTGTATGTCATACAACGTTGTTGGTGGTCATACGTCTTTATTAGTCTCTTTCTCTGTGTACCTTAATTTATTCCTTTATACTATCTTGTAAAGATCAAGGTCAAATGTAACCAAAATAACTCATTGTGTACAGGCCTCTTCGCCAGTCCTCATAGATTTAGATTTATTATCTGTCACATGTCACATCAATCAGTCGCCATCTTTGTTTTCATTATTTTATTCCTTAAGGGGCTGAATACTCAAAATAGGCTTTCTTTTAAACATTTTTTAGCCAAATCTATTGAAGATGTGGCAGCAGAAAAAAGATATGTTAATCTTGATCATATTTCCGAAAACTTTGTTGTGGCCGAAACACGTTTACGCACAAAAACCTCGATACAATTGAATGGCAAAGTAACCTCTTACCGTGATCTTCAAAAGATTTTTCCGGTAATACTGACCAGCGTACATTTGTACAATTAACAACAATAACGTATCATAAAAGGACGCAAAACTTCATTGTCTTATATATTGAAGTTTCATTCATTATTTTTAAGTAATTCATATTATTATGTTTTGTAAAAAAGTCTATACAAATTCCATCGTGCTTCTCTTTCCATCCAGTGCAATTCGACAGTGACCGCTTTGCGGCGTTGCTAGGTGGACGTATGTCGCTTTTTTCCGCAAAAAGCAAAAATAATATTCAATTTATTTCTCGTCAATTCAATCTGTCAAAAAAATATCAGGTATAATGCAGCCAGATCATGTAGCCTGGTGGCTTTAATTGGAACTAAAGAAATCACAAGTAATATTGTCAAAGTCTGTATTACTTTTATTTTTTAGCACTACCGCTGTCACTCGCTGTCATTGGCATCTATATTTTTGTAGTATTATAAACGACTCACGTCGTTTAGTTTACTTACTAAGTCCATAACTAAAAAGTATTTGAACCTCTTTGAAAATACAACAAATGTTATCTCAATTTGAATTAAACAATATTTAAAATATAGGTGAGGTCGAATACTATTTTAACCTTCTTCGTTCATGTGAAAACAATAGAAGCAAAAAACACAGAACATGGAATGGTCGTACCAACCACGCTGGCAGTGTCTCAAAATGACAGAACTAATAAAATTCTTCGTATCCATTTGTTTCAATCTTTGTTTCTTTCTAACATACGGCACCTAGAACTGACCAAAAAATGTCAAATTCGTGAGAAATGATAATCTATTTCTCACGAATTTGATATTTTTCGTCGTTTCAACTAAACATCGTCCACATGTGGACATAAAGCTCACCAAGAATCACCACATTGATCAGTCCTGTATTTCTCGCAATTAACTATCCCAATTGCAATAACGGGCTACAATAATAGTTTGTTAGTCTATTAATATTGTTAAGCTAATTATTAATTGATCTTATCATTTTGCCAAATCGGCACTGACAATTCTTATTTATTAACAAAAAATCCGCCAATCGCCCTGGAGAGTAAACTCAAAGACTTACACTTGGGGATTGCCAGAGAGTTACGCAGCATTCTGGATGTAAAAAGAACAGACCGAATACGGAACACGCTGTGTTCCCAAACGGGCATAACAGACGTGGCTAAAAAGGCTGTTCGACTCAAATGGGCCAATGCCATTACGGCTCACGTTAGTAGCATGCAAATTGAGCGCTGAGCAAGCCTCCACTCCACAATCTTGAAGATGGAACGCACCGCTGAGGCCGACCCAGAAATAGGTGCCGAGATGATTTGGACGCGTACCGTGAGGGCTGGTTCTAGACGGTGCGGGAAAAGAATGTCTGGAATGACTTAGGTGTACTCTTATGAATTTAATTGGGGATGGATGAAGAGGGAGGGGACGGCCAAAGAAAAGATAGATGGACTGTGTGAGGAGTGATATTAAAGAAAAGGGAGTCAATTATAGCGTGGTGCGGGACAGGATGATATGGAAGAAGAAAACGTGTTGCGCCGACCCCAAGTAACATGGGACAAGGGCAGGTAGATGATGATGATGATTTCAGACTTTTACCGGTAAGACTTAGTAAATCTGTTTTACCGATAAATAATAAGTTGCATCATAGTTTTTTTTTTAAACTGAAACAACAGTTCGGATTTTCCAGTAACATATACGTGGTTGTGAGGCATACACTGTTTTTAGTATTTATGTTTTCCTTTCTAGGGTTCCCTAGCCAAAAGACAAAAAACGGAACCCTTATGGATTCGTCATTTCTGTCTGTCTGTCCGTCCGTATGTCACAGCCACTTTTTTCCGAAACTATAAGAACTATGCTATTGAAACTTGGTAAGTAGGTGTATTGCAAAAGACAAAATTTGTTACCTGATAAGAGATAAACTGTTCACTAAAGAGTCTAAAGAAGACCAAAAGGACAAAAGAAAAAGGGATCGCAGTGACTCACCAATAGAATTGTCAAACCACGCAACCAAGCCCGCACTGAAGAAAATTAACAAGAAAAACATACTAGATTACATGGCGAGAGATAAATCTACGTCACTACCGATACCAACATCATCAAAAAACTATCAATAGACATTGACAACCGGAAACGAAAACAAACTAACGAAATGTATCTAACCAACGAAACAATCAATATATGCACCCCAAGACGGCCGGTCACCGTGGGGATAAGCGACCACTACCCTCCAAACAACTCTACACCTGCAATCAATAATAATTTTGGAAACGAAAAATATAATTTGAAACGAGTATACCACATAGCAACGTTTAATACACTTTCATTGAGGTTAGAAGAGAGCCTACAAGAACTAACACATGCTATCCAACATATTAAATGGGACATTATCGGACTCAGTGAAGTAAGAAGAACTGGTGAGGCCATTGAAGAGTACAGTCAGTTCATACTGTACTACAAAGGAGAAACACCAGGAAGACACGGAGTAGGGTTCTTAATAAAGAAAGAGCTTAAGAGCTTTATCGAAGAAATTATTGGCATATCGGAAAGAATTGCTGTATTAAATATAATGATCCCCTACCATAAAGAACGATGGTCCTTGGTTCAAATATACTCTCCGACAGAGCAGTCCACGATTTCTGAAATTGAGTCCTTCTACTCATCCTTAAATACTGCCATCAAAAATCATACCCACAAAAATTGCATAGTAATGGGTGACTTTAACGCCCAAGTTGGAACTCCAAGAAAGGGAGAAGACATCATTCTAGGCCCTTATAGCAAAGGCAAAAGAACAAGAAATGGACAAAAGTTAATGGAGTTCTCCTTTGAAAACAATTTGAAAATATTGAACAGCCAATTCAAAAAACGAGCATCGAGAAGATGGACATGGATTTCGCCAGATGGACGGTACAGGAATGAGATAGACTATATCCTCACGAACAGAACCAAATCTTTCGAAGACTGCAGCACCATCGCAAACCTCAACTTCAATAGCAACCACAGAATGCTCCGAGCATCTCTAAACATCACATCTGTTTTAAAGTTAAACCGGCCATTCAAAGTTAAATCCACTGTCCCGAACAACGCAATATCAACATCCATGATAGAAGAAAAACTAAATTCTCTGAATGAAACATCCTTCCAAGACATCGATATTCAACAAAAATATAATACTTTACATGATATACTCACATCAACATCAGAGACTAACGATAAATCTAAAGCAAACGTAAACATATCGGATAAAGCTAAAGAGCTCCTAGAAAAAAGATCTCAGCTGATTAAAATTGCAAATAAAACAAAAGGTATTAGAGAAGAAATAGGTAATCTAAGTAAAAAAATTAAAACACAAATGAAAAAAGACCGAGAACAGCATAGACTTGACATTTTTAGGAAACAGATTACCAAGACCGGAGGCATTAAGAGAGCTGTAAAATTATTAAAGGACAAGACAAACTGGATACCAAATATGAAGGATCGTTTTTGCGTGACAAAGACTAAAAGACCAGATATATTATCGATAGCTACAAAATTCTACGAAGACTTGTATTCCAGAAAAAATTACATAGACGAAACTGATTTAAAGAGTCACGAAAGTGTGCCATCTATCCTAGAAGAGGAGATAAACAAAGCCATCGAAACTCAGAAATCAAACAAAGCACCTGGACCTGACCTCATCAGCAATGAACTATTAATGGATTGTAAAAACGCCGTTGTACCTATACTAAAACAGATTTTTAACGATATATTACAGACCGAAACAATACCAACTCAGTGGATGAATTCTACGATAACACTATTACACAAAAAGGGCGACAAGAGCGAAATAAACAACTACAGACCTATCAGCCTAATGTCCAACATTTATAAAGTTTTTGCAAAGGTTATTCTTCGTCGAATAACAAGAACTCTCGACGAGAATCAACCAAGAGAACAAGCCGGATTTAGGGCGGGATACTCAACACTAGATCACATTCATGCTGTGAGGCAAGTATTTGAAAAGAATAGGGAGTATAATATACCATTCTACTGCTGTTTTATTGATTATAACAAGGCATTCGATTCAATTGAGCACGAAAGCATCTGGCAAAGCCTAAAAAATCAAGGAGTGGAGTACAAATACATTAGAATTTTGAAAAATATATACGCAAACAGTACATCCAAGATAACACTGGAAAAACAGGGCAAAGAAATAAAAATAAATAGAGGCGTACGGCAAGGAGACCCCCTTTCCCCTAAACTATTCACTGCGGTTTTAGAAGATATTTTTCGCAAATTAAAATGGGACCAATACGGTATAAATATAAATGGGGAACAGTTAACCCATCTAAGATTCGCTGACGATATCATTATATTCGCTTTGTCAAGAATCCATCTCCAAGACATGCTAGTGGACGTAGAAAGAGAAAGCCGCCACGTTGGCCTAACGATAAATATATCTAAAACCAAAGTCATGACAAACGCGATCGAAGACACCATCTTACTTAATGGCAAACCTATCGAATATGTGAAGGAATACACCTACTTAGGCCAACTTATTTCAACAACTAAATCAATGACTAAAGAAATAGATACAAGGATAGGTCATGCTTGGAAAAGTTATTGGAGCTTAAAAGAAGTCATGAAAAACAAGGAAGTAGAAATGTTCGTCAAGAAAAAGCTGTACAATATATGTGTACTACCAGTCCTCACTTATGGCTGTCAGACTTGGGCCCTCACTAAATCACAAAACGCCAAAATAAGAAGCTGCCAGACAGCGATGGAAAGGAGCATGCTCAATATCAGGAAAAGCGACAGAATAAGAAATAAGACAATAAGAAAGCGCACGAAAGTAGACGATGTCATAACCAGGATTCGTAAACTCAAGTGGAAATGGACAGGCCACATAATAAGAGGTACTGAAAAGTGGAGTAAAACCTTGGTTTTTTGGTATCCCAGGAACGCAAAAAGGAAACGCGGAAGACAGTTTCGAAGATGGGACGATGACATAGCAGCAATAGCAGGGAAAGCGTGGACCAGGATAGCACTGGATAGAAGAGAATGGAAAGAATTGGAGGAGGCCTTTGCCAAATATGGGCAAACAGACCAAGTTGTCGATGTCGACTCACCAGAGTCATAATTTAAGTAAATAATTGTAAAAATGTAAATGTGTCTGAATAAAGGCTTATATTATTATATATTATTATTATTATAAGTAGGTGTATTCTGTGAACCGCATTAAGATTTTCAAACAAAAATAGAAAAAAACTGAAGCTCAATTTTTTTTTTCATCCTACCTGTACGTGTGAGGTATCTATGGATAGGTCCTCAAAAATGATATTGAGGTTTCTAATATATTTTTTTCTAAACTGAATAGTTTGCGTGAGAGACACTTCCAAAGTGGTAAAATGTGTGTCCCCCCCCCCTGAAACTTCTAAAATAAGAGAATGATAAAACAAAAAAATATATGATGTACATTACCATGTAAACTTCCACCGTTCCACCAAATTGGGTTGAACGAGATCAAGTAAGTAGTTTTTTTTAAATACGTCATAAATCGTAAACCACAATTTAACAAGTACGGAACCCTTCGTGCGCGAGTCCGACTCGCACTTAGCCGGTTTTTTTTATGGCATGCGTTGTGCCTGGCGCATATAAACATTTTCTTTCTTTCTATATTATCTTTAAACACCTACACTGTACTTATAGCAAATAAATGATTGATTGATTGATTGATATATAACAAACAATAGCAACAAATAGTTTCAGCCGTTCTCTAGTGAGACGCTTACAATCACATACAGCATTTTTAGGGTTCCGTCTATCTCCCTGTCTGTCTATCACGAGGCTGTATCTCATGAACCGTGATAGCAAGGCAATTAAAATTTTTACAGATGGTGTATTTCGGTTGCCGCTATAACAACAAATACTAAAAACAGAACAAAATCAATATTTAAGTGGGGCTCCCATACAACATACGTGTTCTTTTCCGTTTTTTGCGATAATGGTACGGAATCTTTGTGCGCGAGTGCAACTCGCACTTGGCCGGTTTTTTTTATTTATATAGATAGATAAAATTTACATGACCGTGTTTTTTGCGCCCTGTCTATTTGTTTTTTAACTCTAATATACAGAAAAGCGGCACCACGTGACCTCACCACAGAGGGTTGATGTATATCAAAACCCAGTAAGTGCTTTGTATTTATTATATTCCAGGAGAGCGGAAAGTTATCTTGTATTAGTAACTAAATGATATATTAAGATTTCAAGAGAATACTAAACAAGGAATATGAACCTACTAATTGTACAAATGATATTAATAGCGTCATACATTCTATTGCATATTTTAAACATGCCTAAAAAAGACAATTCCAAACCTAGTAAGTTTTGGATATTTGCTAATTTAAGGTGTCTTTACAATTTGATGTGACTTTCCTATTGTAAATAATGATAAAATTGATTACTGAAAGCACCAAATCTCAATTCAAATTTAATGTTTCCAGTTTAATATTGCACAGTCCATTTCAGTATAGTAAAACTCATTAAAATAATATAAATAAAATTATCTAGCTATTAAACCAATATAAAAAATGTAACGTACTGTGTTCTTATATGTGGCAGTCGCATAGAAGCAGACATAATTATAATATTTATTCAATTTGCACGGCAAAGACTCGTATGACACTAGCCAGATTACCTATTTTAGTGATCTTTATTTTCGTAGCAATAAGGTTGCATTCATAGGCAAAATAACAGTGAACGATATGATGTCAGATGCCAGCCGCCAGTTTGAAATAAGAACTTTCGTAGTAATGTTTTTGTAAAAACTATCGGAAGAGTCCGTTTATGATGCGGGCCTCTGTGGTCGGCCTTGTGAATTTAATTTTCAAATACTTTTCGTTCCAATTTAAAGTTTTACCCTAAGCTGTCAATGACAGTGGGCGTGGCTTAGAACCTCAGATGTCGATTGTCAACTGTTCGAATACAGCCCCTTAATACTATTTTGTAAAGGTCAAGGCCAAACGTAACCAAAATGGCCCATCGTGTACACGCCACGTCGCCAGTCACCACTGCTCCAGCAGCAGGTGCTATTAGTCTCGTCTGAACTCCTGATGATACACTATCTCTTGCAAATTGTTTGGCGTCATTTTCAATTAAAAGTTTGTGACGAGGGTACATTGTGTGCGAACGGGAAACTTCTTCGATTTGTACGTTATTGTCTAAATCATACGATTTGGAATTATGCGTGTATGGTTTTGTGGCAGTCCAATGATGGCAAGTTATAGAGAAAGCGTTAAAAAAAAAAAAAAAATGTTTAGGTTTCCGTACCCAAAGGGTAAAAACGGGACCCTATTACTAAGACCTAGGGGTCTTTAAGTCAAGAGTGAATAGGTTTCTTCTAAGGCAAGCGTGCTTCACCGTAGACCACATGGACCGTAAACGATTTGTTGTAAAACTTAGTGGAATGAGCAGGCATCAAAAGTTTCAAATTCTCCGATGATCTCAAGTGTTTAGAATGTGTGTCATGAAGGAACTTAAAGCGTTCTTTGAGATAAGAGGGGGTTGTAGGAACAAACAGAATACTGTAGAGTAAAGATAAAATATGGGTATTCCAGCGAAGGCGGATTGGCAGCCACTTGTCCACAAGGTGGAGTCCGCTTACTTAGAAATAAATTATTTACTCTTGACTTAAAGACTTCCAGGTAAAGCCAGGAAATACAGCCTCCTATGGGGAATTCATGAAGATGCAACAAATTATATAAATAGTACATTCTGGCTTAATAAAAAGGTATTGTTAATACAGAACGGTATAAAAATAATACTTTTACAGTGTGTGTAGAAGGTAAACCGAACTTACAGCAACCACTATGCTGTGTGTACATTATGGTCACCATCATCATCATTATCAGCCTTGCTGGGACACAGGCCTCCTCTCATAGAGGGAGTGGGCTATAATAAGCGGCCCAGTGCGGATTGGTAGATTTCACATGTCTTTGATTTTTTGGTTCTAGGACATGCCGGTTTCCTCACGATGTTTTCCTTCAACGTTTTGAGAGCAGTGGTGATGAAATAAATTACACAACGTAGAACCCACGATCTACAACTCGTAAGCTACTGGGCCGCCATTGCTCTGCATTATGGTGCTGCAATAATGTTCCTTTCAGCTATATATTTGAGGGTCTTGCTAGTTTACAGGACAAAAAACTCATTTCCTTGCGATGGAAATACAAAAACAGTCGAATCCTGGGTCAGGCAGTGTTATTGGGTTTTACCATCTGGAAATTCTCAGTCGCAGCCCTTAGTCGGGCTTTGTACACGGTTGATGGCAATAGGCTTACCCCTTACATGGGGGTAAACGTAACTGGCGAAATGTGTGTGAACCATAGATATGTGTCAACTATAGATATGTGTGTGAACCATAGATATGTGTCAACTATAGATATGTGTGTGAACCATAGATGTGTGTCAACTATTGGCATTGCCACGTTGGATGGCAATGCTGATTCTCTGGCCGAAGAAAAGGCCAGCCCTCTGGTCACGTGGAGAGTCGACGAACTTTATAATCTTTTAAAATCCAGATATGCGTTCTAGGACAATGCCTGTTGTAGTATTGTATCTGTGTTACTATTTAGTTTTAAATACTTTAAATTGTAATCTGTGGAAAACGTAGTGGGTAGCATAATTATTTTAAAATGTAATATTAAAGATATAATGACTATTTCTTATTGTGATACAGTTTGTTTTTCCTTAAATAAATAAAATTAAAAAACCGGCCAAGTGCGAGTTGGACTCGCGCACGAAGGGTTCTGTAGGGGATCCCTGCACTTAGTGATGATACCGGGGCGATTCTATGGGGATGATGATGAAATAAAACCGACCACCGCGAATGTCCGTTGAACACTGATTTATTGATTTAATGTACTTACACAAATTAGCTTAGTGATAGGTACGAAATGCTGAGTGCACAGAATGCACGGCGCGTGAGTATGAAAAATAATGTGCGGTTCCGTACATCCTGCCCGCAATCAGACAACTGATATGATTGATTAACAGAAAATTAAATTAAGAGACAAGTAAAATAGTAAAATAAAATGATATAGATTGCTAATGATACAAATGTGAAAATACTAACTAAACGACTATTCTACGGTACACATGGGCGAGGTAGCCCTGTCTACACCACTGATTGTGAACACTTCACTACACTTTTGCACTGATGATCCACGCGATGCCGGTGCGACCGCCACAGGCCCCACCCCGAGAGCCTCTTGGCCCTGGGGGGCCGGCGACGCTGATGCCCTGCCCGTACTTCGTTGGCTTTTGATGAGGTACACGACGACGCCACCCAAGATGATTACCGAAGCTACACTGATGTACAACACAGTGTAGTGATGAATGTCGTGAATGCTCAGATCTGTAGATGACTGTTCCTTAACCTCGTCAATCTGAGCCCTTAATTTATTCCAAATGAGATGATGATCTTCAGCTTCACTGAAGTTCTCTGGCGCAGACGTTTTCATGATTTTGTTTAGTACGGACACCTCTGGGACTTCGATGTGATGATGAATATTCACGTGATTGATGAAATTGTTATGGGCATAGATACTGAAGGTCTCTCCTTTCAATGTGCAACCTTGACCTAGGGTAATAATCCCGTTGCCGACAAGGTTCACCATTGTGATTCCGTTGGCGCAAATAATGCGAGTTTGGCATTCCGAGCAACATGTGTACAACCAGCTGTTCGGCCTGTGTAATTTGATCCATTGCTCGTCACATGATGATTTTACGGAGTGGCATAGTTGCTTTTTATTGAATAATTTGATTTCGCAAATTGATTGTTTCATGTTTAGATTGTAGATGGGCATGTTTAATGAACATAACAAGATATCGTTAGGAACATGAGTACATGATTGAAGGTCTGCTTCTGATAGGAGAAATGCTGTATCCTTGCGCAAATTGTAGGCTATGAGCGGTACTGATGGAATGAGATGATAATATTGTTGTCCTCTCTTTTGCGAAATTGATATGATTTTGTTCAACTCAAACAGTTCGTTACTTATGAGTGGAACCTTGATCTCAATGATTAAGTAGTTAGAGAAGACTCTAGCCGAAACCTTTAGTAACCGGTACAAATCCTTGACATTCCTTAAGTCCACAGGTATCGTAAGTTTAACCATTCAGTCGACTGGAGATAGTGCTCAGCTGATACGATAACTGCTCCGGTGACAGCAAATGGCTGTCAATGCGCCCGTGTGAAATATCTGTTACGGTTCCGATTAGCGTTTGCTGAATCCAACGAATATTTGTGAGAATTATTGATGCTGCTAGTGCCGATGAGGTAATGTAAAGACTATCTTCGTTTGCGAGACGTACTTTATTCACCTCAGATGATATATGTTGTAGATGTTGCTTGATAAATGAAAATTGTTTATTCATGATATCCTCGTTACGGCGTACGATGTTGAACTCAGATTCTAAGATGCTTGTTTGATTTTTTATAAGTTTCTGTAGATGTGCTTCATTATGACTGATCTGTTCGATGTCACCCTTATATTTTTCAGCAAACCTTTCGTCTAGTACACCGAATAACGAGTTGGCAATATAACCCACGCCGTCCACTAGGCCTCTCTTTAGCCTCTTTGGACTTTGATATTTAAGTAACATATCATAATGTTCAATGTCACTTATTTCGTGCTCTAATTGATGAATGATACTCTGATATTGTTTATTTGCCTGAGTTATGCATAATGACTTGATATGATTGACGTAACTCTTGATCTCGGCTAACCCTTTCCAGTATGTCGTCATATTGTAGTAGACAACTAGACGCCATTCGTCCTGGATGTACTGAAGATTGGATATTCTATCGAAGTAAATAGCTTGATTCTGATCTAATGACGTCAGATTATACGATTCTTGATTGGGTATATTTTCCGCTGAAGTCGATGATAATAACATGAAAAATAGTAATATGAAGCTAGTGAATAGATTCTTCAATGAAACGTTGTTGCGAGGAAGTCGCTTTCTCTTGCTTCGCTCATCTGATTTGTTTTGATGGTTGACTTTTTCATCCTGACTTGTATCCTCGTTTACTGGTAACAACACAAGTCTGGTGACTGGACGTTGAATGATATTATTTTTGGTTTTTAAGCTGACTACCCTTACATAGCCATCTCTCCCAGGATGAACTGCTTGAATACGTCCTAGCGCCCACTTGCCGGGTGGCAAGTTTTCGTCCTTGATAAGAACGACATCGTCCACTTCGAAGTTCCTACTTGGCTTACGCCATTTTGATCTAGCCTGCAGTTGCTGTAAATATTCGCTTGACCACCTTTTCCAAAGGTGTTTGTTCATTGATTGAATGAGTTGCCACCTAGTTGACTGGTTTATGTGATCTGGATCAGTCTGTGGTCTAGATAGAAGCGGGCCGCCGATCAAGAAATGACCTGGCGTAAGAGCGTCGTCTTCAGGGCTCTCTGTCAACTGACAGAGGGGCCTTGAGTTCAGACATGCCTCGATTTGAAATAGAAGTGTAGTAAATTCCTCGTAAGTGAGTTTCTGATCTCCGATGATGCGTTTCAGATGATATTTGAGGCTTTTCACCGCAGCCTCCCAAAGACCGCCTGCACTTGGCCATGCAGGAGCGTTGAAGTGCCACTTTATGTTCATGTCATTGATGTTATTGAAGAAATCGGTGTTGATTGTGGCTATGATGTCTTGATATTCCTTCTTTATGATACGGTTGGCACCTACGAAATTTGTGCCATTATCACTGTAAACGTGACTTGGTGTTCCACGACGGGCCGAAAACCTACGAAAGGCTGCTAGAAATGATGGAGTACTGAGATCAGAACCTAGCTCCAGATGAACAGCCTTGGTAGACAAACAAACAAACACAGCAATATAGCCCTTAACGGTTTTGATTCCACGTCCCTTATTAGCCTTCAGCTCGACGTGTCCGGTAAAATCGACACCGGTGTGAGAGAAAGGTCGTGACGGGGTGACTCGTGGTTGTGGAAGATCGGCCATGATTTGATGATATTGCGTTTGAGTAAAGCGCTGACACTTAACGCATGATCTCAAATTCCTTTTGACGGTACGGATTCCACTGATGATCCAATACCTGTCTCTGATGTATGAAAGTGTCAGTCGCGGGCCTCCGTGCAATGTGGTAATATGAGCCTGATCAATGATTAAATCTGTGAGACGACTGTGGCTTGATAATATGATAGGGTGCTTTGATGAGTCGTTGATGCGTGCGTTTTTCAGTCGTCCACCTACTCTAAGGAGACCGTGTTCATCTATGAATGGATTAAGACATGATATTTTGCTTCTTGGATGCACATGCCCCTTTTGATTGATAAACAATATATCTTCATGAAATTGTTTTAGTTGGTCATCTTTGATAATGATATTCAATGCATTGTTCAATTCTGATGACGTTAAAACATCTGATTTTGATGTGCGTTTACCTCGTGATTGCGTTATGAAACGCGAGACCCAAGCGACGATTCTCAGAATGCGAGTTAAGGAACTGTAGTTCTGTAGTAACTCGTGTATCAATGAAATATGATTTTGATATAAAGCCGTGTTTACACTAGGCTTCTTGGTTTCCAAATCTGGTGATTGATATGAGGTGGTAGGGAGGGTGCTTTGTTCGAAATTGGTTATCCATTTCGGACCCTGCCACCACAGCGGATGGCTTGAAAGCTTCCGTGACGTCAGACCCCGAGTAGCGCAATCTGCTGCATTCTCTTCGGACCTCACATGATGCCAACTTGAGGGTGGAATGATAATAGTGATTTTGTTGATTCTGTTAGCTACGAATTGTTTCCATTTCTTCACGTCGCCTTGGATCCACCCTAAAACTATCATCGAGTCTGTCCAGGCGTAAATCTCCACATCTTGATTTGATAATGGTTCCATGACTTTCTTGATAAGTTGAGATAGTAGTAGCGCACCACATAACTCTAGTCGTGGTAATGATACCTTTTTTGCCAGTGGTGCTAACTTTGTTTTTGCTACAGCGAGCGTTGATGTGCGATCACCCTTATTGTCCTTAGCTACTACATACACAACACATGCGTATGCTTTGTCGGATGCGTCACAAAATCCATGGATTTGATATGATTGGTTTGTGTTGCCGAGATAACGTGGAATGATAAATTGATCTATGGTGTTGAAAACATTCTTGATCTGAATCCAGTCATCTTGAATCGGTTGCGGAACTTCTTCGTCCCATGATAAATGTGATGACCATGCGTTTTGAAAAAGCAGTTTTGCTCTGATTGATAATGGTGACAGCCAGCCTAAGGGGTCAAAAAAATTTCCGAAAGTAGCTGTCTCTTTGTGACGCGTTTATCGTGATAATCCAATTGATTTTGAAAGGTGAAGCTATCCGTTGATGAGTTCCATCTTAATCCAAGTGTTTTTCTTGTTTCCGAGCACTTGAAGTCTAATGGGTTGTTGAGTTGATCTGGTGATAGATCTACCAGGAGGTCCGGTACGTTACTGGACCATTTCCGGAGGTTCATACCAGCTCCCTTCAGCGTCTCAATGAGTTGATGCTGAAGCTCCTTCGCTTGTTGAATGGTATTTGCTCCACTAAATAGATCGTCCATATAAAATGATTGACTCAGGGCTGACGAAGCTAGAGGATACTTGTCGGCATCGTCTATTGCCAGCTGTTTTAACGTTCGCATCGCTAAGTATGGAGCGGCCTTAGTACCGTATGTTACGGTAGTAAGATGATATTCGTTAAGTATTTCTTGAGATGATTGCCGCCAAATGATTGATTGAAGATGACGATCGGATTGCCTGATAATGATTTGGCGAAACATTTTCTCTATGTCTGCCGTGATAACGTAACTGTACGTTCTCCAGGTTAAGATGAGTGTCATGAGGTCTTTTTGTAGATTTGGTCCGCAGCACATGAGGTCATTTAGGCTTTTTCCTGATGTTGATTTCGCTGACGCATTGAAAACGACTATAAGTTTTGTTGTTGTTGAGTCTAATTTCATTACGCCATGATGTGGTAAGAAGTAGGCACGTTTTGATTCATCGACATTATTAACCGTACACATGTGACCCAGTTGTTGATATTCCGACATAAACGTTTTATAATTTTCTGCAAATGATTCATTATTGCACATTTTTCTTTCCAACTGTTTGAATTGTGCGATAGCCTTAGATTTTGATGATCCAAGCTGATTTTCATATTCGGGTTTCATGGGTATGCCAACCTCGTATCTACCAGTATCCAAACGACGAGTAGCTTGCTGATAAAACTCTTCACAGTACTGCTCCTCACGGGTAAGGGGTGATGATGATGTTTCTACGTCCTCTATCTCCCAATATTTTGATAGTTCTGATAAGTCATTCGTCGCGATATGACAGTTAAATGTGCGAACATTGCCAGACAGGATCCAACCGAGTGCGGTCTGTTGCGCAATCGGAGCCTGCGCTGGTCCTTTGATGAGACCGTCCATGATGATTTGAGAATAGATACTCACATCCAAGAGAATATCTATTGGCTTAGACACGTTGTATTCTGGATCTGCTAATTGAAGATGCTGAATGTGAGGCCATGATTGTTTTTTGAATGGTGCACCAGGCAAGCAGTTAGCGACTTTAGGCAGAACCAGTGCTTCTGTAGTAAAATGATAGTCGCCGTAGATAGATTGACAGTCGATTGATACCCGTCCTTTGCTTTGTCTAGTACCAGCACCTATCCCTGATACTGATGCGTTGTATCGTTGACGCTGCAACCCTAATCGCTGAACAGCGTTTTCCGATATTAATGATATTTGTGATCCCTGGTCTAGAAGTGCCCTAAGGAACACGTAGCTGCCGTCGGAACACTTGACTTTGATTGACAGCGTGGTCAACAATAACTCTTCGTCCTCCCCTGCGACATGATTAACGTTAGGGTGGTTATTTGGCGATTTTGATGATGAGACACAACACGCTTCATGGAGTATTGTGTGATGATCTCCTTGACAGGTTTTGCAACGTTTCGTTGAAGTGCATTGATTTCCGTCGTGACTGAATAAACAATTTCGACATATATTTGATTTCGTCACCAATTTCAATTGTACATCTGATGTCATTTTCATAAATTTTTGGCATGATAGCAAATTGCGAGCATGATTTGAATTGCATACAGTGCATTTCGATGTTTGCGTAATGATGGCCTGATAATTTTTGTTAGCGAAACCTTTATTATAGTTTTGCTTATTATGCGATTGATTTGGGTTCCTTTTGCTTGATGATGAGGGTTCCTTAGTAGTTTTAATGGGTTCAAGAGCAGTAAATTTACTCTCGAGATAAGACATTAATTCCTCCAGCTTTGGTAGGTCACGAGGATTCCTGCGTGCTTCTTTGTACCCAGCATATGTTTCTGGGTCCAGTTTTTTGCAGAGCAAGTGAACCAACAACGGATCCCATGTATTCGTATCAGCACCGAGATTGTGTATCGCGTGAATACATTCGGTTGAGGTATCGTATAAACCTTTGATGTCTAATGATGTTTGCCTTTGGATGTTGGGTTGATTAAGGAAGATTTCGATGTGATTGGTAAAAAGAAGTTGAGTATTATTGTACCGATGTAGTAAGATATCCCACGCTGCATCGTAGTTATCTGATGATATATGGAGATGATGAATAATACGCTCTGCCTCCCCCTTAAGTTTTCCCTTAAGATGCTGCATCTTCTGAGCTTTCGTGATCGAATTGTTGTTATGAATTGTCTCGGTGAACAAGTCATAAAATGTTGGCCATTGTGTGTAGTTCCCGCTAAATGACGGTATATCAATGTGCGGGGTTGATCTCTCTAAATGAGATGTTGAGGAGATCTTCTTATTCAACTCTCTTTTGATGTTTTGTAGACCAATTCATGATTGTTAAACTCCTCGTCGTATGATAAGTCACCTCCAGCTAGGATATGATCGATTTGCAAATGTTGCGTATCTATCATTGTCCACTTTACTTGGATGTTTTTGAGCTCATCCTCAAGTTCCCATTTGTCCGATATCTGATCAATCTTGATACCTTTGACCAGCCGAGTAAATGCCCTAAAGTTCGTGCGTTGCAGCGATATTAGTTCGTCTAACTTGCCATCAGGTTGAGTTGATTTGTTTGATTTGCCGTAAGACGAAATGAGATTCCGTACAAATTGATAATGATCTTTGCCCTTTTGATACGTGTTGTCGAGGAAATAGTCGACCGCCGCATCTTTATGCTCCGATATTTGCTTATGATTTTGTTCGAACTCTCCCCAGAGGTCGTCTATCGCGTCTAAACGTTTCCTGAGGTATTCCGTAGTTTTGCGAGAATCCGAGTCCTTGCTAAAGTTGACCTTGATGGTAGTAAAATTGGCGATGATTTCCGATTGACGGGCAATAAGATCTTCCATGATGTAGGTAGGTAAAAGGAACAGTCTTACTTGGAAATATGATGATCCACGTGATGACGATGCTGACTGCGGACGCTGAACCCTTGCGCCACCCGATGATGTGCTCCAGGGAGCCTGATGATGATGATGGTGATATCACGCCGTGATGTCCTTACCACGACCGTGCTGTTGACCTAAGCTCAAGTCAAGTGTAACTCAAGTATAGGATGAGAGAGTGAAAAAAAGAGTTTCTCACTGGTTTGATCACAGAACCACGTTCGCGAGAGATTGCCACTGAGCTGTGCGCGCGCTAGCTCAAAGTACCGCGACGAGGTCCTGATGCTAATCTCGAAGGACCAAAATAAATGTAGGGGATCCCTGCACTTAGTGATGATACCGGGGCGATTCTATGGGGATGATGATGAAATAAAACCGACCACCGCGAATGTCCGTTGAACACTGATTTATTGATTTAATGTACTTACACAAATTAGCTTAGTGATAGGTACGAAATGCTGAGTGCACAGAATGCACGGCGCGTGAGTATGAAAAATAATGTGCGGTTCCGTACAGGTTCCGTATCATAATTGCAAAAAAAATACTTTGTATGGGAGCCCCACTTAAATATATATTTTATTCTGTTTTTAGTGTTTGTTGCGCATGTGTTTTGCCTTACCCAAGGTAACGTATCTCTTACGGACCACCCCTACCTGGCTGTGCCCTGAGGAGGTATGTTCTTGCTGACGGCGAGAGGACGGTGCGACCAAGGTTGTTGGCGGCAAAAGTGCTTACGCAAGTTGCGTCCCATATTAAGCACTTGCCGTTTTTTCAAGGTACCAGGGTCAGTCCATCCGGACTCTTGCCGTCAGTCCTACACAGACCCGAAGGTTCCAGCACGCAGGAGACATCTGCCGCTACCAATGCCCTCCGCACAAAATCATTGAGCGCATGATGACGCGGGAACCTCCCCGAGCAACGACGACAACTCAAAGCGTGATGGTCATCGGCCTTCACCATGGAACCGCAGGTGCATTTGTGGTTTTCACACACCTTGCAGCCCAGGCGAAGGACCACCGCCACCCGCAAAGAGTCGTCATCAAGCAACGTGCCCAGGTGAGGCGAAGCAAGCGTGTGCAACCATGCCCCCGATTCCGGCTGCGACACAGCCCTGAGTCTGGCTAAATCAGCCCCCGAGGAACCCATCAACACCCGTTTCTGGATCAGCCTAGACGTGACGTCGTCCCACGTACGCTGAACATGTGTTGCGTCAGGACCTGCTGCCCCCATGCTGAGGACAGACCAAGCGGACGCGGCATTCAACATAAACGGTATGTTTGCCCTGTCACCATTGGAATCCAAAATTACAGAGACGAGTTCAGCCAAGAAAGCCGGCAGGCCTACATCCTTTACGCACCGCACCCCAAGACCCCGTACCGGACAGGAAGAGTCGCCTGCCTCCACTGCACATCATTAAAGAATTCATTCAGGATCAACTCAGCCGTTGTTTTCAAAGCACAATCAAAAGAACATACCTCCTCAGGGCATAGCCAGGTAGGGGTGGTCCGTAAGAGATACATTACCTTGGGTAAGGCAAAACACATGCGCAACAACAAAATCGCAACGTGCGCGAAGAGATCCTTGAGACGCTCCCGAGCAGTAAGGAGAAGCTGCTTACGGGAGGAAATGGCCTCTGGCACTCCGGCAAGTAAAATGGGAGACCCCAAAAGGGAAAAGAAAGAGGAGAAAGTTCTTTGAGGCCAGATAAATGAGAACCGAAGCGTGAGAAGTGTGTACGAGCTCAAACTTATTAATAAATCATTTTTTTTAATAAATTAATTAAAATAACTATTTTTCATTTAATTTATTATTTTTTATTTATTATCTAAATATACATGGTAAATAAAATATTAATTCTAATGATGTATTTGTGTTGCCGCTTTAACAACAAATACTAAAAACAGAATAAAATAAATATTTAAGTGGGGCTCCCATACAAAGTTTTTTTTTGCAATTATGGTACGGAACCCTTCGTGCGCGAGTCCAACTCGCACTTGGCCGGTTTTTTAATTTTATTTATTTAAGGAAAAACAAACTGTATCACAATAAGAAATAGTCATTATATCTTTAATATTACATTTTAAAATAATTATGCTACCCACTACGTTTTCCACAGATTACAATTTAAAGTATTTAAAACTAAATAGTAACACAGATACAATACTACAACAGTCATTGTCCTAGAACTCATATCTGCATTTTTAAATACTTATAAAGTTCGTCGAACTTCACGTGACCAGAGGGCTGGCCTTTTCTTCGGCCAGAGAATCAGCATTGCCATCCAACGTGGCAATGCTGCCAGCGTTCTGGGCACGTTTCCCATTGGCATCGATGTGGACGATTTTTTTGATGCACAATGAGCTCTTTTCCGTCTCCCTTTTGTAAGTGTACACAGGTTTGTTTTTTTTTTGTATATTCTTAAGATCATGTCTGTATTACCCGATAGGTTAGGTAGAATAATACACAATAGTTTACATATATCTATAGCACACATATTATGGTTCAGACACATTTCGCCAGTTATGTTTACCCCCATGTAAGGGGTTAGCCTATTGCCATCAACCGTGTACAAAGCCCGACTCCGGGCTGCGACTGAGAATTTCCAGATGGTAAAAACCCATAAAACACTGCCTGACCCGGGATTCGACTGTTTTTGTAATTCCATCGCAAGGAAATGAGTTTTCTGCCCAGTAAACTAGCAAGACCCTCAAATATATAGCTGAAAGGAACATTATTGCAGCACCATAATGCACAGCAATGGCGGCCCAGTAGCTTACGAGTTGTAGGTCGTGGGTTCGAACTCGAGCAGGAGTTTTACTTTGTGTAATTTATTTCATCACCACTGCTCTCAAAACGTTGAAGGAAAACATCGTGAGGAAACCGGCATGTCCTAGAACCAAAAAATCAAAGACATGTGAAATCTACCAATCCGCACTGGGCTCGCGTGGTGGATTATTATAGCCCACTCCCTCTATGAGGAGAGGCCTGTGTCCCAGCAAGGCTGGTAATGATTATGATGGTGACCATAATGTACACACAGCATAGTGGTTGCTGTAAGTTCGGTTTACCTTCTACACACACTGTAAAAGTATTATTTTTATACCGTTCTGTATTAACAATACCTGTTTCTTAAGCCAGAATGTTCTATTTATGTAAGTTGTTGCATCTTCCTGAATTCCCCATAGGAGGTTGTGTTGCCTGGCTTTACCTGAAAGTCTTTAAGTCAAGAGTAAATAATTTATTTCTAAGTAAGCGGACTCCACGTTCGAACACACCATCAGGTGAGAGAGTGATGAAACGCGAGCCATCGATCCAAAATAATCTTTAAGTTGGTTCTTAAAGTTATGTAAGAAAAATATCTAACACCTTATTTAGCACTCCACTCACGTTATCATAAAATCTAGTCTAAACCTTCACAAAAGAAAGCCGGTAATACGGTTATACGTCAGTGGCCGTACGTGTCAATAAGAGGTTAGTTCTGCTTTTTATTCGGCGCCCGTATTGTCCATTGTACGACAAAGGTTCGCCCAGACGTTCTGATCCTTTCTAGTCTAGCTCAACTCCTCATCTACATAGTCTCAGAGAGTGACGAGAAAATATGTGGGGGAAATAAGGGTCAGCACACACTTGCGATTTTCCAATGACTTTGGAACTACAAAAAAAACGTATTTTGTGATGTGGTAAGGCTGTCACACCAGCAACTTTTATATCGGTGTACAATATTTATTATTTTCACGTTATAACATTTTCACACCCCATATTATCTTCCCGTGTGTATAGTAAGAGGCGGCTAAAGCTCTATCCACACATATCAGGGACGTGCCCGTGACGTGACAGCGCCGTGGTCGTGCTGAGACCGTGCATCCCGAGTCCCGTCAGGGACTTTCTGTTCACACACGTCAGGGATGTGACGGGACCGTGGACAGGCCGCGATCTGTGCTCCTCGGTCACCATTTTCGTATCAGAGTATCGCTTCAGTGTAGTGTAGTGAAATATAAATTACAACACACAATATACCTAAGTCATGTCTTTGTTTAATAAAGATATAGATAATATAAAATTAGATACAGAGGAGTTGATTTCGATTGCAATTGCTCTAGATGGAGAGGAAATGGAAGAGGTACAAGAGTCAGTATCAGAATTGTGGCAAGACAGAGAGCTACTGGGAGAATTTCACACAATATACAGAAAATAAGTTTCTACCTATGTTCGCTATAGACTTTGAAAACATCTAACCGATATGCCCCAAATCGGTTTCATTAGAAAGGCAATGCGAAGATGGTTTAAGACCAAAAAGAATATGACTCACTCGCACTTGGCCGGTTTTTACTTATCTGCAAAATGCTCAATATAGTCCCTTATATCACACGAATCTTGTCCTGGTGTTCCTTCGGATTCGTTGTCAGTTTCGATATTAGCATTTGGCAGTACAAAATTCAGGGGTGGCTTTTGTGTGTTATCCATTTGTATTATTTTATAAATTTTTAGACATATGTATTGATATCACTTGTCATACGATTTGATTCTTAAAAAGCTATAGATACAATTAAAGAATATTCACGACATCGACTACGTGCAGGGAAAACAAATGGTACACTCGCGCACGCGGCGCACGTCACGGCGTCGGCCCAGGCATTGAAGCTCCGTCACCGGTCCGTGCACCGTTCCATGGCAAAGACATCGCACTTAATAAGTTTAATAAAAATATGTTACTTACCCTGACAGTTTAATTAGAGATACATCGTACAAAACGCTATATAATTATGCGTACTGCCTCTATTAATAACTCGTCATTAATATTTATTAAAGAAAAATTGACAACGGGCAGGGAAAATATCAGCCCGCCCGTGCACGTCACGGCGTCGGACCAGGCACTGAAGCTCCGTCACTGGCCCGTGCACGGACGTGTGTGAACGAGTTAATATATAAAATGTACGCACCGATATTTTTTGAGCCCCTGACGGGGCACGGTCCGTCCACGTCCCGGGCACGCCCCTGATATTTGTGGATAGACCTTAAGGGACACACCACAATACATCCCAATGAGTCAAAGTGTCCGAAATATTTCTTGGCCCCTCCACAAGATAAGATAAGGGTCACACCAGAGAATGGGCAGAAGCGTTCTCTGTGCACTTAATAACAAACTGCGATTGCCAACCCGCCTGCCAAGCGTGGCGATTACAGCAAACCGCAACTATGAAATGGCCCCTAGTGCTCGGCGGCCCATCTATATTTGATTACGGTAGTGGTCAAGGTTACAGCGTGGCAAGGGGTGCGAAGAATGGACGGACGGGAGCTGGCTACCAGAATCTAGATTTAGCGACGACCGGATCAAGGCTGCGGGAGTCCGGTAGATGTGAAACGCACAGGACCGATTAGTTTGAAGACGCTTGGGGGAGGCCTATGTCCAGCACTGGACGTCTTTCGGCTGAAATGCTGATGATGATGATGATAAACATTTTCACAGTATTTTTTTTTGCAAATTGTTACATTTGCATCCTTCTATGAGAATTACGACTTAAACCTGTACACCAATAACATGAAGAAGCCAAATTCGGATAGTGCTTTCTCTGATGGAGAGCCTTATTACTAAATTATTTTTATCCCGGCAACTTCATACTTTCATATAGCCTTATTGGTGTTTACGTTACCTACTAGTTATAATGCCGTAGATAATGTGCCATCTTGAGCACTGTAACAAACCAGATTCTTCGCCTCTAGACCACCAAACAGTGATTGATTTCTAGGGGTAAGTTTTCGTTTAGGGCATTGTTTAAGTGTTGAAACAGGATCCAACCAACTTTGACGGCCGGCAGCATCGCTGTTCTGCGAAAGCCGCAGAGAGCTATGGCCGTCAGAGTCATCAGGGGGTATCGCACGATCTCCTACGAGGCGGCTTGTGTACTGGCCGGATCCCCACCCTGGGACCTCGAGGCGAAGGTACTCGCGTCACTGTACCGGTGGCGCGAGGAAGCGCGGGCGCGGGGCGAAGGGCCGATGCAGCGACATATGGAGCTACGTCGGTCTCAGCTTCGTGAGGTCCTGGTGGCGGAATGGCGGGACAGGCTTTCACGCCCTACCGCCGGCCTCATTACCATTGAGGCCGTCCGGCCAGTGCTCGAGCGCTGGCTCGGGAGGAGGCACGGCTCCCTGTCGTTTCGGGTGACGCAGGTGCTCTCGGGGCATGGTTGCTTCGGGAAGTACCTGTGTCGCATAAACAGGGAGCCGGACGCCCGGTGTCACCACTGCGTCGACTGCCGGGAGGACACGGCGCGGCATACGCTGGCAGAGTGTGCCGCTTGGGAGGAGCCACGCCGTGCCCTCATCTCTGAAGTAGGCAGTGACCTGTCGCTGCCGGCCGTAGTCGAGTCTATGGTCGGCAGCGAGGAGTCCTGGGACGCGGTGGTATCCTTCTGCGAAACAGTCGTCTCGCAGAAGGAGGCTGCGGAGAGGGAGAGGGAGATTTCATCCGCTAACCCAATCCACAGCAGACGCGCCGGGCGTCGGCAGAGGGCGCACAACGCCCTCTTCCAGCCCATCTAAATGGGTCCAGAGGTGACGGACTTGGAGACGTCCGTCGCCCCCAACACATCAGGACCCGAGGTGGCGGCGCGTAGTGTTCCACGCGCGCCCCTCTTAGACGTCGCGGGGGAGTCCAACACCTCACTCCTCCCCCAACCCGAGATCGTGGCCCGCAGAGGCGGGCCGGCACTAGCCGGGGGTTGCGGAAGTATCGTAGTTCCCGCGACCCCCGGTGTAGGTGTGAGATGGAACACCGGGGTGGTTTTTAGTCAGTACGAGTCTGACAGACCCCTCCGCCCCCCCAGGGCGGAGGACATCCAATGAGGATTTTCCACCCCGAAGCTGGCGATCATTGAGTTCGTGGGGCATCCATTTATTTATTAAGCTTTTTTACCTTGCCAATAAAAGAAACAAAAATACAGTTTCCTTAGCGTGAGTCAAGTAATTATGGCGAAATAAAGATCATATTGTAACAATAACAGATTCGAATATTTACAAACATTAGCCGGAAAATAACGAACAACATTATATTTTCCTCATTCAAGCTCTTTCTGAAAAGAATCGTTCAAGAGAACGTGAATCGTTTTGCTTCGGTTTGTTCTGTTTTTATTAGGGTTCCGTATCCAAAGGGTAAAAACGGGATCCTATTACTAAGACTCCGTCACCAGGCTGTATCTCAAGAACCGTGATAGCTAGAGAGTTGAAATTTTCACAGATGATGTATTCCTGTTGCTGCTATAACAAAAAATACTAAAAACAGAATAAAATAAATATTTAAGGGCATAAAACGGCATAAAAATCAGGTTTTTTGTATGGGAGCCCCCCATACAAAAAACCTGATTTTTATGCCGTTTTTTGCTATAATGGTACGGCACCCTTCGTGCGCGAGTCCGATTCGCACTTGGCCTGTTTTTTATTTCAATGGGCAGTGTGCTGAGTCAAGATTAGGGTTCTTACAAGATTTTAATTAACTTGCAATTTATGTATGTATGTGTGTTCGGATCAAATCTTGCAACTGAATTTTATAGCAGTTATCCTCCACCGATTAAAATGAAATTTTTCATACACGTTTAGTTTGGATGACAATGTATGGTTAGCTAAGTTACGTCATTCTAAATCGCGTAGGCGTTCCAATGCGAGGGTAAACAAATAAATAAATAAATATTACCGATGGCCCAAGATGGTGGACTAATATTTTTTTGTGCACTTTTGGTTTGCTGAGAAGAATACGAAAAAACGTTCTTCATAAAAAAAAATACAAATTATTTTAATTATGTTTTAGTTTACAGTGTGGAAGGCCTATGTTCAGCAATGGACATATTTCGGTTGAAATAATAATTATGATATAACTTAAAAGCCACTGCTTATGACTCTCGAAGTGTTTAAAGATAGTTAGTAAAAGTATTCTTATTCTTTATAGTAAACAAAACATAAAAACATACAAATACAATAGGACCGTTTATGTACAAAGGCGAGCTTAACCCATAGTTGGGTTCTCTAACAGCAAAACTCAGTTGTGTAGAGAAATATGCATGTGAGGAGAGTACATCCATGTGCACAACAAAAGCTTATTAAAAACACTTAACAAATACGTGTACAACACGTACACGTATTTTAAAAACATAATACATACAGCATACAATCACACTAATATTTTAAAGGCGAAAGTTTGTGTGTGCGTGTTTGTATTTTTGTTACTTCTTCGCGCTCAAGCGGCTAGACAGATCTGGGTGAAATTTGACACAGAGATAGATTATAGTCAGGAATAGCACATAGGATAAGGAATATTTTCCCTCGGGATAATTTTTGACATACATGCGGGCGAAGCCGCTGGCAGAAGCTAGTATAATATTTAACTAAAATATTATAATTACAAATTCATAAATTAATGTGCTATGTTGATAGGAAATGAGATATCTTTAATTCAGAATATTTGTAACGTGTTTACTTACAAAAGCATCTTTTTCATGAACTGCGACGAATATTATTTTAAACCAGGCTTAGTTCTATCGTTTGTAGTATCATCACTGGCCTGTTTACAACAATTAAAATATAATATACTAGAGGATGCCTCGCGGTTTCACCTGCGTAGTTCCCGTTCCCGTGGGAATACAGGAATAAAAAGTGGCCTATGTCATCCGGGGATAGAGTAGCTTCTAGTAGAATTTTTGAAATCGGTCCAGTAGTTTTGGAGCCTATCGGTACAAACAAACAAACAAACAAAAAAATATTTCCTCTTTATAATATTGGTATAGACAGACAAGGTTTTTACAATTCGCTCCCGTGAACTAATCTTACAGGAACCGTGCACTTTTTCGGGGAAAAAGAAGCTATGTAAAGCCACTGGAAAAGTTAATCTTTAAAATATTTGTAAAGAGACCGGTATCTTATCATTCTGACCACCAGAAGCCAGTTATAGGCTAACAAGATACCGCTACGTAAGTCTTGTCTTGGTAGTTAATCATTTCATAAAATGTTGAAGGAAACCGTACTAACCATATTGTCGCCAGATCCCGTCGTCAGAACCGGATAGACAAATGAAGTTATGATCGCAAAACCGAAGCACCGGCAGTTCGACCGGAAATCGGACGGCCGGCAGATAAATCTTTAGAGTTATTTTCAGTTGGTTGACGCTGCGGGCAAGATAAATTTAAAAGTTGCTATAGCTCAGCATTTATAACTCGGATTGCTGAGCGAAAGGTCGTGACTTCGATCTACATTTTATTACAGTGACGAGAAATAGAAGCTCAAAAATAGTACATTACTGCAGCGGCCAGCAAAAGAGGCATTGATGGACGAACGTGTAAATGTGGGCCGAGGCGAAGCCGGGGCACACTTACGTAAGTCCATCAATGCCTAGTTGTGGCCAAGGCTTGTATAGTGCTTTTCTCAAATAATGCGCGGAAATTAAAACTAAGTAGTACCTAAAACTCATTTTGTCAAAATCAATGTCGAACAACAATAATTGTCTCCGCGTTAGAGTTCATTTGTTTTTTTTTTCAATAAACTTCGTTCTATTTGCAAGCCAGTTCGAAATTTAAATAAATCTTGATTAGTTACCTCCTTGGTTGCCATGTTTCGGAGTAAAAGATCGTTCCATTTTTAAATAACACGACAGAATGAATTTACTATGTAATTTATTTGGCCGCTGGACACGACAGATATGGATTTTCATACAACTTTTGCCGGCCGCTGTTCGCATGTATTTAGCCAGTACAGCAATTTCGATTTATCTCGAAGAAGGTTGTCAAAATAATGCTCACATATCCAAGCATGTTTGAGAAAAAGTTAATAATATCAAAAAACCCGACTACACAGCATGATTATCTTCTTATTTTGCAGTCGGGCTTTTTGATTTTATTAACTTTTTATTTACAACTATTTAGTAAAAAAATTTTTCGAATGACTTTTAAACATGTAAGTGCCCAAGTAACATTTTGGTGATAAGAATAAGTGCTACATTAGCTATTTAAGAGAATTTTAAGAACCTATGGTCATATAAAGGCACTAACATTCGGTGATATAGCGCGTTTTAACTTTCTTATAACCCTGATTTGGGCCCACGATTTTAGAGCTTAAAGTGAATTAATAGTTGTAGTGGAATGATAAATGAGTGACAATAAAGAGCTATAATAGTGCTATTGAAGCAGTGCTTATCACATTAAGTGTATTATAAGCTATACAAAGGTTACAACTGCAAGCTAAAGTAGTAATACAGTTATGGAATCCATCCTAATAACTACTTTAATAACATATTAGTGCTTCCTCGACACAATATAGAACTTAAGAATATATAGTAGTTATTTAATAGCAACAAGCATCACCCAAAGCGCCAACATATTTACCTCTTTTCATATTTTTTGTGATTTGTTACCGTCTATGGTGTTAAAATATTTAGCATTACGATACAGTGATACTAGTGTTTGAAAGTGACTTTATGTTTATGAGGTAAGTCAATTAATGTATTTTAGATAACTGCAATGGTGTTATAATTATTAAAACTCACTGCCATGGTAAGTTTTCTGTAACAGTATGTGTATGTTTTCATCTCAATTTTGAAACGCCTTAGAAATAAACTGCATTTGATGACAATATGTAGAAAAAAAATACTGGCTCAATAATTTTTTTATTTCAATTATGATGAATAATAGTTCCTGGTACTGTCTATAGATATTTTAATGGAATACTGACAATAATATAATAAATAAGTGGGGCAATAACGACTAGAAAAAGTTTTTTCTTTTATTTTTTTTATAGGTTAACTATTTATTTAATGGCGACAATTTTAAATCACTTACGGATGCTGATAACTCTTTTATTAGGGATAAAAGAGTTATCAGCATCCGTAAGTGATTAAAGAACCATTGTTAGCACTTATATGCCACTTGCAGTTCTACAATATGGTTCTGAAAGTGAAAATACAACAATTTTGTAGGTTTAGTTTGCTTATTGGTTCTAAGTGAACCTGTAAGCTAAACATGTTCAGGGTTCTCTTATTGCTGGAATAAAACCTTTACATATATTATACCTTTACTTGACTGAATAAATCAAATAATTTAAAATTATATTATTTATAATAATTATGAAAACAAAAGCCTGTACGAACGTAACCTAAGCTAATTTAGTTTGAATTAAAAGTTGTCTTTTACTATACTTTTTATTTTTTTTATTTGTATTTTGTAAATTAACTTTTAGAAGCTTAACTTGTATGTATTTTTACATTATTACAAAAAATACTCTTGTTTCAGTACCTATTCCCATATCTTAGTGATGGTGGCACACACATCACGCCATTGTATTCGCATCGCAACTCACGCCTCTCCACCACTGCTGGCGCTGTCAAGGCGCACGGTGTTCAGATGTTCGTTTCTCCCATGATACGATGTACCAGTATGGCCGAAATATTTTGGCGAGTTCGAATTTCGCGCAGAAGGCTGCGCGCAGTAACATTTTTTAGGAACCAAATGGTGACATGAGACGAGTCTCATACTCGTCTCATGTCACCATTTGGTTCCTTCTTCATTTGAGAGAACATGCGCGAAAGTTCATAGTGCATAAGTTAAGACTCGCCAAGATACTGTAAATAAACATCTAGCTTGTTCACTGTAACAAGTTCGTAATACATAGGGAGTTCTTAATTGTGATGGATAATGTATGTTGAATAGTTATCGTTGATCAGTAGATATAACATGTTTATTGTGCCGTAAATATTTTTTGAAGATTTTTATTTTGTTTAGTTTTTGGAAGATATTGGTTATTGGTCCTTTCACATCTGTAATGTAATTACAGTCACGCGTACTGTGCTGGGTCGCAGATGTGAAATGGCTTCTAACCGAGTAACCATACACATGATCATGCAAAAAGGGCTCAGTGCAATTAGAAATGTTGAGTAATTATGCTCAAACTTTGACTGATTATTTGACTGATTATGTTATTTCCTTTGTAATACTACTAATACTAAAGATATTTTTAATAAAACCAACCATTTTAAAAGAATAATAAGTTTTATTTTTACACTATATGTAAAAGAGATGAGAAGTACAGAAAATCACTTGATTTAAAAATAGGTAAGCCATCAAGATTGATATTTAGGTGAATATTTTTTGGCAGCGGAATACAATTTTCAATTATATTTGATAATGGCTTTACAATCCCATGATGCCAATATTCACCACCTTTGATTGTTTTAAGACAAACTTCTGTCGGTGTTTGCAAAATCGTTCTGAGGTTCGGATGGTAAAATATCTGTAAATCTTTTGTTTAAAATTAAAATCAAATCTTTCATATCAGCTTGGCTTATATTTTCTTGTACAGCCCATGTTAGTAAATCATTCTTTAAATTTATGTTTTGCATATATTCACAGTCTTGCTCCTCGTCCGAGGTATTTAAACTTCTGAGAGGAAACAAAATGTTGTACTCATCATTCGTCATATCAGTTTCCTGTTGTACGGAACCCTGTTGTATATTTGTTGCTTGCGCTTTATACAAATCGGTTTATTCTTTGGAAGCTTTTAACTTAACTTCAGCGGTTTTTTTAACTTTCCATGGTTGCATGGTAGAAACAAAAATATTACCGGATAAACCCGTTGCACAGCGTAAACTTATATTGTAACAAAACATAATTTTTGAGGTTAGGTTATATTAGGATGCATTTAGGTGATATAAAATTCTATAAATCAACGTAAAGTGATAATTAAGAGTAATAATGTTTGCACATATTGTTTATGGTCGTATAGAAGTATTTTTAAAACCACTGTATTACCTAAGGTTGACCGAGTAACCCCATTATACAATCATTATTGGTTTAAAGGTGGTTTCTGATTCTTGCAGCATACAGCTCTATAAGATTTATAATTAACACTTTTATGATACTAATAGCTTTCTTGCTAACTCTTCGGGTTCGATAGAACTCGTTAAGTGGTACAAAGTATTTTCTAACTCTATTTAAGGACATCAGCTGTTAGTAAGTGTTAGCAGACACCTTACAATTACTTACAGTGTTTTACGCTTCTTAAAGCTATTACAGTAAGCCTTAAGGTGTTACGAAGCATCTCACTAACTCTGTTTAAAGACATCAGCCGTTAGTAAGTGTTAGTAGACACCTTACAATTGCTTACAGTTTTTTACGCTTCTTAAAGTTATAAGAGTGAGCTATATAATAGTTCCCGCCAACTCCATGCTACCGCCTTAAGTAATACAATTTTTCTTTGTAACTGTTACTCCTCTTGTAGGTTTAATTATTTATCCTTAACACCATAGTAGAATCGAATGTTATTATCGGAGCTCTTATATATCATTTATAATACTATAAGAGCTAAAAAAAGGTTGCCCTTAGCGCCAAAATGTTTGTTGGGTGGTATATATTTTTGTAATCACCTGTAAAAACCCTTAATTTTCATACCCCACTCGACGGGTTTAGAAGAAAAAAAAATTGAAACCCCCACAATATGGCGCCCAAAATCCGCCATGTTCCTTTTTTACCCGGCTGCAAGGAATGGGTTATGTTGTTCACGCGTATCTTGTATTTATGTGTGTTATATTTTTTATTACCTCATATCTTTAAACCACTTGACGGTTTTTTATAATTAAAACATCGTTAGTTAGGTCTTGGCCGCCCAAGTGTTCTTAGATAAGCCTCAGGCGACCGATTGCTCTCATCATTTTTTTTTAATACCTCAGCTATGCTTATCTACCTAATCTCTAAGGGACTTTCCTAATGACGAGTACGCAATAATTACGTATTTTCTAAATAAATTTATATCGTATATCTAGAAGTTGGTCGATTTGCATCGCATTGCAGACATGCGAAAGTACTTGCAATTTTAATCGCCTGTCAGTGTTATATAAATTGAATTGCGTTAATATCGTTTATTCTGCTACAGGCTTGATTATTATTATAAAAATCAAAAGATGTATATATTTTTGCAGAAATAATGATCTAAGTGGCTATCCTTTAAACGCTGACCTAGCAATTTCTTATGACTCCCTCGCCTTACATAATCACAATTGCCGATCTGTTTCACCAAAACGTTGTAAGTGCTTACTTCATTACCATTTATAGAGAATAATCAGTGGAACGAAAGCCTCAGGCGACCGATTGTTCTCGTCTAAACCCAAAGTTTTAATAACAAGCCTTTGTTAACTTAGATTAGTTATAGGTAACCCGTTACCGCGTCACGGCGCTCCGGTAATTATTTTAATATTAAATATTCGTGTAATTAGTAGGCAGGTTTGGAGTGGATTCTGGTACATATTATTGTCATAGCGGCTTGTTATGTTAGTAATTTGTTCTTTGTGAAGGCAGCTCTAAGAAGAGGCTTTTAAAATGTCATTTTAAGTTAATGTTTCGTAAAAAGTCAGAAATCCGTCAACTTTCAAGAAAAGCCATCGTCTTCATAACACAGCTATTTAATGTAATTATGAGAACTGGATATTTTCAGCCAGGAAAATCACCGCACCTTGTATAGTCATACAGGCCAATAAGGCTACTGCCTGTTATGTCTAAACTTTTTGAGAAAGTTGCTGCACGTAGGCTCAACGAATTACTTACAGTCGGCAACATAATCCCACAACATCACTTTGGATTCATAAAAGGCATTCAACTGTAGAGCTGGTGCATTAAGTGGTAAATAAGATACAAGAGGGACTGGAAAAAAAAGGAGTACTGTTCGGATGTATTCTTGGACATACAGCATGCGTCTGATAAGGTCTGTTGTACAAAATAAAGAAACAACTGCCACATAACCTGTACGTACTACTAAAGTCCCACCTAGAAGACTGAATTTTTCGGGTAAAAGATAATGACTCTTACTCGGCATTCTGGCGTACCCCAGGGCTCCGTAATGGGTCCAACCCTCTACCTTATATATACAGCAGACTTACCAACGTCAGAGGAAATTCTCTCTGCCACCTTCGCTGATGATACGGCTGCTTTAGTAACAAAGACCCTAACTTGACCTCACTCACACTACAAAATTACCTCGACAAAGTATCTAAGTGGATAAGATAATGGAAGATAAAAGCTAGTGCTAACAAATCGACACATGTGACATTTACTCTTAAAAAAGACAACTGCCCACCTGTTAAGCTAGGAGGTGACACACTTCCACAAGGGACAACAGCTAAGTACCTCGGCCTACATCTCGACAGGAATCAAACGTGGAGACACCACATAGAAAAAAGAAGAGACGAGCTACATATCCTGCTCCGAAAACTGAACTGGTTCTTAGGAAGATCATCAAATGTGTCACTGGAGAACAAAGTATTCATTTACAAGTATTAAAGCTTGTCTCGACATATGGAGTCGAGCTGTGAGACTCTGCGAGAAATTCAAATGTGGAGATTCGCCAGCGATTTTAAAACAAGGCTCTCAATATAATACCAAATGCTGCATGGTTTATGAAGATCTCAGAAATACATGAGTCAAATAAAAACAATAAAAAAGGAAATAGAACACAGAATACAGATATCAACGAATAACATCACATACTAACACCTTAGCCATAGCCTTGAGCGAACCAATTACCATGTAAAGGCTCAAACGCCACCACATATGGGACTTTATTAAAACAAGTGAAAACAATTTTGAGTGGCATATTCTTCGCTGGCAGAATGAACCTCAGCAGTCAACGTCCGCACAAAAAAATGCTAAAGGTTGATAACCGATTGAAAGATCAAAAGGTAAAAAAAAACAACACCGTGGCATTTTAGTCGTCTTACAAAAGCATCCCACTTCAACTTTCTCCATTGAAACCATGGTCAATTCTCAAAAAATAAATTGCGTCGCTCATACTAATTTTGATAAACTAACGACAACTTTGTATAGAAAATACATTGGGAATTATAATAATTTATTTAAGCAATAATTCTTTGCACGTTTCTTTCATATTTTTCCTTTAAAAGGACACTCTTATTGCGAGCGATTTTAATGACTCATTCATCATCTTCCTGCCCTTGTCCAATGTTACTTGGGGTCGGCGCAACACGTTTTCCTCTGCCATACCGTCCTGTCCCCAGTCACGCTATCACTGACTCCCTTTTCTTTCATATCACTCCTCACACAGTCCATCCATCTTTTCTTTGGCCGTCCCCTCCCTCTCCATCCATCCACATTTATATTCATAACTCTTTTAGTAACATGCGCTTCATCCCTCCTCATCAGATGGCCATACCAGGACAAACGGTTTCCTTTCAACTTTTCTGTCACTGGCGCCACTTTCAAACTTCCTCTAATATACTCATTTCTCACTTTATCCATTCTCGTCACTCCGCACATCCATCTCAACATTCTCATCTCTGCTACATGCAATCTCTTTTCATCCATCTTTTTCACAGCCCAATGACTCATTGAACACGGAAAAACAAATCTGAAACGCAGAGAAATATTTTTTTATGTCGGAATTGAATCTCAATTCTTTTTTCGCAGAAATGCGACATATCTCCGTTTTTATGTTCGGAGTGGAACATAAAGGAAATTATGGAATATCTTCTTCCAGCATTTTAGAAATCTGGGAGCATGGAAGTGCCCCCAACAAGTCGAGAAAACAAAGGCACAGCCGTACCATCCTTTTCTCGAAGCTATTCAGGACCCCTTTTTTTCGACCCCCTCCCCCATTTAACTTCATGATTTTCAGTGACTAAGAGAACATAATATAACTGGGCACAATCCCAATTATTAATTACATTCAAATTGAACTTGTAGTTTAGGAATTATTAAAGGTCAACATTCCTTAATTTTGCCATTGACTGACTCACTCACCGATCATCAAATTTTGAACACAATTATTGTCTAGCCTATAAAGCAAGTAAAAACTAGCACAACCCGCAATGCATCCAATATATGGGTACAAAACAACGAATCATCTGACTTGGTTTTACATTAAAAGAACACATAATGTCGACCCCATATGTAAAAGTAAAACCAACTCAGTTAATGTGTTTGTTTGTAACTTAAAAATTAAGTTACCTACTCAATAAATAATCTGACTTGGTTTGACATTAAATCTTACTACTTTTTGCGGTAGAAGAATTGCGCCGCGAGACTTGAGTTTTAAACATGTTATGTTTTTGATAGGACATTATTGTCTGAATACGTTCTATAAAAAAATGTCTTGCTTGGGCTGAAATGGTTTTATAAAACAGTGATATATTAATTATAGGATCTTATCATTTTATTACCATTTAAAGCAGGAAATTCTACAAAAAAACATTTTTTTGATAAACGCTGGTGGGTCAAGTTAAATCTTCTTGTGTTGCCTGTAGTCCTGGTACCTTAAAACGGAAATTATTTTAAAATTATATTATGAAATTTGATTTTTGGGCTAGCATAGCGTATCGCATATTACGTTTGAACGATCCAAATATTCCTTTTCCGAATGATCGTCAGATTGCTTCAAAATTGATAGCAAGAATTGACAGGTTTAGCCACGTATCACTGATGCCATACCAAACTAAACGAATTTACATTAATTTTATGCATTAGCATTCACACCACATACAAGAAACTCAAATCAAACGCCCACACCTACCCACGAACACAAAAGACAGTAAAGTTCTTGTACAAGAAAATCTCCAAAAAATTGGTTTAGCGTTTAATCGCTTTCACTTAGTATTCCATACGACAATGGCCATATATTGTGACCGGTCTGCACCAATCACGCGTAAAACCAACTTATCCAATAACGGGAGACCGCCGTATTCCGGAGCTCGATGAATAAAATGCCTTCTTTTTTGTATGCTTAATTAGTTAACTCAATAAAAAAACATGTCCCCGATTTCTGAATCAAGAATTTAAAGTTGAGTATTCATCAAATTCTACTTTAGCCTCGTTATTTTGTGTTTTAGATACGTTCTTTCAGAAACCGGCCCCAAGCTTTTTTTACTATAATATTTTGTTTCTTAGTGTAGAATTATTAAATGTATTAATTTCTATTCTTTTTTTAATTCTGCATTGCTCTTGTTCAGATGAAAGCCTCATCTAAAGGTATCCAGTATTCTAAAGACTGGGCTATTTGAAGCCAATCTGTTTACTCCAGTTATATATCCTTTTGATTTCGTCTTTCCATCCAGCGTAAGATTTGTTCTTTTGATCGGAACGCACAACAGCACAGTTAGGTTTTCCGCCGGGCGCCACTAACCAGGAGACCAGAATCATGAAGTAACAAATACCCGGGACAGGAATCACGAGTGTTGACTCCCAAACTACCAGGAGAACAGAAACATAAAGTTAAGAAGTATATCCGGGGATGGAATCATGTTTAGTAAAGACTCTCAAACTACCAGGCAATCAGAATCATGAACAAATAAATCGATAACCAGAATCAATTTACCAAATTTAGATTAAAGCGAGTGGAGCCGCTGCCTCTAATAAAATGCTTATTTACGCTCTTTTATTAATGCTTGTTATTTTGCCAGCTCTTATACCTTCTAAACTGCATACAATACCAAATGGCAGCCCTTTGGTTATCCATCTCTGTTATCTTACCAGCACCTTCCAAACTGAAAAGCATGCAATAACGTATTTCATTAGAAATTGCTTATCCAAGGGACTTAAAGTCCGTTTGGGCAACTCACTATTTACTACGGTTCCTCCAAAACTCTTTCACAAGAAGCTTTACTGCTTATAAAATCTAAATCTACTGGACTGGAAACTTTCCTTTCTTTAAGCAAAAACCTTTAAACTTTTAAAGCTGGGAAAAATCTCATTGTTACTCACAACAGATTGCTTTTAGAAGCGATAATAACGTCGCCTTCCAATTTCCTTAGTTAGCGTTAAATAATATGAGCATAAAATCTATTGATTTCCAAAAGAAAATATCTTTAATACTATAAAATACAGAATTAAATTAAATTCTAAAGCGAATACGTTTTTCTTTTATCGCCGGCTTTTGTAGTTTCTCTGCAGTATCGACCAATCAAAACGCTGTATTTGCATAAACTGAGTTTAGTTGGCCCTTAGTCAGTCGGTAATCTAAACACGAGGTCTATAACTGGAAACTATAATACCGACAAGACCACTTACTGTGCAGTTTAACTTCACTCACCATTCTTCAATCGATGTCGTTACCATTTCTCTATTCAGAGTTCCATAATAAGGCCACCTCCTAAGACGAACAATTCCCATTCACAGCACGTACGGTTCTCGATGGAAACCATATCTTTCGTTATTAATATCAGAAGGTTTTATTTTTTCATTAAATCCAAATCCCTTTATTTATTTTCTTATGTAATATGTTAAACCTGCAATACATGTTGGCCGAGCGTCGAGTGAAGGCCAATACCAACATGTAGTCGGTATATTTGCCTTGTCTTGCTATCGCTCGGTGTCACTTGCCTAGTTGGTTGAGTATAGACAAGCGCCAACGTGTATAGACCTCATTTGACGTAGCTTGGTACAACTTGCGGTCACTCGCGATCACTTGCCTCACTTCGGAGCGGTGTCGGTTTTTTTGCACAAATTAAAGGCGCTCGCGCGCGCTCCAAGAATAGTGTTCACATGTTTCCGCGCGCTATTATGCGGTTGTCGTCCATCGTAGGCACGCGTACAAAATGTCGCTTTCTACGAATGACGATGTATTTAAGTTTTTGGAGTTTTACCGCAATGAACCAGTTATTTGGTATCTTAAAACCATACCACTTTCTTTTTTTTTCTTTTATTTTTCACTACTTTAGTGCGGTATACATGACATAATAATTGTAAGCGCTCATTAAATAAATAGCAATGGCTGAGATAAGTTCGACATCGTCTTCCATATTGTTTCAATGCACAATAAAAACTGACAGCGCCCAACATGTGGGCGTCTCCTCAAAGCTCGTCTATATTGGCCATTTGCATTGGCTTCCTTCAAACTTGCCGAACGTCTAGACAGTAGCGCTTGCGTTGTGTCTATTTGTCTAGGCTCGCGTTGGTCTAAGGTCGGCCAACATGTATTGCATGCTTTACAATGTCTTAGGTAGGTAAGTAATTGGTAATGAATAAAGGATGAATGGATGTCTGGATGTCTTGGTAGGATTATATTATATGTATATATCCTGTAAGTAGGTGTTATGGTACCTATATTTAAACGTAACAGAAACTTCTCTTTTCTAATCTCAAAGAATTTGTATTATACAAAGGTTTATTTTTGTTATTAATTATAGGCTTGCGTTTGACCACTATCTCACTTGAGATTAGGCCATGTTGTGGTCGACAATAACGCACGCTTGCTTAGAATAAAAAAAAAACATTTTTACAAAAAAATACAACCGTCTTCCAAAAATACACTTCGAAGTGAAAAATAAATTCAACCAAATAACATAAAACTTGAATATAACCGGTGAAATGAGAGTGTACCAGGGTGAAGTTCGTACACATCTGCGTACCCCTTTCGAGCGTACCGGCGTGATGTAATGAAATGCGTACACAATAAAAACACATGCGATTGCAGCAATCCCGTTATATTTGCCGTTGTTTATTGAAGAGTTCTGTTGTATATCTCCGAAGTTCTTCACCAAATTGCAAAGCACCAGCTTTCAAATAATAAAAGAATCATCAAAATCGTTTCAGATAGTAAAAAGTATTGAGAGAGAGATATACATAAAAAATATCAGTTGAATTGATAACCTCCTTCTTTTTGAAGTCGGTTAAAATCTATTCACTCTTGATTTAAAGATTCCCAGGTTCCCGTTTTTACCCTTTGTGTACGGAACCCTAAAAAGGGACAATTTTATGCAAGTCAGACAATCAGTCTTTCCAGTTCATTGGATTATGTAAGGAAGAGTGTACTCGGGGTACTTAAGATTTAAAAATATGGCCATAAAACTCGTGTCAGAATACTACAAATACTGCAAATTTAATTTTATATAATGAGCTACAATGCAAAGTTGACTGTCAAGTTTGTATAAACATAAGCCAAAGCATTCAAACAAATTTGTTCGCGACGAGGCGTCACAAAAATGTTAGAATAGTTTTGTAGATATAAATAGTATAAACAAAACATACGTCTGCTTACCCCAGCGCGCGAGCTCGTACTAAAAAGTTTTAGACGAGAATTTTTCTTTTATAGTTTTTTCAAACATAAAATTTCGACCACTTTTTGAGGCACTAAACATTATGTTTTAGTGTATATGAGTATGTATTAAGTAAATATGGGGTCTAAAGAGTAAATTAGAATCGTTACATACATACTAAATGCGGTAGTTACGGAAAGAAAGCAAAATCAAAACAAGTCAAATTCCGTAAACACGACCTACCGCCATGACGTTTTAGTTCGAAATGAGCAGTCAGATGGCGGTGCACGATATATATAGTCTGGCGCGTAAGCAGACAAATTTGGTATTTTAGAATAGCGTTTTGAGGGCTTTATAATAGCCTATAGTACCTAAAATATAGTTATCTAGTATAATTAGAATTAATATACTATAGATAAAATGTGTAAGTAGTATTTTAAGCAAATAAAAAATATTTGTTTACGTTTTTTAGGACCCCCCGAAAATGGCCGGGTCGCAAGTATCGATAGGTGCGCTCTGCCCACCTACCAATCGTATTATTTACCTTACACATTTATTTTGTTAGGAAACACCACCTAGGTGTTCTAGATAGTATACCTTGGTGCTATGACTGAAAAATTGTACATAATAACAGTACATAGCCAGGTTTAAAACAGTTTCACTCTGAGATGGTAAATACATGCATTTTTGCTCAAGTAAGTAAATAGAATTTTGGTTATAAGCGTTTTAGCGCTTCTAGGTGACCTGGAACTGTGTCCAGGCCCTATATATAGATGGCATCTATGTAATTCTAGTACATAGATATTACTTACTTGAAATAATGTGTCTGTATGTGCCAGCATGGACGTTTCTACGCGTCTGCCAGAGGGCCCACTACCTTCAGACACACTTGGTGCCTGAAGGATTATTGATATGCTATCTGAAGCATTACCTTTGGGGACCCTCGGGCACACGCCTGGACTCAGTCACAACACATAGCTAATATATAGCTACACATACACACACAGAGGCGTTAAAGCCGTGGAACAACACGATATTTGCTATTTCGGCCGCTTCCCGGCATCAGAAGTCCGAGAAGGGCTGGTGGTACACCCATCAGGGTACTACCATTCGATAGCCCAATTCTCCAGCTTCCCAACCACATTTTTGGAAGGAGCCTAGCTCTGGTGGTTAGGGAACTAACCGACTTAATATAGTAAGAGGTTCCATGGTTTTCTCGCATCATCGACCACATCAGAGTGAATACTGGATCGAGGGTTGGAGCTGTATCCACCTGACTTCCACCATGGGGTAGCCCATCGCGAGGGCTATCCGGTGACGGTTGGTGAATGCAGATCCGCCCACCAGCTCGAGTACAAACTCACGAAATATGCCGAAAACAGGCACTGAAGCTATGTTTTCGCACTTTCACGTGGCTGTGCCCGTGAAGGTGACAGATGAAGCTGTGGAACTGTCACAGATCGACGGTCCAGGAGTAGGGCTACAAGTCCCTCGCTGGTACCCTGGCACTAAAGTGCACCATTGTATTGTAAAGTAGCATATAAAGCTACAAACTGACTGAAATTCCCCTTATTAGGCGTTCTCAACGCAAGGGCTCCGTGAAGGTAGCAGATAGGAACCTGGACCCAGGTCCGGAGGGAAGGTCTTCTCGAGACCTATCCAGAGACACAAGTCTCATCAAAATCGGTTCAGTAGAAGGGGGGTTTCTGTCGGTTTTCAGCGACTAGCCGTAAGGTATTAATTTGTTAATTAAAGTTTACGCGCGGTCGTTGTTTTGAGGTCCTCGTTACGGTAAAGTGTGGTGGTAGGATAGTGCGCTGAGGCACCGTCCTAATCGTAGCCATTATTTCCGAAATATTAAATCCACGTCACTTTGCGTAACGGAGACCATGAAGAGACGTCGCTTTTGGACATGAAAACTTGACTTTTCTTCTGAACTGGACATCACGCCTTCCCCTCAACATCCTTGGCAGCCTTCCAACCACTGCAGGGTCAATACTTGCTCGAAGACAACTGAACAATAGGTGCAAGGGGCGTCAACGCGTTCAAGCTGAAGCCTTACAACCTTCAGTCAGCCTAGGGCCTTGATCGATCACGTCCGTCCCGCACATTTGCTGGTCCTGTCGAGCCGGATTTTTGAGCAAATGACCTACGCAGCGTTCCAGTGAAGATACAGGCCAATAGGAAGAGCCTAGTTCCAGTGAACAAAGAAGCCTGGCGTCCTGGGTTCCAGCGAAAATACAGGCCAACATTGAAGAGCCTAGTTCCTGAGAACAAAGAAAACCGTTGTCCCGTTCCTGAGAACAGAGAAGCCTGGCGTCCTGGGTTCCAGTGAAAATACAGGCCAATATTGAAGAGCCTAGTTCCTGAGAACAAAGAAAACCGTTGCCTAGTTCCTGAGAACAAAGAAAACCGTTGTCCCGTTCCTGAGAACAAAGAAGATAGACGTCCCGTAACCTTGTTAAGTGGGGTTACATTCCTATTTCTTTATCGAAAGTCAAACGTATCGTTCCTGTGAAGCTTGTGCCTGAGAACAAAGAAAACCGAGGCCCAAGCCAGTGAAAATTCCTGAGAACAAAGAAGCCTGACGACCATTGCTGAGAACGTATCTACCCTCAATATAAATCTGGTAAGAGTACACACCTACACAAAGTACCGACCGGGGTACGTAACGTTACGTTCGTGAGAAAAGTTCCAGTGAATAAAGAAACCTGACGTCCCCCTCGTAAACCTTACAAGTGTCGAGGTTAAGATCATATTTCTTTAACAGTCAAAAACAGTGTAGAAACCCAGTAACTGGGAGATTAGCGTCGTCAAAAGGCGCGCGTACGTTTGACCTTGGTTAGTAGAAGCTTCTAGAGCGACTACCGGAGTGAAAAGTGCACGTGTGGTTTGGGACCCACGCGTGGACTAGCTCTAGAACATAACCATTTTTGCTGGGACGCAACTGCCTTTCCTGAGCCGTTTCCTGTGGTGCCTAGCTGCTTCCAGAGAAGCATTTCGTTCCGATTAGATTACCGTCGCAAAAAGACGGAATTTTGAGTTGTCTCTGTTGTGTAACCTGCATACTGAGAAACAGTAGTATCTGAGAATACATAGAAACTGTATCCTGAAGGAACAAGTAGATTGCCTGAAGAGTTATCGCTGAAATTTCAGAATCGGAAATTTCATATACAGCGTGTCGAAAGCTTGTTTAGGAGATAGAACGAACATACAAACGTTCATAGAATTCCTGAAGGATTACGGCTGAAGGATTATCGCTGAAGCGCTATCCTATAGGAGGCTTACACACAGAGGCATATTGTATAGTCGTGTGGGCGACTTGTTCTATAAAAAATAGAACGAAAAATAGTTCCTGTAAATTTCCTGAAGCGTTATAGCTGAAGACTTATTATTGACTTAGAATTTGTTTGGAAACAAATAGTCATATAAGAGACAGAAGTTCTCAATCGAAGCTTGGACCTTCGATAGCTGGAGTCTGGACTGACTACTAACGTCAAGTGTTAGTGTTCGCGACGAGGCGTCACAAAAATGTTAGAATAGTTTTGTAGATATAAATAGTATAAACAAAACATACGTCTGCTTACCCCAGCGCGCGAGCTCGTACTAAAAAGTTTTAGACGAGAATTTTTCTTTTATAGTTTTTTCAAACATAAAATTTCGACCACTTTTTGAGGCACTAAACATTATGTTTTAGTGTATATGAGTATGTATTAAGTAAATATGGGGTCTAAAGAGTAAATTAGAATCGTTACATACATACTAAATGCGGTAGTTACGGAAAGAAAGCAAAATCAAAACAAGTCAAATTCCGTAAACACGACCTACCGCCATGACGTTTTAGTTCGAAATGAGCAGTCAGATGGCGGTGCACGATATATATAGTCTGGCGCGTAAGCAGACAAATTTGGTATTTTAGAATAGCGTTTTGAGGGCTTTATAATAGCCTATAGTACCTAAAATATAGTTATCTAGTATAATTAGAATTAATATACTATAGATAAAATGTGTAAGTAGTATTTTAAGCAAATAAAAAATATTTGTTTACGTTTTTTAGGACCCCCCGAAAATGGCCGGGTCGCAAGTATCGATAGGTGCGCTCTGCCCACCTACCAATCGTATTATTTACCTTACACATTTATTTTGTTAGGAAACACCACCTAGGTGTTCTAGATAGTATACCTTGGTGCTATGACTGAAAAATTGTACATAATAACAGTACATAGCCAGGTTTAAAACAGTTTCACTCTGAGATGGTAAATACATGCATTTTTGCTCAGGTAAGTAAATAGAATTTTGGTTATAAGCGTTTTAGCGCTTCTAGGTGACCTGGAACTGTGTCCAGGCCCTATATATAGATGGCATCTATGTAATTCTAGTACATAGATATTACTTACTTGAAATAATGTGTCTGTATGTGCCAGCATGGACGTTTCTACGCGTCTGCCAGAGGGCCCACTACCTTCAGACACACTTGGTGCCTGAAGGATTATTGATATGCTATCTGAAGCATTACCTTTGGGGACCCTCGGGCACACGCCTGGACTCAGTCACAACACATAGCTAATATATAGCTACACATACACACACAGAGGCGTTAAAGCCGTGGAACAACACGATATTTGCTATTTCGGCCGCTTCCCGGCATCAGAAGTCCCAGAAGGGCTGGTGGTACACCCATCAGGGTACTACCATTCGATAGCCCAATTCTCCAGCTTCCCAACCACATTTTTGGAAGGAGCCTAGCTCTGGTGGTTAGGGAACTAACCGACTTAATATAGTAAGAGGTTCCATGGTTTTCTCGCATCATCGACCACATCAGAGTGAATACTGGATCGAGGGTTGGAGCTGTATCCACCTGACTTCCACCATGGGGTAGCCCATCGCGAGGGCTATCCGGTGACGGTTGGTGAATGCAGATCCGCCCACCAGCTCGAGTACAAACTCACGAAATATGCCGAAAACAGGCACTGAAGCTATGTTTTCGCACTTTCACGTGGCTGTGCCCGTGAAGGTGACAGATGAAGCTGTGGAACTGTCACAGATCGACGGTCCAGGAGTAGGGCTACAAGTCCCTCGCTGGTACCCTGGCACTAAAGTGCACCATTGTATTGTAAAGTAGCATATAAAGCTACAAACTGACTGAAATTCCCCTTATTAGGCGTTCTCAACGCGAGGGCTCCGTGAAGGTAGCAGATAGGAACCTGGACCCAGGTCCGGAGGGAAGGTCTTCTCGAGACCTATCCAGAGACACAAGTCTCATCAAAATCGGTTCAGTAGAAGGGGGGTTTCTGTCGGTTTTCAGCGACTAGCCGTAAGGTATTAATTTGTTAATTAAAGTTTACGCGCGGTCGTTGTTTTGAGGTCCTCGTTACGGTAAAGTGTGGTGGTAGGATAGTGCGCTGAGGCACCGTCCTAATCGTAGCCATTATTTCCGAAATATTAAATCCACGTCACTTTGCGTAACGGAGACCATGAAGAGACGTCGCTTTTGGACATGAAAACTTGACTTTTCTTCTGAACTGGACATCACGCCTTCCCCTCAACATCCTTGGCAGCCTTCCAACCACTGCAGGGTCAATACTTGCTCGAAGACAACTGAACAATAGGTGCAAGGGGCGTCAACGCGTTCAAGCTGAAGCCTTACAACCTTCAGTCAGCCTGGGGCCTTGATCGATCACGTCCGTCCCGCACATTTGCTGGTCCTGTCGAGCCGGATTTTTGAGCAAATGACCTACGCAGCGTTCCAGTGAAGATACAGGCCAATAGGAAGAGCCTAGTTCCAGTGAACAAAGAAGCCTGGCGTCCTGGGTTCCAGCGAAAATACAGGCCAACATTGAAGAGCCTAGTTCCTGAGAACAAAGAAAACCGTTGTCCCGTTCCTGAGAACAAAGAAAACCGTTGTCCCGTTCCTGAGAACAAAGAAGATAGACGTCCCGTAACCTTGTTAAGTGGGGTTACATTCCTATTTCTTTATCGAAAGTCAAACGTATCGTTCCTGTGAAGCTTGTGCCTGAGAACAAAGAAAACCGAGGCCCAAGCCAGTGAAAATTCCTGAGAACAAAGAAGCCTGACGACCATTGCTGAGAACGTATCTACCCTCAATATAAATCTGGTAAGAGTACACACCTACACAAAGTACCGACCGGGGTACGTAACGTTACGTTCGTGAGAAAAGTTCCAGTGAATAAAGAAACCTGACGTCCCCCTCGTAAACCTTACAAGTGTCGAGGTTAAGATCATATTTCTTTAACAGTCAAAAACAGTGTAGAAACCCAGTAACTGGGAGATTAGCGTCGTCAAAAGGCGCGCGTACGTTTGACCTTGGTTAGTAGAAGCTTCTAGAGCGACTACCGGAGTGAAAAGTGCACGTGTGGTTTGGGACCCACGCGTGGACTAGCTCTAGAACATAACCATTTTTGCTGGGACGCAACTGCCTTTCCTGAGCCGTTTCCTGTGGTGCCTAGCTGCTTCCAGAGAAGCATTTCGTTCCGATTAGATTACCGTCGCAAAAAGACGGAATTTTGAGTTGTCTCTGTTGTGTAACCTGCATACTGAGAAACAGTAGTATCTGAGAATACATAGAAACTGTATCCTGAAGGAACAAGTAGATTGCCTGAAGAGTTATCGCTGAAATTTCAGAATCGGAAATTTCATATATAGCGTGTCGAAAGCTTGTTTAGGAGATAGAACGAACATACAAACGTTCATAGAATTCCTGAAGGATTACGGCTGAAGGATTATCGCTGAAGCGCTATCCTAGAGGAGGCTTACACACAGAGGCATATTGTATAGTCGTGTGGGCGACTTGTTCTATAAAAAATAGAACGAAAAATAGTTCCTGTAAATTTCCTGAAGCGTTATAGCTGAAGACTTATTATTGACTTAGAATTTGTTTGGAAACAAATAGTCATATAAGAGATAGAAGTTCTCAATCGAAGCTTGGACCTTCGATAGCTGGAGTCTGGACTGACTACTAACGTCAAGTGTTAGACAGAAGTTTCTGCGAGTGGTATCAGACCAGCTGGTCATCCTTGAAGGCTGCTGGACAGGTTGACACGTATAAAACAGTAAGTACAGTGAAAACTTACTCAAGTGCTTACCCCTTGTGGGTCGATAGTAATATAGTGAACCTGTGTCGTGTCAACATAGCAGTTTTGAAGCTGATTTGGGACTTATAGTTTTGAAGACTGAATAAAAACTTATAGTCTGAAGGATAACCCGGAGTCAAGAGGGCCAGAGTTAACCCGGAGTTAAAAGTTAACCCGGAGTTTAAAAATATTTTTTCAATTTTGAAAAAGGAAGCGAACCCTCTTCGAGTCAACGATTTAAATTGGACTTAACCCGGAGTTACGACTTAGGTTTTTCGAGAAAAAACTTGAAGTTTGGACTTAGCTGTTTCGAGTCGACGACGTCTTGAAGCAAAGACTGGACTTGGACATAGCCGTTTGGAAGCTCGAAAATAGACTTAACCCAATCGTACTGAAGTCTGGAGTTGGACTTAACCCGTACGAGTTGACGTTTTGAACTGAAGTCTAGAGTTGGACTTAACCGTTTCGAGCTGACATTTTGGACCAGTCGGAATGCCGATAACCAGATCGCAGGACAAGAGACCTGAGGCGTGGACAGTCGCCATGGAGCGACCGGGTGCAGGTATACACCATCAATTGCCCCCACGCTCGCCGACAACGACTGATGGGACTGAACAGTCCGTACCGAACAGGAGCCCAACCGTGTCACAGATAGGTGACAATACGCCCACACACCAAGAGGAGGAACCACAGGAACCGAGCACAAGCAGGAAGGCATCGAGAGAGGAAGGATCTTCAGAGGGAACACTGAAGCCTTCTGATGAAAAACAAAGGATCCAAGACAAGACCTTTGTACATAAGGAAATAATGGCTACCCGGGGTGACGCCCGTAATGAACATAGGAGACCGCCGTCTACAAGCAAGACGACCCGGTCACAGAGAAAAATCTCTAAGGCACGCGAAGACTTACTAAAGATTAAGTTGGAGCTTGCACAGTTAGCCCTTCAGAGAGCAGAAGAAGAACCTTCTGAAGCGGAATATATGGATGACAGAGACTCGAATGAAGAGTACGTGCGTTCCTGGCTCGAAGAGGCGCCAGAGCCCACACCGTTGAGGGAGGACGACGTCGCCAATGGGAAGCAAGATAGGCCTCCACCTGCGAGCGGCGACGCTGTAGCGGACTCCCAGACCCATATAGACCAACCAAAGACGAGGGCTAACATCGAACCGTCCAAGACGGAGCCACCAGGGCAAATAGAAGCGAAAGAGTCACTCCGTCCGTTTCTAACGGAGTTGACAACCGCTATAGCGTCGCTAGCCGACAGAAAAATCGAACCATGGACGCCTAACCGAACGGCGTCGCAGGTTATGTTGACTCTGCCGAACTTCGGTGGAGCTCACACAGAATGGCTGACTTTTCGAGCCATTTACGAGGCAACTGTTGCCTACTTCAGCGACATTGAAAACACAGCAAGACTCAGAAGGAGCTTGCGTGGTCGCGCACTGGAGACAGTGAGCTCAGAACTCATCGGGAACGCGAAACCGGATGAGATCATGAGAGAATTGGAGCTACAATTTGGACGTCCCGACTCAATAGCTCAGGCTGAAACCGACCGACTCAGAGGGCTGCCACGCTGCAGCGAACAGCCCAAAGATATATGCACCTTTGCAAGTCGGATCAGGAGCGGAGTCGTCACCTTGAGGGCCCTCAAGAAGGGACACTACTTACTCAACGCTGAGCTGATGCGCCAGCTAACTGAGAAGCTGCCCAATTCTCTACGTGTACTATGGTACAGGACGTACACGGAAAAGTATCAGTCGCTGCCAGACCTGTCACTCTTCAGCGACTTTATAACAGAGCAAGCTCACTTCTGCAGTGCATTCGCACCGCCCGAGAACATTAAAGAAACGGACTCGGTGGCGGGAAAACGCGTCACACAGAGGACGCACGTAGCTACCGCGAAGCCGGTAGGCCACTGTCGAATTTGCGACAAAGAGGGTCACTACTCGTCTGATTGCATAAAGTTTACAGACGCAACATGTGACAAGAAATGGGAGCTAGCCAAGCAATATGGCTTGTGCTTTCGCTGCCTAAGGAACCACCGTAAGGGCCACACCTGCGGAAAGAAGCAGTGTGGCTTCAAGGGGTGCATAGCTACTCATCACCGACTTCTTCATAGGGTAAGGAAGCCTCAGACAGACAGGACAAGGAAGCCTGCTGTTCCAGAAGCGAAGAAGGAGTCTCAGGAGACGGTAGCCAGTTCGCGAACTGCCTCAAGTAAAGCCTTCCTGAAGATGATACCGGTCCGGGTTATTGGACCGGCGGGAGAGGCAGACACATACGCACTCCTTGACGATGGGTCTACCGTCTCGCTGATCGACGAAGCAATCGCTCAGCGAGTAGGAGCAGTGGGCCCAATTGAGCCACTGAAGATCGATGCCATAGGACACACTAGGATCGATACTCCACTATCGAGACGAATAACGGTCGTTCTCACAAGCCAGTTGAAGAATCGGGTGCCCTTCAAGGCGCGCACCATTTCGAAGCTCAACCTGTCTCCACAGGCAGTCAATCATAAGGACCTGGCACGATGCAGGCACCTTCAAGACTTAACGTCTGAGCTTACATATCCGGCGGGAGTACCGAAGATACTCGTCGGACAGGACAACTGGCATTTGCTGCTGGCCACTGAGGTCCGGAGGGGACCAAGAGACCAACCCATCGCGTCAAGGACCATGATGGGCTGGACATTGCATGGTGCACACACCAGAACACTGGGCCAGCGGGTGCATTACGTCAACGGCACTCAGTCCGTTGCAAGGCAAGATGCGGAGCTGAACACACAGCCCCGTGAATTCTTCGCCAGCGAGACTTCTGGCCCTCAGAAGAGGGCAGAAGACGCTTCGAACCGCGACAAAAGGCGGTTAAACCAAGTCAACGGCACTCAGACCGTTGACGCAAGGCAAGATGCGGAGCTGAACGAACAGCCCCGTGAATTCTTCGCCAGCGAAACTTCTGGCCCTCAGAAGAGGGCAGAAGACGCATCGGACCGCGACAGAAGACGGTCAAGGCAAGATGCGGAACTGAACGAGCAGCTCCGTGAATTCTTCGCCATCGAGTCACTGGCTATTAATCCAAGAAAGCCAGCTTCTGACCCTCAGAAGAGGGCAGAAGATATTTTGAACCGCGACATAAGGCGGCTCGACAGCGGGCACATAGAAACCTCTATGCTATGGCGGGAAGAAGCCATAGAAATGCCCGACAGTTATGGGACAGCCCTTACAAGGCTGGTCTCTATAGAAAAGAAGCTGGATAGAAACCCAGCTCTTCGTGTGAAATATTCACAACAGATGGACTCCCTAATAGAGAAGGGATATGCTGAAAGGGCCCCCAAATCAAGCACGCCAGGAAGGACCTGGTACCTGCCTCATTTCGATGTCTTCAACCCAATGAAGCCAGAGAAAATTCGTATAGTACATGATGCCGCTGCCAAATCGAGAGGAAAGTCACTCAATGACTTCCTGCTAACTGGACCGGACTTGCTGCAGTCGCTGCCCGGCGTCATGATGCGATTTCGTAGACACTGCGTGGCCATCTCTGGAGACATAGCCGAGATGTTCATGCAAGTGAAGGTGCGGAGTGAAGACCGAGACTCACTTCGTTACCTATGGAGAGGCAACAGGAGAGAGGGAGCCCCAGAAGAGTACCGCATGACGTCCATCATTTTCGGCGCGGCAAGTTCGCCGTGCACCGCCATCTTTGCGAAAGATTGGAACGCAAGAAGGCACATCGAACAGCATCCAGTAGCAGTAAAAGCTATCATTGAGAACCATTATATGGACGATTATCTGGACAGCTATAGAACGGTCGAAGAAGCGACAGAAGTCGCGACCAGGGTGAAGGAAATTCACCAAGAGGCGAAATTCGACCTATCAAAATGGGTATCGAACAGTTCGCGCCTACTAGAGAACCTAGATCCGACACAAACCTGCGCTGAGGTTGTGAACATCGGAGAGGCGACAGGCACGGAGAAAATTCTCGGCCTGATTTGGAGACCTAGTGAAGACACGCTAGGTTTCAACCTAACGCTTGCGAGACTGCCGCCAGGAATCCTAGAGAAGGAGGCCCCTACAAAAAGAGAGGCCCTCAAGATCGTCATGTCACTGTACGACCCGCTGGGACTCGCCTCACCCGTAACGATTCGAGCCAAGCAAATACTGCAAGAGGCATGGAGGCGAGGCATCGATTGGGACCAGCTTTTAGAAGACGATCAAGCAGCTCAGTGGAGAAGCTGGATCGAAAACCTGCGGCAGCTCAAGGGCATCAGCATACCAAGATGCTATCCTGGGTATAGTGATGCCAATGAAATACAAATACATGTATTTACCGACGCAAGCGAGATGGCGTACGCAGCAGCTGTGTACTGGCGAGCCACCACAGCAGAAGGCTCACAGAAGGTGAGCCTAGTCATGGCCAAGGCGAGAGTAGCACCATTGAAGCTACAATCGATACCGCGCCTCGAGCTGCAGGCAGCGGTGATGGGAACCCGTCTGGCTGCAGCTGTGAAACGTGAGCACGACAATGAGCGATCGTCGGTCACGTATTGGACAGACAGCAAAACAGTTCTGTCATGGATACGAAAAGGAGCACGAACCTATAAAGCCTTCGTAGCTCATCGTATAGCTGCCATAGAGGAAGGCAGTAAAGTGGAGGATTGGCGATGGATTTCAACAAAATTGAACATCGCCGACATAGCAACTCGTGACGTGCCACACAAGTTCGATTCGAATCACGAGTGGTTCTGTGGCCCTAGTTTTTTATATGAAGACCCCACTTCATGGCCATCAGAGAAGCCTCCAATGGTTGAAGAGACAGGAGAAGAAAGAACCCTCACTGTCACAAGCAACGAGTATGGAAAAGATGTTTCGGAGGACAGAACCCCCAAACATACATACACTTCGAAGCTCATAGAAGCTATACCTAATCCCGTCAATTTTTCAAGATGGGAGCGGCTATTACGTGCGACTGCGACTGTCCTACGTTTTATTTTTCTCTGTAAACAGAAAACAGAGAAAACGTTCTATAAGAGAACACAGAAGAACGCAGAAGAGGACACGGACTGGCGGAAGAAAAAGAAGACAGCGACTGCAGCAACAAAGCCGTCATATATAGCGCCACAAGTCCGAAAGCAGTATATTGAAGCGAGTTTTCTCCAAGAAGCTGAGAAAATACTCATACGAGTCGCACAGCAGCAATCGTTCGCTCAGGAGATAGCCCGATTGCACGAGCACGAAGTAGTGGACAAGAATAGCCCACTACATTCGCTGCAAATAGAGCTAGTAGATGGCCTACTACGCATAAGAAGCCGTATAGCCGCCACGGACGAGATTACAGAAGATGTGAGGCGACCGCCAATATTACACGGCGACCATCACATAACACAGCTCTATATAGACTGGACACACCGCAGCCTACTGCACAGCGGGACGGAACTTACAATAAATGAGGTGCGACAGCACTATTGGGTCGTGAGGATGCGTCCCACGACGAAGAAAGTACTGTCGCAATGTCTTCAGTGTCGAATACGTAAGGCACAAGCTCCAGTGCCAGCGACCGGCGATCACCCGCGAACGCGCCTCGCTCATCATCAGAGGCCGTTCACGTATACGGGGCTAGATTATTTCGGCCCACTATCAGTAACCGTCGGTCGCCAACATCAGAAGAGATATGTAGCCTTGTTCACATGTCTCACCACGCGAGCTGTCCACCTCGAGATAGCGGCCAGCCTCAGCGCAGACAGTGCTATACTAGCGCTGCGCCGATTCGCCGCCCGCAGAGGATGTCCAACCGAGATACACTCGGACAACGGCACCAACATGCATGGTGCCGATCGAGAGCTACGAGAGGCCTTCCGTGAGGAGGCCAGTCGCCGAGGCATCACTTGGCGCTTCATCACCCCATCAGCGCCCTTCATGGGAGGCGCATGGGAGCGCCTAGTTCGTTGCGTGAAAAACGCATTGTATACCGTACTCACAGAGAAACACCCACATGAAGAGGTGTTGTCCACACTGATTTGTGAGGCAGAGTACACGGTAAATAGTCGCCCGTTGACACATGTTTCAGTTGACGGCGATGATGACGAGTCTATCACGCCGAACCACTTCCTACTTGGTGGGTCGGCAAGACTACCAACCCCCGGCGTGTTCACCGAGCAAGACATCGACAGCAAGAAGATGTGGCGTCGGTCACAAATCCTGGCCGACATGTTCTGGCGCCGGTGGGTGCGAGAGTACCTGCCTGAGCTCCAAAATCGGCGGGAGCCCCACAGCCGCGGGCCTGACCTGCTGGTGGGCGACCCCGTCCTCATCGCTGACGGCCAGCTGCCACGCAACACGTGGCCGCGAGGCCGCATCCAGGCCATATACCCTGGGCCTGATGGAGAAGTCCGGACCGCTGAGGTGCGCACCACTGGCGGCACTCTAAAGCGTCCGGTGAAGAAGCTCATTCCACTACCGAAATGAGCGTAGCAGAGTTCCCGCGGCGAGAGCTGAGCGACGTGTCGCTGAGCGTCGTGGCACGCGCGCTGCCGACGTGCGTCGCTCACTATGCGTGATGCAGCGCCGCGTCAACACATCGGGTCGACACAACACTGCACGGCGGGAGAGATGTTCGCGACGAGGCGTCACAAAAATGTTAGAATAGTTTTGTAGATATAAATAGTATAAACAAAACATACGTCTGCTTACCCCAGCGCGCGAGCTCGTACTAAAAAGTTTTAGACGAGAATTTTTCTTTTATAGTTTTTTCAAACATAAAATTTCGACCACTTTTTGAGGCACTAAACATTATGTTTTAGTGTATATGAGTATGTATTAAGTAAATATGGGGTCTAAAGAGTAAATTAGAATCGTTACATACATACTAAATGCGGTAGTTACGGAAAGAAAGCAAAATCAAAACAAGTCAAATTCCGTAAACACGACCTACCGCCATGACGTTTTAGTTCGAAATGAGCAGTCAGATGGCGGTGCACGATATATATAGTCTGGCGCGTAAGCAGACAAATTTGGTATTTTAGAATAGCGTTTTGAGGGCTTTATAATAGCCTATAGTACCTAAAATATAGTTATCTAGTATAATTAGAATTAATATACTATAGATAAAATGTGTAAGTAGTATTTTAAGCAAATAAAAAATATTTGTTTACGTTTTTTAGGACCCCCCGAAAATGGCCGGGTCGCAAGTATCGATAGGTGCGCTCTGCCCACCTACCAATCGTATTATTTACCTTACACATTTATTTTGTTAGGAAACACCACCTAGGTGTTCTAGATAGTATACCTTGGTGCTATGACTGAAAAATTGTACATAATAACAGTACATAGCCAGGTTTAAAACAGTTTCACTCTGAGATGGTAAATACATGCATTTTTGCTCAGGTAAGTAAATAGAATTTTGGTTATAAGCGTTTTAGCGCTTCTAGGTGACCTGGAACTGTGTCCAGGCCCTATATATAGATGGCATCTATGTAATTCTAGTACATAGATATTACTTACTTGAAATAATGTGTCTGTATGTGCCAGCATGGACGTTTCTACGCGTCTGCCAGAGGGCCCACTACCTTCAGACACACTTGGTGCCTGAAGGATTATTGATATGCTATCTGAAGCATTACCTTTGGGGACCCTCGGGCACACGCCTGGACTCAGTCACAACACATAGCTAATATATAGCTACACATACACACACAGAGGCGTTAAAGCCGTGGAACAACACGATATTTGCTATTTCGGCCGCTTCCCGGCATCAGAAGTCCCAGAAGGGCTGGTGGTACACCCATCAGGGTACTACCATTCGATAGCCCAATTCTCCAGCTTCCCAACCACATTTTTGGAAGGAGCCTAGCTCTGGTGGTTAGGGAACTAACCGACTTAATATAGTAAGAGGTTCCATGGTTTTCTCGCATCATCGACCACATCAGAGTGAATACTGGATCGAGGGTTGGAGCTGTATCCATCTGACTTCCACCATGGGGTAGCCCATCGCGAGGGCTATCCGGTGACGGTTGGTGAATGCAGATCCGCCCACCAGCTCGAGTACAAACTCACGAAATATGCCGAAAACAGGCACTGAAGCTATGTTTTCGCACTTTCACGTGGCTGTGCCCGTTAAGGTGACAGATGAAGCTGTGGAACTGTCACAGATCGACGGTCCAGGAGTAGGGCTACAAGTCCCTCGCTGGTACCCTGGCACTAAAGTGCACCATTGTATTGTAAAGTAGCATATAAAGCTACAAACTGACTGAAATTCCCCTTATTAGGCGTTCTCAACGCGAGGGCTCCGTGAAGGTAGCAGATAGGAACCTGGACCCAGGTCCGGAGGGAAGGTCTTCTCGAGACCTATCCAGAGACACAAGTCTCATCAAAATCGGTTCAGTAGAAGGGGGGTTTCTGTCGGTTTTCAGCGACTAGCCGTAAGGTATTAATTTGTTAATTAAAGTTTACGCGCGGTCGTTGTTTTGAGGTCCTCGTTACGGTAAAGTGTGGTGGTAGGATAGTGCGCTGAGGCACCGTCCTAATCGTAGCCATTATTTCCGAAATATTAAATCCACGTCACTTTGCGTAACGGAGACCATGAAGAGACGTCGCTTTTGGACATGAAAACTTGACTTTTCTTCTGAACTGGACATCACGCCTTCCCCTCAACATCCTTGGCAGCCTTCCAACCACTGCAGGGTCAATACTTGCTCGAAGACAACTGAACAATAGGTGCAAGGGGCGTCAACGCGTTCAAGCTGAAGCCTTACAACCTTCAGTCAGCCTGGGGCCTTGATCGATCACGTCCGTCCCGCACAGTTAGACAGAAGTTTCTGCGAGTGGTATCAGACCAGCTGGTCATCCTTGAAGGCTGCTGGACAGGTTGACACGTATAAAACAGTAAGTACAGTGAAAACTTACTCAAGTGCTTACCCCTTGTGGGTCGATAGTAATATAGTGAACCTGTGTCGTGTCAACATAGCAGTTTTGAAGCTGATTTGGGACTTATAGTTTTGAAGACTGAATAAAAACTTATAGTCTGAAGGATAACCCGGAGTCAAGAGGGCCAGAGTTAACCCGGAGTTAAAAGTTAACCCGGAGTTTAAAAATATTTTTTCAATTTTGAAAAAGGAAGCGAACCCTATTCGAGTCAACGATTTAAATTGGACTTAACCCGGAGTTACGACTTAGGTTTTTCGAGAAAAAACTTGAAGTTTGGACTTAGCTGTTTCGAGTCGACGACGTCTTGAAGCAAAGACTGGACTTGGACATAGCCGTTTGGAAGCTCGAAAATAGACTTAACCCAATCGTACTGAAGTCTGGAGTTGGACTTAACCCGTACGAGTTGACGTTTTGAACTGAAGTCTAGAGTTGGACTTAACCGTTTCGAGCTGACATTTTGGACCAGTCGGAATGCCGATAACCAGATCACAGGACAAGAGGCCTGAGGCGTGGACAGTCGCCATGGAGCGACCGGGTGCAGGTATACACCATCAATTGCCCCCACGCTCGCCGACAACGACTGATGGGACTGAACAGTCCGTACCGAACAGGAGCCCAACCGTGTCACGGATAGGTGACAATACGCCCACACACCAAGAGGAGGAACCACAGGAACCGAGCACAAGCAGGAAGGCATCGAGAGAGGAAGGATCTTCAGAGGGAACACTGAAGCCTTCTGATGAAAAACAAAGGATCCAAGACAAGACCTTTGTACATAAGGAAATAATGGCTACCCGGGGTGACGCCCGTAATGAACATAGGAGACCGCCGTCTACAAGCAAGACGACCCGGTCACAGAGAAAAATCTCTAAGGCACGCGAAGACTTACTAAAGATTAAGTTGGAGCTTGCACAGTTAGCCCTTCAGAGAGCAGAAGAAGAACCTTCTGAAGCGGAATATATGGATGACAGAGACTCGAATGAAGAGTACGTGCGTTCCTGGCTCGAAGAGGCGCCAGAGCCCACACCGTTGAGGGAGGACGACGTCGCCAATGGGAAGCAAGATAGGCCTCCACCTGCGAGCGGCGACGCTGTAGCGGACTCCCAGACCCATATAGACCAACCAAAGACGAGGGCTAACATCGAACCGTCCAAGACGGAGCCACCAGGGCAAATAGAAGCGAAAGAGTCACTCCGTCCGTTTCTAACGGAGTTGACAACCGCTATAGCGTCGCTAGCCGACAGAAAAATCGAACCATGGACGCCTAACCGAACGGCGTCGCAGGTTATGTTGACTCTGCCGAACTTCGGTGGAGCTCACACAGAATGGCTGACTTTTCGAGCCATTTACGAGGCAACTGTTGCCTACTTCAGCGACATTGAAAACACAGCAAGACTCAGAAGGAGCTTGCGTGGTCGCGCACTGGAGACAGTGAGCTCAGAACTCATCGGGAACGCGAAACCGGATGAGATCATGAGAGAATTGGAGCTACAATTTGGACGTCCCGACTCAATAGCTCAGGCTGAAACCGACCGACTCAGAGGGCTGCCACGCTGCAGCGAACAGCCCAAAGATATATGCACCTTTGCAAGTCGGATCAGGAGCGGAGTCGTCACCTTGAGGGCCCTCAAGAAGGGACACTACTTACTCAACGCTGAGCTGATGCGCCAGCTAACTGAGAAGCTGCCCAATTCTCTACGTGTACTATGGTACAGGACGTACACGGAAAAGTATCAGTCGCTGCCAGACCTGTCACTCTTCAGCGACTTTATAACAGAGCAAGCTCACTTCTGCAGTGCATTCGCACCGCCCGAGAACATTAAAGAAACGGACTCGGTGGCGGGAAAACGCGTCACACAGAGGACGCACGTAGCTACCGCGAAGCCGGTAGGCCACTGTCGAATTTGCGACAAAGAGGGTCACTACTCGTCTGATTGCATAAAGTTTACAGACGCAACATGTGACAAGAAATGGGAGCTAGCCAAGCAATATGGCTTGTGCTTTCGCTGCCTAAGGAACCACCGTAAGGGCCACACCTGCGGAAAGAAGCAGTGTGGCTTCAAGGGGTGCATAGCTACTCATCACCGACTTCTTCATAGGGTAAGGAAGCCTCAGACAGACAGGACAAGGAAGCCTGCTGTTCCAGAAGCGAAGAAGGAGTCTCAGGAGACGGTAGCCAGTTCGCGAACTGCCTCAAGTAAAGCCTTCCTGAAGATGATACCGGTCCGGGTTATTGGACCGGCGGGAGAGGCAGACACATACGCACTCCTTGACGATGGGTCTACCGTCTCGCTGATCGACGAAGCAATCGCTCAGCGAGTAGGAGCAGTGGGCCCAATTGAGCCACTGAAGATCGATGCCATAGGACACACTAGGATCGATACTCCACTATCGAGACGAATAACGGTCGTTCTCACAAGCCAGTTGAAGAATCGGGTGCCCTTCAAGGCGCGCACCATTTCGAAGCTCAACCTGTCTCCACAGGCAGTCAATCATAAGGACCTGGCACGATGCAGGCACCTTCAAGACTTAACGTCTGAGCTTACATATCCGGCGGGAGTACCGAAGATACTCGTCGGACAGGACAACTGGCATTTGCTGCTGGCCACTGAGGTCCGGAGGGGACCAAGAGACCAACCCATCGCGTCAAGGACCATGATGGGCTGGACATTGCATGGTGCACACACCAGAACACTGGGCCAGCGGGTGCATTACGTCAACGGCACTCAGTCCGTTGCAAGGCAAGATGCGGAGCTGAACACACAGCCCCGTGAATTCTTCGCCAGCGAGACTTCTGGCCCTCAGAAGAGGGCAGAAGACGCTTCGAACCGCGACAAAAGGCGGTTAAACCAAGTCAACGGCACTCAGACCGTTGACGCAAGGCAAGATGCGGAGCTGAACGAACAGCCCCGTGAATTCTTCGCCAGCGAAACTTCTGGCCCTCAGAAGAGGGCAGAAGACGCATCGGACCGCGACAGAAGACGGTCAAGGCAAGATGCGGAACTGAACGAGCAGCTCCGTGAATTCTTCGCCATCGAGTCACTGGCTATTAATCCAAGAAAGCCAGCTTCTGACCCTCAGAAGAGGGCAGAAGATATTTTGAACCGCGACATAAGGCGGCTCGACAGCGGGCACATAGAAACCTCTATGCTATGGCGGGAAGAAGCCATAGAAATGCCCGACAGTTATGGGACAGCCCTTACAAGGCTGGTCTCTATAGAAAAGAAGCTGGATAGAAACCCAGCTCTTCGTGTGAAATATTCACAACAGATGGACTCCCTAATAGAGAAGGGATATGCTGAAAGGGCCCCCAAATCAAGCACGCCAGGAAGGACCTGGTACCTGCCTCATTTCGATGTCTTCAACCCAATGAAGCCAGAGAAAATTCGTATAGTACATGATGCCGCTGCCAAATCGAGAGGAAAGTCACTCAATGACTTCCTGCTAACTGGACCGGACTTGCTGCAGTCGCTGCCCGGCGTCATGATGCGATTTCGTAGACACTGCGTGGCCATCTCTGGAGACATAGCCGAGATGTTCATGCAAGTGAAGGTGCGGAGTGAAGACCGAGACTCACTTCGTTACCTATGGAGAGGCAACAGGAGAGAGGGAGCCCCAGAAGAGTACCGCATGACGTCCATCATTTTCGGCGCGGCAAGTTCGCCGTGCACCGCCATCTTTGCGAAAGATTGGAACGCAAGAAGGCACATCGAACAGCATCCAGTAGCAGTAAAAGCTATCATTGAGAACCATTATATGGACGATTATCTGGACAGCTATAGAACGGTCGAAGAAGCGACAGAAGTCGCGACCAGGGTGAAGGAAATTCACCAAGAGGCGAAATTCGACCTATCAAAATGGGTATCGAACAGTTCGCGCCTACTAGAGAACCTAGATCCGACACAAACCTGCGCTGAGGTTGTGAACATCGGAGAGGCGACAGGCACGGAGAAAATTCTCGGCCTGATTTGGAGACCTAGTGAAGACACGCTAGGTTTCAACCTAACGCTTGCGAGACTGCCGCCAGGAATCCTAGAGAAGGAGGCCCCTACAAAAAGAGAGGCCCTCAAGATCGTCATGTCACTGTACGACCCGCTGGGACTCGCCTCACCCGTAACGATTCGAGCCAAGCAAATACTGCAAGAGGCATGGAGGCGAGGCATCGATTGGGACCAGCTTTTAGAAGACGATCAAGCAGCTCAGTGGAGAAGCTGGATCGAAAACCTGCGGCAGCTCAAGGGCATCAGCATACCAAGATGCTATCCTGGGTATAGTGATGCCAATGAAATACAAATACATGTATTTACCGACGCAAGCGAGATGGCGTACGCAGCAGCTGTGTACTGGCGAGCCACCACAGCAGAAGGCTCACAGAAGGTGAGCCTAGTCATGGCCAAGGCGAGAGTAGCACCATTGAAGCTACAATCGATACCGCGCCTCGAGCTGCAGGCAGCGGTGATGGGAACCCGTCTGGCTGCAGCTGTGAAACGTGAGCACGACAATGAGCGATCGTCGGTCACGTATTGGACAGACAGCAAAACAGTTCTGTCATGGATACGAAAAGGAGCACGAACCTATAAAGCCTTCGTAGCTCATCGTATAGCTGCCATAGAGGAAGGCAGTAAAGTGGAGGATTGGCGATGGATTTCAACAAAATTGAACATCGCCGACATAGCAACTCGTGACGTGCCACACAAGTTCGATTCGAATCACGAGTGGTTCTGTGGCCCTAGTTTTTTATATGAAGACCCCACTTCATGGCCATCAGAGAAGCCTCCAATGGTTAAAGAGACAGGAGAAGAAAGAACCCTCACTGTCACAAGCAACGAGTATGGAAAAGATGTTTCGGAGGACAGAACCCCCAAACATACATACACTTCGAAGCTCATAGAAGCTATACCTAATCCCGTCAATTTTTCAAGATGGGAGCGGCTATTACGTGCGACTGCGACTGTCCTACGTTTTATTTTTCTCTGTAAACAGAAAACAGAGAAAACGTTCTATAAGAGAACACAGAAGAACGCAGAAGAGGACACGGACTGGCGGAAGAAAAAGAAGACAGCGACTGCAGCAACAAAGCCGTCATATATAGCGCCACAAGTCCGAAAGCAGTATATTGAAGCGAGTTTTCTCCAAGAAGCTGAGAAAATACTCATACGAGTCGCACAGCAGCAATCGTTCGCTCAGGAGATAGCCCGATTGCACGAGCACGAAGTAGTGGACAAGAATAGCCCACTACATTCGCTGCAAATAGAGCTAGTAGATGGCCTACTACGCATAAGAAGCCGTATAGCCGCCACGGACGAGATTACAGAAGATGTGAGGCGACCGCCAATATTACACGGCGACCATCACATAACACAGCTCTATATAGACTGGACACACCGCAGCCTACTGCACAGCGGGACGGAACTTACAATAAATGAGGTGCGACAGCACTATTGGGTCGTGAGGATGCGTCCCACGACGAAGAAAGTACTGTCGCAATGTCTTCAGTGTCGAATACGTAAGGCACAAGCTCCAGTGCCAGCGACCGGCGATCACCCGCGAACGCGCCTCGCTCATCATCAGAGGCCGTTCACGTATACGGGGCTAGATTATTTCGGCCCACTATCAGTAACCGTCGGTCGCCAACATCAGAAGAGATATGTAGCCTTGTTCACATGTCTCACCACGCGAGCTGTCCACCTCGAGATAGCGGCCAGCCTCAGCGCAGACAGTGCTATACTAGCGCTGCGCCGATTCGCCGCCCGCAGAGGATGTCCAACCGAGATACACTCGGACAACGGCACCAACATGCATGGTGCCGATCGAGAGCTACGAGAGGCCTTCCGTGAGGAGGCCAGTCGCCGAGGCATCACTTGGCGCTTCATCACCCCATCAGCGCCCTTCATGGGAGGCGCATGGGAGCGCCTAGTTCGTTGCGTGAAAAACGCATTGTATACCGTACTCACAGAGAAACACCCACATGAAGAGGTGTTGTCCACACTGATTTGTGAGGCAGAGTACACGGTAAATAGTCGCCCGTTGACACATGTTTCAGTTGACGGCGATGATGACGAGTCTATCACGCCGAACCACTTCCTACTTGGTGGGTCGGCAAGACTACCAACCCCCGGCGTGTTCACCGAGCAAGACATCGACAGCAAGAAGATGTGGCGTCGGTCACAAATCCTGGCCGACATGTTCTGGCGCCGGTGGGTGCGAGAGTACCTGCCTGAGCTCCAAAATCGGCGGGAGCCCCACAGCCGCGGGCCTGACCTGCTGGTGGGCGACCCCGTCCTCATCGCTGACGGCCAGCTGCCACGCAACACGTGGCCGCGAGGCCGCATCCAGGCCATATACCCTGGGCCTGATGGAGAAGTCCGGACCGCTGAGGTGCGCACCACTGGCGGCACTCTAAAGCGTCCGGTGAAGAAGCTCATTCCACTACCGAAATGAGCGTAGCAGAGTTCCCGCGGCGAGAGCTGAGCGACGTGTCGCTGAGCGTCGTGGCACGCGCGCTGCCGACGTGCGTCGCTCACTATGCGTGATGCAGCGCCGCGTCAACACATCGGGTCGACACAACACTGCACGGCGGGAGAGATGTTCGCGACGAGGCGTCACAAAAATGTTAGAATAGTTTTGTAGATATAAATAGTATAAACAAAACATACGTCTGCTTACCCCAGCGCGCGAGCTCGTACTAAAAAGTTTTAGACGAGAATTTTTCTTTTATAGTTTTTTCAAACATAAAATTTCGACCACTTTTTGAGGCACTAAACATTATGTTTTAGTGTATATGAGTATGTATTAAGTAAATATGGGGTCTAAAGAGTAAATTAGAATCGTTACATACATACTAAATGCGGTAGTTACGGAAAGAAAGCAAAATCAAAACAAGTCAAATTCCGTAAACACGACCTACCGCCATGACGTTTTAGTTCGAAATGAGCAGTCAGATGGCGGTGCACGATATATATAGTCTGGCGCGTAAGCAGACAAATTTGGTATTTTAGAATAGCGTTTTGAGGGCTTTATAATAGCCTATAGTACCTAAAATATAGTTATCTAGTATAATTAGAATTAATATACTATAGATAAAATGTGTAAGTAGTATTTTAAGCAAATAAAAAATATTTGTTTACGTTTTTTAGGACCCCCCGAAAATGGCCGGGTCGCAAGTATCGATAGGTGCGCTCTGCCCACCTACCAATCGTATTATTTACCTTACACATTTATTTTGTTAGGAAACACCACCTAGGTGTTCTAGATAGTATACCTTGGTGCTATGACTGAAAAATTGTACATAATAACAGTACATAGCCAGGTTTAAAACAGTTTCACTCTGAGATGGTAAATACATGCATTTTTGCTCAAGTAAGTAAATAGAATTTTGGTTATAAGCGTTTTAGCGCTTCTAGGTGACCTGGAACTGTGTCCAGGCCCTATATATAGATGGCATCTATGTAATTCTAGTACATAGATATTACTTACTTGAAATAATGTGTCTGTATGTGCCAGCATGGACGTTTCTACGCGTCTGCCAGAGGGCCCACCACCTTCAGACACACTTGGTGCCTGAAGGATTATTGATATGCTATCTGAAGCATTACCTTTGGGGACCCTCGGGCACACGCCTGGACTCAGTCACAACACATAGCTAATATATAGCTACACATACACACACAGAGGCGTTAAAGCCGTGGAACAACACGATATTTGCTATTTCGGCCGCTTCCCGGCATCAGAAGTCCGAGAAGGGCTGGTGGTACACCCATCAGGGTACTACCATTCGATAGCCCAATTCTCCAGCTTCCCAACCACATTTTTGGAAGGAGCCTAGCTCTGGTGGTTAGGGAACTAACCGACTTAATATAGTAAGAGGTTCCATGGTTTTCTCGCATCATCGACCACATCAGAGTGAATACTGGATCGAGGGTTGGAGCTGTATCCACCTGACTTCCACCATGGGGTAGCCCATCGCGAGGGCTATCCGGTGACGGTTGGTGAATGCAGATCCGCCCACCAGCTCGAGTACAAACTCACGAAATATGCCGAAAACAGGCACTGAAGCTATGTTTTCGCACTTTCACGTGGCTGTGCCCGTGAAGGTGACAGATGAAGCTGTGGAACTGTCACAGATCGACGGTCCAGGAGTAGGGCTACAAGTCCCTCGCTGGTACCCTGGCACTAAAGTGCACCATTGTATTGTAAAGTAGCATATAAAGCTACAAACTGACTGAAATTCCCCTTATTAGGCGTTCTCAACGCAAGGGCTCCGTGAAGGTAGCAGATAGGAACCTGGACCCAGGTCCGGAGGGAAGGTCTTCTCGAGACCTATCCAGAGATACAAGTCTCATCAAAATCGGTTCAGTAGAAGGGGGGTTTCTGTCGGTTTTCAGCGACTAGCCGTAAGGTATTAATTTGTTAATTAAAGTTTACGCGCGGTCGTTGTTTTGAGGTCCTCGTTACGGTAAAGTGTGGTGGTAGGATAGTGCGCTGAGGCACCGTCCTAATCGTAGCCATTATTTCCGAAATATTAAATCCACGTCACTTTGCGTAACGGAGACCATGAAGAGACGTCGCTTTTGGACATGAAAACTTGACTTTTCTTCTGAACTGGACATCACGCCTTCCCCTCAACATCCTTGGCAGCCTTCCAACCACTGCAGGGTCAATACTTGCTCGAAGACAACTGAACAATAGGTGCAAGGGGCGTCAACGCGTTCAAGCTGAAGCCTTACAACCTTCAGTCAGCCTAGGGCCTTGATCGATCACGTCCGTCCCGCACAAAATTTAAAAAAAAATCTTCAAACAAAACAAGCAAAACCTTCTGACACTTCAAAGATTGCAAAGTATTAACAGCATTACTTAATAAAGCCGTATTGTTCATTCTATAATAATAGCTAAGAACAAGCTAATAACTTAGCTACTCGCGCACTACAAACTTTAATTACGCAAAGAGAATAAAAAGAAAATATGTCGCCTGAGAATAACCGAAATTCTCAACTTTATTTTGTGTCTACAGCAAAATTCCCACAAAGCACCTTCAGAATGAAAGTGACCTAACTCAAAAACTATATTTATTTACATAGATAAAAGTATATACAGTGTATATAAGTGACTAGAAAAAAAAATGCGATTTGTTAGAAAAGAGACAAAAAAAAAATTTAAACTGTACTAGCACATGAGTTCATAAAATTCTCACATAAAAAATAACGCTTAATCTTTTTGAGTCAAGATTATTGCGCTGTCGATTCAGGTTTAAGTTACTCGCTTAGAAATACGTGTGTAGTGTTGACTGTACTTTTTTGTGCAAAAGTGACTGTTGTTGTACTCATAATTCGGACTTTTTTTCACCACAATATTTTGGAGTAGGCTTTTTAAGGTAAATTTAAATAAAATCAGAAATTACAGGAATTTTGAATTAGGCCACTTTAATTTTAAGGGTGCCACAAGTTCAAAAGTTTTCTTGAACAATCCCCGAACATAATAAGACTGTTCAAGGATTTTAATCTAAATAGTTGTACTTCTCAATAAATATACTCCAAAAAATATTTCTGTTGCCGAAATACTTACAGATGAGCTTAAGTGAGCTTACGAAGAATTCCAATCAATTCAGGAAAGTTGTTAATATATTACTGGGAATGTTAGATTTGGTGGTCAGGATTCTTGTTTCTGTATTTAGTGGAAATAATGTATACGCCTTATTTTTTTAGGAAATGTAATAACAACATGCGCTTGGACATCACAACCCACTGTGAAGGAAAACATCGAGAGGAAACCTGGACTTACATTATTAAAGTTTTAATGTAAGTCTGAAATAACCAAGTCAGAGGCCTGTGGGATTCCCGGAGGCGGCTTAATTAACTCTGACACCAGAGGAGGTCACACCTCACACGAAAGAAGAAGAACATGCGCTACTGAACATGGTTTGTCAATTCAACTGTCACAAAAAGACTTAAAGAGTGAGTTAGATAAACTCACGGCTTTTTCTATGGGATGGTAGGCAGAATTACATAACGCCTCCTACTACGATTGATCAATAGTTTTGTACAAATCCCTAAAAAAGGAAACAGAATCGTTCAAGCATTAGTATCAAAAACAAAAACCGTTTAAATGCAAATCGATTCAAACACCAACACAAACTCATTTCACAGTTGTATCGAATCAAGAATAAAGGCAACGAAATAACATCCTCGATTCGTGCTTCAATAAAAATCAACTACAAAACGTCGGGACTCGGCCTGATCACTCGCGTCTTGAATGGGACCAACTGAAAGTGTTCAGCGATTAGTATCTTTTGGTTTCATGTAGTAAATAGTTGTAGTGGGAAAGGTGGATGGAAAAATATCCCGCGGATGTTCACCTAGTCTGGGCTATTACGGGACTCACTGTGACCACTGCTATGAGAAGAGCCGAAGACAGGGTGGCTTGGAAGCAGCTCGTCCTTGACTCCGTCAAAGCTTTTCAAGACGTGCACGACCTTCAGAAATGAAGACAACAAATAAGAAGAGAGAGTAAATGGTATGGGGATTAAACTGGTTCAAACGAGATGACAAATTTATTTAATTTATGTTAATTTAATTCTTCCGAAAATCTTTAGTAACTGAGACTTCAGTGTCACACATTATCTATTTATTATTGAATTCATGCCTACGACATCATATCGTATCATCATACAAATAATATCATAATGATGATAAAAATAATGATATTATTATTTTTTTGCATATCTCGGGACCTTAGAGTCCCGGTCTTTTGAAAGGTGTGCGAGGAGCCGAAGCAACCCGTAAAGGCCCCGTTAGGCATGTATTTGAAAATGTGACACCATCCGACGATTATCCCTTTATGCACTACGCACTGGACTAACTGCACCCAAGGACAATCCCCGGTTGGCGCAGGACTATTGCAAATTATATAATTATCATCATCAACATGTTTCTGCCCTATTCATATGTTACTTAGGGTCAATGCAACACGTTTTCTACTTCAATTCTGTTACTGTCAACCGTCAAGGATTACCGTATCAGAACAATGAAATTCTCAGGCAGAGAGTACTAGGAAAACATCAAATAAAGACGGTCATGTTGCGAAAATTAAAACCAACATGATTTTTTATTCTGGTGACAGCGAAACATTGAGCACCTCTTCCAAACAAAGAACCTAACCAAAGCTTAAAGAAACACACAGTTACGTTATATTATCACAACGTCATGAATCGCCAACAGCTCTCACCTCACACCCCTCTTAGAACTCACTTGAAGTAAATAAGATTTTCTATACAAAAAGTCCCTTGGGAATCATTCTCGAATTAATCTCTTAATGCCGGCCGTACCCTTTTCATTAAAGAGATGATCAGAGAAGTAATTAATTTAAGAATTTTTGTAATAGCCTCTTTTAAGTGTATCTTTGGTGTTGGGGTCGCGGATTACGATCTTCAATGTGCAATAAATTTTGATTAGAGTTCCGATCTTTTTTATTGATATTTTGAAACAAAGTGAAATCAGGGCTTTTAAGATTGTGTACCCACTAGTTCTTTGTGTCTTTGTCTGCTTCTTTCGTTTGGAGATGACTGAGATATAATGTTGGTTTAAATACGTAATTATGTTTTGCGCACCAGTCTTGCCAAGAGGTATCGTGTTACCCAGTTACTTGGTTATGGAGGTCAGATAGGCAGTCACTCCATGTAAAACACTGGTACTCAGCTAAATCCGGTAAGACTGGAAGCCGACCCCAACAATAATTGGGATATAGGCTAGGCAGATGGTGATGAATTATGTTTTGCGCAAAACGAATTTAGTGATGTAAGTGGATCCAAAATAGCCTTTTTTTAAATGTGACCTTTTAAGCCTGTTATTCCCGAAGGCACGGGGGCTGAAGTGCACTTATATACTACACCCACTGTTGTACACACGTTCACCTGTTTATGGTTTAATTCATACCAATGCAAATTATCTCTATCCACGTGACAGTTTAAAAGTAAATTGGTCAACCACATAGTAAACGAGTTTAAAATGTTAAAAAAAAATGTGTTTATTATCTTAAATCTATACAATTCAGTTGACGGGGCTTCCCAGAAAGTAATCCGAAGATACTTGTGATGGGATAAACCTCGCTCTTCCTCGATTAATTACAATTGTTTCGTTGTGCTAATTAGGTATAAGTTACACATTTTTATTAAACTAATAAAAAGAAAAATGAAGATCGTGCTTATGGCAGTGTGTGAAAGTACAGTGTGTTTTGTATAGATGTGTGTTCATACGTATGTTTATGTGTGAATGTATATTTTATATTTTCTGTGTATGCGTGTGTGTATGAGTGGGTGTGTGTGAGTGAATGGGCGTGTGTATGTGTGAATGAGTGTTGGAGTGTGTGTGTGTGTGTGTGTGCGTGTAGGAGTGTGTGAGTGTATACATGACGTTCAACCCAGTGTAGCCAAAATGCCTTCCACGGCATCATAGTTAAGTGTGAAGATCCATTCCGTCAATGTCTTCTTACACTCATACAACTGCATAGGGTAAATTTTAAGTATGCGATTTACTTTATTATAAACGAGTGGGGCTTGAGTTACATTTTGGCGACTAGCAAAAGTTGAGCGTGCTGAGTATGTTGGGGCTACTATATCCCACCGTCTTTTTTTAAGTTTGGCTTGGCTAAAGGGTAGAATTTTGTGATATCTTAGTACCATGTGTAATATATACAGTTTCCTGACGGAGAGTAGCTTAGAGCTTGCGTATAAAGTTTCAGTAGGGAACCTGTAGGGCTTACAGTACATGACCTTAATCAAGGATCTTTGTGCCCTCTCTAGTTCTATAAAATACGACTTAGCTGCTCCACCCCATACCGAGACATAATATATGATTACAGAATGTTACTAAGATAAATACAGATTCCTTACAGAAATTTGACAAAAGTGCACTTAAAAAAGACGATGTCACTATCAAACATGACCTACACCCGCTTAGTGTGTCCAAGTTCAACTAAAAGTCATATAAAGGAGGCTCCACTTCCACAATAGTGCTATTTGCCTGGTGACCTATGCCCGAAGCAGACGGGACGGCCCAGTTAGAGTTTAAATTGTGAAGGCCAGCTGACCGGCTGAACGAGTAAACATTTTAAACGTTTTTTTAGATTGTATGAAATAACTATGTTATAAGAGATTACTATTGAAATTAAATGATTGTATGAAAGAAGAATAACCACGGATAATGAATTTTGAAATATTTTCAAAGATGGAGGCTCCACTTCCACAATAGTGTTGTTTGCCTGGTGACCTATGCCAGAGGCACACGAGACGGCGCATAGAGTTTAACTTGTAAAGGCTAGCTGATCCTGTATAACTTTTGGGAGTACTAGTTTAATAATCGATTTTTTTAGATTATGTGATAATGATAAAGGCGGTGGCTATTGATATTATGAGTTATGACGACACCGAGATGAAGAATATATGCTGCGCTGAACTCTTATAAATCCTACTATCGTACTAATATCTTACTTCTTAATTTCTTATTAATATTATAAATTCGAATGAATATGTGTATACTTGTTACTCAATTACGCCAGAACGGCTGAACGGATGAAATTAACTATAGTCAGTAATAGTACCTAGAATAATTTTTATCCCGGGAATAAGTTCCCTCGGGATAATTTACGACTATCACACGGGCGAAGCCGCTGGCAGATGCTAGTTGGGCTGGAAGGTTATAAGGAAAAATGATATTGTAATATAACATCAGATATTTCAATAATTCATCAGATTTGGCTCATGTTGATGTAAACACCGTGTTTTATTTTTTATAAGAAAATGAAGAACATAAAGGAAGTAAGAGAGTTTCTTAAATATTGTACACTAGCTGACCCGGCAAACTTTGCTTTGCCATAAAAACACCAAACATTCATCTAACCTACCCTACCTACACTAACTAACCCCATCTACACTACCTAACCCTACCTATCTTACCCTACTATTCCTACCCTACCCTTCCTACCCTACCTACCCTACCCATCCTCCCCTACCTACCCTACCTGCCCTACTATACCTACCTATCCTACCCTACCCACCCTATCTACCCTACATACATACCTACCCTACCTATGTAGGTAAGGTACATACCAATTTTTTTTTTCATTTTTTTTTTCATGAGTACCTTCTCCTAACAATAACAAACACAACAAAAAAAGAATAAGCGAAATCGGTCCAGCCGTTCACGCGTGATGCCGAGACCAAGGAAAACAGGGATTCATTTATATATATAGATACATTATTTACAATGATATTCAAATAAACAGATATGTTATGAGCGCGTGCATTTTGAAGACTTGAATAGGTCACAATTGTGACCTTTAATCTTTAGTTTATGTCACGCATGGCGAAGAGCGATAGGCTTTGTTGAAACAAAAACAAAATAAAATAAATGCCATCGTGTGTATTTGTAATTTATTTATTTATTGATTAAAATAAATATTTTTTAATGTTAGATGAATGAAAAGTGTGTATGTGTCCTGCCACTATGTGCGGAACACTTTTTTCAATTGTTTTGAGAGTGTATAACGTATCTGTTTATTTGAATATCGTTGATTATTTATTAATTTTTTCCTCTGATCTCGTGAGTTTTTCTCCAACAGACTTCCAAAACTTATCTTTGAATGTCTTAGTAATAAATCAAATGACTGAAAAAGATCAAATCAACAAGTTTCTTTCCAAGTTCAGGACACTTCAATTGCTCAAGAAACAGTTTACGTCGCTTTCGTTAGAAATACAACTGAAATTACAGAAATTGTTTTATGTCTAGTATCATTACTGCTGTAAGTTCTGCAGTGCTAGTACTTTTATTCCTAAGTAAAACGAAAAAGCTTCGCTTATAGCTGCAATGCATTAACAGTAAAGTGCGAGTATCAATTAATTTGAGGCAAATAAAAAGATATATATAAATGCGCTTTTGTCACTGACTAAGTACAAAATTCAGACTGAAACACATTAAGATTTTTGTAGATACATTAACGTAAAGATTCATTCACATTGACCTTCACGCTCCAAATTACTACATCAAGAAAGACACGTAAAAAAAATGCACACACCACAAAAATCACTTTTCTCGAAAGAATTTAAGTTGCCATGCAAGAAAAAATAAAACACGATAGAAACCTGGCAAGGTAACGAAGCGAAATTTGAAATAGACCGAGGAGCACGTAAGAAAGACTTGTTTAGTTTGGCGCCAAAATGAACCGCCAATTTTTCTGACACACTTATTTTAATACAGGTAAGGTTGAAGATCGTAAGGATCGAAGCGTTGAAGCTTGTGGCTACGTCAGTGTCATACGTTAGTTTAGGATTGGCAACGCGGTTGCTTTATTAGGTTTTGAGGTGAAAAATCAGTTACTGCCGCGCTTTTGTGTTTAAGGTGGCGAGGGTTTGTTACTGATCCTTTTATGTTGTTGCAGGGTTAAATTCATAACATTTCACGTATTTTTTCCATGTACTTTTTAACATTGAAAACGGTTTCATACGTGTGAAAGATGATATTATGGCTAGAAACAAGATGGTTATCTTTGATGACGACTAGAAGTGAAGCATGGACAAGAAGAAAAGTTGTATTGACCCCAAATAAATTTCACTAAGGACACGAGACAATGATGATTCATACTACGTCCTCGAAGCTATAGTTCTCGCCAAACTTTTTGGCCGCCCTGAAATTGGCTACAATAACTGCGCAGTAGTAAAAGCTAAAACTACACCGTTTCGTGCCTTGCGCCTCGGAAAGCCAACTTCAGGGCGGCCCAGAAGTTCTGCGAGCATTATATCTTTGGTATGTTAATCAAGGTTTGATCAAGTAAACTCACTAGAACAGTATCATAATTTTCAGTGGTTAATTTCCGCTATTATTTTATTTTCCAACCTGCGTCGTACTTATTGCCGGCCAAAGGGCTCCTCTGTAGGCTTGCACTATTTTCTGCGACTGGCCAATCATTCATGAAGCTCTACAAGTCCTCAAACCAACTTTGTGTAAACAAGCATCAAAATTAGAGTCGCAAGGTAAACCCATAACCTGAAGAGCAAAGGGGGATAACCATAAGGTCTTAGAGCAAGGTTATTTTTAGTATACATAACACACACACGGACAGATGTATCTGACTTGTATACATCTGTCCCTTTTACACAGTCAAACCATGATAGTTTTGACACGTCATGGTACGGGGGCTGGTCCGGTTGATATAGAAATACTGGGGGTAGGCCTAAGTTCCTCCAGAGGACATTTTCTGGCTTTAATTACGAAAATGATAATTCTATTAAATGCACAAATACAATAAATTTTAATGAGAAATACAACGTCATAAACTTTATACATGTTTTGTTTTTATTATAGCTTGCTTGTATTCAAAACTCATTGAAACCTCGTATAGTATGAAATTGTTATTAATCTGACTAAAATTATCATTATGAGTCACACATACAGCCGCGAGCGCGTTGAAAATTAGTTTTATTGCTTTGTTTACTCGGGACACAGAGTTTTATTTGTCGACTAACAATTTTCCACAAATATTGGAAGTAAAAATGTGGATGGTGTGTTTTTTATGGCTGGATTCTTTCGATGACCTATACGTGAGAATAAATAAATTTGGGTAGAAAATCTTTAATAATATAATCCTAATATCATATCTAATACGGCTTCAGTTTTGTGCCATTTAAATATTCACTATATCTTAAAAAGAAATCTCAGGCAAAAATCTCACACAACCGACAGCACAAAATAAATTTATTCTAACAAATAACCGCTCACCTGTCCCATTATCTGTAAGCAACATTGTTTCGTCCCGTTCGTAAAACGGCCAAACGTCCACCGAGAGAGATTCGCCCCATCAACCCGCCAGCCGAAACTGAAACGATAACGCGTGAAAGGCCCTCTCGCCCCGAATGTGACATTAGGGCCCCTAATGTCAGTACAGGGACACATCTCCCCAATCTTGCTGCTCTCCTAGTACCACCACCGCTGTTTAACGAACTTTGTTATTAGTACTACGGCTTTTTTGTTTTAATGTACTTTGCTTGTTGAGATTTTACTGTTTTTAAAATGTGGAGCCTGGGACTGTTCAGTGTTTTAACTCGGTTCATTTGTATTTAGATTTGTTATGAATAGAATAGAATAGAATAGAATAGAAATAGAAAACATTTATTCGACATAGACACAACACGACAGCAAAAATCACAAAGTAACAGAGAAGAACAGTAAAAAAAAGTACAAACAAGGTTTAAGAATAATTGCGCCGGGCGTGCCCATACCGAAAGGGCTACCAACTCAGCATTTGCTGGGCGTCAGACACCAAGCGCTGATTTTCAGTTGGCACCCCGCTAGTGACACACGGACGTGGGTAAATAAAATAGATACTTAATATAATGTCATAAAGTGCAAATGTGTGCTTAACTTGTAAATTGAAAAATATGTAAAATAGATAATATAAAGTAATATAAAAATTGATATAATGTAATATGATTTATAGTATATAAAGTGCTACAATATGATGGTTTAAAATTGTCTCAAAACTCCAAATGACAGTGTGGCATAGACGCAACCGGCCTATCACATCCAGCCAATCTCTTCCCGACTCATAGAAATATAGGCACACCACTTGATGGATTAAACTAAATTTTAAATAAGCGTAGAAATAATTCATATTAAATAATAAACATTGGATTGAATTAAATTAAAATAAGGATAGAAATTAGATAAATGATTTGTCAATATTAATGTCATTAAATTTTATTTGTGAAGTCAGAATGAATGTCTTAAGTTTAGTCTTAAAAGTTATTATATTCGTTATGTTATGATGATTGCTGTGTGAATTTCGCGTAGAATTTCGTGACTTAATTTGGTAAAAGTATTGTAAGTCTGCTTTTAAATTTAACTTTCATTATTGTTATGCAGTTCCTTGGTTTCGTTTTCTTGTGTTTAATTTAGACTTTAATTTAACTTTATAAATTTTTGCTATTTCTTGCAGCTTCTCTCCCGTGGACTTTTCCGTTTCCTTTGCCTATGGCACTCAGCTATATATAGCAAATGGACGATCAATATAATACTTATTTCAAAGATTAAAATACCTACATATTTATAATATTAGTTTAGAAGTTTATCATGTAACCAATTTTCTTCTTCATCGGTATACTCTTGGCAGAGTGGTCGTGGTCATCATGTTGCAGTGAGACATCGGGCTGACATGTTTCGCCTCACGATGAGACGCCATCCCTCTCTGTCAGCTGTTGCACTCGTGCAATGGGCCGCCTATTGCAGACTTAATCTGGCGACCTGCCTATGCAATGATAAGCAGTTTAGATTGAGTAAAATGTTCATATTAGAGGAAAAACACTAACATTTACAATAAAAACGGAGAATATATTCGTTTTATGCGATCAGAGAAACAATGAGACTCGAACATTAAGGGGTTTTAGAGTATTTTGATGTAAATAAATAAGTATTAAAGCTATAATGATATCATTAAAAACATACATATACCTATGCTAAGTAGCGAATCAACAGCTCGCCTCTTCCTTATTTTGTTGGGGTCGGCTTCAAGTCTAACCGGTTGCAGCTGAATGTACCCAGTTCCTGGGTTCTGGCCTCCACACCCACTAACTGGATAACTTTGCAAAACTGGTGTCAGTTTTTTTTGGATTTTGACTACCGTAACGACTATCAAAGATCTTCAAATGACAACCAGGACCAACAATGTAACATGCTTTTCGAAGCACGGAGAAGTTTCAGTATGTAATGGGTGGTCACCCATCTGCGGATCGTCCCCAGCAAGCCTGTCTGAACTTTGGAGATCGACCGGTGTAGTGTTATTAACCTACGAGCTCTTTTTACCCGACTGCCGAAGGAGGGTAATGTGTTTATTAGTCTATGTATGTATGTTTGCTCCTATGTGGCGTTCTAGAGACCAAACGCGTTGGCCGATTTTGTTGATACGTTCGTCAATCGATTCGTCTTAACCTGTGTCACTGGCTACAGTATAATTGGAAAATAGAAAAAGTCGGATTTAAGGCGCCATATTCTGGTGGCCCAATTTTTTTTTTTCCAAACCTATCGTGTCGGGTATCAAAATAAAGGGTTTTAAGAGGTGATTTCTTAAACATGTAAACACTCTTATGTTAAAATGTAACTAATTAAAAAAATAGTTCAGAAAAAAAATAAACCCGTCTGCTTGAAAAGCGAAAACGCCTTTTTAGTTCGCTTTTTAAGCAGTCAGTGTTTTCGTTTTTTTTAACGACTCAACTAATAGCGACACATAGAACCAAAAAGTTAATAACCAAACGTATTGGAAGAGACGTGTCTTATTTCACAATATTCAAATCAACTCTTGCATAAGAAAATTGAAAAAGTCAAGGTCCAAAAGTCACATTGCACATTTAAATCTTTTTTTAACCCCCGACGGAAAAAAAGGTGTTATAATTTTGACCAGTGTAGCTGTGTGTTTGTGTATCTATCTGTGGCATCATCATCTAAACGTATGAACCGATAAATATTGTTTATTTTTATTTTGATGATCTGTACAGTTGTTCAAAAGTTATGGTCGTTTTATTGTTTGAATCGGGGTGTTTTCGCAAGACAGCGTGTCATAATTATATGTTCAATCGAAGCGTGTTTACTACTAGATAAACTATGTAGCATGAAATAAAAACAAGTCTGGGTTTTTATTTTTATTTTACTAAGAATTGTTTGGCAACCTATTTTGTGTCACTGTTAGGCAAAGGTCTTCCCAATGACCCTCTACTCTTCTCGGGTTGTAGCCTTCTCTGACCAATCTGTTACGTTAGCAGTTCTTTGGTTTTTCTTGGTGACGATGCCTGTTCTCTGAGGCTGACAATTGATATTGTATTAACTAAAGCGTCGCATTAGCGATTGAAAATATGTCAAAAATATATGGGACTGCCAAGCACTATCAAATTGCTACGTGATCAAATCATTACATTTTGACATTTCGACAATCGTCATCGTTTATAGAATGATACTTTGGTTCTTACTACGTCTCTGGCTCATGATTTTAAATTAAAAGAGCACATAGTTAAATATGAAAAAAATAGGGGAATGCCATAAAAATACTAACAAATTATTTTGAAGTAGGGAAAAGTTTTTTAATAAGATAACCCTATTTGACGTTTGACGACTTTGACAGTTTTAAGAGACATCTTTGAGTCTTTCTTTGCTTTGAGTTTGAATTGGATATGTTTCGGAGTTTTTAGTGATTGTTTTTAACCCCCGCCGGAAAAAGAGGGGTGTTAAAAGTTTGACGTGTGTTGCTGTGTATCTGTGTGTCTGTCTGTTGCATCATAGCGTCCAAATGAATGAACCGATTTTGATTTAGTTTTTTTTGTTTAAAAGGTGACTTAATCGAGAGTATGTTTGAATTAAATCGGTTCAGCCGTTCAAAACTTATGGGCGTTTTACTGTTTGAATCGAGGTGTTTTCGCAAGATATCGTGTCATAATTACGTGTTCAATGGATTGCCGATCGAAGCGTGACTACTATATACTAGATAAATTATGTAGCATGAAATAAAAATGTGTCGCGGGTTTTTTAAATTTTGAAATTTTACTTGTAGTTTAAACCCAGTTTACTACTACTGACATGGATAGATTGCTTCTCTGTTGCAATTGAATTCTTGTGTTTTATTTTTAACCTCCGCCGGAAAAAGAGGGGTGTTATAAGTTTGACGTGTGTTGCTGTGTATCTGTGTGTCTGTCTGTGGCATCATAGCGCCTAAACGGATGAACCGATTTTAATTTAGTTTTTTTTGTTTAAAAGATGATTTTGTCGAGAGTGTTTTTAGCTATATTTGAATAAAATCGGTTCAGGTGTTCAAAAGCTATGGGCGTTTTACTGTTTGAATCGGGGTGTTTTCGCAAGATAAATGTGTCGGGGGTTTTTTGAATTTTGAAATTTTACTTGTTAACGCAGATATTACGATGACACGTCAATCAAATGTAATTTTTCGCATACTGTTGATCTGATCCACCCTGTTTAATTGTATGTTGTGTTGCTCTTAACGGCAAAGTTAATTTAAGTGTACATTGAAACCAAGTGAAATTAAAGAAAATTAACAATAAAAAACGGTTACTGTATTATACAGCGATTTTGTACATAGTGCTGGCCCAGGCTCCTTACATTTCTGGTACATCTCCTTTAACTTAATAGAGAACATAGATTTAAATTACAATAGAGAACAAAGGCAAAGATAACTTTAAACAACAATTTACCACGCAAAAGAAAACAGAGAACTATCCAACTCATTATCAAGTAACGAGCATAACACTAATTAAGTAAAACAAGCTGTTGAGAAGACGCGAATTCAAGACAAAAAAAATGGTGAAAAGAGAAGAAATGTTCAGATTTCCTCGTTCCTTTGAGGAGACAAAAACCCTTGTCGTTGAGGCTGCGGGGTAACGAAGCGCGAGGAGACCACTCCGGCAATGCAGAGCGTGGTATGCACTTGATGAATGTATGGTGCTCGAATTGAGGATGGAACGCGTTTCGAACGTTCGTTTAAATTGTTGACCGTGTGCTTTTTTAGAAGATTGTTTTGGAAAAATCGAGATTTGAGATTCAAATGAAGATGGCTGATGGAAGATGTATTAGTGAGTACCAGTGAGTACCAGTCCGTACCAATGAGTACTAGTAAGTACCAGTTTTTCAAGGAGCAACTGCCTAGCTGATTTCCACGATCCAGAAACTGGGTAGTACCGCACCTCTTGACAAGACTGGTATCTAATTTTCTGGCTATTGACATTCCGTAATGGTTGTCAAAAATCTTCAAATGACAGTCGGGACCAGCAGCTAGCGTATTTTGGAAGGCACGAAGGAATTTTAAGATAGATCTATCCAGACCGACCCCGGTAAGCCTTGCTTGCAAGGTTAACATGGAGATTAACCCGTGCGGTTATTATTATTGATCCACGAGTCTCCAACTTGGCATATATTATTCATGACTAGTACCTATCACTCAGTCGTTGTACCTATCTCTGTAACCGCTCCAATTTATCTCACAATCGCGCCCCCTATGTTTCCATTTTATAGTTTACCATATCTTACGACAGACTTTTCCCCCGGGATGACAGCGAGGTTGTTGACCTCACTGCCACTTACTGTAACACGTACTGAAGCATCCACATTGCAACGTTACCCACTCATCCCGGTATTCTGTTAGTGGAGCAAAAAGTTAATGGAATTACGGACATCTTTCTCTTGTTTGAGATGGATAAGATGGGTTATTAGCACATTAAAGTTGATTGTTCAAATAATTCCTCAATTTGTTTCTAGCTTAATAGTGCGACTTTGGTGACGGAGCCTGACACGCAGAAATCGTGCATATTTTTGGGATACAAACTAGACTATAGCTCTCAATAGTAACTTTCAACCCGTGAAGTATTTTTTGTAATTGTATCAGGATTTTATATTTCCAGTTTACGGCGGATCTATGGTGCCGTTGTCGGAATAATTTTCCATATATATAATTTCTATCATAACATAGTACTCGCCTAACCTTGATGAAAGCGTAATTTTTTTCACTCAGTCAAAATTCTCCTTCGGGGCTTATTTGTTCAAGATATTCAAAATGGAACAAAATCAAGAGGAAATAACCAAAAAGCACGTGTTACACGGCCAAACATCGAACTGTGAAGATACGCAATTAAGGTATCAAATACTTAAGCGTTTACCGGAAGGGGTGGGCTTTCTTGCGGAAAATTGGCAACGCCCGTATCTCTCACTGGGGATTTTGAACAATCAGCGATCTGAGTTTCACTGCTTATGACAGGATTCACAAGAAACCCCACCTTGTACTTCCACTTTAGAACTCAAAATCGACTGTCTCAAAATCACTTTCCAAATAGTTTTACGCGGTACATTGTTTTAAACGATTAACAAATTAGACTAAAGGAAATTCCTTAGACTGACGATGGATAGAGCGTCGATGTTTATAGTCTCATAAACCGCATTGCGACGCTTTTACGAATCGCTTACGTCACATTGTTCAGGGAATCAGGGCTACGTTCCAGTCCCGTTGCAGCTGCACCGACAATATACGATTACATTGTCAATTTTATATTCTTAGGAATTTGATTTCGTGTTCGATATTTGAAGTATTATTGACGTCTAACAGGAGATAAAATTTTAAACCTATATCGGTCGTTGGTCTAAGTTTTGATGAGTTCATGTTGGTTAGTTCCCGTCAACTTATTATAATCTAGCAGAACATTTGGATAGACAACTGAGCTGTATGTTTCATTCTTACAAGATACAAAATGATCATCGCATAGTCTGGACCATCAGCCAAGTAATGTTGCTCGCATATTTTGTTCTGTAAATAGTATGAAACAAAGTTGCTGTCCGTGTCTGTCAAACTCATTTCGGTTTCTCCGCTAACTTCTTCTAAACCACAAAGCATTTTGATAAGGTTTTTAATAATAGAAAGAGCGAATCACTCACACATGCTTACGATTTTTGTATGTAATTAGCCGCGGGCTAAGATACGGTTGGGTCGCTAGCATTTGATGCAAAAATGTAGGTACATATAAATGAATTAATCTCAAGACTATAAAAGATTACGTTAGCGACCTTGTTTGCTACAAATCGGAGATGTTTGCACGAGAACAAACATTTTTAACTGGATACTAAACGCGCTGTACTCACATAGGTAGCTATTACTTATTCATCAGCTCTTCGCGGATGAGCTGCATTTTATGAAGCACGACGTGTTATTATGATACTTGTTGGAGTGTTAAAAGATAAAGTTGATGTTAAGATTGGTGATATTGGAGATGAACAACTCGTAACCAAGTTTTGTAATACAACATGCGGTCTGATCCCACAGTTAGGTACGGCGAGAAAATGTGACATCGATGCTTACAATATTCACGCTTTTAAAACCCTATGTTGACATTAGTAATTAAACCAAATTAAAATGATCATCGAATCATTCAGCAGAATCATCTGGACCAGTCTAGTCTGGATCATCAGACAAGTAATGTCAGTCGCTAATAATAATATTCTGACATGAAATAAAAATCTGTGCTTTTTCAATCGTCACACAAGTTATCATCAAATCCATTTCCACGTTAATATTATAAATGCGAAAGTATCTTTGTCGGTCTATCTGTTACCTTTTCACGCTTAAATAATTTGCAAATTTTAACTATCATAATTATGATCTGAAACTATCTGTTTCAGATCATATGATAGTTTTTACTCTGGCAATTATCCTCAAAGAGAGGGGAAGGGTGTGGTTTGTAGGGTAGAATGAATACACCTACAATATTATTGTGCGATATAAAAACATAGGCCATTCGAAATACTAATGCTACGCAGACGAAGTCGCGGGCAAAAGCTAGATCAAAATAATATCAAAATTTAATACAAAAGCAATTTAAAAAAAAAGCCTATTAATTTTATTTTAATCTCAAGTCTACAAGAGATAACGATAACGACCTTGTTTGTTCAAAAACGGGGGTGTTTGTACGAAAATTCATTTTTATGTCGATATTAAACGCTCTACTCATATAGGAAGCTATTACTTATTCATCAGTTCTTTGCGGATGAGCTGCATTTTATAAAGCACTTGTTTACGACGAGAATAACTCGGTTAAGATACTTGTTGGGATGTTAGAAGATATAGTTGATGTTAAGATTGAAGATTTTAGAGGTGAACAAGTTGTTGTCTGGTTTTATTTTGCATCTTCTGAATTAAAGACTCCCACAGATGAAATGTGACGATCATTTTGTAGGATATATTAAAACGGTTGTCCTAAGATATATTAAAAAAAAATATATAAAAATACCTCCCACAGATAGACCACGGATACAACGTTTTATTAAGTTGTCCTACACTAGAGTTTCTCCTGTACCGTGGTTGCGTTTAAAAACATTTAAACTCACATGCACAAACAGCCAGACGATATAAATATAATATATAAATATTTGTTCTGTGTGGGCATCAAACTTGCGAAACGCAGTGCAAAAGCCCATTGCTCGACCGTTGCCCCAACCGAGTAGCTTTGATATTACAATGTAAAGTCATCGATGAATGAGTAAACGGCACGGAGTGGATAAGTATTTTTGAGTTCTGTCACTCAAATGCATCATCAAATCCAGAATAGACAGACGGCCGTTGACCTGTGCATTGGCTACTAACTCGGTAATCGATTTATTCAAATCTAGTATGAGCTGTTCTGGTGTAGCTCCTGTTGGCTTAATACAGATGACTATGTACGTTTTAGTCTACAGGAGAGAAACATCCGAAGTAAAGCTAAAATGATTAGAAGTGAAGGAGGCAATGTACCAGTCCGTCTTAAGGAGATTTTACTGAAGAAATTCACACAGTCTGAGTAACAAATAAATAAACCCCGATCCCCTTCGCGTTCCATTTTGGTATACAAAGTACTACGTCTAAAATTCTTAAATATTTTCTAAAATACCATCGGGTCTCTAGTTTAAAGATGTTCTTTACGGCAACTTTCAGGGACATTTCATTGGTATTCGCGAGCAAGGTAAGATGGCTGTCCTCATTTCATATTCCTTTTACAACTGCTGCAGCACTGCACTACCCTGCATCCAGCGGAACGCCGACGAACAAAATTTGTATCACAACTTCGGAGTCAGTAAACATTAAACAGAAAGCGCTTTTTCCCTTAACATCCCGGTTCCATTAGGGATTTATTTCCAAATTCGAGTTTGGTGTTTTGGAGTTTTGACGCTATAAAATCATTTGAAAGGGATGCAAATTGTAATAATGGCGGTTTCACTTTTTGGTGATGTCGGTCGGTCGTCTGCAATAAAAACTTTCTTTGGAGGTCGAATGCTGTTCGATAAGTGATATGATGCCGCAGTCAAGCTTTATTTTTATTTTTGTAGCTTATTTTGAGGTAGGCCTAAAATCATCCTAAGGTTTTCAGTCCATATACATAGGTTATCATTAAGAATTGAGTAAAAAAATGTATGAACTAGAGGCTCTGTGAGCTGTAGACCTCATGAGTTTGTCTTGGAGGTGCCATTTTGATAAATTCCAAAAAAAAAATATAGGAAATAAGAATCCTTATAATTATCGAATTTGCTCACAAAACTTAACGAGAATCGGTTGAGAAATCCAATCTGTAGAGTAGAACATCCGGACATACGAAAGCATTTTTATCCATGCTGAAACGGAGACGCTTCGCGCTCGCTCGGTCAATGATAATAATGCACTTTCACTGACTCTGTACGCTCAATTAAAATGAATTGTCTTGAAATTCCTTTGTTTTTATTTATCTGAAAAACCATTTAGATGCCTCATATGGACAATAGTAACTAATGGTAATCTAAATCCTTATACAATAAAATCGATTCCAAAAAAACCCTAAAGCCTTTCTTCTTCAAAATATTTCAAGAAAGGCTATTAAGCTGGCCATATATCCTGTGTTTGTGTCCAAGGCCCTGTGTTTCATCCCGGCAGCCCAAAAAATCTCTATCAGTTCATGGCAATATAATGGAGAGTGGACATATTTATAGCAACGTTTTATTTATGCTGACAATATAGTTTATTTGCGTATTATTGTATGATATTGCTTCCTGCTTTCTGTTTTCCTGGTAGGTGGAAAGTTTTTGCGAATATTTGGTTTGGATAAGATTTGTTTAATCAGTTGAAAAGATTGATGTATTGGTGTAATTGTGACCCAGAAAATGACATGTGGTGTATACAATTTCACTTATCCATTTATTTATTGGAATTTGGTAAAATTCTAGAAAGAAAGTGACGTAAGTAATAATATTTGAAATGGAATTACCCAGCGCTTCTTCTTTTTCTTTTCGATTCAATGGTAATTTAACCCTTAGACAGTTTGGGACCAGTAGTTGGCCACATTAATAGCGGCGTCAGTGGCGTTCATCAAGTCTGCCCCAAAGTGCAGATGTATGGGGCACTTGGAGCACTCTAACAAATGGGTCCTGCCAAGCGCTATCAAAATTTCACGTTATTAATAGCTATTTTGTTACGTCTACAAATTACGTAGTGCAAATATAATAAATTGTCCATAGATAATTGACCACACATTACCATTATTCTTTGTGCTAATACAAACATTGAAATCTGCAAACTTAAAATTCATTATTCTCTCATGGCTTTTAGACTTGATTATGTATGTCATAAATTATACCTCCAACACTCTTAATAAAAAATAATAGTGGGTACCAAAATATGTTGTCCCCGAAATTATCACACAGTATATCCATCAAACAGTTGACATACGACCAATCCGAACATACTTCAACAACAATATTATCAAAGAACTTGGTCTTCTAACCGTATCAAACATCAACTTATTACGCTGTCCCCATAAAAGACAACTTTTATTCTCTAGCAAAGATGGCGGAACGACAAGCGAAAATACGCCAGTTTGTGAATTAAACAGAGGGATACACAGACGAAGGGGGGATAGATACTAGGATACCAGTGACGCATGGCGATCAGATAACGGGGCTTTATGACTTTATTATGAAGTTAACATTTGACCCCAGATTGAATGTATGTTTACGACGTTTTGTCTCGCTTTTTTTGGAGTTCCGTAGGGGATAGTTCTGATTAGCATTTCAAATATGAGATCAAGGACCTTTTATGTAGGTAGTTGTTAAATTAAAGCAATGTTACTTTACAAACAATCGAACTTAAATAACACACGGGAAAAACTGTGAAATAATAATGTTCTTAATTAAGTCTCAATTGATCATTGACTTACACACAAAGTTATCTTGAGATTTCAATAACGGTACCCTTTCCGAACTGCGGCGGTTTTACCCAAACCATGATTGATACGCTTATAAATCAGTTTTCCTTATTTCCTTGGCTGAGCACTCTTCGATTACATGTTATATATATTAATATACAAAGTGAATGTTGCCATTTAATCGTTCGTGTCAATATTGAAAAAGTTTTTTTCCTATCTAGTTCTTTAGCCATTTTTACATAACTAAATAATAGCAACCGTACGAGTTAGATATTCCAAAACGCCTCCGTGCCTTGGAAAACACGTTCAACCGTTACGGAATTAAAAAAAATACATATTACAACCGGAACGGTTGTCATTTGAATATGATAGTCGTTACGGGTACTCAGAAGCCAGAAATCGTACACCAATCTTGCCAAGGGGCATCGCGGAAGGGCTTGTCACCGTCACCACGTCACGACGTCTTCAACGTGGAACGGTGCGGTGGTTGGCGTGACGTGCAAATTTACGTTACCATGTCGTAAAAATACACGTCACGATGCCGCAACGTAACCCGCTGCCGTGCCTTAAAAAGCATTAAGCATTACTGACAGAATGAAACAACGTTAAGTTTAGTTTTTTGAAGTTTCTGACAGTATTTTTTTTTTCTCATCTATAGGCCCGCGTTTGACCACTACCTCGCCTGATGGCAAGCGATGATCTGGCCTACGGTGAAGCAGGCTTGCCTAGAAGTAACCTATTCACTCTTGACTTAAAAACCCCAAGGTTGTAGCTACTAGTTTCTGACAGTAAAAGCATTTCAGACATATTTTTTGCACAACTAATCGCTAAGACATTAAAACATCAACTGAGCGAGCTCATCGATGTGCGTCTCGTCGTTCCGCGGCGACGTTGCCGTTCCATGCATTAGCACGTCACGTCAATGAAACGCGCCGCGATACCGCACCGTTCCACGTTGACGACGTCGTGACATGGTGATGGGGACAAGCCCTTACCTATGGTATGCTATAAAGTGCGACTGCCTATTATATAGGCAGTCGCACTTTGTTAGAATATTGGTTCTAGCTGAATCCGGTTATACTGGAACCTGACCCAGTATAGTTGCAAAAAATCTAGACAGATTTACGGAACCCACAGTATAGAGCCCAAACTACCCACTTGACGGGACCCCAAGAACACTATAGCAGTACATTATGGTCATTCATTTTGGCTCGGACCTCATTCTCATGTAATACAAAAAAAAAGATGAACACACGCTGAAATTGTATACAGGCTACATAAATGGAAATGAGTTTCTGTTTTTTGACAAAAAAAAAATCGTCTGGTACCCTTGAATGTAACGATTTTGAACGCTAATCTCGAGTGAATGTAGGATTATAATGTATCCTTTTTTTGCTATGAATAATCTAATCTTAAAACTGTCCTATGTACTCAATCTCTCTTAATTGTAATTCTAATTTCTACAAATTTTTTTTTTTGCTAAGGCATCGGTCCTTTTGCTATTATAGTAAGGATCAATTAGGGTTTCCTTTAAGGACGCTGTTACATTTTCGACGAACTCAAAGGGGAATGCCCATTTTTGGCCATAACCCGCCCAACAATTTGCTTTTGTTAAAAAAAAACATCTTGATTTATGTTTATTAATCGCGGTATTTATTTATCCAAACAAGATTGCAACATTTTTGCAAAAAATAAAAAGTACCGGAAAGATAAAATGAAATTAGGTAAATCGCCGCATCCATTGGTTTGTGGATTAAATAAAAAGTGTTGCCAAATTATTAATTTCGTTCAAAATATAATCGATTCTCTTTTCTCCAATCGATTTTTTATGATGTAATAATTATTATAATGGCAATATTATTCGTTTATTTTCGATAATAAAAACGTGTTATCGTTAAACGTGTGTTGTGCTATATTATGATAATAAAACAAGCGAATTCCTAGTTGATTTACCATAAATTCTTATCATAACAAAAATGCTACTACACAATTCACAGCTGTCATTCTTATTTGTTCTTCAAAATACATTTAAAATTGAATTCGAAAAACTAAAAGAAACAAAATAATATTCTTTTTGGCGCTTTAATTAATTTGTTCGTATTGAATTATAATTCGAACAAAAACTCGATATAGATTTTTATGTCTGATATGTGGCAACATCGAATTTGACATTATAACAGCATGGCGGCTGTCTGTCATAAGTTGGTAATTCAAAATGCGCCATCGTTTGCATTTGTATTATTTTGTATTGTTTTCTTGCGGATTTGTTATCTCACCAACGAATAAGCTTTTAAATGGACTCCGACAACTTTGTTTGTAGGTTTCTATTACAGTAAAAAGATAGTTAAAGAACTGTAATTGTGAAAAAAAAACATTTAATATCTTATCAATCCGGACTTTTTCCTGAACCAATTCCTATACCATTTCATTCATTAGATTACATATAATAATTTCCGTATGCTTTAATTTGTGGGCACCCCGGGCCAAAGTGTCTATGGGCGGTGGGCATTGTCCTTTAGGTATCTAGTAGCACACAGCAACATTACGCGCACGCTCTCATTGAAACTACTGAGCGCTCGATTTTATACATCACTGAAATAATATTGGTCCTTGTTATTATTTTTTAATTTTATTGAAGTTGATTCAGGAAGGTTAGTTGGCACTTTGAAAATGCATTTGGTAACTGTTATAAACCGTCGTCGTAAAAAGTAGGTTATTATTTTCAACCGACTTCAAAAAAGGAGGTGCTCTATCTATTCGACCCGTATGTATCCGCGATTTTCTTTAAAACTACTTATCCGATACTATCGAGTTTACGTCGATTAATGTATGTGTTTTCAGGGAAGATTTTATTGTATAATATATTAGGATATGATAAAGATCTTCGGAGATAGACAATGGAACTCTTCAATAACAAATGACCTGCGATTAGTGTGATCGTATAGTTATGTTTTGTTTTCACCATACCATAATATAAAATCACGCTTGTACGTTTTTAGGGGGTTAACAGATTTATTTAGTATACCTACCCAATATGGGGTACCAATAAAAACTAAAAAGAGAAAAATAATAACTTTTCCGTGTCGAAAAACGAAAAACAATAGATACCGACACCGACTTTCGAACAGAGAATTAGCTTTCACTTTGTTGTAGTAAGTAGGTATTTTTAAAAAAAACGCAACGTTAAATAAGTAGATACCTAAAACGAAATAATTTCCGGTCTCAAGGATTAAAAAAACGGCCAAGTGCGAGTCGGACTCGCGCACGACGGGTTCCGTACCATTACTGCAAAAAACGGCAAAAAATACACGTTTTTTGTATGGGAGCCCCAATATTTATTTTATTCTGTTTTAGTATTTGTTGTTATAGCGGCAACAGAAATACATCATCTGTGAAAATTTCAACTGCCTAGCTATCACGGTTCATGAGATACAGCCTGGTGACAGACAGACAGACAGACGGACCGCGGAGTCTTAGTAATAGGGGAAACCCTAAAAATGACTTGAACATTTTGCATTACATATTATATAAAATATTACCATCAAAAATTTTTGGAGTATTACATAATGAGCATCAGCTAATGACATACTACCCAAAAACCATGAAAATGTCACCCATGACGAAAAGATGTCAAATTTTCGTCGGCGCCATCTTGTATTTTGGTTTTGACCCCTTATTCGATATGAGCAACCCCAAAATCCATGACAATGACACCCATGACGCAAAGATGTCAAATTTTCGTCGGCGCCATCTTGTATTTTGGTTTTGACCCCATATTAGATATAAGCGACGCCAAAAACATGAAAATGACACCCATATCGAAAAGCGGTCAAATTTTCTTCGGCGCCATCTTGTATTTTGGTTTGACCCCGTATTCGTCATACATACATATAAACCGGTTCAAATCATAAATCTCCTCCCACCCACTTCTAACCTTCACCGCCGCCAGCTTAACCTTACCCATCCAAATCCTAACCTTACTAAGAGCTGCTTAAACCCACCCATCCATTTCTCAACCTTGTCAACAACTGCTTAACAATACCTATCCAAATTCCGATCATACCCAACATAATTTCTAAATCACATTCTAATAATAAAAGGAAACTCAAACATACTTGTATTTCGGTCCGGTAAAATATCAACTCCTTTCGATCACGACATACGACTCACGCATGCACACTACAATCTTTTCTATTACTTTTATCGTATTTATTTTTTGCAAAAAAGCGATACGCTCGTCCTTCCACGAGCGCTTCTGAGCGCGGAATGATAAGATTCGAGTGCAAAATGTATGAAGAAGTCGGCAAGTGTTTTTATTTTAGCTAATAATTAAAATATATATTGATTTGGGTAAAAAATAATTATCTGAACCTGTAAAGGACTATATATACCGCAATTTTTTATAATTGTGAAGATAAAAAATGCTGTAAAATTAACTAAACTGGGACCTATTCGGACCCTACTTTTTTAATATTTTTGCGATTATCGTGATGGGCAAAACGTATTTGTGCGAAAATTTTATATGATGTTATGCAATTTTTCTGATGCCAATCTGGAGCTGAGTATATTATCTTTAAATTAAGACCATGATATCTTCACATCTGTGATTGCATATATATTAAAATTGTACCTGAAAAGCACTGTTATTTGTAGAAAAATGTAATAGCGTCCTTAAGCTCACTCAATTGTTGAGCATTGTCTAAATAATATCTGAAATCTTTGTAAATTCATCTCACGACGTAACAGACTATACAGGAAGAGCAGTGGTGGTAACGGCCACGACAAGTTGTAGGTCATGGGTTCGAACACAGGCAGGCGCTTTACTTTATGTAAATTATTTCATCACCACTGCTCTCACAACAGTGAAGGAAAACATCGTGAAGAAACCGGCGTGTCCTAGAACCAAAAATTCGAAGTGTAAGTGACATCCACCAACACGCACTGGGCCCGTGTGGTGGATTACGGCCCATTCCTTATCACAGAGAGGAGACTTGTGTCCCAGCAGTGGGAACATTAAAAGGCTGATGATGATGATGAACAGCCTATTTAGGGGCAATAAATTAATTACTAATAAGAAATATTTAGCGCTTTTGTCTCAAATTAACTGGCATATCTTCATAAATATCTGGTTCGCTTTATGATATATGGCATTTAATAAAACGGCGTATAACCGTCAATTCCATATACATCTACATAAATACACATTCATAAACTCAAACCTTTTACCTTTAGTCGTACACGATTACACGCACGCCAGTAATGAGTAGTGCACTTGACCATTCTGAAGATCATCACCAGTAAAATCCGTGTAGGTATGTTTTTCTAGGGTGTACCTCCCGGCGTTCCCACTCACGATGGAAAAAAAATCATAGTATAACCATCAATTCAATCTTACAGAAAAGCGAACATAACAATAAATTGTACCCGCAGCGTCTAAAGTACGATTCAATGGTCAACGTTCAAGTTCCATTCGAAATTGCTGGCAGAGCTCTGTTGAGTGGAGAGGCAGTAAAAGTGATATAGTAACATAGACAGGTAGAGGTCAAGTGGCTTCCTATAACTCATAAATCGAAACAAACCCAAAAGCCAACGTGTCAATTTGTCGCTTTTGCGGGCCGTTACCTACCAGGATCACATAATTCGCTAGAGGTGGTCGTTCTTAGAAATATTATGAGGTATGCCATAGGTTAACACAATAAACATCATTACCTTTGATACACGAACAGAGTGATAGCAGTGTGCAGTGTAAATAAATAAAACAGCAAGTAATTTCCAAACAAACAACGTTTCCTTCCTTTCTACTCTTACAATAAAAGCCTACAGTAACTCAGTAACCAGTTCGAGACAAATACTTGTCGACTCAGCTAACTTCCGAGTTGTAAACAACTTGCTTAGGCTTTGTAAGTTAAACAGCTTCTTCTTTTGTAAAATCAACAATAGCAGTAGTAGACACTAGGGATGTAGTGGAACTCATCTTAACGGAGGTGCAGAGCTTGACCTCCGTGTAAGCGTAGGTGGAAATTTAACATGAACAGCATTTTCATCAGAAGAAAGTACCTTGAAGCATATTTCATACGTAGTACAGTCACCAAAAATAACTTTAATTAAATTCATTAAATAAATAACAACCTCTATTCATCTACATTACAATTAAGTTTACCTCTGTGTTATTAGTTGTGTAGTATATGTGAACATGTTTACCTTATCTACTTGAGAAGAGACTGGGCCCCACAACACAAGGAATTCTAGTGTGGGATCCAGAAAATTTGTCAACACCTAGCACTTAACGGTTTCTATGGTGGGTTATTATTGGTTTAATAACGGATAAAAATGAACGGAATAAAGATTTTTATATTTATTATGTCCTTAATTTAGTTTTTCTTATTGATTACATTTTTTAATATTTTTCAAAACACATACAAAAAAGAAAAATATAAAAAATAGAGGCCCTGATCCCTGACCGCTGGTAGCTTGGACCCTCTTCCCGATATCGGTGTATCGGGAAGAGGGTCCAAGCTACCAGCGGTCAGGGATCCAGAGAGAGGAACCTCCTAACAATGCGAGCCGTGTCCAGCAGTACTGCTTTCTGGATCAGGCCCTTGACCCAGCCGCCTAACGAGAACCTCCTAAGGTGTTGGTCGAGGCTCGTGGCTATTAAGCCATTGGCTGACACGAATATCGGTACAATGATCGCTTTGTCCACATGTCGACAACCTCGCTGGCTCGCGAGGTTGTCGACATATGGGATGTCAAGTGTGTACAGTCAAGATACTTGATTTCCTTATCTTTCTCGGCTTTCACGAGGTTCCCGTCATACGGGATGGTAATGTCAACAATCATTGCACGCCTCTCGATTCGGTCCACCACCACAATATCAGGCTTATTGGCTACAATAGTCCTGTTAGTGATGATGGACCGATCCTAGTACAATGTGATTTTGCCATTTTCGAGAACTGGGTCGGGCACATACCTGTAGTACGGTACCTCCGAGGCCACAAGAGTGTATTTCAGAGCAAGTTGCTGGTGGATGATCCTGGCTACAATTGTGCCTATGCAAGTACTCTTCGTTAGCTAGACGAGAACAACCAGAGATAATGTGGCGGATCGATTCACCCGGGCGGTGACATGCCCGATAGATGTCAACCGTGCCATCCTTCACAATAAATCTCCGGTAGTTATTCGTCATGATGACTTCGTCCACAATTGCACAGACAAAACCTTCGGTTGCCCCAAAGGGTTTACCGCAAAGCAGCCAGGCTACGGACGCTGGTCTACATCGGACCCATGTAGGGCCCGGAAAAAGCGTCCATGAAGCTCCTTACTCTGCCATACTTCCCTGCGGTCGTTAGTGTCAAGCACTACATGCTTGCACCAGTTCTCATTCGCCAAGGAGAGCGGGTTGAGTCCCTTGTCCACTGCTACTACACCTCGATGCATACCCACGTCAGTGTGTAGAAAATATTCCCTGAGATTGCATATCTCGCGGTTGTGGAGGATTTTGGCATTTAAAAAGCCTCGGCCTCCACTCTTCCGCGGGATATATAATCTCATGCCGACGATCGTGGGTGATGCATTCGATATGCAATCAACAATGACTACGGACCCGCCTATCCAGGGAGTCGAGTTCCGTTTGAGTCCATTTGAGTATGCCGAAAGTGTACATCAATATCGGCATGACCAAACCAATGAAGGCGCGCACCTTGTTTCCGCCTGAAAGAAAGCTGTTGAATACCTTCTTCAGGCGGCCAAAGAAGCGTTCCTTCAACGATTGCTTCATGTCAGTAGAGCTGCCACCTAACGCTTCCGACATACCCAAATACTTATAGGTTTCGTTTGGAGAGAGGGATCTCAGGTTAATGGAATCCGCGGGTTGAATTCCCACGGATTCCACAATCTCCCCTCGCTTTACATGCATGACCGCACATTTGTCTACACCAAACTCCATCCTGATGGCGTTACTAAAAGTTTCAGTTACCTTCAGTAGCTCCATCAGCTGAAGATTGCTGAGGGCAAAGATCTTCAGGTCATCCATGTAAAGGAGGTGAGATATAACCTGACCACCACTCTTCAACCGATAGCCCAGCGCTGAATTCTCCAGCAGCATGCTTAGAGGATTCAGGGCTAGGAAAAACCAAAGTGGACTCAAACTATCGCCCTGGAATATACCTCGCTCGATCCTTACAGGTTCACTATTCCTCTGGATATTTCGACATCCTGGATAGCGAAGGACTGTGCTCCATTGCCCCATACACGACATCAGGAAGGTGCGTAGAGTTGTATGTATTTTATACAATTCTAGCACCCTCATGAGCCATTTATGAGGCACCGAGTCATAGGCCTTCTTATAATCTATCAAACATGTCGACATATCCTTATATATCCGCTCCTATTTATCATTATTATTAAGCACTTGTGGGGAGAAGTCTTTGCCCGTAATAATATGTGCAACGACTAAATAACAAAAATAAATAACACTTTTCACTGTCTAGGTGATTTCTTGGAGGTTCATAAAATAAAACGTGTGGAAGTGAAATAAACAAGAACTCGAACTCGAGTTATGTATGCCTTCACTACATCAAAGGGTCACAGAACGGATATTTGTTTTCAAAAAGCTAATTTTCACCAAGAGACAAGAAGGTTCATGAAGAAAATGCATGAGAATTAACATAACAGACAAGGCGATGACAACGTGTCGTTAACAGGGGAGAAAGCAAGAAAGGAGCGTGTTGCACCATCCCCAAGTAACGTATTTAAAGGATAAGAACAGGAATATGATGAGGCCTCCATTACAACTCCGTTAAAGACTTGTGGTAGTGGATGCGGAGGAGAATTTTTCGCGGCAAATCCGTTTATCTGCGGAGTCGGCCTCGCGGTTCCGCTACAACTCTAGACAACAAGTAGGTACAAGCCAGTAATTTAAATGACTGTTCAAGTTTGTCCGACTGGACAAAGCTCCTTGAGAAACAGTTTGACTGGAGAAGTTGTGTATTAGTGCAGTTACATTAACGGACACATAATTAAGATGTAAGTATTCACGAGGCTGTGATTTGGAAGCCTTCAAGTGCCTTCGACAGGTGGGTCGTTTTTTATATACAGGGTTAGTTTAGGCTTTTAATTCATTGGCCATCACGACAAATTTTTGTTGGTCGTAATTTTTTTTCCTTTTATCGGCCTCTCTGAGCTGTTTCTGTGACAATGGTGATCAATGTGGACCTTATGTAAATGAGAATAAGGGTCACTTTTGCTTGTCAAAGAAAAGCGACCTTATTTCAATGTATGACTGACTGAATAAGGGTCACTTTATATTTTTGTTTTGTTTTTAGAGTTTTATTAATCGGAAATAAATGGGGGTTTGGCTCGCTACGTTTTCGAGTTTTTATCGTTTTTAATTTAAAGGCTCAAATTCGCTTGGCAATGACGAGTTAAAATAAGAATTTTAATTATGACGGATGTAGGAAATATTTTTATGTTCTATTGAAGTTAAGGTTCTTTATTTGTATCCTATTTTAAATTCCACCGCTTTCAATGTAGACTTTATGTATGTGGGAATAAGGGTCACTTTGAAAAAGCAACCTTACTGTGGTATAAATAGGGGTCACTATTTAAATTTATTATTTGGGGAAAAGGTACAAAATATGATAATAAGGGGGTTGTTAGAAGGTGGCGTTAAGGGTTTTTAATTTAAAGGCTCAAATTCGCTTGGCAATGACAAGTTAAAATAAGAATTTTTATTATGACGGATGTAGGAAATATTTTTATGTTCTATTGAAGTTGAGGTTCTTTATTTGTATCCTATTTTAAATTCCACCGCGTTCAATGTAGACTTTATGTATGTGGGAATAAGGGTCACTTTAAAAAAGCGACCTTATTGTGGTATAAATAGGGGTCACTATTTAAATTTATTATTTGGGGAAAAGTAAAAAATATGATAATAAGAGGTTTGTTAGAGGGTGGCGTTAAGGGTTTATTATTGTGGGTGGACCGAGATATCCATTTACTATTTGGGAAAAGAAAGTAGATTTTAAGAACAATAGGTGAAAGAAAATGACTTAAATTCACAAAAATTAAATGCTATGCAATAGCTTTACCGCGGCAGTCCCCGAATGCCACACGTCTTTTTTTTTAGGATGGTTGGCCTTATAGTAAAAGTGTTTGACGAATATTTTCACCCTTTGAAAGCTGCTTATGAATATAAAAGACACTATATATTTGAAAGGTCTTAAAACACCATCGTCAATAAAAGGTGGGCTATCAAATGTGCCCAAAAAAAAGTATCTACTATCAAAAGATCAACAATCATCCCCATCGCTTCCACTTTAAGCAGTGTCCGATGTCGATAGAATTGATAGCTATTTTATTTCAGCCATTTTACGTACTTTTCTCTCTCATCTGGGACAATTTTCATTATCAACGTGTTTAAAGATTTATCACTACATATTATAAAACAAAGTCTCCCGCCGCGACTTGTCTGTCTGTTCGCGATAAACTCAAAAATTACTAAACGGTTTTCACCAATAGACAGAGTGATTCGTCAGAAAAGTTTAGGTTTATAATCTATTAATGTTTTGTGTAAATTGGTTGAAACAATGATGACGATAATTGTTGAAAATGTCTAGTCATCAGACTCGCATCATAGTAGAAAGAAATAGAAAGAGTGAGCACGCGGTGTACCTTTATGCCTACTCATAGAATGATACACTGAGAGAACGAGAAAGGCGTAGGAGGTGTATATATGACAAAAGTCTTACGTGACGTCACAGTTTTTGTTAAAATGTGGTGACGTTACACTTTCTCCAAAATCACACCTACCGCAAGCCGCGTTAAGGAACTTTGTTCCAAAAATGGTCGCTATACGAACTCTTTTCGTTTTCCCCATACTCGTGTGATTCTTGTAAATCGCTCTAGCCGCCACTAAGCTCACACCAACACCAGAGCAACAGTGAAATGTAGCGTAAAAAGAAATCCTTGAGAGGGCCAATGTCGATCCTTATTTATGAGTCAGCGAATTATTATGACTTGCCAATTTTCCGGAAAATAAAACCCGTTACGGCTTCGATCCGGCTCGGAGACGTGACGATGCCGGATCGCGTTCTGATTTTACTGACGTTCTGTATGATAATTTGCCGGTTTCGACGGACGGGTAGTAATATATGATTTGATTTTAAGGAATGATCGAGAATTGGCTTGGCTCATTTTGGTAGACTTGTTGGAAAATCCTATCGTTTCTGAGTATTTTTTGGCGCAATTGCTTCATCGTCTTCATCCGCAGCCTGACTGCGCAAAAACTGAGAATGGCCTGTCTTTTCATGTGCCAATCCCCACGTTGCTGTTTGAGCAACTACCTACATAGGTTTTTTTATTTATTTGTTTAAATTACTACCTGATTCGAAGCTGTAATACCTACTAGACTAGCTACTTTGTACTTTATTTCCGATTTCTCGTGATAAATGTCGGCTATTGGAAAGGTTCCTTCCAACTCAATGTTATTCACGCGATTTATAGGTTTCTTAACTTGTGCCCCAGTAAACTAAGAAAAAAATAACCTTAGAAAAGTCACAGGATTGATGATTTAATCAGTTCCTAGTATTTCATACCGACGACGACGCGACATGTGGACTCTAGTGATCAATCCACGAAGCATTCATGTCAGCCCCATTATTTTAGATTTTTCTAAATGTATATTCCTCTAGTCATCGCCTAATTGCAAAAACTGTAAAATTATAAACATTCATTTTAAAGTCTGTTTATTAAAGGGATACGCGGAATCACTCGGTTTATATAGCAACAGTCGGCGACTGCGATTTATTTTCGCGCGCGATGGTTTCTATTTTCGATAACTAGGCATAGTAAGCTATTCTTACAAGATAGATATACGCCATTGCGGACTTTTCTGTAGATTTATTAAAGAGGAATATTTTCACAATACATTGTTTTGATATATCTTTGGGATGGGTATGGGATCTACCTCCTAGCGGTCCATCCCGGGCAACGGCACCACGGGCTTGCCTGTGGTACGGCTGAATGATCCCACTTAAGCGGTGGTAGGCTCCGCAAGGGGCCGCCTGGCTCGCGACCACCATCCCACCGGAGTCCGGCGCCAAGCAGCTTGCTGTGTTCCGTCGGAGTGTGGGACTGCCAGTGCCTTTGGGGGAGAAGGAGGATGTCAGTTGCGCTGTTCAGAACCGGTCTTGGGCCCTGGGCAAAACTTGCCGGGTAACTCATCTTGGAGGGTAGCGGGATCCGAAGCACGGTGCCAGCCGTTGGCCGACCGCAGTCAGTAGGGGGCCCAAGTAGCACGCCAGCCACGTGCCAAAGGCTGCCCCGCCAACTCGCGAAAAATCCCGGTATGCTCCACCGTGCCAGCTGGCGACTGGATGGGAGGACCCGGTGGCCATATCCGGGGGGGTTCGGGCGTCCCCGCAGTCTCCAAATGAGTTCCCCACAGGTTGGGTTAGCTCCAGTGTTCCACTTGGTTCACTGAGCAGCACCTTGACAGTTTAACTTCGCCCCAGCAAACTCAAAAAAAAAACACATGACAAAAGCAAAGAAGAAAATGGTGAAACAACGGCTGCACTTCCTCCCACTAAAAGTGCACCTCACTAACACCAGGGGGTTGCACTCTAATCTCGATCTGGTCCACCACCACCTTGAGACCGAGAAGCCGCACCTGTTTTTCCTAACGGAGACGAAGATAACAACCCCGTCGGACGTGGCGTACCTCAACTACCCGGGTTACTCTCTTGAACACAAGTTCAAGAAGCAAGCTGGGGTCTGTGTGTACGTCCGCGATGACATTTGTTGTCGTCATCTCCGTTGCTTTGAGAAATCGGGTTTTTCTGCCATATGGCTACTTGTGGACACTGGCGTGGAGAAGTCTCTCTACATCGGCGTCTACCGATCGCACACCGGTGACCAGGAGACGACAGCGCTCTTTAACTGCCTCATGGAGTCGGCTGACATGGCCCAGCAACGGTACCCAACAGCGAAGCTTAATTTTCTGGGGGACTTAAAGTCCCCGCCCATCATAAGGAGTGGTTGTACCCGTACCGGAAAACTGACCATGCCGGGTTAGAGGCGCGCAAGTTTTCTCTATCGCTAGATCTAACCCAGCTGGTGAATGTGGTAAAGCGGGTACCGGATGTTGACGGCCATACACCCAATTGCTTAGACCTTCTGCTGACAACTGATCCGGACAGTCATTCGGTATCGGTCTCAGCACCGCTGGGAACGTCTGACCATTGTCTGGTGAAATCCGTGTCGACTTGCTCTCCTCCAGATGAGAGTCCTAGAGGCACGAGGCGAGTATAGCGATACGAGTCAGCAGACTGGGACGAGATGCGGCACTTTTTTGCGTCTTATCCTTGGCGACATGTGTGCTTCTCCTCGGGTGACCCCTCGAGCTGTGCGGACGCGGTTGCGGATGTGATTCGGCAGGGAATGGAGTATTTCATTCCATTCTCCGACATTCCGCTCGGTCACAAATCCCGACCTTGGTATAATTCAGAATGTGCCCAAGCTGAGGCCCAAAAAGAGTCTGCCTACCAAGCCTGGGTCGGGGCCCGCGACCGCAAAGTTAGAGCGCGTAGGGTTCGTGTGAGGAAAAGAGCTTTTAATTCAGCCACCAAGTTCTGCAAGCGGGTTTTGCGTCGGGCACGTTTTGACCATATTGGACGTATTGGGGCCAAGCTGGCATCGCACTCTCCGGGTAGTAAACAGTTTTGGTCCCTGTCTAAAGCGGTTGAATCGAATTTCTGTCGTCCCACTTTACCTCCAATGCTGAAACCTGATGGGTCGCTGGCTCACTCTGCAAGTGAGAAAGCAAATTTATTTGCATCTCTGTTTGCTAGCAATTCACGTCTGGACGCTGGATCCAAGCAACCACCTACTGTTCCTCGTTGTGACTATTCGATGCCGGAGATAGCTGTGCACACCAAAGAGGTCCGAAGAGTATTGTACAGTCTAGACGTGAACAAGGCCAGCGGGCCTGACGGCATTCCAGCGAGAGTACTGAGGCTGTGTGCGCCCGAACTTTCTCCTGTGTTGACACGCTTGTTCCGCCTCTCTCTTGTAAAAAGAACGGTACCAAAGTCCTGGAAGCTTGCAAATGTGCAACCAGTGCCCAAAAAAGGCAACCGTGCAGACCCTGTCAATTAGCGTCCAATCGCCATTACCTCCATTCTGTGCAAAGTTATGGAAAGGGTACTGAACAGTAAGTTGCTGACCTACCTTGAAGACAATAATCTCCTCAGTGACCGTCAATATGGCTTTCGCCGGGGACGGTCTACTGGCGATCTTCTTGTGTATGTCACGCACTGCTGGGGCGAAGCCATCGAGAGACACGGCGAAGCACTTGCTGTTTCGCTGGATATCTCGAAGGCCTTTGACAGGGTCTGGCACGCAAGTCTACTAAGTAAGCTTCCTGCGTATGGCATCCCCGCTGGTTTTTGTAGCTGGATATCAGACTTCCTTTGCGAGCGGTCGATCCGAGTAGTTATAGACGGCTGCTCCTCTGACCTTATGGCTATTGATTCCGGAGTTCCTCAGGGGTCTGTTCTCTCTGCAACTCTATTCCTGCTGCACATCAATGACCTACTTCAGCTTGGTATTGTTGGGTACGCAGATGACAGTACTGTTTCAGAGAGATACCTGTCCAGCGCAAGAACCAGCGTGGATGAAGTTCGTTCCTTGAGAGAGACTATGGTAGAGCGGACAGATTTGACCTTAAGCCTTGTCTCCCAGTGGGGTGATGACAATCTGGTCTCCTTTAACGCCACCAAAACACAGGCGTGTCTTTTTACCGCTAAAAGGAGTCTTTTCGATGGGACGCCTACCTTTCGGGGTGCGTCTGACGTTCGCAATAATTACTAATTATTGCAATAATACTATTACGAGACAATTACTAATGACAAAATTTAAAAAAATCATAAAATACAAGTCGTCCATTTAAAGTACACTGTCTTTCAAAACTTAGTACCACACATTTAGAACCACAGTTTTAATATTGTGATTTCTCTTACTATAGAAGTCAGAGTTTTGTAATAGGAGACGTTTTATAGAAAATTTCATTAATTTCCTTTGAAATTATAGTTTATTAAACATTAGTAACGTATTGAACTTAGGCTCCATTTTAATTGAATGTATTGACAGTTCACGTCATGTTCACTTTACCTAAGTTAGGACAGCTTATGGAATAAAGGGCCTATTTCTGAGTTGAGTATTTGAGGTTAAGAACTAATTGAGTATTTATCAAACTATACTTGAGCCTGAAAACCTATTAAAATTTGGCATTCTCAAATACTCAATGCAATCGGCACAAAGTTCCTGGTAATAAATACCGACTGACTAACTTTATCTACCAATATTATCGTCCATCTCCAAACAGGAAGTTGATCTGATAACTGCAGTACTTACCTTCAAAATTCAAGGAAATTCCTTTATAAAATCTTTCTCAATTAAATTAGAAGAATAACAAAGAAAGTTTCTTGAAATTGGCAATTTGTTAATACAGCAAGCTAGACTGGATAAATTGCTTTTCTTGAAATAGATTTATAGTTTATGCATGAAACTAAATATAAAACTTTTTCAGTCTCCAGTAACTCATTTCAGAAAAAACTATGATTTTATTAAAGTAATATATTATAATAATATACTAATTTAATTTGGAGAGTTTCATATTATTCATGACCATGATATTTTTTTAATCGTCTGGTCGCGTTTAACCTCTGTCTTAAGTAGCGGTAGGCGATGATTTTATTTTGAAATTCACACTAATACAATTAAAAAAATACTTTGGATAATATGATTGATCAATTACAAAATGTTCTTCTATTCTCCACTATCAACAATCAAAGTATCATTTAACAACCAGTTCACGCCAATCCAGACACTAGGTTGTCACTGTCGCACAGATATTGCAGCACAAAGTTGTCGTAACTGGGGTGATGCTAAATAAAAAACAGCTCTTGCTTATGGTTATATATTGAAAACACACTAAGACTTATTAACGTTAGCTATTCGCGATTCAGGTTTCGGCCAAAACTAAACAACGCCATCTATCAGCACAACGAGCAACTTCTTGCTCAAACAATAATTCTCTCCCTTCTCAATCCAATCTTTCTTTCACTATGTTCATTCTATATCTTTTGACAGATAAACAGATATCTCTATCCGCCGCTATCTTTCACCAACGTACCCTCACCCTCATCCGACATTTGGTCCTGCTTATTGGTGACATATTTTATACCCTGTTTATATGTGCCTCGTCGTGTTCAGTGCCGCATTGTCAACCATTCAGACGTTGGGAGCCCCGTTCTTAGAGATATATGACGGTTTCGAGAAAAAAAAACTTGGCGTTCGGGAATGGTTAAGTGTTAGTGTTAAATGGTTTGTCTTATGACTGTTACGTTATGTATGTGCTACCTAAACAATGCTTTTTCAGATCGTTGGCCAATGCAAATTATAATACCATTTAGGGTAAGTCCTTGGTAGTTGGTCATAGCTTACTTAAGGGTAAAATAAATGCATTATCTTAATTCTATTTAATTATTTTCATAAGAAATCGCGGCATGCGATAAGGCCGCCTGTTGTGTATTTTTTTTGTCCTATATTTTGTGATGTACAATAAAGTATATAAATAAATCTATACTTATTATTATTATAAAGAGGAAAGAATTGTATTTTGGTATGTAACGAATAAACTTAAAAACTGCTGGACCGATTTTAAAAAATCTTTCACCGTTGGGAAGCTACACTATCCCCAGGTGACTTTTTATCCCTGTATTCCCACGGGAACGGAAACGATGCGGGTGAAACCGCGAGGCGTCTGCTAGTAAATAAATAATTGAATTGAAGATTTATTAAAAGATATCAATCCTAAAATTACGTTTTTTTTATACTTTTGGCCATCTCAACCGGATTCCCTGGGTGAGATGGTCATATGAGTAGGGTAGAGATGGCCAGTGTTATTCTGCACTATTTCCGTATTCGTTTTTGGCGGAATATGCAGCGAATAGATTGTGTGAAATACAACTACGTTTATTACCGATCACTGAGAGTTTATCCGCTGGGATCGGAACGCTGAAAACATTCCACCGACGCGCCCAATTCCACGCCCGATTTTTTGTGTAACATTCCTATAGAAGCTTCAATATTATTGTAAGAGCGAACTGACATTTTTGTGCCAGAATATATATTTTTTTTAACAAAAAAAATTGGAATAACAAGTTTTTTTTTAATATGATTTCATTGGTAGATGGAATAAAATGATGATAAATTAGTACTCTGTGAACTTGTATGAGTTCACTGAGTACTAATTCATCATCATTATCATTTCAGCCGAAAGACGTCCACTGCTGGAAATAGGCTTCCCCAAGCATTGTCACAAGACCGACCCTGTGCGTCCCGCGTTTGTCAGATTCCCGCAACCTTAGCCAGGTGATCAATCGGTTCACCTAGTGAGAGGCCTTCCAACGCAGCGTCTTCCTGTTCGCGGTCGCCTCTTCAGAACTTTTCAAACCCCATTGAACAAAACGGGAGTCCCTGGTTGTAGTACTAATAAATAAAATAAAAAAAATATATATATTATTGTCTTCAAAGTACCCCAAAAGAAAAAAAAAACCCATTTAGAAGACAATTTAGTTTTTTTTTAAACTAGTCGTTACTAATATAATTTGGCAAAATGGGGTATTATTGGTCCATTGCACGCCGGGTGCGAGTGCGGTACTCCTGTACAGACCATGCCCCACTTGCTGGAGTATCCCGACTGTCCATTCACTTGCTCCTTGGATGACCTGTATAATGCATCTGACGCTGCAACAAACGTGGCCACATACTGGGCTCAAATAGTTTGATCAAATGTACCATCGAAACGAAAAAGAAGAAGAAGAAGTCGTTACTAGCCCCTAATCTTCCACTACTTTGTATATTTGCAGTACATTTACATTATCTCCATATCAGCTATCTTCAGCTAATTTATAGGTTAGTTATTCTTGACTAAAGTCTACCTAATACTACTATATAAAGACAACCCCTACTCAGTTAAGTAACTTAGCACCTCCATTAAACCCTCGTTGCATCTACACGCGTAGATATTATAAATTACACCTCCATATGCAAACGCCCTAACTGTAGCATTACCAGAAACATAGAATACAAACTTATAGACACGACACTCCTGTTGAAAGCTCATAAATTCAGCTGAAAGACCTTCTCTGCTGGACATAAGCCTTCGCCAAGCGTCGCCACAGCAAAGAGTCCTGTGCTTCTTGCATTCTTCAGACTCTCTCTCAGGCTTCACCAGTTCATCAGTCCACCTTGTCGTTCCCAAGCTAAATCTTCCGATACGTGATCGCCACTTTAGAATCTTTCCAACTCGTCAGCCTGCGCGCATCATCTGCTTTGCGCGAAATTTGTCCTGCCCACTGCTCTAGTTTGGCAATAATTCAGGATATGTAACTCATTATTAATACTTAAAATTTTTAGGCGTAGAAAAAGTTCAACAGCGTGTACTATGTCTATATAAGTGCACTCTCATTTTCAACTTTCAATGAAATTCATTTTGCTTTTACTGAACGTGAACACCGCCATCTTCGCACTTCTTCTTTCTCCCTCACACTCAGACTCGCTTAGACAATCATATGAGTGTCGCCTGAGCTACACGTTCTAACTCTACACAAGAACTTATCCGGCGGACCGATCAGCGAATATCTTATGGCGGAACACTAGCATCGTTATTGGGACCCTTTGTTTAGTGGAATTACTTCCTTAGTGGTCTTATGGGCGAGATAAAACTATTTTTCGGCCATTCTCGCATCGAGAAAATTAGCCTTCGGCCAGATTATCGGCGGACAGACAATGGCACTTTTATTTGTGGTAACTGTTTCTAGAGATATGCCCAAGACAGTTAGAAGAAGTTATGTGAGTCCTGAGATCTAGGTTAGGCAGATATCTTTACTGGTGACCGAGAGACTTGGCCTTGATCGATTGAGACACGGGTGGCGCGCTCAATTTGCTCTGGTCGAACTTCAATTTGTAGTTGGGTTTTCTGTTTTTGTTCGAAAAGATAATATTGGTTGAGTGTTTTGAGACTCTGAATGAAGAAAAGGTTTTCCTTCTCGGAAATTACGAAAGTACCTTCGATATTCTGCATGACTTTAACTGATATACCTACATGATTCCATTGAAACTGACAAAACCATTTAAAAAATATATTTAACAAATGAATTGAAAATTCTATGGTCAACTTATAGCTTCAAGAATTAGTAAAATCATTTATGAATTTAACGTTTCAAACTCAATAATACACAAAAAAACAAAAGGAATCAAAATTTGTTATGTGCAAAGGTTTTGCCAAACAAACTTATCAACAAAATAATAATTTAAATTCCCCAGGAAGTCAACCCCATAAATTCCATTTACATTCATACATGCGCCCACTTACCCAGGTGACAGACCCCAACCCTGTTAATAATAACAAAACTTTTCAACTCCATTCTTGTTTATGATAACAGCGTTGGGCCATCAGAAGTGTAAATCCCGTCCATGCAACTTGCCACTCCGGGATGAAGTTAAAATGGCCGCGATGGCAGTGTTGTGAGGTATCGTCGTCCCGGGAAATCTTTTATCGAATTACCCCACTATCCCGGCCCTCCCGGGGACCGGTGCGCGGCGCAATGAACAGACGGCCAACTATGCTCGAAATTGTGGTGCGTATTTAACAGGATGGCATTGTATTGTGCTTTGGGTAGCGATGTTTAGAAGGCAGCCGGGCAGCGTGGCAGTTAAAATTGTGCAGCGTTGGAAGCGGGTGGCACATTTGAAATTGATTTGTTTTGTTTTTTTGGGATATTGTTTTAAATTTTATCCGGAATAAGGAAAATTCAGTTGGGGCAAAACAGCCAATGCCTACTAATACCAAGATTCACTACAAAGACTGGTGCTGTTGCTTATGCTGTGCTTACGGTGGACTCCCGCGGCCCTCACTCCTTGCCAACCTTCCACCGTGCTCACGATCGGTCATCCATATTGCGAGCGATGATTGCAGAAATCTATACGAGGTAAAGTTTGTGAATTCGTGATGTTGTAAGGGGTAATCTCTGAATCTAATGAACCGATTTTGTTTTTTCACCAGTAGAAAGCTACATTATTCCTAAGTGTCTTATGAAAATTGCAATAATGTAACCCAAGGTAGCAAAATGTTGCCTATAACGGAGCGTAGCCCCGGAGGTCAGCTAGTATAAAATATATAGGTACCTAACACTAAAATCACTTTATTCGCTTATCCCCTATATTTACTCACTGTCTTCAACAGCAAACTTTTACCAAAGCTGATAGCTAAATATAATAATTTATTACTCACCTGAAGTTGCGCGGGGCCATCAAATTTGCACGAGCGCGCATGCGCGGTCTATTCCACGGGTTTGTCCCGACCACCCCGGGAAATCTGTTATCGAGTGCATTAGCCGGGAATCTGCGGGGATATCACTACTTCTCTGTGCTACTAGAGGTGCGCCAGCCTCGACTAGAGTACGGTTGATTGATTGAATTGAGGCTCACTTTCTGGTGGCTTCATGGAATTTGAAAGCAGTTTAAAATGTACTTTTTGCAGTAAGTCTGATACTAAAATGTTTTTAGCTTTTATGTTTTCATAGGAGAGATTGGTGTTTTTAGTTGTACTGAATGTGTACTTGAATCAGGTGAGTCAGTCAGTATAGTGGTCAAGCGCGAGCATATCTAAACATATAATAAAAATGTAACTGATCGCTGTATGTTTTTCCAATTGTCTGTGCGATAAAATCTTAGGAACGGTTAAAAATAAAAAAACTGTACGTGTTTTCAATTTGCCTTTGACTACGATACATTGCAAAAAATACTTATAATCAATCTATTTGTACACTTAAAAAGATTAATTGCATTTTTGACTCCTATCGAACAATCTGCCTAGTCTTTTCAACTATATTGGTGTTAATTTCAAATCAACCCGCATGGAGGTGAATGCCAATATTTTACATGAAACGACTGCTTATCTGCTCTCCATAACCCAGTAGCTGGGTAACACGATATCCCTTGGCAAGGGTGTTGTCAGATTTTTTGGCTTCTGGTTACCGCTTCGACTGTGTAACATCTACATGACATGACAACCGGGACCAACGGTTTATATTGCTCCGAGGCATGGAAGAGTGGGCATGAAAATGGATCACGATTGATTCACGTCGGCAAGTTTTGCTTAACCTTAAAGACCGGTGCCACCAGCTCCAACTACAAAGTACCACAAAAGTTACAAAGTGTTCTTTGAAACAACATAAATTAAAAACACAAAATTCACATGACTTATAGCTTAACGAAACTAAACACTAAACTCCAGCTAGTCCATAAAACTTGCTTGAACTTCGATACCAAAGGGTACACTGTAACAGATGGCCCACAGCCGTTCACACATGGTGTTAAACAGCATAAAAAACTGCAGTATATCAAAACTTCGTAAAACTAAGTCGCAACAAGTTTAGCCGCCATTTTTATAATGTCAAATAGGAATTGTGGAAACATAGATTCGTTTCAACTCATTTCCAATGTTGTCAGGAAATATTTGGGACATTTTGTTGAGAAAATCTTGTTTAATTTTATTGAAAGAATCGGTGGTTTCAGTTGCTTTTAACTGAGTGGTCGCAATAGATTTGGTACTTTCGGTAGTGAAATATAAATGATGAAATGTCATAAAATTTCAAATTTATATATTAGATATTCTGATTTTGAGTCATAGAACCACATAATTGTTTTGAAATATTAAAATTAAAAACAATATTTTTTATCTACATGTAGGAGGAAGGTATACGATTAATAATTAGGAACAAAGAAATATTGCTTGTAAACTTATTAATTCAGTTTTGTTTAATTGGCAACATTTAGCTTCTGGTTCAAAGCTCAGTTCGATTTTATTCGATTGACAACACTTTATTCTTTTTAAGTCAAAATACTCGATTCTGATTAGATGTTTTAAAAGCGGTAACTTGCCAGATTAGTTCTTTGGCCAATGAAAAAGCGAGGAGAGTCTATGCTATGCTGGCTCTCTCGAGTGGAGTCTCTGGCCATGTGTTTTCGCGCGCTTCTTTTTCGCTTCGGAGCGAACGCTTCGGAGTTAAGAAAGTGTTGTGAGGAAAAGAGTTGAGAAGTGAAGTAGCCAGAAAAGTGGCGTGTATAAACTTGAAAAAGTGTGTTTTTGTTGAGAGAAAGCGAAATGCTTGGTGACCGAATCCGCTGCTTTGTTAAAATTGGACCAAGGACTATGTCAATGGCATTAGTTACCTGCTACTTGCTTTGTGCCAGCATTAAACCCAACATGACGCCCACGAGACCCAAGACAGACATGGAGCATGAACTCGAATTTAATGAGAAGAGTCTTCCCTTCCGACATCGGAAGTGGTAACGGTGCCAGCACAAAGCGAAGACGGAACAAACGAAATGGACAATGGCTGGCGCGCTCTCTTTGTTGCGCAAAAAAAAAATAGCATGGAAGTACCTACCTAATGGAGACGTTTTGCAACTCGTCGGCTACTAGAGACAGGAATATCATATTTTCCGAATTCAACCGTATAGTGTGGCCTATTCTGGACAATATGAGAAGTCGGGTCGCAGATAATGTTAATGATGACATCGATGCCTAATCCTGATAGATACTTGGGAAACGCAACTGTGGTGGTGATGTTCAGGGAAGTATAAACTTAAGTATTCTGACAATAATAAGTACCTAACTAATGCCTTGTGAAGTTTAGCCACAATATTGTTTTTTTTTCTTGGTATAAAGTGGCTAAAATTTAAAATAAATCTCTATTTTCGTTATGATGCTAAATGAGACTCAGCCAGTGTCATACTGTCAGCGGAATTCACAAGAGATTAAGATGACTTATGCAAATACAGTGCAAGAGAATAAACATCCTAAGCTACAATTTTATTAAACAAAACATACTTGTGTGAAAACTTGCTCATAGACATGAATTTTTCAGTGAACCATTCGCACAATATGCAACAAATAGCATGGATGTCTAAGCCCTTCAACGTGGCTGTGGTTACCACAAGACCTGTTGTGACCAGCTGCGTGTGGTGATACAATAGGTGCAGAGCTCAAGTTCCATTTCAAGAGGTAACACACAAACTGCAGCCTACAGCGCTATGAAAGAGGAAATTATGCGGTGTTATACATGCCGCTGCGGTGATCAACCAATTTAATATTTTCTGATACATCTAGGAGTCTGGACATGTGCATGGTTGGCACTGCTGCCTGACCTTTCCGGGAGTACAGGCTTAAGGTATGTTACTTTGATCTGCATTCAACTATCTGTGCATCGGCATACATTTGTGGCAGCTGAAGTATGTATTAAGTTTGGAAGTACCTAAGTTTTACAATTAATAGTTGCATTCATTGCAATTTATAACTATTGCATTATTTTGTTTATTGGAAATGTGTAATGTAAGTTAAGAAGAGAAAAGAATATTCAAACGGCGCCATCTATCATATCCCATTTTGCCGTAATTTGCTGCTTGAGGGAACTTACTGAATAGGTTCATGTTTTTTTCTTTTATGATTAATTTAAAAACAAACAAATAATTTTTACATAGACAGAATGAGGAGTCGGTGCATGCCACGCCATCTATTTAAATCTTTGTTGTGTTTGAGCTTTGAAATATTTTGTTTCAAGTATTTAATCGTTTTTTATTCACCGACAAAATAAACAACGAAACGATTTTCGCAATTTCATCTTTCTAATGTACTGGGAGCATTGGAATGTGAGGACAAAACGCAAAGAAGTTAGATTTCATTACGTTGTTATGTTGTGTTGTTAGAATTAGAACATTATACGGTTTTGTGACCACTAGTGCTGTTACAAGCGTACACACGGATTATTAAATAGGTTGTAAGTTTACTGACAATTAACGAGAAGTAAAAATATTAACAATCCGTTTTTTTTATGTTTGAACACTAGAAATTTTAGCCATGCATTTTTTATTTAAAGGAGTCACTTCAGAATTCCCGTAAATATTACTACCACTGAGTGTAGTTGATTTGATCTCCAAGGGAATTTGTGAATATCGTAATTTCTAACTATTCGTGTTGGTATTTTCAATGCAAGTGTGAATGCATTGAAAATACCACCACGTACCAGGTATGATCATCAACATAATTTCAGCCGAAAGATGTCCATCAAGCATCGCCTTAATCAGGTCATCGGTCCGCCTAGTGGGAGATCTTTCAATGCTGCGTCTTCTAGTTCGCGGTACCTACTCCAGAACTTTTCGGCCACATCGATCATACATATCGTACTAGGTATGGCTAAGTACTAGACACCGCTCATCCCTACTCTAACCGCAGTCACATTCCAACAGACTACGGTTAAATACTTGTTTCCCGTCACACGTTCCGACAAGTTTTAGTTTTGAAATGTAAAATATTTTAGATATAATATCTGTGTTGGCAGTTGCCGCGGCCGGGCTAGATGCGTTATCTGAACTCAGTTTATGGAGAGAATTGCCTGTCGTGGATTTAGAATGGGTTTAGTGTTTATTGGAGCCTAGTCTATAGAGCATGTGCAGTTTTGGTTTTCCATTTTCCGGGCTATGAATTACCCTTTGTCCTTTTCGAGATACAAGAATCCAGTTTTGGAAACGAAGATCACCTCAAAATTAATGTGACAAATTACTAAACGTACGATAGCTTTTGTGCTTAGTTGAATGAAGATCTTTTTTTCGATTCGATGGCACATTCAATTAGATTGTCTGGGCCTAGTAGGTGGCCACGCTTATTGCAGCGACAGAAGCACTGTACAGGTCGTCCAGGGTGCAAGTGAATGGACGGCCAGGACACTTCAGCAAGAGGGGCATAGACTGTACAGGGGCACCACACTCGCACCGGGTGTTGGACAAATCAATAATCCCTCATTTTGCCAAACTATCGGTTTCGGTTTAAAGAACTTATTCTCATAAGAACAATACATAGGTTCACTAACAATGCGATACAAAGTAATTGTTTATATCTAAATAAATACATTTTGCCTCCGATGCGTGTTGGTGAAGTTATACAAAACAAATATATATGAAGTATGTAATTACTAACATTTAATATGTGGTATGACTACATTTCATAAACATAATTTCTCAGTTTTAGTTTAAATCTGTTAATAGTATCACAATCCACATGAAGCTAAATATAGTCTCATGCTGGAGAAGGTACAGAACAAATTTATTAGATATTTGTATATGAGGTATTACGGTGTTTACCCATTTTATCCCTTAATGTATCCTACTTTATTTATTTTAGGTATGGTAGGATACAATGAGTTGAGGGTTAGGAGGGAACTGACACTCACCTCATATATTTTCAAAATATTGAGAGGGAAGGTGCATAATGCAACAGTTTTAGGACAGGTGTGTCTGTATGTTCCGGACAGGTACGTCTGGCGACGGCGGCGGCCGAGCTTGCTAGTTGAGCCGCGCAGTCGAACCAACCTTTTAAGAGAGGCGCCGCTGACGCGTGCACTCCGCACGCTCAACCTTGTGGCTATTGAGACGGACCTATTCTGCTGTACTCTGGGTGAATTCACAAGGAGTGCATTGTTTAAAATTAGTTATAGATAAAATTTGTTATGTAAACAAGTTAACATAAAATTAGTTTAGATATCTACTGTTATGTATTAGATTAGGTTTACTGTAGTTAAGCGCATTTATCGTATTGGGTGTAATCCTGTTAAGATGTATGTGATAAGGTTGAAATAAATAAATAATAAATAAATAATATTTTACGTCATTTGGTAGGTCGTTAAACAGCTTTGCTCCTTTGAACAATATGGTTTTTTAGGGTTCCGTACCCAAATGGTAAAAACGGGACCCTATTACTGAGACTCCGCGGTCCGTCTGTCCATCTGTCTGTCTGTCTGTCACCAGGCTGTATCTCATGAACCGTGACAGCCAGACAGTTGAAATTTTCTAAGATGATGTACATCTGTTGCCGCTATAACAACAAATACTAAAAACCGGACAAAATTAATATTTAAGAGGGGCTCCCATACAAAAAACGTGGTCTGTCGCACCACTCGCACCGTAGTCTGTCCGAGCTTGTCTTCGTTGCAATTGACTATATTTGCAGCGGCCTACTTGGGTACGTAGCCGATTCAGTGCCTTTCATGTAGGCCACTACAATTCATGACCAAGCGGAAGATGTTCCTTGGCGTCAACGAAGTCATGGGGTGGTGGATACTTCTCTACCCACAACTTACTCCTCTCCTTAGGCGGCTTGTCTTGGAGAACATGCGTAGTTCGTAGGAAACTCTTGCGACTTTCTAGTCTACCCGGAATCGTGGAAAAAAATAAATAAATAAAGAAAGAAAAGAAAGAAAAATATTTATTTGTGACCCGCTCAGGAGACATGAGAAATATGCAAAAAATTTAACAATAATATAAAATAAAAAATTAAAACCCTATGCGAGACCAAAAAGGTTCCTATCTCAGCATGTGCAGCGATATCCAAAAAGAAAATAACGCCGCGCTGATATTCTGATAGGACCCACTGTTGATGCCACGGACACACTTACGGAAACCGAAAATACTTAAATAATAAAATAATATATAAATAACAAACAAAATAAAATAAACACAGAAGGTGGGTCAAAGTATGTATATTATAATTATGTGTAAGTTTGACACAGATCTATAAAACAACAAGATTCAACACCCAATCGACATCACTTGATTTGGCAATCTATCTTGCCAGTAACTGATGGCAACTTTGGCACTCATGAAAATTTATTTGATTAGATCTATGATAGGATATAAAACAGGGGCAATCATGACTTGTATCGGCCCCGCAAGGTTCAGTTTATTTTTACTCAATCACACAATCTATTGTCTAGTTATTTCTCCGTACTTCAGGACATTGGCCCTCTGTATCACATGTGGGTACAGTACTCGTATCATTCACCCAGGATTTGGTTAATATTATTTTACACAAAACCAAACAATTTCTAAACGTGTTAAAGTGTATCCCCTTTACCCCTAAACTCAAACAGCAAGCAACACACATAAGTACACAAACATTAACGAATGATTCCCTCCTGTACTCAGTTAATTGCCATTAACACCTTCCAATTATTCATTTATCTTTGCTCTTTGCCGTGTTTCTCCACTTTGATGACAGACTGAACATTCACAGACAAAGAGAGATGTCTCGTAAACAAATTTTTTTTTCGTAAAAGATTTTCAAATAGCTCGAGGAATATTACGAGTACACTCGCAATGAAAATAGTAGTGTTTTCGTTGAGTCGTGTTTTTGGTCAATTTGGGTAATGAACTTTGACCTGTTCGTTTTCATACACAAATTGATATCTATCTACAAAGTTAATAAGCGTTTTCTAAGAAAAATAACAAGTGGTTTTCTTGCCGCCATGATCTGATAAGTACCGGTGCAATTCCATCTGGCTTTCAAGACGATAATTTTATTAATTCAAACTTATTTACTTTTTCTTGACAGAAGGGTAAACCCTAGCTAGAAGGACATCATCATGATCATCCGCAGACATTTCATTCTCCAGATATTGTTGCATTTTGATTGATTTCAGGATAACGTCCAATTTGCTGAAAGCGGCCCACCCGAGCTAAATTCTTGTCGATACCTCCGTTTGTTGATGTTCTTTGAAATGAAAGAATATGACTAAGGTAGACATATTGGTCAACCATCTTCAGCTAAACAGCTAGAAGAATATATACAGACTTATTGGTGATGTACATCAGAAAGGCTACGTGCGTAGTACTAATAACCGGTGTGCGTGTATGAATAGATGTATGAACTAGTGAAGCAAAAGGAGTGTGTAAAGATCGTAGCAGGTGGCGTTCTGTTGTTTCTGTATACCCCTATGCGAAAAAGGCGTAAATTTATGTGTGTATTTATGTTTGTCAACGGAATAGCTTCTATTTCACATAGCAATGCGAATTTCTTAAAGACATTCCTCGTGAAAGCAGTATTAGCGCTTGAAAACCACATTAGCATAATTGCCATAATTTGTGGTATAACTCTAAACCCAACAGAGCCCGTTAAAACCCATAATAAATAAACAAAAACCTATCCATCTCGACAGTCACGCGACAGTTATTCGCAATTACAAGTTTGTGCGAGCGATTCAAAAATCGAGCCCCAGTGTAAAATTCAAGGCGGGCAGCGAGCAAGAAAACTTTTTAGATATTTCATTTCGCTAAACAGTAGCGCATAGCCGCAGGAACGAAGGCACGTATATTGGTCTCGGAAGACATATACAGTATCTCAGAAATTTGAAATTTCTGTTTTTATTTGCATTGGATATGGACTAGTAGCTTTATGATGAAAACAGATACTATCCATACTAAAAGTGTGTTTTTTAATCCCAGAGACTTACTTAGGTTCCTGAGGTAGTTAGGTATCTATACTATATAATATTAAAAAGAGAAAGTTTGTGAGTTTGTAAGGTTGTAGGATGTTGATACAATCTCTGGATCTACTGAACCGATTTAGATGAAATTGGCATGAAGATAGTCTGAGACCCCGGGAAGGGCATAGGTTTGTATTCCTTTGGGATGATAAAACACTTTTTACGCGGGCGAAGCCTCGGGCGGAAGCTAGTGTTTTATGTATGCTCCTTTTAGATCTATTACAGTATTTCAGACAACAAGAGTTTTATATAACATACCTCAGGAGACCTAATAGGCCCTAAAAGAAGAAATTTGACATTTGCATGTGTCAATTTTGTCACCTTCCTGATATACTTACGCGATATCGTGCACGTATCGTCGCTCAGGGGAGGCTGGATTAATCCAACGCGAATGTATACGTACATCCGTGGTGGAGTGATTCGGACTGCCAGGCACTTCTTCTCATGCAACCGAGCGGGTGGGCAGGTTGCGGATAGCCCAACTCAGGCTGCGGGACCGACCGCTGGTGGCTGCATCACTGCCAGTGGGTGATCCCGCGGTCGGGGCATCTCCTAAAGAGATCCCGGACAAGAGAAGTTCCCGAAAGCCAAAATCCCAGGCTTAGGGTAACCCGTGTACCATCGTGTCCTATGTGCCCATCACCTAAAAAAGCCATCCCTCCCTATCCACACAGATCCCGTCGATCCCCAAATCCCTAGGTCAACGCCCAGGCCTAGGGTGACCCCCCAAGGAACCCACCTCCACATCCATAAAATTCCTTCCCCCCTATCCCTCAGTCCCGTCGCTCCCAGAGGAAGGGTAACCTCGGTTCCAAAAAAGCCCACCCCCCGACAACATAAAAAACAATGCAGGAAGACAAACGCACTACCCAGGTGGGTCCCGGCCAAGCCAGGGAATCCCACACCACTTCGGCGGTTAGCTCCCAGCGTATTATGGGGGGAGCACCTAACTGCAACGTCGATCAACTGATGCCGCGCTTTTCTGCGCGGCCGGCAGCTGACCAAGCGCCCAATTCACAGGCTGCGATTAACGCGCCCTTACACTCTACTCCGCCTGCGACCTACGCGGCAATACCCACTACACTGGGCATGTCCCCCGCAAACCTCTGGCAACAGAGCATCTGGCAACAGAAAATGCGGGGCAGCCACACCCATGTAGAAAGTGACCCAGACCAACACAGTAAGACTGACACGGGGAAGGGTGACAGACCTGGCAGCTCTAACACTCTCCCGGCTGTAGCCGATGAAGTACGCCTGGCAAAGTGCGGAAAAATCCCAGCCCGGGGGAAGGAAGTAGGTGACCGAAAGCGCAGTGCGCGCGAAGGCGACAGCCAGCGCGGAGCGCGATCGGACGCTGAAAGGAGGGTACGCGACCAGCCACAAGTACGCGCAGGGGCAACCCAGCGTGGAAAAGGGCCGGACGCGGGAGCACGCGATCGGTCGCTTGCACGTGAAGGGGAAACCCAGCGTGACGAGCGGCCGGACGCGGGGCCACGCGACCAACCGCAAATACGTGCGGGGGAAACCCAGCGCGAAAAGCGGCCGGACGCGGACCAAAGCGAGCGGGGGCAGGTACGCGAAGGGGCAACCCAGTGCGAAGAGCCACCGCAAGCGGGAGCATCTGCCGGGACCGCCGCCCGATCCCAAGACACCGACAAAACACAAAATCTGACGGGCGTTGCTGACATCTAACGCCCTGCCAGGCACCTCAATTCCGAAGCCTGTACCAACTGGTAAGGGAGGGCAGAGAATCTACGCGCGGGCCACAAAGGACATCCCTGCGCGGCTAGCGGTAGCAATCTGCCTTCCCCACCCCAGTAGAGAGCTAACCAGGGTGGAGGCCGAATATATAAAGACTGTCCTAGAAGACAGACTTATGGACGCGGACCTGTCGACACCACTCCCGGCCTTCCGCGGATACCCACGGGTAGCGGATGGCACGGTGCAGGTATGGTGTGAAGAAGCGAACGCCCTGACCTGGCTGACCCAAAATGTGCCCCTCATAAAACTCCCCGATAATGACCCAACGCTGACGGTACTGAGACAGACCGACGTGCCCACCCGTGTCCGAGCCTCGCTCTTCGTCACTCGCTACAGAGGTGATGTGGGCAAGCTCCACGGTATTCTGATCCGTCAGAATACCTGGTACAACATCGCCAGGTGGTCACTATACAGGGCGACTACCATCGGTGGTGACCGCTACGAGACATACCTGACCCTGGGGCTGCCACCGGAGGAAGCCGAAAGGATCCTGGGGGGGGGAGCGACGGATATCATACCTGCTAGGGTCGATATACGTGCGCTTCTGGCCCAAGACCCGCCCCTCCGACACCCAGACCGTCAGCACTGACACAAAACAGACAGAACCGACGATGACACAGACGAGCGACACGGACATTGTCCAACTCGAGGAGGAGATGGCCCGAGCAGCAATGGCCGATGACGTCGAACCCACAATGCCCGCATCACCCGGCTGGAATGTGCAACTTCTTGCCTCGTCACCGGGGAATACGCACGACGACGAACTTTACCGGGAGGTGGAGACGGAGAGATTATCTGATGGATCCGTCTCCGACTAAATCTACTCCACCTCCACCAACACCCCTCAACGTCATCCAAACAAACCTCCAGCATAGCCAGACTGCCACGGCTAGCTTACGTAGGGCACTGGAGGTATAACACCGAACCATCGCACTGATCCAAGAGCCGTGGATCAGGAACAACAGAATATGTGGCCTCGGTAACATCGGAGGTAAGATAATTCTCGACACACATGGCTCTGATAAGCCAAGAACCTGCATCTACATACCCAAAGAAATTCCCTTTACGCCACTGACCCAATTCTGTTCCAGAGACCTGACAGCTGTCAGGCTCCAAACCGAAGTTAGCGTTCCGGATGTTGTACTGGCCTCGGCATACATGCCAGGCGAGGACACAGACTGCCCGCCAAAGGAGTTCGCCGACCTGGTGCAGCACTGTGAGCGCGCCAGTTTGGACCTGATCATCTGTACCGACTCAAACGCCCACCACCCGCTCTGGGGCAGCGACACACCGAACTCCAGAGGAGAGGTACTATCCACCTTTTTATTCTCCTCTAATCTTAACATCGTTAATCGCGGCTCAGAACCCATTTGGGTCACGGTCCGTGGACAGACGATTATAGACCTAACACTCGCCACTGAAAACGCGACAAACCTTATCACAAACTGGCACGTATCGGACGAGCCTTCTTGCTCAGACCACAGAAGAATCCGCTTTACACTAACTACAAACACTAAAACGAAACCCAAGGTGTACCAATGTGCCCGGGTATAAAAACCTTCTGGCCTCGCTCCTAGCCGGGCATCTAGCACGGGTAACCATAAGGGACCAAGCACAATTAGAATACACCGTAATAAAATTATCCGAATATCTAACCGAAGCTTACCACGCATGGTGCAAATCAAGAGCACCACAAAGCAGGAACGAGAGGAACCCCTGGTGGAACGCTGAACTTGGTAAACTCAGAGAAGCGCTGCGTAAGCAATTTAACAGAGCAAAAAATACAAGACTCCCGGAAGCCTGGGAGTTATACAAAGAAACCCAATATGTATACAAAAAACAGATAAGAACCGCCAGGAGATCGGCATGGCAGAAATCCTGTGAATCCATTGAGACAAATAATGAAGCCGCCAGGGTACGGAAGATACTATCAACCGATCAGGACCGAACCCTCGGCACGCTGAAAAAATCCGACAACTCATACACACAAACTGATCACGAGACCAGCAGAAATCCTTGAGGACAAGACGTGGGCAACTGATATCGAATGGAATCCAACGGAACAAGACTGGTCAAGAGCCCACAATATAGTAGACCGGATAAAATGGGCTATCAACACTTTTCAACCTTTCAAGTCGGCGGGGCTGGATGGTATCTTCCCAGCCCTGCTGCAGTGGGGGGTAGATTATCTAACACCATGGCTGCTGGAGATCTATCGAGCCAGCATAGCACTTAGATACATACCTCTAGCATGGCGAGAGGTGAAAGTCATCTTCATACCCAAACCCGGAAAAACTGATTACACACAACCCAAGGCCTATAGACCCATAAGCCTCACATCCTTCTTACTGAAAACCCTCGAAAGACTCTGCGATAGGCACATCCGTGATGGGCCTCTCCGGGTAAAACCACTTCACAAACAACAGCATGCGTACTCCACAGGCAAATCAACAGAATCCGCGTTGCACAACTTGGTTTCTAAAATTGAATGCGCAGTGGACCATAAATGCTCAGCACTGGCTGCCTTCATTGATATCGAGGGCGCTTTCGATAAGACCACGTTCAACAGCAAAAACACGGCCCTCGACAGACATAGCATAGACCCGACCCTAGGAGGCTGGATCACCAACATGCTCAAACTGCGAGCGGTTCAAGTCACGGTTAACAACACCACAAGAGCAGTCGTCGCGAAGGGCTGTCCACAGGGAGGCGTCCTTTCGTTGCAGACAGCCTCATTAAAACACTCAACGACAAAGGTTATTTCACTGTTGGATACGCAGATGATATAACAATAATAATAAACGGGACCCACGAAAATCTATATATATATATATATATATATATATATATATATATATATATATTCTATATATATAAAAGCGAAAGGTGACTGACTGACTCACTGACTGACTGACTGACTGATCAATCAACGCACAGCCAAAACTGCTAGGCCCAGAAGCATGAAATTTAGCAGAAAGGTTCCTCAAGTGACGTAAGTGTGCACCTAGAAAGGATTTTTGGAAATTCCACCCCCAAGGGGGTAAAAAGGGGATTGAAAGTTTGTATGAAAAATCTAATTCCTTTGGCCAAAATTCTTGAAACTTAGTTAAAATATTATTATTTCTAAATGATTAAGATTGACATTATTAGTATTTCGAAACTACCCCCAAATAATGATTTAGGGGGTGTTGAAGTTTCTATGAAAAAATCTGATTTCTTGGGTCAATAAACATGAAACTTGACATAAATACCAAACTAAATAAACAATAAAGAATTTCATTGTTAGTTTTCGAAACTACCCCCAAAGCATGATTTAGGGGATGTTATTGTTTTTTGAAGAATCTTATATCTTGGGTTAATAAACAAGAAACTTGACATAAATACTAACCTCAATAAACAATAAAGGTTATCATTATTAGTCTTTTGAAACAACCCCCAAAGTCGATTTAGGGGGTGTAGAAGTTTGTATGGAAAAATCTGATTTCTTGGGTCAATAAACTTGAAGTTTGCTACAAATACTAACTTATATGAATAATAAAGGTTGTTATTGTTATTATTTGAAACTACCCCCAAAAGATGATTTAGGGGATGTTATTTTTTTTGCAGAATCTTATGTCTTCGGTTAATTAGCATGAAACTTGACATAAACACCAACCTCAATAAACAATAGAGGTTGAAACAACCCCCAAAGTCGATTAAGGGGGTGTTGAAGTTTGTATGGAAGTATCAGATTTTTTGGGTAAATGAACATGAAACTTGACATAAATACCAACCTAAATAAACAATAAAGGGTGTCATTATTCGATTAAGGGGTGTTAAATCTTTTTTGAAGAATCTTATTACTTCAGTTAATAAACATGAAACTTGACATAAACAATAAAGGCTTTCATTTTTAGTTTTTCGAAACTACCCCCAAAAGATGATTTAGGGGATGTTAATTGTTTTGCAGAATCTTATATCTTCGGTTAATAAGCATGAAACTTGACATAAACACCAACCTCAATAAACAATAAAGGTTTCGTTATTAGTTTTTTGCAACTACCCTCAAAAGACGATTTAGGGGGTATTACAGTGTTTTTGAAGAATCTTATTTATTGGGTTAATACATTTGAAAGTTGACATAAATACCATCCTAAGTGTTCGCGACGAGGCGTCACAAAAATGTTAGAATAGTTTTGTAGATATAAATAGTATAAACAAAACATACGTCTGCTTACCCCAGCGCGCGAGCTCGTACTAAAAAGTTTTAGACGAGAATTTTTCTTTTATAGTTTTTTCAAACATAAAATTTCGACCACTTTTTGAGGCACTAAACATTATGTTTTAGTGTATATGAGTATGTATTAAGTAAATATGGGGTCTAAAGAGTAAATTAGAATCGTTACATACATACTAAATGCGGTAGTTACGGAAAGAAAGCAAAATCAAAACAAGTCAAATTCCGTAAACACGACCTACCGCCATGACGTTTTCGTTCGAAATGAGCAGTCAGATTTTTTTTTTTTTTTTTTTTTTTTTTTTTTTTTTTTTTTTTTTTTTTTTTTTTTTTTTAATACGTGGCGTCTCGCAGTTCGGCCAAAGTAGCCGTCCTCTGCTTAACCGGACTAACCTGTGGAGACTAAGCTAAGTAGCCTCCGGCCAGGCTTAAAGTTTCTAAACCTAAAGCGACAGCACTAAGGGCTACCCCAGTTGGGGTCGGACCTCGGCTCAGGGCGTCGCTTGGGGGATGGCAAAGGCCGGATCTGATAAAGTGATTCTACCATCCGTTCGGAAAAGCCTACGTGGAGAAGAACGGACAAGAAACTCCAATAATATCTGACTGGTATTTAACTATGGCTCAGCACGCGGGCTAGCTTATAGAATCGAAAAGGATTACGCGACGAGCCTCTGCGGTGAGGACGGAACGAATATGTAACTTAATTTTGTATGAACGGCGGGTTCGTACTATTTACGAACCCACTGACCGTCCTTGTAGATAAGGCTATCGAGCTCCTCAGTGATGGACTCATACCTCTTAAAGAGGTTGGCGCATTCAGCGGGAAGGAGAGAGCCCGCATTCCGGATTTCAGCATCCAGAGCACGGGCTTGAGGGGTCATAAAAATGGAGTACGCGCTAATTATATTTATACCAACGCATATATATGGCTTTTGCCCGGAGGGGGCGACAGGGGGCTGGCACTTAGCAGCAGGGGTGGTGGAAGCCACCTTCTGGCTTTGTGCGGTCATAGGGGCGGCCATAGGGGCGGCGGGGGGCATTGAGTCGTGGATAATAATTGGCGCTGCGATGGGAGTAGCCATCAGCGCTGGAATCGGCTGGGAGCAAGACTGAGGAGCCACACTTTGGTGGTTCAGCTTGCCCCAGGGTGAAGGCCTCTGAGGGGCTAGTCTGGGGGGGAGTTGAGTGGTAGGGGCTTGACGCGCTTGGCGCGCGTCATTACGCCTGGCCATTTTAGGCGCAAGCTTAGGGGCTCTTGGGCAACCACGGTAATTAGCCGGGTGCCCGACTTGTCCACAAAGCACGCAGCTGGGAGGCTCCGTGCATTGTGATCGGTCTTTAGGACGGGAACAGTCCTTGGTATTGTGCTCTCCCAAGCACTTAACGCACCTGGGAGGAGCGAAACAATTGGTCTGAGAGTGACCGTAGAGTTGGCAGTTGTGACACTGACCAACGAGATGGGGACGGTATGGCTTTTCAATAGAAATGCCAGATAAGTTACATACGGTCCGGACATTAAATATGGGATTGTGGCCCTGGAAGGGGAAACACACGACTAGGACCATGTCGTAGAGATCTCCGCCTCTTGCTTTATGCAATCGGTGGACCTCTGAAACGGGGACTTTTTGCGCTAACAAATCCTCTCGGATTGCTTCCGTCGGGATTTCCTTCGGAACGCGCTTAATGACGACTCTAGTATACTTTTCCTCCGGAAGGGAGTAAGTATGGAAAGAAACTTTCCTGTCTTTTAGAAAACGAGTCAAAGCTCGATAATCATTGGGAGTGGGGACCTGAATTCTGATGCCTTGTTGGCATGCAGTGGCCTTGGTGAAATTGATTTTCCGCGCTACACAGGCGCTTGAAATGTCGCTCCATTTCCCTTTATCTTGAAGATAAATGGGTGGTGGAGGAGGAGGCTTCCTAGTGGTAGTATTATTTACTACTACCATAGGGCTAGGCGAGCGGTTTGACCGCTGAGAAGGACTAGCGGGGGCGGGGGCGGGGGAGGGTTGCCTGTCGGGCAAGGCCGGCGGCAGAACTGGCTGGGGAGAGGTCTTAGCTACTGGCTTTTTGGCCTTGGTAGCGTGAGGGGGACTTTTCCTCATCTTCCTCTTTCCACCAGAGTGGACAGTGAATTCTCTGTCATCAGAGTCAGAAGAAGAGGACATGGTGGCATAGTCCTCTGATAAATCGGGGTTATTAGGGTCGACTGGGGGATTATCTAAAACCTGATCGACGTGGACAGCTACTGCTGCCCATTCGTCGTCGGTACTAAGGGCTACGTCCATATCGTTGGGAGAGTCACCTTCCTCATCGACCCAAGATTTGGATTTGGACTTGGACTTGGAGTCCGCGTGAAAAGCGGCTATGCGCTCCTTGTACTTTTTGTACTGGAGGCGATCGGACTTCCTACGAGGAGGAGGCTTAGTAGCCGAAGTCTGGGGCTTTAAAGGGCTACGGTCTCTCTCAGAGGGAATTTTGTCTGACTTACTAACCTCACCCTGGGAAAGGGTGGGTGATCTAGGCCCGGAAGTGGGCCTGACGGGTGGGGTGGGTGATCTGGGAGAGTCCTTCTCCTCACATGGCACGGGGGCCATGCTAGGTTCAGGTTCCAGTATCGGATCATCCACGACCGGAACCCTGTTTGGTACTAGTGTATCTAGCACTGTGCCAAACAGAGTGGCGAGTCTAGCTCGGAGATGAAAGTCCTGAGCGAACCTCTCCTTAATAGTTTTAATGGCATATTGCGCATTTTCGGGGAGCTGACTAAAGTCAGAATAGGGCGGGGGGGCAGGGGCACTGTAAGGTTCACATCTGGCAAGAGATGAAAGAATGATCTTAAATCGGGCCTGGTTTTCATGACGCGGACTGGGATTGTCCGACATCAAGTCCTTTACGAGCTCTATCAACACCTCTACGGGATGCATCGTTGTCGATAGAGTCGGAACAAGGAGAAGAGAAAAGGACTAACCTACTAAGGGGCTGATAACCTTATTCCCCGGGTGGATGGGCCCGGGGATGTGTGAATCCTACCCTCCCAGCCGGGTTAGACTGGGAGGTGAGTAACTGGTGAGCCCTAAGCTTGTAATCCTGCCACCAATCTTATTGGGTGGCAGGGGCCCTAGGGTACCGGTGAACCCACCGAAGGTGGGCCACCCTCCTCCTGTGTACCGAAAGTCTGGCACGTCGGGGTTGAGACACCCGACCGTGCCAGGTGAATCGCTGTGGGGCAGAGACAGGGGTTGACTAGGCTATCTACCAAGGCCAACTACCCTGCTCCCGACTCCTTCTGACTGCCGTGTCCAGACGGGACTTAGCAAGTGGGCGGGTCACCACTTCACTTGGTTTCGTTAACACCGTTAGGTTTCCACCAAGGACCACTAAGTCGTGGTTTTAACCCGGAAGGGGCCAAAAAAGATGTCCCTACTAGTAACCGAAGTTACTAGTAGCGACACCTGTGAGCGGCGCGCGGAGACGCGGCGACCGCAGTGACGTCACGCAGTGGCGCGACGAGTCGGAGAGAGGGGCGCGGCGGGGCGCGCGGTGGGGGCGGCGAGAGCGGCGGGCGGCAGCGAGACGTCCGCTCGGCGGCGATGGCAGGCGAAGAGTCAGCAGTCAGATGGCGGTGCACGATATATATAGTCTGGCGCGTAAGCAGACAAATTTGGTATTTTAGAATAGCGTTTTGAGGGCTTTATAATAGCCTATAGTACCTAAAATATAGTTATCTAGTATAATTAGAATTAATATACTATAGATAAAATGTGTAAGTAGTATTTTAAGCAAATAAAAAATATTTGTTTACGTTTTTTAGGACCCCCCGAAAATGGCCGGGTCGCAAGTATCGATAGGTGCGCTCTGCCCACCTACCAATCGTATTATTTACCTTACACATTTATTTTGTTAGGAAACACCACCTAGGTGTTCTAGATAGTATACCTTGGTGCTATGACTGAAAAATTGTACATAATAACAGTACATAGCCAGGTTTAAAACAGTTTCACTCTGAGATGGTAAATACATGCATTTTTGCTCAGGTAAGTAAATAGAATTTTGGTTATAAGCGTTTTAGCGCTTCTAGGTGACCTGGAACTGTGTCCAGGCCCTATATATAGATGGCATCTATGTAATTCTAGTACATAGATATTACTTACTTGAAATAATGTGTCTGTATGTGCCAGCATGGACGTTTCTACGCGTCTGCCAGAGGGCCCACTACCTTCAGACACACTTGGTGCCTGAAGGATTATTGATATGCTATCTGAAGCATTACCTTTGGGGACCCTCGGGCACACGCCTGGACTCAGTCACAACACATAGCTAATATATAGCTACACATACACACACAGAGGCGTTAAAGCCGTGGAACAACACGATATTTGCTATTTCGGCCGCTTCCCGGCATCAGAAGTCCCAGAAGGGCTGGTGGTACACCCATCAGGGTACTACCATTCGATAGCCCAATTCTCCAGCTTCCCAACCACATTTTTGGAAGGAGCCTAGCTCTGGTGGTTAGGGAACTAACCGACTTAATATAGTAAGAGGTTCCATGGTTTTCTCGCATCATCGACCACATCAGAGTGAATACTGGATCGAGGGTTGGAGCTGTATCCACCTGACTTCCACCATGGGGTAGCCCATCGCGAGGGCTATCCGGTGACGGTTGGTGAATGCAGATCCGCCCACCAGCTCGAGTACAAACTCACGAAATATGCCGAAAACAGGCACTGAAGCTATGTTTTCGCACTTTCACGTGGCTGTGCCCGTGAAGGTGACAGATGAAGCTGTGGAACTGTCACAGATCGACGGTCCAGGAGTAGGGCTACAAGTCCCTCGCTGGTACCCTGGCACTAAAGTGCACCATTGTATTGTAAAGTAGCATATAAAGCTACGAACTGACTGAAATTCCCCTTATTAGGCGTTCTCAACGCAAGGGCTCCGTGAAGGTAGCAGATAGGAACCTGGACCCAGGTCCGGAGGGAAGGTCTTCTCGAGACCTATCCAGAGACACAAGTCTCATCAAAATCGGTTCAGTAGAAGGGGGGTTTCTGTCGGTTTTCAGCGACTAGCCGTAAGGTATTAATTTGTTAATTAAAGTTTACGCGCGGTCGATGTTTTGAGGTCCTCGTTACGGTAAAGTGTGGTGGTAGGATAGTGCGCTGAGGCACCGTCCTAATCGTAGCCATTATTTCCGAAATATTAAATCCACGTCACTTTGCGTAACGGAGACCATGAAGAGACGTCGCTTTTGGACATGAAAACTTGACTTTTCTTCTGAACTGGACATCACGCCTTCCCCTCAACATCCTTGGCAGCCTTCCAACCACTGCAGGGTCAATACTTGCTCGAAGACAACTGAACAATAGGTGCAAGGGGCGTCAACGCGTTCAAGCTGAAGCCTTACAACCTTCAGTCAGCCTGGGGCCTTGATCGATCACGTCCGTCCCGCACACTAAGTAAACAATAAAGGTTGTCTTTATTAATTTTTCGAAACTATGCCCAAATGATGATTTAGGGGGTGTTGAAGTTTGTATGGAAGAATCTGATTTCTTGGGTAAATAAACATGAAACTTGACATAAACACCAACCTAAATAAACAATAAAGGTTGTCATTATAAGTTTTTCGAAACTAACTCAAGCTAAGAATCTTACTGGACAGGGTTTCGTTTTTGACGTGGGGTTCTAGGGGAGCACTAAGGCGCAATTTTGCGGCCATTCAACCTTTAAGGAGCTGAAAAGGGTAAAAATTTGTTTGTATATAAAATCAAATTCCTTGGGGATAAGGTTGATACTCAAAATTTACATAAAACTTTTTTTGAACTTTCTCCCAGATAGGGTTAGGGGTATTAAAGATTTTTTTGAGGAATCTCACTGCGCTATCTGACTAACATAAACGATAAATAAAAAAGAGAAGAAAAGAGTGAATAGCATATTTAGGTTTTTCAAAACTCGACCCCCAACGGGGCAAAAAGGGGTTGATAAGTTTTTAGGGGAGGATTTTACTTTGTGGCGGGAACCTAAAATTTATTATTCTTTAAGTCAAATATCGAATCGTCCCAATCCAATAAACCCTGTATATCTACGATACCCATTTTTTATTGTTTTGATAATAGCTAATTTTTGGGTTTCCTTCACTAACTGCATATAAGAATATCAACTATAGCATAAACAAAATCACGCGAACGAAGTCGCGGGCAGAGTGCTAGTACTCTATGCAATCTCATGCGTCAAGCCCTAAAACTAGTAGAGGAATGGTGCAGCGAGCACCAACTCTCAGTGAACCCCACAAAAACGGAACTAATTCTCTTCACGAAAAAGAGGAAACCAATGACAATGCAATTACCAAGATTCTTTGGAACAACCCTAAGCCTTTCAACTGAAACCAAGTACCTGGGTATTTACTTGGACAAACAATTGACTTGGGCGAAACACATGAACTATATCACGACAAAAGCCAGTATATCCCTGTGGCAGTGCAAGAAACTGCTGGGCAGGAATTGGGGAATCAGCCCCATGGTCACCCACTGGCTATATACTACAGTCATCCGACCAATCATTACATACGGCTCGTTGGTCTGGTGGCCCAGGACAGACCTCAGCACAGCCCAAAGAGATCTCGAAAAACTGCAGCGGTTTACTTGCATTGCAATAACTAGCAGTATGAGAACTACACCCACGGCCGCCCTACAGGCAATGTTGGGACTGCCACCTCTGCATCTTATCGTGCGGGAGGAGGCAGCCCTGGCCGCTTTTAGACTCCATCTATCAGGTACCCTAAATAAAGACTCCAGAGTTAAGCACACACGCATAAAGGTGGACGCGATCAAGCGAAAACCCATGTTAGCATCACCATGCGACAAAGCCCCAAAAACACACCACTTTCATAGACACTACAACATAATACTTACAGAAGAACAATGTGACTACTCGGGCTCGAAAGAGATGAGAGTATACACTGACGGATCGAAGACGGACTCCGGTACCGGAGTCGGGGTCTTCTCACACGACCTAAATATAAATATATCCAGACCGCTAGGAGAGTTCAACACCGTCTATCAGGCGGAGTGTGTGGGCATCATACTGGCGGTCCACGCCCTAGAAACCAGGAGGGTTACGGACACTCATATACGTATACTCTCCGACAGCGCCTCGGTCCTCCAATCCTTACAGAAAAAATATATCACATCAAAATTAATACTAGAATGCCACAACGCACTAGAACAAATAACCGTATCTAGTCGTAACATGGTGACACTGCAATGGATAAAGGGACACAGCGGCTCGTTGGGTAACGACGCGGCTGACGAGCTTGCGAGACGCGGATCCAACACGACGGTCCATGGACCCGAACCTGTTGTACCCATCCCCTTCAACCAAATACGCAGGTGGCTACAGGAATTCACCCAGGCACAAGCGGAAACCTGGTGGACCTCGTCACCAGGCTGTAGGCAGTCCAAAGAGGCTTTGCCATCTTTGGACAGTAGGCTTACCAGACGTTTGCTACGCCTGGACAGGAATGGCCTGCGCCTGATGACGGGGACCATCACGGGACACTGCTCACTTAACAAACACTTCCACACCATAGGCGTAACGGATAGTCCTCTATGCAGGGCATGCATGGAGACTGAGGAAACCGTTGCGCACGTTCTCTTTGAATGCACAGAGGTCACCCAGATAAGAACACAAACCCTCGGGTCACCCAGATCATACACAGACGTTCTAAGTAAACCAGGAGCCCTAATTAGCTTCTGGAGGGAGGTGGGCTGGTTGGAATAATCCACCCAACGGCCGCCATGGCCCACGCACAATGGTCCACTTGAAGGACTAAGTGCGGAAACCAAACCCCATAACATAGAACATCGTGCACGTATTTTCTAAAATTTCAAGTGCAAATCGGTCGAATTGCATCGCACTGCGCCCATGAGAGCCTACCTACTTGCAATTTCGTTTAGTAAAAATCGCATATTGGTATGATATAAATCGAATCGCGTCTAGCCATCGGGAAAATCGCTTACTCTGTTTGTTTATTGGTATGTTATGTTATGGATGTATGGGTGTATGTGCTATAGACCAAGTGCTTAATACGGCATTATGATTAAAAAATGCCCTATATGAGTAGGCAATATGATAAAAACTATTGAAATAATTAAATTGACCGGGTTTTCTGAATAATGCCCATCACTTATTGGGTAGGGTAATAAAAAAAATGTTTTTTTTTATCCTGTCTGCAGGGACTAAAGTAACCTAACAAGAATGACCTACCCGTGTCCGCGTGCCCTAAGCTCCCGAGCTCGCTTCGCTCGCTCTTGGAATAATTCATTGACCATAATTATCAAATTATGGCCCAACTGTTACGATTTGACTTGACTAGATTCATAATGCTTGGGCAATATACGTAGTTTCCTGATTTATCACTTGGTCCATGACATATATATATAAACATACAGTGATAGAAAGCTACATTACCGCTGCGTGTCTCACACTTATTATCCCTAAAAGTAATCAGCTTGTTTTGGATAAACCATTGGAGTGAAACCGCGGATATAACACTGTATTTAAAAAAAAAGTATTTTTCTCGAAACTCACTTCGATGGAGTTGCCGCATTTTTACTTCGGAGGGTAGTTTAATAAATTGTCTTAAAGTTTCCAAACGTCGGCTTTATTCACTTAGCCGACGCGCGACGTCGTCATATTCGTCATGGGAATTTTGTAAAGAACCGTGAAATATCGGGATTTGTGCGCCATTTTTTGGTTTACGTAACTTATTCTCCCATGGCGATAGCGGTGACGAGAGTGGTATGTAGTTGAGTCGTTTATTTTTGTTTGTTTGTGGTCGTAATGTATTTAAAAATAGTCTACCTAAATAAAACTGAAACCGTTATAAATAGTACTTAAAACATACCTTATTTAATCACTCTTATAGTTTTATTATGAGTAGGTACACAATATATAGTAATATAGATATAACATCAGGCGAGATGGTGGTCAAACGCTAGCCTATAGTTTATAAAAAAAAAACGGGTGTCAACTATTATTTACATAGAAAAGTATCTCATCATCAGCATTTTAATGTTCCCACTGCTGGGAATCAGGCCTCCTATCTGTGAGAGGGAATGGACCGTAAAGCACCACGCGGGCCCAATGCGGGTTGTTGGATGACACATGTCTTCGAATTTTTGGTTTTAGGACATGGTTTCCTCGCGATGTTTCCTTTACCGTTTTGAGAGCAGTGGTAATGAAATAATTTACAAGTACAAAGTAAAGTGCCTCCCTGCTAGCCACGTAAGTCGCGGTCATTACGAGGAAATATGGACAGAGAGCGCCGACTGAATTTTCCTTTTTGATGGTACATTATCTTTAGAAGCACTAGAACCCTCAGAAATGCACAAAATTCCGCTGTCAACAGAGGCTTAGTGTACAAATTTGACAAATATAAATGAAAAAAGGAAAATATAGTATATGTCTTACTTTTCCAGTTTATGGAATATATTTTAATACATACATACATACATAAGCTCACGCCTTTTTCCCATGGGGGTAGGCAGAAACTACGGAACGCGACCTGCTACGATCCTTACATACTTATTTTGCTTCACTCACATTCATGCATCTAGTCATACACACACGCTGGTTATGAGTACTGCGCACCTGGCCTTTTTGAAGAACATCACCTATAAGGTCTATGTATGTCTTTCTAGGGCGTCCCCACCCGGCGTTTCCATTCACGTCTGCCTTGTAAATACATTTCGTTAGTCGCCTTTCAATCATCCTCTCAACATGGCCAAAACATACATATATAAAAATTAAATATATATAAATATCTTATATCTTTTAAATTGGTCCAATATTGGAGGAGACCTTGAATTATGATCTTTTGGTTTGGAAATTCAGTCGTCGTTCCTTGCCCATATTATTTCCTTTTACCACTGAGCCACCACTGCTATCAAAACTCACAGAAAAGTATCTGTAGACATTCTATAAAAAAAAAACTCTGTGTTATTCTAAATTCAAATGTTTATTGTTATTGTTTGTTTATGTCTATTGACTCAAAATTTTTAGAGAATTTATCACCATTACCATTGGCAGATAACTGTTGGACATTATCCAATCCTCTCATTCAACTGCTACAAGTCTCATTGTTCCAGCTTAACCTAAAGATAATTATGATATATTTTATTATGTATATATCTGAGATTAGTAGTTTTTTTTTGCAAGGCTTAATCCATACTCATAACTTTATCCATATTCCACATACAACGTTATATTTGAGGAAACTCAAAAACAAGAGCATAGTGTAATAGAGGCATTAATGTGTGTCTAGCAGTTATATCCACAAACAATTTTATAGTTGAAAGCAAACGTTTATTATTTGAGTATAGAACTACTTATTTACCAAACGGATCAGGCTGATATTGCAAAGCGCGTGATTTCAGTTCTTGGAATATCATATTAATCGAACAGTGGTATAGATAGCTATGTCGGGTTGAGTCAATAGTACGGACGTTAAAAAAAATCACAAGCACGCCTGTTATAGCGGTTTGAGAAACCTCTTCATCCTTGTGTCTATCATGAAAAGTGGACTGTATTTGAATGGTTCTGGCAATAGTGCGTTGAAAATAAGCGGGAAAATATTCACGGATCAATTCGGGCGATCTAGTATGGAAATGAGGGAAGTAGTACGCCTTACCTTGTAGTGGTCGATGCCAGCCCACGTGTGGCAGCGAGCTGGTGTTCTTCTATCTATAATCTATAATTTGACTCCGACAGCTCGTTTCAAATGTGTGAAAGACAACAATGCTTGTGTCAATTGTTTGAGTATTAAACATAAAACGGTTAACTGTTCTTCTAAATTAAAGTGTCGCACATGTAATCAACGTCATCATACATTGTTACATTTTAATAAAAACCCGCAATTATCAACTGTAGTGACGTCACAGCCGAATCCGGTCCCAACGCTTATGCCGACAGTACCTTCTATTACCTCACAGTCTGAGGTATCGTTGTGTACGACCTCTGTCGCTGGCGCCGCTCGATCGCGTTCGATTGACGCTCGGTGCGTTGCGGCGTCGCCGTCGGCGAGAGATAGCCCGCAATGTACGGCGTATACAACCGTTCTGCTCGCTACTGCTCAAGTCGTAATTTACGATGTAAATGATAAGCCGCACATAATACGTTGTTTACTAGATAGCGCATCTCAAAGTAATTTTATTACTTCTGAATGTTTTAAGCGTCTAGGACTTTGGAAGAACTTTCATACTTCTAATTTAATAGTTAAAGGAATCGGTGGGTCGGAAAAACCAGTTAAAGGTTCCGTAGATATTAAATTATATTCTCGTTTTAGTAATGATATTAATTTTAACGTTTCTTCGCTTATTGTTGAACGTATAACGGAGACATTGCCGACCGCTCTCGTCGATGTCTCTAAACTTACACATCTCAAAACATTACCGCTCGCAGATTCGAAGTTTGCGGAGCCGAGCGGTATCGATGTTTTGATTGGTGCTGCTATATTCCCGCGCTTGCTTTTGCCTAACATAGTGCATAGCGAGCAATATAATATACCTCCCGCTATTGAAACTGTGTTGGGGTATGTGGTTATGGGTTCCGTACCTACGGCACATACTTCACACTGTACGAGTACAACTTCATGTTGTTCTGTTCTTCAAGATCCCAGTTTAGATTCGCTTCTCAAGCGATTCTGGGAGCTTGAAGAAATTTCCGCCTCGCCCTCGCAGAGCCTTAAGGATCTCGAGTGCGAAGAACATTTTCGCGCTACCACTGTTCGCGATGACAGTGGTAGATATATTGTGTCGCTGCCATTTTGCGACGACCCTTATTCGCTAGGCGACTCATACGCTGCCGCACTTAGGCGTTTTCATTGTTTGGAGCACAAACTTGATGCGTCCTTAGGGTTACGCAGCGCTTACAATGACGTCATGCGGGACTACATTAACAAGGGATATTTGAGTCCGGTTTTAAAAGATGACAACGTTTCTAATCTGACATATTACATTCCGCATCACGGTGTCGTTCGCGAAGATAAGACTTCCACTAAACTTCGCGTAGTTTTAGACGCTAGTAGTCAAACTACATCGGGACAGTCGATCAATGACATTCTACATGCAGGCCCCAATCTACAGGGTGATTTATTTAATATTATAATTCGTTTTCGACTCTTTCAAATAGCCCTGTCTGCTGATTGCCGCCAAATGTTTCTCAATATCGGCGTTCGTGAATCGGACCGTAGATTTCAACGCATCTTTTACAGATTCAGTAAACATGAACCTATAATGGTCTACCAATTTAATCGTGTTTGCTTCGGATTTAAGTCTAGTCCATATCACGCGTTACGTGTAGTCCGCCAGTTAGTCGCTGATGAAGGCGATAATTTCCCTGCAGCGTCTGCTGCTGCTTCTTCCGCCCTATATATGGATGACATTGCCTGTAGTGTCATGTCCATACCGCAATCAATTTCGCTTTGTGATGAGCTTATTCAGCTCTTCAAGCGAGGCCAGTTCGACCTTGTCAAATGGACAAGTAACTCGAAAGAGGTTCTCGCACACATACCTGATACTCATAAGGCTTCGCCCGATATCGAGTATGAGAAGTCTATACCGCATAAGGTCCTGGGTTTACGCTGGGACAAGTCTTGTGATAGTTTCCGCTTTGACGTCACCACACCAGATGATAAATGTACTAAGCGAACCATGCTTTCCACAGTGGCTCGGCTATGGGACTTAATGGGTTTTGTCGCCCCCACTATTCTGTACGCTAAGCTCTTAATTAAGGAACTTTGGCTAGCAAAGTGTGACTGGGACGACATACCACCTGAACATATAGTCACCGCTTGGAAGCAGTTTTGTACTGAGCTTTCTACGCTTAATGAAATTATTATCCCGCGTCATCTGGGGTTGGTCGACGGATGCACCATGAATTTAGTAGGTTTCGCTGACGCCAGCGAGCGTGCTTACGGTGGAGTCTTATACATGCAAATATACAATGGTTCTAACTACTCCGTGCAGTTAGTTAGTGCGAAGTCTAAAGTCTCACCTGTGAAAACCATTTCGGTGGCTAGACTAGAGTTGTGCGCGGCCCTACTGTTGTCTAAGTTGCTTCGCAAGGTACAAGACACAATATCGCCCCACTACCGCATCCATAAGGTATACGCGTTTACTGACTCTAAAGTAGTGCTCGCCTGGATAAATTCCTCACCGCACCGCTGGCAAACTTTTGTTGCCAATCGGGTTACTAAGCTGATAGAGCAGGCTAGATCCAAATGGAATAGTCCTGCACCTTCTATACAAGAGGGTACTATTGTAGTTATCATTACTGATAACTCTCCGCCCCTTTCATGGCCGTTAGGCATTATTAATAAATTGCATACCTCCAAGGACGGTACAACCCGTGTTGTTACTGTGAAAACCGCAAAGGGTAGCTATGTGCGCCCTGTTGTGCGTCTGTGTCCGTTACCGACTCAATAAGGCCTGGCTTGATAGTTAGGTCTATTAGTTTTAGTTAATTAGCGACGAAACATAATTTTTCTATTAAAATTTAACTATAGGTATGCAACTTAATGTATTATGCAACTCGCAGTATTTATCTTAAATCTTAATAATTGAAATGTAAAAATCCGCATCTTAGTCCGTATTGCTGAATAGGTATACGGTAGTACACCTCATAGGGCTAAGTTTAATTTTCATTAAAGGTGACCCTTTAAGGCCGGGAAAATGGTAGCGCCATCTCTTGTAAATGTCATAAATCAATGACCAAAAACACATAGACAAACGCATTTGAGATTTCGCGGGCGATCGATATCCTTATTATCTCGTTCCTTCCTCATTCCTTTTCCCTTTATGTACGCCTTAATGACAGGTCGCCAGAACGAACCGAAACTTCAACGTGAACGGGCCTCGTATCTCAACCGCCAGCTTTCCAAGCCACCTGGCTGGAGACTGATGCATCTAATTAGTTAGATTGCTGAGAACCTTGTGAACCGTGTCTATTCACCCGCCTCGCGGATATATAACAATTGTGTGAAGTGTGTGGATCCTGAAGGTCGCCAGTTTGGAGTAGAAGAACACCAGCTCGCTGCCATACGTGGGCTGGCATCGACCACTACAAGGTAAGGCGTACTACTTCCCTCATTTCCATACTAGATCGCCCGAATTGATCTCAAATGCGTTTGTCTATGTGTTTTTGGTCATTGATTTATGACATTTACAAGAGATGGCGCTACCAACGCCCCTGGCGGCAAATCAAGAACATCTACGCATTGGCGCGCTTTTTCTAACCACCTGCGTGGTGGGACAGCAGAATTTGGCAGTTGAGTAATGACCGCTTTAAAGCTAGGACGTCGTAGAATCACTGTCAATGCGTAATATTAGGTAGTAAGGAAGGTTGTAACTGTGAGTTGTGACTATTTGAATAAACTCAGTGTATCGAATAATTTGTATGATTTCATTTTCACGATTCTACCCAACTACCTGGCCACAAACGATGTCTTAACCTAAGAGAATACATTCTGACTTCCCGATGGTTTGCATCTCTCGGCCACCCATAATCCAACAGCTATAATAACATCATGCCTGTAATTCCTAATGGGTACGAAGAGATTTACCCGAAAATTCGCCAGTAAAGTGCCATGTTATACTTTGCAGGGAAAAACTCATATTAGGATCATCACTGACAGAGGACCAAGTAAGTCAGCAAAAAAAACAAAGTTACTTACCCACCATAGGGATTGCCCAGTAGCGTCCGGATCGTCGATGGGGCCGAAAAAAATCTGGAGATGTGACTGCGTTCCGGTAGACGCGAGCGTTGGAAGGGATCCAAGTAACCAGGTGGACCGATAACTTGGTCAAGACAGCGAGAATTTGCTAGACGAGAAAGGTACAGGATTGATTTATGTGGCGACGCCTGGGGGAGGCCTATGTCAAGCAGTAGACGGCTATCGGCTGATATGATGATGATGATGAGTTCGGCAGGCCTATTACGTAAGACACAGCAGTCAGCAATCATAGCGCGATCAAACGCTTCATGTCATAAAAGTCGCGATTACCTACAGTGGGTATGGTAGGTCCTATATAATCGTATGCTAATCGCTCGCTGTTTGTCGAATGCACTTATTTAATAAAAACCGTTTATCATCCCCTTCGGGGAATACTTGCAAATGGTTTGTAACTCAATTAACTTGATATTGTCATCGTCGCCGAGTTGCCAGCTTGTCGGTTTTTTATCGGTTGCATTTCGGGGAGTGTGGGACATCCCACCCATACGCACTTAACGTTTTGAAAATACTTTAATTATGCGTAAAGCTAAGGAATGGAATTCCCTGCCGGAGTCTTTGTATCTCGATAGCTACAATCTCGGGGTCTTTAAGTAAAGAGTGAATAGGTTACTTCTAGACAAGCTTGCTACACCATTCGACCACATCATCACTTACCAGCAGGTGAGATAGTGGTTCAGCGCAAGCCTATGTACAATAAAAATAAATAATAAAATTTTACATCCGCTTTCCATTACTACTCAAACACACACTAATAATTCAGTCAAAACTGGCCTCAGCTCCAAAGCACACCCACAGAACACCCGTCATTCAGCCAGTACTTTCCTTCTAACAGTTCTCTCTCATTTGGAACTCGATCTCGTAATGTTTGGCTTCGTAAAGAGAGCCTCGTAAACGACAGAACATTTTGCATCATTATTTGTTTATACGGCTTTATGGGAGACACGTAAAGCTTCATGATAATTTGGGGAATTACCTGTGAGGGAGTTTTAAATTTAGGGAGTCATAAGTTTGTTAAGGTAAAGAATAACTTCATGTAAATTGGTTAAGTTACGGGTAGCATTACTATGCAGGTATAATATGTAGCCTTGCGCTTTTTGATGGCCTTCATAGAGTCACAAAGGTAAAAGTAAAGTAAAGGTAAAAGGTAGGAACAATACTTGTCATTAATATGATGAAAAGCTCCAAAATATATTGAATTAAAAGTGTACATCGTCTTCTTTGAAAGTCGTTTTAGAAATACGAAGCCGTTTGAAAGTGATTGCCACTTGTCTACACCTTCTGAGCAGTCAACCCTTGCTATCTTACTGTAATTTTATTTCACCATCGAAAATATAGCTAAAACGGAATATAAAAATGAGTATTTTAAAAATAAATAATGTCTTTGGGAGCAAAATTATAAAACAAATAAAAATAAGAATATGGTAATCAGGAAAAAAGCCATGCTTAAAATAGCGCATAATACAAAAAATAAGATTTTAGCAGAGCGTGGTTTCGATCCACCTCTGGGTTATGGGCCCAGCACGCTTCCACTGCGCCACTCTGCTTACAATTTCTCTTTCCCAAATAACACTTCTACTTATTCTTCCATAATCTTTGAAATTGTTGAAATTTGTCAAGAAATTAACTTCTGTTTATGCCCGTCGAGTAATAATAGAATTGGAAATGGAGTTCTAATTCAGGTAGACGATTAGACATAAAAAAGATTGCAAAAAAAAAAAACAGAAAGTATCATATATAATTTAAGAATGAACAAGGGCTTCCAATTATAAATAAACCTAGATGCAAATGATCATTTAGTTTAGAAGCCTAGGGGCACCTACTAACTTCTATAGTGAATGACTGAAAAGCGATACTCACTTACTAATTTAAATAATTCAGTGTACTACGTGTAAAATTCAGCACTTTGTATTCAAAACAACCGGGAAGAGTGATTAAACATTTTAATGTTTTACAAAGGGCCTCTAAAACACTTAAACGAGCCTTTGCCTTGCCTAATTAGAATTTACCTGAGGATTTAATAATCAATATAAAGACTTATCACTAAAACAATAAAGACTAAATTACTTTACGTTATCTGCATTACAATTTGGCAAATCTATAAACCAGTAAATTTAAAATTGCAGTTTAGTGGACTCTAACACTGGGTAATAAGATTCAAATTGGCTTCAGCGTTGTCAGAATTAATGTTTTGGGTTATAAATCGCGTGTGTCACTGGACGCCAGTTTTCAGTTCATTTACCAAATAAACTTGGCTGAAGTAATAACAAAGTTTGGTGAAGTAATATTAGGTTTTCTGAGCTAATAAGTGATGGATGTGGCGGTCAGATATTTACTTTGAATATTGCTTTTGAAATGGAAACAATTATTGTATTATCAAGTTAATATTGAACACTATTCTAGCAGCACAGGCAGAACCGAAAGCTAAAATGTAATTACTGCTGTCAAAACTAACTCCGTACACCTACGAATTCAATTTTTGTGTTACTCCGGTTATTTTTGACTAGACTGTCAATCTCATTGTCCTGTCATGGTGTTTAAGGAAACAATAGGCCGAAAGCTTAACTGAGAGCGTCCCTCAGGTAACTGTGCTTTGAAAAACATGTGTTCACAACCCATCAGCGGGTTAATGACTGACCATCACACCTCTGCACAGCCCGGGTACCTCAGGTACTTTCACAGTTTTTAAATCTCAGGTAGATTATGTTCTTTAACAATATATATATTTCCTACCTTAAAAGTTAACTATGACCTAAAATATAATATTGTGAACTCATATTAATATTATAATTATATGAACATAATATGAAGGTTTTATTAATAAGCTTTAAAAGAAATAGAAAGCCAAATATTAATTCCTCTATTCATTATTACTTTTCGTTAGTCTTGCCACAGTTTCCTGCAATGGCATCATTGCTACATCAAAACTTGATTTCCCTCATAAATGTACTGCAAACAGAAATGTAAGAGATACACATCGCACCGCACTCGCCTGTACTTCAAGTTGGTCTAGCTGTATGTAGCAGCGGCACATAGCTGTAAATCATAACACTTTAACTTTGTGTATTACATGTTAGTTCCGAGTATATTTGAGAATAAATGGGGATGTGGAATGTCTCTGTATTTCTAAATAAAAAATCTCTGATGGATAATCATAGACAAGCTTAGAGTATTGGGTCAATACATTTTTTTTAAACGGTCTATAAGGAAGGAAAGCGGAGCAGGGAATACGACGACCATTTTCCGGTTTTTTTTATTGATTTTTTTGCGCTTGATTACTATCTCACCTGATGGTAGTCGATGATGTGGTTGACCATGAAGCGCGCTTGCCTAGAAGAAACCTATTCACTTTTGACTTAAAGGCTCCCAGGGGTTGTAGCCGTCAGGAAAAAAGACTCCGGCAGGGAATTCCACTTCTTTGCTGTACGCATAATAAAAGTATTCCGAAAACATTTGGTGCGTATGGTTGGGATGTCCCTATAATAATATAATTTCGTAGAACTAGCATGAATGATTAATATAACTACAATCGTGTCAAACTTCTTCTTCACCGTGACAGAGCGGTTGTGGTCATTATGTTACAGTGGGACTTCGGGTTGACATGATCCGCATCGGGATGCGACGTCATCCCTCTCTATCGCCTGTGACTCGTGTGCCGTCATGCAATGGGCCCCCTACTGCAGATTTGATCGTTGGTCCATCGCATGGGCAACCTGCCGCGTGATCTCGTTCTTTCCACTCTGCCTTGGACCACAAGCCCCTCAATAGAGTCGTTGCCTCGTCGGGAAACATGGCCAAAGAACTGGATTATTCGAGCCCGGAAACCAGCCGATAGATGCTGCTTGATACCGAGTACTTGGAGAATGGATACGTTGGTACGAAACTCGGTCCACCACACTTCCAGAGCGTCTATTTTCTCGTCTCAGTTGCCCTCAGTGTCCACGCCTTAGGTTACCTGCTTTAGAGGAAGTAGGAACACATTAAAAAGTACCCATCCATAAATTAATAGTTATTTGTGTAACAAGAGAGCAAAGTTGGTTTTTTGTTGCGAGTGTTGATTTTGAATCCCAAGTAAGCGAAGGATTCTATAATTGAATAACGAGCGTAGCAAGTGATTCTAGGTAAGAATCCTGAGTGCAGCGAGGGATTCAATGACACGAGATGCATATAACTTTGGTCTCGTGTAAAACAATTATAACCAAAAGGTAAAAAATACAACATGGTAAAAATTAAACCACATGTATATTTGTAAAAATTAAAAGTTAAATTATTGCATTTATGCAAATTAAAAGTAACAGTTTTGTTTGGAACCGATATTGTTGTATTAGCGACTTGGGTTTGTCGTTTTAGTTTTAATGTAGTGAGGTCGGCTTCTGAATCAGCCAAAAGCGTGGCCGAAGTTCGCGCTTCAATTCTTGCGGTGTTAAATAGCAGACTACAACACTGGATTCATTCATATTTATTTCTTATTATTTTAATAATATCCAACGTGTATCGAACTTTATAGCTAGCGTAACAGAAGAAGTAAACAATAAAAAAATAATCCCGCTATTTTTTAAAGCCGCGTTCGGCAAATTCCACCTGCAGTTGCGATTGCCGGACTATTACTAAATTATTCTGTCACATTAAAGATTTTATTGTGACAGAATAATTAAATAAAAGATTATTATAACTTTAAATATTTATGTAGATACATTATAAACATCGTATTTTTTTCTTCAAAATCTCTTTATATATGATTATAAAAAAATATAATTCGATTAATAAAAAAAACCTTAACAGATGATTTGAAATTTTACATTTAAGATTTGTATCCGAACGTTTTATAGTGGGTTTCTTTTTTGGGCCTATCATATATCGAATTTGAAAATCGACGATTCTATCTCTCGCTTTTTCCGTATCGAAGTGAAAGTAATAGAACAAAGTGAAGTTCAAATCTTTCGAATGTTGTGAGTAGACCTAGCACTGTTCTCGGCATTTAAAAAATATTATTATAAAGATACTTTGTGTCACGCTTGCAGCAAAATCGAATTTTGCTCATTGTCTTTTAACAGCAAAACCTGCTTGTTTGAGGTGCTGAGGAGAAAAATAATAAACTAGCCTCCAAGAAGACCTTTTAAAACATTAAAACTACCTAGCTAATATTGCAATAAAAAAAACAACTGCGTAACTGTTAAGAAATTACAATTCTTTTAAATCTTACATGAGCATGAGCAATTATCATAATTCAGGATTTTCCAAAATAAACACGGACAATAAGCTCGGAGTTTCTCTAAAAGCTTCCAGAAGAAATACCTTTTCCGGTCATAAAACGAAATCGCTTTCGCTATTTTCTGTAATATCTTCGGATAGATAAAGTTGTAAGTTTTCACGAATATCAGAGCGGTGTAAACAGGATTTATTGCCCGATTGATGATCGTAGAATGGTCTTAATATTTTAACCGTTTAAGTTTATCGTTTACTTTTATTTAATTTTATTTGACAATAGTTTTACCGTTTGCCGTTTACCAGCGGCTACTCCCGCTTAAGAGTCGATTATCCCAAAGGATGGAATCTACTAGCCAGATATAAATTTATTCTATGTGTTAATCCAGGTTATGAACTATCTTTATGAAAAATCCATTCAGTCGTTTTTGCAGTCAAGATTAACAAACATCCATCCATTCGTCCGTCCGTCGAGGTTAATAGTATTCGCAAATGCCAGTTATTAGAACAAACAATTACAGCATTGTTAAAGTTTAAAGGACACATTGCTCGCAGAACGAATGGCCGATGGGGCAGAAAAGTTCTGGACTGGCGACCGCGAACCGGAAGATGACCTGGTGAAGGTTGCGGGGATCGGTTGGATGCGGGATGCATGGGACCGGTCAATGTGCCGACGCTTAGGGTTGGCCTTCTTTCGGCTGATATGATAGTGATGATGAAAAAATTATCAAGAATTCGACCAGCCAGATAGATAAAGCAAGATTCGAATGCAAAGATGTTCTATGCTAATTTGCCCTCAGATTAGACCTCAAAAATTAAAAATAGAGAAATAACGAATCCCAAATAAACTACCTACAAAAAGCAATGATTGAGCAAACACACAACCTAATTTATACCCCTTCCGGGAATATAGTTATGAATTACTTTCTACATCATAAGATCAAGCAACCAAAGCGAAATACCAAAAACTAAAACTTATCTTTACAAGTCTGCACAAGCTAAGAAACTCCTTAGTCACCGAATCAGTTCACTACGTGATTTTCCGAAGACCGTCGTCAATATGAAGGAAAATTTTATGTTCGAAACGTCAAAAGGGACACGAAAATTTACTTTAAAGTGACATCACCTGTTCTGAGGGCACAAGGAAATTGCTTGTATGAAAAATCGGCAGACTGTTGAAGGCTGAGTTGCATTTATTTATTACAGTTTTGTGTTTTCCGTAAGAAAATCTTAGCACTACCTTTACAGTTTATTATTTAAATATTTTGAATCACAAATTGTTTAAAGTGCAGCGGATTTACAAGAAAATAAATGAAGGGATCCCACTAGCTAGGTGGACCGATAACTTGGTCAAGACAGCGGGAATTCGCTAGGTGCGAGACATACAGGACTGATCTATGTGCCAGTAGACGCATATCGGCTGAAATGGTGATGTCGATGAGTTCGGAATCTCTACCGTCCCCTTTGGGGAATGCTTGCGAATGGTTTGTAATTCAATTCACTTGATTTGTACATCCGCTTTCCATTACCTCTCTCCACTCAAACACACACTAATTATTCAGTCAAAAATGACCTCAGCTCCAAAGCACACCCACAGGACACCCGTCATCTAGCCAGTATTTTCCATCTAACAGTTTACTTTCATTTGGAACTCGATCTCGTAATGTTTGGCCTCGTAAAGAGAGCCTCGTAAACGACAGAACATTTTGCCTCGTTATTTGGGGAGTTACCTGTGAGGGAGTTTTAAATTTAGAGAGTCATAAGTTTGTTAAAGTAAAGAAAAACTTATGAGTAGCATCACTTTATAGATATAATATGTAGTCTTTCGCATGTTGATGGCCTACATAGAGCCAGAAAGGTAATAGGTGGGTACAATATCTGTCAGAAATATGATGAAAAGGTTCGAAATATATTGAATTAAAAGCGTACTTCGACCTCTTTGAAAGTCGAGATACGAAACCATTTGAAAGTGATTGCCACTTGTCTACGCCTTCTGAGCAGTCAGCCTTTGCTATCTTTTACTATAATTTTATTTTACTGTCGAAAATATAGCTAAAAACAAAACATTACCCGCCTTATTAATAAACGTGGACTAAGGTAAGATTTTTATTCGAAGCTTTAGATTGGTACTAACAAAGTTCCGTATTAATAAACACGGAATAAGGAGGGATTATACTAATCTGACACTAGCCTCGGACTAAAAGTTAAACCACACCATGGTTAGCTAGTTTTAGGTTGGAATAAGGGTAGTGTAACTATGGCAATCACATTTTTTTCCGCCCTTCTCGGCAGGCTAAGTTCTAAGACTATACCGCCTCGTCTTCAGTGCATAACATCCTTCTTGAATTCTTTAGTATGCATAAGAATGCGGATGCAACAGATTCTACTGTTTTTTTGGAGTATATGGCAGCATATTGTATCGAGTCAGGCTTCCCAGTAAGCTTTGCGGAGGTAGACAATACTACAATAAAATTCTCCACTCCAATATTCTGAGATCGCTTCTGTAAATGATTTCACATATTGTCCAGTTGCGTAGACAGTTGAGACACAAAACTACACCAATTATATTTCACAAGATCCACTAGGAATCAATTTGCAAATTATATTAACAACCGCTGACTACACTCGAAAAAATCCCGCCAAAAACTTTCGCAACCACAATTATTACATATATTTTCCTCTTCATCCCAGTTAACTGAGCGAATACGTTTTGTGTTTATCATTTTATGTAATTTTTAAGTTAAAAGCTTAGATAATTTAAAGTTCCCTCCTTCACCTTTACTGTCAAATCTCTATGGCAGATGTCATTTTTAATTTTTTCTTTCTTCAACTTGCTTATTTTCATTCACTAGTTCATTCTTTTTATTTGGGTTGCCAGAGCTTATGCGTAAATCCAAGACTAAGAAATAAATAGTTAGTCCGAGGTTATTCCATGTTTATTAATAACATTGCTAGATCTATGTTAATCCTTAGTTACTCCGGGATTAGCTAATCCAAGAGCTACTTAGGATTAAGCTGGGAATACGCCATTTTCATTTATAAGACTGTACAAGCGTAAGATAATTATCAAAATAAATATGATTTGGAAGCAAAAAACATAAAACAAATAAAAAAAAGAATATGGTAATCAGGAAAAAAGGCATGCATAAAATAGCGCATAATACAAAAAGTAGATTATAGCAGAGCGTGGTTTCGATCCACGGACCTCTGGGTTATGGGCCCAGCACGCTTCCACTGCGCCACTCTGCTTACAATAGCTCGTGCCCAAATATCACTTCTACTTATACTTCCATAATTGATGCTATTCTTACTTTGAAATTGTTGAAATTTGATAGTAAATTACCCTCTGTTTATCCCAGCCGAGTAATAAAACGCGATAGAATTGGAAATGGCAGTAATAGACAAAATAAAAAAAAATAACAGAATAGAAAAAAAACTGTTTGGGAAAAGATTGTAAAAAGAACAGAAAGTTTATATAATGGAAGAATGAACAAGGGATTCCAGTAAAAAAAAACCTAGACGCAAATGATCATTTAGTTTAGAAGTCTAGGGCATTTACTTACTTATATAGTGAATTACTTAGAAGCGATACTCACTAACTTGAATAATTCAGTGTTACACGTAGTACCTACAACTACGTGTAACATTCAGCACTTTGTATTCAAATCAACCGGAAAGAGTGATTAAACATTTTACTGTTTTACGAGCCTTTACCTTGCCTTATTAGAACCTGAGGATTTAATAATCAATATAAAGGCTTATCATTAAAACAATAAAGACAAAATTACTTTACGTTATCTGCATTACAATTTGGCTAATCTATAAACCAGTAAATATAAAATTGCAGTTTAGTGGACTCTAACACTGAGTAATAAGATTAAAATTGGCTTCAGTATTATCAGAAGTATTGTTTTGGGTTATAAATCGCGTGTGTCACTGGACGCCAGTTTTCAGTTCATTTACCAAATAACCTTGGCTGAAATAATAACAAAGTTTAGTGAAGTAATATTGGGTTTTCTGAGCTAATAAGTGGTGGATGTGGCGGTCAGATATATACTTTGAATAGTGATTTTGGAAATGGACACAATAATTGTATTATCAAGTTATTTTTGAACCGTATTCTTGTAGCTGAAGCAGAACCGACGGCTAAAATGTCATTACTGTTACTCTGGTTATTTTTGAATCGACGGTAATCTCATTGTCTTCTCTGTTGTTTAAGGAAACAATAGGTCGACTGTATAACCGAGAGCCTCCCTCAGGTAAATATGCTTTGCAAGACTTGTGTATACTACCCATCAGCGGGTTAATGACTGACCACCACGCCCCTGCACAGCTCGGGCAGGCACTTTCACAGTTAAATCGTAGGTAGATTATGTTCTTTAACGTTTTATATTTCCTACCTTAAAAGTTTACTTTGACCAAAAATATAATTATTGTGAACTCATATAATTATATGAACAAAATAATTTTAAGGTATCTTAATAATATTATAAATGTGAAAGTTTGGATGATTGTGTGTGTGGATGTATGTTTGTTACCCAATCATGTCAGAAAACATGAATTAATCTGGATGAAAATTGGCACAGAGATAGATTATAATCAGGAATAGCACATACGATACTTTTTATCCCGGGAATATGTTATGTATGCACCGAACTCGCCTGTACTTCAAGTTGGTCTAGTTGTATGAAGCAGCGGCAAATAGCTGTAAATGTAAGAAATACGCATCGCACCGCACTCGCCTGTACTTCAAGTTGGTCTAGCTGTATGTAGCAGCGACAAATAGCTGTAAATGTAAGAGATACGCATCGCACCGCACTCGCCTGTACTTCAAGTTGGTCTAGCTGTATGTAGCAGCGACAAATAGCTGTAATTGTAAGAGATACGCATCGCACCGCATTCGCCTGTACTTCAAGTTGGTCTAGCTGTATGTAGCAGCGACAAATAGCTGTAAATGTAAGAGATACGCATCGCACCGCACTCGCCTGTACTTCAAGTTGGTCTAGCTGTATGTAGCAGCGACAAATAGCTGTAAATGTAAGAGATACGCATCGCACCGCACTCGCCTGTACTTCAAGTTGGTCTAGCTGTATGTAGCAGCGACAAATAGCTGTAATTGTAAGAGATTCGCATCGCACCGCATTCGCCTGTACTTCAAGTTGGTCTAGCTGTATGTAGCAGCGACAAATAGCTGTAAATGTAAGAGATACGCATCGCACCGCACTCGCCTGTACTTCAAGTTGGTCTAGCTGTATATAGCAGCGACAAATAGCTGTAATTGTAAGAGATACGCATCGCACCGCATTCGCCTGTACTTCAAGTTGGTCTAGCTGTATGTAGCAGCGACAAATAGCTGTAAATGTAAGAGATACGCATCGCACCGCACTCGCCTGTACTTCAAGTTGGTCTAGCTGTATGTAGCAGCGACAAATAGCTGTAATTGTAAGAGATACGCATCGCACTGCACTCGCCTGTACTTCAAGTTGGTCTAGCTGTATGTAGCAGCAGCAAATAGCTGTAAATCACTTTAACTTTGTGTATTACATGTTAGTTCCGAGTATATTTGAGAATAAATGGGGATGTGGAATGTCTCTGCATTTGAAAAGAAAAGTCGAACGGTACGCGTACACCAGAATCATCAGACACACCGAGTCATCGGCCGATTTCGGGTCGGAACTCGAACGATCTTCGTCTGTATATATTCTACTTCTGACATCGGAGGTTGCCGGTTTTGATGTGTAGTATGACTGGTTCATTACATCTATTATATTCTTTTCAAAATTGGTCCCTTAAGCTGCTCCTTTTTTTTAATGTCTTCTACGGCTATTCCATAACCGATGCAACTTCGGCCCATAACCGTTTTGCAATATCTCGATTATTGTAATTTTTTGGATGTTTATCCCACAGTAGTGGTCTAATATAAATGCAACTAATAAATTTTCAATACCAATTTTTATAAATACATTGCTTTAAACGACGTAGTAGACGGGTAACTGGCGGGAAATCGCAACAAGTTAAGACTTGCCGATTGATCGGCCATTTTCGGACGTCATCGGACCAGTGCGGTTATACTAGTGTACGCGCTCTCTATCTTTTATATGAATTTAAGTTTTACCGACAATGCCCGAGGATACTTCGGCCGATAACAGATTAGGTGTACGCGAACCGTAGATCATCTGCTGAGATTTTTTGGGAAAGAGCACAAAGTGGGTGTACTTTGGAGATTTAGATATCAAAATTAATCAAGAGAATGCGGTCCTGGCAAGATTTCTTAGATTAGCACACAATAATGCTCGACAGTGCGTCAAGGATGCGATGACCATTTTTCCTAGAAAATCTTCCCCGGATTTAGTAGAACAAACTTGAGCAATTATGTATTAATATCGAGTCAAGCTCTTTGATGTAACTGTTGTAGAGGTATTAGAACACAATAAAAATAAATTAGGTGGATCTGTCACCGGGTTATTGCGAACACTCTTTGTTCTTGATAATACTCGGATTATTTTAAATTGGGCTTTATTTTATTTGAAATGGTTGAATGGTTGGTTTTGAATGGTTTTATTTAATTATATTAATGGTTGGTGGTTTGGTAGTGGTTTGATTGGTTTTATTTGGTGGTAGTAGTGTCCAAGATGCAAGATTTCTTCCAAACTTACGGTATTTTTTCCAAAAAACTGTGTGAAATTTTAATATATCGCTACAAAACAAAACAAACGATAGCTTTCAAAAGGACCTTTTATTACAAACTAGCTGTGCCCACGGCATTGGCAGTTACGGGAGTAACTGCCAATGCCTACCCTATCCTGCTAACCTTGCTACCTACACGCATGTGTTTTTTTATTTTTTTATTTTTTTTTTATTTGATATGGGTTTGCTCTTGACTCTAGTCTAAGTCATAGGTGACAGAGACAGAGTCGACGATGGAGTGAGCTTACCCAGAAGGAGCCTGTTTACTCTAACTTTGAAGAGATTCGGGTTGAATGCGTTCGGAAACACAGATGCAGGTAGTGAGTTCCATTCATTCGCTGTGCGCATTATGAAGGATGTTTGGAAGCGCTTGGTGCGAATTGGTGGAATGGCAACAAGGTAAGGATGGTAACTTGCAGTGCGTCTAGATGTCCGATGGTAGAAGGGGGCTGGTGGGATGATGTCGTGGAGGTCTTGAGCACACTCACCGAAATATAGTCTGTAGAAGACCGACAAGCAGGCAACCTTGCGGCGATGAGCCAAGCTGTGAAGCTTGGTATCCACCAGTTCAATGTCGCCGATGAGCCTCTTAGCTCTGCGTTCCACCGAGTCAAGCGCGGCAAGCTGATACTTTGCTGAGCCATCCCAAAGGTGGCTGCAATACTCCATGCAGGATCGGACTTGCGCTTTGTACAGGGTTAGAAGCTGTCCAGGCGTAAAGTATCGCTTCACCTTATTTAGGATGCCCAGTTTTTTGGCCGCAATTTGGGCTTTGTGCTCAATGGAGGCGCCGAAGTTAAGACTGGATGTCAACTCCATGCCTAGGAGCTCAATCCGATCAGTCACTGGAACAGACGCACCACGAAAAATAGGCGCCCGATCGAAAAGACTCCTTTTAGCGGTAAAAAGACACGCCTGTGTTTTGGTGGCGTTAAAGGAGACCAGATTATCATCACCCCACTGGGAGACAAGGCTTAAGGTCAAATCTGTCCGCTCTACCATAGTCTCTCTCAAGGAACGAACTTCATCCACGCCGGTTCTTGCGCTGGACAGGTATCTCTCTGAAACAGTACTGTCATCTACGTACCCAACAATACCAAGCTGAAGAAGATCATTGATGTGCAGCAGGAAAAGAGTTGCAGAGAGAACAGACCCCTGAGGAACTCCGGAATCAATAGCCATAAGGTCAGAGGAGCAGCCGTCTATGACTACTCGGATCGACCGTTCGCAAAGGAAATCTGATATCCAGCTACAAAAATCAGCGGGGATGCCATACGCAGGAAGCTTACTGAGTAGACTTGCGTGCCAGACCCTGTCAAAGGCCTTCGAGATATCCAGCGAAACAGCAAGTGCTTCGCCGTGTCTCTCGATGGCTTCGCCCCAGCAGTGCGTGACATACACAAGAAGATCACCAGTAGACCGTCCCCGGCGAAAGCCATATTGACGGTCACTGAGGAGATTATTGTCTTCAAGGTAGGTCAGCAACTTACTGTTCAGTACCCTTTCCATAACTTTGCACAGAATGGAGGTAATGGCGATTGGACGGTAATTGACAGGGTCTGCACGGTTGCCTTTTTTGGGCACTGGTTGCACATTTGCAAGCTTCCAGGACTTTGGTACCGTTCTTTTTACAAGAGAGAGGCGGAACAAGCGTGTCAACACAGGAGAAAGTTCGGGCGCACACAGCCTCAGTACTCTTGCTGGAATGCCGTCAGGCCCGCTGGCCTTGTTCACGTCTAGACTGCACAATACTCTTCGGACCTCTTTGGTGTGCACAGCGATCTCCGGCATCGAAGAGTCACAATGAGGGACAGTAGGTGGTTGCTTGGATCCAGCGTCCAGACGTGAATTGCTAGCAAACAGAGATGCAAATAAATTTGCTTTCTCACTTGCAGAGTGAGCCAGCGACCCATCAGGTTTCAGCATTGGAGGTAAAGTGGGACGACAGAAATTCGTTTCAACCGCTTTAGACAGGGACCAAAACTGTTTACTACCCGGAGGGTGTGATGCCAGCTTGGCCCCAATACGTCCAATATGGTCAAAACGTGCCCGACGCAAAACCCGCTTGCAGAACTTGGTGGCTGAATTAAAAGCTCTTTTCCTCGCACGAACCCTACGCGCTCTAACTTTGCGATCTCGGGCCCCGACCCAGGCTTGGTAGGCAGACTCTTTTTGGGCCTCAGCGTGGGCACATTCTGAATTATACCAAGGTCGGGATTTGTGACCGAGCGGAATGTCGGAGAATGGAATGAAATACTCCATTCCCTGCCGAATCACACCCGCAACCGCGTCCGCACAGCTCGAGGGGTCACCCGAGGCGAAGCACACATGCCGCCAAGGATAAGACGCAAAAAAGTGCCGCATCTCGTCCCAGTCTGCTGACTCGTATCGCCATACTCGCCTCGTGCCTCTAGGACTCTCATCTGGAGGAGAGCAAGTCGACACGGATTTCACCAGACAATGGTCAGACGTTCCCAGCGGGGCTGAGACCGAAACCGAATGACTGTCCGGATCAGTTGTCAGCAGTAGGTCTAAGCAATTGGGTGTATGGCCGTCAACATCCGGTACCCGCGTTGCCACATTCACCAGCTGGGTTAGATCTAGCGATAGAGAAAACTTGCGCGCCTCTAACCCGGCATGGTCAGTTTTCCGGTACGGGTACAACCACTCCTTATGATGGGCGTTTAAGTCTCCCAGAAAATTAAGCTTTGCTGTTGGGTACCGTTGCTGGGCCATGTCGGCCGACTCCATAAGGCAGTTAAAGAGCGCTGTCGTCTCCTGGTCACCGGTGTGCGATCGTTACACGCCGATGTAGAGAGACTTCTCCACGCCAGTGTCCACAAGTAGCCATATGGCAGAAAAACCCGATTTCTCAAAGCAACGGAGACGACGACAACAAATGTCATCGCGGACGTACACACAGACCCCAGCTTGCTTCTTGAACTTGTGTTCAAGAGAGTAACCCGGGTAGTTGACGTACGCCACGTCCGACGGGGTTGTTATCTTCGTCTCCGTTAGGAAAAACAGGTGCGGCTTCTCGGTCTCAAGGTGGTGGTGGACCTGATCGAGATTAGAGTGCAACCCCCTGATGTTAGTGAAGTGCACTTTTAGTGAGAGGAAGTGCAGCCGTTGTTTCACCATATTCTTCTTCGCTTTGGTCATTTATTTTTTTTTTTGAGTTTGCTGGGGAAGAAGTTAAACTGTCGATGCGCTGCTCAGTGAACCAAGTGGAACACTGGAGCTAACCCAACCTGTGGGGAACTCATTTGGAGACTGCGGGGACGCCCGAACCCCTCCGGATATGGCCACCGGGTCCTCCCAAAATGTGTTGTGATATTTTACTTCTTGAACACTTTAAATTCAACTGGGCATCCTAAATAAGGTGAAGCGATACTTTACGCCTGGACAGCTTTTAACTCTTTACGAAGTGCAAGTCCGATCCTGCATGGGGTATTGCAGACACTTTTTGGGATGGCTCAGCTGAATATCAACTTGCGGCGCTTGATTCGATGGAACGCAGAGCTAAGAGGCTCATTGGTGACGTTCAACTGGTGGATGCCAAGCTTCACAGCTTGGCTCATCGCCGCAAGGTTGCCTGCTCGTCGGTCTTCTACAGACTTTACTTCACACACTCACCGTTTTCAACAATTCCACGAAGTCAACTCACCGGCCCCCTTCTAGCATCGGACATCTAGACGCACTGCAAGTTACCATCCTTACCTTGTTGCCATTCCACCAATTCGGACCAAGCGCTTCCAAACATCCTTCATAATGCGCACAGCGAATGAATGGAACTCACTACCTGCGTCTGTGTTTCCGAAGGCATTCAACCCGAATCTCTTCAAAGTCAGAGTGAACAGGCTTCTTCTGGGTAAGCTCACTGACTCTGTCTCTGTCATCTATGACCTAGACTAGAGTCAAGAGCAAACTCACCAAAAAAAAAAAACTAACTTTATATGAACGAACCGATTGCGATGATACAAAATACTTCAAGTTATGCACAATTTTTATGTATAATAGTAATCTACAGCGGTTTCGTGCATTTAAAGTTATACGTGCACAACTAAACATAAAACAGATAACAATGCTGGATATTGGTTTTGTTGGTTATCCTTTAACACCCTGACAATTTTTTTTTGGAAATAATTTTGATGTACAAAAACAACTTTTCTACAGATTTATTATGCTCGTATGTATTGATCACGTAGAAACATAAGTTCCGTAAAAGTACAACAGCGTAACTGGTAAGAAATTAAAATACTTTTAATTCTTACACGAGCATGAGCAATTATCATAATTCAGGATTTTGCATAATAAACACGGACCATCGACGAAGCTTGGAGCATCGACCACATAGCCACTAGACGCCTAATAACAGGCGAGCGATTGTCTGTCAACAAATATGACTAAAAAGATCATATACAGGTAATACTGATCGCCACTCGACAATTTCGAATTAGTAGCGACCACTTCTTTGAGCCATAAACACTTCCGTGTCACTCAATAAAAAATTGATGAAATAAATATTATAATGGCCTCTTGTACAATACGTTGCTATGGTAATCTTTCGCGCAAGACCTGCGTAGAAATTAAAAATGTCCCTAAAAAGCCCCAGGAAACCAGGGATGATTTGATGCAGATGGTTGTAAATCTCTCAAAAACCATTCAAATTGATTTAAATGGATTGACATTTTCCGCCTGAAACCCCGAGGAGATGGTGAGAAGAAACCTACAATCGTGGTGGAATTAAGGTCAGCAATACTGAGATCTGACCTCCTGAAAAAAGTGAAAGACTTCAACCTTAGAAACAGGACTCGACTACAGGCTAAACATCTAGGTCTCACAAGCAACGAAGAAACTCCTGTTTTTATAACTTACTCCTAAGGGGGCTCGTCTGTTTTTCTTGGCTCGTGACCTGAAAAAGGCTGAAAAATATAAATACTGCTGGACCTCTTTGGGAAAGGTTTTGATCCGGAAAGATGACACGTCTAAAATTATCCATATACAACACGAAGCACAGGTGCAACAACTAATGCAAGAACAATGACTAATTATGGGTATATATATCTCAAAACTGTTTCTCCTACTTAAAATAGCTTTCCTAAGCCCAACACCTAATTATTTAAATAATATGTACAATGTCTACTATACAACAAAACCTGCACAGAAATTTACACACAAACTTATACACAATTACACACTTATACACGTCTACACACAATGTTGCATTTGTCAAGCTGGGTATGGGTTACCTAGCTGGATAAAAGTAATATCAAATGTCTACTATATAGCGGAATTCTCACAGAAATCTACTTACAAACCCTTACATACCTACCCACCTTTATACCACAATCACAATTACCAACGTTATATCCCACATTTACATCACTTGATCTCTGACAAAAAACATAAACACGCTCAATATACAAACATATCAACACACTTACACGCCGTCTACAACCCCAGATACAATAGCTATAAACATACATTAGTAGAAAACCTATACTACTTAGATTGTAAATATACAAAGTGTTACCCCCTGTTTTCCCCTATACAGAATGTTGAATTCGTCCGTGTGTACTTACACTTTCTAGAATCTGATCCGCTATTTTCCATAACATCTAACTACCCTAGTTGCAATCCCGAGAGTACTAAATTGATATGTTTAAATGGATAGTTTCGATACACTAAAGGAAATTGATCAGATTAAACCATCGGAATCGAAAAAGTGTAATATTAAGGAACTAAAATTAAACACGGGTAATACTCCACACAATTTAATTATTTTAACACAAAACATTAGAAGTATATATAAAAATTTTGATGACTTGCAACTCACCCTATCACAACTAAAATATGAAGTAGATATTCTGATTCTCACAGAATGTTGGTTAAACCCTAAAAAAAACATACCACAATTAGTTAATTACACATCGTTCCAAACAAAACACCATATTAACCAAAGTGACGGGGTGGTTGTATACATCACAAATAAATTGTCAGTAAATTTTAAAGAATTAAACCTTGTAAATGCCACCGGACTCGAGTTAAATATACCAAATTACACTATCTTGGGTTTTTACCGTTCCCCATCATTTCTACAAGCAGGTAACTTCATTACATCCCTTAACAATCATCTTGATAATATTACTCCTAGTAAAAACATTCTAATCTTGGGGGATATTAATATCGACTTAATTATTTCCCCTACTGAAACAAACAATGAAAGAAATAATAGACTAACCTACTTAAATATGCTATCAACGCATGGACTTTTACCATCTCACAACCTACCCACGAGGGGGGATGGATGTCTAGATCACGTCTTCCTGAGTCTTGATTATCAAAAAAACATAGCTTTTACAGCGGTTTTAAATACAACCGTAACAGACCACTGCCTGATTTTGTTATCACTCGAGAACAAATATTGCTATAATATACCAAAAAAGCACAAAATAATAGTCAACTACGAAAATGCTCATAATAGTCTAAAAAATATTGATACCTCCTTTTTTAACATCTTCAAAGACCCTGATACATACGCCTTTGCGCTTATAGAATTGGTCAAGACAGCTTTACTTTCGAACTCTAAAAGTGTAATTATCACGAACAGCAAAAGAACGATTAAACCCTGGATAACAACAGGTGCCCTACGGTGTATTAGACTAAGAAATTCAATCTACCTTAAACTCAAATCAAACCCACATAATCAAATTCTAATAATTACATATAGACGATATCGGACTTTCTGTGTGAACCTTATAAAAAAACTAAAAACCAAATTCAACAAAGATAAAATCAAAGCATCTGCTAAAAACCCTCGGGCATTGTGGTCAGCCATTAATGATATCACAAATTATAAGCCACCTAGGAGCTCAAATTGCGACCTACTTAAGATAAAATCACGTCCCCTAATCTCAGTCAACTATGTTAATAATTATTTTATTAACATTGGTCAAACTTTAGCTCAGAACATCTTAAATAGTTACGTACCCCCTACAACTGGTAACACAGACAGCCCTAATCTGTCCTCCTTTGTTCTCCTAGACACCTCTCAAGAGGAAGTTGAAAATATACTAATGTCACTAGACTCTGGGAGTGCACCAGGATGGGACGGAATTCCTACCCTTTTCCTAAAACAGGCCAAGGAGATCTTAGTCCCGCTGATCTGTGACCTGGCCAACCTGTGCTTTAACACTGGTATCTTCCCCTACCTTCTTAAGCGCTCCGTTGTTACCCCTGTGTATAAGAGTGGAGATAAAGACGACGTTAACAACTATCGGCCAATTTCTGTGTTGACCTCCATTTCTAAAATCATTGAGAAGCTCTTGAACTGTAGAATAGTTAACTACCTGACTAAGTATAACATCTTATCTTCCTCTCAATATGGTTTTAGAAGGGGGATGTCGGCCCAGGATGCTACGGAGGAACTAGCAACTGTGATAACCAAGGAAGTAGATAAGGGGAACAAATGCCTAGTGGCCTTTCTTGACCTCAGGAAAGCCTTTGATACCGTCTCTATCTCTAAACTTATACACAGGCTGGAGAACTTAGGATTTCGAGGTTCTGCTCTCTCTCTTCTCAGCAGTTACCTTCAAAACAGAAAGCAGGGGGTAAAAATTGAAAACCATGTTAGTGACGAGGAGAACGTGACGTATGGCGTCCCACAGGGCAGTGTCCTCGGCCCGACGCTATTTTTGATCTACATTAATGAACTCTGTAACCTTATTATCAACGGTGCGAGGATACTGTCCTACGCGGATGACACCGCTATTATCTTCTCTGCTAAGACCTGGGACAAGGTTAGGCTGGAGGCCGAAAGGGGACTCGCCAGAGTTAGTGATTGGCTAAGGGAAAATCTACTTACCCTTACTTATACTAAATACGTAAACTCTCAGCCTGCACCTGACTTTAAGATTAGAATACATTCCTGTCGTACCCCAACCCAATCTACCTGTAGTTGCCCTGTAAATCAGAAGGTAAATTCCGTCAAGTACCTAGGTATTATAGTGGATCAAAGGTTAAGCTGGTACCCACACCTCGAACTAACTATAGGGAGATTAAGAAAACTCATATGGGTTTTCAAATCTTTGAGACACGTTATGAGTACAGAAATACAAAATAAAATATATATCGCACTGGCCCAATCTGTAATCATATATTGTGTCTCGGTATGGGGTGGAGCAGCTAAGTCTTATTTTATAGAACTAGAGAGGGCACAAAGATCCTTGATTAAGGTCATGTACTGTAAGCCCTACAGGTTCCCTACTGAAACTTTATACGCAAGCTCTAAGCTACTCTCCGTCAGAAAACTGTATATATTACACATGGTACTAAGATATCACAAAATTCTTCCCTTTAGCCAAGCCAAACTTAAAAAAAGACGGTGGGATATGGTAGCCCCAACATACTCAGCACGCTCAACTTTTGCTAGTCGCCAAAATGTAACTCAAGCCCCACTCGTTTATAATAAAGTAAATCGCATACTTAAAATTTACCCTATGCAGTTGTATGAGTGTAAGAAGACATTGACGGAATGGATCTTCACACTTAACTATGATGCCGTGGAAGGCATTTTGGCTACACTGGGTTGAACGTCATGTATGAACACATACACGCACTCACACACGCTGCTACACGCACACACACACACACCCACACTCCAACACTCATTCACACATACACACGCCCATTCACACACACACACCCACTCATACACACACGCATACACAGAAAATATAAAATATACATTCACACATAAACATACGTATGAACACACATCTATACAAAACACACTCTACTTTCACACACTGCCATAAGCACGATCTTCATTTTTCTTTTTATTAGTTTAATAAAAATGTGTAACTTATACCTAATTAGCACAACGAAAAAATTGTAATTAATCGAGGAAGAGCGAGGTTTATCCCATCACAAGTATCTTCGGATTACTTTCTGGGAAGCCCCGTCAACTGAATTGTATAGATTTAAGATAATAAACACATTTTTTTTTTTTTTTTTTTTTTTTTTTTTTCGGAAACTCAATTTCTGGCTGTTGTTACCATAGCAACGTATTGTACAAGAGGCCATTATAAAATTTATTTTATCAATTTTTTATTGACTGACACGGAAGTGTTTATGGCTCACAGAAGTGGTCGCTACTAATTTTAAATTGTCGAGTGGCGATCAGTATTACCTGTATATGATCTTTTTAGTCATATGTGTTGACAGACATCGCTCGCCTGTTATTAGGCGTCTAGTGGCTATGTGGTCGATGGTCCAAGCTAAGAAACTCCTTAGTCACCGAATCAGTTCGCTACGTGATTTTTTGAATACCGTCTTCAATATGAAGGAAGATTTTATGTTCGAAACGTCAAAAGCGACACGAAAATTCACTTTAAAGTGACATCACCTGCTCCGAGGGTACAATAACTTTGCTTGTATGAAAAATCGGCAGACTGCTGCAGTCTGAGTTGCGTGTTCTTTTTATAGTTTTGTGTTTTGCGTAAGAAAATCTTAACACTATCTTTACAGATATTAATTAGACTTACATAAAAATCATAATATTGTTCAATAACATGTTGTTCCAACTCCAGTGGGTTCACAAAAAAATAAATGATGACAAATCTAATACAGAAGAGTAAACGCAACGATGCAACGACACATCGAGGTGTAAAGTTTTGTGGGGAACCAGGAGTACAGGGCTTTTACCACATGTAAATAGATTATACGATCATCTATACAGAAAACCGTATCAATAATCTAAATACGACACTAGTCAGTCAGTCACGGTTACTAGGAACTCAGAAACTTATAGAAATGGTGGTTGGAAGAAAATTTCATTAAGCAAACGAGACGCCTAGCTGTCGCATTCAACAGAGCTGCAAAATGCCGGTGGTGGTGATTTCGATAACCAGGACTGGCTCCTGTAGAAATGTTGCAAGGTTGAATGAGAAATATTTCTATGGTTGATTTTAATGGTATTGGAAGCTAACATTTCCACACCAATTTTTGAAACAAATTTATATATACTTGACTGCCAGTAGTTTTCGTTTTTCGGGTCAAGTGATGGTGGTGTGGATGGGTTTGCTATATTATAAAAATCTACTGATTTTATTAGTTATGTTTCAAGATTTTGAAGCTAATAAGGCAATATTTTTTTGTTATTTTAGAAATCTTTTTAAACAAGTTTTCCGTACATTGTCATCTAAACCAATCGTGTATGCAAAATTTCAGCTCAATCGGTTGGTAATACCTACCTATTCAAAACATCAGTTGTAAAACATCGCACAAGACAACAAACTAACAAGAAGAGGAGAGTTAAATAAAAGCTTGTATAAAGTAATTAGTTTAGAAACAAAAACTCGAATATCTATCAGCCCAAATAAAGCCGATCGTAAATTCGCGACCTTAGTGTTTTACAAAGCACGACTGGAAATAAAATGTACAATGTACTTAATAACAGAGAATAATAATGATTGGATGTGTAATTTTTCCTTTTGTTGTATTCCAGCGCCATATATCAGCCAGCATCATTTTCAACAAGGGAAGACACAAAGGAAAAAGAGATAAAAATGCTGATTGTTCAAGCTTATTTATACCCAAATAATCAAGTACATGCAATTGATATGCAAAATCATTCGGCTTCTTATTTTGCCTAAAGGATTTGGCGAATTACATTGAAAAAAATAATTGGGACTGGCGACTTTTATTTTATGTTACTAGTTTTGCTATTTGTTATTTAATTTTAAATTATTTTAAAAGTTTATTTTGTAATAACTAAAGTTAGCTTAAATTTAAAGTCGTAGAAAATATACTGTATTTTTTTTCAAAAATTTGAAAAGTGTCTTTAATAACGTAATACCAAAAATAATAATTAGTAAATAGTAAATATTTTTTTTATTGCTACAAAAAAAAAAGATCACAAGTCCAAATTTTTTTTTTCAGTGCAAGCCAAGGATATACTTGCGTAGAATGGGAGACCCAAATCAGCGCCATAAACAAAATCTCGATACAGAATTACGGAAGTGACATTATTGGAGCAGAAACAAGTCAACAATCCTTGTTTGTTTGAGTTCGAGCCGGATCGAAGAGGATTCAAAGGGAAAAAATCAGCCGCGTAGAAAATTGAGACCTCGGCACACTTGAGTGTGGGAAAATAATCTACTTTTAACGTTCAAACACTGTATTGATTGGCTGGGGAGATTTGGTTATTTTTGGAAAGAATTGTCTTTATTTGTGGCTGATAAATTGTACCAACATAAAGAATAATTTTAGCTTAAAGGATGGTACAAACCAAAGCGGATAAGTAACATTCTTTCTATCGACACTTCGATATGAAATCTTTAAAAAAATAATTTCGTAGGTACCAATTTTTTGTGTTATGGACACCGACTTCCAAAGCTAAAGTTATTTTTCACTTTGTAGTTTTTTATTTGGAAGTCGGTAGTATTTTTTTGCAAAAGGTTTTTTATTTTTCACTTTTTAGTTGTACCTACCTAATAGGGAAGTTTTTTAGTAAGGTTACTATAATGCCAGAATATATTACACGAATATCTTGAAACTTGAACATAAATGGTGAATTGAGAGATCTGTGTACCCCTTAAGAGCGTACTGGTGTGATGTTGTGCTATGAAATGATATAAACAGACATGCGATTGCAGCAATCCCGAGAGATTTGCTGTTATTTATTGAAGAGTTCTACTATATATCTTCGAAGTTCTTCATCAGATCTTCACCAAATTAAAATGGGACCAATTTCGGAACAATATTTTCTAAATCGGTCCACAATTGACGGAGATATCGGTGAAAAAAAAAGTCGAACATAGAACCTCCTCCTTTTTGGTAAGTCGGTTAATTAATAATTCAATGGGGATTTCAACAGAAAATTTGTTTTTTGACCTGATGAAAGATAAATAAATAAAAAGTAAAAGTAGGTAAAGCAAAAATAACGTGTTTGATAATCTCACTGACGTACTAAATTGAATTATCATTTTTCTACACAGGGCGCATCCCTATTCTTTGCCTTTTGAGATACTAGATTCTGCCAACGGCATCGCTCACGTGATAGTCGGACATTATCCCAAGGGAACATACCCTGGGGTAAAAAAACTATCCTATGTCCTTCTGAGGTCAAATCTGTTTACGCGTGTAAGCGTAGCAATTAGACAGGCAGAGTTACTTTCGTATTTATAATATTAGTATTGTTAGTGATATTTATATTTAATTGAGCACACTAAGTAATTTTTGTATGTTGGCAATAATTTTTGTCACGTTGGTAAACGATAAGCTTGCTCTTCTCGTTTCTCGCCCATTCCGAGGTTATAAATAGAGTGGCTCATGCCATCAAAGGCAGTCTATTTTAGATCGAGGCGTCGTTAATAATAAGTAATTAGGGTAAGTGCTTCATAAACTGTATTCTATAAACTGTGTTCTATTAACTGTGATTTATAAACTGTGTTCTATAAACTGTGTTCTATAAACTATTTTCCATAAACTGTGTTCTGTGTAACTGTGTATTTGATATGAGAATACACTGGGTGAGTAAACCCTTTTAAGCAGTTTTATTTGCATCGCCATCCCCTCTGAAATACCCACACGAGATTTTAGTCTTTTGAGTAAAAGACGACAGTATGAATACTTTGATGACATCTTAATTATAAGCAAGCACAAAAATCACAGTCGTTTTACCATTCATTCTGAAGCCAAACAAATGACAATTATTCTTCCTTACAACTTAATTCCAAATTACAATTTTAAAAGCGCAGAAAGTGCAGTGCTATACGTTTCCCCGCCCTCTAAAGTTTAATTCCCATCTGTATACAACTCGCCTTAAATTTGCAGTCGCATCACGACGTCGCCCGCGGTCTTCGTCTTTTGAAATATTAACTCCGACCAATTTATGCTGCCCTGGTACCCCACTTGGTGTAACTGATACGGTTATTTCTTTGGTTTAAAATTGTTAACTTTATTTGTCAGGCTGTCAAGGTTAACTACAGGGCTGAACCCTTGAGGTTATTGGTTGAGGCAGGTTTAATGGTTTCAGAGTTGTACAAAGTTGTATATCAAAATAAACCTTATGTAAGCACGTACCGGTAGGAACGCGTTACTTAAGGTTTATTACTATTATTACCATTTATATACCGTAGCAAGTAGAAGATTAATAATAAGAAGATTAATTAATATACTAAAATTATATAGTACCTCTATATAATTTTATGTATTATTATATATATTATTTTTTAAATTGTGTGTTTGTTTTCAATGAATAATCTCCAGATGTGCTGATCCGATTTTGAAAATACTTTCACAGATAGAAAGCTACAATATCACTCAGAGTCTTAAGCTTATTTTTTATCCCGAGAACATAAACGGTTCTTAAGGGACGGGAATGAATTCACGGAATAAAAACTAGTTGAATATCAATTCATCATCATCCGCAGCCTGACTTCGCCCACAATTGGGCATAGGCCTCTCTTTTATTTTGCCAAAACTTACGTTCCTGTGCCACATCAATTACTTTACTTATATTATTACTTGTATTCAAAAACATTCTCGGATACAAATTCAATTCCTTCGATGATCACTGGAATCCATACGAAACTCTCGTAATATATACCTCACGTAAGTCTGTCAATAGATTTTATATTGAGTATATTCAATATAAAATCTACATATACAAATAAACAATGACGAATGAGCCATAAAACGAATTTCACAAAATATAATATTTTTCTTTATTCACAACACTTCGACGTAACGACATCAAAAATTGCTATTCCACCTGATTGCTTACGTATTGAACAAATTATTGAATCAAATATCTGATAAAAATATGAGAAACGGAACGAATTGATTGTTGTAGTTCTAGAGAAACCTTTAGATACTTGGGATCACTTGTGTTTTTCATTTAGCGTTTACAAAATTCAACTTATTTACTGCCAAGTGCCAATAAAACAAAACTGATCAACAAATTCTTAATTCAAATTCTGCCTAGAAAAATTTGAATTATAAATCAACTATTAGTGTTTAACCCAATCCTATAGTATTATTTTTTATTTCTTCCATATACTTTAAAGGTAGGCCCGTGCCCGGGACGTGGAGGGACCGTGCCCCGTCAGGGGGCTCAAAAAAATATCGTTGTGTACATTTTATATGAACTCGTTCACACACTTCCATGCACGGGCCGTGCACGGGCCAGTGACAAAACTTCAATGACTGGGCCCGGCCTTGTCTCGTCCCGGGAACGGCCCTGATATGTGTGGATAGACCTTAAAACTACATTATCAGTTTCAGTCCGTTTAAGAGCATCCTTGCAGCCACGAAAGCCATTAAAGCGAAAAATTTAATTTTCATCACACCTATTTGAAAAACGACGATTGTCTATAGAGGATAGCGGGAGCCAAATCCAATTTTGCGCCCGTAGGAGTTTGAGCTTTCTCTCTTCTGATTGGTCCGCTTCGTGCTTCTGATAGATTTGCGTAGTTGGGTTGGAGGCGCTCGCGTGAAGGTTTAATTTAAAAAAAAAGACCGGCCAAGTGCGAGTCGGACTCGCGCACGAAGGGTTCCGTACCACTAGCGCAAAAAACGCCAAAATAATCACGTTTGTTGTATGGGAGCCCCACTTAAATATTTATTATATTATGTTTTTAGTACTAGTTATTATAGCGGCAACAGAAATACATAATCTGTGAAAATTTCAACTGTCTAGCTATCACGGTTCATGAGTTACAGCCTGGTGACAGACAGAAATACAGACAGACAGACCGCGGAGTCTTAGTAATAGGGTCCCGTTTTTACCCTTTGGGTACGGAACCCTAAAAATATCACTAACTTACATTCAATTCTCTATGGTGATAAACTCATTTTTGTGATTGGTTAGTAAGGAGTTAGTATTATACTTACTCTTTGTTGATAAGTATGTGAAGTTAACCAAATAGGTCGAAGGCATATGTTTGAATAAGTTACTGGCTGGTTCTAAGTTATGCCGGCTAAGCCTGAGTACCTACCTATTCGAAACTAGAAAATAAATTTACAGAAAGAACTTTCTTTCTGTAAATAAGCACATTGCTTTAAAAAAACTATAGTTCTTTCTGTAAATTTATTTTCTAGTTTCGAATAGGTAGGTACTCGTAGCTTTTTATTTTTCTCTTAGGTAGTGATGAAAAATAGTGTGTATCACTCGGGGACAAAATATTTTGTTCTCGGGCGGTGTATATTGAATTCCTCGCTAAGCTCAGGATTCTACGTTAGAATCCCTCGCTACGCTCTTGATTCTACTGTACAGAATCCTTCGCTTAGCTCTGAATACAAAATAACGCCCTGGAAGAACAAAATATTACTTTGTCCCCTTGTAACACAAATAACTATTGTTTTCCATACACTTTTCATCCTAAATTATCCATCAGTCTTTAAGAGCATTAAAACTGGGACATGGGATATAATAGTAGAAATAAAGGCGACATTATTGATTCCATCAGCGTGTATCTAATATGGACTGTCGTAAACCAACTTGACATATAAAATGTCGTTCAGAATCGTAACTTCTGTTTTACTGCAAATATATTTATGCAACTTTTTACCGTATGACTGTGATCGACATTAAGGTAATCCCCTTTTTTAATAGATTATGTGCCATGTTTATTGCAAAGGCCAATGTTCGGTCGACCAATAAAAGTCGAGAGAGTATATTCGAAAATGATGTAAAATTATATTATTTTTATTGGGGTGGTGAATATTTTTTGTGCAATATTTTGCCGATATGTATTTTATTGATGTAGAATAGGCTCTTGGATAATACCAATTAAGTGAAATATGCTTTTAATAACAATTAAAATCGAAATAATGTGGTTACACTTTGAAAGATCACACTTCACACTAATATTAATATATAATAAAATTGGTTTAATGCTAATAAGCTTATAATAAATACGACGAAAACCAACATTAGAATAGAATAGAATATACTTTATTGTACACCAAAAACTAAAGTTACACATCTCTTTTACAATTATACTTATTTCTACGGGTACAAAGGCGGCCTTATCGCTGACAGCGATAAGGCCGATATCTACCAGACAACCTTTGGATGGACGTTAATAACTAAGAATAAAACAGGGGGTAGTCTGTGGTGTAATGCTACATTAAAATATATATATATAAACTATATATAGTTTATATATATATATATATTACTATATTAAATACTATACTTAAGCTTATATATAAACATACATATATAATACTATGTGTTACACATATACATAGATGGAAAAAAATAAATAAAAAGGGTTGAATAATGATGGAATAAATTAGATCTAAATAGGAAAACGTTATATAGAAAGGAAATGGTTTCTAACCAGGTTCTTAAAAGCAGCATGTGACTGGGCTTGTCTTACTGACAAGGGCAACTCGTTCCACAATCGCACAGCCTGGACCGTAAACGATTTATCGTAAAACTTAGTGGAATGAGTAGGCATCGAAAGTCTCAAATTTTCCGATGATCTCAGGTTTCTTGAATGTGTGTCATGAAGGAACTTAAAGCGTTCTTTGAGATAAGAGGGAGTTGTAGGAATAAACAGAATACTGTAAAGTAATGATAAAATATGGGCATTCCGGCGAAGGCGGATTGGCAGCCACTTGAGCTTAATACGAAAATCAGAAACATGGTCATATTTGCGTAAACCAAATATGAATCTAATGCAAACATTTTGGAGTCTCTCAAGCTTATCTAGCTGCACTTCAGTTAGATCTAAATAACTGACATCGGCATAATCGAGGATTGGGAGAAGAAGGGATTGGGCGAGCGCAGTTTTGATGGCAGTTGGAAGGAAATTGCGCAGTCTGCGTAAAGACGCCGCAGACGCAAACACCTTGGGGCTAACTTCTTGCAGCTGAGGACCCCACGAAAAGTCTTTGTCAACTAAAATACCCAGGTCTTTCACCGAGTCGCTATATGGAATAGCTTAGCCATCAAAAACAATCTGGGGGAGCTGTGACCAGTTAATTCTTAAGCGCAACCTTGGACTGCCGACAACAATGACTTGAGTCTTCGTTGGATTAACCTGCAGACCATGAGCCACACTCCACTCAGAAATACGAGCTAAATCTTGATTGACGATGTTAACAGCCTCCGACAATTCATCTACTGGAGCTTGAGAAAATATTTGCAGATCGTCAGCGTAAAGGTGGTAGGACGAGAGAAGTTCATTGGAAATAGAATTTATAAAAATAGCAAAGAGAAGAGGAGAAAGAACGACCCCCTGTGGTACGCCTGCAGAGGTATTGCACCATGACGAGGTAGAATCTTCAATGCAAATACGTTGTCGGCGGCCACACAGGTTACTACGAAACCAATCAATTGCCGTTGGAGATATGTTAAGAGAGCTGAGTATGCCGAGTAAGATGTCAAATGCGACGGTATTAAACGCATTGCTGAAGTCTAATAAGGAAAGGACCATCAGATTTCCATTTTCCATACCAAGTCTAATATCGTCAGTAATGCTAACAAGAGCTGTTGTAGTACTATGTCCTGGACGAAACCCGGATTGGAAAAAATTAAGGAGGTGGTTCTTGCACAGGAATGTACTGAGTTGGTTAAGGATAAGGCGTTCAAGGACTTTGGATAGAAATGGTAATATGGAGATAGGACGGAATTCAGAGAAGGAAACGGGATTGCGCTTTTTAGGAAGAGGAGTAATTTGGGCTTCTTTCCATGAAGAGGGAAAAACACCGCAAGATACGGAATGATTGAGGATATGTGAGATGACAGGAAGGATTTCGTCAAGGATAGGGAGTATCATATTGCGACTAATACAGTCACTACCAACAGCATTCGACGAGATTGATTCTATGCTCTTCTTAACATCACAATCGGAAAACTGATTAAAGACGAGAGGTGAATAATCGGGAGTGGGAAGAGATGACAGATCATTTAACGTTTTTGCTTTGATAGTACCATTGAAGTTAGAAGATGTGGAAAAATGTTGATTAAGCAATTCAAGATCTATATCTTTAGGAAAAAGAATCTTGGCGCGACTTTCCCACTCCCATTGATCTAAGAAATTTCCAGACTTTAGCTGGATCACCGTTATCAACGGACTTATGAATGTGGCGGCCGGCGTTGGGCATCCCTACACACCAAATTGCTACGATTGTGGATCGCAACGTATTTCTTACGAGTTAGAGAATTTGGTCTACTTTTAAATCTAGACTTAGCTGCTGCTTTCCTCTTCAATAAGTCTTTTAAGTCGTCTGTCAGCCACGGGGCCGGCAGGTGCTTCATTTTTACTGGCCGCACAGGTGCATGAACGTCGTATAGCTGAAGAAGCTTGGCATTGAGTAAACTGATTTTAACATCAATCGACTTAGCGGCAATGATATCAGACCAGTCAATGCCGACAGCATCCTCACGGAGGTTCTCAAGGTTCATACTACCAAAACTACGCCGCAGGAGTATCTTGGGCTTAGCCTTTGGGGGGCGAATTTTGTAGGAAAGGAATAAAAGGTCATGATAGGAGAAGGCAACATAGAACATGTACATTGTCCATGCTTAGCTACATGTTGAATTGAAGAAACGAGTATGAGATCAAGAAGCGAGGGAGTACAGTTAGGAAATGGTGAGTGGCACTCATGGGAAGAAGAGGCAAGTTGCAAGAATGTGAAATAGATTGGAGTGATGATGACCTTGAATCTTGTTTGAGAAGACAAGTGTTAATGTCACCCATTATTATAGTGTGACTGTAAGAAGGAATAAGGTTAACGAGTAGACTTTCAAAAGAGGAAAAATAGTTGATACGTAAAGAGGGACAATAGTAGACACCAAGCAGAATCTTCGAATGATGAAGATTAACTTCCAAAAAGAGATGCTCGCCAGCGTTCGGCGGTGGCGGCTGTGATGACATATGAACAACTGAGAAAGGAATGTTATTTCGGAGATTATCTTATTTAAAACTACTGCGCGTAACACGGATAATATGGACATTGAACTTAACAACGTTAAAATTGAGCTTGTCAGGGAAGTCAAGTTTTTAGGTATTTACATTGATGAATTGTTGAATTGGAAGAAAGAATTAGCCGCATTGGATTAGTCTATATCATCTGCTTGTTATGCTTTAAGAACTGTGAGGGATGAAGTGAGCATAGCACATTTAAAAATGGAATACTATGCGCTGATAGAGTCCAAACTGAGGTATAGCATACAGTTTTGGGGAAACAGCTACCATTATAACTGGCACAGGGCATTCGTTCTCCAAAAAAGAGCGATCCGAACCATGGTCCGCATTTCTCAGCGAGATACATGTTGACCATATTTTAAAGAACTTCGTATTCTCACAGTACCTAGCCTTTACGTAGTTGTGCTTTTAAATAATTTAAAAAAATATTTATTTGACTACGAAACAGGAAGGAAAAAAACGCGTAGGAAAAACCTTGGAAACAAAATCATCCCGCGTTTCGGTATAGTTAAACATAGTCCACAGTATCAGGCAGTTAAAATATTTAATAAGTTACCGCTTGAGTTGAAAAGCATACTGTACACAGGCTCATTTAAGTCAAGACTCAGGGTATTCCTGTTGGAAAAGTGTCTCTATTCATTAGATGATTTGTAGTAGTCTTGTTGCTCTTAAACTGACACGTGTTTATTTGTTTATGGTGTTATATTGTGTTCATATGACATTTAATTTTTGATTATTATTTTCGTTTTAATTTGTTATTAATTAATTTATTGACATATGGATTTTTTTTTAATTTGTTGTGTTCTTATGACATTTACTTTTTGATTATTATTTACGTTTAACTTGTTATTAATTAATTTATTGACATATGGATTTAACTTTTTTATCAATTTTATTTGTTTGTATATTTACATTTTTTTATATAAAATAAATTAAAATAATATTTTCTAATTGAAACAGAATTGCATGTATTCTCTTATATATTTGTACCTACATCTGATAATGCTGATTATGTTAATGTTTCATGTTGGATTATATTCGAACGCAATGTAAATTGTTACTGAATAAATAAATTGAATTAATTATTATAAAGGCGAAAGTTTGCGAGTGTGTGTGAGTGTTTGTATTTTTGTTACTTCTTCACGCTCAAACTGCTGGACGGATGACTGGATGAAATTTGGCACAGAGGTAGATTATAGTCTGGAATAGCACAAACCGGATCAGATCAGCTGAGTACCAGTGTTTTACAAGGAGAGACTGCGTATCAGACCTCCACAACCCAGTAACTGGGTAACACGACACCTCTTGGCAAGACTGGTATCAGATCTCAGGCCTCTGACTACCCGTAACCACTGTCAAAGATCTTCAAATGACAGCCGGGACCAACGGCTTAACGTGCTTTCCGAGGCACGGAAGAAACTCGCTATTTAAAGATGGTCACCCATCCACGGATCGACCTCGGCAAGCGTTGCTTATCTTGAATATCGACCCGTGCGGCTGTTAATATTTTGCCACGAGCGTCTTCGATTTTTTGGTTCTAAGACATGCCGGTTTCCTCACGATGATTTTCCTTCAACGTTTTGAGAGCAGTGGTGATGAAATAATTTACACTTGCCTGGATTCGAACCCACGACCTATAACTGAAATGTCGTTAGCACTGGGCCACCACTGCTCTCGTGATGACATTGTACTCGTATGTATTAGAAAAATATGAACAGAATCTAAAGTTTTAACTAAAGTACTGGTATTCTACTACTTACTTACATACATTGCTTGATTTGATAATATCTTCCATACTCTGTATACTCATATTTTTACTCAATTCACACACACCTCCCCACATACACCTTACACACATACACACATCCAACAACACATACGCTCACTTGTCCTAATCTGTGATATAAAAGTAGAATTTATATTTATTTTTAATTAATATATTACCCAATACATGGTAGATCGACTCACTTCACAAGTTTTGTTTAATTATAGAAAGTGAATAACAGATCACTGTCACTTAAGATAGAAAGAAAGAAAGAAAGAAAGAAAAAACATTTATTTAGCACAGACTAAAAGACACACAACATATACATACATATACAACACATACATCAGATAAAATACAAATAAAATAAAAAGTAAAACTGTAAAGTCTGACGTAAGAAATCAGCAGGAAAGTGTGCCTCACGGCTGCGCCAAAAAGGACCAGTTCAGCAAAAATGTCAGACAACTAGTGCCTGACGCTGGTTTTCAACTGGACCTGATGTGTGAGGTGACGGATGTAAATCAGTTTTATACTGCATGGTGACATGTGTATGTATACTTAAATAAAATAAATTGTATCTGGTAAAAATAAGTGAGGAATATGGGAATATGTACATAAATGGTGTGAAAATGAGTTGGTAGCATTACAAGAATAAAAACTACTAAGTATGTGGGTAGATAAATACATCAAATAATTGAGACATTTAGTGCGACCATATCTAGCTTCCTTTGTGCTTCTACGAGATACTGCCGTAACCGTCGTCTAAAAACGTGTATTGTGTTAATTACTCTAATCGGTGGTGGCAAGTTATTCCATATTTTGGAAGCCGCATAACTAAAACTGCCTCTAAAAGCGGCTGTACCCTGAGACTGAGTCGGGAGTTGTTGTGAGCATTGCCTTCTACCGCATTCCCGTCTACTCGCGACCCAACTTAGCTTGTCATAAAGGTAATCCGGCTTTTGATATTTTACCACACCGAACAGAAGGCAAGCCAAGTGTAGTTTGCGTCTGGACTTCATCTTTAGTATAAAGTGCCTGTTCAGAAAAGGTGTTACATGACTTCTGTAAGGAATATTATAACAAAACCGAGCACAAGCGTTTTGTACCCTTTGGATGAGGCGGTCTGTACGAGCCAATAGGCGCGGGCCGTAAACTGTATCAGCGTAGTTCAACCTGGACAGAACCAGGGTTTCCACTAGCTGTTCCCGCAGTCTTTCTGATAAATAAGGTCTCATATGGTATAAAATCTTTAGGCGATAAAAACAGTTTCTAACCGAGTCTGCTACATGTTTCTCAAAACGGAGGTCTTTATCCATAATGACACCTAGATTCCGCGCCTCATACACTCGCTCAATTGGTTCGCCCATAATTTCCAAGTCAAATGTCAAAGGTAGTCGAGCCAGCTGCTGTCTTGTGCCAAATACCATATATTTCGTTTTAGTTGGATTTAACGAAAGGCAGTTCTCCTCCGACCAGGCGGCGATTCTTTGAAGATCATCGTTAAGGTCCTTAATGGCACTAATGTACTCGTCAGGTCTAAAAGATATATAAAGCTGAACATCGTCGGCGTATATATGATACTTGCATCTCTGGAGGCACTTTACAATATCCGCACAGTACAAAATAAAAAGAATCGGGCCCAATATGGAGCCCTGTGGGACACCTCTTTCTACAGAAATGCGTGAAGATCTAAGGGTAGTGCCGTCACTCAAACGCAAGTCAACAAGTTGCTCCCTATTAGTCAAATAGCTGCGGAACCATTGCACAGCACCGGCGTCGAAATCATAATAACTTATCTTTGATAGTAATAACGGGATATTTATTGTGTCAAATGCACGGAAAAAATCGAGCAAAACCAGTACTGAGCACATTCCCCTATCCTGTGCAGATAATATATTATTAGTTACATCCAGTAAAGCAGTAGATGTACTACGCTGCTTTCTGAAACCAGATTGTAAATCAGGAAGGACGTTATTTTGTTCCAAAAATAGTGTTAATTGACGGCTAACGACTTTTTCTAATACTTTTATTTATTTAGGTAACCAACAGCGATACTTAAAAATATTTTACAAAATATGCGCTTTACAATTTGTATGGCCAATTATAGGTTTCCCTGTGTAACTAGGGTAAATGTATAATACATGCGAACGAACTAATGCCACAAATTTAAATTAAAAGATGCAATACAATCAAAATACAATCCAAATTTACATAAGGTTAAGTTATATCACAATTTTGAAATGGTTAAAACAAACAAAAAAGGTTGAATAACAGAAGACAGGAGAAGATAGAAGATCGGTTGACTGTCACTAGTCTCCTTATATAGCCTTTACTATTCTTTTCTTGAATGTAGGCTTATTACAGTTAAATATATCAACTTCTGAGAATTCCGAGTTATAAATTCGAGCAATGCGAGTCAGTACACAGTTCCTGGCATAGTTAGTGGAGTGCCGAGGAACGTGAAACATTGGCGTGTGACGAGTGCGCCGTAGGGGAGTGTTGAAAGTTATCTGTGCGACCAAATCCGGGCAATCAAGGCGTCCATTGAGTATGTCATGGAGCAGACACATGTCCATCACTTTACGCCTTTTTTCGAGTGTTAGCAGACCATATGTTCGACAGCTATCCTCGTAAGACATTGGAGGTTTACGAAGGCGATAGTTAAGATGGTTAATAAATCGTTTCTGAATCTTTTCTATTTGGTTCTTATAGATTATGTATTGTGGGGACCAAATTGGGCACGCATACTCTAAAACGCTGCGCACATATGCAAAATAAACAGATTTAAGAGCCCCAATGTTTTTAAATAACTTACATGACCTAAGAACAAATCCTAGGTTCTTATAAGCTTTTGTGCTAATGAGGTCTATGTGATCTGAGAACATTAATTTACTGTCAAACATAACTCCCAAATCCCTAACCATTTGGACTTTATTTATGACAATTCCATTAAAATTATATGAGTAAACAATCGGGTTCCTCTTACGTGTGTGACTAATACATTGACACTTTGCAACGTTAACAGTGATTTTGTTTTTTGTGTAATAATTATTTAAGTTATTAAGATCCTCTTGAAGGGCCTTACAATCATCGGGTGTTCTTATTTTATAAAATATTTTTTTGTCATCAGCGTACATTAAGTGATCAGAGTGTTCAAAAGAATCAGTGATGTCAAATAGATAGGCGTTGTAAAAAAGAGGTCCTAAATGAGATCCCTGTGGTACACCGCTAGGGATTTCAATAAAGTTGGAACGGTAACCTCCTAGTACGACAGCTTGTGAGCGTTTAAATAAATAAGACTGCACCCATCGTAGAAGATCCCCACGTATACCCAGTCTGTACAGCTTACTGAGCAAGATGACGTGATCCACACGATCAAAAGCTTTTTCTAAATCCGTGTAGATCACGTCAACCTGCCCTCCGCCATCTGTATTCTCAAGAACAAAGTTTGAGAAATGTGCTGATTGCAAGAGATTCCTCTGGTGATATATGGATAGATAGCGTTGTATACCAGTTTTTCAAATACTTTACCAATTGTATTTAGTATAGAAATACCCCTATAATTTCCTATCACTGTCCGCGAACCCTTTTTATGAATTGGAACAATGAAAGCTTTTTTCCATTCATTTGGGAAGGTGCCTTCTTTTAAAGAAATATTGAAAATAGTACTAATTGGAGGTGCCAAAGATTTTGCACAGTTCTTCCAAAATATTGGGGGCACACCATCGCATCCAGGGCCCTTATCAACGCTTAAGGCACACAACGTCCTCTCCACAGTTGACGAAGTGAATTGTAAGTTAGAAATTATGTCAGGACAGTGATCCTTTTCGTCCGCTATCAAAGAATTGGCGAGGCTATTGTCAGAGGGCTCACCAAATACGTCATGGAAGAAGTCATTGAAAGCCTCACAAATTTCGTGACCCTCTGAATAATTGACGTTATTGTGAGATAACATTTTTGGATAATTGGAGCCTCCACGCATGTTTTTTATGTAGGTCCAAAACTTTTTTGGTTCTTTTTTTAAACTGCGTTCCATTTCCTGCACGTGTTTATTATAACAAATCTCGTGAACTTGCCGCTGTCTATCTCGTAATAATGCGAATTCGTCGTAGTCTAATAAGTTACCATACCGTTTCCATCTCGAGTTTGCCTTACTTTTTTCTTTAATAATTTTAATTAAAGAATTGCTATACCAGACAGGATATTTATGTGATCCTGACCTTTGCGGTAATTATGTCTAGAAGTGGACAATTCACGGAGCGGAGAAACTGCAAGGTCAGATACTTCAATAGTAATTACTGGATGAGGTAGGTCAGTCTTCACAAGGGGTGATATACACTCAGTTATTTCAAGTGGCAAGTTGGAGAAAGCCAGATCAAGAGTATGCCCCCTGTGGTTAGGTATTGTATTGTACTGTGTTACACCTAAAAACGACAGATCATTTACTAAGCGCGAGGCAGCGTTCTGCACTTCGACGGCACCTTGTTTAAGAAAAGTCGGTCCGCTTAAATTCCATTTTATACATGGACGATTGAAATCGCCCACAAGTAGGCAATTCCATGTATTAGTGCCGTGAGTAAATGCATTCGCGACACCTTGCAAGACGTATTCGATATCCGAGGGTATTCGATGAGTATCCGGCGGTACGTAGGCAACGCTTACGTAAAGGTCAGCTGTCGCCGAAAGCGCGCGAGCCGGTATTACTATGGTTAACAATTCCGTAGCAATAGCATTTTGCTCGTGCTCAACACACCATGCACCCAGCTCGTGTCGCGAGAGTATCATCACACCGCCACCTGAGGATTTGCCAGTCGCGCCCAAATCACGGTCTTTACGAAACACGTCATATCTATCGTCACACAATTCCCTATCAAAAATGCCACTGTGCAACCATGTTTCCGTTATAATAATTACATCATAACAATTACACATAATATTTTGATGGAATTGTGTAGTTTTAGTCCTTAAACCACGGCAGTTCTGATAGTAAACGTTTAGGTTTCGGGGCTTCATTGTAAAAGGTTTCTTCGACTAAAAGCATGTCCAGAAAAATAAATCAACAACGGACAATCAGGCAAAAACTGAGCAAACATAACGAGCCACTCGTGGGTACAATAATAATAATTAGTAGTAATCGGGTCTGGCAACGGCACGACTCCCGGGGAGGAGTGACCCAACTCGCAACGCACGACAATTTACAATAAAAATAATTTGCTTCAGTTCCAAACAATAACTACAGATGTATGGGTTAATTAATAAATAAATTACTATTGCAAAATAATGTGGGCAAGTTGCTAAGAAGTTATAAAAGTACGTTGTAAGATAGCTAACATGTAAAACACATGCGCTACGCGTAGGTGCGTCCCGAGACAGTGCGACTATAGCAGTATTAATGATTTTATATTTTAGGTAAGTCGTATGAGTATGCAGAATGCCCAACATAAGATTCCCATGTAGTTCCATATAATTGTCACGAAGGCAATCACATATACCCACATAAGTTGCTAGACTGTTTTTTTTTAAGAAAAACTTTTTTTTAATTTTTAGAATAGCCACAAAATCAAAATAACATTTAAATAAACTTTTCAATATCGTATTTTCGTTCCCGTAACAATCACACCCACGAGCGAACAAATTATGTAAGTATGATGCGTACCTCAATCGTCGCACCCTCACTAAGCGCGTTTCCTTTACACGATGTTCAACTACCGCACATTGCTCGAACAAAACACAGAACACGGTAAACACAGACTCGGCAAAAACCAATAGCCGCGTCCAGACCGGCTGAGCGCGGCTCGCGAGTCCCGCTCAGACTTCCTGCTGGCGAGCCGTGGCACCCGAGCTAATTTGTAAAAGTTCCGAGCCGGGCTCGCAAGCCAAGGTGAGCCGGTTTGAGTATTCAGATTCTCTCCGTATAATCCGGATCGCGAGTGTCGTTACGTCCGTCCACACCGGGCGAGCAGCTCAGACTGAGCCGCCTTTGAGCATTGGCAAAAACCGACAACGCATGGCTCGGGGCCGAGCGGCGCTCGGCCGAGCCAACGTGTGTCCGAGGAAGCCCGAGCGCCGTCCACACCGGTCGAACTATTGGCTCGCGAGCGTGACTCGCGAGCCGCGCTCTGCCGGTCTGGACGCGGCTATTAGCCGCGTACCCACCTAGCGCACAGGCTCGCGCGGCAGCCTCGGTGTCCGGATCGCGAGCGATGGCTCCCGCGGCAGCCTCAGTAGATTTGTTCAATTACACGAGGCCGCCTCGCGAGGCAGGCTGAGCCATCATAAGTCCGCGAGTATTCGTAATGAACGCGAATGGACTCCTCCTGACTGCCCATGATATCAAAATTACAAAGAGACAAAACTTGTAGTAGCTTCGCGCGCGAGCCAAAACATAACCGTCCCCACCTAATGCACAGCGCACACTGAGGCACCTTTGAGCGCGTCAAGTTTACCGACAACAGATGGCTCGGGGCCGAGCCGTGCTCGGTCGAGCAAACGCGCGCCCGAGGCAGGCCGAGGCACGTCCACACCAGCCGAGCGTTTGGCTCGCGAGGATGCCGCGCGAGCCTGTGCGCTAGGTGGGTACGCGGCTATTGACAAACAACCAACCCCGCTCATATCAATATTAGGTAAACGATCCTGTAAAAAATTACAAACAAAAATATAATAACAAAACAAAATATCAACTTTATAAACAGTGTTTAAAAGACTTGCTTGACAAGTTAAACGATCTTTTTCAGATCCTCTTCGTCCATGATAAATATAGCAGGAATAGTAACTGCTTTCCTCACGTGGATTTTGCAGTTTTTTGTCCACGTGAACTGGTATTCCTTCATTTTGGCCATATCTTTAGTTTTTTTTAGAAGACTTTTATTGAATACTGTTAAGTGCTCATTGACATACACCGGAACACCTTTGCCCTGAATTTCCAGGTCCTTGGTTGACAGGCGACGTTTACGTGCTTGAGAAATAATATTGTCTTTCAGCTGACGATTGCGTAATTTCGCTACTATATTTCTTGGCCCACCCTGAATCTTAGACTTCGCAGTAACTCTGTTCACTTGAAGAATATCATCCTTTGTTACTTCTATATCAGTATGTTCACCTATCTTTAAGATAATTTCAATCAAGTTTTCGTCCTTATGTTCAGGTATGCCAACAATTTCAATATTCAATTGCCTTTCACGTTGCTCGTTTGCGTTTACATCTGATCTTAGTTTCCTATTCTGTTCCTTGATTTCCGCCAATTCAGTCTTAAGAGTATTTAAATTCTTCAATTCTTTAGTATGAACTTCGATTTTCTTCTTTACGTCTTCATATTCGTCGCTGTGGAATTGCATCGACTTTTGAAGTGAATCAAGTCCCTCTGCCATCTTGGTTTGTCTAGATTCCAATTTATGGACGGTATTTTTCATTTTTGTGTATTCTTTTCTGATTCCAGCTATTTCTGACTTTAATTCCTGGTTGCTTTGGTTAAGGTTTTTCATCGTTATATTGATCTCTGATATGTCCCGTCCGAAATCAATTTTCCAATCGTTTAGTATTCTCGATATTTTATTGGTGTACTCCTCAAATCGCAGATCGAATTCGGCATCATGCCCACGCTTATATGTACGGCGCTGTGCGACATTTTCCTGTGATCCTTCAGCTGTTTGGTCCACGGAGAGATCTGGGAGTGAATGCGCAAATGTCTTTGATGAGTCCGACATCTTGCAAGCCGACTGTCTATGCGTTCACAGTTCTGTGGCTAGAGCGATAAGACAGGAATATGACGGCACGCGACAACTTTGAGTTTTCGGAGCCCGAAAATAATGTCGAATTTTGAGTGAAAACAATAATTGTAACTTTAATTTTGTGTTAAAAATAGTGAACGCGTCCGTTCGCAGCGACTCGAGCGCGTAGAAAAAAAGCTATTTAAAAAAGCTATATACTTTCGATAAACATGGCAATATACTTATTGGGCGTAGGTCTTTTAAAGTGGTCGGATTGGCATTTTTAGGCAAGGGCCGAACGCAGGCAGTTTTCCATAGGTCGGGGAACGTAGACGTCAGTATGGAGCAGTTTATTAAGTCCGTTACAATAGTTAATGTATGCGGCAGGGTCATGTTAATCATATCCAGGGTAATGTTATCGTAACCTTCAGCGTTACTCTTAAGGTTGGAGACAACGCGAAAGATGTCGTTCTCTTCCACTGGAGTGATTGCAAAAATTTCTTCACCATGTCTGTGATTTTCATAGTAGTATAGAAGTGATGTGCTTGCCACGGGGTTACCGGGGACAGTTAAAAAGTTTTTATTAATTAGTTCAGGATCTATAAAGTGCGACGGAAGGTCTTGCCTGGGCTTATAGGGTGATAAGGTGGATTTTAATTTTTTTCATAATAATATCGGGTCTTTTATTTTATTATTTATGTTGTGCTTAAAGTAAGCAACTTTTTCGTTGTACAACGAACTAATCACTAAGTGTTTTAGCTCTTTGTAATATTTCTTTTTTGAATCCGCTTTTTTTTTTCTGCAACTACTAAGTGCATCGTCACGCAAACGCATCAGATACAGGTAACCCTAGTTTAAGAGGCAGGGACCACTAATTGTGTACAGATCTTGTTCATCCAGCACCTGTCTAAATCTCTTCTACCAACCAGATGTTTTTTTTTATTGGTTGTTATTGAAATTATAAATCTAATTATTATTATTACTTATAGACCATAAAAATTGTAATGTGTAAATCTGTAAATTTTTGGTACAAATAAATTTTATTATTATTTTATATGCATCTTGCTGGTACTTGCATCTGGTTAGAGTCATCATCATCATCATCTTCCTGCCCTTGTCCCATGTTACTTGGGGTCGGCGCAACACGTTTTCCTATTCCATACCGTCCTTTCCCCAGTCACGCTATCACTGACTCCCTTTTCTTTCATATTACTCCTCACACAGTACATCCATCTTTTCTTTGGCCGTCCCCTCCCTCTCCATCCATCCACATTTATATTCATAACCCTTTTAGTAACATGCGCTTCATCCCTCCTCATCAGATGACCATACCAGGACAAACGGTTTCCTTTCAATTTTTCTGTCACTTTCAAACTTCCTCTAATATACTCATTTCTCACTTTATCCATCTCAACATTCTCATCTCTGCTACATGCAATCTCTTTTCATCCACCTTTTTCACAGCCCAACATTCTGATCCATACAGTACGACAGCTCTAATCACGGACTTGTAAATTTCCCCTTTAACTTGAGGGGCATCCGTGGGTCGCAAGTTGTTCCAGTGAGCTGTCGCCATTTCATCCATCCCGAGCTGATCCGGTGCGTTACGTCTCGGTCTACCTCGTCATCCTCTTGGACAAGCGACCTTAGGTACCGGAAGTCGGAGCACATCGGTATGGGTGTTCCAGCGAGAGCTAGAGGCACGGAATTGGAGAGACCGAATTGGTTCTGCGATATTTCACTCTCTTATCTCAGCCGCCTTTCAATAACTTTCTCCCAAGCTTTCATACTATGTGAGATTAGCTTTATTCCTCTATAGTTGTAGTACTCCAGCACATCGCCTTTGTTTTTAAAGATGGGCACCAGCGAACTATTGCATCATTCATCAGGTATGGCTTCTTCCCGTAACAACTTATTGAAGAATAAAAGTAACCACGTCCATCCATCTACGCGCAATATCTTCTTCACTTCAACTGGTATTCCGTCCGGACCAACTGCCTTACCATTTTTCATTCCATTTAATGCTATTCTTACTTCATCCATACTAATCATTCTCACTAATCCCTCATTACATATATGTATAATGCCTAGTAGATTAAATCTTAAGTAATAATTTAGTCTAAACTCTAAACCAAGGAACAGAATTATAAAATAACCCAGACCTTCCTAATCAGATTATTAAGTAACACAACGATCATTATGGGACAGCAAATTACTCGACAGTAATTTGTGAGACGCTTTAGAAGCCGAATCTGTGGTTTTCATAAATCATAGTATGGTTATCCGAAATCTTTTAAAAGTTGCCAGCCTTGAATTCCTTCGCGTAAGAATAATTCTAAAAGTACTTAATTTGTAACAAAAATGGTAATCATTAACAACATTCGAAAACTATAATGGCAGGGAAGTGAATAGGACAAGAAAACGTAATACACCGACCGCTAGAAACATGGGACAAGGGTAGGAATATGGATACATTCAATTAAGAGAAACATCTGTCATACAGACACATTATGCATTTGATATAATCACCTTTGGGTAATTCTGACAACCGTCTGGTGAAGTCTGTATCCGTCTACTCTCCGCCCGAACCCAAACCAACAGGCACCCCGGCGGGTTTGGCGGTAAAAGTCAGCAGATTGGGATCAGATGCGATCTTTCTTCAAAGATAGCAATCCTTGGCGGCCCACTTGCTTCTCTTCGGACGATCCATCGTTATGCGCTGACGCCGTGATGGATGTGTTGCGCCATGGGATGGAGTACTACATTCCATTATCTGATCTAACGGTGGCTAGCGTTGACTGACCATGGCGTCGAGTGTAACCGAGCCGACGCGGTAAAACACAAGCCGTACCTAGCATGGGTCGACGCTTGAGTGCGCAAAGCAAATGACGTGAGTCAGAAGAAGAGAGCCTTCAACAGGGTTGCCGAGTCCTGCGAAAAAGCGATGCGAAGAGCATGGTTTGGACATATTAGCATAATCGGGAACAAACTTGCTTCATACCCAGCAGGTAGGAAAGCATTTTGGTCCCTGGCTTAGTCAGTTGAATCAAATTTGGCGAGGGGTGCTCACTGCTGAGACCAGACGGTTCACTGGCTCACTCCGCTGAAGAAAAGGCAAACTTGCTTGCCTCTCTTTTTGCGGCATCTTCGCGTCTGAACTCTGGTGGCGCGCTAGGACCGCACGCTCCTGTTGGATAGTACCTATGTGAGACATTCGTATCCATCAGAGGGAGGTCAGTAGGATGCTGCGTTACCGTAAACAAAGTTAGTGGCCCCGATGGGATATCAGCATTTGTAGTTGAAACTTGTCTCCGATCATGACACGACACACTGATATTTGTGGATACTTTGAACTATATGGAAAATATAAAAAAGAAAACTATAGGATTGGGTTAAACACTAAGCACCTTTTCAAACGCTCCGGTTTTCTGGTAGCCGGTGCCGGGTAACCGGCGGCGAAGTGTATAGGCATGTATGTTAGCTTTCACACGTCCATGGCTATACATTCGCCGCCGGGTAATAAAAATATCGTTGTGTACATTATATATGAACTCGTTCACACACGTCCATGCACGGGCCGTGCACGGGCCAGTGATAAAACTTCAATGATTGGGCTCGGCCCTGTCACGTCCCGGGCACGGCCCTGATATGTCTGGATAGACTTTAAAACTACATTATCAGTTCCAATCCGTTTAATAGCATCCTGGCAGCCACGGAAGCCATTAAAGCGAGAAATTGAATTTCTTTCCCATACACTTTTCATCCTAACTTATCCATCAGTCTATGAGAGCATTAAAACTGGGACATGGGATATAATAAGTAGTAGAAATAAAAGCAACATTATTGATTCCATCAGCGTGTATCTAATATGGACTGTCGTAAACCAACTTGACATATAAAATGTCGTACAGAATCGTACGAGTAACTTCTATTTTACTGCAAATATATTTATACATTTTTTTACCGTATGGCTGTGACCGACATTAAGGTAATCACATTTTTTAATAGATTATGTGCCATGTTTATTGCGAAGGCCAATGTTCAGTCGACCAATAAAAGTCGAGAGAGCAAATTCGAAAATGATGTAATATTATTTTATTTTTATTGCGGTGGTGAATATTTTTTGGCAATATTTTGCCGGTATGTATTTTATTGATGTTGAATAGGGTCTTGGATAAAACATATTAAGTGAAATATGCTTTTTATAACAATTATTAAATCGAAATAATGTGGTTGCACTTTGAAAGATCACACTAATATTAAAAAGACGAAAGTTTGTGAGTGCGTGTGTGTGTTTGTATGTTTGTTACTTCTTCACTCTTAAACGGACGGATCAAGATGAAATTTGGTATATAGATTATACGTAGTCTGGAATAGCACATAATTATGATACTTTATTTCTTATCCTGGAAATATGTTCCCTTGGGATAATTTTTGACGTTCAAGTGGGCGAACCCGCCGGCAGAAGCTAGTTTGTAATAAATCAGTTATTTTATAAGTACATAATATGTTTAAGGTTCCGTACCCAATGGGTAAAAACTGGACCCTATTACTAAGACACCGCGGTCCGTCTGTCTGTCTGTCACCAGGCTGTATCTCATGAACCGTGGTAGCTAGACAAATGGAATTTTCACAGATGATGTATTTCTGTTGCCACTATTACAACAAATACTAACAACATACTAAACTAAATATTCAAGGGCTCCATACAAAAAACGTGAATTTTTTGCCGTTTTTGCGATAATGGTACGGAACCCTTCGTGCGCGAATCTGACTCGGACTTGGCCGGTTTTGTTTGAAAATGATTGCTTCTGTGGTTACAAGCGATGCGGCAGAACATATCCTAGATACAATTCCCGGGTCGGCCAAAGTGTCAATGGTTTTTTTCCTTCTGGCATTTCTCAGAAGGCGCCCGAGTCTGAATATGTGGCTGGTTGATGGAAAAAGGCGCAATCCTATCAAAGATAAGAGGGCGACTCCTATTACATGGGATCCAAAATTGCCAGGATAAATGTGGGTGTATTAAAATAAAAAAAACAATAAATAAACAACAAACTAACAATAAACAATATTTATTTGTTCAATACTTACCTATGTACAATTAGTATACCTTAAATTAGACGCATTAAGTTAGTCGCAAGATACAAAATATGTGCAGCTGGGCTTAAACTAGGAGGATTTCTGTGCTATAAGCACCAGTTACTTTCGTCACCTCACCACCGTGTTTGACCTGCAATTACAAGTGTGGTGCGGTGCAAAAGTAAGTATCAAAATTACACTATATTTCATTTTATTACTCAACTGCCTAGCCTTTTCCCAAACGTGTTGGGGTCGGCTTCCAGTCTAACCGGATTCAGCTGAGTACCAGTATTTTACATGCATCAACTGCCTATATGACTCCCACAACCCAGTAACTGGGTAACACGATACCTTTTGGCTAGACTGGTGTTAGATCTCAAGCCTCTGACTACCCGTAACCACTGTCAAAGATCTTCAAATGACAGCCGGGACCAACGGCTAAACGTGCTTTCCGAGGCACGGAAGAAACTCGCTATCTAAAGATGGTCACCCATCCACGGACCGACCTCGGCAAGCGTTGCTTAACCTTGAAGATTGACCAGCTTGTCTTAGAACCAAAAATTTGAAGACGCTCGTGGCTAAATAATAACAGCCGCACTTATTTAGCCACGAGCGTCTTCAAATTTTTGGTTCTAAGACAAGCTGGTTTCCTCACGATGTTTTTCGTTCAACGTTTTGACAGCAGTGGTGATGACTGCACAAAGTAAAGCGCCTGCCTGGATTCGATACAATTTGTAAGTCGCGGCCATTAACACTGGGCCACCACTGCTCTCGTCATTATACTATTTGTATTAGAAAAATACCATATATGATCAGAATCTAAAGTTTTACTAAAATACTGGTATTTATTTGCATATGGTTGGAGTTGAAGCCGACCCTAAAATAGCAGCGAAAATGCTAGGCAGATTGAATCTCAAGTGATAACTGAGTCTAAACTCTAAACCAAGGAACAGAATTATAAAATAACCCAGACCTTCCTAATCACATTATTAAGTAACACGACGATCATTAAGGGACAGCAAATGACTCGACAATAGTTTGTGAGACGCTTTAGAAGCCGAATCTGGGGTTTTCATAAATCATAGTATGATTATTCGAAATCTTTGAAAAGTTGCCAGCCTTGAATTCCTTCGCTTGAGAATAATTCTAAAAGTACTTAATTTGTAACAAAAATGGTAAACATAAAAAAAACTGGAAAACTATAATGGCAGGGAAGAATAGAGCAAGAAAAAGTGTTATACGCCGACCGCTAGCAACATGGGTAAGAATTTTACATAGTACTAAATTAGGATGGATAATGTCAGGTCCACTTAATTTAAACACACGCAGTGCCAACCAAATTAAGTGTAATTTTACACAGTCAATTGATACACAACTTAGAATGTTTTGGGAACTTGAGGAAGTTTCTAAGGTCTGGGATAAGTGCACGGATGAGGAACGTGCATGTCTTCGTTCACAATATGACGCGAAATAGTGAAGGGAGATTCTGTGTACGTATTCCTTATAAACTTCCATCCGACACATTAGGAGAAACGTTTCCACAAGCTGAACGTCGCCACGACCTAGCTAGGTGTTGTGTTCGACGCGAGTGCCGCCTCGAGTTATGATGTATAATTTCACGACATTCAGTTAGTAGGCCCACCTATACAACGGGATTTAACTACCATTCTTCTACGATTTAGGCAACATAAATATGTCACTTGCGCGGACATAAAAAAAATTACCGTCAATTTTTAGTAGCAGACGATCAACGCGACATGCAGTTAATTCTATGGCGCGATGAACCGTCAGAGCCATTACGTATTTTAACACTCAATACTGTCACATACCACCGCATACGCGTCCGCTCCATTTCCAAGTGTGAGATGTTTGAAGCAGTTAGGTTTAGAAAGTACGGATTCCGATGTTCAGAGAGTTATTAGCCAGGGCTTCTATGTCGACGATCTGATTACAAGTTCTGAAGATAAAAACAGACTGTTGGAACTATGTCAAAAGGTTACCAACACATTAAAATTGCGATTTTTTCCACTACGGAAGTGGAAATATACGTGCCGTCGGCGTAAGACCAAAACCAGACAATATGGAAGAATTAAATTAAGAGTAAAATCTGCCATACAGGCACATTTAGGAGTTATGGATATGATATAATCACCTTTGGTTAGTTCCGACCACTCTGTAACGTCCTCCTCTCGTCGCCATTCTCTGCAAGAGTATGGAATGCGTGCTGAACAATAAGCGCCCGACATACCTAGAAGACAACGACATCATTAGTGACCGCCGAAATCGGTCAACTGGGGTACTTCTAGTTTATGCCAGTCACATCTGGAATGAGGCCATCGAGAGGCACGGTGAAGCGTTTGCTGTTTCCCTTAAAATCTCGAAGGCTTTTAATAGGGTCTGGCAGGAGAGCCTTATTGGTAAGTTCCCTTCCTTCGGTCTGCTTAGTGGTCTGTGTGACTGGATTGCAGACTTCCTGAAGGATCGGTCCATGCAATGGTTATCGTGCTCGTCTGGTCAGTTATGTATTAACGCCGGAGTCCCTCAGGGTTCGGTGCTCTCGGCAATATTGTTCTTGCTGCACATTAATGACGTGCTAAAAAATTAAACCTTTGGGTATGCAGACGAAAATACTGTTGCTGAGAGATACGTGTCCTACGCATGGGCTACTGGGCCTCAGATCTAGTCTCTCCGGGACGCCATGGTTGAGCGCTTGAACCTGTCTTTAAATATAGTCTCCGAATGGGGCGATGCCAATCTAGTCAGTTTTAATGCTGCTAAGGCAAGTCTTTTTTTTTCAAAAAAGGACCAATTCTACCCGGCTCCATCTCTCCGTGGTGTAACCGTGCTGGTAACGGACCTTCTCGACCTTCTTGGTGTTACGTTGACATCGACCTTAAATTTTGGTCAATTCATTGAGGCAAAGGCTGTAGGTGAGACGGTACTTCACACCTGAACAGCTGCTCAACTTGTATAAAGAGCAAGTTCGGTCATTCAAGGAGTACTGCTCTCACCTCACCACTGGATCTGCCAAATACCAACTTGATGCACTTAAGTCGATTGACAAACTGGCCAAGAGGCATATCGGCAAAGATGCACTGGTCGACTCAAAGCTGCAGAGCCTTGAAGTTCGATGCAGAGTCACCTGCCTGTCGGTTATTTATAGGTTACATTTCAGGGAGTGTGCGATGAAACTGCACAATTTGATTCCGCCTAGCCCTTCCCATCATTGGACTAAAAGACGTACGGCAATGCGCCATCGTTACTTGGTGGACATCCCACCCATACGCACAAAGCGTTTTGCGAATACTTTCATTATGCGTACAGCTAAGGAGTGGAATTCACAACCACATTATCGATTAACATCAGGCGAGATAGTTGTCAAACGTGCTTGATATCACCAAAAATTAAACATTTATTTGACCCGTACATGGTTTTTTATCAGTCAACCTGTCCCACTACTGGGAAAAGGCCCACTGCATTCCTTCTATTTCTCTTCATGTTATGCTTCTTCACGCCAATTCTCGAGGAAGCCATCCAAGAAGTCCCGCCTTCTTTTCCTTAGTCTACCGTGACCTCGTCTACCTTTTTTTTTTTTTTTTTTTTCGGGGTGTAAAATCCTCATTGGATGTCCTCCGCCCTGGGGGGGCGGAGGGGTCTGTCAGACTCGTACTGACTAAAAACCGACCCGGTGTTCCATCTCACACCAACACCGGGGGTCGCGGGAACTACGATACTTCCGCAACCCCCGGCTAGTGCCGGCCCGCCTCTGCGGGCCACGATCTCGGGTTGGGGGAGGAGTGAGGTGTTGGACTCCCCCGCGACGTCTAATAGGGGCGCGCGTGGAACACTACGCGCCGCCACCTCGGGTCCAGATGTGTTGGGGGCGACGGACGTCCCCAAGTCCGTCACCTCTGGACCCATTTAGGGGGGCTGGAAGAGGGCGTTGTGCGCCCTCTGCCGACGCCCGGCGCGTCTGCTGCGGATTGGGTTAGCGGATGAAATCTCCCTCTCCCTCTCCGCAGCCTCCTTCTGCGAGACGACTGTTTCGCAGAAGGATACCACCGCGTCCCAGGACTCCTCGCTGCCGACCATAGACTCGACTACGGCCGGCAGCGACAGGTCACTGCCTACTTCAAAATGAGGGCACGGCGTGGCTCCTCCCAAGCGGCACACTCTGCCAGCGTATGCCGCGCCGTGTCCTCCCGGCAGTCGACGCAGTGGTGACACCGGGCGTCCGGCTCCCTGTTTATGCGACACAGGTACTTCCCGAAGCAACCATGCCCCGAGAGCACCTGCGTCACCCGAAACGACAGGGAGCCGTGCCTCCTCCCGAGCCAGCGCTCGAGCACTGGCCGGATGGCCTCGATGGTAATGAGGCCGGCGGTAGGGCGTGAAAGCCTTTCCCGCCATTCCGTCACCAGGACCTCACGAAGCTGAGACCGACGCAGCTCCATAAGTCGCTGCATCGGCCCTTCGCCCCGCGCCCGCGCTTCCTCGCGCCACCGGTACAGTGACGCGAGTACCTTCGCCTCCAGGTCCCAGGTTGGGGATCCGGCCAGTACACAAGCCGCCTCGTAGGAGATCGTGCGATACCCCCTGATGACTCTGACGGCCATCGCTCTCTGCGGCTTTCGCAGAACAGCGATGCTGCCGGCCGTCAGGTCAGACGCCCAGATCGGGGCCCCATACAGGGCCATCGATCGCACGATCCCCACGTAGAGCCGCCTACAGGCGGCGCTAGGGCCCCCCAGATTGGGAAGCAGCGTTGACAGCGCCCCAGCCGCGCCCAACAACTTGGGCGTCAGCCGCCGAAAGTGGGGGCCGAAATCCCACCGGCTGTCGAGCACCAATCCAAGGTACTTCATGGTAGACTCGACAGCGATTCGAGCCCCCCCGACCACGATGTGGGCATCGGGTGGTGGCGCCCGCCGGGGGCCATGAAAGACCATGGCCTCCGACTTGTTGAGGGCCACCTCCAGGCCAAGGCGCCGTATGCGGCTCACCACCTGTGAGACCGCAGCCGTCGCTAACAACGCTGCTTCCCTGTACGAACTCCCCCGGGCAGTGACCAGCGTATCGTCCGCGTAACACGTCAGGTCCACGCCCGGTTGGAGTTCGCCTCTCAGAACCCAGTCGTACCCGATGTTACACAGAGGCGGGCCCAAGACCGAGCCCTGTGGAACACCGCACGACATGCGGTGCTGGTTTGCGACGCCATCACGTCCCACGTAGGTGACACACCTCTCCGCCAAATAAGCCCCGACGATGCGGCGGAGGTAGGGAGGCACTCGGTGATATCGCAGTGCCTCGCGAACACAACTCCAGGGAAGGGTGTTGAAGGCGTTGGAAATGTCTAAGGACACCGCCAACATCACCCCACCCCGGGACACCGCTTCCTCCGCCAGGACTCTCACCTGCGATATTGCGTGGATGGTGGAGCGCCCATGCCGAAAGCCGAACTGGCTTTCGTCCAGGTCCGGCCCCTCTCTGTACAAGTGGCTGACGAGGCGGGCAGCGAGTATCCGTTCGAACAGCTTACCCACCTCGTCTAGCAGCACTATGGGCCGGTACGCGGACGGTTAGTCCGCAGGGCGCCCCGCCTTCCTGAGCAGGACCAGACGACCAGATTTCCACAAAGTGGGAAACTGGCCCCGCTCAAGGCACGCTGTGAAGAGTCCTCTCAGCCAGGGCTCTAGCTCCTTCAGAGCGAGGGCTAATACGTAGCCGTGGATCCCGTCGGGCCCCGGTGCCACGTTCTTGGCCCGGAGCCGCATCACGGCCGCCCTCATCTCTGCCTGTGTCACCTCTGGGACGCTGATGGCGTCCTCCTCTGTAGACTCTGCGGCCGTGGGCAAAGCCATTGGCGGCGGGATGTGCTCCGCTCTCGCCGGGAAGAGAGCTGCGACTACTTCCTCCAGCAGCTCGGGTTGGAGACTCTCCGTAAGCGGAGGCGCGGCGGCTCGAAGTTTCCCTCGAACCGCTCGATAAGGACGCCCCCACGGATCCCCGTCTAGAGTCTCCAACATCTCCTCCCTGGCTCGCTTCTTCGCCTCGCCGATGGCCAGCCGCAGAGTCGCCGTCGTCGCGCGGTACACCTCATACCGCGCGGCTTCTTCTTCAGGGACCCGACGACGTCTTCTCCGATATCGGGTGTACTGGCGTCTGGCCGCTACGCACGCAACACGCAACTGTGCGATCTCGGCGGACCACCAGTACACCTGGCGCCTCGCTGACTGTGCGTGGACCCGGGGCATGGACGCGTCGCTGATTTGCGTCATCGCCCCGCGGAACCGCAGCGCCTCCTGTTCGACGTCGACGGGTCCGGTCGTTGCCGACTCCCGGATCCAGGCCTGGACAATGGTGGCCTCCTCGAGAAGTTCCCTGTCAATGCGCTTACGCGCCCAGCGCGGACCGTCCGTTCGCGGGGCCGGCGTACCGCGGCCGCCGGTGGTCTGGGTGGAGACGTCGAAATGGATATATCTGTGATCCGATAACGTCTCCACCTCCACGGCGACACGCCAGTTACGGACACGGCTCGCGACAGCAGGGCTAGCAAACGATACGTCCACTATCGAACCGCCCCGCTGTCGCACGCACGTTTGGACCGAGCCCCGGTTTAGTACGACCAGGCCGGTGGTAACTGCCCACTCTTCCAGCACCTCACCCCTAGCATCGGTTACAGGAGATCCCCACGCCGAAGACTTGGCGTTGAGATCCCCTAGCAACAGCACAGGATGAGGGTGGAGTCGGCCTACGACAGCGCCCAACTCGACAAGGAAACTCTCGAAGTCGGCGAGACTCTTGTTGGGCGAAAAATACGCACCAACTGTGCCAACGCCGTCCGCGAGCGCGGCCACCCAGCCATGCCCTCGGGACGGGCTGACAAGAGCCCCACCAATGATGGCCACCAAACCGTCGAGGTCTCCAACCCAGTTATCCCTGGGTGGGACGAAATACGGCTCGGCGACCACTGCCACGCGAATCGACCACTCTGCCATGCTCTGGAGCAAGAGATCCTGAGCTCTGGCAGAGTGGTTGATATTGCCCTGGAGGAAATGGTAGAGCGCCATTATGCGCAATCCATTCCCTCCACTCCATTCCTAGGCCGGGAGTCGGCCGAAGAGCAGCCAGGCTGACGGGGGGGTAAAGAGTCCCCGGCAACCTTGGCCCTCCTTCTCCTCTTCTGCTGCGTGGGAGCGCCACAGGCCTTTCCGCCCGCTCTGTGCCCAGCGGGCCTTCCTGCAGCTGTACAGAGGCTGCAGTTTGGCGCCGCGGAGCACTGGGCCGCCTTGTGGCCGGGCTGACCACAGCGATAGCATTGCTCGCTGCGGTCAGTTTCGGCGGTGCATCGTGCCCTGACATGCCCAATGTCCAGGCAACGATAGCACCGCAATGCCCTGGGTTGCAGCAGCTTGACCCTTGCTGCAACCCACCCCACCAGCAGTCGTCCACCGTTAGCGACTTTTTGCGCCGCCGCCACCGGGCACCGCACCCAAATCATACCGAGCCCGGTAGCGTCAGCGCGGATCTCGCCCGTCCGCACGTCCTCGGACAGACATCCGCCGGCTCGGGCGATGGCCGCCACGACCTCAGCTGGGGTTGTCGAGTCGTCCAGACCGTCAACCCGCAGCTCAGCCGTCTTCATCGGTCTGGACACCCGGACGTCCTCAGGGTTGAGGACCTCCCGCAGCTTGGCGGCCAAGATGTCCGCCTTTTCGGCGCTAGAGGCACCCGACACCTCGAGTAGCCGCGCCCCCGTAATCGCCGGCCTCATTTTGAAGCCGGACGGTGTTCCAAGGTCGGGGAACGCGACTTTGGCCCTCGCCTCTTTCAGGACCGCCTTGTAAGAGACGCCCCTTTCGATGGCTCCGGGCTGCAGCGTGATCACTACAGCCGCGGAGCGTGGTGCTCTGACCTTAGGCGGTCCCGCGGCCTTATTCAGTGCGGGTGCTGCAGCGGTTGCCGGCGGTGGTGCCGTCCTCTTCTTTCGACGGCGGCCCCTCTTGACCACCGTCGTCCAGGCCTCCGTGAGGGGGCCAGGTGGTGTCGGCGGGGTAGCAGCCTATGACTGGGAAGTGGGCACGGACCTACCCTCAGCGGGCTTACTGGGCCCCTCCGTGAGCCTAGTGGCCCCCTGCCCGGCACTTCTCGGCTCAGCCGAGGCGGCTGCCTGTTTAGCGGACCCCTCCTGTCTCCGCTTGTCTGCAGCGAGTGGTGGGCGGATGGTTTCGGCTGGGGGCAACCTCGCCTCTATGACCTCCATCCGGGCACTCACCATTTGGCCGCACTGCATCATGCAGATGCGCGCGATCCTCTCGATATCCGCATCTGCAAGTGCAGGGGCCGACGACGGGGCCGAAGATGGGGCCGAAGACGGGGCCGGAGATGGGCTCGTGACAGAAGAGCCAGACTTCTGGGCGGCAAACTGCTGCTTGAGGTCCTCCAACTCGGATCGCAGACGGCAGTTCTCCTCCCACAATTTCGCTGTCTCATCCGAGGTTGTGCGGCTGCTGAGGACCTCGACCGCCTCTTGGATGTCGCTCACCGCCTGCTTCAGGGCATAGGTGAATGTGCCCTTCAGGTTGCCCGATTTGGTGGCAACCTTCAGGACGACTTCTAGCCCGTCCATCACCTGGCGATTGAGCGCCACCGCCGATATATCTCCACCAGCAGCCGTCCGAGCCAAGCGCCGCTCTCGGGCCTGTCGGGCCAACTCACTGACCTCGTCAGCCGCGACAGCTTGTCGCTGCGCCCGCTTTGCAGCATTCGCCTCCGCCTTATTTCTGCCCAGCAAGGACGCGTTGGAGTCACCGCTCTGGTCCGCACTCATGTGCCCAGGGTCGCTCTCCACGCATTCCGTAGGGGCAGGCGTATTGGGTCGAACAAAGCGACCACGCACGTCGCGACCCCTCCCTCTCCACCCTGTTGACACCTTCGGGGCCGACAGGTTCTCCTCGAGTGAGGTTGGCACAGTTGGTGCGTATTTTTCGCCCAACAAGAGTCTCGCCGACTTCGAGAGTTTCCTTGTCGAGTTGGGCGCTGTCGTAGGCCGACTCCACCCTCATCCTGTGCTGTTGCTAGGGGATCTCAACGCCAAGTCTTCGGCGTGGGGATCTCCTGTAACCGATGCTAGGGGTGAGGTGCTGGAAGAGTGGGCAGTTACCACCGGCCTGGTCGTACTAAACCGGGGCTCGGTCCAAACGTGCGTGCGACAGCGGGGCGGTTCGATAGTGGACGTATCGTTTGCTAGCCCTGCTGTCGCGAGCCGTGTCCGTAACTGGCGTGTCGCCGTGGAGGTGGAGACGTTATCGGATCACAGATATATCCATTTCGACGTCTCCACCCAGACCACCGGCGGCCGCGGTACGCCGGCCCTTCGGGGCCGACAGGTTCTCCTCACTCGAGGAGAGACCCAGCGACCCCGGGTCTTTGCTGCGCGGACGCTTCCTCCAAGAATTGGAGGTGCCGCGCGAGTCCTGGTCGGACAAGTTGTTTCCAGTACCTGAGCCTCCTCGGCTCTTGTTGCCGCCGGTGACGGCAAGTGGTGCGTCCACTTCGCGCAGTCGCTCCAGGTTCTCCTGGAGCTCCTTTTCTCGCTCGTGGCTCTCTTGGCGCAGGTCGACGGTGGTCTGCCGGCCCGCGAGACTATTGGTGCCCCCCTCAGATACGATGGGGCTGCCCTCTAGGAGATCCCTAGAGGGGCGGGACTCGCCCTTGCGGTGCGCAAGGGTACCCGCCTGAGGATTTTTTTCCTTTAGTCTGCTGTCCATTTTTGTGGTTTCTTTTTAAGGGTGAGGTCCCTTTCCCTGCGCTAGAGACCGGATACAAACCCTCCGGCCATTCATCCCCTCGGCACGCGAGACCTTGGGATTGGGTTCCATCTCTAATCCAAGCCCACTCGACCTACCCTCTGTCAGCAGAGGGGGGGAGTAGGCGTTAGATGGCCACTGCAGCGACGGACTAGCCGTCCCGCCTCTAGCCCGGTTCCCTTCACAGACCATCATGGACCATGATCTGTGTTTGGAACCGTGACCTTTCCTCGTTTGTTGAAATTAGCCGCCCGCCCCAACTGTCCACCCAACGCGGGTGGGCAGTTGGTGCCGACGTTGCCCAGGGTGCGCCGCGTGGAGGCTTTCAACTTGCACCCCTGACCTCGTCTACCTGTGTCAAGGGGTCCAGTCTTGCAATATACGTACCCACAGATATGATGGCATATTTTGGCAGACATGGACTACCCAGGGCCAATTCCAGATTTGCTGCTTTTTGAGCTACGTCAGTAATTTGTTTGTTCTGGAGCGCAGTGTGGTTATTCTTATACTGTCAGACAGTTTACTAACTAAATATACTTTTCACCACAAACAAAGTACCTACTAAAGTAGATAAATCAGTTTACAATTACGTACTTTAATTGAAAACATAATTACATCGCTAGCCCGTTTGTTTATTGTAACACAAACTACAGAATTTGGTACATTGTGTACATCAATATTGTACAAAGTTAGTTTGTTCCTATTGACGTCACTCCGAGTATAATGAAGCAAAGTTTAATAATCGAATGAAAGCGTGTCGAGTAAACTTGTGATGTTGTTACGAAATATTGGGACTTGACTTCGATACTTTTATATATATATACTATATACGATATTCACTGAAGCGTTGGATGAGGTATATCCACAGACATAAATCTAACTTATCTCCATTTTCGATAACATTAGATATTTAAATAAGCCCATTTTACAGCCTGTTCAACCGATTTTGATTTTTTGTTGGTGATACGACAAATGGTAGCTGTAGTAAACAGTTGGTTTTGGTAACAGGTTTATGCTTTTTATGTCATCATCCATGTTTACGGGATAGAACTCAAAATCGGTTGAACGGTCAGTAAAAAGAGTTTTAAACATGTGTAATGGTATTTCAAATGGAGTATAGATAACTGTATGAAACTAAATCTGTATGAAAACTAAGCGAGCCACTTTTTCACACACAATTTAAATAGTTATTTGTGCAACAAGAGAGCAAAGTTGGTTTTTGCTGCTAGTGTTGATAATTGAATCACGCGAGTGATTCTAGTTTAGAATCCTGAGCGCTGGGTGAGGTGCTGAGGTGAAAAACAAATTTACTTACCAATGAAAGAAAACATTTCCAATGCCTCTATCAACTTTTTCTATACAGTCTTTACAACTCAATATGGCATATCAAGGCTTTTTCTAGATTGCGGTGGATTTCCGGTGGCGATAATGCGAAATGAAAAGCTTAGATTACGATCATTGATCGCAATTTTACATTCATATTTCATTTCTTAAATTGTAACGTTACGTTTTGCTTAACTGTAAACTCAGTTGACCAAAACGTAAGCCACGTTAATAATAAAGGTAAAAAAGGCCGGCTTCGTACGATGTGCCGTTGTATGAGGTCGTCAGCTAGGCAGGCAGCAGGACAGACGTGAAGTGAAGGGGCAACCGCAGACCAGGGCGGCGTGGCACGGTGCGATGGGACGGCTGGTGGAGTGCTACTCGTACCGCGTGATGTGGGCCCTAGTGTCCAGCGTGCGCACCCTGCGGGTACTGCTGGAGAGCGCGCGCGGGCTCAGCGCGCATACCGCCGCGCCGCTGAGGCCCTGTCTGCCACAGTTCATACACGACGTGCCAGTCTGGCACATCTTGTTATTACAAACAGATACGTTATACACTCACAAAACAATTGAAAAAAGTGTTCCGCCCAGCAGCGGCAGCACACATACACACTTTTCCTTCATCTGATATTAAAAAGGATTTATTTTAATCAATAAATAAATAAATTACAAATACACACAATGGCATTTTTTTTTGTTTTTGTTTCAACAAAGCCTATCGCTCTTCGCCATGAGTGACATAAACTAAAGACTAAAAGGTCACAATTGTGACCTATTCGAGTCTTCACAATGCGCACGCTCATAACATATCTGTTTATTTGAATATCATTGGCTGTCATTAAAAGATTCATGATAAATCAATACGCAATTGAAAATTAAGACCATACTAGTTGGCTCTGTATTAATACATAGTATCCAGCGAATGGAACTTCGTTCAAAGCGAGTTCCCACGATACCCCCAACATGTTTTTTTTAATTTCAATTTCAGAATCAAGTGTAATCGAGAAGAATCGAATATAACTTTTTAGTGATAGTACTATTTAAGTGCCGTTTCTTTCCACATATTGCCAATAATTTCTAGAAATCAGATAAATGCAATTAAATAAATCAAAGTTTTGAGATGTATTTCGTTAGGTACAAAAATAAATTATAATGAATAGGTACTGTTCATTTCGGCTTACGCAAATGTCTATAAAAATAGGTTTATTGACTACAATTTTTGTAATTAAAAGAAGTTTACTACAATTTTTGTAATTAAAAGAAGGTTTACTGACCACAATTTTTGTAATTAAAAGTAGGTTTATTGACTACAAAGAAGAACTCTTGTCAAACAAAAACATGAAAAAAACTTTTAATTATTTGATTTTTTTCACGAAAGTTCTAGAAGAATAATAAAACCGTAATAATTAATTAATGAATATTTGATTGTTACGAGTTAGTGAGAAATTTCTGTCCATGCTAAGGGCAGTTGTTGAGCCATGTCCTTTGGAAAATATTCCCAAAAATAAAAAGTTGTAAATAAACTCGCTCTAAAAGCCAAAAACCTATGAAATTTGACATTTTGAAGAACTAATACACATATTTTTTAATACAAAGAAGCGCACTAATCCCTTTCATTTTGATATCTCAACAGTATTAATTGGTGTTTTTTTTTTTGAGTAGTCGGATTTTTGAACTTAAGAAGCAATTCGCAAAGAACAGAACAGAACGGAACGGAACAGAACGGTACGGAAAGGAACTGAACGGAACGGAACAGAACAGAACAGAAGAGAATAGAATATTATATTATCTTTATTTACATAAATACAAGTATATACAGTGTATAAAAACTTAATTAACTAAGACTACAAACATAGACACTTAAACCTAAAAATATACTAAACTTAAAAATGGCGTCAAAAAACTCCTCCACTTCGTTGTCTACTGGTAATGTGCCCAAAATACTGCCTGCATTGCCAAGTTTTATGGCAATGCTTATTCTCTGACCAAGGTAAAAGCCAGCCATTGGGTCACGCGAAGTGTCAACTAGGCATTTTGAAAGATCTTTAAACAAAGCGTGAGCACTTGGACCCATGGACCAAGAGTTTCAACCCCAAACGGCTCGAAAACATATCTACCGATGAGGTTATTATGTTTCCGCCGCTTGAGGTTCTGTGCAGCCGCAGCGGCAGCGCCAGCACAACACGACGATTTAGGAAGATGGAATGGCGGAAGAGTATCGACACAAGTAGCGTCCCACACTAAAGGCCTACCCATCTTCCAAGGAAACAAAGACATCCCGTCCGGTCTTTTGCCATCGTCGTGTGCCACGCCATGTTCCAATACAGCCGGCACGCCGACGGTGATGAGAGAATATAATGGAACAGAATTGATTATTCGTTTATTTGCTCAGAATATACAGTTGTTACTGGTCCCTCTTTTATGGAAATAGGAATATCGTTCAAAATAGCCGGTGCCATACCAAAACACTTTTCCTCAACAAAGCAATCCTACATCTAATACGCACTAACCTGTGCGTAACAAGTTTTGTTATTGAGATCGCAAAGTTACATCTCGACATCTGCTTTCCGAAAAAGACAAAGTGACTACTAGCGACAGCAATTTGCTAAAAAGTAGAAATATTATATGAGATCGACATGCGCTACCGAAATAGTACGTGTTCAATTCCAGTAGATATATTCTTAGTTTTTAATGATCGTTGTCACTGGCAGAATGTCTCTGTGTCTAGACAACAAGATCTAGTAAGTAAATTAAATTCAGAGAAACTAATTTTGAATACTTAAAGTTCTAATAGAGTTTATAATTGAAATAAGTCAGAAACAATACAAACTTTCTTCTTAATTTTAAACTTTATTTCTAAATCTATAACTAGCTTTTTCCCCTGGCCTTTGTCCCGTGACCTACCCCACCGGTTCCTAGTTTTTTTAATCCCTGATGGTAAAAGAGGGATGTTATAAGTCAGTGGCATCAAAGCTCCGAAACGGATGAACCGATTTTGATTTAGTTTTTTGCTTGAAAGGAGATTTTGTCGAGAGTGTTCTTAGCTATGTTTGAATAAAATCGGTTCAGCCGTTCAAAAGTTATAGGCGTTTTACTGTTTGAATCGGGGTGTTTTCGCAAGATATCGTGTCATAATTACGTATTCAATAGATTGCCGATCGAAGCGAAGCATGGCTAAGAACCCGCTCGATAAAGTCACCTTTCAAACAAAATAAACAAAATTTAAATCGGTTCATTCGTATAGGAGCATGTATATTTAGTTGATGACACAGACAGATACACAAAAACACAGGTACACACGTCAAACTTATAACATACCTCTTTTTCCGTCGGGGGTTAAAGAGTAGCTTATGAAACTTACCGATTGCTTAACTTACTATCAGTTATGATATTTTTGTTATTGAATCAGTACTTCGAGAGATTACCCTTTACAAACATAAACATTATTTTTTAAACCAACTTAAAAAAAGAGGAGGTTCTCAATTCGACTGATGTTTATGTACTCGTAAGTTGTGTTTCACTTATGAACCGATTTTTCGAAAAGAGCTACACTACAATGAGGACTATCGCGTTTTAATTGGCCGCCAGGGGCGCTGGTGTAGAGTGAGGTCTTCAAAATGTCAAATTTCAAATGATAAATGATTGTATTTCTGTAAGTTGGTTTGTACAAACCACAGACATCAATCTAACTAGATAACGCAAGTCCCTCCATCTATATAAAAACCAAGCGTGTCACTTTTTTACAAACAATTTAAAAACAAATTTACTTGGCAATTAAAGAAAACATTGCCACTGCCTCGGCCAATTTTTCTACACATTCTTTACAACTTATATGGCATAAAAAGGCATTTTTCTATGTGATTTCGGTGGATTTTCGATGCCGATAATGCTAAATGAAAAGCTCAGATTACGATTGATCGTTACTTTAGTCCGTTTTTTGGCACCCGAAGTATCGCGTCATCTAGTTACGAGTAGATTTATGTCTGTGGTACAAACACTTTTACATGTCAATCATATTTTTTTAAACTAGATGAGGTCAGCGTTTCCTATCTGACTACTCTGAGATGAAAGGCCGAAACAAAATCAGAGATAACAGAAAAAAAAACAGGATGAAAAAATAAAAAAAATAAAAATAATTGGAGCAGCTTTTGTCCTCAACGTAATCTTTAACGGTATAAAACGCTTTCTGGCACTACTAACGTTTAATGAATAATTTGAATTTATTAAGGCTTAGACCTTATACCTACGTGGCTTGGAAGCTTATTATAAAAGCGTGTACATTGACATCTAAACGAGCCACCTATTTTCTTGAGCCTTGTTGTAGGTACTACAAATTTGTGTTTCTTCTTAGTATTTATGTTATGGATGTCACTGTATTTTTTTAAAGATTTTCATAAATATACTGAGAAGTCACAGTCATTACATTAATCTTCTTAAATTTCTCCCTAAGAGAGTGCCTCAGGCTTAATTTATAAATTGATCGAACAGCTCTTTTCTGCAAAACAAAGATAGTCTGAATGTCGGCGACATTACTCCAGAACAGAATACCGTACGACATTACACTATGAAAATAGCTAAAGTATACTAAACGGGCTGTCTTTATGTCAGTTAAATTACGAATTTTTCTAATAGCATATGCTGCGGAGTTTTGAATTCTTTGACAGTTTATCTATGTGTGGGCCCCACTGATGCTTAGCATCCAAAGTTAAGCCTAAGAATACTGTGCTATATTCATAGTCTTTTTCTTTTGGTTATTAACGCGAGATTATGTACAATTTTTTTAATGTTGTGAATATTTTCCAAATATGGCAGATTAAGATAGGTACGGGTTTTACCAACCATTGCTCTAATAGATATTTATATTTTGTAAATTTTAATCCCCTCTTTTTACGCAAAGCTGCCCTCATTAGAGAACTGTTGGAAAATATAATAAATAGTTCACTAGTTTGGAAGTAGAGAGAACTAGCTAATCGCTCTAGATGGGACGTCCTATGTCAACTTTATTTTGCAACATGTTTTTCTCATAAGTATGATCAAAACTAGATCCTGAAAGTAAGAGTGTTCAACAGAGCATATCTAGACATTTCACAACTAGGATAACTGTCAACCACATTAAGTACAACACGAGCTTAATAGATATTTTCACGGCTGCTGATTTTTTCAGAATCACTTAGATACTTATACAAAAATAAATGTGACGTTGATAATAATATTAACCTATACATCAAGGGTCGCGGTGACCTAAAACTCTACGGTATAAATAAAATTGCTTTTTGTCAAACACACAAAAAGTTAATAATTAATTTTGAAGTGAACTGAGAGGTTTCATTTTATTTTTCTTTTGTTTTCATTCGAGATCTGAGAAGCTGATTATTAAGTCTGAAGGCTTTTGACGACTTTAAAAATAGCAGAATAATATAAAAATAGAACGAATACTTTTTGTTGCCCACTGAATGTTAAGAGGAGTTAAGAAAACCATGTTTTATTAAAATGTACAAAATTGGACTGCCAATGACTTTCTTGGGTTACCCTTGTTTCATCGAAAAGAAATTGACAAATACTTATAGTCTGTGATCTATATTGGTTTTATGAACTGTCATTACATACTAGCCGGGCAAGTTAGCCGATGACTATCCCACCCTCATACCCGCTTTCGCCTTGTTTGTTCGCCGAACGTAAGAGTAACGTCATGACGTCATAGGCAAGCTTTCTGCGCTCGGCTTATATTCGCAAATAAGCAATGATACACTTTGACAAGCCATAACAAAGCTGCCCATGTATTGCATTAATTTTTCCTGCTTTAACGCATCTGTCAACATAATGAGTCCGTCGTCCATCGCAAACCGATTAGATTTCCAACAACACGCGCGTTTAGAAACGACCATCAAGGGAATGTTTTGCGAGGCACAAACAAACACCGTTTCAAATGAATTTAGTGACCAGTTGTCTGTCATGCTCTCCTGGTACTTGGCTGTAATAAGTTCTGGTAATGTGTTTGTTTTAGCGCCGTTTGTATCTTTAGTAATGGTGATTTGTGGATTTATTTGAAACCTAGCTTAGCCTACTCCTTTTGTTTGTTATTTCAGGTAAAGTTCATGATGAAAATTTTACTCACAGAATAAAACAATGGGAAGCAGAAGAAAATACATTGATAATGGGGAAAGAAACCTATATATTTTAGCGATAAAGTTTTCACTGCCAAAAATATGTCGAAATTCAGCAGGCTTAAGATAGCTATAAATCCCTTCAGAATATTCTCCCACAAATACAATGTGATAAACATCGCCTTCCACATTCGTAATACATCCGCATTACTTTCATTTACACACACGTACCTCTATACACCGCAGTGTAACTACTAAACAGCGGTTACTTATGTGGTTTGTGTTTAAAATATAATATACTACACTGGCTGCCCATTTCCCCAGCTCAAGTCCCAAAGGTGCCATTCCCACTAAATTCTGTAAAAGCTTCGCTACTCTTGCTCACATGCTTGCCATTCCGAAATACCAGAATGTGTACTTACTTTGTGGCCTCAAGTGTAATACCGACCTCACTCAATTCTGAACTATACTCATAAATTTTAAGGTTTAGATTCCTTTGGCAGTAAAATTCAGAATACTTTTGTTTAAACAAGGAGTTTCGATACAATATGCGTGTCGGTTATGAAATTATTAACAGTGTGTGTTAGGAAGGTTAAGAAGATCAATTTTCTTTAATTACTATGTTTTACAAGGCTCTTATTGTGATGATTAGGATCTGAAGATTTTCTTAATTACGTCATTTTCTTTAGGTTTTAGCATTAATAATTTTGATTAATTATTAGAGTTACTTACTTTAAAGCTGATTAGTTTGTTTTAATTCGATTTAAGTTTTAGCTAAATTAGGTATGCTTGATTGTAAAGTTAGTTACTAATTAGACATTCTATCTTTAGCTATGATCTGTACGTTTGTTGAAAAATGTAAAATCTTCAGATTTATTTTAGTAGTAAAATTTGTATGTTTGGTGTCAGACTACCAAACGGCTTTCACCGGATTTTCGTTTTGCAAACACAACAGCCTAAACCTCGCTACAATGTGGAATAGTAGGAATACGACGAAAAGCTAACCGCGATTCTCAAAAATGTAGTGAAACTGTTGGATACGAATCTGTCTCTTAAAATAACTTTAACGAGTTTCCAAAAAGAAAGGATAATTTTAATATTAGACTCGACACATGATGATAATTATGATTAAATATCCTATTTGCAATTAAAAATTATAAATGTTATAGTTTGGATGTTTAGATATTTGGATGACTGTTAAAATATAATCGTCAATAGCTTAATCACACACTCCTGAGTAGAAGAGAGAAGTGGGCCAAAGATGTTACTAAATGGTACCCGAGAGAGTGGATGAGGAAACGGGGAAGACCAGTGCGTAGATGGGAAGATGATCTCTGATCGACAGCAGGCGCTGCGTGGAGGAGAAAAGCACAAGATCGTTACTGTGGAAGGGTCTGTGGGAGGCCTATGCTAGTGCGCAAGACAAGCAAACCGATGTCTGATATTCTCAAAAAATATGTTAATATTAGTTTTAAGTTTGTTAATAATTTGTATTTGAGCCTAATGGATCCGGACGAATTTCGACTCACAAGTAGACCATGACCTGAATTAGGCAACAGGATACGTATATCCCGGTTTTACTTTTCCATGCGATTATTTTCGATAATTTTGCGCAGGCGAAACCGCTGTTATAAGCTTGTTAGATATTATAAGACAGGCCTTAGAGTACACCTTTCTAAATTCGAACTTTGTGCCGTAACCTTTTCAAATCATACTGACTTGACTGAAGGTTAATTAGAAAATTTATGTTTTCATAGTAAATATTATCACTCTAAATTAATATCATAACGTTAATACTGTCTCATTACGATGAGCAAACAATGAGTACATCAACTGTATTAATATTGGCGGCAAATTGTAATATAAATAAGTAATTATGTCATGTATGAAAAGAAAACGTGGTCGTCCCCGTCAAACATGGCGTCGCACCGTGTTGGTAGAAGCGACTAGCATCGTAATGACGTAGAGCGAGGTGAAGCGCAAGACTGATTGCGATGGAGGACACCTGTGGACGCCCTTCGCCCCATCTAGGGGTCACAGGACATTAATTCAAGTAAGTCAATACTATCTAATTACGTTTGAGCTAACAATGAAGACTACTGAATTAATAATGGCGGCTAATCGTTATATACATAAGTAATCATGTATGATTATTAATGATGTGAGTATTACATTGATATCTACGCCATGTTTGGTTCCCATGGGGCTATGGTTGTATGAATAGTATGTTATGTATGTTTGCAAAATAAATGTGAAAAAATAAATGAAAAACTTTTAACTTAAACTTACAAGCCGGTGGTAAATTCCAATACAATCTTTCATTCCCAATTATAAGATGAAATTTTCACTAAAATTTCTACTGTAGGGACGAGTATGTACGTAGGTAAGATGATACTTTATAATGTAAGGTGTAAAAAAGAAGTCGTACGCGATCATTCCTGTGTGTAGACGTGTCTATTAATTAAAGTGAATACATGTGGATTTAGTATCTATTGTTTTATTGAGACTCTACAGACGGTCTTCTACAGACTGTATTTTGGCGAGTGTGCTCATGAACTCCACGACCTCATACCATCGGTCCCCTTCTACCATCGGACATCTAGACGCACTGCAAGTTATTATCCTCACTTAGTTGCCATTCCACCAATTCGCACAAAGCGCTTCCAAACATCCTTCATAATGCTCACTGCAAAAGAGTGGAACTCACTGCCTACGTCTGTGTTTCCGAATGCATACAACCCGAATCTCTTGAAAGTTAGAGTGAACAGGCTTCTTCTGGGTAAGCTCACTCCATCGTCGACTTTGTCTCTGCCACCTCTGACTTATACTAGAGTCAAGAGCAAACCTATCATAAATATAAAATAAAAAAAATACTACTCCTAAACTACAATATTTCAACCTAGCCGTTTAGACTTTAGGACTGTGGATTTAAGGCTGGAAGAAGCTGCGGTGTAAGTCACTAAATACATTATTTGAAATTTGTACTAAGTAGGAAGGGATGAAGAAATATCAAGCGCCCAATTTCAACGGACTCTAGTCTAAAGTAGCAAGCAGTAAACTTAAATTGAAACTGCTCCTCAGAAATAAAATCATAACGAAAAATTCACACATTTTGCATCCTTCGCTCACTTAACCAAAACCTATTCAAAAATAGAAGCAAACAAAACTAATTACACACAATAATGCGTGCGGATCCCGCAAGGCCGAGACCCAGGGACCTCGGGACCCCGGGACTGCGGACGCCGGGATTCACCAGTGGGGCCAACGCGTCCCAACAGGGTCGTGGACAGGTTGTGACCGGCTTGTCTCTCATTAACATGGTCGCATGCATTATCTTTAATAGGGGTGATGTGGTATTTTGTTATTTTGTTGAGTTCGTTGGGTAAAGTTATGAGAGGGTCCGATTTGTTTTTTTTTTGCCTACGGTTAAAGAGGACAGAAAGGGTACCTGTGATCCAGTTGTGAGAACATTAGCTGATTATGATTAGATTTGCTACTACATGACAACTCAAAAAGATAAAATATAACAGCCCGCAATGTTAGGAACCATTAATGTTAATGATTTTTTTTCCTTAGTGCTAGCCAACTGGGCTTATCCCAGTCGTAAACTTCCCTTTGTGCCTATTGGCCTTGTTTGTTCAGTCTCCTTCTTGATATGGAGGGAAGTGGAAATTATGTTTTCATTCATTCTTCGGGACTTCGTCGAGCTTCATTCGACGAACCATCGCGCTTTTTTGGTGTTAGCCACTGTCGATTCTGACTATCAGGGAGTTGCAGTGGTTTGGAAATAGTGCGATGGGTAATTAAAAAAAAAACTCAAAAATATACAAATAACATCAGAAAGACCACTGACCAGCTGACTGATGATCCTTTGATACGTAAAGTTATTGCTATCTGAATCTTATCGTTATAAGCTTAGAAATCAACAAATGTTAGGCGAGGTTTTGGGTGGAAAAAGTCAACATCATAAAGAAGTTTTTTCAAATTCCAAGAAAACATAAAATAAATCTAGGGCTGTAGTTCCCGAAGACATAATTTGGCGAAATGGGGGATTATTGATTGATCCAAAACCTAGAGCGAGTAAAGTAACTTCAAACCGGATTACTTCACATTTGCTGAACTAGGTATCTCAAATGTCCGTTCACCTGAAACATTCATGATCTGAAAAACCTGTTAAGACAAAGACAGTCACTAACTATCTTGAGGGAACAAAACGCACATTCATTTCACACCCATGAGACCCAAAATCCAGTATTTTTTTGTATTGTATCCTATGACCAAAAGAGAAAAGCATCAGATAATGATAATGTAGATAAATAAATTGTCTTTGAGATGGTGACAATTTCAGTAAACTACGCCCGACGGTTTTGTTGTGATTGTCGTTTCTTTTTCCGTGTTAAACATAACTTTACAAATTAATTACATTATGTCATACATCTTTTTTAAATATAATCAAATCTATATATATAAAAGGCAATGTCCCGACTGACATATCAACACCCAGCCTAAACCACTAATGATAGAAATTTGAAATTTTAAAGGATGTTGATTTTATACTGTAGGCGTAATTTAAGAAAGGATTTTAGGAAATTCATCCCCTAAAGGGATGGAATAGGGGAAAAATAGGTTTGTATGAAACTCTGTCATTATTAAATACGTCTTTAAGCTATTTTTGAATTTCATCCCTTAAAGGGGTAAAAAGGGATGTTAAAGTTTGTATAAAAACTAAATTGTTTATCATCAAAATTACTTCGAATTCAGTATTTATTCTCTTCAATACAATTAAAGAAACACGTATCTAAGAATTTTTTGAATTTCATGCCTTAAGGGGTAAAAAGGGGTGTTAAAGTTTATGTGAATGATTACTGGATGTGCTCGGGGAGAAACAGTTTTCATAACTCGAATACCACTGATACCCTCTGACTATGTCTTTGAGTTTGAACGATTACAATTCCTCTTAAGGTCTGCTTTGTAAGGTCAGTCATTAAGGGTGGCAGGCATAGATTTAAGGCAAGATCGCTTCCGACACGGGTTATTTAACGTTGCCTGTCCCAGAATCAGCACTAGCAGCCTGGTCATTTTGACACCAGGCAGAAATATCTCCAATATACAAAGAAGTGGTTAATTCAATTCTAACTTCTTGATGACGACTTTTTTAGTGTAAGCTAATTTACCCATATCTAGAGTGTATAGGATCAGCAAAACCCATCATTCTATAGGAAGATGTTTTAATTTTTGCAAATGGATAGATAGATAGATAAAAAAAAAATAATTGTGCACTCAAAAGACAGCACAAACACAAAATCACAATTAAATTTTCAATTTACACGACGTACTTTTATAAAAAGAAGGTGCCCCATAAAAAAAGAAAAAAAGTGGCGGCACATATCAATTCTAGATCGACATTTGTGAAGTAAACAGATACAAAATATAGCTGGTAACCCCCAAGCGGATGTAAACTACATCAAGCCATTCTAAATTGCGACCACGAGGAAGACAACTTTTCATCGAAAATCATCATGACCAAGCTATGTAAATACATATGTGAATAAGCAAAATGATCACCTCTGTGGCACCGAAAATCTGCGTTTAATCCAGGCAGAGTCATTACACCCGCTCAAAGTTACTGCATGGTGTGTTTTTACGCTGGAGGCGTCATCGGGCCGCCAAACCCCTACTGTGGTCGACGAGGTCACAGAGTCATGATCAACATATTTCTCTATCCTTAAAAGAAATAAATTTTAACTAGAGTATATAATGGTTCCAAAATGATAAAGCAAGGGCGCTTACTGCACGAGCCGCAACCGAAATTTTGAGGGCGGCATTACCCGGCCTTGCACTGGCCAGTAAGATCGCCTGATGTAACTGTTCCAGACTTCTTTCTGTGGATTATTTTTAAGTCACGTGTCTAAGTCACAAAGCCTCAGACTCTTGAAGCCGTCAAAGATAATATCTGCCGGAAGTTCTGGCAAAAGTGATGGCAAATGCCATAAACGGGCCCGAATGTTTATAAATTCTGGCGACGCGACGGCCACTTAGCCGTTTCATTATGTCCACTAAATGGAACATAAATGAAGATACCAAATAAATATTATCCAAAAGCAGAAACAAAGTTATTAAATACATAAAAATAAATTACAGCCAAAGATCATCGGGTGAAAACTTTTGTGCCACCCTGTATTAATTTTCTATCGTGTCGGTAGTAGGATTCAGAAATTGAAAGCAAAGTGGTCGTCCACTATTTGTATCTCCCCGAGGAAATCGATATAATCCGGAATGAAAGTCTTGCTCTAGCAATTACAGGAAGGCAGTGCAGTTTAAGCTCATTTTATATCAATTTACACATAATTTTTATAGTTCGACAAAAAAATATAGTTGAGCAAATTTCGTGGTCTACGCGAACAAAGACACGGGCGGAAAACTATGTTTGGATAATAATTGGCAATAGCCCACCAGAACAAAAACAGCCAATATCGTGTTGTCCACGCAGGCGAAGCTGCGGGCGGAAAGCTAGTAATTAATAAAATGTTCTAATATAATAGATATTTTTTACAAAATATTACGACTTTCCTATTAGACGTTATTCTTATTTTAAAATCAGCTACTGAAGGATAATATATATGCGCCTTAAGCCACAATAAACGCCACTATCTATTGGGCAAAAACAAACCGTCGTTTGTACGATAAGAACTTGTTACATATTCCTAAAGTTCGCTAGTTATGTTTCAGCCCTGTTTTGTTTGCATGCACATAAGGCTAGGCCTGTCCACTTCGCGTCGAGCGGAGATAAGAGGTGCGGATCAGCCATCCAATCGAATTGCATAATAACTCCACTCCACTTTAGTGGACAGGGATTTGAAAAATAGTTTCAAAATTCATTATGTATTTACGCGGAGCGGGGCCGTGGCGATGAGAAAGAGAGGCGCAGTGGGCGAGCGGAGCGGGTAAATGGAGAGGAGAAACAAGTGCAACCGAGTTTCGCGTATGAAAAAACACAAACCACTACTCCGCTCCGCTACACCGCTCTTCTAGTCCGCTTCGCTACTCCGCTCCGTATTTCTTTCCCTCCACTCCGCGTCTATGGACAGATACAGTCCGCAACTCCGTTCCGCATCTCCGCTCCGTTGCTTCGCTCCACTCAAATGGACAGGCGGCCAGCCACAATAATATCCAGGCATATTCATACTGATTACAAACATTATTTACACTGATGTAACAAGGGTCACACCGGCCCCATCTCCCTTCAGCCCTATCAACAGGTCGACGAACCCCATTCATTAACCCCGCTCTGCATTACATTAATTAATTTACCTCTGCGAGATGGACATGGTTTCATTTTGTTAGGCATTTATAAGTGAATACTGACCCCCATTTTCATATTTTTGTCTCTTGCGTATAAAAGTGGCGTATAAACATATTAACACAAATAAATGTCATTTACTAATAATCATTTAGTGTGTGATTCGATGTTCTGGGTGATTTGCACGATAAAACGACCAGTCAGAAATGTCGGGTCTTATAGAATCTCATTATCGACACCTAAGTCAAAGAAATCCACTCCTTGTCCTAAGCCAAACCCAAGCATCACCACATTGACTGGTCCTGTGTTTCTCGTATCCAGCTTACTCCCGCGTCTTGTGAAGACTATAATAAAACCGGGGACGTTCACACGTATCACGGCAGGGCAGGTCCCCACAGGGTCGTCAACAGGTTGCGCCGCCCAAGTAGCAAAACAGTCATATAGTAATCGACTTATAAGACTAAACGTCTAATAAGAATCTAATAGACGCTTTGACTGAGATTACTGATCGCACAACAGCATCTCATAAGATCATTTACGCTACAGGTACTTTCGATCCTATTACTTAGTTTTATAGACGTTTACAGGTTATCGAGATATGAATCTTACCAGACCTTGGAGTTATATAAGCGCATAATATAAAACTAATTAGCAAGTATTGCATTTTGATCCTATAAACGCATTTTATAAGATTGTTTATGCTTGTTAACGTCTTGTTACATTCTTCTATAAGACATGCACTTCTATAAACGTCTTAGATATGGGTGCTATAGGTCAAGTATATTAAAGGATTGATTTATCTGAGACATGACTTCTAATGGATAGGTAGCACGAAACTAGCATGGCCACCGACGTATATAGGTAAAATTCTGCTTATATTTGTCCTACATTTGCTATTACTAGAGTTACTGGCCATTTTGTTATACGTTTTAGAAAGCAAAAAAACTAAAAACGGATGGAAACAAATGAAAACGATTTAAGCATAGTGCCAATTATCGAAGAAGACTTTCAAAAATGTTACTTGGAATGAAATCAGGATCGGAGTGCGGGTCGATATTCTTCTTAAATACAAGAGAATCTCGTGAAGTTCGTGATGGTTCCGTACAACATAAAAATGAAATAGTCCAAGAAGACTACGAAGTTATTTTTCTCAAAGTTCTAATAACCAAAAATATAATGAAAGTAATAGCGGAAGCAGTGATAATGAATTTAAAGATGACAACCGCCCTGACTTTGAAAAAAATTGTGAAATGCAGGAGGATGTAAAAAACAAAGAGCCATCGAGTGTGCGATCCTATTGTCATCTCAAGACGTAAAATAAAAATTACGTATAATAACGTAAAAGTAGGTACTGATGACGACTGTACTGAATAATTCAAAATATAAATTTATCGTTTTGCATCCCTACACTGCCACTCTTCATCTATGTCGAAATCAATTTTATGGAGAAAGTGTTATAAAGTAATTCTGAGACTATTTATAAAATATTAGTACTGATTAAGACATAACAATACATGTATTGACATGCGGGATAGTTCTGATGTATTTCTCAAAAGGAACCCTAAAACTAAAATATGGTGGCGAAGTAGTAGTCCTATAGTAGTCTTAACTTTGACTAAATAGTATTGTAAAGGTTTTGATAAATGCAATATAATGGCACACGATCCGTCCCATGGCGCCCTATATTTGTATGCTAATTATTATCAAAAAAACAATTAATAAATACGTTTAATTTGGAAGGGGCATGAATATATATTTATTATCTTCGACCACTTTATCAATAAAATTAATTTCGCATTTTGGTTAGACATTCTTTACACAAAAAGTAAAAGACAAAATTCACCTATGTTATGCTAATAGATAATATAATTTATTGTGTTTTAAGTAGTTATCCCTTAAACAATTTTTTTGTCAAAACTCTTGTCAAGACTCTCGTTAATAACATCACGCTGATCAATGTGGGATCAATAACACCAGTAGCGGCACGCACTAGATCGTTACAGGACTAATTACACCAGTACGTGTCACGCACCAGATTGTTAGAGGACTAATCGCGCTTAGTCAGTGCGTTTACCGGACCTTTATAGGATAATGTATCCTGTAAAAGCACCTAATAAGATAATTATAAAATCCGATTGCACTTTACCGGACTGTAACACAACGATCACAGGACCGAATAGTCCTATAAACTGCGCCCAAATGCGGTTCTATAAACGTTTATAGGATTTCTATAGGGCTAAAAAATGCATGCTCCTAGAATAACTACAGGACCAAATTTTGCTACTTGGGCGGGGCCCGTGCCCCGCTAATTATCGCTCCCCATATTATCTTTATGAAACTCTACATTGTCATGTAAGCCTGGTACTATGGGATGGGAACAGATGAGGTTGTTGAGGTGTATTGCCTTTTTTTTGTGGGCGAAAGGACCAAAGTATTTTATGACTTGTCACTGAAGGTCAGAAGCTCCGTATTTGTCATATAAGCCTGGTACTATGGGATGGAAACAGATTGGATTAATAAGGTGTATTGTCTTTTTTAGTGGAGAACGAACTATGGTATATTGTGTGATGGAAGGACGTCGGGCTATGTTCCCCGTGTTTTGTTATTATGGTCGTTATGGTTTGGACATCATCATTTGATTTTCATGTAAGCCTGGTACTGTGGGATGGGAACAGATGAGGTTATTGAGTTGTTTTGGCTTTTTTTTGTGGGTGCGACGACCAAGGCATGTTGTGACGGAAGATTATTGGGCTATGTTTTGTGATTGGTCGTTTTAGTTAGGACATCATGTTTCTGGCCGTCAGAGTAACTTATACCTTGGCATATCTTTTTACTGGTAGTTATGCTGTTACGCCTACTTGTTATCTTATATTTTAAATTATGGAATGGAAAATGAAACTATGACATCCCTACCTGACATTCACCTACGCAACTAAATACAAATAAATTGACAACCTCTTTATATTAGGGCTTAAAAATTAAGATACAAATATAACGCATCTAATAAAAGCTCAAATTCTAAGAAAGATGACAACAGAACCTTTCTTTCTAAAGCCGACGCTTACAGGGAAAATCGAAAATGAAAACAGGGTAGATAGCATTAATTTCAACCTGAGTAAAATAATCCGGTCTAAAATATAGGAAGGTAATTTAATCTGTATAAGAAATGTCATTTAAAAGGCTTTTAAAATCCTCACAAAAAGTTATAATAATTTTAATACGTTGTTTATTTTAGCAGATTGGCAAACGTAATAATAAAGCGAGGGTTACAGGGTAACAGAGAACACAGGAGGTACCACTCACAAAGCTCTGTCGCACACAGATGACATGTCGTGGAACAAGTTGCAACATGTCCTTTCGTGACGACTAAGTAGGAAAATCCAGAATGCTAACTCCAAACAAAATGCGATGATTTTTCTCTTTAAGAGGCTTGAACTAAGACAAAAGTTTATGCTATATTCCATGAACATGCGATTGCGAGCTGATTACGGCCACCGTGACTGCATACCTGCACATTGCATTTACAAAAAAAAAACCTAATTTGTCTGATTAATATCGATGAATTGAAAAAGAAGTATAGCGACTCCGTCTCTAATAAACTGTAGGGCCAGCAAATGGTGATTGTAATTGGAACTCTATTTCCTATCTACTTCATAGTCTTTGTTATACATCGGAAGGAAGAAAAAGGCAATTCCTAAAAAAAGTGTATTTTCTAAACAAAGTTTTCGTTGGCTGACCAACATTTTTTTTGAGAATTGAAATACGACTTCTTTGGATCAAGTAGTTTATTAACATGGGCAGAAACAGTTTTAAAATGAATATAGCAACTTTCCGTTACATCCTGTATGTGTATATATCCGTCCAATAAATAAATAAACATGATACTCTATCTTCCTATCTACTCCAGGTCTTCAAGTCCTTCTTTCTTGTTTTGTGCCCTGAGTCCACGACATGTACCTCGTAATGTGGGTAAACATATCCATGTTATCGTTCCATTCGCGGCCACTTGGCCGGGTATTGGAATAATATACAATACCATGCGAGTTTTATGAAAAGAAAACTGGTTGAAATGTTCGATAGGTATACTCGTGTGACCTGAATAAGGCTGCCATGCGCTGCGTGTTATGATGGTCGTATAGACCAGTGTTTGTATAAAGAAGATGTTTATTCTGGATATCGATGTGTTTGCTTGTAATGTTACCCTAGTTCGTAGAATATGGAACTAGAAAAGAAATAGCCTTCTTGGGCTATTTGTAGGCAAAGTTCTATTTAATCAGAGATGTCAATAGTCAAAATGCCAAAATGTAAGGGATTGATCACATGTCATTTCGAAAGTGCCTGACATTCCCATAAATTTTTCCAATCGCTATCACGACGCTTTTGATAGAATGTTATAAGCCGGGCGCAGAAAGTTTGCCGATGACGTTATGAAGTCACTCAGACGTTCGGCGAACAAACGAGGCAAACGTGGGGTGCCGCTCGGGTAGGCGGGAGCGGTATAGTCATCGGCAATTTTTCTGCGCCCAGCTAGTACCTACTTGTCTTATGCCTCTTGTCACAGTCACAACATGCATCTGCCTCAGTTTCTGTTCTATCCTATTTCTTCCTCTTAGTTTACCGGTTTTACTATAGTTAAGGTTTTGCATAATATTTGTTTGTATAGGTATGTAGTGTTCTGTGACAATAAAGACTTTTTCTTCCTTCTTTCTTTAGTTTAAAAACAACTTTATATTTTGTTTCGAAGTTAGCGAATATGAATTGAAAGAAAACGGCATGAAAGCATGACGGTTAACAGGGCAACATGGCTGAAGAAAACGTGTCGCATCGACCCCAAGTAACATCGGACAAGGGCAGAAATATGACGAGATTCGAATTTATTATGAGTTCTTTTTAGATGCCATTCAGATTGAAAGCACTTAAAACAGAATGGTAAGATAATAAATTGAATCTACGAAATCTGACGTCAACTAAGTCGACCGTTTAAAATTTTCCAACTTCAGTCTTCAGTACTAGGAACTTGTGGCTTATGATAAATGCCACACGGATCGATCTTCAAAGATAAGGAATACAAAACGAGGTCGGTCCGTGGATGGACGACCATCCCTTACAAATCGAGACACCTCCGTGCCTCGAAAAGCACGTTAAGCCGGCCTGCCATTTTTAGAGATCTTTGACAGTATTAACAGATAGTCAGAAGCAAATCAGACCCCAGTCTTGCCAAGTGGAACCGTACCATGGTACCCAATTACCTGGGTTTTGGAGGTCAGATAGGCAGTAACTCTATGTACAAGAAAAGCAAAATTTTAAAATCTTCCGACATATATTTATTTCATACTACATAATTTATCTAGACTCGTAAGAGGAGAGGGACAAACCAGAGAATGGGCAGCAGCTTTCTCTGTGCTTCTATAACAACCATACTGCGATCGTCAACCCGCCTGCCAAGCGTGGCGATTATGGCAAAACTTATGAATAGCACAAATAAAAAATGGCCCCTAGTACACGGCAGCTTGCCTACTCTCTACTACGGTAGCGGTCGAGGCTACGGCATGGCAAGGGGTGCTAAGAATCTCCGGACGAGATTCGGCTACACAACAATACCGACGACTGGACCTGGCAACGTACGAGTATTATAGGGTTATCTGAAGTCCGAAGAGAGGGGGAGGTCTCGATAATCCTCAAATCCGGTAACCTGCTCTATTTCCGAGAGGGTGACCGGCAGTCCCAGGGTGGTGTCGGGTTTATCGTCCACAAGTCCCTTATGAACAGCGTGGTGAAGATCGAGAGTGTGTCGACCAGGGTGGCGTACCTTATACTCAGAATATCCTCAAAATATTCGCTGATGGTCGTACAGGTCTACGCCCCAACCTCGGCACACCCCGACGATGAGATAGAGACCATGTATGAGGATATCTCCAGAGCCATGCATGGTTTCAAAACTCACTTCACCGTTGTCACGGGGGACTTCAACGCGAAACTGGGCAAACGAGACGAGGATGAGCTGCAAGTGGGGCAATTTGGAGTTGGACGACGGAACCACAGGGGTCACCTACTGGCCAGTTTTATGGAGAAGGAGGACCTCTATATGATGAACTCCTTCTTCAAAAAGCGTGAACACAGGAAGTGGACCTGGCAGAGCCCCGATGGTGCTACAAAAAATGAGATCGACTTCATCGTGTTAACCAAGAAGCAAATGTTCAATGCTGTCTCTGTGATCAATTCGGTAAAAACCGGGAGTGATCACCGCATGGTAAGAGGCACATTGAACATTAATATTAAGCTTGAATGGTCTCGACTGATGAAGTCCACGCTCCGTCCAGCATAGATCCAGGTCCAAAACCTCGAGAGCTTTCAGGTCGAACTCCAGAACAGTTTTGAGTGCCTAGGGAGTTCCGTGGATGATTACAACAACGGGTTCGTTGAAGCTGTCCATACGGTCGGGTCTAAGTTTTTCAAGACCCGTCGTACAGATAGAAACAGAAAGCTCTCTGATCCTACCCTCAAGCTTATGAAGGAGAGGCGTGAGATAATCCTGCAGTCTTCAGATGAGGCGTGCAAATACATGCAGCTCAATAGACAGATCTCTAAATCCTTGAAAAGAGACCTCCACCGCTTTAATACCGAGCGTATTAAAGACGAGATCGAGCGAAATAAATGTTCCAACGTGTTTTCAAGGGATCTCGCTATTGGGCAGAGCCAACTCACGAAACTGAAGAGCGAAGATGGCAGGATCGTATCCGCCAAACCGGAACTTATGAGAAAGATGAGACATTCTATTGGCAGTTGTACACATCAATCAGCAAACCCGTTGCGAGTCTAGCAAACGACCCAAGAGCTAGATTGACCCGACACTGCACCGAAGATCGTCAGCCTGTACGAGATTAGGATGGCTCTGAAGCAGCTTAAAAACTACAAGGCGCCGGGTGATGACGGAATTACGGAATTCTCCGAACTTTTCACTGCTGCGCTGGAGGATGTCTTCAAGGTTCTGGACTGGAGTGGGCTTGGCATCAACGTCAATGGCGAGTACATCAATTACCTTCGGTTTGCCGACGACATAGTGGTCATGGCTGAGACCATGGAGAGCCTCAGTAAAATGCTCGATGACCTCAGTAGAGCTTCCGAAAGAGTGGTTCTTAAAATGAACAAGGACAAAACCAAGGTCATGGTGAATGCCCACGTTGCACCCAATCCTATCAAGGTCTGAGACTATACACTCGAAGTTATAGACGATTATGTCTACCTGGGACAAACGGTCCAGTTGGGTAGGTCCAATTTCGAGAAAGAGGTCTTCCGGCGAATCCGACTCGGCTGGGCGGCGTTCGGGAAGTTGCGTGATACCTTCTCGTTCAATTTACCGCAGTGCCTCAAGACAAAAGTCTATGACCAGTGTTGTTGCCAGTGATCACCTATGCGACCGAGACGTGGTCGCTCACAATGGGCCTTATCAGAAAGCTCAAAGTCACACAAAGGGCAATGGAGAGGGCTATGCTCGGCATTTCCTTGCGTGATCACGTCAGAAATGATGATATCCGCAGCTAAATCAAAATGGTAATAAAGAATACTATAATAATAATAATATTGGGTATGCATAGGGAAGTGGTCGCAGTGGACAAGGGACTCACCCCGTTGTCCATGGCTAAAGAGAACTGGCGCAAGCCTGTAATACTTACGACTGATGAACGCAAAGAGGTATGGCAAGGCAAGGAGCTTCACGGACGCTTCTATCGGGCTCTTCATGGGCCCGATGTAGATTTTTCAACGTCCGTATCCTGGCTACGTTTCGGTGACCTTTTTGGGGAAACTGAAGGTTTTTTCTGTGCAATTATGGACGAAGTTATCCTGACCAATAACTACCGGAGACATATAATGAAGGACGGGACGGTTGACGTGTGTCGGGCATGCCACCGCCTAGGTGAATCCATCCGACATATTATCTCTGGTTGTTCTCGTCTGGCTAACAGCGAGTACTTGCACAGACATAACCAAGTAGCCAGGATTATTCACCAGCAACTTGCTTTGAAATACAGTCTAGTGGATTCTGAGGTACCGTATTACAAGTATGTGCCCGACCCAGTTCTCGAAAATGACCATGTCACGTTGTACTGGGATCGGTCTATCATCACTGATAGGACTATTGTTGCCAATAAGCCAGATATAGTGGTGATAGACCGATTAGCGCGCCGCACAATGATAATCGATGTCACCATCCCACATGACGAGAACCTCGTGAAAGCTGAGTAAGAGAAACAAATCAAGTATCTCGACTTAGCACACGAGGTTGTCGACATGTGGAATGTGGACTCGGCGATCATTGTGCCGATTGTCGTTACGGCCAACGGCCTGATGGCCAAGAGCCTCGACGACCATCTGTCGAGGCTGTCATTGCACGGTTGGATCAAGGGCCTGATACAGAAGGCAGTACTCCTTGATACGGCTCGTATTGTGAGGAGGTTCCTGTCTCTGGAGCCCTAACCACCGGTAGCTTGGACCCTGTTCCCGATACCGGTGGACCTCTATTTTTTATATATTTAAATGTTTTTTTTTAAGTTTTCTTTTACTAAATATTTAAAAATGTATCAAATAAAAATAAATATAATAAATGAATAAAGGAATAAAAATAATATTTCATCCGTTCAGGAGCTATGATGCACAAACACACTGGTCACACAGTCGGGGGTTAAAAATACTGGTATCTAGCTGCTACCGGTAAGACTTGAAGCCAACCCCAACATACATAAACTCTGGCCTTTTTCCTAAGCGGGAGGCAGAAACTACAGAATGCTACGATCCCTACATACTCCTAATGCTTCACACATCAATATTTTTGGGCTAGTCAGATTAATTGAGTCTTCAGTAGTCAAGATTTTACACCATTTACACGATCTTCACCATAATGCAGTGAAACTCCCACAAAACCAACACGCTCACACTTCAGATCAAACAGTCCAAACTTAAGTAAATCAAGTAGTGACGGCACTAACAAGTCGCGACTAACTAACTAAGCAAAAAACAATAATGAGATAGACAAACACTAGTTAGAATTTGTGTTCTTTGCATACCGAGATAAGGTGCAGAATATCAGCTCTGTATACCGTCTGAAAACAAACGCTGAACCGCCGAACTGCTTACACAATTTAGTTTAGAAACATGTAAACGAATTGTCTTTTTGAAAAAACTCGAACCCATTACGTAAAGTTTAGATTTCGCTGCAACTTCAAACACTGGTTTGACTTTTAGATTTTTTTGAACATAGCCATTCTGAAATTAACTTAATGTAATCAAGACGATATTCGTTTACGTTGAAACACTTTCGACGGAGATATCCAACAAATGCCAATCATGAGTGCGCTTGCACTCACTATGTATAGTAAAAAACACGCATACACAGATGATGATGATGTATTCGTGTGTTTTCGCTCGCTGTACGGAGTTGAACTTCTGTACCAATCTATTCTATGTCTGCATACTGATGAACATTGTCCAAAATGATTTGATTTAGACTCGCAGATCTGATTAGAGGCTGATGGTTCTTGGTGCTGCCAAACTTAGCTGTGAGATTTTAGTTAGTTTGAATTTTGAAATGAGCTTAGAATTATGTCACGAGTTGCTAGAAGCACGATTTCTTTTGTTTTACAGTTTTGGAAAGACTACAATAAAGACAAAGATATTTTATTTCAGCTCGGCCACCAAGCGGCACTTTTGAACGTTAAATACATTAAAATTTACAAGGAATAAAAATTGATTCTACCGTGCATTCGGAAAGTAGCTTGTTATGGAGAAGAACGCACAAGAAACTCCATACTTACTCTTTTAAAAAAAGTGTGTTTTTTACAATATTTAGGTACATAAGTACATACATTAATAACTGTATATGTGTGAGGACAATGCTCCCAGAATCACTACACACTATAACTACGTACAGGTACAAAGTATTAAAAGTACTCACACATGTACTGTGCAGTTACATAATAGGTACTTGAAAAACATTAGCATCCGAAGCAGTTAAGTTAAGACCAATCAAGAACTGACGGCGCCCGTTCACGAACATGACGCATGAATCGGCACCACCCAGCTCAACCATCATGAAGGGAACCGAATGATCCAACACACGCGCCACCAATAGAGAGACATTTGAGAGAGCATGACACACTCAACTGCCAGGGCAAACACAAGTCAACGAACGACACCAAGGTACAGCAAATGGTAGATTTACAGTTGGGTACATAGTACTCACACACGTGCTGCGCAGTTATACAATACTAAAAGAAATTGAGGCTATATAATACAAATATATTCATACAGTTTTCAGCAGGTCCAACAATTCAAATTCAACAATTTATATCAATAATGACAATAATGCATATCACTTGTTTTTGCGCCCTAGTGGTTGTGGAGCAAGCCTAGCATTGAGCCAAGCATTTTTATCATTGATGTAATCCCCCAACTTATAATATGCCTGCCTGCATAGCGTGCGTTTTATAGAAGTTAAAATTTCGTCTCATTCAGTTCTAGTATGTGGGGAGGAATTTTATTGTAACATTTTGTACAGTACCCCATCAAAGATGAGGCTACTTTAGCCAGTCTGAAACCTGGTTGAACTAATTGGTCCCTATTTCTAGTAATGTAATTATGTCTATCTCCGTTTTTACTAAAAAGATGTTAATTCTATCTCACGTACATGATGTTTTCATAAATATGTATTGGTATTATAACTTACCTAGGTCTAAATATCAAGCACTAAATGCTTCTTCTGCCTGAATCTTTGGAGAATATAGACGGGATGTCATATTAAATGAAAATATTTAAGACGTTTAGTTTCAATGTTACGCTAAATTACTCGTAGGTATGTAAAAAAAACTATAGTTTATTGGATGCCATAAAATCACTCTATACATCAAAACCCTTGTATGTTATAAAATTAAAATAATTGGACAATCTTTACGTCCTAAAGTACATCGAATGTTATGCTTGTTCTGCCATACTCCTTAATTCCCCTCATCATCACCACCATCATTCTCATATCATTCGAAATACGTCCACTGGTGAACATTGGCGTCCCCCAAGTGTCACAACATCGACCACTTCTTTGCGTCTCGCATCCAGTAGAGTAAATACCTCAGCCGGGGGCCTTGCGCCACTCATTTTCCCTATCTCTACATAATTTGATTGGTTCGAGAATGCATTAATGCCCACAAAACTATCCGTAACAGCGCTACTTGGCCTCTTTCAAAGGCCTATCAAACAAACATCGTTAACTTCCTGGAAGTCTCACAGGTTTAAAGCTTATTCCAAAATCTACGACACCACATAAATTAGGACTTACAAATTCAAGTCTGAAGTTCTAGACCGCGGAATCGAGGTAAGCTGTCTATACATTTTGAAGCTTATGTTAAATAAATGAAGACAGTGCCTTGAGACTACTGACCAGGAGACCAGAATGATAGTGTTATTGAGGAGACTTAGCTGTGCTTGGTGAAGGTTGAATAATTCGTAGTCTGCAAAGTTTAAGTTGCCGTGAGTATCGTCAAACGTAACATTTATCTATACCAATATTATAAAGAGGAAAGATTTTTTTGTTTGTTTGTTTGTACCGAATAGGCCCCAAAACTACTGGACCGATTTAAAAAATTCTTTCACCGTTGGGAAGCTACTCTATCTCTGGGTGACATAGGCTACTTTATATCCCTGTATTCCCACGGGAACGGGAACTACGCGGGTGAAACCGCGAGGCGTCCTCTAGTTAATAAATATAATTACCAATTTATATTAGTTTCTATTTAGGTAGAAGGGTCGAAGTGTTAGGCAGAAGCGGTGATGGTGTGACATGGGACTTAAACAAAACTGGTGAAATGTGGGTACACCTCTGTCTAATTTATAAATAACCGGCCAACTTTATATTTTTTTTTAATCAAGCTATAATGTGGTCGATGATGAAACACGCTTACCAAGATGCCCACCACAGTTGATTTAAAGAAACCCAGATTATAGATAAACTGCAACTGGTTAAAATAATAAGAACATCCACTTATCTTAAACAGTTTGATATTTGCCCTCTAATTCGTATTTTAAAATGTGCCTACTTCTGGATACACATACATAAATTAAAAGGCTTTCTCATTTACTACTTCAAAAATTCAAGCCATTAACATAAAATAAATAACAACTCAAAACGTTCGCAAACATTTTTACGGCCTTCTAATGGAGACATAAATACTTCCAGAAAGATTCTTAAAAACAACATGAATCAGCAAGTTTTAAAACATTGAATTAAATTCGTCACACGCCTATATAATTCAATTCTCTTAACATCTCGTGCTTGGTTGTGTTGATAAATTATGAAACGAACCTTCGCAAATGTCATCAAGATACGAAGTTGGAACGAACGCACTATTAATAATGGAGGGACTTCTATGATTTTTCATTCCATCCGGCTCGAAGAACCAAATTGTAAATTAGTATAATTAAATGTTTGTTTTGTGAAATTTGTAGGTATTCTATTCAAAACGAGTGTCGTTGTTTAGTATTTTTATTGTTGTCATGGTTTTAACTTGCAAAGGTAAATATTAATATTCTAACTGCAGACTGTCTTTGCAAGGTTTTTAATGCGATAACAACTTTTTAGTTTAGGTGTCTTACCATGATGTGTATATATGTGTGATAGACATCATAATTCCAGTGTGGGCAAGATACGACGCTAGGCAGAACGATCCGCACTATCCAAGGCAAGGCTATTTGAGGCAAATACAAAGTAAACAATTTATTAAATGAGGTAAGGTTTGAAACATTTGAGAAGTTTTAATGAAATAAAACACGTTGTGAAAGTGTAAGACGCAAACAGAAACCGACGTTCCTTTATAGTTAGAACGTCGTCGTCAGAATGGAAGTGAACAGAAAGGTTCGCTAATGTATCATCCACTAAATATATAGATTTTTTTCCAAAGCCTTTTGCTGTTTCACTGCTAGGCAGAGCCTGAAACAGTTTATTTTATATAGCCTCTCAAAAATGATCATCTATATTTATTATTCACTAGATTCTGCCAGCGACTTCGCCCGCGTTTATTATACATATAAACCTTCCTCTTGAATCACTCTATTAAAAAAACCGCATCAAAATCCGTTACGAAATTTTAAAGATCTAAGCATACATAGGGACAGACAGAGGGAAGCGACTTTGTTTTATACTGTGTAAGGATAAGGATAACTTAGTATTCTCCCAACCCCCAACTATATATTTAAAAAAACTGGTGATGAGTTTTAAAGTGTTGTATTCGTTTCAGTAACCAATATAATTTCACCCAATATTTTTAAAACAAATGATAAATTCGAATAAAATGTTGCATATCTAGGTATCATCTGTCTCATTTATTAATTGTTTTATTTTAATGCAATGTTTACATTATAATGTAAATTTTGTTATTGAAATAACACATTTTGATTTAACAATAAACAGAGATTTGAATTTCACAACGAGATTAATTATAAAGAATAACTATCAATTGTTGTGAAATCAACAAAAACAACTTTGAATCGTTTTCAACCGTTTTTATCGCTTTTAGTTATTAATATTTAAGTGGGGCAACAAGCGTGATTATTGTGCCGTTTTTTGCGATAATGGTACAGAATACTTCGTGCGCGAGTCCGACTCGCACTTGGTTTATTTTTTATATTACGAATTCTAATAATTTAGTTCAAAACAATCGATTTAATCGCTGTTGTATTGCATACTACTTTTTCATGTTACCAGTTTTTTCACATGGCTTCAGTGGTTGATGCCACAGGTACCGTGCATTTTAGGATTAATAGCTCATTTATTATACTCAGCGATGGCATAGGGAAGTCTGGACATTCAGAGATTAGACTTGACAAAATAAAGACAAAAAAAACCTCGTAATATTTACGTCGATTAGATTATTTTCAAACACAAACAACACAACTACAACTTTAGGGGACTTTACTTTCCAAAAAAATATTTCACGAAATATGCGAGTTGAGGGAAACTTTTTTTTTTGTTTTGATGTTAAAAAACGCAGAAATATGATATGATTATGTATAAATAAGCGTAGGATCGGTTTGAGGTTCCCCTAAGAGTTGCTCGGATATGGATTATTTTGGATACGACTTTGCATACGACTCGTATTTTGTGTACTTAGTTTGAAAGAGGGAAAATTTCTTTATTACTATACAATGGCGGTACGTTCTGAGTGTTTTCAAGGAAGTAGATTGTAATATATTGTATTATTTTGATAAGGTAATGGGCTGGTCGTCGCCCCTCTATGTACTCAGGGTGTTGGGTTCGGTTACGCACTGGGACAAATATTTATAAGGGTAGACCTTCCACATATTTGTTCTGACGCTGTATGTTTGTGCATTTAATGAGGAAGAGATTCGCGGTGACAAAATGTTGTTTTATTTATATTTACGGATTGTACCGTTGTTGTTACGATGTATACGTGATGTTTACGTGTAAATATTAATACAAATCAAACTAACTTTTCTCAAGTATAAACGTACAATGGCTTTATTCGATGTGTTAAGAAATACGAATTAACGAACAGGTTGTATTTTATCTAAAAGGGCTATTTAACCGGCTTCCTAGAGACTGACGCTGTTGCTGAATACCAGTATTTTACATGAATCGGCTGCCTATTTGATCTCCACCGCAACCCAGTAACTGGAGATCCGATCTCCCTTGTCTTGTCTGGTTCTCATACTTTCGGGTTTCTGACTAGTAGTAGGTACTGTCATTACGAACGACTGCCAAAGATCTATAAATGATAGTTAGGAAGGGGTTCAACGTTTCGGTTTGTTGGTATTTTACGTCTACATTTTTTTCCAATTAAAAACATATTTTTTACATTTATTTATTTTAGACATTAATTCCACCGTTGTACCTTTGTGCATGAATTTTTATTTTTTAAACAAGCTTTTTAGCTTACAGTGCATTGTCGTCCCAACCAACGTGTATGCAAAATTTCATCTTAATCGTTTGAGACTACTCGTAACTGCTTTAAAATTCAGTTTTGATTTGACCCCAACATACATATGCCTACTATGCTCTACCTACATACTTACATACATACATAGCAAGTTTCATTTTATCTTTTTTTATTAGAGACTTGTAACCAACAACAGGTTAAATTAGCCCCATCTTATCTTTAACCTCATTAAACACACTTCTTAAGACTATTTAGGATAAACATAAGAATAAACTTAGATTTTAATACTTGCAGGATTTGCTAACACAGATTGAAATTAGCCTAAATATAATAAATTTAATTTTAAACGCCTACATAAATATTTTCTCCCTAAATTATTGCGAGTGCAATCCAAAAGAAGTTAATAAAAAGCTTTTAATATATTTAGTTATAAGTATTGAAGCAAATTAAGCTTAATTTTCTCATGTCACTTGTTTTAAAACATCGCAACATAAACTCAAATATACACGAACAAAGTATCTAATAAGTTGCTTTATGTAATCGATCGACACAAACAAACAGCCAACGTTATAAAATACATTGTAGGTAATAATAGTGCAACTGAATCCAGCTAAGAACGCAAAGTTCAACATTCAAATTGCAATTTTCAAAGTACAGTTTGTGCCATAACAAAACCGAACACAGTGAAAGACCGATAAATTCTCATAGTTACTAAATTCAGTTGCGAACTTAGCCGCTAGGGGTCGCGCGAGGCGATAACATGGGAACACCACGCCACTACAACTACTAGCAACTAGCTACAAGGCATGTTACGGAGGTTCGATTCTGATTCCGAAAACTGGGAACTTCTGATTGATATTACACATCCGACTCGGTTGTAATCGGAGGTCAAATGCTAGTTTTGGTGTCATTTCATTTGCATTTATTTACAATTACATAATTATATATTTAACCAAATATAAATGTATGTTTGTAAACGCATCCATGACACAGAAAAAAGTCCTAGAGCGGGGCAAAGTCAAGAAAAAACATCACCTAGGTAAGTGTAATATTTTTTTAACTGATATTAAAGATGTTGGTTCAAATTCAAATTCAAATTCAAATTCAAATTCAAATATTTTTATTTGTAGAACATAGGTAAATAAACAGATGTCAATATTAATCAAATGAACGCTATGTCTTGCCGTCAACGGCGTACAAATATTCTAATTATAATTCCTGATTAATAATTGGTAAGAAATAATAATACATGCAAAATTAATTAACAAAATGTCACAATGTCAAATTAATAATTGGTAAGAAATAATAATACATTAAATTTTTTTTTTTTTAAATTTCACAATTTCAAATTAATAATTGGTAAGAAATAATAATACATTCAAAATTAATAAATAAAATGTCATAAGTTTACAATTTGTCTTCCAGGTACTCATTGACTGAATAGTAAGCTTTCTCGCCCAATAGATCAAGAAGAGCCTTTTTGAAGTGGTTTATGCTTTCAAGATCTCTTATTGTAATGGGCAACTTATTATATAACTGGGGTGCCATTCCTAAAAAACTCTTTGAGTATAATGCAGTCTTGTGTGGAATAGCACATATCTCTCTATTGCGACGTTTCGACCTCAGCGTTTGAAACAGATGCAAGTTTGATTTTGCGAATACTGCTGTCTCGTAGATGTACATACAAGGCAAAGTAAGAAGTTTATATTTATTAAATAATGGCCTACAACTATCAGTCTTTTTCAGCCCAAACACAGCACGTACACACCTCTTTTGAGCACTGAACGCAATGTTTTTGTCAGTGGAATTTCCCCAATACATTACTCCAAAACGTACCGTTGAAGAGACATACGCTTTGTATGCCGTCAAAACTACAGACTCACTTGATATTTTCGCGAGATTATAAAGCGCATAAGAATATTGGTTTAGTTTTTTGCTAACTGTTTCCACATGGCATTTCCAATTTAGATGACTATCCAAGTAAAGTCCTAGAAATCTAGCATTGTTGGTTTTAGGTATTTTTTGGTCTGCGTATTTAATATTTAAATTTAGTTGTTTTGTTCTTTGTTGGAACGTCATAATCTGGGTTTTTTCTAAGTTTATTTTAAGTTTATTCTTACGTAACCAATCTATAATGCAATGAATGGCATTATTTATTTCGTTTTCATAAGATTCTAAGTCTTCACACGGTATGATAATTGTACTATCATCGGCAAACAGGACGGTCTGATAGTCAGTACATTTCGGCAAATCATTTATAAAAATGAGGAACAGCAAGGGCCCAAGGACACTTCCTTGGGGTACACCGCAAGTTGTATACCTAATGGACGACTTGTGAGTAACTTGTCTCTTAGAATTGGGACAAATTCTATTTAAAACCGTGATTTGTTTTCTTCCACATAAATAAGATTTAATTAGGCTCAATATATTTCCTCGGACACCATAACGCTCTAATTTACCCAGTAATATTGTGTGATCTACGTGATCAAATGCCTTAGACATGTCCATGATTACTGCGGCAATAGGATTTTTTTTGTCAACATTACTAACAATTTTTGCCACTAACTCATAGACTGCGTTGTTATTGTTTCTACTTTTCCTAAAACCATATTGTTCTTTAGCGAGTATATCATTTGTTTCAAAGAACGAGTTGAGGGATTTATAAATCACTTTCTCAAAGATTTTTGATAATACTGGTATTAAAGCTATTGGACGATAATTTGAAATGTTTGCTTTGTCACCTTTCTTATGAAGTGGCTTAATTATAGTCGTTTTTAATATGTTTGGAAAGTGACCATGCTCTATGCATAGGTTAATTATAAAACTTAGTACGGGTGCAATTACATGAGACACTAATTTTAAAATTTTTGTAGAAATTTCATCAAAACCCGTGCTATTGGTATTTTTTAGCTGATTAATAATTCTGAAAATGTCCATAGCATCTGTCGGTGCCATAAAAAGGGTTTTTGGGAAGGATCTTATAAGAGATATAGCATTACCGTTTGCATTATTGTTTGCAGGTTGCACCGAATCTATAAAATAATCATTGAAAACCGTAGCTATGTCTTTAGGATTGTCATTATTGTTTATTTTTAAATATTATTAAGCCTTAAAAATCTTTACATATATTTGTATGCCTCCTACTACGGTTCCGATTCCGACTCCAACTAGCCAAATTTATAAACTCCGACTCCCATCTTCGCTTCCGATTAAAACACCTCCCATCTCTACTAGCTACATGGCTGGTTTGTTTGCTACTTACGAACCAGTATGATAATATTGGTTGTGTTTATAAAATGGCCACTTTCGAAGGAGCTTAATATGTTAGTCGTTGCTTGGACATGAGGATATTGGCACTACTGGCGGTGACGATAGACTGTTTATCAGGTCAATATTTGACAATAGTAAACTGCGAAGTTTCAAGCGATTTCGTAGCGTGATTTTTACAGCTCCATCGACTATTTTCCTCTAAACGCCACCAGGATAATAGGGGGGATATATTTCTGTCAAGACATATATGTCTTGACAGAAATATATCCCCCCTATAGGGGATATATTTCTGTCAAGACATATATGTCTTGACAGAAATATATCCCCCCTATATGTAAAACATTAAATTTTGTTGTCAGAATAGATTCTGACAACAAAATTTAATGTTTTGTTATCCCTATATGTCTATCTAGACACGCATTTCAGATCAGTCGCGTATTTTACCCTACTGCCGAAGGAGGGTAATGTGTTTATCAGTTTATGCATGTATGTGTTTGCTGTGCAGTTGGAGGATACATCTGGTTTTGGTCAGCCAGCTCGCGAATATGTATCCTCCGACTGCACAGCATGATTGTCTTCTTGTTTGATCTTTTTAGTTCGCTCCTTAAGCAATTGGGGTTTTTTATATTTATTGAATTAACTTTTTTCTGATCTTGTCAAATAATTATTAGGGCCAATCAAGAAGCTATATGCCGCTTTCTCATAATCGGCTAGTGGACAGATTTTTTTGATGAGAATAGTTAATTATAACCCTCCAGACCTCGTTGGTCTTGTGGTTGTAAGCGCTACTCCTGAACATGATGTGATGTTTATCAAACGTGTCCACCCTTGACTGCACGTCTTATTGTCCTTCGCAATTTGCAAAGTCCAAAGCTGCAACATTCTTGAAAAAGAACAAATATTTAAAACTGCTGAACATAACGAACAATGCCTTTTTGAAATGTATGCTTTGAAAAGAGAGATAGAACAACTGTATATATCTGTCTGTCAATATTGGTAATGCTATTTTTTACACCAATGATAACCCCATTTAATGTCCAGCCAATCACTGACCATTCCAGGTAGCCTGGAAGAGATCGCGGAATGCGTTGTAAGTACTTATTTTAGTTTTAATTTTCCTTTTCTTTGTTATACTCTTGTATAGAATAAACAATATAGCATCACATCATCGTCATCGTCATCATCCTCATCATTTCAACCGAAAGACGTCCACTGCTGGACATAAGCCTCCCCCAAGCGTCGCCACACTGATCGGTCCTGTGCGTTTTGCATCCACCGCCCTAAGCCGGTAAAGTACGGGTATATATATATATATATAAAAAAGAAAGTTGCACATGCGTTCCAATCACAATATTTACATTTTAGACTAAATTTAAATATTCAGCGGTTTGTGAACTGTCAAAATATAGCTTCATCATTTATTTTTATAGTTCTACTAACGATGTTATATTTTATAGTAGAGTGACATTAAAATAAATATGTTGGCAGTGATTTGCATTTACAAACCTAACGAAGCAAACAATTTTTTGCAGACATGTTTTAGCAAATACAGACGGTAAGCAAATAAAATAGAACAAAAAGTTAATGTCAATTCATCAAAATATAAAAATAGCTGAAAAGAGTTTTTGTTAGGGTAAATCAAAAAAATATTGGTCCTTTGATCCGCAGAAAATGTCTAGCGTGTTGTCATACCACAACAAAAACGACTCGACTCGCAGACATTATATACACACACGCGCGATGTAAACTTATGGCTTTTGCCCATGGGGGTAGGCATTTCTGCCTACCTTCAGGTCTTTTTTTTTTTATAAACTATAGGCTAGCGTTTGACCACCATCTCACCTGATGACAAGCGATGATGTGGTCTACGGTGAAGCACGCTTGCCTAGAAGAAACCTATTCACTCTTGACTTAAAGATCCCAAGGTTGTAGCTATCAGGGCACAAAGACTCCGGAAGGGAATTCCACTCCTTAGCTGTGCGCACAATGAAAGTATTAGCAAAACGCTTTGTGCGTATGGGAGGGATGTCTACCATGTACCGATGGCGCATGGCCGGACGCCTTGTAGTCCGATGATGCAAAGGGCTAGGCGGAATCAAATTGTGCCGTTCCATCGCACACACCCCGAAATGTAACCGATAAAAAACCGACAGACTGGCGACTCGGCGTCATTGTTCGAGGCTCTGGAGCTTTGATGCGACCAGTGCATCGTTGCCAATAAGCCTTTTGGCCCGTCTGTCAATCGACTCAAGTGCATTAAGCTGGTATTTGGCAGATCCATCCTAGAGGTGAGAGCAGTACTCCATGCATGACCGAACTTGTGCTTTATACAAGTTGAGCAGCTGTTCAGGCGTGAAGTACCGTCTCACCTTTGAAAGAATCCCCAACTTTTTTGCAGCTAACTGAGCTTTCGCCTCAATGTATGGACCGAAGTTGAGGGTAGATGTCACCGTAACACCAAGAAGTTCGAGGTGGTCCGTTAACGGCACGGTTACACCACGGAAAGAAGGAGCCGGATGGAATTGGCTCTTTTTAGCGGAAAAGGGACACGCCTGGGTCTTAGCAGCATTGAAACTGACCAGATTGGCATCACCCCATTCGGAGACCGCCTTCAAGGACAGGTTCAAGCGTTCAACCATGGCCTCCCGGAGAGACCGAATCTGAGGCCCAGTAGCCCGTGCGCCGGACACGTATCTCTCAGCAACAGTGCTGTCGTCTGCGTACCCAAATGTGCCGGGTTTTAGCAGATCATTAATGTGCAGCAAGAATAATGTTGCCGAGAGCACTGACCCCTGAGGGACTCCGGCGTTGATATCGAACTGACCGGACGAGCAGCCGTCGATAACTACTCGGATGGATCGATCACTCCGGAAGTCCGCAATCCAATCACACAGACCACTAGGCAGACCGAAGGAAGGAAGCTTACCAATGAGGCTTTCGTGCCAGATCCTGGCGAAAGCCTTCGAGATGTCGAGGGAGACGGCTAGCGCTTGCCCGTGGCTCTCGATGGCCACACTCCAGATGTGAATGGCATACGCTAGAAGATCCCCAGTGGACCGATTTCGGCGGAAGCCGTATTGGCGGTCACTGAGGATGTCGTTCGCTTCTAGGTATGCCAGGAGCTTACCGTTGAGCACACGTTCCATACTCTTGCAGAGGATGGACGTTATAGATATGGGTCTGTAGTTGACCGGGTCAGCTCGACTGCCCTTCTTGGGCACGGGTTGAACGTTGGCTTGCTTCCAAGCCTTCGGCACTTTTCCAGTCTCTATCGAAAGGCGATATAGGCGTGTCAAGATCGGAGACAATTCAGGTGCACAGGTTTTAAGGACAATTGCTGGTATCCCGTCGAGGCCACTCGCTTAGTTTACATCAAGGCTACGCAGCACCCTACCGACGTCCTTTTGATATATATATGTCCGACATACTCGTCACACATCCATCAGGAGATGGAGGAGGCTGCGCGCCATCAGAATTCAGATGCAAAGATTCCGCAAAAAGGGAGGCAAACAAGTTTGCCTTCTCCTCAGCGGAGTGGGCCAGTGACTCGTCAGGTTTCAGCAGTAGTGGTAGTGAGGGGCGACAAAAGTTTGATTCGACCGACTTAGCCAGGGACCAAAACGCTTTGCTATCCGCTGGGTATGAAGCAAGTTTGCGCCCGATTCTGCTAATGTGATCAAACCGTGCTCTTTGCATCATCTTCTTGCAGGACTTGGCAGCTGTGTTGAAGGCTTTCTTTTTCTGACTCACGTCATTTGCCTTGCGCGTTCGAGCGTCGACCCATGCTTGGTAGGCCTTGTGTTTAACCGCGTTGGCGTGGTTACACTCGGCTCCAAACCATGGCCGGTCGACGCTAGACATTGCTACATCTGAGAATGGAATATAGTACTCCATCCCCCGACGCAACACATCTGTCACAGCATCAGCGCACGAGGATGGATCGTCCGAAGAGAAGCAAGTGGGCTGCCAAGGATAGCATGCGAAGAAAGATCGCATCCCATCCCAATCTGCTGACTTGTACCGCCATACTCGCCGGGTGACTTTTGGGCTGGGATCGGGCGGGGAGTAGACGGACACAGACTTCACCAGACAGTAGTCGGAACTACCCAAAGGTGAAGATATCGACACTGAGTATCGGTCTGGATCTGTTGTCAGCAGAAGGTCCAAGCAATTGGCTGTGTGCGAATCAACATCTGGCACCCTCGTTGCCCCCTTGACCAGCTGGGTGAGATTTAGCGCTAGCGAAAGCTTATGCATCTCTCGTCCAGCATGATCAGTGCACTGGTATGGGAAGAGCCACTCCTGGTGATGGGCATTAAAGTCCCCCAGTAGCACTAGTTGGGCGGAAGGATACCACTGCTGTGCCGTATTAGCCGCCTCACTGAGGTACTCTGTGAGCCTGGTTGTCTCCTGATCTCCGCTGTGCGAGCGGTAGACACAGGCATAGATAATCTTATCCAGACCTGTGTCCACCAGAGACCACAGCACTGAGAACCTGGAGTCTTCAAGGTTACGGAGACGCCGATAGCAAGTGTCGTCTCGGGCATACATGCATACACCCGCGCGTGGTTTGAAATTGTTCTTCAGGGTAAACCCTGGGTAGGATAAGTACGACATGTCTGACGGACTTCCTATCTGCGTCTCCGTAAGGAAAAACAGTGCTGGCTTTTCAGTCTCCAGATGATGGTGGACTGACGTGAGATTGGAGTGCAGACCTCTAATATTAGTGAGGTGCACTTTGTGGGGTAGGGGGTGCAGCCGCTGTTTAACTCCAGTTTTCTTTTTACTTCTTGCCATTTTTGTTAGAGTGAAAGGAGAGGAGAAGGAAGTGAGATGAGGTTCCACGCTACTAACCTACAGACACGCACTGAAAGGACGCCATCATTGGGGCACTAGTCCGGAGACTGCGGGGATGCCCGAGCACCCCCGGAGATGTCCATCGGGCCCTTCCATCTGGTCGCCAACCAGCACGATGGTGCATTCCGGGATTTTTCGACAGTTGGCGGGGCAGCCTTTCGTGTGTGGCTGGCACACTACTTGGGCCCCCAACTACCTGCGGTCGGCCAGCGGCGCACCGTGCCTTGGATACCGCTACCCTCCGCAACTAATCTCCCGATACGCCCAAAACAGCGCGAGTCAGACTGGTCAGCATGCAGTGGAACAACTATCTCGACCCAACTACTCTAGTGGCTACACCGAGCATCGCACCGGAACACGGCTAGGCCGCTTGGCGGTACGTCTTTGCCCGGTGGGTGGTCACAAGCCTTCGGCCGAAGCCTACCACCAGTTAGTGTCACTTGATTAGCACCACCCGGAGACCACGTGTAGGGTAACAACAATACGGGTAACTCTCCTACGGACGCGGGTGACTCAGCCCCCATAAATCTCTACAGAATATTACTTGCTACGCTCCTTACACACTTTGTTTGTTTCGTTTACGGGGTCATACAATCACGCCAGTAGCGAGTACCTACTACACCCAGCCTTTCTGAAGAACGCAAACGTAGTCAAATCTGTTTTTACCCGACTACGGCGAAGCAAAAGGGAAGGTGATTTTTTTGACCGGTATGTGTATATGTATGTATGTATGTTCATCTGTTCCCTTATAACTTCTAAACTAGTTATTTTAATTTGAAAAATGAGATGTCGTTGAAAGCGTTGTTTATCCGCTGGTATAGTCGGTTATAAGACGTCACATTAAATTGAATATGGCTCCGGGGCTCCCTCGAAGACAAGAACTAAAAAAATAGTGGTCGTATGCTACTTTGCATAATGTATGTAGGATTAAGTTGTTTATTTAATACCCGATACATATCGAATAGTGTACAACAATTTCAGATGTGAATATTTTCTTGTTGCTTACTTTTTATAGCGTGGTTTTTCAATAGTTGGGTTCTAGTTTTTGAACATATTCTTGTTGAAAATTGGACTCCAATCAAAATCATCATCTGCTTGCCTTCGTATCATGGTATTTGGAGTCGTCGCAACAAGTTTTATTCTCCCCTGTCAACCGGCACGTTATCAAACACTCACTTTTCTATACCGTAAGATTATAAAAATACATAAAATATAACAAAAACTTTTTCACAAAAAAATACTACCTAGTTTTCTTATTTAGAAAAATAAGAAAACTACAAAGTGAAAAATAACGTTATTTTTGGAAGTCAGTGGCTTTGGTAGGTACCAATTTATTGCATTATAGATATATTATAATTATTACTCGCAAATGTGATGAAAAACATTGTATGTTTCACGGGCGGTACGGGAATTACGAACCTTGACTCAGAAAGCCCTCAGTCTTCGACTTCGGGCTTCTACTAGAGCCTCGATCGTAATTCCTTACTTACCGCCCTTAATACACAATGTACTATTTTTTATTTTCACTTTTTAGTTGTAACTACATAATAGACAAGTAGTTAAGTAAGGTCAATGCCCGAATACATTACCCGAATATCATGAAACTTGAATATATCCGGTGAAATGAGAGTGTACCAAGGTGAACTGTACACATCTGCGTACCCCTTTAGAGCGTGCTGGCGTTATGTTATGTTATGAAATGGTATAAACAATGAACAGACATGCGATTGCAGCAATCCCGAGAGATTTGGCGTTATTTATTGAAGAGTTCTGTTGTATATCTCCGAAGTTCATCATCAGATCTTCACCAAATTAAAATAGGACCATTTTTGGAACATACTCATTCAAACAAAAAAATAATTTAAAAAATCGGTCCAATATTGACGGAGTTATCGGTAAACATACATAAAAAAAGAACATACATAATGTCCAACGAAGAAGAAGAACGAAGAACCTCCTCCATTTTTGGTAAGTCGGTTAAAAAGATCAAATAGGAACGTATTACTTACTTTTAGAGTTTTTATGTTGTTTTTAATAGGCTTGTCGCACTATACCCAACAACTGCAATGTCCATAAACTCACGCTTTTATCCCATGGGCGTAGGCAGAACCTACAGAACGCCACCTAATAAGCATGCAGACAAGAAAACAAATGCCATCCATTCACATGTGAAAACCAACGATTATGCTTACGAAGAGGAACTGAACAGGCTCACCGGTATCAACAGTGCTACAATAATGACATCTATACAGTATTGTGACTCGGCCCTGTCCTTGAAATACTTACCTACAGTCGCGCGGTACACAATCACACCGTTCGTTCGTCACTGCGCGAGCTGCGGCGCGAATGTAAAATTTACCGAGAGATTCCCGAACTCGTGGCACATAGACATGACTCGTGTTCCGGCCGTTTGTATGAAGATGGAATACTGTAAAGATAAGTAGATATCCATTACCGTGACAGTGCCAACCACAGTAGAGGAGTAAGAAACGATTGTTTGCCAAATGTCTTTTTAATAAAATTACCTTTTACGAAATTCATGTATAGCTAGCTATACCACCAGAAACTACCAAGGTTTCCTATCATTCCTCCATAAATAATAAGTTCAACATGCCATAAATAATGAACTACTAAGGTCCAATTTGTCATCTACCCGAGCTATAAAAGGTCACACAGGTACTTCAACCATACCAAACAATAATAAAGGAAATATGCTCGTATATCTTGATATCAAGGAAAACAGGCCACTGTGTCACGGGAGTAGATTATCCAACAGAGTCTTAACTTCGTGAGAATTATACTTGGAATTATACGGCGAAAAAGCTGTACTCAGGCGTGCTTGCACTTCTAATTACTTAACTCACTCAACGAATTTAAATCATGATTCCATTTCTGTTAACCATCTGAAGATGATCGAGGCAAAATTATGGTTTATACGTTTACCGGTAAATTTATTTAGTGTTTTATAGTGAAAGTGGTCCTAAGTGTAGTTATACAGTATTAAATTAGCATACACTTTAGGCCATGGTTATCTAATTCCATGTAAAAACATTCGCTTTCAGGGCATAAATCTGCAACTGGGCAGAGTGTTCCAATATGATGCTAGAAGTCAAAAACACACAAAATTACATAAAACTAAAATAACCTAGCAGCAAAATTGCACGCAATAGAATAATAATAAGTATTAATAGATACATCAATAAATTAAATTAACCATGCTAAAGTCCATAGCTCCAAGGCCTCTTTCAATAATTATTTGAGCCCTTTGGAGAAATCTCAGCTGGCTTTGGCCAAATATGTCTTCTGACACTGTAATAACGTTTGTTCGGTGCAATAATTGCAAACGAACAGCTCAGCACTATTGCCTGCGTGCATTTCCATAAATGCATGTATCACAACTAGCGTCAGTTAGTGCGTGTTCGGATACCAATCGCGTAACTCCAATCAAACCATTTTAGTGCTACTTTAGCTTAGATTAACCATTTACCATTATTTTAACTAGTATTCAATATAACTTTTAAAACCATTATTGCGTATCATTAAACCAGTGGTCGTAAACCAATAACCAAACCGTTACCATTCTAATATAAAACCAATCAAATCAACCAACTCAGAGTTTGGTGCTAAACCAAGCAGGCGCTAAATTCTACATGGTCCTTCGAGAATTAAGGGACTCGGTTCGCGAAGTACAGTGAAGTGTTTGTGCGCCGGGACCTTGCAACCAGTGTTTATTTTTTACCAGTTGATAGGGAGAGTAGGTAGGCAGTGACATCAAATTGAAGAAATTGGGCAGCTGCGTAAGGAGAATCTAAGGTCAGACCAAACCATTTTATACATTTTATTTTGTTTTACCTATTTAATTGACCGTGAGAAGAATGGAGCAATTAGCAGTCAGCCAAACGGAGATTTACGACTCCTTGGTTAAACTTCTTACTAATATCAAGAAAGACGGGGCTGAACAAAAAACCATAGATTACTGCAAGCGGAAGTTGGAGATATTAGAAAACTATTGGAGAGAATATCAACGTAACCATAGGACGTGCTGTGAACTTGCTGAATTTAACCATGTTTATTTCACTAAAAATTGTTTTGATAAGGCGGAGGAAGTATATCTGTCAATCAAGCAGCTAATCACCAACACCATGGAGAACTTGTTGTCAAAAAACCAAGAACCTCACCAGCCGCCGCCGCCGGTAGCAGCGGGGACATCGAAGCAAGCAGGAGATTCGTCTCATTCACAGGCACCGCAACAGCAGCGTAGGGAGACGCGTGAAGAGAGTAAGCTAGAAGGAATGATGAAAAAGCAGACTATCCACTTTAGGGCGTTTATGAGAACGGTAGCTACCATAGAAATCGACCAACTGCAGAACAAATGGGAGTTCGACGATGCATTAAAGTCTCTTCAAAGTCGTTGGGCTATTATAGACAACCTGCACTGGGATATAGAAGGTGAAAACGGAGATGAGGATGTCTGGTACCAAGAAGAGTTCAACAGATACGAGAAAATGTATAACGATTTGAAGAAAACCATAAACTCAAAAATGTGGTCTGTATCTCATCGCGACAAATCAACTCCACAGATGGATATTCCAACATTCCAAGGCAACTACCACCAATGGACGTCGTTTAAAGACTTGTTCACGGAAACCATTCACAAAAATCCATCGTTATCAAACGCACAAAAAATGCAGTTCTTAAAGAGTAAAGTATCAGGAGAAGCTGAGCGTCTGATCCACCATCTTCAGATTAGCACAGAGAATTACGAGGTATGCTGGGAAATACTGAACCACAGATATGGCAACAGTAGACAAATTTTCACGTCTCACGTCAACATATTACTGAACATCCCTAGCATGCAGCAACAATCCATCGGTGCGATTAAAAAATTGCATGACGTGACCAAAGAATGTCTCCACGCAATACAGAACCTAGGAGTAGATATCACCACCTGGGATCCGCTGTTGGTACTATTATTATCACAGAAACTTGACAGTGAGTCATTCACTGAATACATTGAGTCTGTGAAGAATCCCAGGGCATTACCAGTCCTTCAAGAATTCCTAGATTTCTTGGAAAACAAGTTTACCGCCTTAGAAGCATCAAGACGTAAACAAGAATCAAATAACCAAAAGACCAACACCCAACCACAAAACCAAAATTGGCAAGCAAACCAGAAGAAATATTATAGTTCATATAATAACCAGCAGTCATCGAACAAAAATTATCCCAGCAACATGAAAAACCATACGAAATCGTTACATGTGTCGCGGTCAATCACCTGCGCATTGTGTAACGCTGACCACGGGTTATGGATGTGTTGCCAATTTTTGCAAATGTCGGATGAGCAAAAACTAAAAACTGTCAACCATCTAAACTGTTGCGCAAATTGCCTATACAACCATTTAAATAAACCTTGTTTATCTAATAAAACATGTCGCAAATGCAACGCTAAACATAATTCGTTATTGCATGACGCAATTTCAACCAAAAACAGGCCAAACACATCAGCAAAACCAAACCATAAGGCTGCGCATACACTTGCGACATCATGCGTCACCAACGATGAACAACCAGCAGCTTCAACCCATGTATCTTGGGATGACGTGTCCGAGACACTCTTAGCTACAGCTTTAGTGGAAGTCGCGGGACACAATGGCACATACCATAACATGAGAGCTTTGATTGACCAGGGTTCTCAGATTTCTTTAATAAGTGAGAAGGCAGCGCAAGTTTTGAAACTACGAAGACACTCTTGCAAAGGAACCGTATTCGGCATAGGAGAAAAAGAAAACAGCTGCAAGGGAGTCATGAACATCCGAATTAAATCATTGTATAGTGAGTTTGCCTTAGAAGGAGAGGTCCTTATAATGAATAATCTTATCAAAAGTTTGCCAAATAAATCATTTATAAAACCAACTTGGCCTCACATACAGAACATTAATCTGGCAGACCCAGAATTTAATACCAGCCGACCAGTGGACCTACTGCTTGGAGCAGATGTATACTGCAAGATAGCTTTAGGTGGCCTTTTGAGGGGCGGTAGCGAGGCCCAGCCAATAGCCCAACAAACGCAATTAGGATGGTTGCTTTGTGGGACAATGACACCACGCTACAGGTGTAACGTCGTTCTTAACAAGACGGACGATCTGCGTAGATTTTGGGAAATTGAAGACATCAACCAGGAGACTGAAATGTCCACCGAAGATCATGAATGTCTGCAATATTTCCTGTCAACAACAGAGAGGCTAGAAAATGGGAGATACCAAGTCCGACTGCCATTCAAACCAGAAACTAAGGATCAGCTAGGGTCTACTAAACCATTAGCATTAGCACAATTTCGCAACTTAGAGAGAAAGTTACAAAAAGATCCAGAATTGAAAACAGGATACACCAAGTTTATGAATGAGTATCAAAACCTAAACCATATGATGCGGTCAGCAACAAGTACAAAACCAGAGTGCTACCTACCACACCACTGCGTCACTCGTGCTGAGTCAACCACTACAAAATTGCGTGTTGTGTTCAACGCGTCTGCTAGATCATCATCAGGACATAGCTTGAATGACGTCATGTACCGAGGACCCAACCTACAGCAAGATCTGCAGGAGCTGATTTTAAAATGGAGACAATATCAGTTCGTTTACACTGCTGATATCGAAAAAATGTATCGACAGATAATGGTACATCCTGAAGATCAGTCGTACCAGAAGATATTATGGAGAGACTCACCATACCAACCTATTCAAACATACCAACTTACAACCATAACTTACGGCACAAAGCCTGCACCATTTTTGGCTATGATGTGCTTAAAACAACTAGCTGCCGAAGAAAAACAAAATTTCCCCGATGCAGCAAAAGCATTAGAAGAGTGCTTCTATATGGATGACTACTGTGGCGGTGCAAATACTATGGAACAAGCCAAACTGCTTAAATCAGATCTAATAAAACTACTCAGCAAGGGTGGGTTCAATTTACGAAAATGGGCCACAAATGAACCAAAATTACTCGCTGATTTAGACAAAGATTTGTGGAACCAGCAAATCTACGAGTTTAAACAGTCAGACTCAACGAAGACATTGGGGCTAGGATGGAATCCGCAACAGGACAAATTCATCTTTGACTCGAAACTGGAGCCATTATCACTACCAAAACCAACCAAAAGGTCGCTTCTCTCTGACATCTCAAAAATATTCGACCCATTAGGCTGGCTCACACCATTAACTATCACCATGAAAATGCTATTCCAAAGTGTCTGGTCATCAAATCTTAACTGGGATGACGCGCTACCAGAAGATATCAAGATCAAGTGGCTAAGCTTAAGGGAAGAATTAAAAGACATCAACACCATAGAAGTAAAACGATGGTTAGGAATAAAGGAAAACCATAGCTTGCAACTACACGGATTTTGTGATGCGTCGAACAAGGCGTATGCCGCAGTTATATATTGCAAAGTCAGCAACCAAAACAATGCAAACGAGGTAACTTTGGTTGCAGCAAAAGCAAGATTAGTGCCTGTTAGTAAAGATGTATCAATACCAAGGTTGGAGTTAATGGGTGCCCAACTATTATCACAGCTGATGCAAAAAGTACAGACTTGCTTGGAGTCTTATAACCAGGAGATATATTGCTGGAGTGATTCAACAGCAGTGTTGGGATGGATTCAAGGAGATCCAGCAAGATGGAAACCATTCGTCTCAAATCGTGTTAAAGCTATCACCAAAATAATACCAAAGGAAAAATGGAGTCAAAACCACTGAAAATCCAGCTGATTGTGCCAGCCGTGGTTTGAGAACCAAACAATTAAAAAACCACGATCTGTGGTGGCAAGGGCCATCATGGATCCAACCGTTCCAAAACCATGACATACCTCAAACCACCTATGAAACCAGCTTAGAGATAAAACGGTCTAATGCAGTAGTTGCGGAAAAACACCAGAAAATAACCATGACCATACCAAACATTATCCACCATTTACTAAACAAATTTAATTCCTTCGCAAAAATTGTACGTGTTTTTGCATGGATACTGCGAATACCTACTGCAAAGGCAGGCCGTCAACCTTATCTCACATTACAGGAACTCCGTCGCGCAAAACTGATGATTATTAAAGGTGTGCAACATATGGAGTTTTCCAGTGACATTAGTCACTTACTTAAGAATGGAAACGTGCATTCGAAAAGTAAACTTTTAGAATTACACCCTATCATGGACCAAGATGGTACTCTGCGAGTAGGGGGCAGATTAAGAAATGCACAAATAAGTTCAGAGATGAAACACCCAATCATATTACCACACAACCATCGACTTACCACGCTAATCATACAATACGCTCATGAGCTAACCTACCACGGTGGAGCGCGCCTTACTTTGTCAAACATTCGACAAAATTATTGGATAATCAGCGGATATTCGGCTACAAAGAAAGTCATACGTCAGTGCGTTACATGCAAGAAGCAAGAGCCCATCCAACAATATCAGCTCATGGGTGATCTACCATCATCAAGAGTGAACCCTGAAAGCGCTTTCTATCATTGTGGCGTCGACTACACAGGCTTTGTGGAAGTGAAAGCAAACAAAGGGCGCGGGATAAAAACTAACAAAGGCTACATAGCGATTTTTGTATGTATGGTGACGAAGGCTGTGCATCTAGAACTCGTCTCAGATTTAACCAGCTCAGCATTCTTAGCTGCAATAAACAGAATGGCAGCACGACGCGGAGCTCCACGTCATATCTATAGTGACAATGGAACCAATTTTGTGGGAGCCAACAGAATGCTGCAAGAAGATTACGACCAACTACAAAAACTTTTCAATGACTCATTCTTTAGAGAGATAACAGAGCTACAAATTGAATGGCATTTCAATGCACCTTCTTGGCCTCATGCGGGAGGACTTTGGGAAAGAGCCGTGCGAAGCCTCAAACACCACCTCAAACGCGTGATTGGACAACAAAAACTTACGTTTGAAGAATACACCACACTTTTATCAAAACTGGAAGCTTGCCTGAACTCACGACCACTTTGTGCGCTATCAGAAGACCCGGAGGATCTAAATTGCCTCACACCAGCCCATTTCCTAAGAGCACGACCAGGTTTAACCATAATTGACACGGCAGACGACGCCAGAACCAGGTGGCATCTAGTGTCAAAACTATTCGAAGATTTATGGAAGAGATGGAAAACAGAGTACTTGACTCAATTATCAACCAGAAACAAATGGACGAAACACCAGAAGAATGTCAACGTAGGTGATTTAGTAATGATACTTGACGACAACTTGCCCGCAGGAAAATGGCCAATGGGTCGTGTGATAGAAGTTCATCCAGGAAAAGATGAACTTGTCAGAGTAGTCACTCTAAAAACTAAAAACGGCTACATGAAGCGCCCCGTAGTTAAATTATCAGTTCTTCCTTTAGATCAAACGGAACCAAACATACCAGAAGTACAACCACTACATCAAATTACTAGATCTGAAAAGGAACCACGTAATCGCCCGCAACCAAACAACAGAACGTACAGTACTTATCCCAAGATAGTAAACATTGCACTAGCACTGTTATTGTTCTTAGGTATAATATTACCAACCACAGCTACATATAATATCACGCAATTGCAAACTCATTGTTCGGAGTATTAGACGAAAGTTTCGCAGAAAAATACCGACAGGACATTGAACTTGTGCACCGTAATCTAAAACACCAAGGTCAGTTATGGAAAAACTTGACGTCTATCGTTGAAGCAGAGCACAATGTACTACAAAGAACTGAAGACATAATAGCAAAGCAACACAAAACCATAAATAAACAGTTAAATGCTTTAGACAACGTTAACAGTAAGCTGCAACAAGAAATCGATGTGATGACTGCACAACAGGACTTCACATTAGTCTCTATAGCAACCATTAATATGATGCAAAACTTGAAACGGATACAGGAAACTTTAATAGATACAATATCGGAAATATACCATGGCCAAATCAGTCTGCATCTATTGACACCAGCGCAGCTCAAACGAGAGCTACAAATTATCTATGGGCAAATGCCTCAAAATTTAGCACTGCCAATCGAAAATATTGAGACAGACCTTCAGCGCATCTACAAGCTACTGAGAACAAAAGCTCGGGTCACCGAAAAATATATTATTTTTGAAATTACATTCCCCCTCATAGCAAGAGAAAGTTTTCAATTATATAGAATAATACCAGTCCCACAACAAACCAACTACAGTATGATAACCATAACGCCAATATCGGAATACGTCGCAGTAAACCTGAAAAAGGATGCTTATTTCGTACCAACTATACATGAACTTGACACATGTTTGTACCACGGAGAATTTTTCATATGTGAGCTCTTCAAACCAATCCAAAATTTAGAAAATGACGAAAACTTTTGCGAAACTAACCCAATAAACCAAAGGTGCAAAACAGAAAGGACAGCGTGCCAAAACAAATGGGTAGAATTACACACTACGTCACAATATTTATATTTTTGCTGTGACACATATTCGATCAAAATCGATGACGATCAAGTTACCGTACGCCAGCTGACTAGAGATGCGGAGGGAGACTGTCTACGTAAACTATTTAATGCTTTATGCTCTTTCCTGTTTAGGTATCTATTGAGGAATAAAAACAGGAACACAATAGGTATTAACCTGCCCTATTAACATTTTTGTTTCTTTTTATATAGTAACTTTGTGTTTTCACCAAATATAGGGCTTTTGGCAGTACTAAGTGTCATGTGTATGTTTCTAATGTGCGTTTTGTTTGTGTGAAATAAACTATTAAGGTTTCTGTGTTTGAATTAAAATGAAACCAACTTCATATTATCTAAGCAATTTTAAGAAAACTCTAATCGCAAAAATTCTCCTGTGTTCCTATGTGTTTTGAATTTAGTGTTCTGCGAAAAAAAACTGAATTAATATTGTACAACAGTATGCAGTAAAAGCAAACTATATTTTAACATCTGCACCAATTAAATACAAGAGATAGACAGACAGAAAAATACCCCACCAGACAGATCCACTATCTCCGTTATACCAGACATTAACACACACGTATACGTACAAACATACATTACAATAGATAGGTAAGTACACAATGTTTGTTTCGCTTCGCTCTACGGCTTGTAATTTCTTCCTTTGATAACGGGACACCAAACGTCCATTGTTTAGAGTAGACATAGATTGTAACCTGAACAGACCTGACACTACTGTCCATTTTCTGCAAGCCTGGTCGGTAAACCTGCTGACAAATTAATAAATTGTTAGTTTTTGTGATTGGAAGTATAAAATAACAAGATATGATCATCTATACTCCATTTGAAATATAATAACATTAGACATTTTTACAAACCCTTTTTACAGACCGTTCAACCAATTTTGAGTTCTATTCCGTAAATATAAGGATGGCATAAAAAGCATAAACCTGTTACCAAAACTAACTGTTTAATACAGCTGCCATTTGTCATATCACTAACGCAATAGAAGCCATAATCGGTTGAATGGGTTGTAAAATGGGATTATTTAAATGTCTAATGTTATCTCAAATGGAGTTTAATTAGATAGATAAAGTACTCTGTATGACCGTATTTGTGTTTCGGAAGTCGGTGTTGAAACGAAAGTTATTTTTGCACTGTTTAAACATTATATATAGACGTGTCGAATTGATAATCTCCTTTTTTTAGAAGTCGGTAAAAAATTATAACGACTTTTGTTCTACATTTAAAGTTACATAGGGCTGTCTTATCGCTAAAAACTTGTAAATGGACACCCAAAAGAAAGACACCCGATACAACATTCAGCTTGTTTAGTGATTCAATCCTACTATATTGGTATAAGTTTCTGAGGAAATTTCAATGGATGGATGTTTGTTACTCTACACGAAAAAACTACCAAAGGGATTTTGATGAAACTTTACATTTGCTTTATACATCAGAATAACACATAGGATATAACATATAAATTTACGGCTCCGAATCTTGGGCAATTCGCTCGGTGGTTCGAAGAAAGATTGAAGCGTTCGAGATGTGGTGCTGGAGGAGAATGTTGCGCATATCATGGAAAGCAAAACGCACAAATTAGTCCATTCTCGACCAGTTAAACATCAAAACCAGACACTCCACGATCTGCTACCAAAGAGTCCTAAATTACTTTGATCACATCGCCCGTAGACAGCCAGATAACCTGGAAAACTAGTTGTTGTAGGAAAAGTGGATGGGAAAAGGCCACGCAGACGCTCACCCTTTCGGTGGTCAGACCAGATCAGGGCAATTACGGGACTCACGGTGACCACTGCCATGAGAAGAGCGGAAGACAGAGTGGCTTGGAAGCAGCTCGTCAATGACTCCGTGAAAGCTTTCCAAGACGGGCACGACCTTCAGTAATGAAGACTACGAATAAGAAGAAGATAACATATATTGTGCAATTTGGCCAAAACGTGGGTAAAGTGGGAAAAGTACTAATTACACGCGGGTTGCAGCAAGTTCATTATAAAACCTTACCACCCATGTTAAAAATTGCACAAGCTATTCTCATACTCATTCATGATAACAATTGAGACATAGAGCATACTTGCTTTAAACTTGATCAATCAGTTATCCATTTAAAACTTCGTAACGTTACAGAACTATTACTTCAAAGTTACTCAATACTAGTGTAATGTTGTTATGATTCACTAGAAACTGTTTCATAGTTCTGTAGGTATTAGGTACTAGGAGGAAGTTCGCAAAGGGCTTTCGAATAAACCTCTCTTGGTTCTAAACTAAGATTACTGAAAGGTCACGTCTCATGGGCGATATAAACGAGTAAAGGGTTATGTTGGGACATAATAGTATCCGGTTGTGGGCCTATAAATAATTACATTATTTACTCACCTCTAAGGAAGCCTTTCAGTTCAGTCAGGTGCTTTACTTTGGGCAAATTATTTCATCACCACTGCTCTCAAACTGGTGAAGGAAAACATCGTGAGGAAACCGGCATGTCCTAGAACCAATAATTCGAAGACATGAGACCCGAACCGCACTGGGCCCGCGTGGTGGATTACGGCCCATCCCCTCTCACAGAGAGGAGGCCTGTGTCCCAGCAGTGGGTACATTAAAAGGTGTTATGATGAAGCCTTTCTATGGGTAGTGGAGGCTAGATAGGCAGTAGTTCCATGTAAAAAACTGGTATTTAGCTCCAACTGGTGAAACGGGCAGTTCATTCTCATATCTAAAATTATTTATATTCAGTTAACTGTCTTCCTTGGCGAAAATTGTTTACTTACATGGGCAGAAGCAGTTTTTAGGGTTCCTAAGCCAAAGGGTTAAAACGGGACCCTATTACTCCACTGTCCATCTGTCTGTCTGTCTGTCACCGGGCTGTACGTATCTCATGAACCGTGATAGCTAGACAGTTGAAATTTTCACAGGTGATGTAATTCTGTTGCCGCTATAAAAACAAATACTAAAAACAGGATTAAATAAATATTTTAGTGGGGCTCCCGTACAACAAACGTGTTTTTTTTTTGCCTTTTTTTGTGGTAATATTACGGAACCCTTCGTGCGCGAGTCCGACTCGCACTTGGCTGGTTTTTAAATATGATAACACATTTCCATTACACCACGTAGTTGGCAACCACTATGCAGATGATGATGCGTCTGCCCATAGTAATAATTGCAACTTAGAAAGCTGTGGTAGGCAACTGTTATTTATGTGGAGTCAAACATACATTTCTGCTCATCTTACAAACTTAATCTTTGTCCATTGTTTCAAGTGAAAACAAATAAATAATTCCAACAATAAGACGAGGACGAGGAGACTGTGATGGTCCTATTGCACGTCATATGCAACTTGACCTATATCAGAAAATAAATTTTCCCTTTGGACCTCACCAACTAAAAAATAACCTTAAAACAAAATCAATAGAGTATCTTTTTGTATACTGTGTCAGATGTTTTTAGATAAGCACAGCTATTAAGGCTGGTTGTGTGTTTGTCCACTTGGGAATGACCCGCGGTGTACATCGATAGAATTTAAGAGAAGGCCGTGTTCGAATCAATGAGGGACAGAATTGATCGCTAGATACGAAGTGGCGACCGCAGTGAATGTGTTTATGGCTTTATCTGATTGTGGTTTTGGTGACAAGACTTTTTATTCAAACATAATGTCGTGGTCAGATCTTCGTATTGATCATTTCATGAAATCGTTATGTTTGTGGAGCTACACGGAAATAAGTGTCTAAACTACGTTATTTCGTGTTAGTTCGATATTTGAGTGCAGTTTTTAATAGAAGGCCAGTGTGTTTTGAAAAGATCTTGATAGAGTGATGGATGATATTCTTGTTCACTTAACCAACGTTGTCAAACAAACGAGAATATTTTCCATAAGTTTTAAAAAGAGTAAGGTTACTCATTCACCTATCACGAAATATCGAAAACCGCTTGACGTATAAAGATGAAATTTGGCAGGGAGATTCCTCAAGTAACGTAAGTGCGCGCTAAGAAAGGATTTTTGGAAATTCCACCCTTAAGGGGGTAAAAGGGTGGTTGAAAGTTTGTATGAAATTTCTACAGTTAGTAAGTTGGACACGTGACATTTTAGGTTTTTGCTGTTGGATGATAAAAACAATAAATAGTTATTGGTTTTTGGAAATTCCACCCGTAAGGAGGTAAAAAGGTGGTTGAAAGTTTGTATGTAATTTCTACAGTTTGTAAGTTGGACACGTGAAATAATAGATTTACGCTGTTAGTTAATAAAAATAATTTATGTATTTAATGGTTATTGGAAATTCCACCCCTAAATGGGTAAAATAAGGGTTCAAAGTTCGTATGAAATTTTATGTAAATTGGGCACATGAAATTTTAGATTTACGCTCTTGGTTGTTAAAAAGAATTCATATATTTATTGGGTTTTGGAAATTCTACCCCTAACGGGATAAAATAGACCTTGAAACTTTATGTGAAATTTCCACGCTTTTGAGTCACACACGTGAAATTAAGAATTTACGCTTTTGGTTGATAAAAATAATTCATGTATTTATTGGTTTTTGGATTTTGAATTCTACCGCTAAGTAGGTGGCAATTTGTTGGGCTTATATATTTGAAACTTGGCATACATACTAACCCAAGTAAATAGTAAAGGTTTTCATTATTAGTTTTTCAAAACTACTCTTATAATACGATTTAAAGGGGGTGTTAAAGATTTTTGAAGAATTTTAGTGTAAAAGGCTTCTTTTTTTGATGTAGGGGAGCACTAAAAAGGGATTTTTGGAAATTAAACCTTTAAGGGGGTGAACGAAAAAGTCATCTGTAGGATAAAATACAGACCACGCCAACGAAGTAGCGGGCGAAGTGCTAGTTTTCCATATATTCTATTCAGTTTTTGAACATTTTTGATTTCATTGTGACTGGCACTGGCACTGGTATTATGATAGCGAAAGGAACTTCGTTCCATCTAGGTGTATCACGACACCTGACATTTTGTTTTTATTCTAAGTTTTGTTTAAGAGTGTTTCAGGCAACTGTTTAAGTTAGTCACTGGATAGTTTTCTAACCTTTAACATAATAAGAAAATAACACAAACAACGTAGCCATTATTTACATTCAAAGCTTTTATTTACACAAACAGGAAGCTTTCCTTATGTCAAAGTTTACGAGCTTTCCGAAATGAGAAGTCAAGCTATAATGTTCTACATAGGACAGACGAATAAAAACAAGAAAAGAAAGGTATTAAATTACCCTAGACCTATCAATATAGGTACAGGATAACTTTTCATTAATTCGGAATATTTTTGCAGAAAACTGTAGTAGAAAATATGAGTAACTTTCGTTAAGGGAATAAACTTGATATGGCAAAAAACAATTGTACTTGTATATTTGTTTTTTTTTATTATTATTCCGCTGGATGCGGGACCCACGGGACCGGCCAATGTGGCGACGCTTGGGGGAGGCCTATGAGCAGCAGTGGACGTCTTTCGGCTGATAAAATGATGATGATGATGATATATTTGGTCGAGTTATACTGACATTGGTGAAATATCGTGAGGACATTGTTTTATATTATTCTGAAATCATCAATACGCCTTGAGCAACCGTATGGATTAAAAATGCTCGTACCTTTTCTGTGTGAGAACAGTCCATGCTCACGCAGTATGATAGTTACTGGAATTATCACAAAATCACTGAGCAGTTGTTTTATTTTAACCGACTTCCCAAAAAGAAGGAGGTTCTCAATTCGATTGGTATTTTGTTTTTTTATGTATGTACACCGATTACTCAAAGACGCCTGGACCGATTTGGAAAATCCCATAGTCATCAAGCCAGGGTCTGATGATGGGATCTTGGAGAAATCGAGGGAACTCCTCAAATATTATAGGCATACATATAGCGATTTTGCCATTTTCATCAACAATGCAATCATTTGCATTCATAAAGTATCATTTGGTGAATTGGAACTGGTGAAGAAGGCCACAGATTGCTAATGGAATTCCTTAATGCAAAGTATGTCACGGGTCTACGATACCTCGAATAGTTAAACAACTATGATAAAGCAAATACTTATAAATAAATAGTGCTGATGAAAATGGTACCATGGAACTGATCTGATGATGAAGCCGGCAGGTAGGCACTGGAATGCCGAAATAAAACAATGTATCCTAGTCGAGTTTGGGCTTATTGGAATCGTCATGAGATGTACTTTGGCTATATATGATTTTTACGATAGGATTAACTTTGAAATATGAGAAAACGACTTACTGAAACACGGAAAACAATAGGTACCAAAGACACCGACTTCGGAAAAGAAAGTTATTTTTCACTTTGCAGGGTTTTTTTTTTTGGAAGACGGTTTGTCATATTTCAAAGTTAATCCTATCGTAAAAAAAAATGTGTGTAATAGTGAAAGTAGTCATAAATTCTTTCTCACCATGAAACATAGCCAATTAATTAAAAATCACCTTACATGTAAACATAGACGGTATAATGCCCTCCCTCGTAATCAAGCTTCGTCAGAGCGAGGCCGAGCGTCAGTCGTCACATTTCAAATCGAATAGAATCGTCCAATCAATCGTTATGGGTGATAGCTCAGTTTCCGCATTCGACGGATGAACGTACACACGACGACGTGGCAAGCTATGCTCTCCTAGTATAAGTTGACCTCTTATTGCATCTGTGAAGTAAAAAGATACAACCATCATAAACCCATTCTATTCATTAAGTTTGTACAAAAATAATTGCTTGTCAAATTTTATGTCACTTTACGTTATTTAACAATGGATAAATTTGAAGCAAGACATTGCGATTATGGTTGCATACAACGTCAATACTGATAAAATTACTCAACTTTAAGTTAGGGGACCAACTTAAAGTTAGGAAATACCAAGACTCATTAAAAAAAGAAGTTTGAAGTTTGAACTTCAATATTTTCACAATGTCTGGCACACTATTCAATATTTTCACTCCCGGCTTCATTAAATGTTTTTTTAAACACGATCGTCGATCACGATATGTCTGCGAATCGTCTTTTTCTAAAATGAAATAAACTAAGAACGTGAACAGAAACAAACTTACAGATTCTCATCTGGATGATGTAATAACGATAGCATGTAGTGACAAGCCAGATCTTGATAAAGTTTTGAAAAAGTGATCACTGTATCAAAAATCGCATTAAAACATATAAACATCTTTGTTAAAACTTATTTTTTTCATTAATAAAGTAAATACATCGTTAACTTGGGATTACGTTTTAATTAAGAACTAAATAATTTTCGTTTGCGGCCCTTGAAGCCATGACCAAAACGTGTCTGTGGCCCCTATAAAAAACAGGTTAAGTATGACTGTCTCAGACGGTCGGTCCATCAGCCTGAAATCGTCAAACCACCTTATGCACGCATGGAAATTAATGGTCGTGTCTTCTCTGTCGAACAAGAGGCCTTTGCCCTGAAGATAGTTACAGGCTGTTTTTTTTATACTATCCATACAGCGTGAGATCAGCTTATACTGGCCATATGTAGCTAGATTTGTCGTGTGCACCCAATTCACATACGATATCACACTGAATCGATTATATCGGTCTGATTGAAAATTCCAAATCGATTATCCGAGAAAGACGATTCGTTGGAATTAGGTTGAAAGATTACGTTTTGGAAATTGAGCTAATTTTGCTGATTCTTATTCTGTGATATTCTGGTTTTAAGGACCTTTTTAGGGTTCCGTACCCAAAGGGTAAAAAAGGAAAACAAAAAGCAAAATAATTAATAATTTGCTTTTTGTATAGAAATAAATTGGTCTAGTTATATTCTCTCTATTAAGGTAAAAACAAATATGTATTATAAGTATGTGAAATATATGGTATAAAATATTCAACTAAAAATGTCTTTTTTCATGCCTCGTGCATGTTGTACTAATTCAACATTTGCTGTGCTATAAATACTCATATCATCCCTATATTTAGCTTTTAACTCGCTAAAACTAGAAATGTATTTCTTTATTAAATACATCACTAAACTTTGAAATAAACTGACATTGTGTGGTATTTTAAAATAATATTATTAAGAAGGTTACAATAGTATTGTTACAAGATAGGCCAACGCCATCTAGTAACGAGAGGAAGAACTAGGTAGTAACTAGTGGCGCCATCTAGTATTGAATAGCGGAACTAATGTTCTCGAAAGCTCGTGTCGAATGGAATTTTCCAGAAAGTTCGAACCGAATATTCTGGATGTTTCTAGTCGCTTCGGGAACAATGAGTTCTAAAGTCGATTGTTCTGGAAGTTTCTCGAATTATCTAGAACAGTATGGAACGTTCCAGAAACTTCTTCCGTGCTATATAAAGAGCGGTCGGGTTCGTCGTGAGTCAGTTTCGTTTGAGAAGCGATACAGAGCGATCAAAGCGGAAAATAGTGCGAAGTAATAGAATTGTTTAAGAAGTGTTTTTGTAATAAACAGTGATTAATTGAAGTCTGCGGTTTAATTAATTTATCCCTGAACCCCAGCTCGTAACAGATTGGTGTCAGAAGTGCGGGATAAATTATGCCGGTTCTACCGAAGGAAGAAACGGAAGGGATGCGTACCAGGAGTCAGCGCCAGCAAGACGTAGACCAGAGGCGCTTTGGAGACGCTCCCTCACCGTCATCAAGTGGACATCGAGACTCCGCGGCTGCAGCGGAATCAGCTCAATCGTCGGCGTCGCCTGACCTAGCCGCCCTTATGGCATTCATGCAAGAGCAGGCTCGCCGTCAGGAGGAGCAAGCTCGCCGCATGGAGGAGCAGATGCAGCGCGACAAGGAGGAACAGGCTCGCCGTCAGGAGGAGCAGGCTCGCCGCTTGGAAGAGCAGCTGCAGCGTGACAAGGAGGAGCAGGCTCGCCGTCAGGAGGAGCAGGCCCGTCGTCAAGAGGAGCAGGCTCGCCGTCAGGAGGAGCAGGCGCGCCGCTTAGAGGAACAGCTACAGCGTGATAAGGAAGAGCAAGCTCGCCGTCAGGAGGAGCAGCTTTTGGTAATTAAGGACCTCCGCGGAGCCATTGGTAAGGAGATGAAAGAGGTAAAGGACCAGATCCAGCAACATGAGACCCGCATCGTCGAAATGGAGAAGTCAATACGTGGCCTCAAGTCTGGGGATGGGATCGGGGCAGCTGCGGTAGTGGCACCTTCGCCTCGTGGTTTTAAAGTGCCACCATTTGATGGCTCTTCGTCATGGTCCGCCTACAAAATTCAGTTTGAGGCCGTGATGAAATCGAATGGATGGACTAAAGAACAGGCCTTGACTGCTCTTACCTTGGGCCTTCGCGACCAGGCCTTGACTGTGTTAGAGGCGCTGGGAAAAGACGTCACCTTCGAGAAGCTTCTGGAAGCATTAGAAGCTAGATACGGCGACGCGCACCTGGAACATGTGTTTCGGGCCCAACTGAAAGACCGGTCGCAACGGGTTGGTGAAACTCTTCAGCAGTGGGCTCTGGAGGTGGAAAAGCTGGTTCGGAAGGCTTACCAGTCGTCACCTGTGCTGATCGACGGGAACCTCGTACAGGCATTCACGGATGGGATCCGCGACCTGGAGGTTAGGGCTGCAGTAAGGCTAGGTCATTTCAAGGACCTCAAGGATGCTCTAGCCCATGCTTTGGAGGTGGAGGCAGTACGGCGGGACGAACGAACTCACCGAATCAGGGAGGTTACAACTTCACCCCGATGCTATGGCTGCGGAGAGAGAGGCCACATCCGATTGAGCTGCCCGAAGCGAAGGCCTCCCCACGGCGATAAGCAGTCGCCATTGGTAGGATCATCTGACGTCCCTGCTGGGCAACAGCAGCAGGGAAACGAGTAGATGCCAGGACTAAGGGGTGGGTGCTGGCTGGTTATGGAAGAGCCCCAAGGATCTCGATCTCACAATCCTGTGACGGAAACAGCCTGATCATCGAGGGCGAAATTAACAGAACACCATGCAAGCTGACACTGGATACTGGGGCTTCTCGGACAGTTGTCAGTTTCCAACTAGCTAGACGGTTTCTTGGGGACTTCTTCGGGAGCCATGAAGGTGTACATCTCAGAACAGCCACCGGTCAGCACATAACCGTCCGAGGTGAGAAGGAGGTGGACATGAAGTTAGGAAACAAAGTTTACCGCCACAAGGTTATCGTGGCCGACATAGTGGACGACTGCATTCTGGGTTTGGACTTCATGCGAAAACATCACTGTGAGATCGACGTTTATCAAGGTGTATTAAAGTGTGGCTCAGAGGAAGTCTTCATGGAAGGTGCAGCATCGGGAAAAGTGTACTGCTTAGAAAAGGTTATTCTTCGTCCAAGGTCAGAAACAATCATACCAGTTTGTCTACCAAGGAATTCTGGTCAGGAAAACCGATGTGTACTTATAGAAGGTTTAGATAACGATGCTTCATGGAAAATTGCACGCACATTGGTAAGAGGTACTAGTGTTTCATCGGTACGCGCACTCAACACAAGTGGCCAGGACCTGGTGCTCAAGAAAGGCACATTATTAGGCACTTGTGACGGAGTGGTTTGGATGCGTAGATGCCACGAACACCCAACCAACACCAAAGTTAGTGCAAGATTCGATGTGTCATCGCTTTTCAAGAACAGCCAGAATAACTTGTCGGAAGAAGAAAAGAACAAGGCTAAGAAGATGTTAAACAAGTTCGCCGACATTTTCTCGACAAATGATGCCGACATAGGGAAGACTGCGTTAGTTCAACACAGAATAAATACAGGAAATGAGGTACCAATCCGCCAGCGACCAAGACGTGTTCCAGTGGCACGGGAACGGGAAGTGGATGACATGATCAAGGGTATGGTGAAAGACGGCGTGATTGAACCTTCATCCAGTCCATGATGTTCACCGGTAGTATTAGTGAAAAAGAAGGACGGCAGCATGCGCTTCTGTGTAGACTATCGCCGACTAAACGACATCACGAAGAAGGACAGTTATCCGTTGCCAAGAATCGATGACACGCTGGATACGTTATCGGGAATGAAGTGGTTTTCAACCTTAGACTTAAAGAGTGGCTACTGGCAGGTCGAGTTAGACCCTCGAGATAAGGAAAAGACAGCGTTCTCTACAGGCAAAGGATTGTGGCAATTCAATGTTATGCCATTTGGACTGTGTAATGCGCCTGCCACCTTTGAGAGATTGATGGAGCGGGTACTTACTGGGCTGATTGGTGACGCCTGCCTAGTCTACTTGGATGACATTATAACCGTGGGACGGACGTTTGAAGATCACCTCCGCAATTTGGAACGTGTGCTGTCAAAGATACGAGGAGACAATCTAAAGCTAAGTCCAAAGAAGTGCGCGTTGTTCAGGCGGCAAGTGAACTTTTTAGGACACGTGGTTTCCGAAGAAGGTATTCAAACGGACCCGGATAAGCTCGTTGCCGTCAAGGATTGGCCAGTTCCGGAGAACAAAACGCAAGTCAGGGCATTTCTCGGTTTGTGCTCCTACTATCGGCGGTTTGTAAAGAGCTTTGCTGACATTGCCCGACCTCTTCATAAGCTAACTGAAGACAAGATACAGTTCTGCTGGAATGAGAGCTGTGACGTCGCATTTCAGAAGCTAAAGGAACATCTGTGCAATGCACCTATCCTAGGCTATCCTGACAATTTTTTTTTTTTTTTTTTGTAAATATTTATTGATAATAGTAACATGAGTAGTACCTACCTATTTAAAATTAATTGAGAAGTTAGAACAATTTGTGAAATTTAAAGTTACATTTTTGTTCGGCATATTTACGCTGTTTGATATGTTATGACACATTTGGCTGTGTTGAACTTCTGTAATAATAATAATAATAATAAAAATTTATTGTTTTCTCTCCACAAAGGTGACTTACAATCTACTTAAAACTATGTAATTACACATGATAGAAGCTCCTTTGCGGGAGACTGGAGTCCGTACTAGGGAAACCCTGTGTTACGGATCTCCAGGCCCTCCCCCTAGAGTATAATTTCTTATTGTTTTTGCGTTATTAACAATAATAATTAAATTCGACTATTCCGGCAATTTTAACTAAATCGAATTACATAATAAAGAATACTATGAAAAATCAAATAATAATCAAAACACAATAAAATAGTAATCAAATAAACATAATGAACACAATAAAGAATAATAATATGTGACTAATAATTAGTGAGCATGTCTGAGGCAAATAAATAATTTCATAACATATTTTGTACATCGTGAACACAATAAAAGTGAAGAAAAAGAAGTGTGAATGAAAGTGGTATGTGCTTGTGAGTTACGGTTGCGAGTGCGTATGTTTATAGTGCTGGTGGGTGAGTGATGATAGTTTTCGTGCCTGAAGGGCTTGGGTGATTTGTATATTGGAAACTTGATAACATGATTTGACAATGAAAATGAATTCATAGTTGACACAGATGCCAGCAATACTGGAATCGGCGGGGTATTGTCTCAACGAAAAGGAGATCATGAGGTTGTAATTGCGTACTTCAGCAAAGCCTTATCCAAACCTGAGAGGAACTACTGTGTCACTCGAAGGGAGCTTCTAGCTGTAGTAAAAACATTGCAGCATTTCAATAAATATTTGTTGGGGCGGAAATTTCTCCTGCGAACGGACCACGCTGCTTTGAAATGGCTACTGCAATTTAAGAACCCAGAAGGACAGGTAGCAAGATGGATTGAGCTACTGCAAGAGTTTGATTTCGTAATTCAACATCGCAGCGGAACGTCGCACGGTAATGCTGATGCTCTCTCGCGTAGACCGTGTCTAGACCAATGTAAACATTGTGCGAGACAAGAAGCTAAGCAGGTAACGCTAGTGCGGGTTTTGGGGACGGACCTTAGCGAAGAGTGGAAGGAAACCTTGCAGAGTGCTCAACAAGAAGACAGAGACCTAAAACCGATCCTTGAATGGAAGAAATCAGGTGCTCCTAGGCCTCACTGGAGTGATGTCGCAGCAACCAGTTCCATCACCAAGAGTTATTGGGCACAGTGGGCAAGCTTGGTTATCCAGGATGGAGTTCTGTGCAGGAAATGGGAGAACGCTCGCGGTGACCAGATTCATCTACAAATGGTCGTACCTAAAGTTAAGGTGCCGGAGATCCTACAGCTCTACCACAATGGATGTTCAGGGGGTCACATGGGAGTTAAGAGGACTTTAATCAAGATCCAAGAACAATTTTACTGGATCCATTGTCGAGAGGACGTTGAGGAATGGTGCCGCAAATGCACAAGTTGTGCGGCTGTGAAAGGACCACAAACTCGTAGCAGAGGGGCCCTAAAGGTTTACAATGTTGGTGCACCGTGGGAACGTATAGCGTTGGATGTTGCTGGACCATTTCCAGAAAGCCAAAGCGGAAACAAGTACTTCTTGGTCGTCATGGACTACTTCACAAAATGGCCGGAAGTGTTTGCAATACCCAATCAAGAAGCCGTTACGGTGGCTGATAGGTTAGTTCACGAAGTGTTTTGTCGGTTCGGGGTACCCTTGGAAATCCACAGTGACCAAGGCCGAAACTTCGAGTCAGAAGTGTTCAAGGAGACGTGTCGTGTGATGGGTGCTCACAAAACCAGAACTACTGCTTATCATCCGCAATCAGACGGGATGGTTGAACGATTCAACCAGTCACTAGAGAGATATCTTGCAAAGGTTGTAGAAAACAGACAGAAGGATTGGGACAAACACATTCAACCATATCTCATGGCATATCGCAGTGCTGTTCATGAAACTACAACGGTAACACCAGCTTTTGCTAATTTCGGCAGAGAACTACGATTACCTGCAGATCTAATCACCGGTATCCCGCCTGAGTCTCCACGCAATGTAACAGATTATGCGAATGAGCTACGAAACAGGATGGATGATGTATATGAGCATATGAGACAGACAGGTCAACAGATGTCTGAGAGGATGAAGACCCGCTACGATCGGAAAGCAAACAATAAGGGCTTCGATGAAGGATCTCTTGTTTGGTTACATAACCCGGCACGGAGCAAAGGAAAATCGCCTAAATTACAAGCAAAATGGGATGGACCTTATCGCGTAGTTACCAAGATTAATGACGTCACCTACCGAATTCAAAAGGGACCCCGAAGTGCATCAAAGGTCGTTCATGTGGATCGGTTGGCCCGTTATCATGGGTCTAACAATGCTCGGGACGAGCATGTCTAAGAGGGAGGCAATGTTACAAGATAGGCCAACGCCATCTAGTAACGAGAGGAAGAACTAGGTAGTAACTAGTGGCGCCATCTAGTATTGAATAGCGGAACTAATGTTCTCGAAAGCTCGTGTCGAATGGAATTTTCCAGAAAGTTCGAACCGAATATTCTGGATGTTTCTAGTCGCTTCGGGAACAATGAGTTCTAAAGTCGATTGTTCTGGAAGTTTCTCGAATTATCTAGAACAGTATGGAACGTTCCAGAAACTTCTTCCGTGCTATATAAAGAGCGGTCGGGTTCGTCGTGAGTCAGTTTTGTTTGAGAAGCGATACAGAGCGATCAAAGCGGAAAATAGTGCGAAGTAATAGAATTGTTTAAGAAGTGTTTTTGTAATAAACAGTGATTAATTGAAGTCTGCGGTTTAATTAATTTATCCCTGAACCCCAGCTCGTAATAGTATATTAAAAATAAATTTATCCAATTTTATTAAATATTTTCTCAACAAAAAGACAGAAAGTCACTTACTTGAAAACAATGTTTACATTTTAATGATTACGTGTGTGTATATGTTAATAATAAAATTAACAAGTTAAATAGTTGAAAATACAGAGACAAAAATAAGTTAATTTAAAAATCAAAAACCCGACTGCGAACTAAAAAGATGTAAACAAGTAGAAAATCATGCTGTGCAGTCGGAGGATCAGGTGGTCAGCCAGATCGCGAATATGTATCCTCCGACTGCACAGCATGATTTTCTACTTGTTTACATCTTTTTAGTTTGCAGTCGGATTTTTGATTTTTAAATTAACTTTTTTTATTTACTACTTATTAGTTACCTATTTTTTTTTCGGATCGTATTTAAACATATAAGTGGTGTACATTTTTGTAATCACCTTTAAAAATCCTTCATTTTGATACCCCACTCGATGGGATTCGAAAAAAAAAAAATTGAGTCGCCCCCAATATGGCGCACAAAAGCCGCTATTTTTGTTTTTTTTAACGTCACTTATCTAAGAACACATGGGCCGCCAAGCCCTATCTAACGATGTATTAATTATAAAAATCTATCTAGCGGTTTGCAAGATATGAGGTAATAAAGAATATTACATACATACAAACATACAAGATACGCGCGAAAAAAACATAACCCTTTCCTTGCAGCCGGGTAATAATATGCTTCGTAACACATTTACTACGCTAGCGTAGCAGCGTAGTCGCGTAGCCGCTAGCCGTAGCTCCATCAGCTACGCCGTAGCAACAATACAAATTTTGTTATGTCGTATGTTTTACACAGCAATGCAAGCCTAAACTAAATAAGCACTGTCATTATTTTGTTCGTCATGCGCGACTGCTGAGTATAGAGTCATTGGGGTAAGTTGGGTTTTTAATAAGAAATTTCAACCCGAAGAATGAATGTTGACCACTGCCAACATTCAAACTTCGAGTTCCACCAGATCTCTCACCAGTTTCGTTGGATTGCCGTTTCATCGACCACAATCTGACTCAATCTACTAGAGTGACAGGAATGACAGTGCGCCTGCGTCTGTGCTTACAATATCTCACGCGTCAATGGCTAGTGTTCTCTGAGATTGACCACCATGACAATCTTTTATCTTTTTTTTTTTTTTTTTTTACAATGAATTAGAATAGAATCAACCATGAGAGCAGTGTTAGCCCACAGGTAAAAGCCGCGACTTTCAAGTTGTAGGTTGTTGGCTCGAACCCAGGCAGGTGCTTTACTTTGTGTAAATTATTCATCACCACTGCTCTCAAAACGGAGAACACATCGTGAGGAAACAGAACCAAAAATTTGAAGACATGTGACGTCCACTAGTCCCGCGTGGTGGATTACGGCCCATTCCCTCTCATAGTGAGGAGGTCTGTGTCCCAGCAGTGGGAAAATTAAAAGGCAAATGATGATGATTGAAATCAATCAGGAGGACTACATATAACAAAAATATGTATAAATTTCGGTTTTATTTTTCCAGGCCAAAGGCCATACGCCTTTGGGCCTGGAAAAATAAAACCGAAATTTCCCACCGCTGAAGTTAAGCTGAAAGATAAGTATCAAATAAGTAAGGCAACGCTGCCTATTACTTTTCTAAACTTGAACTATCGCAACAATGTGCTTAATAAAAGTCCACCAAACCCGCCAACTTTCAACTCTCTTACGTGATCAGAATGTAAGGGTGGGGCTTTGAAATAAGCGTTTCAATTATTACCAATTATAACCTTACGGCTGCGGGAGTCCGGTGGATGCGAAACGCACAGGACCGATCAGTGCGGCGACGCTTGGGGGAGACCTATGACCAGCAGTGGACGTCTTTCGGCTGTAATGATAATGATGATAGCCTTATCGTCATGTCGTTACGGATAGTTTAAAGCCAGTAAATCAGACACCAGTCTGTCTTGTTATGGTCTTCTCAGATAGGCCAAGACAAGAGCGCCCATTGTACACTTCCTTTTTTTTGAGCTGTTCATATATTTTTATGGTTAACAATAAAGAATATAATAACAATAAGAAATCTTCTTCATCGTCGGTCCACTCTTGACAGAGTGGGCGTGGTCGGCATGTCACAGTGAAACACCGTGCCGCCATGATTCGCCTCACAATGCGACGCCATCCCTCCCTATCGGCTATGAGTCGTGTCTGTGGGCCATTTACTGCAGACTTGATCTGTCGGTCCATCGCATGGGTGTTCTGAAGCACGCTTTGGTTCCTTCCACTTTCCCCTAGACACAAGAGGCTCAATAGTGTCGTTGCCTCGTCGGGACACTGACCAAAGAATTGAAGAGCCTGGACTATAGCCGATAGAAGCTGCTTGATGCCGAGTTCTTGGAGAATAAATACGTTGGTGAGAAATTCAGTCCAGGATTCTCCAAGCATTTTCCTCCAGCACCACATTTCCAGAGCGTCTATTTTACTCTTTTCGGTTTCCCTCATCGTCCAGGGTTCGGCTGTGTTCAGGAATATGGGGACCACCAGTGCCCTTAAGAGCCGGGTTTTCGTTGCTTTGGTGACGTTATGGTTCCTCTATACTTTCGTCAGTCTATCCATGGCAGACCTGGTTTTAGCCATGCGTCGCTTGATCTCGTCCCTGCAACCACCTATGTTTGATAGCATGACGTCACAACTCACGATTTGAGTGACTTCAGGCGAGTTACCGTTAGCGCAATCGACAATCATCATCTTCCTATTACATCTATTAATTCGAAAACCGAAAATCGAGCTGGTATGTTCCATCCTGGATAGCAAATCTTCCATGTGGTAACTAGTAGTTGCGGACAGCGTAGTATCATCCGCATAGCGCAGGTTCGAAACTCTCATACCTCCTATTGATACACCGTCCGTCCAATCTTCAAAGGTAATTGTCATTATCAGTCAGGTGTTAATGTTGAATAGGATCGGCGAGATTATACTTGACGAACACCTGCGCTGGGATGAAAGTCATTCGATAATACGCCATCCGTACTCACGGACGCTGTTCAGGTGCACAAGGTGTTTGAGGGTGCCCAAAGCAAGAAGCGATATCCACAGCACTGGCCATTTCACCGAATCAAACGCCTTTGAGAAGTACTTTTACTCTTGACGTCCTCACCCGAGAAAGAAAGAAGACAGGACTCTTCGATGTGGTGCCGCTTGGGGGAGGCCCTATGACCAGCAGTAGACGTCTTTCGACTGATATGATGATGAAAGCCTTGTGCCTTACAAGCCTTTTATCGTCGGTAAAGATCTGTCATAAAGAAATAATACATCTGACCACTTTTACCATTAATAGTAGTTTTCCACATGCTATGATTGCTTGCGTTAAAACATATAAAAACCTCTTCGAATCCCACTCCAGTCCCCTTTGCAAAATCAAATGCAAATAAACCATACAGAACAATAAAAAGTAAAACAAAAATATACATACCTACGAATTTCCTCAATTTAAAGTTAGCAAGATAATTTGGACATTGACTGTACGACAGCAACTTTTTAAATACACTATAACAGAGGGCTTAGGGAGTAAAAAACTCGGCTTAATGTTCAGGGTAATAGAGTGTACTTTTTTATTATTATTGCTCTTTTATATTCATCCCTCTCTGATGGTGATTCGGTGATCTTAATTATTATTACATTTTTAACCCCCGACGGAAAAAGAGGGGTGTTATAAGTTTGAGGTGTGTTGCTGTGTATCTGTGTGTCTGTGTATCTGTGTATCTGTGTATCTGTGTATCTGTGTATCTGTGTATCTGTGTGTCTGTCTGTGGCATCATAGCGCCTCAATGGATTAACCGATTTTGATTTAGTTGTTTTTGTTTGAGAGGTGATTGTATCGAGAGTGTTCTTAGCTATGTTTGTTTAAAATCGGTTCAGCCGTTCAAAAGTTATGCGCGTTTTATTGTTTAGATCGTGATGTTTTCGCAAGATAAATGTGTCGGGGGTTTTTTAAATTTTGTAATTTTACTTGTTAATTTGGTTTTATTGTTTGGACTGAGTCATCAGGTAAAGTAAGTGTAACCGTCGCGGTTGGATGATTCTTAAATGTAACGGGAAATCGTGGTCTAGCATCTACAAAGCAGTATTGTTAAAGATTTTTTCTAAATGGTAAATTTGGTGTTCGACGTGACGATCAGGGAAAGTACCCGATAGTAATTTAGGCTGAACTTGTGGTACAGTAACTGTCTACAGATATCATAGAATAGTTTTATTTTACGTAGATAAAAGATGCTCATGCATGTATGTGGGACTCAAACCCACTAAAACTCCACGGTGTCCTCCTGTGCCGCTTATGGCGGGAGAACTGGCACGCGTTAGCACTCACCGCGAACCCTCCGTGGCTGTCCGTCACCGGACTCTCCTCTGGGGAGTAACCCCCATCACCGGCGCACCAAAACTTACTGTGCGCCGTGACCGACGACCCCGTGTATGGCACCCTTGGTCCCCTTGTGACGGGTCAAGTTCAATGGCCCCGACACCTACCAATTTCGGCCGCGGGGGATAGGGAGAGCGGCCAACGCTATAGCGATACTTCTCCACCCCTGCGGCCCCTCCTCGGGTTCCTCTTCGCTTCATCGTGGGTGACCAAGCCACGGCTACTGAGCCCCCCCAACTCGACAATGCGCTCACCCACTGGGGGGGATCATAGAATAGAGCTACGGAGCGATGCCATTAGGTATATTACACACTCATACATAGGTAAGCTCACGCCTTTTTCCCATGGTAGTAGGCAAAACGCAATCTGTTACGATCCCTACATAGGTCCTTTTGCTTCATTTAGCTTCATATAATCTAGTCAAATACGCACACCAGCTATGAGTTATGCACAACTGGCTGTTCTGAAGAACATGATCAATAAGATCCTTCTAGGGCACACGTCCCGGTGCTTTCATTCACGTCTGCCTTGTAAATACCTCATATTAGTTATTTTATCCATTATATATTTTACTAACCCCCGACGGAAAAAGAGGGGTGTTATAAGTTTGACGTGTGTACTTGTGTGTTTGTGTATCTGTATGTGGCATTATAGCTCCTAAACGGATGAACCGATTTTGATTTGGTTTTTTGAAAGGTGACTTTATTTAGAGTAATCTTAGCTATGTTTGATGAAAATCGGTTCAGCCGTTACTGTTTAAATCGGGGTGTTTTCGCAAGATATCGTGTCATAAAATTACGAGTGCAATAGATTGTCGATCGAAACGTGTCTACTACTAGATAAATAATGTAGCATGAAATAAAAATTTGTTGGGGGTTTTTTAATTTTTAATATTTACTTGTTATCAAATTGAATTTTATGTTAGTTAATGCACGGGGATGAAGAGTTTAACCTCAAGCAATCCTAGCTCTAAACTAAACCCATTTTCGCATAATTATTATAAAACCAGTCTTGCTAGATAAAGACAGCTGGGCTTATCTCATGATAATTATTATATTAAGTTATTCGTCCACACGGGTGAATTTATTCATTAGTAGCTTCTGCCTGCGGTTTTACTTGCGTTAAAGTATTTTTCATCCCGAAAGAACTACCGCGATAATAAGAAAACTATTTCTTAATGTAGTAAGTCAAGATCAAAGTTCCTGCGTTCCAAACATCCAAACCCGTTTATCCGTTACGCCGAAACAGCTTAACAAACACCCAAACATCCAGGGTTTCACATTTCATAAAAAACTAAGATTTTGTGGAATTCAGCTGTTTGTTGGAAATAATCACATTTCTTTCATAATTGGGCTACACCTACTAATACTCGACTGCGCAACAGCAAAGGCAGGCTATGTTTTTACATCTATGTTTATCTATACGCCTATGCATACAGAAGTTACAAGTTGTCCGAGTATCCACGCGTCAAAAACACAACACGCAAACTCTTAATATGAGGATACTTCTATACTCACATCATTTACAAAGGCAGTCATGCACGCTAGGTTATGCAAGACGGGTTTAACTTGCGCGAACAAACACCTCGTTCATAAACGAGTTTCATAGTTCTCGATAACTCTACTAACAGTTTTCGCACATAAAGTACAGTTTGTTATATTTGGCGAAATGTGGGTGCACCTCTGCTAAGCCCTTCGGGGAATTGATGCATAATATTATGTTAACATCATCATTAAAGCCTATTAATAGCCTATTAATGTCCCCACTGCTGGGACACAGGTCTCCTCTCTGCGAGGGTTGGACACAGTTCTCCTCTCTGGATGGGCTGTAATCTAACACGTGGGCGCAGTGCGGGTTGATGGATGTCACATGTCTTTGAATTTTTGGTTCTAGGACATGCCGGTTTCCTCACGATGTTTTCCTTCACCGTTTTGAGGGCAGCGGTAATGAAATATTTTTTACACAAAGTAAAGCGCCTGCCTGGGTTCTAACCCATGAATTTGCAAGTCACGGCCGATACTACTGGGCCACTTCTGCTCTTCTGTTATGTTATGTTTATTATTATTTAAGAAAAATAAAACCAAATAGTTTATTGTTTCTATAAAATAGTGTTACAGTATTAAAATGTGACACTGGATCCTGCACTAGGATGCCCTGTACGCAGAATCCAGTCGCCCTCGACAAATAATATGTTTGTTTGATTAAACATATCAAATACAACGGTTCCAATCATTAAGATGACGACAGTCGCCAACGACCTTGAAGGAACAATACACGCATCCGCGCGACACAAAATTTGGTACTTTTTATATTATTCTATGACTTTAAAAAAAACCTTTGATTAAAATGTACATAGTTCAATTGTCATTGAGAAGGTGAAAATTTCATCAAAATACGGCCGGTGGTTTTGGTGTGATTGTCGGTGTTTTATCTGTGTTAGACATAACTTTACAAATTAATTACACTATGTTATACGAATAAAACTCAACATTTTCGCAGATCAAACTATTAAGAAAATAGTATAATATAAGGTAAGTTACAAAAAAAAAAACGACTAGCCGTTTAGTCGTGATTCTCATTTTAAAATCAGCTACTGAGCCTTAAACAAAAACTGAAAGGTAACCAAAGGTGTAAGCGTAAGTGTGCTGGTAAATAAGTGATGGAGTGTATGCGATGGTGTGTATATGGTGGTGTGTATGGTCATATGGTGTGTTAACACTAAATTGCTAGTAGCTTTTCTGTTTCATTATAGGTAAGTCCTAGTAGCCAATCCTGAACTTGATTTTTGCACCCAGACTTGGTCATGGGGAGGATTTTAAGCTTGTCATTGCAGATGTGGACCGATATGTGAGAATGCTTTGATAAAGCCATCATCATCAGCTGCCTAGATTTTCTTTTTCCTCTGCTGTTTTCTCTTTTGGGTCCAATTCGTTTGAATCCTTTTTCTGAAAATCGTCAAGCACTGCCTCAGCGTTTTACAGATGGTGGCCAATGTTGATTCTGGCTTTTTGTAATTGCGGTGGTTTGGAACAGGATGGACGAATATTTTAAAAAGTATGGCATTACCCCACCTAATGTTATAGTCTGCTCCCAGTCTAAACGGATAGAGGTTAATACCATTATAGTACACAGAGTGAATGCCTTTCTGACATCATCATGAACCCAGCAACTGGTTCAATAATGTGTAGGTACATGGCTGGTTTCACAATGAACATTATGGACCAATCGCTAAAGCTATGGCCTCACCAAAAAGCCTATGTGATTTTTAACGTCAAGATAGGTTTTTAATTAACCAACGAACTTCAGTGCGAGGTCAGTTTCAGCTAGCTGACTTGGCTGCCTCCGTGTAGACTTAGCCGAAATGTTTGCTCGGCTATCAACTTCTTTACTTATACTCCGCCAAATTAAGCAGACATTTTTGTGGCTTTTTTAAGGGTAGGTTGATTTTGATGTGCTATTTCAAGTAATTGAATACTTATAGGTTTTATTTGGCCAAACATTTGTTGAACAAGGAAGATAGAGGCCAATATCTTTTAAAAAAAAACCTTGGCGCCAAATAAATTGATTTTACCTAGGTTGATCTTCGTTGTTTATTTTTTGGCGCCGCCTCAAATGTTAGACTAAAATATTTTTGCATATTTTGTTTTTCAGTTCGCTATTGCGTGGGTAATTATTTTTTTTAATGTTTTTTTTTTGCTTTGCAGTTTACTTAATTTTTACAGAATCAGTTCACAATTGAAAATTCTGTGGTATAATTATCAATAAATCGTTTTTTTCTACCTTTTGCAGTATATTTTAATTTTCAAATTTAAATGGGACCAACTTTGAGAAATAATCTTTCCAATAAAAGACAAGTTTTTGAAATCGGAACTCTACATAAAGTTAAGAGCGGTCATACATTAAAAAAAATATATATACATGTCGAATTGAGAACCTCTTCCTTTTTTTTCGTTGTTTAAAAAACAATGAGTAAGGGTTCTACGAAGTAGGTACTGTAGTTTTGTTAACAAAGTTTTTCTCGTGCTTTCTTAACAGCACGTCTGTTTTCCTCGAAGTGTTAGGTAGACGTGTATCAAAGGTAGACCTATATTTAAACAGTTAGGTAATAACCCCATGTAATTAGAAACGAGCCTATTGCTATTTAAGCTTTCATTCCACACTCACACAAATCCGTCTCCACACACACGTTACTCGATGCAGCCCTTGCACAAGGTATTAAATTCTAAGGCCCTCAAAATTCACGCGAGGCTTATCAAGTAGGAGACGTTAGATTAAACTCAGGCCTGGAATCAAGTTCAACTTGAGAACAATGTACACGTCAAGTAAGTTTCAAGTTAGATTTGTTAGCAGCACAGAGCACGGAATCATTGAGACTGTTAACGGCCGTGGCATACAAGTTGTTGGTCCTACGTTCAAAATTAGACTCGTAGTTTTAAATAATTTCATCATCCCTGCTCTCAATGCATCGCCGACAATTATACAGTCCATGAATGAGGCCTTCCCTGGCGTGCAGTCCCGATGGGCCTCTTGGACACGTAAGATCATCACAGTGTGTCTTGTGAGCTAATTTAGAGAGAATTTCTGGTTTATACTAAGAGAACCCACTGCGTCGGCGAATGATGTTGCCGTGGCAAAATTCTGGGCCGAATTTAATAATTAGAGACTATATTTTCTATCGAAATGCAAATAAACATCGGCTGACACAGCAATAGTCTAAATTGTCACGGGCAGTCAATTTCTAAACATAAACGGAGACACTCATTGACATGCTTGTTACCAACTTCAAAAAAAAGGAGGTAGTCAATTGTACAAGTATATATGTAATATTGTTGGAATCGCATAATAATCACATATTATGTTACTCTGTATGGGCTTCTAAACACGTGTGCAAAATTTCATAAGTGTATGTAAGCTTGTTTGTATGTATGTATGTTTGTCCACGCATTTCTCAGAAACTACTTATCGGATCGTGATCATTATTTATGTCTCATTTTAAGTGTGACTAGAGTATCACTCAACTAATGGAATAGTGCAAATTTCATCAAAATCCGTCCAGCGGTTTTCTAGATATGGACCATACAAACGAACTCCTTACCGACAAACAGCACGAATGTGTAAATTAAGTTATTATATTTTGTCAATCCTTAAGGTTTTAGGTGACTTACTATAGAACTTGATCAATTTTAGTGATAGTGTGTAAAACTAACAAGAGATAAATATAAACATTTTCACATCAAAATAAACCGATTTCAAAAACAAAACACTAAAAAGTGCAAAATAACTTTCGATTTGGAAGTCGGTGTCGAAAAATTATAAAAACAAGCGGTACCAAAGACTTACGAAACGAAACGTATTTTGCACTTTTTAATGTAACGCTTTTTAGTCGGTTTTTATTTTTATTTTAATAATATATGTTTTTAGAATGCCATCTACCATTTGCATTGCTTGCCGAGTCATCCCAATGCTCTATGGTAAGCACTGTCAAAAGTTTCCTTGCAAGTGGTGTTGTATTTACGTTTTCAAAAGGATCGGATGGAAAATCCTTTTCAAGGATGGCTGTGTAACAAGTTGTCTTGCGGAAAACTCTAATCCAATTTTAACTTGCATATTGGATTTGTCGTTGGCGTGTTATTTTCAAGTCTTTCAGTTTTAATGGAGTGATACTAAGCGTAAGATTATAAGTTTGTCTCCTTAAATTGTAATTTTTATTCTTTTTATTGTAATACTAGCTGTCTCACGTGGCTTCGCTCCCGTCAACTGGCTACCTACCTACCCTATCCTACCTACATGAATGTTGCGTAACTTTAACCGCTTACTCAGCACACGCAACGGAAGCTCTCATATAAAGGAATAATTTTGCCCGTTTTTGCAACATTTTTAATTTATGCGCCACTCCTATTGGCCGTGGCGTGATGTTATATAGCCTATAACCTTCCTCGATAAACGGACTATCTAGCACAAAAATATTTTTTCAATTCCAACCAGTAGTTCCTGAGATTAGCGCGTTCAAACAAACAAACAAATTCTTCTCATTTATAATAAACATTGATGTGTTTGTGCACGGTCTAGGGATATTTTTAAAAAAGCGAATTACTATAATGTGTTAATTATTTATATGACATGTATGTATTTAAAAGATACGTTATTTAATATTCTACCATTTTTAATAATGGTTAAGGTACTTCGATTAAAATTTCAGGATTTTATGGAAAAAAAATGAAGCATAGACGGAAACCGTATATGAATTAACTTTTAATTTATGAGTAAAAACTGAAAAAAATTGAAAAATCATTTAATTTGTGTTTATAAACTTGAAGTTAGTAGTCTGAGAAAGCGCCCATGATGTTCATAACACATCGGCAACGATTAGGCATGCTCAGAACAAGGCTGTCAATGTCTTGCTACGGAATATTGTCCCATGTCCTTCTGAGGTGAGCAAAAAGTTGATCTTCTGTAGCCAGATTTTCAGGAACTTCCTTCAGAGCTCTTCTTTTCAGCATATCCCACGCATGCTCAAAGGGATTTAGATCTGGCGATTGAGCAGGCCAGTCTAAGGCCCTAACATTGTGTGTATGTAACCAAGCTGCTACCGTTCTCGCCGTGTGTGCCCGGGCATTGTCGTGCATGAGCAGGAAATCTTGCCCCATTTGTGTTCTGTGGGGCAAGATTACCAGCACCCAGCACCCAGCACCTGTTGGACGTATCGTTCTGCCGTCATATTGCCCCGCACCCAAACGAGATCCGTCCGTCCTCCAAGACGAATTCCTGCCCAAACCATAATTGTTCCTCCTTGGTATGGGTGAACTTCCTGAGGGTTCTGAAGACGGCTCCTCCAAACACGCGTCCTTCGTGAATCTGGATGGAAGCCGAACCTGGATTCATCCGTGAACAGCACATTGGACCATTGCTCACGGCCCCAGTCCACGTGGTTCCGAACCCATTCTAATCGTCGTCCACGATTGCCTCTCCGTAAAGGTGGGACCCGGAGTGGTCTACGAGAGCGTAGATTGCTTTCATGCAGTCGCCTTCTTACAGTTTGGTCACTCACAAGCACTTGGTGTTCCACTCGCAGCCTTTGGACCAATTGAGTCGCCATTGCATTTGGTTGAGCTCGCGCAGTAATTTGCAAAAATCGGTCTTGTCTGGGGGTAGTGACGCGACTTGGCCCCCGGTGCCTCTCCGCTACTTCACCTGTGGCACGATAGCGTGTCCACAATCTTGAAATTACATTTTGGTGGGTCCCTATGGCCTCAGCAACATTACGCTGAACAGACCCAGCTTCCAGCATTCCCACAGCTCGTAACATCTTCGCCCTCGTCAAATGTTGGCGTTGCATGGCTACAATACCTCAATTTTAACTTTATCTTTCGTTTAAAAATGAAAAAAAAACTGTAACTAAACGTAATTCGTATTGTTTCCCTCTCCTACACATCAAGACATTTTTATGCCACCGAAACAAAAGAATTTTCAAAAATTTGAATTTGGAATTAGTCTGAGATAAATTACAAACAAATCGGTGTATAAAAGATTCCAATGCGGCCAGTGCTTTTCGAGTTATTTAATTGAGTATGAAATATCCCTAGACCGTGTTGATGTGTGTATTAGTATAAATTTTGCACACCTTCATGGAACGATATGGTCTATAGTACATTATGGAACAAGTGTGTAACGTTGGTGATTACCGCTGAGGCGCCATTGAGACCCGAGCCGGCAGGCGAGGGTCTTAAGAGAGCCGAGGACGGTAATCATCAATACACACGTGTATCATACGACGTTTTTCAACACACTTGAGAAGAAAAAAATACTAAATAATCATTTCCAACAGTCAAAACGAGTTGTGAAATTTTTTCGCAATGGCGGGCAAAATTAATCAGTTTTCCTATGCGCGCGCATCTAACAATGGTGATCCGCCACCACAGAACATTTTTACTCTAGCGATCGGCCACAGACTAAAAAGAATGAGTTTTCTTTTTTGGCTTTTCGCGGATAGCGTTTTAGCCACGTACAAAATGGCGAATTTCTAGTTTTCTTTATTACAGACAAAAACAAAAGTTATATTTGAGTGAAAGTTTTATTTATTAAACACGTACAAGTTGAAATTATCTATTTAAATACGAAGTTGCATGAAATGTGTTGCATTTGCACTATTGAGAACGATCTTTTTTGTATCGAAACTTTTTTTAAGAACAAAGCAACTCAACCAATAAATTAAAAAAAAACTCTATAACTCACTTGTGCATAATAGCAATGAAAAAGTCACAGTTTGATAACAGGTGTCATTATGTGCCTAATTGCGGTGAAATTAGAGCCACTTTATGAGCAAGTGTGTTGAAAAAGAACTTATATAAAAATGACACCCTGAAAACCACCCATATAATATTACGTCGTGATTTTTTGTATGATACTAACGATCCGCCTCGGCTTCGCGCGGGTATTAGAGTATTTTATGGCTACATGTTTTTTCTGTCTTAGGGTCCCGTCATCAGTGTGAGACTCGCGATTGAATAAATTTTCGCGCGACTTTGTTATTATAATTGTTTGCAATAATTCCTAAGATATTCACTTAAATTAAATCGTGGCACAGATTATCATAATTTGCATGAAATGGTATGTAAGGTAACTAACATATTATGCATCTAAATAGCTATCCAATTATCGCATTGCACACGTGACCATTCTTTTGAAAGTTAGTATGGGTATAGTAAGCCATCATTTAAAGATAGATTTAATTATGAAGTTGTGGACTTTTCAGTAGACCATATTCCCAAACTAACTGTAAATACCGGTTTAAACCGGTTGCAAAATATATAGGCATACGTGCATACTAGTATTATAATCTCTAATTTATAAGGCATACCGCCGTTTTCTTCGATTCTTGAATCTTTAAATGAGTAATGATAATTATGGAGAACCGCAAGTAAAACGTAGAGTTGCGGCGAATAACGCGCTAGAGACCGTACTCCACCACGGCAGGAAGACAGAGCGGGCGATGCGCGGGCCTGCCGCGCCGCTCTATGTGTGGTTAGTATCAATAACTTATAGAAATGGTTTATTAAAAGAAACTACTACTACATTTGTTTACAAAGAAAATGAAAATGTTGTCTACCTCGTTTAACATCTTCTCCTAGCCTCTTTATTAAATTAGAAGGTAAGATAATCAATATACAGCATGCCTGCCCCTTTTATTCATGATTAAATAGCATTTTATTGCAAAAATACCCAAATCAATACGGAAAATTGTTTGACGTGCAATGTCTCACCGAGAAAATGTCAGTGAGATAGTTTTCGACGTGCTTTCGTCACACCTAGCGTAAAATTCGATACTACATGTCAAAATGAAAACTCGTGCTACCGATTCCCATACATTTGGAGCGTTAACGCAACGTAATTACGTGAACTCGATACGAAGGCAATTGTCAAAAACTTGTGCTACCGATTTGTTAGTTCCAAATACGGACACATGGCGCTGATTAATTTTGCATACAAAAATTGTCGGAGGCGATACGTTAACGTAGTCGATCCAATTACTCAGAAACTCTTGCTAGGGGCTCAGATGTGTATGCAACACAGTTTATCGTATACACTACCCAGAATTTGCCTATAAATGTCTCGGTTAGACCAAGGCAGTCACAAAGTTGCTTTTTCGTTCAAATATAAAGTTGCTTTTTTGGTGTCTAGCGAAGCAAACGTTTGACAGAAATGTTTTTGTCACGAATTATATGGTCGGATAGCGTTGTGTGTCAATCGAATCTAGTTTTAGATTACAAAACGTCGAAAATACTTCTGCACTAGCACATGTTCAATTAATCGTCTTCTTATAGTTCTGTATAACTTTAGACTGAATGACTTTTTTCTGATTTCGTGAGTTCGTATCCTCCGTGTTAGTGAACTCGGTATTTGAAACAACGTAAGCCTCCCGCAGATAGGTAACATTTTATGCGATGACCCTTTTTTAACACACTTCAAAAAAGGAGAAGTTCGGGAGGAATTTGTCGACTTTTTTTTATGTATGTTCCCCGATCACTCAAAGACACCTGAACGGATTTGGAAAACTCCCAGGGTGGCCCCATGGTCATCTGATGATGGGATTTTGTAGAAATCGAGGGAACTCTTCAAATATTATTTTTCATCAATATGGCACGCATTTGCATTCAGAAAGTATCATTTGATGAAGTGAAACCGATGAAGAAGACCACAGATGGCCACTGGAACTTCTCAATGATAAGTATATTTTGGGTATAAGTTATCTCGAATAGTGAAATGACTGTGATAAAGCAAATTAAAATAAACGGTTTTAATGAAAATTGTACCATCGAACTATTCTGTTGATGAAGGCGGAAGGTAGACAACGGAACCCCGTAATATAACAATGTATTCCAGACGTGATTATACTTGTTGGAATTGTTATGAGGAGCGCTTTGACAATAAATGATTTTCATGCTACTAATATAAGGCACCAAAACAAAAAAGACAAAAATAAAATTACTTAATCACAAAACAAAACAACCGACTTCCAAAACAAAACACTACAAAGTGATAAAAATCTTTCTTTTCGGAAGTCGGTGTCAAAAAATTAAAAACAAATAGATATCAAAAGACACCGATTTCCAAAAAGAAAGTCATTTTGCACTTTACAGTGTTTTGTTTTGGAAGCCGATTTAATTTTTTTGATAAAAAGTTTTATACAGAAATTTACCTACGGAAACGCTCTGTTGCATAGTCACGTCGAACCTGTTAGCAATAAATTCAAATTCTGATGTTTTTCTCAATCTGGTGGACATCATTTTAAAACACGCGTGCGTCGCCTAATACACACCCTAGTGCTAAAATAAATCTCAAAACCCTTGCTCAAACAAAATCCCTTTCATAATCATCTACCCTTACATTTTATATAACATTCAACGATTATGACTCAAATACATAGCAAAATAAATATATCTGCCAAAAATTATTACATTTACTCGTTAAACAATATGTACGACTGTAATAAGTGAGTTTATGTGACAGTAACGCCTCATTTCTCGCCGTTTATAGTCTGTGGTAATTAAGAAAATGGGCATTTTATATTAGACCATAAAAGCTTGCTCATAGTTCAGTTTTATTCAAACGAGAATTATAATTTCATTAGTATATTTATGAATATTTTTTTGTGTGCTGTAAAGCTAAGACCTGGGCAGCGTACGTAGGCAGCGTGCAGATTGCTAGCAGCGTGCAGCAGTAGGCAAGGGGTCCAGCCCTCACCCCATACGAAGAGCCCTAGAAGCACCATAGGGTGCGCATGTTAGATGCGGTGCAATTAGCAGTAAGCCGCATGCGATGTACCAGCTTCTCCCCTTTTTAAGCCAAGTAATGGTGTGGGAAGTATTGTGAGTAAAAGCTCAGCACATCGCAGTGGTTTACAGGTAAAGGTGTGCAAACATAGCAAGCACATTGACAGATGCAAAGTTAGGTTGAGTATGAACATTTAATATCGTCGTCTAAGAGTGTAAACCTGCTAACTCACTTTAACCCAAATTTACAGGAGACGAATAAAAATAAATTTGAATTTTACAATGTTAGGTTAAAACCAAAAATACAGTTGGTGTATTTTTGGGTATTCTACATTATTAGGAACTAATAAAGCATAAATATTTGGACGTTAATAAGTTATAAGTGTTTTTATGACTTTGCAGGTTTTTTTTGGTAGCAAACGTTTTATTTTGTGGACATAGCAGGTTTTTCGGAAGATTTCAAGGATAGGTAAAATAACTTTAATTGTTTCGTTAATCAATCTATTTATTTCTTAGTAATCATCGCAGTTACACATTTGGCCATTAAATAAATTTAATCAGTATTTTATTTAAAAAAGATTGGCAAAACAAAAAATGGAACAAAAATCTAAAATATCTGAAATCCTCTTTTCATAAAATTAAAATCTAATTAATAAAACTTAATATTATTCTTCTTTTCCTTAATACTCATTAATATCACTTATTTCTGTTTCAATCATGAGGTTAGCTATCGTAATAAGAGCGATAATCTTCAGGTAAGGTGTTTTTCAAGTACTGAAGATCTTCGAATTTTCTCGCGTATATGTTTGGCCTATCACTGTATAAATTTTGTAGATCGTCACAGATGAGGCTTTTCTTTGTGGTAATGTTTTCCACTAATCTGGGACTCTTAAGTTTATAATAAATATCTCCATTTGGAGTGTAGCGAAGAGTCCTGATATCTGTAACCTTAGCATCACCTTTAGATCGGCCAGAACGAATGCTTTTATAAAATTGAACCTCATTTAACTTTTTATAGAATTGGTAGTTCAGATTTTACTTGGTATGGGCGAGGTTTTTCCTTGCAGATCTACAATCTGCAGGTACATTAATATCTTTGTTTTTTTAAGCACGCTCTATGGTGGAATACATGGAGTCTGCCTCCATTTGCGTATGCCCTACCTCGAGGAATTATTGCTTTAACACAATATTTTATTGATAGCCGTGGTGAGCAACCCAAGACAGCATTCCTGTTTTGGTAAGTGCACCCATCACTGTAAAAAAATACTTTCCAGTTCAGCAGAGTCGTCGGAGCTAACTCCTACATTAAAACTTTTTGGAGGGTATCAAGTTGATAAGCGAAAAAATCTTATTTATTGAACACTAGACGTAAAACTAAAAGTGAATAGTAATAATAAAGGCTTACCTCTGCAATATTTCAACCATTAAATTTCGAAACAATTGAGTTATTCCACCAAAAGCTTATTATTATTGCTAGAAACGTTGTAGCGCCGAAGACTCAAAACAAAATGGCGTCAATCATGGAGTTAGCCGCGCAATTTGAATGAAATGAGTTGTTTTACGCATCACACTTATTTGTCGATTTTACGTTTAGAGTGAGTTTAGCTGGTTTTACAGTCCATGTGGCCTAACTTTCTCTTACAGATTGTATAAAAATGTCATTTTGGACCAAAAGTGGAGTTAGCAGGTTTACACTCTTAGGCGACGTTATGCATAAAGTATACGTGATCACTTACAATTAACACAGTAAAGCACTACACCACCTCGATGCAGTAGAAATACATACATATTACAATCTCCTATGCGCGAACTCAGATATACACGCGAAATCAGAAATCAATATAGGTTATGCAGCGCAGAGAATCAGGTACAATTACATAAATAATGTGGAACTCACCCTAAGTCGGGGCACACAGAGTCCTGAAGAACAGAGGATAGCTTTGAATAGCTAAGCCAGCGGAAACCAAATGACCGAGCAATAGCGTCCCGGAGATTTAGTGTTGTGCCGCGTTTTTAGTGATGTGGCTAGGAACCGTAGGTACTTACTAATTGTCATATTTAGTATCACTCTACTATTTTCAGTGGAGATCCTCTCAACGCTACACTAGGCCTACGATTAAACTTCACAAACTCAAACAAAATGTGTTAAACCTAAAATGGTCACATTTTAATCTTTTTTTAATCCATTGACAATGTGTCAGAGAGTTTCACAAAGGTCAAAACCCAGCTTGAGCAGTTCCCAAAATTTTGTATAGTTATTGCAAACATAAGTGTACCTACTGAGAAACCATTATTTTTTTCTTTAATCTGAGTTGATTCCGTGCCAAGCTTCACAGCTTGGCTCATCGCCGCAAGGTTGCCTGCTCGTCGGTCTTCTACAGACTTAACTTCGGTGAGTGTGTTCAACAATTCCACGAAATCAACTCACCGGCCCCCTTCTACTACCGGACATCTAGACGCACTGCAAGTTTCCATCCTTACCTGGTTGCCATTCCACCAATTCGCACCAAGCGCTTCCAAACATCCTTCATAATGCGTACAGCGAATAGCGGCACCTATTACCTCCGCCTGTGTTTTCGAACGCATTCAACTCTTCAAAGTTAGAGTGAACAGGCTTCTTCTGGGTAAGCTCACTCCATCGTCGACTCCGTCTTTGTCACCTCTGACCTAGACTAGAGTCAAGAGCAAACCAATATCAAACAAAGAAAGGTCTACCCGGTCACCATTTACCTACTTTGATAATCACTTAATTAACTGCTAGAGCAAGTGGTTTGTTATAAAAAGTTGATGAGAGGGTTAAGCAAACGAAAACTATCAAAACTATCGGTCTATATAAACCGAAAAGCACAGCGATGCAAAATAGCAAACTATAGGCCTGCTATGGTACACCCTACTGCCTAAATTCCCTTCTAGGAATACAGACATCATGTTAGCTATGTGTGTGCTACAAATATCTTCATCCAGCTTGCCCGGTATACAGCCGTAGTAGTGTGTGTACCGTATTCCCGTCACTGAATCGAGGAGGTTTCTGCGGTCACCAACCTGTTTGCCAAAACCAGTGGCTAAAGCCAATACCGCCAATTTAGACACACAGCACATAAGATACGCATGATTGACTGTGTGTTGTTTGATGGAGAACTAATTGTACTGAGAAAGATTAACAGCCATTGACATAGTAAGATTAAGGGCGGACCGCGCGTTATTCTGACGCCCTAATTTGAGCACACAGGTCATGCTAGTTAAAAATAAGTGAACAGAAGCCTTAGTGCGAGTTTCTACTCACGCTTCATCGCGTTAACGTAAACATCACTTTTATTTGTATTAAAACTGAATAAGGGCCGTCTGGGGACGGTAAGGAGAAACCTCTTTTTTAATAAACTCGAAATAAGCACACAGGCCACGTGGTCGGATATCTATGGGAGCGGTCGTATGCGTGAGACATAAAATATGCCGTGTTTCTTAAATGATGAACGCTTGTACGAAAATATCGGCTGTATCTTTATTATTTAAATCTATACTTATAAATTTTATTATTCTATTGTACAGGCGTAATTTGGTAGTGGACAAGAGATGCAACTAGTCGTAAACTTGACCAATTTATGATTAACCGACGATCAATGACCCAAATGGCCCGAAAATATGAAAAACACTGCACATTTTTTCGTAGCTTAACTTCCGTATTTTATCCCACTGCACAGGAACAGTTATATTCTTCCCTAAATAATTATTTTAATTCCATTGGTTAAAAGAATTTTCGAAATCCGAGTTATCCAGAGATTATCTCCTAAAAAACCGGCCAAGTGCGAGTCGGACTCGTGCACGAAGGGTTCCGTACTATTATCGCAAAAAAGGCAAAAAAATCACGCTGTATGGGAGCCCCACTTAAATATTTATTTTATTCTGTTTTTAGTATTTGTTGTTATAGCGGCAACAGAAATACATCATCTGTGAAAATTTCAACTGCCTAGTTATCACGAGTCATGCGATACAGACAGATTGACAAACAGAAAGATTGCGGATTCTTAGTAAAAGGGTCCAGTTTTACCCTTTGGGGAACGGAACCCTAAAAACAAAAAACATTTTACCACTTTGCTATTTAGTTTGGATAAATAAGATCGGTTTTTTAATTTAGGTACTTCATTTTTTCCACATTTAAATCAGGAAAGAGAAAATCTGCCAATCTCAATCGCAAAAAAAATATTTTAACAGTTATACAAGCTTTAATACCGTTTGAATTTCGTTCCATATCATAGACAAATGAGTTGTTATGCTTGTCATTAGCTAACAATAGTTGTACACTATTATGGAACATCATTGTTCTTGTTTAATACCCGTATTAGATTTCCTTTGTTAGGATTTTGGTAGGACGTAAATGGTTTTCCTGTAATTGGCTTGTGGTCTGTACTATAGAGATTTTACGGCAATGTATGATGTTTAGGAAAAGTAACTGTGTATGTACATACAAGTAGATATTTAAGTTAAGAGAGAATAGGTTACTTCAAGGCAAGCGTGCTTCACCGTTGACTACATCATCGCTTACCATCAGACGAGTTAGTATTCTTAACTAAGTATACTAACTTATAATATTAAACCTAGTTACTTACATATATTATTATATAAAAACAAGTTACACTAAGGGCCGGCGCTCACTATCGGCATGGCACGGCAAAGGATTTTTCGTGGACAAATGATTTTCGACCTTGCCACGGTACCGCACGGCACTTTTCAGCATGCCAAAACATTCTGCCACTGCATGCCGCGGCATTTATGTAGAAATAAAGAAATTTTAACGCTAAAGTCATTGAAATAAGGTCTAAAATCATATGTCCACGAAAAATTCTTTGCCGAGCCATGCCGATAGTGAGCGCCGGCACTTAGGCGTCGAAGTACTCCTCCACATCACTGTCATCCGGAAACGAGTCCAGAAGACTGGCAGCATTGCCACGCTGAATAACAATGCTGATTCTTTAAACAAAGAACGAGCCAGCGCGCGTCGTTTATCATATTAGCTAACAAATTATCTTGAGTGTTAGTCAATCTCTGCTTCAGGGCACCAGCCGGAGAGCCAGAGTCACGCAAAAACCGCAAAGCGGATAGCTAGAGGAACTAAACAGATTTCGCCAGAACTGGAAGAAGAAAGCGCGGGTTCGTGAAATATGGAAGGAGTGTAGAGAGTCTTATATTCAGGAGTGGGATAAAACAGAATAGAAGATAAAAGCCAAAGTAAACTATTTTTGTAATGGCTGTAGCAAATTGACGTATTGGTGTCAATCAGATAAACAATTGATTTCTCCGACGGAACAATGTAATATCTAGCCTATACCTACCAACAAACTCTAACAAAAAACCCATGCTAGAAACATTTAATAAAACTATGACAATAACTTTAAAAAACATTTGCATAAAACTTTTATGAAAAAATGCATCTTCTAACTGAAATAAAGTTCGCTATTCGTGTTAAGCATAAAACGGACAAACTTAAAATGAAAATGAATATATTGCTCTCATTTCTGCTCACCACAAGCTTCACTAGCGATACTAGGTCACTATAAAGAATTCCATAGCCATAAAACAAGAAGAAAAAAACCGGAACGCATACTAACATTCAAAAATAGAATGCGGAAAGTGAGTGCGCGAAATTACACAGCTCAGGACGAGCCGCGAGCCACATCCGTTTCCGGCGGTAGAGTAGGCGATAGTAAAGGGCGGGACACACTAGAAAGGCCACTTTCCTAAGTGTGAATAGGTTTGGGCATTATGGTTTTGACGTTTATCGACGGCGGTCGCCAAATTGTGTTTGGGCGTTTAGTAAGTGGTGACGTTTGTGGGTAAAATTTAGGTTCTTGGCTATAACATTACTTTTATTAATAAAAACGCTGTAATTTTGATACAAAAACTTCAGTGTTTTTGTCAAAATATTGAGTGTTATTCTTTCTTGGTAATTACGATTTATATTGGTATGGCCCCATTTCATAAAAAGGAATGTTTTTTTATTTAACCAACAAGAATAGTACTGACCATTCTTGTTGGTTAAATATTTTTTATCAGTGTCCAACATTTATCTATTCATGTCGTCAAAGACTATTCCATATGTGCTCGACTACTGGTACTTAAACGTGTTAACATATCATAGTTACTGTCTTCCTGGAATTGTTAATCAGTTGTGTATGTATAGGTAATAAGTACACACAATTTGCCAGTTATATATAAATGTTCCAAATCAAAATCTGAGGCCGCTACTGAGAAATTTCGGAAAGAAAAATCAGGCAGCCCTAGACCAACGAAGTAAATTCCACCGCAAACTCCAATAACGTGACAGACAGTTAATCTACCGCGTTTTTGAAGTAAAGTCCAAGTCAATAGTTCTATGCCGAAGATTCTTATACCTACATAGATATGTATATATTTTCATCCAAGAGAATAGCTAGGATTAAATAACTAACTTTAACCTAGTTAGAATGGTGACATCAAACCGAATGAAATAATCTTTATTTAATTATGAGTAAAGGTGACGAGTTCTATTGTAGGATAACAACAAAAAATAAAATAAGAGTAGTCGCAAGTCGCATCTGGCGTGCTTGTATGATTACTACGACGACTACGATGATGCATGAAAACGAAGCGATTAAGTAAAACTCGTACCAGTTGGTCTTTTATAGTTTCTGCCTACAACTATGGAAAAAAGACTTTAGTTTGCGTAAGTATGTTTTCATGTAAAGTGTAGATTAACCCCTCGTATCGAACGCAGATCTACGCGAGAACAATATACACTGACTTTTCTATTTGTAGGGTATAAGTGAAACACTTATTCCTACGCTACACGGGAATCTAATCCGTGTAGTAAGGCTATTAAGCACTATAATAGCAAGCGAAGGATAGCGGGAATAATGAATACGAAAGACGAAGAAATGAAGGATGTTATTAGAAATAGACGAAAGCAGTATATTAAAAGCAAAGAAGGTATAACAATGACTGGTACTAGCAATTATGAAGAATAAGACAAAAGCAATAATTATTATAAGCGCGGCGCGAACGGTAGGGTAGGTAGTTGAAGACTGAGGCGCGTCGCTCTGCTTGCCCGCCGCTCGGTGTCCGCGCGCCGCTGACGTAACAACGAACAAAGGATCACCTGATGTTAGGCTCTGGCGCAAACTCATAAGCGACAGCGTTTTGCTCCAAATTGTAAGGTGGTGGTCCAAGTTATTTCCGCCACATATTCCCCCCGGCCAGACCGTAACTACGGTCGATAATAATCGGGAAACCTTACTCGCCGCCCGCTCCTCGTCCTCTTTTCTTCACTTGTAGGAGTGGTGGTGTCAGTAGTTGTGGTAGGTTTCTCTTGAACGTCTTCACGCATCATGTAGGCCGGTTTCAGACGATCGACCGATACATTATTCGGCTTCCCTTGTTTCTCAATAGTGAAGTACTTTGCGTGTCTCTGTAAAACCTTGTAGGGTCCTACATATGGTGGTTCGAGTGAGCGCCGTACGTAGTCTCTTCGCAGGAAGACGTGAGAGGAAGAGTGCAGATCTCGTGGCACGTAGAAGGGTGATGCAGTATGCCACGCAGTTGGTTTAGGAGTCAGCTTGGTCATGTGACATCGTAGACGGTTTGCGTACTCGGTGACGTCAGCTGTAGTAAAGTCTTCTCTTGAAGATAGGAACTGCCCAGGAAGTTGAAGTGCTTCTCCGTAGACAAGTTCGGCCGGCGTAGCCTGGATGTCTTCTTTCCACGAGTTACGCATGCCGAGAAGTACCAGTGGAAGAGCTTCTGTCCACTGTGAGGAGGTGTGGCACATGATGGCTGCCTTCAACTGTCGATGCAGCCGTTCCACGATGCCATTCGCAGCTGGATGGTAGGCAGTGGTGCGAAAGTGGTCTGCCCCCAGCAAGGCAGTGAGAGCCTTGAACAAGTGACTCTCGAATTGGCGACCACGGTCGGTGGTTATCCGTGCAGGACAGCCGAACCGGGCCAACCAACCAGTCACCAGAGCAGCTGCGCATGTCTCCGCAGTGATGTCCTTGAGGGGGTACGCCTCAGGCCATCGGGTGAACCTGTCGATGACAGTAAGGCAGTACCTGTAATCACACGAAAGGGTTAATGGCCCTATGATGTCGAGGTGAATGTGGGAGAAACGAGAGGATGGGGTCAGGTAAGAGGAAAGTGGGGATTTAGTGTGACGTGTGACTTTACACGTCTGGCATTTTAGACATTGCCTTGCCCACTCTCTACAATTCTTGCGAATCCCTGGCCACACAAAGTGTTTTGTCACCAGTCGCACTGTAGCGGACTTCCCTGGGTGATGTAAATTATGCAGCGAGTTGAAAACATCTCTTCGTAGCGTTGGTGTTACATAGGGACGTGGAACCTGTGAGGAGATCTCACAATACACGGGTAAGTTCCCAGTATGGGTAGCTGCTATCTTTTTTAGTTTGAGCGTCGTACCATGGAGTAAGAGGTCTTGCAGTTCTGGATCATCATCCTGAAGTCGTGCAAGGTTCTCGAAGTTGATGGCAGCAGATACCTCTTCTACCCGTGATAGTGCGTCAGCAACAATGTTCTCACTGCCTGGTAAGTACCTTAGGTCTGTTGTGAATTGGCTGATGTAGTCTAGGTACCTGAACTGCCTCGGCGGGTGACTCTCCTTGTTTGATTTGAAGGCGAAGATAAGTGGCTTGTGATCAGTGAAAATCGCGAATGTCCTAGCTTCAACCATATGACGGAAGTATTTGATGGCCTCATACACTGCTAGCAGCTCTCGGTCGTATGGGCTGTACTTCTTTTGAGCATTGTTTAGCTTGTGGGAGTAAAAGGCTAGTGGCTGCCAGCTCTCACCTTTGCGTTGTTGAAGAACAGCGCCTATAGCTGTATTCGATGCGTCGGTTACAATCGCTAGGTCTGCCGAGGCATCTGGATGAGCCAAGAGCGTTGCTTTAGACAGCGCGGACTTGCAATCGTCGAATGCCTTCAGCATCTCTGGAGACATTTGCACAGGATGCGAACCTTTGATCTTCGGACCAGCGAGGGCAGTGTTTAACGGTGCTTGTAGCTGGGCTGCGTTTGGGACAAATCGGCGATAAAAATTTATCATGCCCAAGAATCGTCGCAGCTCCTTGACGGTTTTGGGTATCGGGAACTCCTGGATGGCCAGCACTTTCGACTGAAGTGGTTTTATGCCCTCAGCTGACACATTGTAACCTAAGAAAGTCACCTCTTGTTGTCCGATGTTGCATTTCGATGTGTTGATGACGACACCGTATTGTTTCAGGCGATCAAACAAAAGGCGTAGATGCTCCTTGTGGTCTTCAACACACGCTGAGAATACTAGAATATCGTCGACGTACCCGTAGCAAAAGTCTAGGCCTAGTAAGACTTCGTCAATGAACCTTTGGAAGGTTTGAGCCGCGTTTCTCAAACCAAAGGTCATGAAGGGAAACTCGTATAGTCCGAAGGGGGTAGTTATCGCGGTTTTCGGTATATCCTCAGGGTTTATTGCAAGCTGGTTATAGGCCTTCACGAGATCTATAGTAGAGAAGACGGCGCAGCCTGCCAATTGATGGGAGAAGTCCTGAATATGGCGGATGGGGTACCTGTCAGGTATTGTTCTAGAGTTAAGTGCCCTGTAGTCTCCACATGGTCTCCATCCGTCGTCCTTCTTCTTCACCAGATGCAGTGGCGCCGACCAAGGGCTCTCCGAGCGTCGTGCTACTCCACTTGCGAGCATTTGCTCAAACTCCTTCTTAGCAACCTGCAGTCGAGAAGGATCTAGGCGTCTAGGCTTACATGCTACCGGTGGCCCTGGGGTCGTCCTGATGAAGTGCAGCGTATTGTGTTTGCCCGGCACCTGTTTACCTGGAGGGCGCGTTATCTCAGGATACTCACGCAGAATTTGGTGGTAATCTGTGTCACCTACTACGGCCTTCACTGAAGCAATGTCAACTGAATTGCAGTGTACAGCTGGAACTGATAAAGAGGTAAGGTGGTCGATCAGGCGTTGATTCCTACAATCTACCAACAGATTGTAAAAACTGAGGAAGTCTACTCCAATGATGGCTTTTGAAACATCTGCAATTGTGAAGTTCCAGCTGTAGGTCCTCTTGAGTCCTAAGTTTAATTGCAGTTGCAGAGGACCGTAAGTGCGTATTACTGTATTGTTTGCCGCGACCAGGTCGTAATTGGATTGTTTGCAAGGTGTCTTGACAGCAGACCGGGGAAAAACACATAGGTCTGAGCCAGTGTCCACTAAAAATTGCATTTTTGACGTCCGATCCGTGATAAATAGACGGCCTGAAGAAGTAGGGCAGTCGTTGGCCGCTACATGCGACCGCCCCTCCTGTTTTCCTCCGTGAAAGAGCATGGTTGCTTACATTTTTGTGCCTTGTCTCCATACGTATAGTGGTAGAAACAGTGTGGGTGGTTCTGTGGTGGTTGCTGCGGTCTGGACTTAGAGCGATCATACCTTCGATGGTTGTTGCGTGGCCTTGAGCGTGAGCGTTGCCTTCCTCTGCCATTGAAGCGTGAAGTGAGCAAGTCTATCCGCTTCGTGAGCTCGCTCACCTGCTTGGCCAGGTCCGAAGAATCAGCGCTAGTGGAGGCGGCCGTGCTCGCAATCTGTGGTGCCATCGGAGCGATTTCGTATACCCTGTCCGCTATCTCCGCTAATTGTTCGACCTGTAAATCAGCAATTTGAGAGGCGATTACCGTTTGAATGTTTTGGGGTAACCGGTTAGTCCATATACTTTTGATGAATTCGGCAGCACCTGATGGCCCGGCTAAACCCTGCAAGTGCCTCAAGAATTGCGACGGTCTGCGGTCACCTAATTCCTCGTGAAGTAGGAGCTGTTGGATCCGCTTTTCTTGTGACGCAGACAACCGACTTATGAGTTCTGTTTTTAATTTTTCGAACTTATTAGTCTCAGGCGGTTTGGTAATGATATCCCTGACTTGCAAGGCGTATTTGGTCTCGAGTTGAGTAGCTGCGTAATAAAATTTTGTTGAGTCACTACTAATTCTGGACAGAATAAATTGGCCTTCTAGTTGGGCAAACCACAATGCCGGCTCCTCTGGACAAAATGACGGACAGCGCAATGGCATTCCAACTGCCGTTACCTCTCCTGAGGCGGAGGGTACCTCCTTACAGTCGACGTAGGCGTCCGACTCAGCCATTGTAAAATAAAATTAAAATCGCTCACCGCAAATTTCTTGTACCAACCACTTTCTGTACTTGCGTCAGCCACCAATGTAAGCACTAGGCGCACTTCTATTCTTCAGGTCCACCGGTGTCTTGAAGTCTTGAGTAACGCGGTAGTCGGGGGTCACCAATGTAGGGTATAAGTGAAACACTTATTCCTACGCTACACGGGAATCTAATCCGTGTAGTAAGGCTATTAAGCACTATAATAGCAAGCGAAGGATAGCGGGAATAATGAATACGAAAGACGAAGAAATGAAGGATGTTATTAGAAATAGACGAAAGCAGTATATTAAAAGCAAAGAAGGTATAACAATGACTGGTACTAGCAATTATGAAGAATAAGACAAAAGCAATAATTATTATAAGCGCGGCGCGAACGGTAGGGTAGGTAGTTGAAGACTGAGGCGCGTCGCTCTGCTTGCCCGCCGCTCGGTGTCCGCGCGCCGCTGACGTAACAACGAACAAAGGATCACCTGATGTTAGGCTCTGGCGCAAACTCATAAGCGACAGCGTTTTGCTCCAAATTGTAAGGTGGTGGTCCAAGTTATTTCCGCCACATATTGTTTCGCTAATTAGTGGCATAGAAGGATTAATAAAAAATTAAGCAAAAAAGTCACTAATAAAGGAAATTTCTGAGGGAAACAACCGTTCTATTTTTGGAACGTTGTGATCTAGAATTATCAAAAACTAAGTCGAATTAATTACCACACCAAATTATCCATGATAACATAATTCAAATAATAATCATTTTCATCCTATTAGGTAATGTTCCCACTGCTGGAACACAAGCCACGCGGGCCCAGTGCCGGTTGGTGGATTTCACATGCTTTCGAATTTTGGTTCTAGGACATGCCGGTTTCGTCACGATGTTTTCCTTCACCGTTTTTAGAGCAGAGGTGATGACATATTTTATACAGAGAAATGCACCTGCCTGAATGCAAACCCACAAACTATGACACGTAAGTTGCGGCCGCTACTGGGCCACCAATGCTCTAATTCAAATAATATCAATAATTTATTGGTAGCAAACAGACGGATGATTGAAGTCAAGACAAATTAGAATCACCATAATCTTAATCATACTATTGAGTCCATCAAAACAGTGGGAATCAAAGCTCATGTAAAGCCAACGGGGTGCTAATTATAGACCATAATAGAAGAAGAAAAAATATTGTATTTAAAACCATTCCACACAAGACAATTTTTGCAAAAAGATTCCCTTATATAATGGCTCCCTATATTTACAATAAAATTAGTAAAAAAGTGTCCCTAATGAAAATACGGCATTTTAAATTTAAAAAGGTAGTTAAAAACTTGTTAGTTGTATTAAATTATCAAGAAACTGAAAACCTCTTAAGTGTTTCTGGGTAATCCAAGCAACTTCTAATCTACATGTCACATACCTATATATTTACCTACACTCACTCATATATACATTCCATAACACGCAGGCATACACACACACACAGATACACACGCACGCACAGATACACACACACATGCATACACACGTCTCATATAAATATTCTAATTTTAGTTACTTTTATTGTTTTATTGTCTAACTGTAGTTAATTATGTCGTAATACCTAATTAACTAATTTATGATAGTAACGGATTGTTGCACAAATATTTTGTTTTTAAGTAAATAGATCAACCACGAATTGTTACTGTTGCTTATAGCACAGGTATCATAACCTAGTTTAAGTGACAGTGTTCATATTGTTAACATAATTTATTTGAACCAATAAACGTTATTATTATTATTCCTATATTTAATTTCTTTTCTTATTAACTAAATTTTTAAATATTTTTATAAAACACAAAATAAAATAAAACATTTAAAAATATAGAAAATAGAGGCCCACCGGTATCGGGAACAGGGTCCAAGCTACCGGCGGTCAGGGCTCCAGAGAGAGGAACCTCCTAACAATGCGAGCCGTGTCCAGCAGTACTGCTTTCTGGATCAGGCCCTTGACCCAGCCGCCTAACGAGAGCCTCCTAAAATGTTGGTCGAGGCTCGTGGCTATTAAGCCATTGGCTGACACGACTATCGGTACAATGATCGCTGTGTTTACATCCCACATGTCGACAACCTCGCGAGCCAAGTCAAGATACTTGATTTGCTTATCTTTCTCGGCTTTCACGAGGTTCCCGTCATGCGGGACGGTAATGTCAACAATCATTGCACGCCTCTCGATTCGGTCCACCACCACTATATCAGGCTTATTGGCTACAATAGTCCTGTCAGTGATAATGGACCGATCCCAGTACAATGTGATATTGCCATTTTCGAGAACTGGGTCGGGCACATACTTGTAGTACGGTACCTCCGATGCCACAAGAGTGTATTTCAGAGCAAGTTGCTGGTGGATGATCCTGGCTACAAGGTTGTGCCTATGCAAGTACTCCTCGTTAGCTAGACGAAAACATCCAGAGATAATGTGTCGGATGGATTCACCCGGGCGGTGACATGCCCGACAGATGTCAACCGTGCCATCCTTCACAATAAATCTCCGGTAGTTATTCGTCATGATAACTTCGTCCATAATTGCACAGACAAAACCTTCGGTTTCCCCAAAGAGGTCACCGAAACGCAGCCAGGCTACGGACGCTGCTTGGTCTACATCGGACCCATGTAGGGCCCGGAAAAAGCGTCCGTGAAGCTCCTTACTCTGCCATACCTCCTTGCGATCGTTAGTGTCAAGCACTACAGGCTTGCGCCAGTTCTCATTCGCCAAGGAGAGCGGGGTGAGTCCCTTGTCCACTGCTACTACATCTCGATGAATACCCACGTCGGTGTTTAGAAAATATTCTCTGAGATTGCATATCTCGCGGTTGTGGAGGTTTTTGGCATTTAAAAAGCCTCGGCCTCCACACTTCCGCGGGATATACAATCTCATGACTGACGATCGTGGGTGATGCATTCGATATGCAGTCAGCAGTGTACGGACCCGCCTATCCAGGGCGTCAAGTTCCGTTTGAGTCCATTTGAGTATGCCGAAAGAGTACATCAGCACCGGCATGACCCAACCGTTGAAGGCGCGCACCTTGTTTCCGCCCGAAAGAAGGCTATTGAATACCTTCTTCAGGCGGCCAAAGAAGCGTTCCCTCAACGATTGCTTCATGTCTATAGTACTGATACCTAACGCTTCCGACATACCCAAATACTTATAGGTTTCGTTTGGAGAGAGGGATCTCAGGTTTATGGAATCCGCAAGTTGATTTCCTACGGATTCCACAATCTCCCCTCGCTTTACATACATGACCGCACATTTGTCCACACCAAACTCCATCCTGATGGCGCTACTAAAAGTTTCAGTTACCTTTAGTAGCTCCATCAGCTGAAGATTGCTGGGGGCAAAAAGCTTCAAGTCATCCATGTAAAGGAGGTGAGATATAACCTGACCACCTCTCTTCAACCGATAGCCTAGCCCTGAATTCTCCAGCATCATGCTTAGAGGATTCAAGGCAAGGCAAAACCAAAGTGGACTCAAACTATCGCCCTGGAATATACCTCGCTCGATCCTTACAGGTTCGCTATTCCTCTGGATATTTCGACATCCTGGATAGCGAAGGACTGTGCTCCATTGCCTCATACACGACATCAGGAAGGTGCGTAGAGTTGTATCTATTCTATACAATTCTAGCACTCTCATGAGCCATGTATGCGGCACCGAGTCATAGGCCTTCTTATAATCTATCCAACATGTCGACAGATCCTTTCGGGAACGCCGAACCTGTTGGCTAATGGCCATATCAATAAGGAGTAGCTCCTTAGTACCGCGGGACCCGTTCCTACATCCATTCTGAGAGACCGACATGATGGAGTTATTGTCAACGTGTTTATTAATTTTTACTCTCAAAATGGATGTAAGAACCTTATAGACCGTTGGTAAACATGTAATTGGTCTATAATTTTTGAGTTCCGCGGTGCTACCAGACTTGTGGAGCAGGTGGGTTATTCCTTTTGTAAGGAACTTGGGTAGCGAACCAGACTCTAAGGCTGCCTGGTACTGAGATGCCAAACGAGCGTGCGACCTTTGTAGCCACTTGATCCAAAAATTGTGCAGTCCGTCCGGTCCTGGAGATTTCCAGTTCGGCAACGGACGGACTGCACGGGCTACATCTTGGGGGCTGATCGTGATAGCCCCCATTTCTTGTATTGGATCACACGCTCGTTCGACCTCCCGAGTCCATTCACCTTCGGTGTGACTGACAGGCACCGACCAGATGCTGCGCCAGAGTGAACACATAGCGTCATCATCCGGCAGGTGCGTATCAGTCACACCTTGGTCGAGTCGCTCCCAAGCCCGATAAACCCACCTTTCATTACTTTGGAATGTGCGATTCTGGGTGTATCGCTCCACTCTCCGCCTGTACCTACGAATACGGTTTGCCCATGCATACACTTTTTGTTTCAGGAAGTCGATGCGCTCTGTGACATGGGATATATAGTCTCGGGGGCTGACATCAGTCCCCGAAAACGCCCATCTCACAAAGCGCATCACTCTTGGGCGACTATTGCCCTCCCTGAAACAAATTAGTTTGCCGATGAGTGCTCTGGCCCCACCAATACGACGTTCGATCTTGCACTGCCAAGCCGGTACGGCTGGTTTAGGTCGTGTAGCTCTGTCATCTGCAAATTTGACATGAGCTACACGACATGCCGCTACAGCCGCGCAGTACATAATCGAATGTGCATCAGTGAGGTCTTCGCAGTCATCAAAATAGTTTGACAACTGCGAATCCAGAACAGCCACCAGCGCCCTATTTTTGTTATGCATGGGCAAACGAGGTAATCGTGGCCTAAGTTCGGGTGGCATGTAGCGATAATCCCGAATAGCACACTCCAAAGCACTCCTCAATTCCTCATTGCACTGGGTACTTACGTTTGTAACCCTGTCACTACTCTCCACGTCAGCATTGATGGCAATATGGTTTGACTGTGGTGGTACCACAGCCTGCGACGATGGGGCAGTGACACGGTTACCCATTTCCGTTCGGAGGCGATCAAGTACAGTATCATCCAACATACGATTACGCTGGATGACCCGCACCTGCTCCGAAAGTCGTTGGGCCGAAACGTTGACGGCTGGCTCAAGCACCTGAAACAAAGAGAGCATCCGGACGCGGTACGCGGTCAGGTTGTTTCCTCCCTCTGTAGCCCCAAAGTATGCGCGCATGACATTTTCGTTAATGGATTGTGTCCATCGCATGCGCTGCACACTTCCGCCGGGTGCTGGGACCCTATCAGAGACCGGTAAGCCTCGAGGTCCTAAGCAGTCCGGCGGCCGGCGTCCTCCCCGTCGACGCGCAGGTGGTGGTGTCGTCGGCGGAGAGAAGTACTCGTCGCTCGAGCTCGACGCAACTGCCACGGCCGGTGTCACAGCACTCACGGTGGGGCTGGTTTCCGGCGGCGGCGAGGCGGAGCTGGGCGACGAGGCCGGAGGTGGTAGGCGTGCTTGTCTAGAGGCGGCAGCTCTCGTTAGCATGACGTCGTCATAATTTTTCTCGATTCATGTTCCATTTATAAGTCGGTTATTGATGATAAAATTATTGTGTTATTTTTTTTTCTTGGTTTCATGGTGTTCTGCACAATTTAGATACTTAAAATTGTATATTTTGTAAAAAAAATCGTGGAGAAAAATTTTTGGCAGCCGTCTGTCAAGTCGAGCCACAGATTATTATTATTATATAGAGTTCTTTATTTTTCTTCTCTTTTAAGAGAGTATACGACCTTACACACGGGCCAGGACCAAGTGTGTGAGGGGAAAATTAAATTGAGAAGGTGGATGATAATGTAGAGGAAGTCAGAAACTTCCGGGTTATGCGACAAGTATTGAGAATGGTGGCTTTTTGGAGCATGTATAGTGTGTGAGAAGGCATGTGTAGAGTGTCAAGACTTTGCGTGAGAGATTTTGTTACTACACCGGTAGAAGAAACTACTATAGGGACTATGTGGACGGTTTGTACTTTCCACTGGGTTTTGATTTCAATGGCGAGTTCTTGGTACTTACTGAGTTTTTCGGATATTGTTGATTGGATGTTGTGTGAATTAGGTATAGCTATATCGATTAAGTACACTGTTTTATTTACTTTGTCGTGTACAGTGATGTCAGGTCTATTATAATGTATAGCTTTGTCTGTAATTATTGTTCTGTCCCAATAAATTTTCTGATATCTGTTTTCTAAAATTATTTCAGGTTTATATTTATAATATGGAATCATCTCACCTGTAAGATTATATTTGTGTGCTAGGTGTTGGTGTATAATGGCGGCAACTTGGTCATGTCGGTGTTTATAATCTGTCTGTGCGAGAGATTTACAGGCCCCTGTTATGTGTTGTATGGTCTCAGAGGCACTGTTGCAATGTCTGCATGTGTCAGTCGATTGATTACAGTCTTTCATTATGTACTTTCTGTAATTTCGTGTTGCAATTATTTGATCCTGGATCGCAAGCATGAAACCTTCAGTTTCGGGAAACAATTCACCTCGTTTGAGCCATTCGTTCGACTTCAATTTATCGACGTGTGGCTGGCTCAGGGTAGCTTGGTGTCTTCCGTGTAAAGCTTTTCCAGCCCATGCTGCAATTTTTTGCTGTGTGCTTATAATATTTTCATTAATTTGAATGTTTTTATTTTGCAAGTTGAGTGGTGTAAGTTTTTTATCTGCTTCTGTTACATTTTTATGTAGTGGTGAATGTTCTGATTTGTTATGGAAGTAAGATCTGAGTGAAAGTATTTGTTTGTTGTGTAAATTGTGTATGTCAATCAATCCTCTTCCTCCTTCTTGGCGTGGCAGAGTAAGTCGCTGTATGCATGATTTCGGGTGATGTTTCCTATGTTTGGTAAGAAGAGTATTGATAGTTCGTTGTAAATTTTTTATATCGGTTTTTGACCATCGTATAATTCCAAAAGAGTGTGTAACGATGGGTATTGCAATTGTGTTGACAGCTTTAATAGAGTTTCTGGAGTTTAGATTACTTTTTAAGATTAGGTTAAAGCGATGTGTAAACTTTTTGATCAGTTCTTGTTTTGTTATTTTTTGTTCTATCTGTCTGGATTGTTTGAAACCTAGATATTTGTATGTAGTTTGTTCATCCATAGGCTCAATAATTTTACCTGACTCGAGTGTGTAACTGTTATTTTGAATTTTTCCTTTAACTATTGACAAAATTTTGCATTTATCTACCCCGAAGTGCATACTTATATCGTTTGAAAATTCTTGTATTGTATCTGCTAAATGAAAAAGGGAGTTTTTATCTGCTGCGTACAATTTTATGTCATCCATATACATAAGGTGTGTTAAGGTGAAATGGGTGTTACCGCTTGTCAAGGTAAATCCTGTGTTAGCTTTATCTAAGAGGTGTGAGAGAGGATTGAGGGCCATGCAAAACCATAAAGGACTTAGGGCATCGCCTTGAAAGATTCCACGTTTTATTTGAATAGGTTCAGTTGCTAAAGCCATGGAGGCTTGATTTATTTTGAGTACAGTTTGCCAATTTTGCATGGTGGATTCTAAAAACGATCTGAGTATGGGGTGGATTTTATAGATATATAGGACATGCAACAACCAGCTATGCGGGACTGAATCAAATGCCTTTTGGTAATCGATGAACATAGTGTGAATATCTTGTTGGTTTTTAACTGCGCTGTTCATAGCAATCGCATCAATAGTGAGCTGTTCTTTACATCCTTGGCTGTTTTTACGACATCCCTTTTGTTGCTCTGCAAGAATGTTATTTTTATTTAAGTGTTCGTAAATTACTTCACTTACACAGGCTGTAAGGATTTTATAGAGCGTTTGTAAGCAAGTGATTGTTCGGTATTTGGCTGGGTTTGTGGTATCATTCATGTCCTTAGGTAGCATGTATGTGACTCCCTGTGTTATATATGTTGGGAGAAAACTTAGTGATTTAATGAAGGTGTTTAGGTGATTAAATATGAATGGATGTATGCTAGTGAATTTCTTATACCAGTAGTTTTGAATTTTGTCTGTGCCTGGCGATTTCCAGTTGTGAGAGCGTTTGATGACGTCTATAAATGTGTTTATTGGAATTAATTCAAAGTCCATTTCAGGGATTTCTAGTGCTGCGTCATTGATCCAGTTAGCGTGGTTATTGTGAAATACTGGTTTTTCCCATATGTTTGCCCAAAATTCCCGTAATGCTTCGGGAGGAGGTGTTTCTAGCGATTGACTAGTGGTGTCTTTATTATTAGATGTAAGATTTCTATAAAATATTCTTTCAATGTTAATAAATTTTGTATTTTGAACTTTGCGGTTCGTGCATGTAATATATCTTTTAAGTCTACTAGATGCTGCGCTTAACTTTTGTTTTAAGGTGTCCAAAAAATGTTCTAACAGTGTATTGGAATTCTCGTGTTGCGCGTGTAGTTGGTATTTAATTTTTATTTGTTCCACTGCAGCTATTAACTTTTGGCTTCTACTGCCATTAATGTAATGTGTCAGTCTACCTATGTTTGCTCTTAAACTTTTGATTTTCTTTTCTAATCTAATTTGCCACTTTGGTTGTCTCGGTTTATTTGTGCCGCGTTCATTTTGTATAGATGCTGACATTTTGGCTCCGTTGTATTTAGCTGCCGTCCATGCTGCACAATAAATTATTGTCTGCAGTTCGATGAATTCGGTTTCGATATTTACGTGCTTAGGCAGTATGACATTATTTATATATAGTGTTTGAGGAACAAAGTTAGAATCTACGCTGGTATTTATAAATACATCCTAAACTCCATTTGCTATAACATTAGACGTTTAAATTAACCCATTTTACAGCTCGTTCAACCGATTTTGACTTCTATTGCGTTGGTGATACGACAAATGGTAGCTGTAGTAAACAGTTGGTTTTGGTAACAGGTTTATGCTTTTTATGTCATCCTTATGTTTACGGGATAGAACTCAAAATCGGTTGAACGCACTGTAAAAAGATTTGGAAACATGTCTAATGTTATTTCAAATGGAGTATAAATATGTCGCTGTGCGACTGTCGAAAGAATGGATGGATACTAAATTCCAAGTTGTTATAATAAGTTTCAAATCAACGGCTGTATCATTTTAGTTTGGCAAGTATTTTTTATGCAACTGGATAAAATGCTTACGTGGTGGCATGTGTATCATCATCATCAACTTTTTAATATTCCCACTGCTGGGATCTAAGCCTTCTCTCTGTGTGAGAGAATGGGCCGTCATACACCACGCGGGCCCAACGTGGGTTGGTGGATGTCACATGTATTTGAATTTTTGGTTCTAGGACACGCCGGTTTCCTCACGATGTTTTCCTTCACCGGTTGAGAGCAGTGGTGATGAAATAATTTACACAAAGTAAAGCGCCTGCCTGGGTTTCAACTTACGACCTACAATTTATAAGTCGCGGCCAATACCACTAGGCCACCACTGCACATGTGTGTCATAGGATTATCAAATAAATCACACTTTGCAACAGTCCAATAGACAATGCAATGACATGATTTTGGAAATAACTCTGATGACAACGAAATTCGATTAAAATTACTCTTTTGTCAATCGTCCTAAGACTTTTTCAATCGTTCGTACTTGATTAGATTTGCTCAGATCAGATTTATCGGCCCAAAAGTAGGGTTAAGTATTTTTTCGATTGACAGACAAAATGCAATAATACTTACTGAGAGAAGCACAATATCAAATGCTACTACACCAAAATCCACGTTAGAATATACAGTTGCAATCGTCAAATATGTAGTATCATTTTTTATAATATATAAAACTTTACATACAATTTGTTTGGATGGCTCTGTATTTCTAAAAAACAAGGCATTATGTCATTAGGTACAGCCTGACTTACGATTGGTCGCAAGTGTGCACTCACTCTAAATCTAAATCCATACGATTCAAATATCCGTGCGGGCTTTTCGAAAAGGTTCCGCATAAATCATTTGAGGGCCATCTATGTTCCAAGGCTGCTTCTCTCCAGTTAATGCATTTCGATTACCCTCTTGAAATTCGGTTAACTTCTTAATATTCCTCGATAGTGCTTTGAAGCATCCTTAATTTTTTAGTTATGCAAATGTTTCATAGCGTCTTAGATGAGCTGAAATGCAAGCAGTTTTTCGTTAAGTTTTTGAGTAGTAATTTAAGTTGGAAATGGTAGCATCTTGATCTGATTGTGATTGTTAAGAAATTTTCTATACGCCGATCTGTGTAGGTAGAACATCATGGAACTAACAAACAAATAAGATTTTAAACCTTAAATTTATATTTTTGTTTCTTATTTTAGAAAGTCACCTAAATTCAAGTTTCTTTTAGTAAAATTGTGTTCATAATCTTAGCCTAGCCTTTTTCTATTTATAGAATCAACTGCCAGTCTACCCAGATCAAGTAAACTTATTTTTATTTTATTAAAGAACTAGGTATTTATTTACCTAGACATAAATATCTGAACAAACATTATGTAACAGTAAATATCAATATTACACAAACATTCCCAAAAGGTAACCCGAAATACTATTCCAATATTTATTTAACAGAGCATATTTAGACAACATACAAATAAGAAGGTAATCAAAAGTAATAAAAACTACTTTGAAATACAAGAAATCCGTGTTACATCCAACTCAGTTTTAATAACACCTCAATGCCCCCCTTCTCCCCTTCTCAAAGGTGGGCGAGGTGGGAGGGATGGTCACGTTCACATCTAGCAAGATTACGAAGATATTGGCAAAGACTTCTGATGGTATAAGTTATGCCGCGAGCACACTTGACTGGCTTTATCTTTAGTATATTGAAATAATTACTTCAACTTATTGCATTAGTTTCAGAAGTTAAGACGTTTCATTATATACGTACATTAGAATAGTAGTTAATCAAAAGTTTCGTACAAATTGAGAAAACTTCAGAATTATAACATGATCTATAAAATAATAATTAACTGAATTATGTACAATTTAATAAAACTGTCATTTGTAGATGTTTGTGTAGTCGGAAGCCCGAAAGTCTGGCGACCAGTCTTAAGTATGAAGAAATGCTAGACCCTGGCGTGTGCAAGCCGATCCGGTGCGATGCACGGACGAGGCACGGATTCCGAACTTCACGAACATTTAAATTCAAATTCAAATTCATTTATTAATTTTGTGAACATAGGGTAAAATTACAGATGTTATAAATAAAAATGTTGGTCCATACTATGTTCCGCCAGAAGGCATACAAAATATTCGGCATAAAAAGGTAATAGAATGTCACATTAACAAAATAAAATGAAAAAAATAAAGTCATGATTGATGTCACAATTTCATGTCAAAAAATAATAATTAATAATAATATGTCAATAAATTAAGATGGCACATAAACAAATAGATAGTAACTAGTCACAATTTCGTAATACAATAATAATTGAGATAAAAATGTCAAGTCTGAATACCATTAACATATGGGAGCAATATATTATTATACAGGCAGATGTCAAACACATAAATATTATTTTAATTTATCATTAAGATATTCATTAAGAGAAACATACGCCTTGTCATTCAATAATTTAAAAAGCTTACGTTTAAACTCATTCATGTTACTGCTTGACACAATTTGATCAGGTAATTTGTTATAAAGTTTTGGAGCCATTGCATAAATACTAGTGTACATAAATTTGGTTTTAGTGCTTAATGGGTGCAACTTTTTTGAGCGCCGCTGACTTTCGACAGATTTATACAAAAACATGTTGTTTTTTACAAACATACAGGCTTCATAGACATAAAGTGATGGTACAGTCAATATTTTTAATTTTTGGTAATGTGATTTACATGAATCCGTTCGTTTTATTTTACATATGGCTCGAATACATTTTTTCTGTGCTATTAATACCTGCTCAACCTTTGTCGCATTACCCCAAAATATAAGGCCATATCGTAAAGCAGAGGCGACATAACCATGATAAGCTGCTAGGAGCGCTGTCTTATTCACAATTTTGCCTAGCATATACAGAGCATAGGAAAACTTACTGAGCTTTCCACATACATTATCGATTTGAGTCCTCCATGACAGGTCGTTATCAATATGCAGTCCAAGAAATTTTGTAACATTAGTTTCAAGTATTTGGTCACCTTTGTAGTTTATCTGGCAATGTGAAAGAGATTTTTGTCTAATTTTAAAGTTCATAATTTTAGTTAGGTTAATTTTAAGGTTATTAGCGTTCAGCCAGTCAACAATGGTAACAAGACTAGTGTTAATGTCATCTTCTATTTCTTTATTACTACCAGTATTGTATATAACTGTGCTGTCATCAGCAAATAAGGACATTTGGTGCATGATTAATTGTGGAAAGTCATTAATGTAGCAAATGAACAGCAAGGGTCCCAGCACAGAACCCTGCGGCCGTCTCCACACGCTTGGCGAACAATGGCAAACAGCAAACAACAAACATGAACGTGTGGATGGGTGTTTGATTGTATTTGCCTGTTTTTATTTGTGTTCGCCCGTGTTCGGCATCGGTGTCGGTTTTTATGCACAAATAAAAGGGTGTTCGGCAAACGTGTTTGCGATGTATCCAGGCGCTTGTTTAGTTCAGTAGTACGCGCGAGCTTGCTGGTGGCGGACGGAGTTAATAGTGGTGGTCAAATTTACGAAACGTGACATTTTGTGTATCCTAAGCCAAATTGTAAGGAAAAATGAGTAGTTTAACCCGAAAGTAATCGCTGCCACAACAAGCTCGTCGTCCGCCATGTTAGCCAATCCAGAATATACAAGCACGTTCGCCAAGCATGTGGATGCCGGGTTTGTGTTGGGTGATTGTGTTCAGTGGTCGGCACGTGTTTGCTGTTTTTGATAAACAGCAAGCGTGTTGAAGCGGCATTATATGATGCGGTTTATGCTATACCTTGCGGCGTTCGCTTCCCGGACACGTTCGGATGGCTCGGACGTCGCATGGTATGGCATAAACCATTATAAATTTCGTGAAGTGCCTCGTTCGTGCCTCGCACGGGGCTCGGCACGCACCCGCCTCGGTCTAGCATAATTCATCCTTTACCATGGGAGTTCGTATAACCTACCCAGTGATTAGTTTGTGGAAGTTACATGGGCTGTCGCCCGATGTAAAATATTGATACTTTCGTTGCATCACTAGTGCAGCGGAAGCAGAAACGGAAACAGATAAAAAAAGCAAATGTTGACGGACACGGAAACAGAAACGGATGCAGAAGCGGAAATGTAAATAGTGTGAAAATAAATAATTAAAGTATTATTTTCTATTAAAACAGTATTCAAAATTAAATTATGTCAATTATATTTTATGAAGATTAGTTTTACCGCCTTTGTACCCACCAATCTGCATCGGTGCTCTTCATAATTTGCTAGTCCACTGGCTCGCCCGCGCGTTAACCCGTTATAATGTTCCGTTTAAATTTATGTTTTAGAAGTTGCGGAATAAGAAGCAGAAACGGATATAAGAAAGCGTGCGGAACTTCGGAAATACAGATCTGTTGCATCATTTGATTCACCTGCATTCTTTATCGCCTAAAAATACTGAAAGAATTGACGCAAAAAACTGAACATTTAACAGAGAAGGAAATTAAATAAATAGTCTAAAGGTTACGTAATAACTTTAAATACGTATTCCTACAACATACATACAGTGCAAACGCCGCCTTAGATTAGCTCAAGGTGTCGGATCTAGAAGAGTTTAAATTATTTGCAAGCGTTTCGCAGCTGAGCGATAGTCTATGCTTGTAGCTGAATTATCCAACATTTGACGCCAGCGCAATATATCTGAAAATCCGGGACAGATTTACTACGAAATTAATAAGATTTATCTGAATAATACCGTTCTCAGAATTCCCTTGGATGAACTTAAAATCACGCCTGTATACTCCGAGGAGTGTTACAGAGGAGCATAGTACAGTACGTTCATATTTCACCAATAGAAAAATGATAATTCTATTTAGTCCATCAGTGACATTATCAAATAATATTGGATACGTATTTTTTGCTTAACCAAATCAGTAAAAATTTACAAAGTTAAAGCGCATCAAAGTTCAGGAGTGGGGGCTTGTGACGTCACTAAGGTAGTATAAAGTGTACTAGCGGCGTGACGTTTCACGATATTTCAACGCATTATATCGTCGTCACTTTATATTTACGTGTAAAAAGAAAAATACGTGTCCAATATTTTTATTAATCTATCTGACGGACCAAAAACAAATTTTAAATAAACTACCCTATTATGTTTAAGTTCCATGACAAAATAAAATACGCATGCCCTGTACAAGTGACAGAAGTAAAAATTCTTGTGGAGTTATGGCAGGTAGAGGTATATCTTTCTTATGTTACGAAAAGTGGCAAGACGACGCCTCTTTTAATTCATTCAATTACACTTCAAAAAGAAAATGGTATCTTTTTTAATATTTTTACTTTCAGCGGTATAAACAATGCACTACCAACTTATTTCTTCACACTCTTGGTTGCCTGGTAATTTAGTGGAGTGGTAAGGAATTTTGTGGTCAAACCCGAGCTTATCGATATTATAAAAGTCCACCTCTGTGTCTCTGTGCCTTTGTGCATGAAGTATAAATAAATAATAAATAAACGTGACACAGAAAACCACAACGTGCCACGTTCTCTTCTCATCCATACGTCTAGTCAGACATCAATAAGCGAAATTGAATGTTCTATCAGATTTCCGCATATCAAGTCACTTACGGTAGCAAGAAGATTGCATTACGTCGAGGCTCACGTAATCGATGCAGCGCCCCATTGGTCCCCGGAGCAATCATGCTCTTATTGGTGTTTCGGTAAATACGTGTCCCGGCAATTCATAGGGAGTGGCGTCACTCATATACGGTGACTTTGTGTAGAGTAACGTGTAGTGCGGGTTTTAACCCCCGATGGAAAAAGTTTGGTGTCATAAGTTTGACGTGTGTATTTGTGTATCTGTCTGTGGTATCATAGCTCCTAATCGGATGAACTGATTTAGTTTTTAGGATGTACGGTTTGAATCTGGGTGTTTTCGCAAGATGTCGTATCATAATTATGTGTTCAATAGATTGTCGATCGAAGTATGTCTACTACTAGATAAATTATGTAGCATGAAATAACAATGTGTCGGTGGTTTTATATTTTTTTTAATTTTTCTAGGGGGTTTTTCACAAAATATCGTATTATAATTGCGTGTTCAATAGATTGTCCATTCAAGCGGGTCTACTACTAGATTAATACATAAATAGATAAATAAATAAATAGATAAATTATGTAGCATGAAATGAACATGTGTCGGTGGTTTATTACATTTTCCTTGTTGTGGAATGTTCATCGTTTGTTTTGCAGTTGTGATTGGATAATGCTTGATACAGAAATATAACATCACGCCTATATTTGACGAAGATTTAGGCAGACGTGCACCTATTGTAGGGATACCCACATTTCACCAGCTATGGTAAAGTCCGGGTAAAAGAAGTCGGGCCTATTGCCTTTAACCAGGCACACGACCAGGACTTGTTGACGATATTATGAGAGGCAAATAAAATAATTATATTTTTCATCATCAGCCTTTGAATTTTCCCAATACTGGGACACAGGCCTCCTCACTGTGAGAAGGAATGGGCCGTAATCCACCACGCAGACCCAGTGAGGGTTGGTGGATGTCACATGTCTTCGAATTTTTGGTTCTAGGACATGCCGGTTTCCTCACGATGTTTTCCTTCACCTTTTTCAGAGCAGTGGTGATGCAATAATTTACACAAAGTAAAGCGCCTATCTGGGTTCGAACCCATGATCTAATTATATTAATTATTCAGATTTATAATTTTGAAGAGAAGTCCCGTCTTGTTTTAAACCGACATCTCATTTACAAATAACCAAACTTCCTTATAAAAAAACCCATCAAGATACAGAAGAATCATGACTCGTGGCAAATATCCGCAAAAGAAACCTTCCAATCAGGACTCAATTTATCTTTAACCATTTCCTAATACAACAATGAATCTAACCCATCAATACAATCCAAACTCAAACCTTTCAGTATCCAATTACTGGATTCCAAGAACGTGTGAAAACCATTAGAGGATCAACTGGCGCAAATAATTACTATTAAAAATTCGTTTTCAAATAGCGGGCCAGGTGAGCTCATGTCTATAGTGTGAGAGTGTTCAGAATGGAGCCAGTGGCGGATCCAGGATTGTCGTTTGCTTGAACAAAACATGTTATAGAAACTAAAATTAAAAACATTAAAATTTAAAACAGTACACTTAATTTAAGGATAATTGATGTCAATTTATTGTACCTTAGGTAGTGGAAAGCTTGCAAAAAGCTTCATTAAAATAATAGTAAGTTTTATTATGATTTGCGGAAGAACTGAGATGCTTTGGGAGGGGGGCTCGAGCCCCTTAGCCATGACCTCCCTCCCCTGAATCCGCTACCGAATGAAGCTCCGTCTTGGAAAATAAAGGCAGTATTGGAAACTCAATGAGGTAAGTATGTTTGGATTCCTTGGAGTGCCATTTTGAGAAAGGTGCTTATTTGCCGTTTTAAAGTTTAGATTAGGAGGATATGGAAGTGGAATGGAAAAGTGTGGTGGCAGAGACAGTGGAGATGCTGGCTGAATATGGAGTAGTCAATTGGTTTTGCTGGTTTGGCGAGTAAAGTGAATTCCTTGTTGTTCTCTTGAAGCAATCAGTTGAAAGTTAATTGTGAATAGAATTGATATTAAAATGCACTATATCAAACAATATTGATTCAACTAAAGTTTTTTTTTGTATGGCAATAGCGGTCATGGTTCTTTCCATAATATTTATTCGTAGGAACCTGACTAAAAACCATCACGATGAAATACTTTTTGATTATAATTACATTTTTTAAATTAAGAGATCGACTACTATTCCCATTCTAAAAGGCAGTAGCTACTAGCAGTAACCAGCTAATTTCCTCTATCAATATTATTATTTCGTCTACAAAATATCGTACACGTGGAAGGTAGAATGAACATGAGTACATAATCTATTAAAGGATAAGCTGGACCGGTAATAGCTTGTGAGAGTGGACACGGAGGTGGAAATTTTAAGACTCAGCCAAACAAACCTGAGAGAACTTACCGCCTTCTTTGTACAGTCAAACAAAGTGACAGGTATATGGGGCTACTACTAACTTGCAACATCTATTTTAAGGTATATTGTGTTTTATCAAAAATAAAGAGCGCCTCCTACCAAAAGGTAGCGTATCTGTAGTGCCCCTGGTATTACTGATATCCAAAGATAGCAGTAACTTTAACACAAAAACTTTAACAGAAAATAAAGAAAGCTAGTTCATTTGGCACACACAGATACCCACAATGGAACTTAATTTTAAAACAATTACAAAGTGTGCCCCGGGCCGCGGCTGTGCCAAATAGGTCCAATTCAGCAAAATGCCAGAGAACTAGGAGTTGCCTGACCAGGACAACTTACTAACAGTTGAGCCACTCACATTCGTTAAAAAGAGTGCTGTCATGTTAAATCTTTGACATAACTCTTGAACATATGAGTAAACTAGTCGTTACTGGTTAATCAGGAGTCCGATAGTCTAGTCTTTCAAGGGGTATCGTGTTACTCAGTAACTGGCCTGCAGAGGCAACCACTCCATGAATTAGCACTCAAACTCCATTAGCACTGGTATTCAGCAGTATCTGATAAGACTGTAATCACTCCCAGCGTGGCTAGGAAAGCGATATTTAGATGTTTTTAAATCTTCTATATGTGCCTAAAGGCAAAACGCACACCAAAGAAACTAAAATTGTCAGAGTGATGAAAGGGTGAAGATTTTTACCTGTACACCAAACTCTTAGTTCGACTGTACGCTAGAGGGTAACGGAGAAATCGTGCAGTATTTTATGTCATGACCTGCAGAAAGAATGTAAAAAGTTTTACTACTGAGTGTTGATGTTGTTCATTCAAATATTTAACAACAGTCTGCCGGCTTAAGAGTTTTTGTCACGTTATCCTGTGTAGCCTTCGGCAACTAAGTTATTTATGTTGGAAACCTTGTTGTATGTTTTGTCAAGACAATTATTCTTCAAACTCGTTTGGTTTTATCAATGTTGGAGCTAAAAAGAGAGGGATGTTATGTATAAATTGGCCATTTTAAAGTTGATTAATTGGTGATAACTACTTATATCGGGCAAATGTTTATCACTGTGGATCAAAACCTGCCTAAAAGTAAATTGTATTGGTTTTTCTAGTTTAACTTATCAATGTAATAAGCTATACTATATCAACGTGTAGATATTGTGTGCTCATAAGCACGATACATGTTTACAGTAGGTAATACCTATTTATATAGGTATCTCCTGTAGAAATTAATTTGATTGAGTAAGTTTGCGTAGAGCTATTAGCAACTTCATTTTATTGCTGTCTTTTATTTTGCTATCAAAGCTTTAAACGTAACGCCAAAGGCCTACAATACCATTCAATTTTATCTCATTTAAATTGAAGATTGTAGTACTTACTGCAACAAACCAAACTTGCAGTCAATGTAAAGACTTGATTGTTGTTCAAAATGTTACATTGTATCAACCTCAAACAAACATAAGGTTTGTTTATAAGATACCTTGTTTTTTTATTTGGGTACAAGTTATAACTAGTGATGTAACAGATTTCTACTAAAGTTTCCACAACTGCGGAAGTTCCGTACACTTATTTACCTCCTTTTCTGCTTCTGCTTCCGTAACTTTTAAAATAGAAATTTAAACGGAACATAACACCGGATTGTTGCGCAGGTGTGCATGTCAACTAGCTCGATGGATACAAAAGCAGTACAACGAATATTTATAAAGTATAATTTACAGTCATTTAATTTTGAATACTGTTTTATAAAAAATATATAATTTAAAGTATTTACACTTCCGCTTCTGCATCAGTTTCTTTTTCATCATCATCATATCAGCCGAAGGACGTCCACTGGACATAGGCCTTCCCCAAGCGTCGCCACATTGACCGGCCCCGTGCGTCCCGCATCCAGCGGATCCCCGCAACTTTTATCAGGTCATCGGTCTACCTAGTGGGAGGTCTTCCAACGCAACGTCTTCAGGTTCGCGTTTCTGTTTCACTTTCCGCGAAAATTTAGTTTTTTCGTCTGTTTCCGTTTCTGCTTCTGTTAAAACACTTCCGTTGCATCATTAGTTATAACCGATTTTGATGTTACCAGCGTCTGTGCTGATAATCATGTTGGCAATCAGGCAGAAGAAACCTGTAAGTTAGTGGTGTTCCCATGTTGAGTTTATCAACATAAGTTACATAAGCAGTTTTAAAATCACTAGCATACCCTAGCTAGTGCAGTGTGTCCATCCAGTACTGAATTTGAAATTTCTCATATTACATGCCGCGATTGATTTTGATTTTGAGTCTATGTATGTATGTATGTTTGTTCCTATATGGCGTTCAAGAGACCAAACGCGTTGGCCGATTTTTCTGATTCTTACGTCAATCGATTCGTCTTAACCCTGCGAGTGTCACTGGCTACATAAAAATTGAAAAAAAAAAATGGCGGCTTTTGGGCGCCATATTGTGGGGAACAAATTTTTTTTTCTTCCAAACCCATCGTGTGGCGTATCAAAATGCGTGATTTCAAAAATATATGACACTTATATGTTAAAATGTACCTAAATCTAAAAAAAAAAACCTAAAAAGTTATAAATAAAAAAGTTAATACAAAAAATCAAAAAACACGACTGCTTAAAAAGCGAACTAAAAAGACGTAAACAAGAAGAAAATCATGCTTTGCAGTCGGAGGATACATCCGCTTATTAAGCAGTCGGGTTTTTTGATTTCTTTCAATTAACTTTTTTTTTTTGTATCCAATAAGTATCCACTTATCATAAACACTAATAACTTTAATGGAATAGCTGTCCTTCCATCTCACAAGGTCCTCCCAATGTACGATAATCATCATAATCTACAGTGGCGTCCGGTAAAACCCCGGGTGCCGGAAATGAGCACCACGGGGCGACACCGGCCTCTAACTAAGCATCACGAGGCAACATCGGACTCGTACTGAAACCGAGACGCCGCTGTGGGACTATTAACGTGTTACTTTTAATGTTTTACTTCTCTTTTGATGATAATTTAATTGATGAGGCTGATATGTCAATGAGATTGGTGGGGCTGAAGATATTAATTAGATTGGACGATTACTATGATTTTTGGGGATGAAAAATGTAATTTAGTTGTCATGTTGGTGAGGGACCTCCTGGGGAGTACTATCGACTATTTCTGCCACCAAGCAGCGTTATTGCATTCCATTTGAAGATTCTTATTGTTGTTACAATAGAGAACTAGGTTCTACCAGCGACTTTCCCCGCGTGTCGAACGTTTTCTCACAGAAACGCAATTCTACTTCCGTAGAATTTATAACTGTCATGATTAGCCCTACGTCACGACTCACAACTGAGCTACAATTTAATAATCCATATCATTTCCTACGCGTATAATAAGTATTATATATAATAGGAATTAAGGCTCATGAGCTATTTTAGGTCTTTCTTTGGGATGGAAACGCATTTAAGATGAGAGAATTTCTTTGTCGCGCCTTTTACGTCAGTGAGATACAATATCATCGCAACTTCAACAAAATTAGGTCATCACTTTCCCAAAACCGATATACCATGCAAACGCACTAAATAGCACAATAAAACAACCATTACTTTAAAGATAGCAACTTCACAGCGAGCAGCTGCGAAATGAAACACTCACAGAACAAGGAAGTATAGAGGTGTGCGGAACTGGGTGGAAAGTCCCGCAACTTCCATTGAAAAAGGTTGTCTGTAAGAGATTGCCTAGTGCGATAAAACCGGCCATTGTACACTTGTTTTTGGGAGCGTTTGTCCTGCATATATTTGTTTTGTGTACAATAAAGTATATAATAAATAAATAAAAGGAGGATGGGACCAAACGGATTTTATGTCTAGTCCGGTCAAATGCCCCACGATTGTTGTCGGACTGTTGTATATGTTCAAATCGCCCCGAAAACTTTGCTTGCGCGTTGCAGGATTTGTGTCGTTACAGAAATAATGAAGAATATCGTGGTAGCCCAGTGGCTTAACTATGGTTGTGGGTTGAAATCCGGGCAAGCACCAACTTTTCAAATGTACTTTCTAAGTTTATTATTGACATCAATGATAATGGTGAAAGAAAACATCGTGAGGAAAACTCATAGTTAACATAAGTTTGAAATCGCCGACCCGTCTTGAGGGAGCTTGGTGATCAATGCTTGTGCAGAACTGTATTTGTATGAGAAGTGGCCTTTATCCTGATGTGTGGCAGTTACAAGCTGGTATTGTTATTATTTTAGAAGCATTATGTATTTATTTATATATACTTTATAGTACACCAAGATAAAACAATACATAGAAAAACTTAAACAAACTTACAAGAAGCCCCCTTGTAAGTTTGTTTCCAGGCAACCAAGAATGGAATGAAATAGCCTGGACACGACATGGGGTTGTACTTGGTGCAAATTTTCAACAAACAATTCGTTGAATTAGTTGACAAATTACTGCAAGCATTGGACTGGCAGTGAATAGAGAACTAATAGGTTTTGTCCATAGTGACGTGTTGTGTCTAGGGCGGGAGCGGACTCGATAGGCGTCCACAATGCACCACGAGTTGATATAGCAGGCAATAGAGGCTTCCCCGCTCGGTGGACATCCATAAGGATTTGCAGTAAAAAAAAGGCAGGAGAGGCTAAACGTGTTCCATCAAGATTTCTACCTTCTCTCACTAGCAAGCGATCGTCTATTGTTTTTAATAGACGATCGTTTGCTAATGCAACCGCTCCGTCAGGTTATGATAATAATAATAATAATAATAATAATCTGTGGCTCGACTTGACAGACAGTTGCCAAAAATTTTCTCTTATAAATTTCTTCCATAATAAATATTTTTAACTATCTAAATTATACAAAACAATATGAAATCAAAGAAAAAAAAAACATACTACAGTAAAATCACTAAAAGTATGGCCGAAATACAAATTCAAGAATAAGAAATGTGAAAAATGAAGTCGACGGCGACGTCATGTTAACGAGAGCTGCCGCCGCAAGAAATGCACGCCCACCACCTCCGGCCTCGTCGCCCAGCTCCGCCTCGCCGCCGCCGGAAACCAGCCCCACCGTGAGTGCTGTGACACCGACCGTGGCAGCTGCGTCGAGCTCGAGCGACGAGTACTTCTCTCCGCCGACGACACCACCACCTGCGCGTCGACGGGGAGGACGCCGGCCGCCGGACCGCTTAGGACCTCGAGGCTTACCGGTCTCTGATAGGGTCCCAGCACCCGGCGGAAGTGTGCAGCGCATGAGATGGACACAATCCATAAACGAAAATGTCATGCGCGCATACTTTGGGGCTACAGAGGGAGGAAACAACCTGACCGCGTACCGTGTCCGGATGCTCTCTTTGTTTCAGGTGCTTGAGCCAGCCGTCAACGTTTCGGCCCAACGACTTTCGGATCAGGTGCGGGTCATCCAGCGTAATCGTATGTTGGATGATACTGTACTTGATCGCCTCCGAACGGAAATGGGTAACCGTGTCACTGCCCCATCGTCGCAGGCTGTGGTGCTACCACAGTCCAACCACGCTGACGAGGAGAGTAGTGACAGGGTTACAAACGTAAGTACCCAGTGCAATGAGGAATTGAGGAGTGCTTTGGAGTGTGCTATTCGGGAGTATCGCAACATGCCACCCGAACTTAGGCCACGATTACCTCGTTTGCCCATGCATAACAAGAATGGGGCGCTGGTGGCTGTTCTGGATTCGCAGTTGTCAAACTATTTTGATGACTGCGAAGACCTCACTGATACACATTCGATCATGTACTGCGCGGCTGTAGCGGCATGTCGTGTAGCTCATGTCAAATTTGCAGATGACAGAGCTACACGACCGAAACCAGCCGTACCGGCTTGGCAGTGCAGGATCGAACGTCGTATTGGTGGGGCCAGAGCACTCATCGGCAAACTAATTTGTTTCAGGGAGGGCAATAGCCGCCCAAGAGTGATGCGCTTTGTGAGACGGGCATTTTCGGGGACTGATGTCAGCCCCCGAAACTATATATCCCATGTCACAGAGCGCATCGACTTCCTGAAGCAAAAAGTGTATGCATGGGCAAACCGTATTCGTAGGTACAGGCGGAGAGTGGAGCGATACACCCAGAATCGCACATTCCAAAGTAATGAAAGGTGGGTTTATCGGGCTTGGGAGCGACCCAACCAAGGTGTGACTGATACGCACCTGCCGGATGATGACGCTATGTGTTCATTCTGGCGCAGCATCTGGTCGGTGCCTGTCAGTCACACCGAAGGTGAATGGACTCGGGATGTCGAACGAGCGTGTGATCCAATACAAGAAATGGGGGCTATCACGATCAGCCCCCAAGATGTAGCCCGTGCAGTCCGTCCGTTGCCGAACTGGAAATCTCCAGGACCGGACGGACTGCACAACTTTTGGATCAAGTGGCTACAAAGTTCGCACGCTCGTTTGGCATCTCAGTACCAGGCAGCCTTAGAGTCTGGTTCGCTACCCAAGTTCCTTACAACAGGAATAACCCACCTGCTCCACAAGTCTGGTAGCACCGCGGAACCCAAAAATTATAGACCAATTACATGTTTACCAACGGTCTATAAGGTTCTTACATCCATTTTGAGAGTTAAAATTAATAAACACGTCGACGATAACTGCATCATGTCGGTCTCTCAGAATGGATGTAGGAACGGGTCCCGCGGTACTAAGGAGCTACTCCTTATTGATATGGCCATTAGCCAACAGGTTCGGCGTTCCCGAAAGGATCTGTCGACATGTTGGATAGATTATAAGAAGGCCTATGACTCGGTGCCTCATACATGGCTCATGAGGGTGCTAGAATTGTATAAAATAGATACAACTCTACGCACCTTCCTGATGTCGTGTATGAGGCAATGGAGCACAGTCCTTCGCTATCCAGGATGTCGAAATATCCAGAGGAATAGCGAACCTGTAAGGATCGAGCGAGGTATATTCCAGGGCGATAGTTTGAGTCCACTTTGGTTTTGTCTTGCCCTGAATCCTCTAAGCATGCTGCTGGAGAATTCAGGGCTAGGCTATCGGTTGAAGAGAGGTGGTCTGGTTATATCTCACCTCCTTTACATGGATGATCTGAAGCTCTTTGCCCCCAGCAATCTTCAGCTGATGGAGCTACTGAAGGTAACTGAAACTTTTAGTAGCGCCATCAGGATGGAGTTTGGTGTGGACAAATGTGCGGTCATGCATGTAAAGCGAGGGGAGATTGTGGAATCCGTAGGTATTCAACTAGCGGATTCCATAAACCTGAGATCCCTCTCTCCAAACGAAACCTATAAGTATTTGGGTATGTCGGAAGCGTTAGGTATCAGCACTACTGACATGAAGCAATCGTTGAGGGAACGCTTCTTTGGCCGTCTGAAGAAGGTACTCAATAGCCTTCTTTCAGGCGGAAACAAGGTGCGCGCCTTCAACGGTTGGGTCATGCCGGTATTGATGTACTCTTTCGGCATACTCAAATGGACTCAAACGGAACTCGACGCCCTGGATAGGCGAGTCCGTACACTGCTGACTGCATATCGAATGCATCATCCACGATCGTCGGTCATGAGATTGTATATCCCGCGGAATTGTGGTGGCCGAGGCTTTTTAAATGCCAAAAACCTCCACAACCGCGAGATATGCAATCTCAGGGAATATTTTCTACACACCGTCGTGGGTATGCATCGAGATGTAGTAGCAGTGGACAAGGGACTCACCCCGCTCTCCTTGGCGAATGAGAACTGGCGCAAGCCTGTAGTGCTTGATACTAACGACCGCAGGGAAGTATGGCAGAGTAAGGAGCTTCACGGACGCTTTTTTCGGGCCTTACATGGGTCCGATGTAGACCAAGCAGCGTCCGTAGCCTGGCTGCGTTTCGGTGACCTCTTTGGGGAAACCGAAGGTTTTGTCTGTGCAATTATGGACGAAGTTATCATGACGAATAACTACCGGAGATTTATTGTGAAGGATGGCACGGTTGACATCTGTCGGGCATGTCACCGCCCGGGTGAATCGATCCGACACATTATCTCTGGATGTTCTCGTCTAGCTAACGAGGAGTACTTGCATAGGCACAACCTTGTAGCCAGGATCATCCACCAGCAACTTGCTCTGAAATACACTCTTGTGGCATCGGAGGTACCGTACTACAGGTATGTGCCCGACCCAGTTCTCGAAAATGGCAATATCACATTGTACTGGGATCGGTCCATCATCACTGACAGGACTATTGTAGCCAATAAGCCTGATATAGTGGTGGTGGACCGAATAGAGAGGCGTGCAATGATTGTTGACATTACCGTCCCGCATGACGGGAACCTCGTGAAAGCCGAGAAAGATAAGCAAATCAAGTATCTTGACTTGGCTCGCGAGGTTGTCGACATGTGGGATGTAGACACAGCGATCATTGTACCGATAGTCGTGTCAGCCAATGGCTTAATAGCCACGAGCCTCGACCAACATCTTAAGAGGCTCTCGTTAGGCGGCTGGGTCAAGGGCCTGATCCAGAAAGCAGTACTGCTGGACACGGCTCGCATTGTTAGGAGGTTCCTCTCTTTGGAGCCCTGACCGCCGGTAGCTTGGACCCTGTTCCCGATACCGGTGGGCCTCTATTTTCTATATTTTTAAATGTTTTTTTCAAATTTTGTGTTTTATAAAAATATTTAAAAATTTAGTTAATAAGAAAAGAAATTAAATAAAGGAATTATAATAATAATATCGTTTATTTATAACATAAGGCATATTTTACAGTAAAATATCTTAAAATATAAAAGAAGACAGTTTCTTATTTGCCTGAACTAGGTTGAACCTGTGTTTCAGGATATAAAGTGCTTAAAACTTATAAAAATAATAAATTAACAAAGGGTATGGTAAATGAATACTTAAATTAAAAACACAGCAAAACTATTATTTTGTTACAGTCAGGAGATCTTCTGTCTCTCCGTAAGATATGCTAAGTAGATGTTCAAGAATAGTCTTTTTACAGCTAAAATAGTTTAATTTATACATACTTAATTTTCTATTTAATCTATTGTACAGAAATGGGCCTAAGAATGTAAAGAATCTATTTACAAAGACATATTTTGATGATGCATTAGAAACGCAGACAATGTCATTTCGTCTCTTATTATTTATGGATTTGGCGTTATAGGAAAGCATGGTGTGTTGTTTTAAAACTGAGTGCATAATGAAAAGCTGGCGAACAGTCATCACGTTGCAGGATTTGTAAAGCAGATCAGTGGGGTAGAGAAAAGGGTGGAAATTGGCTACTTTTAAAATAGCTCTCTGAGCCCTTTCAAGAGGCAGTAGATGCGTTTTTGGTGCTCCACCCCATGATGTGATACAGTATTGGATTACAGATTGACCTAGGGCCAAATAGACTTGTTTGACCAATTTTGAATCTGCAATCGTTCTCAACTTTTTAAAAACATAAATTAATTTGCGCACTCTATTAACTAGGCTATCAATATGAGGTCTAAAGGAGAGTGTTTCATCTATAATAACCCCGAGATATTTTATGTTGCCTGTTTTGAGGATAAAAGGACAATTACACATGCTGACTGGGTGGAATCCACATTTATGGGCATACAGTTGAGAGTTAGTAATGTTAAATTGAGGCTTGCGCATGGAGAAATGAATATATTTTGTCTTGTCAGCATTTAGTGTTAGTAAATTGCTTTGCAGCCAATTAGTCACAGTATTAAAACCTTGTTAAGCGTATTCGTACAATTCGTTACTGATGTAACTACGCCGCACCGTAGTCACTTCAGTGTGGCCGTAAACTGTCTGGTATCTTAAGTTAGATACTTCGCACCTGCTTTAGAACCCGCGGAAACTCCTACCAGGGTTTTAATATTCATGCAAGCATGCATGAGTCATAGTTGGGCACACGGGCCGTCCATTTTTATGGGGAAATGGTGACACTCACTGATACGCATGCTGAGTATAAAGAGTTTCGACATCTCATCTCCAGCAGTGTCCTCGAATTTACGTACCTTGGGATCGTCGAGTCACAGCCTGGAGGAACTGAAGAGAACATCACTTCACGGATCTCCAAACCACGAGCCAAGTTAGTACTCAATATCTTCGGGTGCTCTACGGGCACGAAACGTGGAAGGTAACAAAGGACATTTCACGCCAAATCCAGGTCTTCGTCAACCGACGCCTTCATGGCATCCTCGGAATATATTGGCCCGAGACCATCTCTAAGCTGAGCTAGAGCTGTTCGGGAGATGCCACGAGCGCCCGATCGACAGCCAAATCTAACATCGTAAATGGATATGGATTGGTAACACGCTTCGGAAGGATTCCAATCACATTCCCAAACAGGCCATGGATTGGAATTCTCAAGGCAAAAAGGCAGCGTGGCCGTACCCGTCAAACACACCACACTGGCTGAAGCGACGAGCATCGGCATGACGTGGAATGAGGTGAAGCGTGAAGCGTAGCTGAGGCTTCTCTGTGGTCTGTGGAGACACTCAAGCTAGCACGCATGCACTGCATGGAGACTGAATTATTATCATTTCCCATCAAACTAAGTGTACTCAGCAAAAATGCTTGTTCTAAAGCGTGTATGGAACTCGAAACGTCGACTAGGAGTAGGTTGTAGAAGAGATATTGGCATTGGCTTTTACGGAGTTGATCAAATTACTCGTATGAAGTAGCTAAGACAGAAATCATACGTTCCCGCAACCCCCGACTTAGGTGTGAGATGGAACACCGGAGTGGATTTTAGGCAGTCTCTGACAGACAACTCTAGGACGGAGGACATCCAATGAGGATTTTCCACCCCGGAACAAATAAAAATTGTTTGTTGAAGATAGGAAGACTGGCTTTTACTGAGTTGATACATTATGATGTAGATAGCTGAAAAAGAAAAATAATGAGAATCACACTCGCCTGTATTACCCAAACGGGTAGGCAAAGTTTATATAGTGAACTGTTACACCTCTTTTCGCCAGTTTTTAAGTCCCTTTTATTAGTTAGCGAGCCTATTTCTATTAACCGTACCTATTCAAAACCACAGCGCCACGAGTTCATTACAATTACTAAAATCCCAAAAGGAAAACTTAATAACGTTATGCCCAACCTGTAAAACCCAGGATAGGATTTGAGGTTCAACATTTGTGCCTCCAACCACAAAACAAAATCATCTTCTTCGCCTTGATCGTTTCAGCACGTTTTTAACACCCGACTGAAAAAGTAGGGTTTTATAAGTTTGGCGTGTGTACCTGTGTGTTTGTGTATCTGTCTGTGGAATCATAGCTCCTAAACGGATCTACCTATTTTGATTTCGTTTTTTTAGTTTGAAAGGTCATTTTATCGAGAGTATTCGTAGCTATGTTTAATGCAAATCGGTTAAGCCGTTCAAAAGTTAAGGACGTTTTACTGTTTGAATCGGCGTGTTTTTGTAAGATATCATGTTATAATTACGTGTTCAATAGATTGTCGATCGAAGCGCGTCTACCACTAGATAAATTATGTAGCAAGCAATAAAAAGGTGTTGGTTTTTTTTTAGTGTTACTTGTATACTTTACTTCCATCCCGACCTGTCAACTATCAGGCTATAAATGACTCCATCTTTTTTCACATTGTTCCTCACACAACACATAAACATAAAAAATCACATCAATCTAAACGACTAAAAAAGCCACAACGAGAACTCATTATCCGTTCTAAACGATTCATTCACATGAGAACTCTGTTAATCAACATAATTCTGTGTTACTCTGTGTTAATACGCCATGAGTGTGTGTTAAAATAAAAACGATGTAACCGTACACTGTGTGTGCTCGTGAATAACATGTCATAATACTACATGACGTTAAAGCAACGGCCCTCGGCGGGCTGTGCGGAAACACACGAAGTGAAATTTTGACATAAAACTGTTATGTTTAGTTTCCATTCTTCTTCGTCGGTACACTCTTGGCAGAGCGGTCGTGCTCATCATGTTACAATAAGACTTCGGGTTGCCATAATTTGATTAACGATGGGACGCCATACCTCTCTATCGGATGTTATTCGTGTGCACTCATGCAATGGGCTGCAGACTTAATCTGGTCGGTCCATCGCATGGCCGACCTGCCGCGCGCTCTCGTTCCTTCCACTCTACCCAGAACTATAAATACTTCGGGTCCAGTATAATAACGCGTTCAGAAAACTGATGAGGTTGCCTTGGCGTTGTAGTGCGTCAGGGATGTTTGCAGCGGCGCGTGTGGATTGTTTTTACGCGATAATGCGCAAGCGCGCAACATCAATTGTGGCCCGGGTTATGGACAGCCCTAACAGGGTTCTGAAAATGATTGCTGACAGAGTGGACTGTCCGTATATAGTTCACTGCTGTCAGTTACATGTGTCACCGTATCGTGTTGTTTACTAACACTTAGTTTTAAGCACATTGTTACTAACCCTATATGAGTTTTCGCTCGAAATAAAGTTTTTGAATTTGAATTTGAATAAGCCGTTCGATAGAGCCGTTTCCATTACAATTCTGTAAAGATCTGACTTGGGGGAGGACTTTGTTCAGCAGTGCTGCAGTGGATATCTTTCGGCTGAAATTATGATAGCGAAAGGCCCAACCGGCGTGCGATTGCAGAGGTCTATGGTCAGCAGTGGTCTACTGCACTACTCAGCTGTAGGCTAATGACGATAATGAAAGATGCAACTGGGTACCGATGATCGTTAACAATTCAGATCGATCCAGTATGGTGGCATGGCAGTTAAAGCTGCATACCATCGTAAGTGCATAAGCATTTCTTGGAGGACTATAAGTGTTATATGAAATACCAACCTTATAACTATACTACAAGCTTAGGTTATAATCTGAACATGATGTACATAAGCGATAAGATCGTATCATGAAATGTATTTACTTATACCCAAGTATTTCAGCGACTCGGGTGTTTCTAAGCACGTATCCGCACGCGCGTATATTGTTTAATCTGTACAGGATCTTAATTACAAGTGCAACGTATCCGCGAAAAATATCGTCCCGTATAAACATCTTGAGCTCTGCGTCGACTCAAATTTGTAACCAACTAAAAGCCATTTATTATCCACCGAATACGATAAACACGGCACACGATATGCTACGGTAAATGCATGTTTTAATACATAATACACTTATATCATGTATCTTATCATATTTGTATATTGTGATACCTACTCTAAATCAAAAGTTCTAAATGTGGCTTGTATAAATTACTAAGAAGTAGAGGCTCTCCAAATCGTGACGCAACAATGCGACAACTATGTGCCTTTTTACCCGACTGCCCAAGGAGGGTAATGTGTTTATCAGTCTATGTATGTATGTTCCTACGTGGCGTTAGCCGATTTTGATGATTCTTACGTCAATCGATTCGTCTTAACACTGCGAGTGTCACTGGCTACATTAAAATTGAAAAAAGAAAAATGGCGGATTTTGGGCGCCATATTGTGGGGGACAAAAATTTTTTTTTCTTCCAAACCCATCGTGTGGGGTATAAAAATAAAGGATTTTAAGAGGTTATGTCAAAAATATATAACACTTACATGTTAAAATGTACCTAAATATAAAAAAAATGACTAAAAGTTATAAATAAAAAAAGTTTATTCAAAAAATCAAAAAACCCGACTGCTTAAAAAGCGAACTAAAAAGACGTAAACAAAAAGAAAATCATGCTGTGCAGTCGAAGGATACGTATTCGAGAGCTAGCTGACCAAAACCAGATGTATCCTCCGACTGCACAGCATGATTTTCATTTGGTTTACATCTTTTTAGTTCGCTTTTTAAGCAGTCGGGTTTTTTTGATTTTTGTAATTCAAAAAACTTTTTTTATTCTTGTTTTTCTTCCTAGCTTTTTCGGACTTTAGGTCGTCGGCTCTCCTTATTTCATGGCGCCAATATTGTCTGGTCCAACAAGTCAAAGGAAGTCATCCTCGGCTTCTTTTGCCTTAAGGGTATCTTATTAGTAAAACAATAGGTATCGCATTGTCGCATTGTGATGTAGTGCTTATCCGTCGGAGGCTTAATTCTGAGAGCTTGACTCATTTCACCTTTACTAGGAAAGCGAAAAGCAATTTATATTAAGTAACGTGAAGATATAAAAAGAAAATCATCTTTTCAATTTACTCTTCGTAAAGTTCAAATAAAAATACCTATCTACTTTCAGATAGCGAAGAAATTAAATGTAAAAAGCTTAGGTACTATATATTTCAAAATTAACGAGCCTCGTAACACTTGGTACGGATGGAAGTTGTAGTCATATACTTAGGGTTTGAAACGATTCTGCCTACTTGGCAACACTAGCATTATATTACGTATATTCTGATTTCATCAGTTTTAAATTTTTATCACAATCAGAATCTTCACGAAAACTTACGACAGCATAAATTTGAATCCCAATTTTAATTATATCGAGGAAAATATTCGATTTCTGAAGGAAGAGTGAAGAACGCGCAAAACTAGTTGAATGCCGAAGTTTGATAGATGTTCAGGCTGGGATGAAGTTTGGCAAATACTCTACTTTGAAGTTGATTTAGTATTCATAATTCTAAAATCGGGATAAAATTTACAATGAATAATTTGTAATATAACATGATCAAAAGCTCGATGATTCTAGAAAGCCTTAGGCTTCTAGTTTGTGGGTGTATGATAGGGAACGAGAAGAAAATATTTATATTTTTTTATTTTGCAGCTACAAGAACATAGTGGCATTTAATTTCGCCAACAACAGAGAATCTCAATATAGCCTCGAGCTATAATCCCTTGCCAAGGTTAAGTAGCCAATCCTTGACACAACCTTCAGGAAAATTTGAATACGTGAATAAATGTTATACTGTAACAATATTACCTTTCTATTATCAATGTTTCCTTCTATTAATATTATATCTTTTTCATTATCCGTATTGAATTCTCTGAAGAGGGCGACATGTTTTTAGCATTCATTGCGACTTAAATATTCATTGGGCTACAGTATTTATGAATATAAATCATAAGAGTGAGAGCACCTGGCTACTGGCTGGATGATTGAAATTAATAATGAATGTACTTCTCGTCTAAGTGTAAGTGTGATTCACTTGAAAATTTAACTCTGACCTAATTAAATGAGATATTTTAAAAGGAGCTCGCAGCTCCTAACAGGTGCACGGATCGATCTTAGGGGCCTTCCACCGCTTTAGTTCCGTAAAACAGTTACTTTCTAAAGCATATTCCTTAATAATGGCTAGGTTAAAAGGTTTGATTTTTTTTTTTATTATTGATTCATGTACATTATTTGTTAAACATGTTTTTTCGTGTAAATAATACTTTTGTTTAAAAAAAATAATTAACAAAACGATATTTTTTCGCTACTTTTGGATATTCCTCCAAAACGAGTTAAACATATTTTTACATCGGAAAATTGATGGCAAGAATTTCTTCATAACTGAAATAGCATATGTAAATCAGAGAATATTTTGCAAACAAAACTGTTTAAAAGGAGGTTCTATATCGATATTCTGGCACCGAGCAGGCGCACGGCCAGAACAGCGTTAATATTGGGGAATATGTATCCGCCATGTACGTCGGCGTAATTACAGACATAATAGAAAAACAAGTAAAACAGATGCCGATGATCCAGTTAATGCCAGTTAAGGGGCAAACAACAAAGCAACAACAGGCAGGCAGGGCAGGTGTAAAGACACTTTTGTCAAGTTCGGTCCATGGATGATTGAACTTTATATCTACCTACCGAGAGTACAGTCCTGGCTGCCAATTTTACTTCATTATCAGTCGTTACCGGTAGTCAGGGGCCAGAAAATGACACCAGTTTTTTCACAGAGAATTGTATTGCCCAGGTACTGAGTAAGTTGTAGATGTCCGATAAGCAGTCTTTCGATTTGAAAATACTGATGCTCTGTTGGATCTAGTTGAACTGGAACCTAATCAAGGTTTGATGATTTTAAAGAGAACTTATAAAGACAAGCATGATGTTGAAATGTTAAGCTGTTTCTTATCCTTCACTGCCAAGCATCTTGACCATACCGACGTGTCTCCAAGTTATGCGTTTTTCTACAGTGTATACCGCTCGGTACATAGTTGGGGTTGTTTAACATTACATTATATTTAACTAGCTGGCCCCCGCGGCTTCACTCCCGTCAACTGGCTACCTACCCTACCTACCCTACCTGCCCTGCCTTTTTTTTTTTTTTTTTTTTTTGTTTTCGGGGGGAAACCTTCAAAAGGCGCCTGGACTTTTGGGGGAAAGACCAGGGAGTGTGGGATTTCTACCTCACTAAAACCACCCCGGTGATCACCATCAGCACCTGAAAGGGGCTCCGTTACCTCTTAAAAGACCACCCCGGAACCCCCTCTGTGCATCGCCTGCTAGGCGCATCCCTGGGGAGGCTGAAAGAAGTGCCTCCCCTGAGCCTCGCTGTGCACGGCAGCACGTGATCACTGTGCTGCCGTCTTTCCCGAAGTCACTTGGTGGGCGGACAGAGTCCCCAATCTGACCACCCGCGACCCCAGAGTTCCGCTTGCTTAGTACGCAGGCGGGGTTTCGGCGTTTTAGGCATCGAGGCGGTTGCCTCCCCGACGCCTTCTTCTTCGAGCGGGATCGGCCCTCTCACGATCCCGCTCGGCGGCCTCCTTCTGGGCCATCACAGTCTCACAAAAGGAGGCCATTTCTCTCCAATTCACTGTCTCTGCCAGCATGGCCCGCACAGCTGCTGGCAGAGACAGGTCTCGCCCGATCCTGGCGACCAAGACCTGCCGCTCAGAGGCCCATGCCGGGCACTCCTCGAGCGTGTGCTGTGCAGAATCAAAGTCGCCTCCACAATGGTGGCAATTTGCCGTGGTCTCTCGCCCAATCCTATTCAGGTACTCACCGAAGCAACCGTGTCCGGTCAGTACCTGAGTCAGCCTGTAGGAGATGCGCTCCTCTCTTTTCAGCCAGGCTTCGAAGTGCGGCAGGATGGCTTCGACAACGCGCTTGCACGAAAATTGCGGCTGCTGTAGCCGCTCTCGCCACCGCTCGAGCGCGTGTCGCCGTTCCTGCCGCCTCAGCCTTACTATAGCGATCCCCGGCACGCTGTCACCATTTCGACGGATGGCGCGAATCCGGTTATAAATCCTCGCATCCATATCCGCCAGAAGGTCAAGCGGAGGAAAGCGTGCCAGGAGAGTTGCCGCCTCAAACGATACCGTTCGGTATCCTCGTGCGATACGAATGGCCATTTTCCGCTGCAGGCTATTAATTTTAGTCCTGCAACGTCGGACACCTGACAGTCTGCTTGACCAAACAGGCGCCCCATAAAGGACCATCGATCGCACAACACCAGCATAGAGGCGGCGAACTTCTTCCCGAGGTCCCCCGAGGTTGGGCAGCAGTCTGTGCAAAGCACCCACTGCTTTTTCAACGCGGGGGACCAGTCGCTCAAAGTGCTCTTCGAAGCCCCAACGACCGTCCAAGGTTAGGCCAAGATACTTAATATATCGACCCACCTGGACTTGCGCATCTCCAACTGTCACTGACGAGCTGGGTGGCTCTCTGCTCCTCGGCAGTTTATGGAACCACAGTGCCTCAGTTTTCTGAGGCGCTATCTCCAAACCCAGCTCGCGGATCGACGCCACGACTTTTGCCACCCCAAGCTCGGCAAGCTGGATGGTCTCATCAAAGGTATCCCCGCCGGCCAACACCAGGGTGTCGTCTGCATAGCAAACGATATTAACGCCGACGGGGAGTTCAACCCGCAGGACCACGTCGTATGCGAGATCCCACAAGGGAGGACCTAAAACCGACCCCTGCGGAACCCCACACGTGATCTCCCTCCGATGTACGCTACCATCCCGACCCACATAGCGAATGTGCCGGTCGCGTAGGTAAGCCCCGATGATGCACTGCATGTAAGGGGGCACTCCGTGATGTACTAGTGCCGCCCTTATTGCATCCCAGGGCAGGGAGTTAAAAGCATTGACGATGTCCAAACTTACCGCCAACGCCACCCCACCCCGGGACACCACCTGTTCCGACAGCGAGCGGACGCGTAGGATTGCGTCCACTGTAGAACGCTGTTGCCGGAAACCATACTGGCAATCAGCCAGGTCGGGACCTACTCGCGACAGGTGCCCGACGAGTCTTTCGGCAATTATTCTTTCGAATAGCTTGGAAACCTCGTCGAGCAGGCAAATGGGACGGTATGCAGAGGGAGACTCCGAGTCTCTGCCTGCTTTCCTCAACAAGACCAATCCGGCCTCCTTCCATTCGGTGGGGTACACGCCCGCACGGAGGCAACTGTTAAACAGCTGTCTCAAGCGGTCCCCCAGAGGAGCAATAGCCAGAACCCATGCTCGGCCAGGGATGCCATCCGGGCCTGGCGCGGTGTTACGGGCCCCCATGCGATACCTGCCCTGCCTACCCGCCGTTCAGTGGTTTAGGCGTGAAAAGGTAACAGACAGACAGACAGAGTTACTTTCGAATTTATAATATTAGTATGGATTTATTTGAACTACTAATTCGTTTGCATATTAAAACAATCAACTGTGACTTTAAACACAAAAAAAAAAATCTGATGTTAACAGACCACATCGATCTTAAAAATCAGTTCCCCTTATTTAAACGTGCACTGAAGCACGTAACCGCACAATAACGCCGTACTAAACCTGAACACCTAATAAGCCCAAATTCATAACAATTTTCCATTCCATTACGCGTCCGCAAACCGGATCACTATAACCACTTAAACAAAAGCCGCAATAGGAAGGCTATTACCCAAAATTTCCTATCTCTATGAGCAGTGGAACGTACACTTTGCGCCGCTGAAAGCTAACTACGCTGCCACACTGCTAGAGTGACACTATATGAAATTTAGCCGATTTTGAATTTTTAATACCTCCGTGACATCTCATTCGAAGACATGTGATATCCACCATCCGCAATGGGTCCGCATGGTGGATTACGGTCCATTCCTCTCAAAGAGAGGAGACCTGTGTCCCAGCAGTGAGAAAATAGGAAAGTATCATTCGTAAGCATCAAGTTTAATTATTATTAAGTACCAACTTCTGCCAGCAGCTTCGCCCGCGTGAATGTCGAAAATTAACCCACGGGATCATATTTCCGAGTTAAAAAGTATCTTATGTGCTATTCCAGACTAAATCTATCTCCAAATTTTATCCAGATCCGTCCAGCCGTTTGAGCGTGAAGAAGTTACAAACATACAAACACACACACTCAAAAACTTTCGCCTTTATAATATGTATTAAGTGTGATTTTTATAGCTCTCAAATCCTTACTGTCACGACTTTTAGCATTTTTCTACTATTAATGATTCCAGATAAAAATGTAAACGCCAAAAATTACTATAATAATAATAATAAAATTTTATTTAAAAGGCTTTACATCCCACCCACGGATAAAAAAAAATTTGAGTATTTGATTTTAAACTAACAAGGACATATACGAATGTGCGCAATTGGTCCTATTTGACACTGGAAACACGCATGATTTATAGTAGATAAGCAGCATTGAATTTTATTATATTTTTGTTCTTCGTCTAATAACTCAAAATATTATTTTGTCAGATAGTGACATTCAAGGTACAGGACGGCAGTACGGGAAGCCAGTTCTAGCGCTTTTTCCGCTTTGTTTAATAGTTTTGTAGGTTCGTTCCGGACGAAGCATATTGGAGGAGAAAAACATTTTCGGTTAGCGCGTTGCCCGAAAATTGGTGCTGATAGGTTATTTTTGAGTCGAAGTATGGTTTTTGTATGTAGTTCCTTTTGTAGCTTATTGATAGGGGTGCAACATAGAACGGCAGCTTTAGTCAAGGGAACGTAATTTAGAAATCCTAGAGTTCTAGATTGTGTCTAGTTTTTGATCACTCTGTTCTCAGTTCTGCTGGCTGTCTATTCTGAAATTCTTTGGAATTAACTGTTGGCAAGCATCCTTCGATCTGGTACACTACAATACAACTATAATATTAAGGAAGCTCTTGCATACTGGGTTTGTCTCGGTTTGAAGTTTTTCGTAGGTACTTCTATATTACTGTCAATTATAATTAAATATCGTGATAACCTTTACATATACCTACTTTGTCTTCGTAGACCTGCTTACTTAAGAAGCCTCTAAAACCGCCACACATAATAATAAACTGCATCGTGATCCTCACTCTAAAAGTAATTCGTACGTAAATATCCCGGCGGAATGGGCCACGGTGAGTGGGCCTCTGTGTGATGTATGGCGCGATTTACTCGCCACTCCAGCCGTTATTATCTGGGAACAGGTATAAAGGTATTACATACATACATTAACTCACGCCTTTTTCCCATGGGGGTAGGCAGAAACTACAGAACGTCACCTGCTACGATCCTTACATACTTCTTTTGCTTCACTCACATTCATACATCTAGTCATACACACACGCCGGTTATGAGTGCTGCGCACCTGGCCTTTTTGAAGAACATCACCTATAAGGTCTATGTATGTCTTTCTAGGGCGTCGGCCCGGATGTGTGGGGTAACTTTAAATGATAGGTTGAGGAATGAGGTAATAAGACAACGTTGTGGTTTAAAAGAAGATGTAGTGACTAAAATTGAAAAGAGTATGTTAAGATGGTTTGGCCATGTTGAGAGGATGAATGAAAGGCGACTAACGAAATGTATAAAGGTATTGTCGCACGGAAAATATAAGCACTTACAGGGAAAGCCGTGGGCGGAATATTGTTGATGTTATATAGATAATTATGTATAGGGAAGGTAGGTCTGTTAACTTGTTGAACAGGATTGGCCTTGAGTTTAAGTTTACGGCAAATATTTCGATTTCAATAATGTCATGCTTGTAGTCGAAGGGTCAAGCTGAAGTGTACAACGTTTCATCATCATCATCATTCACAAATAGCAAATTCTGCGATTAACAACACCTATGGTTTTATGATACTGGTCACAAGACAAACATACAGCTTTTGCCAGATAGAAAGAGTTTACCAGCGGACACTAAGGAAATTTCCAATGACTTCACTACCTTTGATACAAAGTTGAAGTCTTGTGCACCTGTGTTTTCAATATTCTATGACTTATGAGCAAAGCTTGCAGGGTTAAGATAGAGAGTACCGTATTTTTTATTCTTTGTAGGCTCGCGCTTGACCACTATCTCACCTTATGGTAAGCGATGATGTGGTCGTCGGTGAATCACGCCTGCCTAGAAAAAACCTATTCACCCTTGACTTAAAGACCCCTAGATTATTCCTGTCGGGAAACACAGACTCCGCCAGGGACTTCCACTCCTTAGCTGTACGCATAATAAAAGTGTTCCCAAAACGTTTTGTGCGTATGGGTGGAATGTCCACCATGTACTGATGGCTCATCGCCGTACGTCTGGTAGTCCGATGATAAAACGGGCTAGGTGGAATAAGATCAATACTTCCATCGCACACATCCCGAAATGTAACCGATAAAAAACCGACTAGCTGGCAACTCGGCGCTGATGTTCAAGGCTCTCATTAGGTTCTAATTTTGCTGGTATAAAAGGCGCGTTTGTTAGATCTCAGCGTTTTCTAGCTAAAAGTATAGAATTACAGCATCAATATACTTGAGTGGCCCGGGATAAGTCTGGCACATCCTATGGTTTAGAACTTCTACAACAAACCATATTGTAGTATGGTACTTACAGAAAGCAAAATTAATAATTAAGGACCGTAGCAGATGGCGTTCTGTAATTCTACGTACCCTCTGAGCAATATAAGACAGTGAACATAATGAGTTTACAGTGTACTGTTAATTCATAGAAGTAGCTGAAATACAATATATCGTTTAAATTAAGTATCAATAAAAAGTGTATTATCTATTTAAAGGAAATCGGAAATGATGGAATTTAATTATAGCAAGAAAAACGTTATAAAACTAGCTATACTATACTTTATGTAGTTAATAAATATACCCTTTAAAACACCCATGTAATGTAACCAAATCCCAAAAACTAATTAGCAATTAGCCACCCTACACATTCCAATTCAGAGTCAGACTAATAACGTGAAATTTACACTCCAGTGCAAAATAAAGTATAAACCGGGGCATTAATCAACGTGTCCATAGCAAAGTGCGGACGCACTTACCGCCGCTAATGCACGCCGCACCTGCAGTACTGCTAATGCTGGGCCCGTTTTACTGGCCGCTTTTCTCTGCACTTACATTTTTAGTGGGTAGTTTTTTTGCAAGCATTTGTATATGAGTTCCTTTTTTATGTTGACTGTAGTAGTTTCGCTAGTGGAATTTGCGTGTTTGGACAGTAATAAATAAAAAATTATTTTACAAAAAAATACAACCAATTCCAAATAAAAACCCTACAAAGTGAAAAATAACTTCAATTTCGGCAGACGGTGTTTTTTTTTTTGTTTCTTCGTATTTTAACACCGACTTCCGAAATTGTAGTAATTTTACACTTTGTAGTGTTTTTTTTTGAAGTCGGTTGTATGTTTTTGTAAAAATGTTTTAATTTTTAACTTTTTAGTTATAGTACATATCTATAATGCCCACAGTTATGCCAGAATAAAATACTCGAATAACACGAAACTTGAACATAACCGGTGAAATTAGAGTCTACCAGGGTGAACTGTACACATCTGCGTATCTCTTTAGAGTGTACCGGCGTGGTGTAATGTTATGAAATGGCGTAAACAATAATCAGATATGCGATTGCAGAAATCCCGAGAGATCTTCCGTTGTTCATTGAAGAGTTCTGTAGTATCTCCGAAGTTATTCATCAGATCTTCACCAAATTCAAATGGGATCACACGAGAAGCACCAGCTTGCAATCAAAAAGTTTCATCAAAATAGGTTCACCTAGTAAAAAGTTCTGCGGTAACAAACATTTGAGAACCTCCTTCTTTTTTAAGGCAGTTAAAAATACTATTGAGTGCCTAGTCGGTCTAGTAGACGCAACTGCTACTGCTACTAAGCATGAACTCCTGAGGCTCTAGAAAAAGCCTATTAGCATTGGCGATGGTCGAAAAGCCAAAATGTAATTGTTCACTCTCTCATTGCCATAAAATTTTGACTTTTTTAAATCGCTATTGCAATGCTTCGTCGATAGAACGTAGAATCTCTTTTCTAGAACCTCTTGTTCCGATACCCGGATCAGGATATGATAAGAATTCCGTTTTCGGAATTGCTCAGGTAGAGAAGCGGTTTTAAAAAAGCTGGTAAAGTGCGTGTCGGACTCGCGCACGAAGGGTTCCGTACCATTTTCGCAAAAAAAACGGCAAAAAAATCACGTTTGTTATGGTATGGGAGTCCCACTTAAATATTTATTTTACTCTGTTTTAGTATTTGTTGTTATAGCGGCAACAGAAATACATCATCTGTGAAAATTTCAATTGTCTAGCTAAGTAGGACTCCCATACAAAAACGTGATTTTCGTGCCATTTTTTGCGATAATGGTACGGAACCCTTCGTGCGCGAGTCCGACTCGCACTTGGCCGGTTTTTTGACACGCGAAGTACATACAATCATCATCTAGTTAGATTTATATCTGTGTATATGACTCATTGGATATGGAAATTGTTATTTCTTTATTTGTGCCAATTACGTCACTCTCTATTTCATGCAACTTAAACGTAGGGAAAATGCGATTACACTATAAATACTCCTCTTTAACCTATCCCTTCGGGGAAAACTGCCATATTTACGTCATGTAAATTAAATACTGAGAAAAGGGAGTGTAAACAGATTGCTACTACAGCTTCTTTTATGATTATATTTTCCCTCCCGAGGTGTTTACAATTAGCACGCGGGTTTCTTAGGACAAAGGAAAGTGGAAAGTGGAATTCTCAGAGCTCAAAGATGATGATGTACTTATGTATGAATTTTACTTTAATCTACAAAAGGTTTTCGCGTTTTTCTTACGGTTTTTTTTAATTAATGAGGAAACGACTGTACCCACTGTATTTTATTAAGTTTAGATTAGACTGTTATTATCTTTGGTCAAGATACTCGTATACTTAGACATCAAACTCCACCCAAGCATAAACTCACGCCTTCTTCCCATGAGACGGTTGGCAGAAACTACAAAACGTCACCTGCCAAGGTCCGACCCTTGTTACGTTCGATTTTATTAAGTTTGTATTTCTTTAAATTTTCCCCGTTTGGTATTAGGATACCATGAGTCTGGAGAAGGCTTATGTTAAATCGGTGTCTTGCCTACTAAAACCGCATGGTGGCCGTTCTCGTCCACATATATTACAGGGCTTGAATCTGCATAAGGTTGAAGACACCTTTGTCCAAACTACAACTTTGACAAATCCCTGGGCAGTTTAGAGTAGGTATATCTATAGCTCCTATAAGATTCAATCAAAATTTCCATCAAATTCATTTCAGAAAACCATTTTCATGGAACACTTGACATCCATATCCCATAAAATTCCCATATACCCATGGCAATAGGCAAGACGCAACACCTTAGCAACAGGACAGCGATCTTATCCACATAATCGAACATTTTGGATCTCTAAATGCCTTCAACTAACAATTCTGAGATGAAGTTCTTGAAACCGCATCCCAAATTCCCTGAAGTGGGACCTCGAACTCAATAGAGCAATCTTATAAAGCGACTATTTTATCCCTGCAGTTGAAATACTCATAAGTGAATGTTATAAAGGTTAATTTCCCATGTGTGGACGGAAGATAAGTTGGTGTACGGAATTTGGGACATACGGGTTTGTGATTACACAAACGGGAGGCGTGTAGAATTTATTATGATGTGTGCTTTCGAAATTATTCGAATGTGGTTCTTTTTTGTAGTGGATGGTGTATTTTCATGGATGGAATACTTGTAAGTACTTACTGCGTACCGCTTATCGTCCCACGTCCCACGTAAAATCCTTTAAGCATTTAGAAAAAAAAAACAATTATTTTTGCAATTTTGGAAAAATAATTATTTTCTTTTTATTTCGTTTTAAATGTCATTTTGTTTTGTAATACAAAGTGGCATTTACTGTGAAATTTGCACTGTGTCCTCTGCATGTGCCATTAAGTTTACAAAAGTTATAACAAAATCCGGTACTCGGAGGAAACACGGCAAAACGGTTTACATAACGGTATATCAATACCTATGTAGTGGTCTCATAAAACTTGATGTTTCATATGAGCTCGAGGATATTTCCTTTGCTCGCAAAATAGATAGCCAAAGTAGCTTAAAGTTCTGGAGTACGCAGGTACTAAAAGACGCAGTTTTGGATGGCTCCTATGAGGTCGACTGATGTCCTGGCAAGGACTGCAGGAGTCTGCTGGATACGACAAGCGTAGGGCCAGTCAATGTGACAATGCTATGGGGAAAACCGTAGGGCTTATAGCATCAGGAGACGTTTTTCTGTTGAAAAGATGATGATGATATATCTTTAAGAACGTCTTTCTCCACAAACGCACAAGAAGCACTGTCAACCCACGGTCCCGTGTGTCGCTCCACTAAACTAGTTGAGTACAGACGACTCAAAGTTGTAGTCTGTGCCTGTCGGTTATGCCGCCAATAATTTACAACGTTTTCACTTCCCTAGCTTCCGCTTTATAGGAGCGGACGTGTGTGATCACAGCTTTAGGTTTCCAACAGTAAGTAGAGAGTTCTTTAGGTTATCTTTTTGGATTAAGTGATCGTAAGCACGACTGATGACAGTGTGGTCTGTGCCTGTAAGCAGGCAAGTGTTTTTGGGTTTTCTATCGGGAGTTTTAAAGATATACCATGTGCTTGTCGGTTGTGTAAGCAAGTGGATGTCTCTTTAGGTTCTCTTTTGTTTTATAATACCTCCTCCTAAGTCCCAATTCCTTCGTTGGACCTATAGTGACGGCTAAGAGGAATAGATGGTTCTTTTGACTCTCTCTTGTGTGCATACCTTCTTGTAACCCTTGATTGCCTGGTACGTCAAGTCAAGTGGTTGTAACTGTGACTGCTGAACGGGGGTCCTAGATCCGTGACCACAGTGTTATCGGGCTTTTCTATCAAGAAGTGTTCAGTAACACCATTAGGTCTAGTTTGGGCCTAGTAGATGACACGGACAAGCCTATCCTACTAATATATACTATTTTAGTTCTTATCTTAATAATATTATAAATGCGAAAGTTTAGATGGATGTGTGTAAGTTTGTTACTCAATCACGCTAAAACAGCACAACGGATCTGGGTGAAGTTTGGCACAGAGATAGGTTATAGTCTGGCATAGCATATAGGCTACTTTTCATGCCGGTATAATGTTCCCTTGGGATAAGAAAACAATTTTCACGCGGGCGAAGCCGTGAGCAGAAGCTACTAGCTGATAAAATTAACCGTTCGAGGAGTACAGGTAAGATTATACGCTCAAGTTTCCATGTATTGGCATACAGAACCCTAGGGCTATAGCCTCGCCTAAACCCAACTACTTTTCACATCGACTTTCAGTCAAACCGGTAACGCGGCTGAATATCAGCTTTCCGATCTGCAATGGAGACTACCGCGTTTGTTTCGGATGTTTCGGAATATGTTATACTCCTCTTTTTCAAAAAAAGGGGCTGCGCGAAACTGCGGCACACTCGATTTTATATTTAATCGCACTTTTATAGCATTAGAAATGAATTTAAATTCAAACTTTGTTGCCGCGAGCGTTATAAAAACTTTTAGTTGAGATCCATTTATTTGCCCAAACATGTGTATACATACAACAAATCATTACACTTGCATTCAGGATGGCAAAAAAAAACAGATGTTCAGCCATGTTTGCCAGGCCATAGGGCCTGCAAATATTATGAAAAAAAGGTGAACAATAAAAAGTAAGCCCCCATTACGTCATAGGACGAATATGTTCAATTTGTTCAGCTAGACTGGATTGCGAACGTTCCAGAATATGTTCTACCTACAACAACTGTCAAAGTTATGACAACTAGGACCAACAAGTTAGTAAACTTCAAGACAGGGGATTTCAGAGATTGAAACGTTTGTAACCCCGAAACCACTAACACAAAACATAAGACATGGTGTTTAAGCACCTAATCCTTTACGGTCAGAGGGTCACTGTATGTGATAATCACCAAACAGATTTGCAGGCCGTGAAAGGTCTGCAACATAACATAACAAAATCAAAATGAAATAGTTTTAATAGTTTATTACAAATAAACCTTAAAGGTACTTATGATTTGTCAAACAAAAAAATAGTAATATGAACCTAGTTGCACATTTGCAAGCATCAGTAGGTGTTTATGGAGAAGTGAAAGAATGTGCAAAAAACTCCACGGACACTTTTTCCATCAATAAATTTCAATTACAAGTACTTAGTTACATCATTCTTGTTGGAAAATTACATATAAATGTGACAACGATATAATAAGATGTGCAAGCGTCTAGAATAAAATAAACAACCTCAAAATACAATAATTAATTTAAAACAGGCCGAGGCAACCAAGGTATGATCCATCCCAACAGATGGCGCCCGTTTACGAACATTACGCATGGATTGGCACCACTCTGCTCAACTATAATAAAGGGAACCAAATGATCCAACACATGTGCTACCTTCAGAGAGATACACACAACTCAACTAACGACACATAGGTACAGTGAATGGTAGATTTACAGTCGAAACATAGTTCTCATACATGTGCTGTGCAGTTATACAATACTAAAAGAAATTGGGTTTATACAATACAAATATATTCATAAAGTCTTCATCAGGTCGACAATAAGTCAAAAAAATACATCACGCCACACGGATTCCCTGAAACGTTATGCAGAGGTGCATCTAAAGTACATACATCCACATTTCACCAGATTATGTTTAAGTCCCATGTCACCCCTATAACGAGCTTAGTGTCATTAACCGGACACCAGTCCAGACTCCGGGCGTCCAACTGAGAAATTTCAGATAGAAATAACCAATAACTTTGCTAAGCCCAGTAAAAGCGCTAGCGAACTCTAGACAGAGCCTGTCCGACAAGGATCTGCATTCCCCCTAAAATGGATCCCCAGTAATCAGTTACTCATACTTCCAATCTTATCTGAAAAGGTTCTCGAACAAAAACCTCTTAAGACTGTTAAGATCAAAAGCCAATCACCAACAAAGATGTCAAACCGCAGAATCATCAAAAAAGGGAATATATCGCAGAATTCAGCCCTTTTATTGCGAAGGGCAAGAAATAAATCAATTAAGCCGAGATCGCTTGTCGAAGCCCTTCAGCGGGTAGCGAGGGAACCCTTTGTATCGGATTTGGCTTACAATACACGTATACGAGCCACGACACTTGCGTCCGGATAAAGGATATATATCTGAATATGCGTTGCTGTGATCTGGTTTGCGGTTTTCGGAATAAAATGTGATGAAGTGGACGTTTGTGATTTCTGATTATTGCTGATGACAAGTATATACAGTAGTATTAAAGTTATTTTAAAGTTAAGAGAACTTGTTTTTTTAAAGTAAATAACAAAACCACGAGTGCTGACCGCGTACTGGTAGACGCTGCGTTGGAAGGCCTCCCACTGTGTGATTGTTGACCCGATGACGGCGGTTAAGGTTAAGGTTGCGAGAATCCGCTGGATGCGACATGGTGACACTTGGTAGAGGCCTTTGTTCAGCACAAAGTCTCTGTATCCCACAGTATCCTCAATTCCAATCACGAGCTACCCGAACGCGAGAATACTGACAATCCCATATCTATCATAGACTCGGGCATCAAACCAACCAGGATCGCAGCACACCCCAAGCTCCAGGCAATAACACGAATAGGAAAACTACAAAAATGCGTCCTACTGTTACAAACGCATTCGACCACAAAGAGGGTACCCACCCCACCGATGACATTGATAACACGCGACACATACATAGCAGAGCCCCTCGTGCCGTCGCATCGAGTAACACTAGTATCTAAATGGCAAGCAAGCCGGGACAGCATTTTCCTTAGCAGGAACGTCCAGAGGCGAGACTGCAGTGGAATCGTCTCGAGGTGGGGCTGCGGCGGGACTGTCAAATGACGGTACTGCTGCGGTACTGCCGAGGGTCGGCACTGCTGTGGGACCGTCGAAGGGCGGAACTGCACACAGACGGCGGGACCGGCGCAAGCCGGGACTGCATTTTCCGTAGCAGGAACGCCCGGAAGCGAGACTGCAGCAGGGTTGTCTCGAGGTGGCGCTGCGGCGGGACTGTCAAATGACGGCACTGTTGCGGCACTGTCGAGGGCCGGCACTGCTGCGGGACCACCGAAGGGCGGAACTGCAAACCAGCCCACCGGGCACAAAGGTACTGCCAAGACTGGCGCGACACGTGACCCTTGTGTTGGAGGTCGAATGACCTCAGACCTTGGGGCCCCGGACGCGACCGGCAAAGACAGCACCTCGTCGTCTCCCGGTGGCCGGCATGAACCAGGCTGGCTTCCGATTGGACGATCTGGGGCGCGCAGGAAAAAGCGACAAAAGCTGAGACAGCAGGCGGCTCTAGAGCGGACTCCTACGGAGGGCCCATCAAAGAGGCCGCGTGCTGCTCTCAGCGGCGACAGCGGGGACATGGCGGCCAAGAGGATGAAGACCCAAGGTCAATCATCCTCAACCGGATCCTTTAGGAATGCGGTGGCGGCTGTGAAACTCGCTGTCGTCACAGTCAGGTACCCGGAGGAGTACTTGAAAGCGGAGGACTTGATGCCAAACCAGGAGCTCATAATTGAGAAACTGGAAGTGGCGCCGGATCCTCTGCCTATTCTCACGGTTACTCCCGGAGTTGTCGCGGGTGCAGTTCATGTATCCTGCGACAATTCTGATGCAGCTAGCTGGTTTCGGGGTGCCATCCACAATGTGGAACTTGGCTCCCTGAAACTCAAGGTCTTTGACGCCAAGGACCTTCCAAAGCCAGTCAAAATGGTATGGAAGAGTCGCAACTTGGCGTTGAAAGACTCTGCCCGGGCCATTCGGCTGCTCCAGCGGCTTAACCCTGCCTTGAGGACGGACGACTGGAAGGTCGTAAATACTTTCACGGAGCAGACCGGCATCCGTCGTATCGTCCTCATGGACGGGGTGTCCGCTGGGGTCATCAAGGCCGCGGGCTACTCTCTTCCAGGAGGAATTGAACGGTACTCGTTCAAGCTCCTGGAAGAAGACAAGGGAGAGGCACCCACTGCGGAAGCAGGAGTGGAGCCTTCCGAAGATGGTCCACCGCAGTGTGGGTAGAGGTAATTATATATGCTTTAGGTTTAGGACGGCGAGAGAAGGAGAAACCCAAGGCATACAAATAATACACTATCATCTGTAAAGGATGAGAATGGGTATCTAACGGAAACTGGACAGGACACTCTGGGCGTGATGTTTAGAACTCACTTCCCGGAATGTATACTGCGCGACAGCGATGAAGAGGAACCAGTCACAAGGGACGAGCTCACAAGGCACACGAAAAAATAACCGGCTCACTGCAAAGAAAGTGGTAGATGAAAATAAACTGAAGCTTGCCATAGCGGGCTTCCAGCCTCTCAAATCCCCTGGTCCGGATGGCATCTACCTACTATTGCAAGAGGGGGCATCTGTTTTGATACTTCATTTGAGTAAGCTCTACATAGCCTGCATAGCCTTTGGGTACGTACCCAAGGCATGGAGGGAGGTCAAAGTCACCTTTATACCAAAGGTGGGTAGACCGACTTACGAAGAAGCTAAAGCTTATAGGCCAATTAGTATATCATCCTTTCTCTTAAAAGCTCTGGAGAAACTGGTAGACAGGTACCTAAGAGAGGGATCACTTAAAATATTCCCTCTACATAAACTACAGTGCGCCTACAGCCCTGGCAAATCTACGGAAACGGCATTGCACTATGTTGCTAGTCGAGTTGAGGCTGCGCTAGAGGGACAAGAGATCTGTGTCGGGGCTTTCCTCGACATAGAGGGAGCCTTCGAAAAGACCACATTCGAGTCCATACGCATCGCTGCAAAGTAACATGGCATCAACGATACCACGTGCAACTGGATTGACCATATGCTGAGAAGCAGAATAGTCAGATCGGAACTGATGGGAGACAGACTTAGTGCAAAAACAACTAGAGGTTGTCCGCAGGGTGGAGTGCTGTCACCATTATTGTGGTGCTTGGTAGTAGACTCGCTACTTACCAAGCTAAATACCGGACCATTCTACACAGTAGGCTATGCAGATGGCATAGCTATAATGGTTAATGGTAAATTCCCGAACATAGTCTCTGGATTATTACAACAGGCATTGAGGATGACAGAGGAATGGTGTACAAAGAACCACCTCTCTATCAACCCAAGCAAAGCAGTCATTGTGCCATTCATGAGGAAGAGACAACTAGGAAACCTAGGAGAGCTCTCCCTCAATAGAATAACGCTGCCCTGGTCCACCGAAGTTAAATATCTGGGTGTAACGCTTGATAGAGAACTCAGGTAGTGGTTTAATATTTATTTAGTAGTAGTGGTTTAGTATTTATTTCTGTACAAGTGATTTGTAATATTTAGAAATAAATTAATTCAAACCTTAAGTAGAATAAGTACGTATTTCAGTTATCCGGTCCGTCGTTCACCCGGTGGCCATGGCATTATTATTTATTTATTTCACCAAAAGTAATACAACAAATTACATAAAATATTACAGGCCAGTACTTAAAATTATGAAACATGGGAGCATCTGTAGCCGAACTAGGACGAATCCTGTTTCTCGGCATACAGCGCCTGACCCTCGAAATAGATTATTATATTTAGCCCAATAGACATGCAAAAAGACGTATCTATGAAATTATACAATGTCTTTGATTTGTTATAAAACCAAACAATACCAAAAATGTGCATGTATTTGTGCCTACGTGTGGTTTTGTGTAAATGTAGAGTAGTGAGAGGTGTAGTGGTGTTGGGTAGTGTAGTTTTGATACATACATAGTACCGAGAATCTAAAGATGGATAAAATGAACAAAATATATAAAACAAAACATCCATTATCTATTGTTTATCTTAGTCTGGAAACTGCTTATATCAGGATGCCAGTCAAACTCTCATTTTTATTTCTGAATGAGAAACAGGTTCTCTGTTTCCTCATAAGAAAGGTTAAGCAGGTAGTTAGTACATAACTACCTGCTTATGCCCTTTCTTACACAAAAACTTATTTAGTGTATATTTATGTTGAGGTCCTTATTTATTTTATTGTAAAGAAAAGGGGCTAAAAATGTGTAAAATCTTTTTACAAAAGACGTTTTAGGCTTAGGGGGTCGAGTACATACCTCGTGCTTTCTGCATTTGTTGGTTAGTAGTGGGTCATAAAGAATTTCGCTGTGCTTCTTTAAAACCACTCTTTCTATAAACAGTTGCCTCACGGTAGGAACTTGACAAAACTGATAGAGCTCTCTTGTAGGGAACAGTATTGGCCTAAACGTGCTTACTTTTAAAATTGCGCGCTGAGCCTCTAATCCCTTGATGATGGTCTTAGCAGCTCCACCCCAAGACAGAATGCAGTATGCAATAATAGATTGACACAGTGCTAGATATATATTTTTCAATAGTGTCGCTTCCACGACGTGCCTCAGATTCTTGAAAACATATATGAGCTTGCGCACCCTAGAAGATATTAGTTTTATATGTTCTCTAAAGCTGAGGCGACTGTCCAAAATAATGCCCAGGTATTTTAATTTGTCCACGCACTCCAGTGGTTCACATCTGCAGTCCGTTTTGAGAGCACATCTGTGCGGAATTATGCGATGCTTGCTTAGTATACCAGTTTTTTTGCTAATAGAGAACGTTAAGTATTTAGTTTTGTCATGGTTAAGGGTCAGAAAATGACCATGCAACCACTACTGAACCATATCGAAACCCACTTGGGCGGCATCAAAGACCTCATCCCAATTATCGGCGGAGAAGAGGAGAGCAGTATCATCCGCATAAGAGATGATTTCGCCTTTTGGTAAACTTAAATTTGTAAGCTCGTTGATATACACGAGAAATAAGGTAGGTCCAAGGATGCTGCCCTGCGGGACTCCATACTACACGGGATGCTCTTCACTATAGTGGCTGCCCACTCTTACACACTGAAAACGTCCAGTTAGGTAGCTCTCAAATAGTTCAATTTGTTTTCCCCTTATGCCAAGATTCCTCAACTTGTTTATTAAAATAGGGATAGAAACGGTATCAAAGACCTTCGCGAGATCGAAAAAGACCGAGAGACACTTCCCACCCCCATCCAACTTCGTGGTGATGAAGCCAGTTAATTTATGTACTGCTTCATCAGTTGATTTTCCTGCACGAAAACAATACTGATTTTCAGAAAAAAGTTTGTTTTTTTCTAGATAACTGACCAATCTTGTATTAACTATTCTTTCTAGAATCTTGGACAAAGAGGGTAGAATTGAGATTGGCCTGTAGTTACTGACACGACCCCCATCTCCTCCCTTATCGATTGGGCATACGACGGATTTTTCAAGGCCATAGGGAAGGTGCCAGTTTCAAGACACAGATTGAAAATGACTGCTAGTGGAGGGACAAGAAATTCTTTAAATTGCTTTAAAAATTTGTTAGAGATACCGTCCCAACCCACCGAGCATTCAGTTTTCAGGTCATCTGTATGTCGGGCGACCTCCTCTTCACTGGTATCTTTGAGGAAGAAGGAATACAGTGGAGAATGAATGCACAGAAACAGCCGATGAGATATTATTTTTGTTATTTTGTGTCTGCACAATATCCCCAGCCAAAGACCTGCCCACACTCAAGAAATAATTGTTCATTTCATTAACCGTTAACTGAGGAGAGGAAGAAATTTTTAACAATTCTGAGGGATAGCTCTGATGCTTTTTATCACATTCCATAACTTTTTTGGGTTATTGCCAGCTAATTCAACTACATTTTTTTCATAAGATATCTTGACTTCTTTCAAAATTTGGTTACAGAAATTTCTGTAACGTATATATGTGGTTCTTAGAATTTCGCTATCGGAAGACTTCTTATGATTTACATGTAAGCGGTCCCGGTTCCTCATGCATCGCAACAAACCTGGTGTAACCCACGGCTTTATCGTTCTTTTTCGCCTTGACTGAGTAATCACTTTTCAGTTTTTTTGAAGCGAATGCTGTATGCTATTTACAAGGTAGTCTATGGCAACGTTAGGATCCCGTGTTAGTGATATGGGTTTTAGGTCAATGCTAAGAATATCACTTCGTAGGCTCTCAAAATCAAAAGTTTAGTTTAGTTTAGTAAAATTAGTATTTGGGTATTTACGTATATGCTTAAGACTCATGCAAAGAAGAACAGGATGGTGGTCAGTCAAAGTAGTTTGGGGTATAAGAGTCGTGCATAAATTATTAGTTTTAAGTAGGACATGATCTATACACGTGCCGCTTATAGTACGTGTAATTTCAGTGTGTGACGGTAAAAGCCCATGTGAAGTAGCTAACGTAAGATACCTCTCTCTGGGAAGCTCGATTTTGCCATCGTTGATTGCAATATTAATGTCACCAATGATAACTATGTTATTGAAATGCGATAACTTCGAAAGAGTACAGTTTAGGGAGGCTAAAAAGTTATCTATATTTTTATAAGAAGGAGAAAGATATATCGAAACTATAGCTGTGTCTTCCCTTGTAAGCACCACGCAGTTTCCTTCCATGAAATCCGGCTCCTCAATAATAAATGTTAGGTTATCTCTACAATAAACCACGACCCCATCATTATGTTTGTTGTTTTGCCTTGTTGCATATGATCGATAACCCGAAAGAATAGGTACGGAATCATCTTTTTTTAACCAGCACTCTGTGAGTAGTACGTCACATTCAAATTTCAGTCTTTCTAACATAGTTTCTAATCCTAGCATATTGCAATGAATGCTGCGAATGTTCTGTGTAAGAACCGTGAGCCTATTATTTGCCGGTAAAAGTAACTTATTTATCTAAGTCACATGTAAGAGCTTTGGAGACAGTCAATCCATCAATATTGTTAGTTAAGTCGACTACGTTATTGAATTTTGAATATTTATAAGTATGTCAAATTTATCATGAACTGAGAAATGGTCAATTGATCCATATTTCTGTACGTATGTATCTGTATTTTTATCGGTATGTGTGCTATTAAGTGTGTGTGTGATGATGTGTACTTACAAAATAGAAAAAGTTCGATAAGCATAATTGATATAAAATTAATGATAGCGTGAAATTAAACTTGAAAACAATCACTAAAATTAAAATAATAAACATACAATTGAAACAAAATCCAACAACTATTATCAAAATTAAAATAAGAAAGCTAATTCAAAAACAATTAACAAAATTAAAATAATAAAACCAAAATTAATATTAAATCCAAAAATAACTAGCGATATTAAAATAATAAACATGAAATAAGCATGCAATTCTATCAGAAAAATAATTATTTTACGAATGACAAAATAAAAGACTAGTCATACAGCGCTCTTTAGTTTCTCTAGGTCGGACTCTGAGTTAATACGTATTTGTGGATCTTTTTCAGCTTTACGTAGATAGACAATGCCGTGAGAAGTCCAGCAAAAGCCATACCCCTTTTGAAATTGTCTTGCGGCATAGTGTAATCGCTGGCATTTATAAGTCAGGTTTTCCGAGTCATAAACCGGTTGTGCTGGAGATTGAAGACCTAAATGACCAGTGTTGAGCTTATCACTTTTATCTTTGGACCTGTTGAACCTTTTTACTCCTGTGATGATTTTATCCTTCAGAATGACTGTATTAAGATCAATTATGATTGAACCAGACTTGTCCTTAGCATTGAGTCGGTGTACGTCTCTAATATCTGAGTGTTTTAAGTTGACATCAAGCGCCTTCCCCATATTTACAGTCAGGTTGCAAAGATGATCTTTATCCTCCCCATTTAGTTTAGGTACGTTGCGAATTTCTGGACCAGCTGAGCGAGATTTACGTTCCAAGTACTCAATTTTCTCCTCCAATTGATGAATATATTTTCTATTCTCTTTCCGCTCCGATTCAAGATAGGTGATACGAGTCAAAAACTTGTCGTACTTTCTTGACATGACTTCCATACTCTTCTTCAGTTCTGTGTTTTGGTCCAAAATATTGTTGACTTTAGCCAGTAGGTCCTCAAAACGACTCTCCTGCTTTTTCGAAAAGTGTGAAAAAGCGCTCATCTTTACAATAGTGCCTGCATTCCCATCAACACCAATAAACTTACGCTTCTTGTTTCGTTCCGTCGGGGTTGCTATTGTCGATAGATCAGGCGTCGAGACACACTGATGCAAAGAAGACTCAACAGCAGTGAGATGTTTTTCTACGGGGGTCTCGTTTACTGATTCAACAACGGATGACGTTGTCGGTAGCGTAGAAGCGAGGGTCGTATTCCGGTTAGCAGACATCTTTACCGTCGGTTACCAAGTACTAGGATGGCCGAAACAATATGGAACAGTGGCTAACAGTGCGAGTAAACACTTTTACGGGGTTCATGCTTAGCTGGTCGCTATCGGCGAATATAAGTATGTATTGGTAGTGGCGGAGTTTCCTGTAGTTTTTGTATCTTTTCTTATACGGTGTAAACCGTATAAGAAAAGATACAAAACAAAAATAGGATTCAGGTGGAAAACTCATGTGGAAAATATTACGACGAAAGCCCTACGAGTGTTCGGCATGTGTCGTTCCACCTACGGTAAAACTTGGGGGTTAAAGCCCAAAGTGATACGATGGCTGTACCGGACAATGATAATACCTATTATCACATACGGCAGCATAGTGTGGTGGCCAAGAACAAAGCTTGCCTCGTGCAAAGCGACACTCACCAGATTACAAAGAACGGTGTGTCTAGGCATCACGGGTGCTTCCAGGACAACACCTACGGCAGCGATTGGGAGATACCTCAATATCCCTCATCTGCATATGATGGTTGAATTCGAGACAAGGAAGACATTACATCGACTTGCTGTAGCTGGACTATGGGATGCCTCTAAGCCAACCATACAAAGTTCGACGGGAATGAAGGCCTGGATCGGGTAACAAGCATGTTATCCGATAAAATGCAAACTATGTGTTTGAAAGGTATTTCAAGGTCCCAATCCCTACAATAGAGGACTGGACGAAGGGAATCGATCCACCAGAACAAGATAGTCTGGTGTGGTACACTGATGGATCCAAAATGGAATCAGGTACAGGGGCGGGAATATACGCAACAGGTTACAAATGTAGCAAAAGCCTAGGGAAGATGGCAACTGTATTCCAAGCAGAAACTTATGCCATAATAACCTGTGCTCAAGAGAATATAGATAGAGGAACCAGAGGTAAATCCATATATATTCTTAGTGACGGTCAGGCTGCAATCAAAGCCATGGCATCCTACAAAGTGGACTCCGGACTTACTCTGGATGCTATCCAAACCCTAAACAAGCTTGGGAAGCACAACAGGGTAAGACTGATGTGGGTCCCTGGACACAAAGGAATCCATGGCAACGAAATGGCAGATGAACTGGCAAGAGAGGGCTCAGCAAATGATTTTGTGGGTCCAGAACCATGTGTAGGCATCTCGACGTGCCTCGTAAAAGCCGCATTTAGGGAGTTTGCAGATCACAGACAGCGAACTCATTGGCTATCTAGCACCGGTCTGCAACACTCTAAGAAATTCCTAGGCTCTACGTTCAAAGCCCGGGAATGCATTTGGAACATGAGCAGGGGCAAATCCGCTACCTGCTTGGGGAATTTACTGGGTACTTTGGCACTAACGACATGCTCATGAAGATGGGTCTAACCGCGACACCCATGTGCAGGTTGTGTGGGGAACATACGGAACGCATGGAGCACCTTCTTTGCACATACGATGCACTGGCTGGTAAGCGAATGAGTCTCTTAGAACCAAGACCAGAAGACTAAAGGCTCATATCTCCCAGTCTCGTTGTAAAACTCATGAAAAGAGTTTTCAACGAGATTGGGGAGGAGTAAGTTATCTAGGGACCACAATAGGTCCCAATGGGTCGAAGTGTCCGAGTTGTCTCTCGGCCCCTCCACAAGATAAGATAAGATCTAAATGGCATATCGCAAGGCCGAGCGACTGCGCTCACAAAGCGTAGTTTCAAGTACGTAATGACATAACAAACTTCGCGACTATGACGCGGGCTGTGCAAGTGTAGGACGGCAATGCATTGGTAGCATGCATTTTTAATCCCCGGCAGAAAAAGAGTGGTGTTATAAGTTGGCATCATAGCTCCCAAACGTATGAACCGATTTTGATTTATTACTCCTTAAGCTTATTTGTAAGTTTCACTAGTAGGTAGTTCTTAGTTTGGCCTACCAAATAAATCTTTAACAGTTTTATTTATCTTTATTCCTCTTTACACATTAAACATAGCTAGAAACTTTTCGATTAAGGCTACATCATCATTAGTTAATGAAATTAGTTTTCCCTTTATGTTCATAAATAGCCTCCAGGGGTTTCCGTGTAGCGGTTATACATTTCTGCTTCCCTGGGTAACGTGTCAAAGCTATAAAGATTCCGCGATTTATAGTATTCTTCGTCCTGTATAGTTCTGACTTCCTCTCACTGTGGAACCATGATATTTTTGTCACGTACGTGAAGCCTCTGATCAGAAGTACTGTGTGAAGGTTCTTATCCTTAGGAATGTTTTTACTCTGTTCACGATTTTTTTGTAAAATGTCCCTGTAATTTTATCTCTTGATCTGGCATTAAAATACAGACTTAAGTAATTATTTAAGTTAAGTGATAATATGCAAAATGTATTGTTTTATTTAATGATATGGTAAACCTGGAAGTGTGTAGAATATAGATATATATAATTATAATTGAAATAATTTTTTGTTAAATTAAAAATGAAAATTTATGGAAGAATTTCATTTAATTGGAAATTGATTTTGCATGCCGTTAATACGGTGAGACATGTAGTACTATGCAATGTTTTGAACACCTTTGTAAACACCATGTTTCTGTCAAATAAATATTCTATTCTATTCTTTTAGTTTTACTAACCATCTAAGAATACTGCTGCAATATTACTACCCGCTACAGCGAATAACTTGTACCAATCCGAAAAGTGACACCCGGGGCCGTACCATACTTCTCAGAAAACTATTTAACTAAAAGGTACACCGTTTGAAAACATTTCCTTAAAGGAATTATTAAGTACATAACTCCAGAGTATGAGCGAAATTCTTGGCGGACATTATACCCTGGTAACAAGCAATTTTACGTTGAAGTTTCATTAGCTTTCTTGCTCTGGGCAATTTTTATTTCACACTTACTTTGAAGGAAGTTTTTGTCGTTGTTGATCAACGTTTTAAGCTTAGGGAAGCCTGATTGCTGTGTCGAGATAAGCTTATATTAAGGTATCGAATCGGCAGTGGATTTCACAAGAGTGGGATTTCAGTTTTCGGTGACGGCTTCGAACTGTGGATTAAAAACTAAAGTTTTACTGTTGCAGGATCTAAATAGTTTCAAGTCTCATCATAACTCATCTTCCTGCTCTTGTCTCATGTTACTTAGGGTTAGCACAACACGTTTTCTTCTTTCATATCGTCCTGTAAATTGTCACGCCATCACTGATTCCGTTTTCTTTCATATCACTCCTCAATTAGCTCGAAATAGTACATGTCTACTTTCCTTACATTGTAATACCGTTCTAAAAATAATCAAACAATTCTTAAGGCTTTACTCATAGAATCTTAAGTAGTATACCTTATATAACTAATCCTGTTCTCTCACAATAATAATGGGTCACATTAAACGGTTGTAAAGACGGAAGGTCTGGTTAACGGGTGATGGTTTGCGGTTACTGTTTAAGAGCAAGACAAACGGCAGACTTTTTGAGCTATTGAGTCTGTCGCGTACTAAATGTTTTCGAGTTAGACGTTTTCGAGTTAGACACCTATTGGTCCTCGGGTATCTTACTCGAAGAAAAGCGTGATGTCTCAGAGTGAGACACACTCATTTTGAGGCATCACACTTTTACAACACACTATGCATGTTATCATGTAGCATTCAGACACAGTATTGCAGACTTCGCCATTCTTGAAATATTTCTCATAACTAGTAGAACAAAAATTCCTTGATTCTAGACAGAAATTACGCAATAAACTCTAAGTTGATGCTGGATTTGAGACCTCTAGACTACGCCAACAAAATTTGGTGCAGACTTCTTGAGTATCTTACAAGAATCCGTTCGTGTGTTAAGTGTAACCTCCGTATTCATTAATACGTGTATAGGTAAGGACGATACTGTGTTCTTATGTTTATGTTTCAGCTCATTAAGGCATAAAGCAAGCGTCAATATTTTGTAACGTTTTCCCTGACACGGCTTAGTCGCGTCTTAAAAGCGTAACATGTGCATAAAAGATCAGATTATATTACCAAGTTTATGTTTAAAAGGCTTTCAGTAGCGATTATAAATAAGACCAGAACAAGCAACTTTACAGAAAATATTCTCTTGTATATTTGAGAAAGTGATTGAGATCCGTGAGTTTCAGTGAGAAAGTTAATAAAACACAATTAAATCAATCCTAACTTTTGGTTAACTTTATTTAGGGGTCATTCGGGCGTTAGAGCCTCATGAATAACAAATAGCTCATGATGACTTTGTAATTACTCGGGTACGGCCTCGGCAAAAATAGACAAAAAGATTGCTCAAAAAATTTATACATTTTTGACATGGCATTATGTGACTGCCACTCTCATCTCTGGGATGGATCTGCCAAGTACCAGCTTGATGCACTAGAGTCAATCGAAAAGCGAGCAAAGAGACTCATCGGCAATGAGGCACTGGTCAAGTCAAAGCTCCAGAGCCTTGTACACCGTCGCAGAGTTGCCAACTTGTCGGTTTTTTAACGGTTACATTTCGGGGAGTGTGCGTTAGAATTGCAAGGTAAGGAGTGTTCCCTGACGGAGTCTGTGTTTCCCGATAGCTACAATCTAGGGGTATTTAAGTCAAGAGTGGTTTAGGTCAATAGGTTTTTTCTAGGCAAGCTTGCTTCACCGTCGACCACATCATCGCTTACCATCAGGTGAAATAGTGGTCAAGCGCAAGCCTATAGACAAAAATAAACTATTTTCTGTTTACCTTGGAGACGGTTTTTGTGTTGTATGTTTCTTATTCATTGAGTTACTAAATATATTATTTCTGCTACTCTCATGCGTACGTTTTAAATTACTCTCCTCAAAAAGGGTTATGAGCCCAGGAAGCTTCCACTGCGCAAAAACTTACGCAATGGTTTTAAAATAAAAACATACCCTTTGTATGATCGCCTTTATAGAGCAACTCGCCCAATCTGCATTAGAGTAACCCACTATATACTTATATATAGCTCCAAACCTTATACCATGATTTGCAATACCTTTTAAGTAACGTAAGATGCACTTTGCTGCCTGCCAAAGTAGTTCTTTTGGGGCCGTGACATACTGTGCTTCCCTGGCGTATGCTTCCCTGGTACAAACATATTTGACAAAACAGAGCTGGGAGAGTACAACAGAATCAATGTATGAGCTAAAGGCGCAGATAGTAGCTGATTTTAAAATGAGAATCACGTCTACACGGCTGGTTGTAATTTTTTGGAAAAAAACATATGTTGCATCAGACCATTTTTTTATAATGGTATTTAGGAACATTTTGAGTTTTATTGTTATTACATAGTGTTATTAATTTGTAAATTTTGTCCAACACGGACAAAAAAACGACAATCGCGCCACAACCAAAGGGCGTATTTTAATGAAATTTAATGTTCGCTATCTCAAAGACAATTTAATTTTCTACATTTTGATCTAAGGCTTTTTTAAGTCTAAGGATAATAAGGAAAGTACAAAAAACTACAAAATTTTGGGTCGCGCGGCTGTGTAACGAGTGCGTGTTTTGTTTCCTCAAGGTCGTTGCTGACTGTTGTCTGTAAAAACAAGTACAAAAAGAGGCACCTTGCTACTTCCCTGCCTCTCTTAAAATGTGCGACTGATAATGACAGGGTCGCAAGCAGTTGATCACCTCGCGAGACAAGTCAAACGGAAGCCTGGCTTATGGTTCCCTGGTACTTTCCGCTGGCTCGTACTCTTTGTTGGCAGCTCATTAGTTTATCGCGGGAGTGTCAACGACGCTATATCGCGCCGCGCCTGTTTGTTTTGTCACGACTTAGAGGAACGTTTTACTGAGGGAAATAAAGGTTCTTTACTGAATGTTTTAAAGGTAGGTGACAGACCTAGTGTTAATTATTTTATTGATTCAAGTTCATCGTCTTTCTATTTTTGATAAACAAATCACCAGTTGAACATTAAAAAGAAGTCAGTATATATTTTTATGGCCTCAAGTTAAATGAAACGGTCCATCAGGCAAGTGGACAAAAGGCAGACCAGCAGATAGATGGCTCAATGTTATACAGCAAACTACATAAAAGGACTGGATGGAAAAGCGAAGGATATAATCGTATGGAGAGAAAGGAGGAGACCTTAGTATTAAGAAAAAGCTTCTTATTTTGATTTAGGTTTTTTTTTCATATTATTCAAGGCATTAGCCGGTTTCTAACCTCAGTATTTTGAGTTAAGAACGGATCAAACTCTTTTATAACAAAAACATTTGACAAGTTTTATATCAGACTAAAATAAAGCTTGATAAATACTTAACCCAAAACTCTTAATTCTGAAATGTGGGGTTCAACTTTCTCACAGAACTCATTGACGAATTTAAAAGATTAAGATCAACGATCCAAGTACCAGTACAAACAAGACATCAACCGTTCAAACCGTGAAAGAAACATGCGAACTCATTATTAAACCGCAAAAAGCTCGCGCAGTGAAACCGCACTTTATTTACTCAATAAATCATTTCGCTTTGTGGGCCTTTCATGTGTTCACGTTCTAAGCCGTGGTTCTAATTCACATGCCGCCTCTATAAATTAATACAGATGCTAAAACCATTAATATACGTCACCGCCAATCACATAACGAAGGTAAATCTCATTTTTAATTACATCTTGCAAAGCTTTGATTTTTGCGACTTAATTACTTTTACATAAAATTTTCATTAATTTGCTTTTGGTTAGGGGTTTTGAGTTTTAATTGGTTTGATGTTACGACTCCCTGCTATTTGTCACTCCATTTTTTTTGCCTCGATATGTGCTCATGCATACTGCACTATAACAGGGAGATAGTGCAGCTATGTGGGACTCCATCCCACTAAAACTCCACGGTGCCCGTCTAAGGACCCCCTTCTGGGGAGTACCCCCCATCGTCGGCGCACCAGAACACATTCCACGCCGTGACCACCCCAGGGATCAAACTAGCACATGGGTGCCAGAAAAGCCCGTTAATGGCACCCTTGGTCCCCTTGTGACGAGTCAAAATCAAAGGCCCCACCACCTACCATTTTTCGGCCGCCGGGGATAGGGACTAGGGACGCTATACCGACACTCCTCCTCCTCTGCGGCCCCACCGCGTCCACCATTAGACGGTGGTGACCCCGTCCAGGCCGCAGAAGTTAGAGAGAGCAGCGCACTCCTCTCCCGCCACGGCCTCCAACCCTCAGCCGCGATATCGTGTGGGTATGGGAGGCCCTACACGACGTCACGGCCCGCCTCAGTTGCAATGTGTAACAAAATTACTGACAAAGATCCCAAAAAGTATCTTCGCATGGGTAAAAATTTAAAGGTGTTATGAGATTTTGCTATACCAATTTATAACCCGTTAATATTAAGATTCATCTATTATTAAAAAACTTTTTTGCAAAAAAATACTATCGACAAAGTGAAAAATAACTTTATTTTTGGAAGTCGGTGTCCATAACGCAAAAAATGGTACATACGAAAGACACCGACTCTTCGAGATCTTCATCAGATCTTCACCAAATTAAAATGGGACCAAATTCGAATAATACTCGAACATACTCTTTCAAACAAAAAAAGAATCGAACATTTCTATGTTCGATTCTTTTTTTGTTTCCTCTAATGCTGTTAGATTTTAACTTAAGGAGGTTCTCCTCCTCAAGTTAAAATCTAACAGCATTAGAGGCTTATTTTATTTTTATTTATATTGCAAAAACACGTCGTTTCAAAAATTAAAACGCCCATAACTTTAGAACGGCTGAAACGATTTTCATTGAACATAGCTAACGAAATCAAAATCGATTCATCCGTTTAGGAGCTACGATGCCACAGACAGATACACAAATATACAAACACACAGGCACACACATCAAACTTATAACACCACTCTTTTTGCGTCGCAGTTTAATAAATTTATACAAAGAAAACAAATCACCTTATCCTTATCCTCTCGAAATGTCAAAATACATTAGAAGAATCGTTTCCCCAACAAATAATCTATGTACTGTGAGGACTCTGCTTAACTAGAAGGCAACCTACTTGCCTATAAAAATACTGGCAATTGGTATTACTTGAAAGGTTAATGAATTTAGAATAGAAAATAAGTGAATATGTTTTGATGGTCAATTCTAGTGGAGCCGCCCAGAAGGCAGGCATATTGTAAAATTATTACTAAATATATAAGCTATAAAAGTTACGAGTATTTAATTTATACACCTCTGACTACGCCTTTCTACATTTGGTGGAGGCGCCGGGTACAGAATCCCAGAAGAAAATATAAAAATAAATACGCGTGTATACGGCGTACAGTATACGTAAAAGTGAGTGAAAAACGAGGAAAGTGTTTGAAGACGGAAGTTCGCGTGTGCATGGCGATATACAGTGCAGGAAGCCCTATCGGCGTACATAAAGCGCGATAAGTTTAACAGAGAGGGTTGTTACCTCTCATTCCCTCCCTTAAGCGGATGGAAATATAAGGAAGAGTCGGAATAAAGCTAAGTGGTCTTATTATTTAGTGTTATTGAGCATAAAGCAAGCATGATGCATAGTTATTACACGGGAACGAACGGCTATTGTCTAGAGGAATTTTTAACCGAATTCAAGTCGGTGGCCGAAATAAATGAATGGAGAGAGAGCGACTACAGCCTCATCTTGGGAGGATTCCTGCAGGGGGCTGCATATTATTTTTACCGTATGATTTTTAAATATGACATGGACTTTGAAGTGTTATGCGATCGCTTGAGGAGTGAATTCTCTATATTTCACCGCAGATGCCGTTATTGCGAACAGCGCATAATAATTGCTAAAATAAAAGCAGATAAAAGACAACCTGATGTATTGTGTGAGGATGTTAATGCACATTTATTTTCTAGTATCGTGATTAAGGACGAACAAACACAAAACAATAATCAATGCAGTGAGAAAAGCGTTGACCACATTGACGGAGAAGGCGACGCAGTTGATGGCGATGGCGATCACACCGACGGAGGGCGCTGCATGTTGGAGCACGAAGGTGACCAGACCAGCGGAGATGACGGCCCCGTCGATGTCCAGTTGGAGGTGGAGTCTTCGTCGTCGTTCCAGGGCGAGTGCGCGGACGGCCCGGCTGACGAGGAGTTGGACTCCCTATCCAACAGCGAGTGCCTGGACGAGGGTATTGTGATGTGTCGGTCCAGTCCAATTGTCTGCACTAATTCCATTTGTCTTGCAGAGAACAACGATAAGATTTTGTCGGAACAACTAGTTGTGGTTCCATCGGGACACCAATATGTATCGGATGTTAACATGCACATTAATCCAATTGATTTCAACCATAAAATTGAAAATAATATTGAAAATTTTCAATCTGACATAAAACAGAATTTTATAAAAGTCATATTGAAAAGAAAGTTGACAGCCATTAAGAAAGGTTTTTTTCGAAATAAACCGAAAGAGATCCATAGGAAATTCAAAAGAGTCTTTAGTAAGATTTCTTATTGCGCCAACACAAATTCAAAGAAGGCGATCAATAAAAAAATTATGATTCGAATTAAATACAAGAGAATTTTTAATAAAACTTCTTGGGGAGCAAGGTTTGGTTCAAGTAAGACTATGATTGTTGCAAGGAAAAATTCACTTCATATTTTCCTTGGATGTAACATTGTACAAAGATTTTTGCATTGCGAATACATAAAGCAATTCGAACTCGTAAAATGCAAATTATGGAAATTTTATAGAAAGAAGATTAGGTATAAAGTTTTGTAAATAATGTATTTATGCAAACTGATTTATTTAATGTTGTCTTATATTTTGTGCTTTATTAACCAATGTTTTCTTTTCATGTCGTGCAAATGAATACGGTAAGGAATTTGCGATGCGCGCTGGGCATCGAATGAAATTAAATGCGAATGATTGTTTGAATTATTTATCTGTATATGTTTTGATGAAATTAAATACTACTCTGTCTTGTCTTTATTTACTAAATAGGATTGGCTTTTGAAATTGCTGACGAAGTCCAAATACAAATCCATAAGGACTAAGTCAGAAACAGTCAAAAATTAATAGAAAAGTCTTTTAAGCCCCTAAGGCGAATAAATGCTTTGAAAGCATAGATGTCATGGTAAGAAATGATTTGACACGTAGTCCCACAGATAATACAAAAAAGGACAGTGTCAAAACCTTGTCAAAAGTAAAGCATAATTTTCATTATAAGAATTGGTTTGACATATAGTGCCAACCACATAATAAGGCACAGTGTTCACACCATAATTAAATTTGATTATATCCTATGCGCCGTATTCGCCACAGATTAGTTAGGCCGGACCACAAATAGAAGTATAAAACTATGTAGGTTGTATAAAGGCCCATACCGAATAGTTAGAACATTATCTGATGTAAATTATGTAATTATAAAAAATAATATTAGGCGATTTAGGGACATAGTGTAAATAGATTAAAACTTTTTAATGTTAGAATAGGATAAGAGATAGGTTTAAATAGGTAAGAATAGGTTAAGGTTAGGAAGGTTCCATAAAGGAAGAGGCCCGTTGTCAAATAAAAGAAAAAAATATGAATGACAACTATCAAATTTGACATATTGTAGTTAATAGGGATGGGAAAGTAGGAAAAAATGTATCGATAGTTTTCTTATCGATATTTTCAAATAGTATCGATATATATAATTAAATTAGTTCTTTCCGTTGCATGTGCTGATGATGTGCTGATGAGTTGTGAGCCGCAGGGGGAAGAAGAGGCTGGCAACGTTGGCCACGCATCGAAGAAATGATTATTGGTTATGCGATTAAGGCATAGGCACAAGCCAGGGTATTGGTATAGGTTTCTTAAAGTAATCGTCATAACTGAAACCGACTTTGCTAACGGGGCATAGCCTTTGCAAAGGATGTCGAGTTGACATCATTGGTCCAGTTTATGTCTGATGTTTAAAAAAATAAATGCATTTATAATAATAAACCCTGGTGCAAGCTCTATGAATAGGATTAGAAATTCGATGCGATCCAGCCTTTCCTTCTCTGGCCTGATAAACGCACGAGATCGAAAAATTGTCTTATTTGAATTTTTGAGATTAAACCCCATCCGGGTCGATGTGAGTTGACGCATCATTCTTGTGTTGGGAGGACGCCTTGTTCCTTTTTTAGGGTTTTGGTCAAGGAGGTTCAAGCATGACGGCGTTGATTTGTTAGTGCGTATGTGCACGTCAACTGAAGTTAAAAGCACATATCGGAGCGTCCGATAACTCGTTTGTCATGATTAAGCCTTCCCCTTTTAAGGGTCGTACCTCAATTGTAAATGTGATTTCCCTATTAGGTAAATGCTCGGGTTAGGGTAAGGTAGGATTCATGTAACCTTTCAAGACATAGAATAGAAGCACTTCATATGATTCTGCGCGTCTATTCGCAGGGGCGTAGCTCATGTGAGGACTCTGCTTAACTAGAAGGCAACCTACTTGCCTATAAAAATACTGGCAATTGGTATTACTTGAAAGGTAAATGAATTTAGAATAGAAAATAAGTGAATATGTTTTGATGGTCAATTCTAGTGGAGCCGCCCAGAAGGCAGGCATATTGTAAAATTATTACTAAATATATAAGCTATAAAAGTTACGAGTATTTAATTTATACACCTCTGACTACGCCTTTCTACAGTACCTACTTCCCAAGAAAAAATAAAAACAACAAACGATGACAAAGCTTAGAAAAACGTTAAAAATGCGCAACAAGCCATGAAACGTTTAGACACAATTAAGGGGCGCAATAAAAGAGACAAAACAGGACTCGGACAAATAGCTATGTTTTAAAAGGAAGAAAAATATGATGAGAGGGGGAGAGGGGCGACGAGGGTGCTAATTAATCTGGCCAAGTTCCCCGCGGCAGTTACAGGTGGCCCTATTACGACTCAATTTACCTTGAGAGACTCCGGGGGATTTAATAGAAGGACATACACGGATCGTATTGGTGAATGTTCTTCAGAAAGGCCAGTTTCATAGTACTCATAACATTGCTTATGTGTATGACTAGATGTATGAACGTAAATCGAATGAACTTTTAATTGATTCGAATTGATATAACACGGATAATTATTTAGAATTTGTGAGATATTATTGAACTTTTTATAATTTTATGTTTTTCATTGAATTTTAATTGACTTGTATTTTTTTTGGGCTTATCATTATTTATGTGTTAATCTATTATAATCACTAATGATTTTTTATAATTGACTACATCTATTTTATTATTTAATCTTTATGTCTAACATTTTATAAATATGTCGTGGTGGCCCAGTGGCTAAGACCTCGCCTCTAGTGCTTGAGGTCGTGGGTTCGAATCCGGGCAAGTACCAATGTGACTATTTCAATTCATATGTACTTTCTAAGTTTATCTTGGACATCGCTGACAACGGTGAAGGAAAACATCGTGAGGAAACCTGGACTTATAGTGAGTTTATTATAAGATTGTGCTCCATTGGTGTAATTGCTGCAAGGCGTTCCAGTTCCAGGATAAACTAATAAATAAATTTTGATTTTACTGTTAAATTATTAGGAATTATTGTTATTTAATTTTTTTTCGTTTGTTTGTTTGTATTAGTGTTTTTATTAATTTTTACTTATTACAAATTTCGACACAATCTATGTATTGTTATGAAACAAATTACTTATGAATCAAGCAAAAGAAGTATCTCTAAGGATCTTAGTGGGTGGCGATCTGTAGTTCCTGCCTAGCTACGAAAAAGGCGTGAGTTTATGTATTGATATCCCCCCATCTTCTTATTTATATTAATTATTGCTGAAGGTTGTGCCCATTGACATACAATCTACCGATAGACAAGAACATTCATGAAAACCATTTGTTCAAATGCTGGTGAGTTAGAACTAATGATCGCTGCAGCGCTAAACATTATTTATGTTGTCTAATCAAACTATTAAAACATGCAGCGCTAGATCGCTTAAAGAGTGTAGTTTATTCGCGATCAAAACGTCGCGACATGAAATTCATGGCGCTTACGCGTTTCGTTCAATATAGTGTATAGTAAGGTGTACGGATTGCAATACAGTTCAGTCGAACAGAGTGAGTGTTTGGATCGCCAAATCTTGCGCGTAGTACATAAATATCGATGGTCTTACCCATACTGAAAAGCTTTGAGAGATTCACTGACAAGCTGCTTCCAGGCTCTAGACAAGTGGCATTTGATGTCAGCGAAGGTAACAGTCGAAATTCCAAAACGTAAAGGATCAATCACGTGATTTGCGATATCGCTTGTCAATCCCATACAAATTTGCATTTTTGACAATTGCTATCGCCACGATTGATGATAGAATGTCTTGTCTAGGGCCTAGGTCGCTCTAAATTGTATATTACCTCGAGTTATGTAATTTCCTCGTTGGTCTTATGATCGCAAGCACAGCACGAGGTCCCAGTTCGCCAAAAGCTTTATTGGGTCTTTCCACCTGCAATCTCTCAGAAGTCCCGATGTCTTCAATTTGCCTGATAAAAGTAGACTCGCCCTCTACTACATTGAACATAAACGTTACTGGTGAAATGTATCCAATGTCCCAGTATGAGACTGTCCCACCTATCTGCTAGAGTTTTCAGTATGCTGTTGGGGCTGCCACCCCCCTGCTCATCATAGAGGTGCATGGTTTGCGCATGATGGCCTGGAAGGCATCAATTTCCGCATATGCGAACATGCCTGATGCACTGCAGAAGCGTGGCAGCCTCATCAATACCCTGAATGTATTATTATATTGAACGCGCTGAGCGCTGTTTACCCTCAGCGTTTAGTTGACCTACAGACTGCATGTATAGAGCGTCTGACAATACGCTCTAAACAGCGTAGCTTTTACGTCAGTTGAACAATCCGCAAATTTGCAGCGAACAGCCAACGCCCTGCACTCACACTCAATATCCAAGTTGTTTTTGAGGTCTTCGGAAACCCAGTGGCTCAGATACTTAAAAACTTGTTACTCTACCTAACCTGCCGGGGAATATACGCGTCATGATATTTTAATTCCAATTCATTTTGATATTAATTAAAACAGTGAAAATTTAAAGAGCCTGTGTTTTGAAAAGCCTGATTTGCTATTGGTCGACGATACTCCTTATTATACCAAGAACTTCGAGAAACTTCGGCCGGATTATTTGTTTATTAATTCACGCGGTTTAACAAATTCCAAATTTCAGGCAGAAAATTGGGGTGTAGATTAGCTGGTTGCGGTCGAAAATCATGGATATTGGTTACTTAACTTCTAACTCGGCGTAAAATGACGGAAGGACCATTGATAAGGACATTTTAATTGATAAGGACGGCCATTTTAAGAGAATTGCCTTTAAACATTGTTTTACATTTTCTTTTATCAAGAAATCATATTTTTGTCTTCTTTCTAATGATATTTACGTCGATAGACGTTGCTAAACAGATATGTTTAACAAAAAACTGAAAAACACATATTTATAATATAAATACCTATTTGTTTTTTAGTTTTTCGATGAAAATATTCTAATATTCGCACCAACGACTTTTCCCGATATGCGTTGTTCACTTACCGGTCCAGAAACTATCTGTATGCAAAAAATCACGTCGATACCTACGTTGTCTCGTGAAAGAAGGGAAAACCACAAGCCAAGAAATTAATAAACACATTTTTAGGAACCCAGCATTATTTTATACAAATATGAAGTTAGCGGGAATGCCGTGTGAGTTCCTAAAACGCCACTATATCCGCTCCAACGCGCACATGTGAACATAGGCTAATAGACCGTATCTCACACCTAATTGAGACCCAATCACCGGCTCTTAATTGAACTTCGATGTCTTACACTTGCTTCGCACATACTCATGTATGTATAACCCTAACTCCTTATACTGACTCGTTCTAATCTAAAGCTTTAATGGAGAATTAATATTTTCAAACCACGGTTGTAAGACTAATGAGAGAGTGATGCATTGGACACATAAAACCTCCTTGAGGGTCTTGATACCAATTTCGTGTTAGCAAATATAAACGCATCCAGATATTAACAATGAATAAGCTTATTTTACGGCCTTAAAGTTTTATTACTACAAGTCCGCACACATTGTATAATAATATGAATAAAATATGTAAATTTCTTGCTTTGTTTTGCTATTGGCAATCCTCTTTGTTAACTATTCTTGCCCTCGGTTTTATTTAGAAATTATCGACGAGTCACAAATTCAACGCTAGGTACTCATGTGATGCGATAGGCGGTAGAAACTTAATTAATTCAACCAATCGGAAATTTAATAATATTATTCCAATTATTATTACAAGTAGATACCTAGGTACCTATGTACCTGAAGTCAAGTAACCTTTTCTTAAATACTGATCATTAATATAATTTTGCCGTTCTAATACGGAATTGACGACATTGATGACGGAAATTACGAATATAAATATAACAATGACGTCATTGAGTATCAATGTTGACGGTTGGTCCTCATGATCGTTCAGGTCCAAGCCACTGATTACCACGAATAGCAATCCAACAAGAAGTTAAAACAAAAATTCTATGTAAGTTTACTTTATTGTTGGTTTAAAAAATAATGTCTTGTAAAATATCAGATTTAATCACCAAATCATTTTCAGCCTCTAACGCCCAGTTTTTCTAACGAAATTTATAGCAATGTGACAAATTGTCAAACATAGATGTTGCTGATAGTAATAATGACAATGATCATGAGTTTATACAATTAGATCTTATAACCCTGATAAGACATTTTTGTCCCTGACCCTGAAAATGTCAAGCAACAACACAAAACATTATTTCGACCACTCAACTTCTTTAGACCTCAGCGTCTATGTACAAGATTGACCCTCATTCAGACTGTTATTGCATGTTCTTAATCTCCATTCAATTAACCCAAGAAACGAAATAAATGTAGAACCTACTATCTACCCTCCATCCAACAAAAACGTATCTCGTACAACTAATCCGTAGCCGAACAGCTAAGTGCAGAACAATTACGACTACAAACTCATCTAATAGGAACAATTGGCCCTTATCATTGGCGGGAGCGGGCGAAAGTTAAAATCACATTACCGCCGCTAACGAGACGATGGAGGCGGTAACTGTCATGTTCCCCTGAGTGATGTAAGTGGGGAGATGTAGAGGTCGCTGGAATAGTGGTGGATTTCAAGAGTAAGACTGGGTTGATAGACCTTTGTTGTGTTCTGTTGCCCTGGTAGGTGATCAGATGATTAATGACATAATGACATGACACATAATTTCTTTTTTTGGTGTACAATAAACTATATTCTATTCTATAATGAGGCAAAATAATCGAGAAACGTGATGGATACCTATCTTAAAAGAAGCACCTGACCCCCTAGCCAAGTTACAAACGTTTCGTATCTAACCTCTTTCTACAATCGTTATCGCCTTCTATTTGTATGGTCTGACCACGTGAGTTAACGTTCAGTTGTGTCATTCCCATACATTGACTCATTTTATCGTTATCGATTGTAGATTGTCAACTTGGCTCAAGGTGCTGGTTATAACGAAACAATAGATTAAATTAAGACCTGTTATATTCTGGTACAGTACTAGATGAACGCTTTAACATGACGAGAAAATATCCTACAGAAACTGGCGAAAAATCTGGTAATAATGAAAGCAAAATGATTATTTGAAACGGAGGCTCTTACTACCCAAGCAGTTTGAGTATTCTCATATTTTTCGTACAGAACGTTTCCTGAACTGTTGTTCTAAAAATACTTAAGTTATTACAGTCGCAATCACCCATGCTTTAGACCACACGTCAAGCGAAAACCGTGCGGTCGGCCGTAGCAATCGTTATTGGGTGGTAATTCGAGGGTATAAACGTGTAAGTGGTTGGAAAAGACTTTGTTATTATTGCCGCCAGACGGCGTTGATAGAGGGAGCCACTGTGTCCGACGATAATCCAAACGCTAATGCCGAGTAATTTAACCTTATCTCAAATGGTTCGGTTTTAAACAAAGTTTTTGGTTGATCCCCTTGTAATCTCTGCCTACACTGTACCAAAGAACTTGATTTATTCTGCGTCTTTAAACGCGTTTGTCTAGTTCTTTTTCTAACTATTTTTGGGTCAGCTTTTAGCTTGACCTTATACCTGCATTTTATTTGGAGTGAGGCAGTCGCTACATGATAAGATGTAGTATTCAGATGCAAATGCAGATGATCAACCTCTAGGTATGTTCTAAAACCCAGTGATTAGTACACCTACCTCGTTTAGACTGGTTGTTAGATTTTCGGATCTCAGACAAGCCGATGTAACTGTCAAAGATCGAACGGTCGATCAGTCTGTCTGTGAACGATTGACAGCCGGGAACAACGGCTTTAACAGTGCTTGCCGACGCACGGCGCTGTGGAGTCACGTTATATAATGGACTAGCTTCTGCCAGTGGCTTTGCCCGCGTAAAAAGTATTTTATCATCCCTATCTTTTTTGCTATTCCAGACTATAATCTATCTCTGTGCCATATTTCATCTAGATCCGTTCAGCTGTTCTGGCGTGATTGAGTAACAAACATACATCCACACACACTTCCATCCAAACTTTCACATTTATAATATTAGTAAGATATTAAAATTCTAAATATTTTCATCATCATTATCAGCCTTTTAATGTTCCCACTGCTAGGACACAGGCCTCCTCTCTGTGAGGTGGAATGGGCCGTAATCCACCAGGCGGGCCCAGTGCAGATTGGTAGATGTCACATGTCTTCGGTGTTGTGTTTTTTGTTTCTAGGACATGCTGGTTTCCTCAAGATGTTTTCGTTCATCGTTTTGAGAGCAGTGGTGATGAAATATATACATGCCTGCCTAAGTTTGAACCCAGCAGCAGTGACCGGCACCGGCACCGGCAGTGCAGAGCAGTGCTGGCCGTTACCACTTGGCCACCACTGCTCTGCACTCTGAGCTGCAAAATTGTGTTTATTATAAACCTACAGAGACTTGTAAAACGTCAGGTAGTAGTACTAGTAGTTAGTTATACAATCCATCGAACAATATTTGGCAAGCGTAGTTAAACCTTGATTGACGAACCCATGCAGCAGTTACATAACCACAAGCATCTCTCTTTTGCATTGAATGAAATTAAACTTTGACAATATAGCAGTGACAATGGGTTGTAATAGAAAAAAAAATGTATGCCTTTCACGCTTTATTCTCGCGCCCTTTACACGCTCCGTTACAGTTGTACTGAAGAATATTCCACGGATGTGAAATTCATTCGAAACTTTATGGCGTTATGAGATGAAAGTTTGCAATGCGATGTAAATATTTGATGTATGGGTACAGACAAAGACAATTTTGAAATAGGCAGAGTACCCAAAGAAAGCAGCAATGGTGAGTTTATGACGAAGGGTAAAATTGTAAATGAGGAGAAGTGAATGGTGTATATGTTATGAGCCAAGTTATGTTTTTTTTATTATTTTAATGTTGACATTGGTTGCAATATAGAATAGGTAGGTGCGATGACTATTTAAGCAACAAAGTCGACGAAGCACTATTGCATGGGGCTCCTATTTCTGTCTGCAGGGTCTAAAGTAACCTAACCTGAAGTAGATGACCTATCCGTGTCGGTCGCGCTTTTAGACTAATTCACCGACCATAATTAACAAACTACTCAACCGTTACGTAGCAATGTTCATGACCAGACAATGTGATAAATATAGAAGTTTAAATCAGTATTCATTACTTTATTTATTATTTTCTTTATTGTACACCACACAAATATATATACAGGACAAAAAATCATAAAAGCAAGTGTACTTTGCCCGATTTGACTTGACTAGATTCATAATGGCCGGGCATTATACATAGTGCCCTGATTAATCACTTAGTCCATGTCATCTATACCCTATACTAATATTATAAAGCTATAGAGTTTGTTTGTTTGTTTGAACGCACTAATCTCAGGAACTACTGATTGGAATTGAAAAATTCTTTTTAATTTTGTTTTGGATAGTCCATTTATCGAGGAAAGTTATAGGCTATATATCATCACGCTACGACCAATAGGAGCGGAGCATAAATGAAAAATGTTGCAGAAACGGGCAAAATTATTCGTTTTTTAGAGCTTCCGTTGCGTGCGCTGCGTAAACGGTTTAAGTTACGCAAATATATCATGTATCATAGTTCTAAAAAAAAGTACGCTACAGCATATGTCTATCTTTTAAGATTGACTCACTATAACCTTTTTTTATGGTAATCAAATTTGTTCATTTGCGAAGGAGTTTTATCAACATCTATACTAATATTATAAAGCTGAAAAGTTTGTAGGGTAGGTAGGTTGTACGAGCATCGCCACATGATATGTATTGTTTTAGTTTTTACCTGAACAAGCATTTGGTAATACACCGATTACTTGTTCGCCGACTAGGCTATCGCGCCCACCACTAGTAACCTACTTTTTGCATTATATAATTTAATGTTTTTAACTAATAAACATCAATCATTTACGGACACATAACAGTGATTTTATTTCCTGTACACATCCCATGTGATTCGTCCACCTACATACCACATCTCAGTGTACGGTGTTACTGCCCGTACTTAGGTAGTGGTAGTTAGATAGATAGCCTATTGACGGAAGCGAAGGCGCGGGAGTCAGCTAGTATTATATTTAGGACAGTTTTGTATTCGTCACACGTTGATGTCAATAGGACAACTAAACTAACTAAACGAAAAAGGTGTAATTGGACTATTAAATCTGAAATATATCAGTACCAGCCCAGTAAAGCTTGGATTTAGGCGTATAAGCATGCGGCGGGTTCGTAGTGAGTGCTAACGTGTGCCCGTGTTCCCGCTTTAAGCGGCAAGGAGAACACCGTGGAGTTTTAGTGGATTGGAGTCCCTCATAAAAGCGCTTTCTCACCGTAGTGGCGCAGTATGCAGGAGGATTACTCCAGGCAAAAAAAAACCTTATACTATACCCACTCTATAGGAATTATACACCTTTGACCTTTCAGTCCTGTCATTAAAATATCAAGTTCGATCAATTGAAACCGTCTCAACCAAAAATTATAAAACTTCTCTACCTTAACACGAAGTTCCAAGCCTCAATTTTTCAATTAGACATCCACAAAATTGAGCGCCAAACATTCTCAATCGAATCCGCGCTCCTTTTATTTTACCGTCGGATCCGGCTCCGTTCAATAGGACCCAGAAGCGGTGCATCTCTCATCTTTAAGCTACTGATTAGCCCTGTCGCAGCCACGCTGCAGTTAAAGAGAAGCGAGGTTTATCTGGGATTTATTTCATTAAAGTTGGGTAGTTGCAAATTCTGGGACTGATTTATTGAGTTTTCTAGATTTTGAATGGAGGTTCGAGAATTAAAGATGTATCAGGTAATAAATGTTGCCCTATTGCTTACCAGAGCAGTGGTAGCCCTGATTTAATGGCCGCGACTCGAGTTGTAGACTTATAGGTCGTGGGCTTGGCATTATAATATTCACAGCAGATCTTTGTGTCGCTGAAGTTGGCTCTGTTAACTATTGCGCAAGAAACAGTTTAACTGCATAGAGTAAGCGAGATAGGATGAAACGTAAGCGAGTGAAAGAGACAGTTATACAATGCTATCTTCACTTTCAATATTGACACAAAAATAGCTACTGCGCATGGTCTTGCAGCTAATTCAGAGACACAAAGATCCGTTGTGAATATTAGATTTTGTTTTAAATTATTTTATCACCACTGATTTAGAAACAGTAAAGACGTTGTGTAGAAACCGTCATCAGGCATGTCCTAGAATCAAAACTTGAAGACATAATATGACATCCACCAACCCGCACTGAGCCCGCACTGGGTCTGTGTGTCAGCAACGGGAATGAAGACTATTTCAATACAAAACGATCGGGTTGCGGTCACTGAGGCTATCGAGAATTCACCAATATCTAAAGTGATTACACTCCTGTTATGAATATCGTCGCTCTGATCGTAAAAACCATATTTATTTATGTTATTTACCTATGCTAGAATTTTATAGTATCAGACAAGTCTGCCTTATTTACAAATTGAAAGAAAACTGGAAAAGCTTTATCAGACCCAAATACAACCAAAACTATAAAAATAACAAAACAAATATCGTCGACACTTTATAAAACAACGCACACAAAAAGTCGATCTCGAGAAAAATCAAAAGGGGCATTCGAAGAAAAATAAAGGAGCAACACAAAAACTTTTTCACACAAACATCCCGTAGTTTACCGCACCGTCCCCTTAACACGTCGCTTCTGATTGGCCGATAACACTCACAGGGACGTTATCTCAAACTTGTCCGACGTGGCACGCTCGTTCTTGCCAAGAAATCAAAACACTCCACCAGACCTCACAGACTAAAACCACCCTAAAAACAGCCACATTAAAGTCCAACAAACTGTTTTAGCGTTCCCAAACTATGTTGGCCGTCACGGATCTTCCACTTACGTTCTTTTACAAGCCAATTACAGCGGTCGATGTCCACACCTTTTTGGTGCTTCACAGATTAAACGGAATCGTTAAGAAACGGTTGTCTTAACAAAGACTTTGGCGATTAAATGGCTTGCTTAATTATTTTATAGATTTTAATAAATTTTATTGTTACCAAGATTTAGTTTAGTATTTATATCCGTATGCCACGAAGGGTCAAGCAGAGGGCACATTTTGGCCTGTTATGTTAAGTCCCATGTTATGGGAGGCGAGTATAGACTCGGAATTATTCTCGATTGATGGCAATAGTGCAATCAACCGAGAACAATTCCAGACTCCAGGCTGCTACCGGGAAATTCTAGAAGAAAACCCAATAAAATTTTTGACCGACCTGGGAATCGAACCCAGGACCTTTTGATTGGCAGAAGTGTTTGCGGCCACTTCACCAACGAGGCAGTCTCAGGCCAAAAAGGTATCTTGGTCGGTCGGTGGTTAGTTCTTTCTATACAAGTGTAGGTGATTAAAAGTTAAATGCATCTGTTGTACTTAAATCAAAATCGTTCACGAAATTCGAACAAATCCTAATAATATACCGAAACACGTCACGTTCACACCATTACTTCGGAATTCGTGCATCGTTCACACGGCATAAATTGACAGACATTTTGAAAAGTACTCGTATTCCAAAAAAGAGCAAAAAATACATTTGAATTTTCCTCCAGCGAGCATTCCACAAACATCTTGGAGTGCCCTTCAACATTTTACGACAAGATTCCAGTAGGCTTAAGTTGTGAAAGCTTTTTTTTTCTAGACTGGCAACTGTTACATCATGATATAAAAATAAGGAATTTTGCTGTTTTATTGCTAGGATTAACATTGAATAAAGGCAAAACATAATGAATTAGGAGATGTCGCCAGGGAATGAAATAAGAGATGTTTTCTGGACACTCTGTGGTTGATAACTGTCATTGAAAATAAGATTTGACCTGCTACTTGAATTGACAGTGACAGAGTTTTGGCAAAAATGTAAATAAATAGACCGTATGAAGAAATTAGTATTATTTTTGAAAAGATAATTTTTGATATGTAAGTTAAAAGATTATGCAGTTCTTTTAATAAATAAAAATAACATACTACAGTCTTAACCATATAAAAAGGTTCATAACATCAAGGTATTAAAGAATCACAATTAGTCGTAATGTTTATAACAATCATTCCCAACTTCACAGATTCCTATCCATTCGTTATTGCCGAGAATCAACAAGCACCAGGGCCGCATAATACTTGACCAATAAAATCTTAATCAACAAAGCTCCCCACTTGAAGCAAAAACTGGGAAAAAATTGTCCCAGAAAAGGCGAAAGTATTCGTACAATCATTATAAACGCTGAAGTAAGTTACCCCGCTGAAGTACGCACCGAACTAAGGCATTCTCTCGTCTATGTTCTCCTGGTATTTCCTTTGACGACACGTCAAAGGAACGGGTCAAAGGCACACAATGAGATCGACAGGACTCGAACAACTTTCTACATGATCAGCCCACGTTTCTGATGCTCTGGTAGAATTGCATCACGTTGCTTTTATATTATGTAGAATATTTTATTTGATTTTGTTGCGAACGTTTATAAGAATTTATGCTTATTGTGACGAAACTTTTCAGTTGAATGGTGTTCTATGAGCTACATTACAGTAAACAATGCAGATAAATCAAGTAAAACATGTAATATAGGTATTCATTCAAACTATATTGAGACAATCAGTGTGCCGTCATGTGTGAGTAATGTTTTTTATTACAATCATAATAATGTTAATGTATTTCTGTAGGTCATACTGGCAACCAGCTTACGAAACCAATGGGATAGCATTTTTTTGTATTTTATATGCTTTTATATTAATCGTATCCAGATTTTTAAGATGCCGTTAAAAATATTCAATTAAGAAAAATCAGTATTTTTTTTTTTAACGCCCAACGGAAAAAGATGGGTGCTATAAGTTTGACGTATGTACCTGTGTATTTGTGTATGTTTGTATTTGTGTATCTGTCTGTGGGATCATAGTTCATAAACGGGTGAACTGATTTTGATTTCCTTTTTTTTTTGTTAAAAGGTAATTTTATCGAGAGTTTTCTTAGCTATGTTTGATGTAAATCGGTTAAGCCGTTCAAAAGTTATGGGCGTTTTACTGTTTGAATCGGGGTGTTTTCGCAAGATTACGTGTCATCATTACGTGTTCAATAGAATGTGATGTGAGAAGTACAAGGCCGGTCGACATAGTGACTCTAGAGATAGGTCCGCAGGTCCAACACTATAAATCTTTCGTTTATGACGACGACAGTCGCCAACGACCTTGAGAACCCGCGCGACACAAGATTCAGTAGATTTTTGTACTATCCTTAAAATTCTATGCCTAAAAAAAGCCTTTGATCAAATGTAGACAGTTAAATTGTCTTTGAAATGGTGAATTTTTTATTAAAATATGCCTGGCGGTTATGGTGTGATTGTCGTTTTTTTTGTACATGTTAGACATAACTTTACATATTATTTACACTATATGAATAAAACTCTACATTTTCATACACCAAATTATCAAAAAAGTGCTCTAATATAACATATATATATTTTTCAACACACTTGCACGTAAAAAGTATCTAAACATACAGATTAACTTGGCCGTAATGCCCCATATAAAACCCTCGGGCTTTCTTTTTGTCATGAAACCCTAGGGCGGTAAGTAATATTTTTAATTTATGGCACAGCACACAGGTCATGCAAGTTCAAGCAAGGAGTTTACACGCAATTGAAAAATTGTCTTAAAATGTTATCTAATCAAGAATTTCTTTGCAATCTCGCTACATGTTACTTAAATACTCAACTAATGTTCTTAATAATCGATTTTAATAGTTATAGTATGAAAACGTCGAAATTATTTAATTCTTTTTACACTCCGTAATATCTACGTGAGTATTTGTGCCCTTAAAGTTTCTGAACAAAACACTTGTATAATCTGTGGCAAAAATTCATTAACCGCTTAAAAAAAAGTTCACGTTTATCGTATTAACAGCTGTGCTGACTTGTGTAATAAAGCTATAATTCATAATTATTACTCGCAAATGTGATGAAAAACATTGTATGTATCACGGGCGATACCTCAACTCAGAAAGCCCTCAGTCTTCGACTTCGGGCTTCTACTAGAGCCTCGATCGTAATTCCTTATTTACCGCCCTTAATACACAATGTACTTCAACAATTTTCCAAAAAATTACAACTAGTCGTTTAGACGTGATTTTTATTTTAAAATCAGGTACTGAGGGGTATCTGCGCCTTAAACAACGCTTGTCTAAAATGGATCGTGGATGGCCGGGAACATTCATTTCATACTGACACTCCTCCATGCCTCGGAAAGCGCTTTAAGCCTTCTTTAAGCCGTAGATCACCTATCATATGTAGATTTTGGACAGTAATTACGGGTAGTCAAAAGCCAGAATATTATTATCTGACACCAGTCCTGCCAAGGGGTATCGTGTTACCGAGGTACAGGTTGTGTAGATCAGATATGCATTCACTCCTTGCATCTGGTTAGAGGGAAAGCCGGGCCCAACATAAAATAAAGCTTGCATATGATGCCTACATCAAGCGAGCAGAGATAGATATAAGGAAGGACCCGAAAAGTTTCTGGTTTTATGTTAGGGAACAGCGCTCAGACAGACAAAACTGTTGGGAGTACGAATATGAAAACAGAGTGTTAACTGGTTTAAACGCTGTAAATTCTTTCGCAACAATTTTAAGTCAGTTTTTTTTACCCGATAAGCTCTTACTGTCTAAAGAACGCGCTGAGTGCGGGGAGTCCGTTGTGTCGTCATCTCGCATAGCTTTGGACAACATAAGCAGTAAATATTTGCTGCTAGCTGTCTAGCAGCTTGATACACCGGGCCATTTATTGTTAGAGACTGCATTTGGGCTTTTATCGTGCCGTTATTATTTATTTTTATCTCGCTGTTACAAGCGCAATTTATCCCTTACTTTGGAAACTTTCTCGTGTCACTCCCATACACAAGGATGGCTATAGGTCGCGCATCTCGAACTACAGGCCTATTACGGTCCTGTCGGCCTTCGACATGTTGTTCGAGTCTATCCTGAACAGACACATAACCAGCCAGTTCAGACCGCTACTAAGCGAATATCAACATGGGTTCAGAGCCGGTAGATCAACTGCGCACAACCTAGTCAACTTTATGGATTATGCTGTCTCTGAGATGGACAGGATGATGTAAGCAGGTAGATGCAGCATATGTTTATTTCAAAAAGGCTTTTGTCTATAATGACGTGCTATTGCATAAGCTCTCAGTCATAGGAGTTACGCCTAAACTATTGAAATTGATTAATATCTATTTCTGTAATCGTAGACAGTATGTTCAACTCGATGGTTATCGGTCTCATACGTATATAACTCAGTCTGGAGTGAGTCAAGGAAGCACTTTTGGCCCAAACCAATTTCTTGTCATGGTCAATGACTCGCCGGAGGTCATCAGGACGGCAAAGTGCCTTATGTTTGTTGACGATCTCAAGATCTACTTGGGTATAGGGACTGCTAATTTTGATCATCATATTCGCCCGCTGTCGCTCGCCGCATGTGTCACAACAATCCGCGATCTCGGCGTAATGTTGGATTCTGGGATGACGTTCAATGACCACATAACCGATCTGTGTAAGCGAGCACACAAATCTCTCGGGTTCGTCTTGAGGCAGTCGGCTCGGTTTACCAACGTAAAAGGTACTATCTCATATTAGAGCGCGTACAGCGTAAATTCTGCCGGTATCAAAAATATATATGGGTATTACCCCTACTTATACTCATCTGTGTTCGGCTCAGGAATGGTGGGTATTGATACCCTCGCGCTGAGACGTAAATTTACGCTTTTTTGCACTACTTTATGTTGCTAAACGGTAAAATCGACAACCCTACGGCAGGCTCTAGACAAGTGGCAATCGATGTCAGTGAAGGTGATAGTCGAAATGTCACAATGTAAGGGATTGATCACGTGATTTTTTGTCAATCCCATACAATTTTGCCTTTTAGATTATCGCCAGGCTTCGACCATAGAACGTCACTTATCTAGAGCCTCTTGGTCGCACTTTTTGGACTATCCGCACCGGCTCAATACACGCGACTACGGTCGCGCCCTCTACTTGCGGGAAGCGAATATTTTCACAAAATGAAAAAAAATGCTTCCATCAATGTTGAAGATAGAGATTATTATATCGGCAAACGTCAACATGTCAGACCTTGAATTTGCTAGGTAGGCACACCCTCGTCCTATTGACATATCAATTTGTATCGCGCATATAGACCAGACGGTACTTATAACGTGTAGTTTATGTGATAGTTCTGCGACCGTTGTGCTGTGATTGCAACTCTTTGAAATACACTTTTTGTTAGTTCAGTTTCGGTAAGGATCTGCGCTGAAAGCATGCAGATCTGAGTGTCAAAAATTATTCCGTAGGGGTGAATTAATGTGATACAAATTATTCTATGCCTAATTATAATCCAGGCCATACTCTATCTGTATCCCAACTTTCATCCATATTTAAATGTTGAGGCGTCTTTGAAATTTGCCAAACGTACACCCACGTCTTACTAAAAAACTCCTCAGCCTTCTTAACAAACATCTATTCAACATAGGCGCCCCGGACAGCCCAGTTTGCAGGAGCTGTTTTAACGCCGAAGAATCAGGCGCCCACTTAATCCTGGATAGCATTGCCGTGGCATCTCAACGCGAAGCCTGTGAAGCTCCCAGGAAGCTTCTGTGCTTTTGGACGGAGCTAGGCTGGCTATGTAAGCCAGTGCCCCCACGCACAACAGACCAAATGGGAGTCTAAGTGCGGACAAGGGTGTCCCTACCACTACCACTACTATGTTGAGGCGTCATGAAATAAACATTTTTTTTTAGGATGATTACCGGTAAATGTTTACCGAAGTATATTTAAATACGAGTATGTTTGCCATATAACAGTACCCTACTTCTAGGGCAGTCGGTACAAAAGAAAAACATAAAGGCATTTCTAAAATCATCGCTCTTTAAAATAAATACCATAACAACACTTTCCAATGATATTTTAAACGAAAACAACGATCGTTCGCCCCCTTTACAGAATAAACACCCAGAGCCGTTGAAAGTGTTGATACAAGTTACTAGTGTCGACCCACAGACACAACACACACACCTGGGAAGAGGAGCTATAAAAAAATTTCGCGAAGAGTGCCGACATAGTTTTCAAACTGCGGTCGGAGCAATGTTGTTTCTATGGTGTGAGTATTGCCTGGGTACATGGTCGGGAATGTAAGAGCATACGTGCCAATATTTTGTTTGGGAAGGAATCTTTTGGGGGCCGAGTCACCCACGTCCGTAGGAAAGTACCCCATGCGATACCCTACACGTGGTCCCCGGGTGGTGCCAATCAGGTGACAATAACTGGTGGTAGGCTTCGGCCGAAGGCTTGCGACCACCCACCGGGCAAAGACGTACCGCCAAGCGGCCTAGCCGTGTTCCGGTGCGATGCCCGGTGTAGCCACTTCAGGAGATGGGTCGAGATGGCGGTTCTATTGCAGACAGACCAGCCTGGCACGTGCTGTTATGGGCGTATTCGGTGACTGGTCTCGGAGGGTAGCGGGATCCGAGGCACGGTGCACCGCTGGCCGACCGCAGGTAGTTGGGGGCCCAAGTAGTGTGCCAGCCCCACACGAAAGGCTGCCCCGCCAACTGACGAAAAATCCCGGAATGCACCATCGTGCTGGTTGGCGACCAGAAGGGAGGGCCCGATGGTCATTCCCGGGGGGGCTCGGGCGTCCCCGCAGTCTCCAGACTAGTCCCCCAATGATGGCGTCCATTCAGTGCGTGTCTGAAGGTAACCAGCGTGAAGCCACATCTCACTTCCCTCTCCTAACCTTTCTTCACTCACTCGCAAATGATGAAAAAGAGAAAAATGTTTAAAGTTGAACAGCGGCTGCACCCCCTCCCACTCAAAGTGCACCTCACTAACATCAGAGGTCTGCACTCAAATCACATAGCAGTCCATCATCACCTGGAGACTGATAAGCCGGCTCTCTTTTTTCTTTCGGAGACGCAGATCAGATGTCCGTCAGATGTATCGTACCTAACATACCCAGGGTATACCCTGGAGCACAATTTTAAGCAACGCGCGGGTGTATGCATGTATGCCCGAGACGACATCTGTTATCGGCGTCTCCGAAACCTTGAGGACTCTAGGTTCTCTGTGCTGTGGGCTTTAGTGGACATGGGCCTTGATAAAATTGTTTACGCCTGTGTCTACCGCTCGCACAGCGGGGATCAGGAGACAACCAGGCTCACTGAGTACCTTAGTGAGGCGGCTGATACGGCACAGCAGCGGTACCCTTCTGCCCAATTGGTGTTACTGGGGGACTTTAATGCCCACCACCAGGAGTGGCTTTTCCCGTACCAGCGCACTGATCATGCTGGGCGGGAGACGAGAAAGCTTGCGCTTGCGTTAAATCTCGCCCAGCTGGTCCAGGGGGCAACGAGGGTGCCGGATGTTGATTCGCACACAGCCAATTGCTTGGACCTTCTGCTGACTACAGATCCAGACCGCTACTCGGTGTCGGTATCTTCACCTTTGGGTAGTTCCGACCATTGTCTGGTGAAGTCCGTATCCGTCCACTCCCCACCCGATCCCAGCCCAAGAGGCGCTCGGCGGGTTTGGCGGTACAAGTCAGCAGATTGGGATGGGATGCGTTCTTTTTTCGCATAGTATCCTTGGCAGCCTACTTGCTTCTCTATGGTTGATCCTTCGTCGTGCGCGGACGCCGTGTCGGATGTGTTGCGTCAGGGAATGGAGTACTTCATTCCGTTCTCTGACGTTGCAATGTCTAGCGCTGACCGGCCATGGTTTGGCGCCGAGTGCAAGCGCGCCAACACGCTCAAACATGAGGCGTACCTGGCATGGGTCGACGCTCGGAAGCGCAAAGCAAGCGACGTGGGTCAGCGCAAGAGAGCCTACAATAGGGCTGCCAAGTCCTGCAAGAAGGTGATGCTAAGATCTCGATTTGACCACATAAGCCGTATTGGGACCAAACTTGCTTCCTACCCAGCGGGTAGTAAAGCGTTTTGGTCCCTGGCTAAGTCGGTTGAATCGAACTTCTGCCGTCCCTCACTACCACCACTGCTGAAGCCCGACGGGTCACTGGCCCACTCCGCTGAGGAGAAAGCAAACTTGTTTGCCTCTCTTTTTGCGGAATCTTCGCGTCTGGATTCTGGTGACGCGCGGCCCACTCCTTCTCCTGATTGTTGCGAGATGAGTATGTCGGACATTCGCATACATCAAAAGGACGTTCGTAGGGTGCTGCGCAATCTTGACGTGAACAAAGCTAGTGGCCCCGACGGAATTCCAGCAATTGTTCTCAGAACCTGTGCGCCTGAATTGTCTCCGATCCTGACACGCCTGTTTCGCCTTTCATATGAGACGGGAAAAGTGCCGAATGCCTGGAAGCAAGCTAACGTTCAGCCTGTGCCCAAAAAGGGCAGTCGGGCTGACCCGGCCAACTACAGACCCATTTCAATAACGTCCATCCTCTGCAAGAGTATGGAACGAGTGCTTAATTCCAAGCTCCTGGCATACCTAGAAGCTAACGACATCCTCAGTGACCGCCAATATGGCTTCCGCCAAAATCGGTCAACTGGGGATCTTCTAGCGTATGCCATTCACATCTGGAGTGAGGCCATAGAGAGACACGGGGAAGTGCTTGCCGTCTCCCTCGACATCTCGAAGGCTTTTGACAGGGTCTGGCATGAAAGCCTTATTGGTAAGCTTCCTTCATTCGGTTTGCCCAGTGGTCTGTGCGATTGGATTGCAGACTTCCTGAGGGGCCGGTCCATTCGAGTGGTTATTGATGGCCGCTCGTCTGAATTACTGGATATTAATGCCGGGGTCCCACAGGGGTCAGTACTCTCAGCAACGTTGTTCTTGCTGCACATAAATGATCTGCTAAAACCCGGCACCTTTGGGTATGCAGACGACAGCACTGTAGCTGAGAGATACGTGTCCAACGCGCGCGCTACTGGACCTCAGATCCAGTCTCTCCGGGAGGCCATGGTTGGGCGCTTGAATCTGTCCTTGGAGGCAGTCTCCGAATGGGGCGATGCCAATCTGGTCAAGTTCAATGCTGCTAAGACCCAGGCGTGTCTTTTTTCCGCTAAAAGGAGCCAATTCCACCCGGCTCCTTCTTTCAGAGGTGTGACCGTGCCGATAACTGACCATCTTGAGATTCTTGGCATTACGTTGACATCGACGCTCAATTTTGGTCCATTCATTGAGGCAAAAGCTCAGCTGGCTTCCAAAAAATTGGGGATACTCGCGAAGGTGAGACGGTACTTCACGCCAGAACAGCTGCTCAACTTATATCAAGCGCAAGTTCGATCATGCATGGAATACTGCTCTCATCTCTGGGACGGGTCTGCCAAGTACCAGCTGGATGCACTTGATGCGATCGAAAGACGGGCTAAGAGGCTCATCGACAATGAAGTATTGGCCGAATCTAGGCTCCAGAACCTCGAACATCGGCGCCGAGTTGCCAGTCTGTCGGTTTTTTATCGGTTACATTTCGGGGAGTGTGCGTTGGAATTGCATGAACTAATTCCTCCTAGCCCGTTCCATCATCGGACTACAAGACGTACGGCGTTGCGTCATCGGTACATGGTGGACATCCCACCCATACGCACCAAACGTTTTGGGAATTCCTTTATTATGCGTACAGCAAAGGAGTGGAATTCCCTGCCGGAGTCTGTATTTCCTGATACCTACAACCTGGGAGTCTTTAAGTCAAGAGTGAATAGGTTTCTTCTAGGCAAGCGTGCTTCATCGTCGGCCACATCATCGCTTACCATCAGGTGAGATAGTGGTCAAACGCAAGCCTATCAATAATAAAAAAAAAAAAAAAAAAAAAAAAAAGGAAGTCGTGAATTAGGGGTTCAGAGGTTAAATAGAGTAGAATGAGAATCCTTATAGGTATGATCAACATCTGAAAGCAAGACAGTATGAATACCAATATAAATCTATGTATCATTGATCACGTAAAACTACATTTTTAAAATGACTTTAATGGTAAACATTTCACAGAGACTATTATTTATATTTGGATTATGCCACAGCAATTTAAAACCTGAACGCCAAACTAAAATCATATAAAAACAATCACGAAGATTAAAGCGCACAACGGCAAAATTAATTTGTCACTAAAAACTACATTCTAACTGTAGGAGAAAAATTTAACTATTAATTTAAAAGAACACCTGGTTTTAGTAAGAAGTATTTTTAACCGACTTCAAAAAGGAGAATGTTCTCAATTCGATTGTATTTTTTTATGTGTGTTACCCCAGAAATTTTTCGGAAGTCGGTGTCAAAAAACGAAGACACAAGTGCAAAGTGGCGAAGCTTCTTCAAAACTATATCCTATTTCTGCTGGGGTGCCTCAAGGCAGTGTGCTTGGGCCGATTTTATATTTGCTTCATACTGCTGACTTGCCAATATCAAATCTAGCGACTACAGGAACGTTCGCGGATGACACAGCTGTTCTGGTGTCTTATAGTGATCACAAAGTAGCAACAGCTATGCTGCAGACCTGCTTGGACGACATAGCCTTCTGGCTCAAGAAATGGAGGATAAAATCCAATGAGACCGAGTCAGTAAATGTCACTTTCACTAAAAGAAAGGATACCTGTCGACCGGTACAGCTGAACAATGTTCTATTGCCTCAAGCCGAACATTTTAAATAACTTGGATACCTTGACAGGCGCCTTACATGGAAAAAACACATTTTCACGAAACGCAAACAACTTGGACTGACACTGAGAAAGTACTACTGGATAATTGGGAGGAATTCACAGCTACACCTGCAAAATAAAACCCTGTTATACAAAGCTATAATTAAGCCTATCTGGACCTATGGCATCCAGCTATGGGGAACAGCATCACACCCCAACATTGAGATCATACAGCGGTTTCTGAATAAGATCCTAAGAACGATCACTAACGCGCCATGGTATATACCAAATGAGACTCTACACCATGATCTGACGATTTCCACAGTCATAGAAGAGGTAAAGAACTACATCAAGTCATACAAAGATCGAATTACGCGTCACCCAAACATCCTGGCAAGCCACCTAATGGATGGGGCAGGGACCAGAAGCTTAAGTACAAAATACCTCAAGACTTCATCAGACAAACATAGCTACATATGCTACATAAGTAAATAGGATGTGTCATAGGACACATACCGACTAAGACATCTAAACACGTCAAAAATTTTACTTAATGTTGGACATTAAGTAAAATTTAGAAAATTTTGAACTGAGACAGATTGTAAACAGAGACGAGTTAAAAAAAAAAAACGAAGAAACAAAAACGGGGGCATCGACTGCCGAAATTGAAGATATTTTTCGCTTAGTTGTGTTTTTTTTGGAAGTCGGTTGTATATATATTTTTTAAACAAACTTTTTGAATATCTCTTTTCAATACACATCTAATAAGCCCAAACACGATGGTGCTATCATTATTTATTACATAAGTCCGCCAAGCTTCAGCTTAATCGGATGCCAGGAAGTCCTTGAAAAATAAATTATTAGTTGCCGGATACATACGAACTTGTAATCTTCTTCAACCTATATTGTCCCACTGCTGGGCAAAGGTCTCCCCCATAGCATTCCACTCTGCCCAATTATTTGCCATCTCCTGCCAATCTCCCGTAAGTAAGTCGTAAGTCCGTCACGCCAGCGTTTCCTAGGTCACCCACGGCGACAACGCCCATCTTCCGGCTCCTACTGCGTGACGATTCTGGCCCATCTATCGTTATGCATTCTGATATAAAACCCGCCCAATCCCACTTCAGCCCAGCAGAGTTGCTGCCCACATCAGCGATTCCTGTTTTGGAGCGTATAGATTAGATTAGATTAGATTAGATTAAGACGGGCTGGTGTCCGCAACTCCACGTCTAAGCGCGTATTTTGCGTACGGGTGGGATTCGTCTTTCTCACTCAATCCAACCCAGCTCCTCGAGGAAAGCCAGCAGCGCCTTGGTGTTGCCAACCATCCCCTGCACGGTACCTGGGTCACCGAGGAATTTGGCCCTGTAGCCAGCGATCACTGGGCAGCTTAGGAGCAGATGTGCTGCTGTCTCGTCCTCCTCCATGCACGCCCTGCACAGTGGGCTGTCTGTGATCCCTAAGACAAAAAGATGTTTGTTAAAAGTCCCGTGGCCAATTGTTACGGCTGTGACTGCACGTAACTGTGTTTTAGTCAGTCTCAGGACTTTCTGCGTAAACCGGCCATCTAAAGAGGGAAGTGCCTCCTTGGCCTGTCTGTCGCTGTGGTCATTCCACAATTTGTGGTGCTGTTCTCTGGTGCGCTTCCTTACCAGATTGCGGAGGTAACCGTAGGGTAGTGGTACGATGGGTTTTGGTCCCACCGCCGCCATACTAGAGCCCCTTCGGGCCAGCTCATCCGCTGCATCATTACCTCGAGAATCGCTGTGCCCCTTGATCCATTGAATGGTTACTTTATTATATGTACCGACCTGGTTCAGGCGATGATGACACTCGAGTATCAGCCCAGAGTTGACCGTGTGGCTACTCAGTGCCTGCAGGACGGCCATGCTGTCCGAGAGAATGCGTATAGGGAAGTCCTTCACCTCCCTGGCTAAGATGGCTGAGGCTGCCAGGGTGATGCCCAAGCACTCGGCTTGGAACACCGTGTCATGAGCCCCAAGTGGATTGGCTAGGTGGATGTTGAGGTCCTCCGAGAACACCCCTGCACCTGTGCCAGTACCTGTTTTGGATCCGTCTGTGAAGATCCTTAGCTCGTCAGGGCGTAGCCCTTCGCAGCGATGGTCCTCGTGCAGTTGAATCCTGTATTTCTTGTCAAAGATGAATTGCTTGGGTATTCGATCGTTGATTGCTTTTGTTAGGGGGAGTTCGTTGTTGAGTTCCTCAAGCAGAGCGGTGTGTTGTGTCTCTCTCTTACCCCATAGATCCAGTGCCTTAAGGCGTACTGCTGCCATCGTTGCCTCTTGTTGTATAAACAGGTGGAGTGGGGGGAGTCCAAGCATGGCCTCGATCGCAGCTGTCGGGGTAGTCCTCATGCAGCCCGTCACTGCCATGTAGGCCAGTCTTTGCATGAGTTGTAGCCTATTCACGGCTGTACTTAGCTTAGTACGAGGCCACCACACCACGGCCCCATAGGTGACCATGGGCCGAATCACCGCGCTGTACAGCCAGAGTATGATTTTGGGGGAGAGTCCCCACTTTTTGCCTATCATTTTCTTGCATTGCCAAAAGGTGATACAAGCCTTGCTCAGTTTGGTGTCTAAATGTCTGCTCCAGTTTAACTTACTGTCAAGTATGACTCCCAGATACTTAACCTCGTTGGAGAACTGTAGTTCCGTGTTGAACAGCTTGGGTAGGCGGAAAGGGCCTAGAGCTCTTTTCTGAGTAAACATGACTAGTTCAGTTTTAGTGGGGTTTACTGATAGGTCATACTCCCTGCACCACCGCTCCACTATACGCAGAGCTTGCTGAGTGAGATTGCAGATGGTTCCAGTCACCTTCCCAGGTACGAGGATTGCTAAATCGGCTGCATAACCTATTGTGAAGTACCGGTGATTTTGGAGCGTATAGTAGTATAACGTATTCGGTCGCTGAGCATAATACCCAATACGCTACGCTCCATCGCCCTTTGGCATACCTTGAGTTTGGACTTTTGACACTCGGTTAAAGACCAAGTTTGAGCTCCGTAGGTTAGGATGGGCAGGATGCACATGTCGATGAGCTTGCACTTCAGGGATAACGGTAGGTCTCCTTTCATCAGTGACTTCATGGAACTTGTAATAATAATAAAAATTAAGTAACTGTTCTTTCAAAAGTAAACATCCTTTTGAAGTAAACACTCTTTACTTCAAAGGCACTTTACGGTGCCTTAAATCGTGACGCGGAGGATTAGTGACGTAATTAGTTACCACCGATCCTACTCTTCCCAATAATACAGATTCCCGACATTCCTGCAGGGGAATTTATTTCACCCACCTATATTATCGAGCCCGCTTTCATCTCACGGGTAAAAAGGAGTGGGTGAAAGCGTAAGCGTAATATTATTTTATACAATTTGTGTCTTTGAATTTAGATTTTCGACTTTTTGTGTCTTAAATTGGTTACTTTTGTACTAAAAATAGGACAAATTGGTTACTTTGTACTAAATATAGGACAAACTGGGTTATTGTTATCGGCTTACTGTATATTTTTATTTTTAGAAGCGGTTTCTTGGAAGACGTTGCAATTTATGGATTAAATTAGTAAATGGACTTTACATAGTACAAGCAAAGATAGAGATCTTGGTAAGCAATAGAAATTAATGTCTATGAATATCTAATTAATTTTATATTATTCAAGAATTTTGGTAGATAACGTCGAAAATCCCGGTTAGTCTATTCCAAGAGGGAATATTATTCTAAATTATTCTATAGTCTACTTTTATAGTCTATTCCTTATGCTCTAATCCCTCTATGCTCGTCTCGAAAAATAATTATTACAAAAGTTTTAATATCCACGCAATTCTTTGAATCTTCGTATGCAATGGAAAGTACAGTTGGAAAGAAAAGTGTTTGAATTCAAATAACGAATTTTATTGCGCTATTATTTTTTATTTTTTTTGCAATAATGTTCTCGTTATTTCGCAAGTACATCATCATCCACTTTAAGTTGACCTTCCAGTCGAGTCAGTTGAGTGTTGAATTGTGTATCCTTTTTTTTTGTCCTTTTTTTTGTCGACGTTTTATAAGTGCCCATGTAGGCCTATGTGAAATAAAAATATTGATTTTGATTTCCTCCTCAGTGTGACGCTGTAGAATAGGATGGAAGGACCCCTTTCCCGCATTTAGACTCGCATTTGGTCCTTTGTGCGTGCAGGCCTCCTACGTGAGAGGGAATGGACCGTAATCCACCACACGGGACCAGTGCATGTTGTTGGATGTCACATATCTTCGATTTTTTGGTTCTAAGACATGCCGGTTTCCCCACGATGTTTTCCTTCACCGTTTTGAGAGCAGTGGTGATGAAATAATTTACACAAAGTAAAGCGCCTGCTTGAGTTCGAACACACGACCTATAACTTGTAAGTCGCGGCCCTTACAACTGGGCCAGCACTGCTCTCGTATGACACCGTATTGTAACCATCATACAGAACTTGCAAAGTTACTGTTGGCCTACAGGTAACCTACGCAAATCATAAAGGGAGAAAAAGGAGAACACGAAATGATGTATTAAATTTACTTTTTAAATTGATAAATCATCACTGCCCGCGAATGTGATTTCGTGCATGAATGAAACTTTTAGTAGGTATTTTTCGAGTCGAGCATAGAGGGATTAGAGCATACATTTTTGCACTAGATATAGTGCAAAACATAAAACATTTTAGGATATTCTTTGTGTAGTTGGCCAGCCTCCTTTGAGATTGACCACCGTATTTCTGACGAAAAATGATCAACTACTTTTCAAATTATAATAAAAACAAATATTATAGGCATATATAGCGATTTTGGTATTTTTATCAACAATGCAATCAAATACACTCAGAAAGTGTCATTTGGTAAAATGGAACTGATGAAGAAGACCACGGATGGCCACTGAAACTCCTTAATTCTAAGTATGTCGCGGATATAAGATATATCGAATGGCTAACCGACTATGATGAAGCAAATACTTATAAATAAATGGTTTTGATGAAAATGATAACATCGAACTGGTCTGATGATGAAGCCGGAAGGTAGGCACTGGAACTCCGAATTAAAACAATGGATCCTATTCGCGTTTGGGCTTATTGGAATAGTCATGAGATTTACTTTGGCTATAAATGATTTTCATGGTATTTGGAGGTACCTACCAAAACTAAAAAGAGATAAATAAAAACTTTTTAACATAAAAATTGAACCGACTTCCATTAGCACAAAAATACCACGAAAAGTAAAGAAATTAATTCTGTAAATAAATTAAACGGCTTTAACGTCCACCTACATCAGTCTCTGATATCAAAGTAAACATCTGGACATTTAAATTGCAAGAAGAGAGTGCGTCTTATTTCCTTCCTTCTCTACAATGCATTGACCTTTATAATTTTCCTCTATTTTTTTCATTGGTATAATTCAAGAGGATAAGTAATATTCTTAGAATATGAATGTGCACCTGAACTCAAACTGAACTCAGCTGCAAAAATACTTGTTTTAATTATGCCGAGAATAGTAACAAAATATGGACGTTTTCGTATTGCTACGATAGTTACTCTTTTGTAGTCCGTTGTTTATTTCAAGATATGATGCTTTAGTATAACAATACTAAATTGAAAACATAGATCATCATAAAAAAATTGTACGTGGTGCAAAATATCATCATTAATATCATCTTCATTTCTGTCAAAATAAGTCCATTGCTGGACATAAACCTCCGTCAAACATTGCCATATTAACCAATCCTGCGCTTCTCAGAACATCGGATAGCAAAACAAAAAAAAAAACGGTGCAGCTCGAGTGTAGTGTGCGACGGATGGTTCATACAAAATGTATGAAAGTGATATAAGAGGATTACGACAAAATATGCTCTAGCATTAATACAACATTTAAAATTCGACAGATTATCACATAAAACTCGCCGTCAGCCACCATATTCGCAAATGCGAACATTATCATTATTCTCGCAAGACAAGAGTCGATAACAAATCGTGTGACAATAGTATTCTTAGAAAATAAGATCTTTTACTACAACCAACGTGTGCTGCCATCTATAAGCCTGTCTTTATTGATTAATGTTAAGGCATTTGAATTTTTTTGTACGAGAAATGAAATGAAATTGTTTATTTGCTAAATGTAGGTATACAGATTAAAATAAAAAAACCGGTTTTACCGGTGTAAAACACTGGTACTCAGCTGAATCCGGTAAGACTGGAAGCCAACCCCAACAATAATTGGGCAAAAGGCTAGGCAGATGATGATGATGTAGGTATACAGATTAGATCTTGTTTTTGTAGAAAAGTCCCGATACATTTTGCCTCACGGCATGCACAATTGTTTAATTTATTATAATTACAGACACCATTATTTTTAAAGCAGTAAACCCATCCGAACATTAAAAAATTATAGAATGACTCGCAATATAATACAGTAAAGAATATCAAGGTTATTACTACAAAATCGCTATTTAAATACAATAATAATGAAAAAATATTCATATTAAAATAATTATAACAATGAAATTTAATCACAATAGAAAGAAAAAGAAATGAAATGAAATGGAGATGGGCAGGACATATGATAAGGAACAAAAAAGACAAATGGTCCAGGGACGTAACAGAGTGGTACCCAAGACAACACAAAAGAAAGAAAGAAAGACAGTGTCGTAGATGGGAGGATGACATTAGAAGGATAGAAAAACACAGAGCCGCTCAGTGTGGCAAGCTCTTGGGGAGGCCTATGCTGGAAAGCAAGACGATCTTCACGCAACGATGTCAGATAATTAAACTTATAAATTAAATGTAGATTGTATGTAAGATTGTTAATTAAAGGCTATTTTTATTTTATTTTATTAATATTATCTCTCCACAGACAAATTATCTTCTCTAACCCAAACTCCTTTCATTCCCACATACACATTTGGTATTTGTAATTCAATTACTTCTTAAAAATGTAATTTGTATTTGGTATTTCAAATACCTGACGATGAGGTGTTTTGTAGTTAGTATTTCGAGTATATTTTAACATAAAAACATTTAGCGGTCTTATGAATGGGTGCGGTCTGCAGAAAATAGCGCTGGATAGCTTTCATAAGCAAAATGGCGACCGCCAAATATGTCAATCTTTAAAGGTGGTACACTGCACCTGTACCGTAAGTCACATTGTCAAGTATCTTGTCATAATTTAACACTTGACCGTATTTTGTAATTTGTATTTTGAATAAAAATAGTTGAAAAATTGTATTTTACATTTCAAATACAGGACTTAAAAATATGTTTATATGGTATTTTAAATACATGCGAGATAGTATTTTGTAATTTGTATTTTAATTAAAGCAAAGCATGTATTTTGACCAGTTCTAATCTAACGACCTAACTTATAAGTTTTCCCTGTAAAATCTATCCAAAATTTCAATATATTCGAGGCAAATGCCCAGAAATTCGCTACTGACACCTAGTTTTACAAAAAAGACCAACTTAAACCAAAAACGATACAATAAGGCTAGTATTCGTAGCCTTGACGGCTGTGATAATCTGTGGGACGAGTACGTAAACCGACGGGGCAACGGATCGAGCCGTCCGCGTCGGCAAGGGCCGAAAACAACGTGTGTGACATGACACTAGTCCCCGTAGTCACATAACACGACATCACACCAGGAAGTAGATAAGTTCAGAAGGTCAGTAGATTCATGATGCGTGCAAGACTAAGTAATTTTAAGAACGATATTTAATACGGAGACGAAAACACAGAAAACGAAGGAAACTTTTTTGGATACTTTCAATGCGATCAATATATTTATCATGACAGTGGAGATCTTAAGTGGCAGTTGGCAGGCCACATTGCTCGCAGAACGGATGTCCGATGGGTACTCGTCCGATGGGAAAGTTATAAAATTGCGACCGCGAACTGGAAGACGATGCGTTGGAATGCCTCCCACTAGGTGGATAGATGAACTGGTTAAACTTGCGGGAATGGCGACGCCTGGTGAAGTCCTATGTCCAGCAGTGGACGTCTTTCGGCTGAAATGATGATGATACTGATTTATTATGTACCTATCTTCACTCGTTGTGTAGAACTAGCCTTCTGAACTATTGTGTGATCACACCAGGGTAGAATTAGAGGAGTGTGTGTCTGCCGAAAAATAAAACAAAAGTGAAAAGCCGAGGGTACTGGAGTACAAGTGACCACGATTTTACTGGTGTTGTTTCGAATATTCTACAGGACAAATCATGTTTCATACACATAAACTACGTATAGCAAATAGGGGCTGGTTTTTAATTTCGTTAGACATGGTGTCCCTTTTCATCTCAGCATATGTATAAATACTGTGACTTTTTATGTCGTAGACTAACTGACAGCTGCCAAAAATCTTATTTTTTCTAAATGTTGCAAGCGCGGAGCATAGTGTTCTAGGTAAGTCTCAATCCTACGTGATTCATCGAATCGTTTTCATGACCTCAATTTAATTTTACTAATTGGTGTAAATAAATGTTTTATGAATATAAACTTAATATATTTAAGTATAACAGTATTCTTACATATAGTACATAAACTTTTATTGTGTTAATAAATATGAAATCAGCAATAAAATAAATGCGATCAATTTAATTAAGTCTGACTTAAATGAGTAGAAACTAAATATGGACCGCTAGTTTCTTAACAAATGTATTTTTTGCCGTGAAATAGTTCAATTTTCCATCTACTTCGATTTTCGATCAACTTTGATCACTCAGGATAGTCAGGATACGACACAATTTTTATTTAACGATAAAGTGACAACCCCCCAAATGTTAGTGTAGTCTACGAAAATAAAAATCAGAGTATAGGAATTAATTAACTTCACTTAATCGCGACTTCACTTCAATATTCTTTCTTTCAAACATCTAGTTTAATCTTACTGATATCACAAATGTGAAAGTTTGTATGTTTGTGTTTCAATCAGGCAAAAACGGCTGAATGGATATGGATCAACTTTATACACATTGTTTATAATCTGGATTAACACATACACAATTTATCTTGATACGTTCGATATAACCCTTGGAATATTAAAACACGTTTCACGCGGGCAAAGCCGTAGCCAAGGCCGTAGCGAAAGCCTATTAGCTAATAATTATATACTTAAATTATCTCTATTTATAATATCAGTTATTCCGAGAACCTACACTTTATGCTCACAATTTTGTTTGCAAAACGACAAAAACAAATAAGGAAAATCCTCCTTTATGTCACCTTTAGGTACGTAAGCATCTCAAAGAAAATATTTAAGGTACGTTAGACATGGGCGATATTACAAGCAATTAACGATTAAGATAACAAATTGCCTGAGAAATTACACTCAGAATGATGGAGGAAAAAATAAAAATACATTTATACGATAAATTAATGGGATAGAAGAAACTTTTTGTTGAACATCAATTATTATATTTTTTGCGTGTCTACGACGGATTTTAAGGGCCCAATTTTGTGAAAAGAAAACTGAGAGATTAAAACTAAATAAAAGGTTGCCTACAAATCGTCCTGCCATGTTATCTCTTCACCACTCTTGGTAACCTGGTAGAGAATGCCTAAGGCAGTCACCCCTCGTACCTTTTATATTTCATATAGATTAATAAATAAAAGGCGATTGATAAAGCTTTTGTTGAACATCAATAAAATTGTTATCTAAATATTTCTGCGTGTCTAAAAAGGATTTCAAGGACCCAATTTTGTAAAATGGTTGAAAACTAAATTTAAGGTTCAAATCGTCCTGCCATGTCATCTCTTCACCGTTCTTGGTTGCCTGGTAGAGAATGCCTAACGCATTCAACCGTAGTTCATTTAATATTGCATGAAGTTTTACAAATAAAAAGTTTTATGATACCTAGATACCTGATTGCTACCTTCTTAGAAATTCTTGCCATCAGTGGTCTAAACTTGGTTAATTCTCTTCTACTCTATTCCTATCGATCCAGAAGATAAACGTTACTATATGCGTAAGTCAAAGAAACTTTCAATACAAAAAAAAACAAATGAAGATCACTCGCCCAGCCCGCTCGAAAAACAGACTGTACTAGTAACCCATCCACCACAAATGTGACATTAAGTTTAAAGAATGCACAATATTTCACCTCGGAACCAAGTTAAACCCATTCTGGCAGTCGCTTTCCTCCATCTAACATCATAAAGCACCAGACCAGTGTGTGATGTTTAAAATCTAACCGGAATGCTATTAAGAGCTTTATTATGTAAAATTCTGGCTGGAGTCCAAGACTAAAAGAGCCTGAGCTGCCAGGAACGGTTGTAAATTATATTACATTGTTCTTTAAATGGTATCCGACGCCGCTTGTTTCGGCGATAGTATTTATGGTGTGTGGGACTGATGGAAGATACTCTTAGTGTCTCGGTTTGTTTAACCTAGTTGCTATAGTGAGTACAAAGATTGGTTTCACAGCGAGAACTGGCGTCTGTAGAGAATCAGTCCGCCTATGTACCTGTATGTTGCACGATAAATAAATAAAACCCCGTCCTTTGGCATCAATTATAAATTATTATATGGAAACCCCAAAAAACCACCGAATCCCACAACTTACATCAGTAGTGAAAGAAACCAATTTTCCCTAGAATAAATACATAATACACAATTCACGTGAGCAAAGTAGCGGGCACAGATAGTGTTTAGATATACTCGTACTATTATTGAAGTAACGAACGACTTGAAAATTTCAGCAGCCCACTACGTAATTCCCAAAGGCGTATAACCAAAAAGATTTATTCAAACGCTCCTATTTTCCTTAACACACTTGTTTACATACGTAAGAGGCTCATTCCTCATTTGTCTAACATCAACATGGATCCTATGTTACAAGCCTACTGAACAATACTGTTCTTACTTCTTTACTATTTGTCTTTATTTACGGGGCACAGAATGTCCTGATAGTATTATATATTGTCTTTGTTATATATGTTGCCTAGATTTCTTTCTTTACTTTTCGTGTGATTTATTTCTTGTTTTTTTTTCATATAAAGAGATATCATGTGTTTATTGCCATAGTTATTTTACAAAGAAATTACAATACAAAATAATATTTAAATACAGTGCTGTCAAATTATTGATTAATTATTTTATAAAACAAGCTTATTTAACCATCGCTATATATTGAAATCGACGTCTTCTTGGTTCGTCGGCCGCATCCACATCAGTCGTGTCTAGGTAGGGCTGCACCATCGTCGAAGCCGACTTGGCTATAGGTTTAAATATTTTCTTGTTTATACCCGATTGCCTAAGGAGGGTAATGTGTTTATCAGTCTATGTATGTATGTATGTTTGTTTGTCCCTATGTGGCGTTCTAGAGACCAACAACCAACCAACCAACAATTGATTCGTCTTAACCTTGAGAGTCACTGGCTCCATTAAAATAGGAAAATAGAAAAATGGCGGGTTTGGGGCGCCACATTGTGGAGGGCCAATTTTTCTTTCTTCCTTACCCATCTTGTTACTTGAATGACTTCAACACATAGTAAGGAATCGTGGCAATGCAATTACTAGGGATCAATTCAAGTTGTATTGACCGCAAGTTTCAGCTGACATAGGCGTACCTAGTGAAAGTTGTCACGGGCCGTCATTTTCTATAGGCAACTTGTAAAAATGTTATTAACTTGCAAAATAAATACCAATTGTCATGTGTGACACCGGTGACAAGCGTGGCTAGTACACCCCGGGTTTGTAAGACTGCAGGAAAGGAATGACATAGCCATCTCTAAGGGGGATATTACACTAGCATATATATATCTAGGATCATACATAGGATACTATCCAAAATATCAAATGTCAAAAATCTTTTTCCAAAGACGTTATGATTCATATTACCCTATCAGAGATATTACACTATATGGATATATGCTAGTGTAATACCCCCTAACAACGGCCGCTGAGGCCTCTGTGATTTTTGGGAGAACACGCAGTATACAGTATTTATTTCAACGCTTTTGTTCCGTAATTCAGTCAAACATTTAAATTTAAACCACAGATAGCAGTGTCGTGATATTTCTAACGAAGGCGTATTTCCAACTATCTGTGTCGTGTGTGCGCCTTCCGAGAATCCTAAAACTCAGCAAACGGAAGCAACACATTACAAATATGTATAGGCAAATTCATATCCCCGTAAACAGACGCTACATAGGTAAAAATCTTCACGCTATATATACAAATAGATGGATACAGGAGCATTCACGTAAAGCCGTAACCACGGTAATCCGTGATTGACACAAGCGCCCTATCCCATCCAGCCGAACGTTTGTCGGACCCAGTACTAGTGGTGTACACTGATCACAATTTAGTTTTAATCCCCTAGTCCCTGACATTGAATAATATATTATAGAAGCGACACATCATTTCAGCCGGAAGACGTCCATTACTGGACATATGCGTCCCCCAAGCTTCGCCACACTGATCGGTCCTGTGCGATTCGCATCCACGTAGCACGAAGCGACACATACCTGTTTCTTTTGTGTTTTATTGGATAGTAAACAAAGAACACGACTGCGATGTCCCTGGCCCCTACCACTATGCTATCATTATTCCGTTGTGTGAGAGAGACGAAGTTATACAAGACTATTACTATCCCTTATTCAACGGATTAAAGTTGACAGTGATACGTCGAAGGCGTGTGCCATGATATCTCTACACTATGTTTTAAGAAATTACAATTATAGAACATCAATGCTACTTGGTGGTAGAAAAAGGTACGGCGACGACGGGGTGGTTCGAAATTAGGTACTTCTTCTGGCGAGATTGTTCACACAAAGAGTTCCTAGTTATTTATTAGTAATCTCATCGGTATATCGCTCTTCACCACTACAACGACCCACATTAGCTCGAGTCTCTTAGACGTTTATTATTTATATATAATAATGATTACATTTCTAATGAGAAAAATGCTTAAAGTATATTATATAAAGTTCTTCACAGACGTCAGGGTAGCAATTATGATGCACCCATCCATTGAATGCGAGCAACCTTTCTATAAATGGAGGTATTTTGTCGCTTCTGCGTACTTTTATTCTATGTCCCCGGTAACAGGAGTAGATGGTTAGGATCGGCCGACGCGAATTAAGTCGGATAGTCGGATTTATTAGTCCATCGACGCTGTTGATTCGACAAGTGATTGTCAATTAAATTGGGTGCCTAGGGTACGGGGCATTTTTATACGAGAGCTTTCATATTTAGTGTTGATTAATGTTTTGTTTACATTGGCAGAACTTGCTCTAATAATCTGCCCAGGCAATATACCTATTCTGCCTAGTATTTTTAACCGACTGCCTCGTTAGTCTCGTTTTCGCAAGCGATACTGTACTAAGCATGATATTCTGGGGTTGTTTCCCATCAGGTCACCTAAAGTGATATTGGGTTTTGCCATCTGGAAGTTCTTGGAAGCAGTCAGGAGTTTTGGCTAGTGACCGGTTGATGGCCATAGGCTTGCCTCCTATTACGTCATGGGACTTAAACATGACTGGTATAATGTGGGTGTATAGGTGCATCTCTGCTTAAACCCTCGGGTAATATATGATACAGGCGTGATATTATGTTATACATGTAAAGAAATTTTGCCGTGACTCGTTCTGTCAGTATAGCAGCGCGGTGCTGACAATGGTGGATAGTTTTAGAGGTTATGAAAAGATAATATCTTGAATGAGACTAAACCTTATTAATTTGTTCAGCCGTTCTAAAGTTATGGGCGTTTTTGTGTTCGAATCGGATGTTCTCGCAAGATAGCGTGTCATAGTTACGTGTTTAATAGATTGTCGATCGAAGCGTGTCTACTGCTAGATAAATTATGTAGCATAAAATAAAAATATGCCGGGGGCTCCTTAATTTTTTTAATGTTACTTGTTACCTACTCGAGTCATAATGTTGAAGTGAAAACTTCTCTAGTTGATTTGAACGATTTTTGTTAGGGGCAAAACTTATGATTCGTGTCACCGATATGCTAATGTGACGTGCTGTGACAGTGAAAACTTAACGCTTTGGAATAACAGAGCCAGTTATTCCAAAGCGTAATTCAGATTTAAGTGCTCGTTGCAGGGGCCGTTGTACAGTTCATCCACGTTTTATTCGGCGACTTCACACACGTGACAGTATTCCAGGTACAGTAAAAATACTGATCCAGAAAAATATACAGCTATCCGTTTTACAGGTCCGCTTTATCGTACACGTTTTTATTCGGCAATGGCGTAAGTAGTTGTATGAGAAAGTCCACACACACAACAGTATTAAAACACTGATCTGTTTTATCGGATCGAAGCTACGTGGGGCTTGCCATCACTTCTAGTAGCGAAGCACCACTACTAGTACTGTAAATTTGGTGTGAACATTACCCCCAGTAGCGACGGATCCGTTAACACGGCTCTGTAAATGCGATGTGAACATCAGCTCCAGTAGCGACGGATCCGTTAAAACGATCCTGGAAATACGGGTGTTCTGTGTCAACGAGCTCTAAGTTTGCACTTCTGTCAGCAGTTCCCATAATTGCCTTTTTTAGGGTTCCGTACCTCAAAAGGTAAAAAAGGAACCCTTATAAGATCACTTTTTTGTCCGTCTGTCCTTCTGTCTGTCTGTCCGTGTGTCACCACCGATTTTCTCAAGGACGGGTGTACCTAGCAAGTTGAAATTCATAACAGATACTGAGGTCTATAGTCCCTTTTAGTTGTATAAAAACCAAGGTCCTGAGTCACCACCATAAAAAGATATAAGCAAACTTAGTTTTTTGCGAAAACTTGTAAGTACCAAAATTTACCTTAATTTTCAATGTTTTTTATTTTTCGGAATTTTCTCTTTACTTGTGCTATAAGACCTTGCTTTGAACCAAAATTTACCAATCTTTGGTCAACCGGAAGTAACCCATAGGTTTTGGGTCGAAAACCTATATGGTAATTCCCGTTGACCTAGAATCACGAAATTTGGCAAAAAGTAAGGTCTTACAGCACAAATAAGGGAAAAATACAAAATATTGAAAAAGTTGAAAATTACGGTAAATTATGATAGTTTCAAGTTTTCGCGAAAACCTAGATATGCCTATATTTATAAAACTTAGCCACCAATAACCAATTTTATTATGGCGGTAAAATTCAAATTCTTAATCATTATTTCGAGCGAAGACTCTTAAAGGGTTAGTAACAATGTACATTAAAAGTAAGTATTAGTAAACAACACGATACGGTGACATCTGTAACTGAAAGCAGTGAACTACGTTTATATACGAACAGTCCACTCTGTCAGCAATCATTTTCAGAACCCTGTTAGAGCTGTCCATAACACGGGCCACCACAGATGTTGCGCGCTTGCGCATTGTCGCGTAAAATCAAGCACGCCACCGCAAACATCCCTGACGAACTATAAGGCAACCCCATCAGTTTTCTGAACGCGTTATTATACTGGACACGAAGGGCTCCATACGACGCCCGTGAATACTTATCCCACAGGCTGCAAGTGTAGAAGGTGGTACAGAATGCTCTAAAGATCGTCACCTTTATTTCGGCAATACAATGTGCAAACCTGCGAGCTATCATATTCGCATAACCGGAAAGAGCCCTCCGTTCCCTTTCAATATCAGAATTGTCCTTTAAAGCTTATTATTGACACAGACACCGTCAATATGACAACCGAAATGTTGACTGCCAAGCGCCTCAATCAGGGCATTCATATACAAATTAAGAGGACAGGGGAGGTCGATTCCCCCTGTCTCACTCCACACTCCAATTGATAAGGCTCCGACAGCACACCCGCCTACCGATCTCTGTTGATCTGGCTTCCATACCAATGCCTGAAGATACTTATAAGCTCGATAGGCAAGCTTATAGGTTCAAGTTTCCTCCATAATATATCTTAGGAAACCAGATCAAAAGCCCTAAACCGATCGAGGAAGCAAGCGAAAACAGGTGTTCCACTTAATATGTAGTACCTGACGGCCTGCTTGAGACACAGAACTATACTCTCTGTAGAAAGTTTTGGCCGAAACCAGAACTGATTGTCGTGCAGCACAAGCTGTACGTTTAGCTGTGTATCAAGCAGACTGTCGTGCACCTTAGCGACTATGGTTGCTAGAGAAATAGGTCTATAGTGTCCTCTATCCGAAAGATTTTGTTCTACTTCGTTTCTGTTTTACTTTTAACAATGGGAACCACGATCGTCCTCATTAGGCAAGTATGAATGACCAATACATCAAACTGTACAGCAGTGCCAAAACCCTCGGTAAGTGCGGACCGGCGTATTGCAAACGCTCGAGCTACTGAGCCCATCATGTCCAGGGGACTTACCTCTAGACGTAGACCTGATGACCCTGGCCACATATTTGGCACAGAAACGTGTGCCCACCTTGCCACAACGGGGCTCAGCATCCAGCATCTCACAAGAGCTCTAGCGATGCTATGACTTTAAATAAACCGATTTCTAAAAAGGTTTGCAATATCCTTCACATCACTCACACCATTCACACTAACAGGCAGGCCTGGCCGAATGCTCAATTTATTAGCGCTCTTCAAGAAACCGCGAAAATCACGCTTTGATTGCTTAGAGGCAATTATGTCCATCTTTATCTGTATCTTTGTCTGTATAATGGGTAGGTACGGAACCCTCGGCGCACGAGTTTGACTCGCACTTGGCCGATTTTATTTCTTAAATAAATTGTTCATATTTTTTTCAAAAACCTATCTAATACCAAGTATCTTGTAATCTATGTATTTAATACGTAACCAAAAAGAGATAGACATTCAACATACTAATGGATAACCACGCGAACCCTGGTTAAGACCTTTTGAAACATCTCCATACAATATTTTAGGAGCAGCCATTAATATTATATAGATTAATAAGACCATAAATCAATTTTAAAGGCCCGTGATCGGGCTTTTGACGTTTAATTAAATATTTGATTTACTTTGTCTACAAAGTGGTAGCCATTATCGTTTTAAAAGCTTTAAGAGCAATATTTAGAGGTACATCAAAAGAATGTTTGTAATTTCAGTGGAATTCCATCGTGATTACAATTTAGGATCGCGTCTAGTTGTCCGTTCACCATTGATTAATATTTACTCTTTATTTTGTATTAAATTAAATAGGCTAGACATAGTATTTTTTTAAATGGTCTTGAATATATATTGGTACTAGCTTCTGTCAGCGGCTTCGCCTGTGTGGAAAGTGTTTTATCATCCCAAGGGAACATTATACCGGGATAAAAAGCCTATGTGCTATTCCAGACTATAATCCAACTCTGTGCCAAATTTCATCCCGACCCGTTCACCCATTCTGGCGTAATTGAGTAACAAACATACATCCCCATCCATCCAAACTTTCGCTTTTATAATATTAGTAAGATTAGTGATCTTTGGTTCAATCACGTGCAAAGACTTCTATTATACTCGTACCTACCCTTTGAAGATAAGACGAGAGGATGCCTGGTCAACAAACATCAGGTACCTACTGTAGATAGCGTGAAAACAGCACACATCTTAGTATTATTATTTGATAAACTTCTTTACTTTTGCAATATAGCTTATCTTTGGAATGTGACAGACATAATTCAGTCGGCAATATAAGGTCCATCTTACTGAATTATGATGGGACTATCTAGACAAAATTAATAACCACACTTGCCTTTTACCAGAACAGCTGGAAGTCATGGGAGGATCCTTTTCCCAGCAGTGAAATAATATAGGTTGATAACAGCCAGTATTCAAGGAGACATAATTTACTAATTACTCTCTTTACCAGCGGTAGGTTATTTATAGAACAATGGTTTGGAAGGCCTCCCGCTTGGTGGACCGATGACCTGGTTAATGATGTGGGAATCCGCTGGATCGGTCAATGTGGCGACGCTTGGGGAAGGCCTATGTCCAGAAGTGGCCATCTTTCGACTGAAATGATGATAATGATTTATTTATTTATTTATTTGGCCAACCAACAATTGTATATACTGATACATTTAAATTTCAAGTTTGTTTATGTCTAAGGTTAGTATTACAATTTCTTAAAGGTTAGCACCGCATGCCCCATAAAATAATACGAGTTACAAAAAAAAAAGAAAAATCTAAAGGAAAAATTATGTCAAATTGAAAACAAAATTAAAATAAAAAAAGCATCAAAAGCAAAATTAAAATCCAAGTCTAAATTAAATTAAAAAAACAAAAATATAAATCAATAAAATTACAATTAAAATAGAAAATAAAATAAAATTAAAAATCACTAAAATTAAAATTACAATCAAGATATAAAATTAAAATATAAAATTAAATCCATTAAATTAACTGACAAAATAATACAAATTCATAATAAAAATAACACAATATCAAATACACATTACAAAGATAAAAATAAAATCAAATTTATACGAATCAAAAGAAAACAGAGATACTCGTACAAGAGAATTACAATATTAAACAGCATTAAAAGTTATTCTGTGAAAACTACCAAACGAGTCAAAATGAATGTCAACAAGATCGCTGTAGCCATTTAACTGCTTACTGAGTCGAGGGATAACAGAACTTGTGCCGAGTACTGTTCTACGTGGAGGGGGATACAAGGGAGTGATGGGGGTACGCGGGAGCCTAGCAGGAGCACTGAACCGAATCTTGCTAAGCAATTGGGGACAGTCAGTTTTACACCGGAGTATTTTATATAGGAAGATGGAATCAGCAATTCTTCGGCGTTTCTCCAGTGAAACCATTTTAAAATGTGATAGTCTGGCTCCATACGACCGTTTTCTCCTGGTGATTCCGCTGGCATAAGCTAGATGCCATACGAATCTCTTCTGTATCCGCTCTAATCTCAGGTTGTGAGTAGCATAGTGAGGTCTCCAGACAATGCTGCAGTATTCCAAAATACTTCGAACCATACTGTTGTACAGCAAAATCTTGGTCCCACTACGCTTAAAACCGGTAACATTCCTAACAACGAAGCCCAGAATTCTAGACGCCTTTTTAATAATATTTTCGATATGAGGTACGAATGTCAGTTCATTATCAAAAATAACACCCAAGTCCCTAATCTGATTGACCTCTTGGATTACATTAGAGCCCACATGATATACACTAGCAGTTATTTTTTTTTTCCGGGTGTACTTCACATGGTAACATTTTTTGACGTTTAATGTCATTTCGTTCTCGCCACACCATTGACTTAAAGAGTCGACATCGCTCTGCAGTAGTTCAGCATCATCGTTAGATTCAACTATCCTGGCGAATTTGAGATCGTCAGCGTACATATAGCATTCTGAGAATTTGAGACAGTGTGGGATATCGTTAGCGAATATAATAAAAATAATGGGACCGATATGCGACCCTTGAGGCACCCCCGACGTGGTCCTATAAGTTTCTGACTGGAAACCATTGAGCGCGACATAGAAGAATCGATTTTCTAGATATGATTTTAACCAGGTATAGAGTGAGCCAGTAATTCCGTACGCAGAAAGCTTTGACAGAAGTATATGGTGAGGAACGCGATCAAAGGCTTTACTGAAGTCTGTGTAAATTACATCAACTTGCTTGCCGCAGTCAATGGCATCCATCAAAAATTCTGAGAAGGTCGCCAGGTTTGTGCTAGTTGACCTAGAAGCCACGAAACCATGTTGGGAGTCACTCAAATAGAGTTTGAAGTGTGACTGCAGATAGGGACAAATTAGGGTCTAGAAAACCTTAGCGAAAGTTGATAAAATAGAGATGGGCCTGTAGTTCTCGATATTGTCCTTCTCATCATTTTTATATATCGGCACAACTTTCGCTTTTTTCCAGTAGTCTGGAAATACTCCTGAGCTGAGCGACTTATTAAAAATCGCTAATAATGTGGTAACCAAATGGGTGGCGCATTTCGAAATAAAAATTGGCGGAATACCATCATGCCCAGCGCCTTTACGAATATCCAATCCCTTAAGTTTGTTGAATACGCTATCGTGATCTATCATAGGTGCCGTTAGTGGTAGGCTGTTATTTTTCATATTATGAAGAAAATCAGAGACTGGTTCGCGTTGGGTCACTTTTGTATTGCTAAATGCCGATGAAAAATGTGAAGCAAACATTTCACATATTTTTAAACCATCTGATGTTGCCACGGTTCCGTTAGTCATTGTGGCGGGGAAAGAACTAGAGCCTCCTCTTTTAGCCTTTATGTAAGACCAGAAGCGATTTGGATTTTTTGGGATTTCATCTTCCACAGCTTTAATATAATTATTATATGAGCTCGTTGCTAATTTAGAACATCTTTTGCCCAACAATTTGAGTTCAATTTCGTCCATCGGATTTTTATAAATTTTGTAGCGGGATCTTATTTTCTCTTTCTCCTTTACGGCTCTTATTAATTTTTTGTCAAACCAAGGAGGGTATTTTTTTTTACATTTAAAATTGGGCTTGTAAGATACATGCAATTGTATGATATGCCGAATTGTTTCGTAAAAGACTTGGAGCATATCATTTACATCAGTAGAATCCTCAAACACAATATCCCAGTCCACTCTATCAAGATCATCGCAAATTTCTGCGTAATCAAGTTTAAAAAATTTTGGCCTTATATTCTGTGAGTTGTATGGAAGCCAGGTTTCTTTACTCGCTCTTAGCAGAATTTCGATTGGGGGGTGTAGGACATCAATAGCGCTGAGGGGGTTTAGAGCTGCAGTTACGCTACTAGAAGGTAAGTTCGTTAAAACAAGATCCAATATTCGTCCAGACACATTCACAATGTCATTAAGTTGCGCAAATTTGTGCATGTGCGTAAAATCTGTCAGTAAATTACTAAAGCCAGGAGGAGCATAGTTGATTACGGAGTCATTTAACAAGTTCCACTTGATGTTACCTAAATTAAAATCACCGACAATACAGGCGTGCAAGCCCGACCGTTCAAGAATAAAATTACAGCAATCCAAAAAATGGTCCAAGGTACTACGTATAACAGGGGGTGGCAAATATACTGCACACAGAGCTATTTGACGAATGGATTTCATAAACGGAACCTCGATAACAACCCAAAGATCCTCACATTGACTTTCCCATTGAACCATACGTTTCGAACAATTTTTTTTTAAAACAGCGATCAAAACACCCCCTCCATCCTTTTTCCTACCGTCTCTATCCCTTCTGTATACTATGTATCTATCGTCAAAAAGCTCCGAACTCAAGACACTACTATTCAACCATGTTTCAGTCAATATAACAATATCATAGCTTTCTAAAGACAAATTACGACAAAAGTTATGGGTCTTTGTGCGTAGACCTCTTGTGTTTTGGTAATAAATATTAATCTCCGCGAATTTTAACAAAAACAAAATGCCAATGCTGCGATGCACATGTTCGGGAAAAAAACTAAGAAAGCTTATTTAAAGTGTCCATGTTTCTGACCATGATGTGCTGTGATTCTTCCGTTTTACGCATAAAAATTCTGCCACCCCGAATCCAGACGAATTTAAAGCCAAGTTCCCTGGCTTTGACTTTCGCAGCAGCGTGCAGAGCCTTGTATGTCGGGGACAGATGTTCAGTCACGAAAATTGCGGTTTTTGGTCCAGGGTAACCGAGATGGGTGTTGTTTAGCTTATTTTCCTTATTCTTCTTGTTAAAATTAATGGTAGAAGCGAGGAATTGGTCACGAAGTTGAGGGGAAGCCAGTTGCACTATAATTGATCGTGGTCATGTATTATCCGGGTTAAGCTTGGCCACCCTAGTGCAATGCAAAATATCTCTCTTATCTACATCACAACCAACAACCTTAACCAAGTCAGACGTAATTTTAAAAATATCCTCCTGTTTCTTCTCAGGTAAGCACTGAATTTCCACATTGTTTGATCGTGTTTGCTGTTCAAGCTGATCTAAACGCACTTTAAGTGAGGCCATGGTACTATTCATAACACAATTCTCCCTCTGAAGTTCCGTTATAGTCTCCTTAGATGTACTATGTTCCTTAAGTAGATCTTCATACTGACTATTTATAAATTTCATCGATTCTTCCATGTCATTTATCTTTGCATTGATGGGCTGTAGCTCTCTGTTCAACATTGCCCTCATATTGCCACTGAATTTATCCAAGATTATCGATAATTCAGTCTTCACTACTTCTTGGACAATCTTGCGAATGTCATCTCGTGATAATATACCTTCAGTCGTTGTAGTGGCCTAAGGCGGAGAGCCAAGAGCCTGCCTTTTGTTTGCTCTGGTGGTAACATTACGTTGAAAAGCGTTTTCTGTCTTATTTGTGGGCGACTTATCATCAGCCGCAGTTAAACTATTGTTGTGTAAAAAAAAACGCAAAATAGAATAAAAAAGCGCGTTAAGCAAGTAGCAATAAGCAGCAGTTTCCAAAGCAGACAAATAATACAAAAAAACAAGCAAAAATAAAAATAAATGATGCAAAAAGCAAAGTTAATTTTGCTCAGATTCGAACTTGCGCCTCTATCTTTGAGGTGACGCTCCTTATCTTAATCAGCCAATTCGCCTGTTCTAGATGTTGTGAAATTAGCAAACTATATCTCGTACTTGTGCCCAAGCAAGCAGAGCAGTTGTGAATTCGTGACCATATAAGGTCGCGCGTTGAGCCGTGGTGAACGTTCTGACTCACCGCCAATCAGCCAATAGGGGCAGCCGTCGTAGCTGTGAGTCACCGTCTCTCGAACTTGTGATGCCTTTGTGAAGTTTTATTGTTAAACAAAAACCATTTATTTCTCCACTTTCGATGAGGAACTTGTAGATATAAACTTGACAATACTATCACCCACTTATGCACTTTGTTTATAGTATAATACTTTATCAATATTGCTCTTTAAACAACAGAAAATATTTATTGTTTACGGAGTGACTTGCAACACGTCTTACTGTTAGCGCGCGGCGCGCGGAAAATGATGATGATGACACCGAGATTTCGTCACATGTTATTAGAGGGCAAGACTATTGCATTGTGCTATTGCCACTAACTGGTCACGAACCGTCAATCTGGTTGTCACAGAGAAATAAAAATAATAAATAAATAACACACAAAAATTTTGACATGAAATCGAACTCACGCTCAAAATTTAATAAATATAGATATTAACACACACGGCACACTTTTTTCTATTGTGGAAAACATGTACTATAGAACGCCACCTGCTACGTTCCCATACTCAGTTTGCTTCATAGTTCATACAAATACAATATAATAGGTATCTGGTTAGTACAAAATCTACAATGAAATTAAACAGCAAACTCGCAAGCACGTCCAAAACTATTCACCTGATACTATAAAATTATTTGAATGAATCGGTAGCAACTGTAACAGAATTTCGTTCGGTATCATAGTCCTGCTTGTTACTGAATCTAAACTAAAACGAACGAACTATGGAGCTAGAGTTACAAGCGACTTGGAAACTACGTGCGTTTGCACCGATATCCGATATAGTTCCGAATTTTAGTTCTTAGTCGTACTTCATAGTTTATTATACATAATTGGGTAGATTAACAAGTACGACAAGGTTCCTTTATAGAACGAGAGCCCACGGCCGAAACCATGTTCCAACCGTATTAAGTCGTTAGACTCGATGAATCTGAACCCGGCTACGTGGGCAGTACGGTCCAGAAACGTCAGTGTTAATGGCCATTTCTATTATATCAAAAAAAATAAGCAGATACAATATATCTCCCACCAGGTATACCGATGACTTGGTGAAGGTTGCGGGGATCTGCTGGATGTGGAACGCACGGGACCAGTCAATGTGGTGACGCTTCGGGAATGCCTACGTCCAGAAGTGGATGTCTATCGGCTAATATGTTTTTAGTCAATTATATTTTCAGTAATTTATTAACTAACTGACGTATCCAATCAACAATATCTTTTTGTCTCCTAGCATCCTGACGGGTGCGCAAGCCTCAGCTGGCCAGTGTGTTCAGTAATTATAAATTCCATGCAGGAGAAGCCTACACCACCCCCCTCCAGAGCCCGTCAACGGCGGTATCGTTCGGGAAGTCTGACTTGACGACCGGAACGCGTTACAAGATTTCGCGGTTCGGATGTGTCGTCAGGGTCTCCACGCTCGACTTGAAGTGTGAAGGCCGGTTTAAGGCGATCGATCGAAACGGTTGCTTCTTTACCATTCAGAAGAATCTTAAAAACTTTATCCCCTCTAGAAAGGACCTTATGAGGTCCTGAGTAAGCAGGAGTAAGGGAACCCCGCGACGCATCCACACGAAGGAACACTGAGTCACAGGTTTCGAGCTCCTTATATACAAATACTCTTGCGCTACCATGCCGGGACGTTGAAGTCGGTCGAATTTGAGCGGCGAAATTACGTAACCGTGCAGAAAAGTCAGTAATATCGGTTGTACCGGTGACCGTTGGCTCAAAGAACTCGCCAGGCAGTCGCAACGGCTCTCCGTACACTAGTTCTGCAGAAGATGATTGCAAGTCTTCCTTAAAGGCAGCTCTCACTCCTAACAAAACCCACGGCAACGACTCCGTCCACCTGTCACTGGCATGGCATACTATCGCGGCCTTTAGTTGACGGTGGAAACGTTCCACTAACCCATTACGGGCTGGGTGATATGCTGTAGTCCTCTTATGCTCGAAACCGGCAAGCTTCGACAAGCATTGGAAGAGTGCAGACTCAAATTGACGACCACGGTCGGTTATGATCTCCGTAGGACAACCGAACCGTGCTATCCATGTCGACAGCAGCGCCTTTGCCACGGTTTCTGCCGTAATGTCTTGTATAGGTACTGCTTCCGGCCATCGAGTAAATCGATATACGGCTGTTAAGCAATACCGATAACCTTCGGAGTAGGGTAACGGCCCGATCAAATCGATATGGATCTGCTTGAAGCGGGTACGCGTTAGCTGATAATTGCCGAGTGGAGAACTAACGTGACGAGTGACTTTGGCTCGCTGGCACTGAAGGCATGAGCGTGCCCATTCTCTGCAGTCCTTCCGGATTCCTGGCCATACGAATCGTCCGGCTACCAACTTGGCCGAAGCGTTAGTGCCAGGATGACTTAATGAGTGCAGGCTATCAAACACCTGCTTCCGAAAAGGTTTCGGGACAAAGGGCCTGGTAGTTGGTGTACTTACGTCGCAGTACAAGGGTTGACAACTCCCAGGGACACTGAGTTTCTTCAATTGCAACGAAGATCCATCGCGGAGAAGCTTTTCAAGCTCGGGATCAGAGGCTTGACTTTCAGCCAATGTCTCGAGGCTAAGCGGTGTTCTCAGTTCTTCTATACGAGACAAGGCGTCTGCGACAACATTATCCTTGCCGGATATATGCCTAATGTCAGTCGTGAACTGGGAAACAAAATCGAGATATCTAAACTGCCTAGGCGAACAGCTGTTTTTCCGTTCGTGGAATGCAAAGCTGATCGGCTTATGGTCAGTATAGATAACGAAATGCCTCGCCTCGAGCATATGTCTAAAGTATTTGATTGCCTCATAAATGGCAAGCAATTCTCTATCATAAGGCGAGTATTTCGTCTGCGAGGGACTCAATTTACGAGAGAAGAATCCCAATGGCTGCCAATCGCCGTCCTTGAATTGCTGCAAGACCGCACCGATAGCTTTATCAGAAGCATCTGTCACAACCGCGAGTTTAGCAGAACAATCGGGATGAGCTAAAAGGGCGGCGTTAGCGAGACTCTCCTTGCGAGCCTCGAACGCAGCTAAGGTGTCTCCCTGTAAACTGATTGGATGCGATCCCTTCACCGATCCTGTTAACAAGACATGCAATGGAGCTTGAATTTCTGCTGCCCGTGGAAGGAATCTCCTGTAGAAATTCAGCATGCCCAGGAAGCCTCTCAGCTGCTGCACGGTCGTGGGTGCAGGAAAACCTTTCACAACCTGCACCTTGGAATCCAGTGGCTTGCAACCGCTCTCGGAAATGAGATAACCTAAAAATTGGACTTCGCTTACCCCAAAAATACACTTAGACGTGTTGAGCAACATACCATACGCTTTCAGACGTCTGAAAACCTCGCGCAGGTGCTCCTCGTGCTCCGAACGTTTGCGCGAAAACACGAGAAAATCGTCGAGATACGTGTATACGAAATCAAGCCCCCTGGTCATTTCGTCGACGAAACGCTGGAAAGTTTGGCCCGCGTTTCGAAGACCAAATGTCATGTATGGAAATTCGAACAATCCGAACGGTGTCGTGATTGCGGTTTTCGAAATATCGTCAGGACTGACGGGAACTTGATTGTACGCTTTCTCCATATCTAAAACGCTGAAAATTTTGCAGTCAACAAGATTATGACTAAAGTCATGCACATGTTTAATTGGGTATCTGTCAGGCACCGTCCGAGCGTTGAGTTTGCGGTAGTCACCGCAAGGCCGCCAGCCGTTGTTTTTCTTCGGCGCTAGGTGTAAAGGCGATGACCAGGGGCTGTCGGAAGGTCTAGCTGTACCATTGGCCAGCATAGACTGGAACTCCTGTTTGGCAATTTTAAGTTTGTCAGGGGCTAAACGACGGGGTGTAGAGGATACTGGTGGGCCTGGTGTAGTGCGTATATGATGGACTGTACTGTGTGGTGTAACACGGTGTATTCCGGCTGGTCGAGTGATTTCCGGGAATTCTTTAAGAATATCATAAAACTGAGTCGCACCAGTCAGGACTTTTACAGATGTAACATTTTTACAATTTACAATAGCGGCTATTGTTGTAACTGACGTCAGGTTGTCGATCAACCGCTTTTTGCGGCAATCTACAATAATATTATAGTGATTTAAAAAATCAACGCCAATTATTGGCTTTGTGACGTCAGCAACAACAAATCGCCATACAAAAGTTCGGCGCAAGCCAAAATCTAAACTTAAGTTAACATAACCATAAGTTAAAATATCAGAACCATTAGCAGCACAAAGTTTATAACAAGTCGGTGTACGACGTTCACGTAGAAGGGACTTGGGGAAAACGCAGAGGTCGCTTCCTGTGTCGACCAGGAATTGCGTCTTCGTGGAGCGGTCCGTCACGAACAGGCGACCAGTAGTTGTTGCGGGGCAATCGTCGGCCGCCATTATCGACTGCCCTTGCTGTTTTCCGACGTCTTGAAGTCGCAGGGTTTAACGCACGCGCTGGCTTTTTCTCCGAACTTGCTATGATACCAGCAGAGGGGGTATTTCCTGTAATTGGACTGGGAACGTTCCCTCTGGGTGCTGCGGTTGCGGGGACGGGAACGTGCTCTAGACGTTCTTGCTGTCGACGTCTGCAAACGCTGCATCTGCTTGCGTAGCTCGGCGACTTCCCTGACGAGGTCAGTGACGACGGAAGAACCGGGACCGGAAAATGATGCCTCGGCGACACGGGGTGTAATCGTAGTAAGGTCATTGACCCTATCGGCTAGGTCCGCAAGAACGTCGAGTGACGTTGAAGGTGGCTGCCCGGCGAGTACCATCTGAATACCTTGTGGTAGGCGGCTAATCCAGACGGTTCTAAGGAAGTCATCGGACAGCTCCTTTCCGGCGTTGTCCTTGAGGTGGCGGAGAAATTGAGATGGTTTTCGGTCTCCTAGGTGTTCCTCGTACAGTACCTGCTTCATCTTGTTCTCGTTGGAGACGCTGAGGCGCTTTATTAGCTCAGCCTTAATCTTTTCATACTTGTTGGTGACAGGTGGGCTAATAATGACGTCCTTGACTTCTTTTGCGAATTGTCGCTCCAAGTTCGAGACGATGTAACTAAATTTAGTGGCGTCACTTACAATACCTGCCTGAATGAACTGTCCTTCAACTTGGGCAAACCAAATCTCGGGTTCGTCGGGCCAAAACGGTGGTACTTTCACGCTGACCTTACAAATGTCTTGTAGTGACGACATTGTCCCATCGCTAGATCCGGTACGATTGTCCTCTGCATCTCTAAATTCATGATGCGCCATGTAAATATAGATCTATGTGTTCCAGGAGGTCACCAATTTGGTCAATTATATTTTCAGTAATTTATTAACTAACTGACGTATCCAATCAACAATATCTTTTTGTCTCCTAGCATCCTGACGGGTGCGCAAGCCTCAGCTGGCCAGTGTGTTCAGTAATTATAAATTCCATGCAGGAGAAGCCTACATGTTGATGATGAAAGATGAAAACAAGAAGGTAATTTATTTCCTTTCGTATTTTCATCAACCAAATAACTTAGCGCTAAATAAAACCTTACGAATATACAACCTGTATCAAAAGAAGCCCAAAACTTTGAAACATACAGAAACTTATTAAGTCCATAATTACAAAGACGCCACGTCACAAATATGAAACCTTGTGCGACCTTCTTACACACAAGAAGAGGCTTTATGATGAAGTAAGGATGTAAATATTTGGTTGCTTCGTTTGCTTAAACATTATTTCGATTTCAGCTACACTTTAGGTGAAATCAAGATAATATTTAGGCTATTTTTTTAGGTGTTTGGTATTATGAGTTTAAATGCGACTATGAAAAAGATAGTAATTATTTTTTAATTATACTTCACACCATTACTTACTATCGATTTCATAATTCAAACCAATTCAAACCAGTCATTTATCGTCTATACTCGTAGTTCTAGACATATTTAACAGGGATGATGACTAGAAAATATTTTGAGCCCGTCAGTTAGATTTCCAAAAAATATTGGAGACGTATTTTGTCTTTTGTCATTTAAACAAAAAATTATAACGATACAGTGCGTTAAAATATCGCATGACGTCATGCCTTGGTACACTACATAGAAGTTACGTCAGAAGCCCCCACTCGCGAACTATGATGCGCTTTATCCTGTTGATTTTTATTGATTTGAATAAGCAAAAAATACGTGCCCAATTTTTTTTGATAATATAACTGGTGGACTAAATAGAAGTTGCAGTTTCGTACCCCGTCCTCATCCCTATTAGACTGTCTGATTACAGCACCTTGAACTATTCGAATGATGCTAAGTACTCCGAGTAATCGATTATTTATCGAACTTGAACAGACCTCCAGAATCCTCTATTCTCGATTGTCGAAACATTTTGGGAACAGTGCGTCGCTATTCCCAAGTCAATGAAGCGGCATTCGAGTCACGTTTCGCACTAAATCCTAACCGCATGACGCCATTTCTAAGCGTCTGCGTACAACTTACAGCGGATTGAGTGTCTGTGGGATTATTCTGGAGATCTATTGAAAGAAATAAATGAACTTGGAAAGGTCAAAGGTCAGATGATAAAGGTTGAGGACGGTCGTGGATGAATGAATCCACTAGGAAATATTACCAGAGGCTCTAAAGAAAATGTCATTGTTACAGCGCTGACAACCGTCACTTATCTTAAGCCTCCGGTGTCTGTAATCCGATTGTAATATCCGATAATGTAGTGTCCGATTGAGCTGAAATTTTGCACACGTTTGTTTAGCATTTTTATATAAAAGCTTGTATTAAAAAAAATAACATATCTATACCAATATTAAAAAGAGAAAAGATTTTTTTGTTTGTTTTCTTGTACCGAATAGGCTCTGGAACTACTGAATCGAATTAATAAATTATTTTACCAATAGAAAGCTACATTATGCCTGAGTGACATAGGCTATTTTTTAATCCCGGAAACGGGTCCTTTGGGGTGATCCACGGGAGCGAAGCCGCGGGGAACAGCTAGTATTATATAAAGTCACAAGTAAAATATCTCAGGAACGTAATTATTGAAATCAAAGTTGGAGTTTTTAACCCTCAACGGAAAAAGAGGGGTGTTATAAGTTTGACATGTGTACTTGTGTGTTTGTGTATTATCTGCCTGTGGTATCAAAGCTACTAAACGAGTTTGACTATATTTGAAAGGTGATTTTATCAAGAGTATTCTGTGCTATGTTTTATGAAAATTGTTAAAGGCGTTCTTATTGGCGTTTTACTGTTTGAATCGGGCTGCTCCCTCAAGATTGTCGTGTCATAATTACGTGTTCAATAGATTGTCGATCGATGCGTGTCTACTACTAGATAAATTATGTCATCATCATCATCATTAGTCCTTTTTAATGTTCCCACTGCTGGGACACAAACTTCCTCTCTGGCCGTACGTAATCCACCACATGGGCCCAATGCGGGTTGGTGGATGTCACATGTATTCGAATAAATTATGTAGTATGAAATAAAAATGTGGGGTTTTTTTCCATTCAACTTTTTTGTTTGTAACTAATGTAATACCTACTCGTACTTTGGGCGGTTTATGCTAAATTAACTTTTTCCCACAGCTTCGCTCCTGTGGTTCATCCCACAGGGACTGTGTATGTTTCCAGCATTAAAACCTATGCGTAGTTAGTGAGGGAATTTTCGTTTTCGTTCTTGCAGAGATTAAACGCTTAATTTGATTTACGGGTATATAAATAAATAAAACTAGGTTTTTTGTCAAACTATTCGCAGTAATGGGCAGTTGACTCAAATTCATAATTTTTCTTTAGACTATTCTTATAGAATAAAATAGAATATGCCTTCAAAATTATTCTAATTAAGATTATGGACCTATACCAATTTATAAAAAAGATGTAAATTTTTTGAACAAATTCTTGATTTAACCGTAATCTTTTGAAGGTCAGAAATAACAGTCACAAAACCTCGAATATATTTTATATACAAGTTCGGAATTTATAAAACACGAATGAGTTAAAAAAAATAGTGAAATTAATCGTAATTCGAATTTTAAATATTTGAGTGGAGGTGTCAATATTTTTTTTTTTTTTTAACTTGATTTCGCTGACCTTCAATGAACACTTTTGAGGATTCTATCCGCCTGGTAGGCGCCTAGAGCCATTTATAGAATCTAACCTTATAAAAAGATTAGACTTGAAATATTAGGGAATCGGAGGGCTGGTGACTGTATAGAAAAATGACTTTTATGTTTTTTTACGAAATTGCGTTTCTTTTTTATTTTCCGCTGTTCTTTTCTGATTAATTTCTATTAGAGAAGAGAAAATCCCAGAGAAACGATTCCCTGGGGCTCCTCAACCTTCTTTAACTTGACACATTTCTGGTGGTCACCAATGTTAATTCTTCTTTCAGTAGTTTGCCTGGATTAGGGAATAGTTTGACAGAATTGTCTCAAAATAATTATAATAGGAAGAACAAAAAGCAGCGGGCATTTCTAAGAAGGTATTGTTTGTGCTCAGTGCATATTGCACGATCACAAATGGCGGTAATGGCGTCTCTTTTCGTGGCAATTACATGCTCTGTGACGAAAATAGTCTACTTATCAAAATAAATATAAAATAAACAGTTTTCCAGCACCAGTGTCACTTCAAACTGTTCTCCTAATAAAACTAATTAAATCTACAACCTCAGTTGAATCAGCTGCCAAGAAATAAAATCACTAAAAGTCACTTTCTCAGCGTAGGTATACTCACTATACTTAATCCCTAGTCCTGTTCTTAAAGAAAATTCATTAAGAGCGATCGCATTTCAAAGGAAGTCTCGGCGATGCCTCAATCCTTCCTGATAGAACTGAGAGTAGCCGTCGCGTCGGAGTAAAGTGTAAGCAGCAAAGATACTTTCTGTACGGGCGCCATGAGATGTGGGATGGCTAGGACTTTTTTATGAATATTTAGATTAGAACAAACTTAACAATACAAGTGTCCGTTTTTACCCGACTGCCGGCAAAGCCCTATATTTTTTTCATCTATACTAATATTATAAAGAGGTAAAGTTTGTGGGTTTGTGAGTTTGTGACGTTGTAAGGGGTAATCTCTGGATCTACTGAACCGATTTTGAAAATTCTTTCACCAGTAGAAAGCTACATTATTCCTGAGTGTCATAGGCTACAATAAATTTTCAAAAAAATTAGAGATCCTTATGAAAATTGCAATAATGTAACCCAAGGTAGAAAAATGTTGCCTATAAAATTCATTCTTTGGCGTGCGCTGAGAAAACCATTGATGATAGATAAAAAATAGTAGGTAAGTAGGTTAGGCAGGGTAGGTAAGGTAGGCAGGCTAGGCTGGCTAGGCAGGGTAAGCAGGGTAAGCAGGGTAAGCAGGGTAGGCAGGATAGGCAAGGTAGGCGGGGTTGGCCGGGTAGGTAGGATAGGCATGGTTGGCAGGGTAGGCAGAGTAGGCAGGGTAGGCAGAGTAGGCAGAGTTGGCAGGGTAGGCAGAGTAGGCAGGATAGGCAGGGAAGCAGGGTAGGCGCGGCAGGCATGGTAGGCAGGGTAGGCAGGGAAGGCAGGGTAGGCAGGGTAGGCATGGTAGGCATGGTAGGCATGGCAGTCAGGGTTAGCAGGGTAGGCAGGATAGGCAGGGAAGGCAGGGAAGGCAGGGTAGGCAGGATAGGCAGGGAAGGCAGGGTAGGCATGGTAGGCAGGGTTGGCAGGGTAGGCATGGTTGCCAACCCAGGGTAGGCAAAATAACTGAGCATTTGAAATGTCAACCGAACCCCCCTCATCTACCCGCGTTCGCGTCGTGAGCCAATAGCGAGAGTCGAACATCAGAGTGATATTGACATTTCGGATGCTCAGTTATTTTTACCGTGCTGGACTACTCCGATTTCGAAAATTATACTCTATCGCTGAGTGTCAAGGCTGATAGGCTACCTTTGATTCCGAAAAAATGCATGATTTCCGTACGCCACGGTAATAATATAAGCCTTTTATTCAGACAGATATAAATAACTACATTGGTTGGTTATTTTGTATACAATTTAGTTTAGATATGTTAGTTTATAATTTAGGTTTTTTCTAATTTCTTCAACATTTCCGTCTGTGTGCCCATAACAAAAGACTAGAAACGTGCCAAAAGTCTATGAAAAGGATTATGTTGGGGAAGAGACTATCTGATAAAATAAGAACTGAAGATATAAAGAAACACACAAAAATAAAGGATGTTAATGTACCTATAAGAAAGCTCAAATGGAAATGGACAGGACAAATTTTTAAATTTTGACAAACAATCAGAGGAAAAGAAAATTGACTATAGTACATTATGGTACACGTGTGTAATGTTGGTAATTACCGCTGAGGCGCCATTGAGATCCGAGCTGTTATGTGAGGGTCTTAAGAGAGCCGAGGACGGTAATCATCAATATGCACGTGTATCATACGACGTTTTTCAATACACTCGTGAAGAAAATGATACTAAAAAACCGGCCAAGTGCGAGTCAGACTACCGCACGAAGGGTTCCGTACCATTATAGCAAAAAACGGCATAAAATCACGTTTTTTGTAAGGGAGACCCCGTTAAATATTTATTTTATTCTGTTTTTAGTATTTGTTGTTATAGCGGCAACAGAAATACATCATCTGTGAAAATTTCAACCTTCTATCTATCACGGTTCTTGAGATACAGCCTGGTGACAGACAGACAGACAGACGGACCGCGGAGTCTTAGTAATAGGGTCCCGTTTTTACCCTTTGGGTACGGAACCCTAAAAATCATTTCCAACAGTGAAAGCGAGTTGTAAAAATTTTTACGCAATGGCGGGCAAAATTATTCAGTTTTTCTATGCTCATCTAACAATAGCGATCGGACATAGACTAAAAGAATGAATGTTTTTTTTGGCTTTTCGCGGATGGCTTTTTAGCCACGTACAAAATGGGGAATTTCAAGTTTACTTTATTACAGACAAAAACAAAAATTATATTTAAGTGCAAGTTTTATTTATTAAACACGTACCTACAAGTTGAAATTATCTATTTAAATACGAAATTGCATGAAATGTGTTGCATATGTAATATTGAGCACGATCTTTTTTGTATCGAAACTTTTTTAGGAACAAAGCAACTCAACCAATAATTAAAAAAATAGACTTTTTAACTCACTTGTGAATAATAGAAATGAAAAAGTCACAGTTTGATAACAGGTAAAATTAGAGCCACTTTATGAGCAAGTGTGTTGAAAAAACAATTATGTACTGGTTTACAAGTCACAAGAAACGAAAACAGGGATAGGCCATTCAGAAGATGGGCAGATAACATAAAGACGGTAGCAGGCAGTACATGGACAAGAGTCGCTAGGGATATGGAGAAATGGAAGCATTTGGAGGAGGCCTTTGTCAAAGCCACAGTAAGATACTTGTAATTCCCTATTACATGGAACTTAAACTGCTACTACTGTCATGGTCTCCAATCTGTCTTGAACTAACGTGGTGAGTTTAGTGACCAATGATCATATTTTCTCTGAAAGAGACTAAGTCATCATAATATATAAAGCGTTGGTAATGCTTCCCTTTTTTCTTTTTTTGAGAAATGCTCATGCATACTGCACTACCAAGGGGAGAAGACGCAGGTATGTGGAACTACAACCCACAAATACTCGACGGTGTCCACCTGTGCCACTTATGGCGGGAACAAGGGCATGCGTTAGCACTCTTCCGTAAACCCGCTGGGGCTGTCCGTCACCGAACCCTCCTCTTGAGAGTACCCCCCCATCACCGGCACACCATACACATGGGCGCCAGACGATCCCGTGAATGGCCCCCTTGGCCCTGCTGTGATGGGTCAGGTTAGTGGGCCCGCCACCTACCACTTTTCGGCCGCATGGGATAGGGACAACCCCTGCGGCCTTCGTCTCCCGCTTCGGCTTCCAACTCTCAGCCGCGATAACGTATGGAAGGCTCCATACGACATCGCAGCCCGTCTCAGTTGCGAAGTCGCCTCTGTTACCAAGCCGCACCGCAACCTACTTGTTGGCCGCTACGTCGTCAGCTAAAGGTCCATCCACAGATATCAGGGCCGTGCCCAGGACGTAAAAGGGCCGGGCTGAAACATTGAAGCTTCGTCACTGGCCCGTGCACGGACGTCTGTGAACGAGTTCATAAAAAATGTACACAACTATATTTTTTTGAGCCCCTGGCGGGGCACGGTACGTCCACGTCCCGGGCACGGCCCTGATATGTGTGGATAGACCTTTAGTTAGCAAAAGCCCTGACAAGCGGTGCTTCCTCGGGTTCCTCTTCACTTCACCGTGGGTGACCAAGCCACGGCTATTGAGCCCCCCCTCCTCGACAATGCGGGAACCCACCGGGGGGGTGCCATGCTTTCCTGGTGTGCGACTCAAAACCAGTCATAACAACGTATTTGATAAGACAATTAAATAGGCTGGTACTCTTTATGTGATGCAATTCGACTGTGTAATGAATACTGACCGAATTTTGTATGGCCCATGCCAGCGAAAGTCAAAAAATGGTAAACCATATATTACTTTATACAATGAGTGTCGGCATGAATACTTTCAATGCGTTCAGTTGTGCCCACAATAATATTTTGAAAAACATGTATTTTTTCGTGCAATTAATAGTTTTGTTTAAAAAACAAATAACAACACGATATTTTTCGCTACTTTTGAAAACGCCTCTTTTGCGGTTCCCAGAGGTGGCTTAATTAACTCTGACACCAGAGGTGGCCACGTCCTCACACGATAAAGAAAGAAAGAGTCTCGCCAAAATATCGCGTGGAAGCGAAAGATGTAAGCTCCTAAATTGTACATTAGTCATGATTTAAAACTCGCTTCAATTTGTAGCTATAATTTTACCGATACTTAAACACTCAAAATCGGAACACAGAAAGGCCTTTCGGCGACGAAATTGTAGTAATACGCCTTCACAAAGAGTATTACTGCTGATTCTACTAATTTAGCACTAAACTACGTTTAAAATTCAGCCAGGAAGCCAATACGTTTATAAAATAAAATGTATGCAATGCTTGCGATAGAAACCTGCTGTCACATTGGGCTTGATTTACTGGCGCTCGGTAAATCCCACTGTCTTTTGGTCTATTTCTCGATGTGAAGAACCTGCAGCTGATTATGTTACCTTGGTACAATGAATGTGTATGCGGAGAATAGGACAGTTTAGAATTCGGGCGTTATCGAAACCAATATGTACTTATAGAGGCCTTATTTTTTTTGTGTATCTGACCAGTATCGCTGGGTCTATTTCCCAATGTAACGAAACTCCAATTGATTATGCTGTCCTAGTACATACATACAGGTAATTAAAATGTGGAAAACTGGAGAGAATACTATAGACTTCTACGGAAAATGGGTATCAATCTCAACTAAACTTAGAGGTAAAATAGTTAATTTGTTTACATGTTTGTGAAATGTAATCTCTGAGAACACTAATCATGTTACGAAAATTCTTTCACAGGTACAGTGCTATACTATTATTGAGTGTCAACTACTTTTCATCCCGATTAAAACAGAGTATTCCCGGGGGATAAGTAGGCCACGGAAGCAAAGCCGCAGAATACACAGATTTTATACAGCAGCAAATAACATAACCGAAACAATATTCACCGCGGGGCGTAAGGAAAAACTGTAGAATTTAATAAAACAGCGTTGTTGAAATACTCATTTTATTTATTGACTTACGTTTTAACTGAAAGTGCAGCTAACAAATGTTTATACCAGAGTAACCCAACTAAAATTTTGAGCTAACATTCGCTCAAATTAAAACCCTAGCTTTCAAACTTTATACACCTTCATATTCCCGGATCCAATTAATATTTCTCACCCCTCGCAGGTCCTATATATGTGGGTCCTAAGTCTAGGTAATACGGCAGCCCTACCAGGCTTTCATACAGCTATAGAGCTTATCCGGCGCCATTCAGTGTGCATTAAGGCTGTTGGTTCTCCTGGTTGTATGTGTTCTTTTGCTTTGAGACTGATGCACGGATTAAGGTGCACTTGTGTGCATTTTTTGTGAGGATTTCAGGAGTTTACGGTTTTAGGATAAAGTGAAAATATCGATAATTGTGGCCTTTTCAGGTGTTCGTTTCATTCTACAATAGGCAGGTTATGTTGTTGACATTATACACTCCAAATCCAAACCGAAAATTTTAATCTAAATAATCTAGAATCAATTCCAGCTTTACTTTATTATCCTCGACTTAAGACCGGACTATAAATACACATACTGGCAAAATTAGAGGAATAAATACGGAAATTATTTTTATTTGCATTACAGCGTTTTATTTTGGTTTATAATATCCCACATTGATAAAACAATTGAACGTCACCTTACATGCTTTTTCACATAAAGTCATGCTACTCTAACCAAATGTACTAAATGCAATCTTATTTTAATTTTAAAAGATGTAATATTAAGTAAGGAAAGCTTTCTAAGTATATTTTTACAATTAAGTGGTATTTTTTTTAAATCGGCCTTTTTATTTTGTTCTTCTAATTTTGCCAGTACGTGTAGTTTTTAAATCAAAAGCCATGTCCATGCTCATTCCTCTCACTGTACGATCCTTACAGACAAATAAAGACCGGTTTAATTATAACTCTCTCTCACAAAACCACCCACCGCTGTACAGAAGACATGCAACTCTCCAACATCAATCAGTCGTCGGAAAAGTACGTCAATCACGGGCAATTGAGCACATGACCCATAAAACCAAATGGCCATAAGCCATATAACCTACAAAACAAGATAAATGTGTTACACAAGATAAACTCAGTTTGGCGTATCGACAATTTGGCAGGAAGAGATCGTTTATAACTGCGTCTGAAGACTCGTTTAGTCAGGTTTGAATTCTTTTTCGTCTAGATTTTTTATACAGGAAAAAGAATAGTTACCATATTTAAAGCAACTTGTATAAATAACTGGCAATTACAATTAAATCCCTGCTTTCATTTTTAGGTCAAGTACATACAAATAGTGGCAGTGGGCAGGGCACATTGCTCGCAGAACGGATGGCCGATGGAGTTGGCAGGCCTCCCACTAGGTGATCCGATGACCTGGTGAAAGTTGCGGGGTTCCACTGGATGCGAGACGCACGGGACCGGTCAATTTGGCGACACTTGGGGGTTATGTCCAGCAGTGGACGTCTTTCGGATGAAATGATGACATAAAAATAAATTTAAATAAACTACGTAGGTACTGACGACGGATTACGACGACATACACAGATTGGTCGTTAAAGGCAACAACGCGCACGGTTGGCGCAGTGGTTAAACGATTGACTGCTGCGCTGCGTGTCGCGGGTTTGATTCCCGCACGGAACAAATATTTGTATGACCTACAGATCCGGCTCTGGGTGTTTGTGTATGTGACTTTATATGTTTGTAAACGCACCCACGATACAGGAAGAAATTCCTAGTGTCGGGCAACGTTTTTATTAAAACAAACGCCGGGCAACAGCAGCCTTATTGCGTAAGTGAATCCGGCAAGGCAAAGGGTTTGACCGCCATTAATCGACCAATCACATTGACGGAAATCCACATCGCAACTTTCATTTCGTATGTGATTGGTCGATTGATGGCGTCAAAACCCTTTGGCTTGCCGAATTCACTTAGGAAATAAGGCAGCAGGAGTAACTAGGTGAGATAGTGGTCAAGCGCGAGCCTATACAATATAAAAAATAAAAATAACTAGTGATACGTGGGAGTACTACATGCACACTTCTGTCTATCCCTTGGGGTACACAAGCGTGATGATTTTTTTTTTTTTTTTTTTTAAAGAAAGTTAATGTGACCAAGAGCAAGTTTTACTTAGCTTAATCACAGAAGCCCGTTTTTTCTTCATTACAGCTCGAATGTACTCCCTAGATCGATACCCAAGCCAACGCTAATGATATAACCAATAACTTTAATCCTCGTAGGCACACGAGGATTACCCAAAACGTTACAAAACAGAAAAGTAATCTCCCTCTCAAGTATTTGTGGAGCTCCTAACATCGTAATCAAGTTTAGGCACAACGAATTTTCGTTTTAACTTGCAGCAATGAGATTCCGCCACTCCATTGTTTGTGGATTTAGTTATTATTCGGAATCGAATTATGGGAGCCTCCTAAAGGATTAACTGAATTGTTTTAATGTAGAAAGGTCGCTTGTTTTTAATGTATGTATTTGTGTCGAGATTTCCGTGCTTGAAGTTTCTGCAGCGAAGTTTTAATGAGTTGGCTTTATTTATTTTGTTATTTACTGTGAGGCTACAAAGTATAAGACCCGAGTCTTAAAGTAACTGAAATACAACGAAACGAAATTCCATTGTCGACTACAAATCCGTAGCACATCGTTCTTGTGCTACGTTTGCTACGAGACTACGGCGTAGCATCGAGGTTTGCTACGGCGTAGCTTGATGCTACGGAATCCTTTATTATACTAAGAAACTCGTCAATATTGTTAAGCTGTGGAGAGCTACCATGTATCATTTAAGAAATAACGATCGAAAAACCGTTTACAGCAAAGTCTTTATCTTTCTAAAATCCATTAGCGTTATTGATTCACTTTTAAAAACACATACATAAATATAAAAAAAACAAGCTTTAAAATATGTTTTTAAACAAGATTATATATTAATTATTGTATTAGCATTTGTAACAAACTTATGTGCATAAGTTCAGCTCAATAGAACACCGGAAAGCAGGTCAAATTTAAGTTGCAAGTAAATGATAAATGATTCTGTAAGTTGGTTTGTACAAACACTTTTACATGTCGATCATATTTTTTAAAACTAGATGAGGTCGGCGTTTCCAATCTGACTACTCTGAGAAGAAAGGCCAAACTCAAAGGTCACAGTCTCTTTTAAAGTCCAAACACAATCTTGGTTAGATCATGTGAAGACCATGTAGACTGATGTCTGAAATGGTCTTTTGAGGAAAGAACCTGCCAGATTGAGTGGACCTGTCCAGTCAGTGCACGCATTTGTCAATAACCGAGCAGCTCAACTCAGAATTTAAGGAGCTCAACGATTCGACGAACAATACCAAAGAAAGGACATTCGGGTAGGCCGCATAAACTACTCAAACTGCCAGACCATGATTAAAAACTAACTAAGATAAATTTTAATCAAAACAAAAAAAAGAATGATCCATATAGTCTTCATATTCACAATAATTAAAATAATATAATATTTTAAAAAGTAAATATTCTTATCAGTGCAGAAAAAAAACAAAAAAAAATTAAGAATAACAAAATTCACGGTGCAACATATAAAAAAACAAAATTAATTGGAGCAGCTCAATCCCAAGCAGTTTTGTCCTCAACGTAATCTTTAAAAGTATAAAACGCTTTCTGGCACAACTTACGTTTAATGAAAGATTTGAATTTATTAAGACTTAGATGTTGTACGTGGCTTGGAAGCTTATTATAAAAGCGTACACATTGACATCTAAACGAGCCACCTATTTTCTTGAGCCTTGTTGTAGGTACTACAAATTTGTGTTTGTTCCTAGTATTTATGTTATGGATATAACTGTATTTTTTTAACAATTTTATATTTTTATGGGTTTAAGTTTTATATTTTAAGGTTTGATTACATACACACAGACACCGGTATAAATAAAACTTTGTAAAACTATTATTAGTATCAACACGCAATTGTATTATATTTTAATCAATACATTCAATATCAGTTACCAATTACCAACAAACAAACAATCCACTGCACCACAATACTTGATTAAATTAATTAGGATCAGTAATTTCCAAACATTTATAAATTAAATTTTAATCCAATGAATTAGATTCCCGTGTTGGCAAACTTGAACTTTCTGACCCTTTTCAAACAAATAAGTTCCAGAATCTGAACGTTTCTGATGTCGCAAAGGTGTGGGATTATAGGGTAATTGAACAAAAGGTACTTCCTTACTCTTTCTGAGCTCCTGGTGAAATATGAGTCAATAAATTTGTTAGCTTAAGGACAGATTCGCTTTACGCCAGATTCGCGTGAGGTCAGATTCGCGTTAAGACAGATTCGCTTTAAGACAGATGTATAGTCAGTAAAAAGTTATTTTATTCATTAATACGAGGCAGTTTGTCGATTGAGTTTGTACGGGTTTTAACTTATTACGAGGTTTTAAAACACGTGTATGTCTATTTTTAAATCGGTTACATAAATAAGATATCATTAAACTGTGGACTACGACGGGTTAGACAGAGACTGTGTGATCGCGGGGCATGAACCAATTAATATTTATCGGGAACAAATCCAGGCTGCAGCAGACTAGGCAGATACAAAGAACCACCACCTGTGAATTTTTAGGAAAACTTATAACATTTATATGATGGTTGCATCAATAGGATTGCTGGCAGTTAATGCATATTTGGCCTGCAAATATACTCAAAAGAAGAAACATTCTCAGATTATTAGTCTTCTTTTTCAATGTTAGTAAATACGTACAAATTAATTTACTATGTTCATTCGTGAATTTAATATCAAAAGGTCACCGGCTACGTAGTGAAAGTGGATTAGGACTCTAACAATGGTTAAATCTCGTAAAAATGTCCCTCTCCTCCTCCCCCATTAGCTTTAGACTCACCCGACCGCCTGACCTTTGCCCCGCATAAAACTTATCAGCTCATTTTGAAAGGTAATCTTAAATCGTGTCCTACTATTAAATTTAATAACGTTCCGGTAAAAAGGAAGCAGTCGGTGTGCTATCTTGGTCTAGTGTTAGAAAGGAATTTTGCATTTATAGATCATATTAAAACCGTCGGTGAAAAAGCAAAAAAGAACTTCTATGCCTTAACGAGAATATCTAAATCTACGTGGGGTCTGTCTTTTTTGACTTTAAAGACTATTTATGGGGCTACTTACTTGGGTTGTATCTGCTATGGGGCGCCTGTTTGGGCTGATAGGTCCACAATAGGGTCGGTACGACGTAAATTACTTCAGAGTCAGCGTTTGGCCTTGATATTCTTATGCAAAGCATACAGGACGGTTAGTACTGAGGCCTTACCGGTACTTGCTGGCGTATTTCCGGTCGACCTTGAAGTGCAGCGACGTGCTGCAATGTACTATTCCGCAAAAGAGACCATGGACGCGGACTTTTTAACGCGGAGTGACCGTGCCAAAATCTCTAGATTATTTAAACCACATATTGACGTCTGGGAGGAACTTTTATCCGAATGGCAATGTAGGTGGGATAATTCCATCAAGGGCCGACACCTCCACCAATTCTTTCCATCCGTTCGCGTGCGGCTGGCCAGGACGTGGCTGGAGGTGGATCACTGTGTTGCCCAATTTCTCACAGGGCATGGTAACTTTAAAAGTAAATTATTTTCCTTCAAGCTTGTTGCCTCGCCATTATGTCAGTGTTCTACATCTGACTGTGAATATGTACAATCTGCACATCATATCTCATGGGAGTGTATTCTTTGGCAGAATGAACGCAATACTATGTTGAATAATGTACAGGCTGTATCAGGAGCTGTTTACTATACGGACCACAAGGTCCGCACGGAAATATGTTGTAGTTTCCACAAGGAAACTAGAACAAATTGCCGTGCGTTCAAGCGCTTTTGCCATACCTATTATTGGAATCAAATATAACAGCTCACAATGTTAGGACCCATTAATATTAATGCAATTTTTTATCCGTGGTGCTAGGCAACTGGGCTTATCCCAGTTGTAAACGACCCTTTGTGCCTATTGGTCTTGTTTGTTCTGTCTCCTGCTTGATATGGAGGGAAGTGTAAATTTGTATTTTTCTTACTCCTCCATTTTCTTTTCTGATTAATTTCGTTGCGGGATCCAAGATAGTTAAATTCATTCTGCGGGACTTCGTCGAGCTTCATTGCCTCGGCGCTTTTCTGGTGGTCGCCAATGTTGATTCTGGCTTTCAGGAGTTGCAGTGGTTTGGGAATAGTGCGGTGGGATTGTCACCCGAGTTAACAACTCATACACACATTTTGTATCAATTCATAATGATCTGTTACAAAACATTTTCGAACAATGCAAGTCGAAACAAAAATGAATTACCGAGCAACCGCGACACATTGCGCAAGAAAGCGAAATAGGTCAATGACCGATAAGACTCCACCTTGTTACTTATGCACCGCGGCTAATTTGGTAAGCACGTCCCACCTTTACCAATAGTCGTTATTCTATTACGTGACCGAAATTCTAGCAACATGTATGAGGCCTCGCTTAGTGGCTCGTGGCTCAACCCTGAAAGAGGGTGGAACTTTATGGGCTTGTTTAAAGATTCGTCTTTTTGTCCTTTGAGAATCGATGGTACCTACCCAAGTACATTTTCAACCCCAGGGACAAGTATCTGCCACTCGGACGTGACGTCTATTAAAAGACTGCGCAATAAAAAAAATCTAGCAGACCTAGATGAGGCCCTAGAGAAGTGACATGGTATAAACGAAAGCATGGCGATATAAAATGGAACAAGTGAAAATTAAAAAAATCCAATACCCGAGATTATTTTTACTTTTTAAACTACATAATTTATCTAGTAGTAGACACGCTTCGATCAACAATCTATCAAACACGTAATTATCACACGATATCTTGCTCCATATATATATATGTGTACCTGTCTGTGGTATCATAACTCCTAAACGAATGAACCGGTTTTGATTTATTTTTTTGTTTGAAGGGTGACTTCAAAGACAAAGACAAGACAAAGACAAAGATATTTTATTTCAACTAGGCCACAAAGCGGCACTTTTGAACGTTAGAATACATTAAAATTTACAGGGAATAAAAATTGATTCTACCGTGCATTCGGAAAGTAGCTTGTTATGGAGAAGAACGCACAAGAAACTCCATACTTACTCTTTTAAAAAAATATATGTTTTTTTTACAAAATTTAGGTACATAAGTACATACATTAATAAATTTATATGTGTGAGGACAATGCACCCAGAATCACTACATACTATACTACGTACAAAGTATTAAAAGTACTCACACATGTACTGTGCAGTTACATAATAAGCACTAGAAAAACACTAGCATCCGAAGCAGTTAAGTTAAGACCAATCCCAACTGACGGCGCCCGTTCACAAACATGACGCATGAATCGGCACCACCCAGCTCAACCATCATGAAGGGAACCGAATGATCCAACACACACGCCACCATCAGAGAGACATTTGAGAGAGCATGACACACTCAACTGCCAGGGCAAACACAAGTCAACGAACGACACCAAGGTACAGCAAATGGTAGATTTACAGTTGGGTACATAGTACTCACACACGTGCTGCGCAGTTATACTATACTAAAAGAAATTGAGTCTATATAATACAAATATATTCATACAGTCTTCAGCAGGTCCAACAAATCTACAGAACAATAATGTTCTGCATATCACAGGTTTTTGCGCCCTAGTGGTTGTGGAGCAAGACTAGCATTGAGCCAAGCATTTTTATCAGTGATGTAATCCCCCAACTTATAATATGCCTGCCTGCATAGTGTGCGTTTCATACAAGTTTTAAATTTCGTCTCATTCAGTTCTAGAATGTGGGGAGGAATTTTATTGTAACATTTTGTACAGTACCCCATGAAAGAAGAGGCTACTTTAGCCAGTCTGAAACCTGGTTGAACTAATTGGTCCCTATTTCTAGTAATGTAATTATGTCTATCTCCGTTTTTACTAAAAAGATGTAAATTCTTTCTCACGTACATGATATTTTCATAAATATATTGACAAGGAACCGTCATGATGTTAATGCCCTTAAACAGTTCCCTTAGAGAATCGCGCCGGCGAAGATTGTATATCGCTCTGATGGCTCGTTTTTGCAGAATAAAAATTGACTCAATGTCTGCAGCCCTTCCCCATAGTAAAATACCGTAAGACATTATACTATGAAAGTAACTAAAATAGACCAGCCTCGCGGTATCTACATCACTAAATTGACGAATCTTTCTAACAGCATAAGCTGCCGAACTTAGCCGCCCTGCAAGTGATATTAAATGAGGACCCCATTGTAACTTTGAGTCTAGCGTGATCCCCAGGAAAACCGTTTTATCGACGAATTCTAGCTTCTCCTTGTTTAAGATAATGTCACAATCAGTACTTTTTACATTCGGCAAGGAAAATTTTACGCACTTGGTTTTTTTACCTTTTAAAACTAAATTATTTGCAGTGAACCAATCCTGAACCTGCCGTAGCGCGTTATTTACGTCGTCAACCTGACAAGTACGTCTATTTATTTTAAAAATTAAAGATGTGTCATCAGCAAATAACACCATGTTTAGTTTGTTTTCCAATAAACGGGGTAAATCGTTTATGTATATTAAAAATAAGAAAGGACCTAATATTGAGCCCTGGGGTACCCCCATTTTCACGTTTAACCCCGACGAATTCACACCGTTTATTTGAACTAATTGCTGTCTATCACTTAAATAAGATTCAACCAAACTTAACGCTGTTTGACCTAGCCCGTAATGCTCAAGTTTCAGAAGTAATGTTTCATGATTAACGCAATCAAACGCCTTCGACAGGTCGCAGAAGATACCTATGGCATCCTGCGACTCTTCCCACGCATTAAAGATGTGTTTTAATAGGGTGACACCAGCGTCAGTTGTACAACGTCCTTTGGTGAAACCATACTGTTTATCATGCAAGATGTTATTCGTATTAAAATGAATGAGCATTTGATTAAGCATTATCTTCTCAAATACCTTGCTGAAAACTGGCAACACAGATACTGGTCTATAATTATTTGTGTCTTTACTGTCCCCGGATTTAAAAAGTGGTATAACCTTACTATATTTCATTAGATCCGGAAAGACTCCTTGATCCACACACAAATTGAAAATCACAGCTAAGTACGGCGCTATAGTCTGAATAATGGAGGTACAAGCTTTGATGGACATTCCCCACAGATCTTCAGTCGGTTTGATCTTGATTTGCTTAAAAGCTTTTATTACTGTTATGTGGTTTATATGTGAAAAGTTAAATACATTCGGGCAGGCTGAAACGTTCGCGTTTAATAATCCAAAAGCAAGCGCGGGCGAAGAATTTAAGGTTTCAGTAGTTTTAATTGGGATGTTGGTGAAGAAATTTACAAATTCTTGCGCAACTTTTTTGTTATCTCTAATAAGTCCGTGTGTGGTCTCAAGCGTGTAATCAGGATTATTTCTTTTATTCCTGTTCGTTTCATTATTTATAATTTTCCAAACCGTCTTGATTTTATTTTCTGCTAATTTAACCTTATTTCTAATATACAAGGCCTTAGCTGCCTTACATGTATTTTTAAAAATTCTCGAGTAAGTAGCAACATACTTATTAAACGTTTCAGTGTTCATACAAGGCTTAAGGCCATATAGCTCGTAAAGTCTTTCCCTACTTTTTCTAAGTCCTGTAGTCGCCCAGTCACTGAATAAAAACTTAGGGCATACAGTTTTAGTTATCTTCTTAAAAGTGTTATTGAACTCTTTTTGAACCACTGAAAAAACTTCATCATACAAAATATTACCATCATTCACTGTGAGGTCCTGATCGCTTAACTTAGCGATTAAAGTGCTGTTAAATTTATTTAATTTACCGGATGTTATTGGTCTGGATTGAATCTGCTCTTGTTTAATTAGCATATTGGACTCAAATGTCACAAGTAGCCCACTATGATCCGAAGGCAGATAATTTATAATGGCATTGTCCAAGTAGTTGCAGCAACAAAAAACATTATCAATACATGTAGCAGAAGTCAGCGTAGTTCGGGTTGGTTCCGTAAACACATGTGACAAATTAAATGATTTAAAGAGATTTAATAACCTACTTCTATCTGAATTATCTTCTAGAATATTAATATTAAAGTCACCACAGACAATTACTAGTTTATTACCCATTGCGAGTTTTGCCAAAACATCTTCCATCACTGACTCGAATATAGAGTAGTTCTTATAATTAGGGGGTCTGTAGACGCACACTATGACATGCTTATCCAGCTCAACACAGGACAGTTCAACACTATGTTCAACTGAGAGGTCTACTATATCTTTACGAGGTTTTGATTTAATACCATTTTTAATTAATATAAGTGAACCCCCACGCAACATAATATTTCTGTTAAAACAACTGCCCACAGTATAATTTTCATAATTGATTAGCATTGCGTAATCTTTCAGCCAATGCTCAGTGAAACAAACAATATCAAACATTGATTTTTCTAAAAACAGTTCGATTTCTAATTCCTTTGAAGAATAACCCTGAATATTTTGGTGAAATAATTTCAGAGAATTCTGCTCAGACCTTTTTTTTAAATTATTTTTTTGCGAGCAAGAAGGTACCTTTTTGATGGTGGATATACTCGTAACTATTCCGTTATTGATACCCTCCCTTGTCCTATCAACTAGTTTAAAGAATAAATATTAATAGCATTTTTGCCAACGTTATTCAAGGTACTGACCATCTTTAAATTAGTACTATTACTAATATCAATAATAACTGGATACTTCGACATACTACTTATGTCTGAGTTTATTGTATAAGATAATAGCCGAGCTATTTGATGTCTTACCCTAAGAGGCAGATACAAAGTATCGCCTGTCGACTTTAATTTATCAACAAAAATGTTGATGTCAAAAAAAACAAGTTTGTCACTATAGTGACTCACAAGAAAGTGCAGATGCTTATTAAGCATGTGAATGTGATTATTTTGTCTATTTGACAATTTATCCAAGTAAGGGAAGGCACACAAAATAATTTTACTGCAATTTAACTTTAACATCTCTTTTACACACTCAGTGATGTCATCTTTTTTTACTTTTTTACTATTACCTACAACTACAGTTAAATTGGTATCTGGTTTATAAATATTCTTTGTCACAGATTCCATTATTTGCTTGTAAGATGAACCGGGCATGCAATAATTAAAAGTGGAATGACTCTGATTGCCATTTAGTAATTTACCGAAACCTTTTCCAATACCGTCTGAAAACATAACCGAATGAAAACCTTCTTTACTTTGACTAAATGAAAAGGCAGCACTCTCAGGCCGGTCTACTTGAGGCAAATCCTGTGCTACATTTGATATGTCTTGTACGAAGACACTGTTTTGAGACACCCTCTCAGCTTGGACCGGGTCCTCTGTAGCATCAGGATGGACTGCAATTAGATTTGAGACTGTCTGGCAGTTACACTGACACCTCACTAACTCATTTGCGGCCAAAATGTGTTCTTTAATTTGTAATTTTGAATTTGTATATTTATTGTAAAGAGAACTAAGTCTGTTCTCAAGTACCTGCAATTCTAACAGCAAGCGGTGAGTGTCAATCTCATAAATTTTCTTGCTGTCTTCTAATTTAATTTGGTAATTATTTAATTTATTAACTAGGTCAACACGTTCTTTCCTGAGTGGAATATTTTTAATAAAGAACTTGTGTTGTTTCCTAAACTTGTTACCATTTCTAATTATTCTATTTAGTTTTGCATATTTTTTGAGTTTGTTATGACTAACTTTAGAACAATTTTTCTTATTTATTAAAGAATCTTCAGTTAGCTTACTTGTAGGTATTGAATCCGGTTTACAATTTGATTTAATAAGTTCATCATACAAATGGCAAGTTTCATCAACCTGAGTTGATTCCTGTTCTTTTTGTAATTTAAAAATATGATTATTTGCGTGAATCAATTCATCTTCTAGATCCCTAACTTTACTTAAAGCCTCCTCGTATAGATTACTGAACGAGAACTCGACTTTATCGAGTGTTCTTAATTATGTTTAATAAAAATCGGTTCAGCTGTTCAAAAGTTATTGGTGTTTGAATCGGGCTGCTCCCGCAAGATATCGTGTCATAAAACCTTTTCAATAGATTGTCGATCGAAGCGTGTCTACTAGTAAATAAATTATATAGTATAAAATAAAAATATACCGCGGGCTTTTTAAATTTCTATATTTAACTTGTTGACAATCGCTATCACCACGCTTTAGATTATAGAATGTCACTTGTCTAGGGCTTCAGCAGTTGAAAATCAAACAATGCAATAATATTTATGCGTTCTATTTCTTTATTGTACACAAAAATATAACATACACTTAGTGATCAGTGTCTGTGTGTAGAAAACAGCCATCAGTATGAATGCAGTCCACCAGACCAGACCATAGAGTATTTGTGGGAGTGTCGAAATAGCTCGGCCGTGGTGTCTACGTATAGTCCCCTAGTTGGAATTTACCAATCACAATATAGAGCGAATGGAACGTGAACGTGTCACGATTGGTCAGTCTATCCTTGTGTCAACTGACCAACCAATCGCGCGCTCGGAACGGTGCTAAACGTTCCCCGCGTCCCGCTTTGTAATTATGATTTGGATAATAAACCAGTTTCAATGTCCATTTTATTTTAATTTAGCTTTATAAAATATTTCAACGGAATGGTGCAAAACTCTATAATTAAAAAAAAATAATAATTTGTACAGTACAATAATAACATGAAATTAGTAGATCACATTAGTTTAAAAATTACTGGTTTCATTGACCGTGTGATACATAACATAACTTAATATTATATATAAACAAATGGAACAAAACAACCGATCTAGAAAGAGGGTCAGTTTCTGCAACAAAATGGAAAATTATCGAATTTAATGTTGTGATTGGTTGAATGTATTTTCAACAACCAACAGCAGCAAACACACAGAAACTGGAGATTTTCTCTCACATAGCAAACTTTGTTCATTTTGGTCAGCAAGTTTTGTAAAAGTTAAACGGTCAACTTCGAGAAGCGTGCTCCATCGAGGACCACATCATCACTTAACATCAGGTAACATAGTCAAACGCGAGTATATTCTATCCTACTACTTTATAAACGAGCTTCAGCCAGTGGCTTTGCCTGCGTGAATGTTTAAAATAATCCCAAGGGAACATATGCCTGGGATTAAAAGTATCCTATCTTCTATTCCAGTCTATAATCTATCGCTATGTCAAATAACATCCAAATCCGTTCAGTAGTGTTTGCATGAAAGAATAACAAACATACAAACACATACACTCACAAACTTTCGCCTTTATAATATTAGTCTGATGTGAAAGTTAGGATGGATGTGTGTGTTGATCTATGTTTGTTACTCAATCACGCCAGAACGGCTGAACGGATCTGGGTGAAATTTGGCACAGAGATAGATTATAGTCTGGATTATACATAGGCTACTTTTTACCCAAGTAGAATGTTCCCTTGGGATGACAAAACACTTTTCACGCGGGTGTAGCCGCTGGCAGAAGCTAGTTATAAACGTTATGCGAAAGTTTGTGAGGATATGTTTATTACTTTATCTACTCTCATATCGTAATATTCGAATTATAAAATTCAAAACGAGTTTATATTGGCATACTTTATAAACACAATACCGAAATTTAAAAATAGAATCTTATTATAACACTATTTCTCTAACAAAATAATGCTATAAAACAATTTTTTTTCTATTACGATACAGGACAAATCCAAGAAGTTAATCACTAAGGAGTTTCCATCAATATTTTTTTTGTAATGCCATTTTATAGTACCTATTATAAAAAGATTTGATTCCAATTTTAAATTGTCTATGACAATGCCCGCTTTAGACATAGCACGCACTGTGATTTTTATTTGCGCGAATTTTGTTTCCTTCTACCTGTTCATAGAGCTCAAAATATTCGGGCGAATAAAATTCGCGCCGTGGTGCGGTGGATTCTGTGGCAAAACACGGCTTTCTTGCGGAATTATTTCCGCACGTTTTCGTTACCGATGCGAACAACTTCATACAATTACATAGGTCGCAGAAAGGGCGGAAAAAAATTGTGCGAATAAAGATCGCAGTGCGTGCTAAGCCTTAGCGCATGCGAGGTTAATGCGGTGATGTGCTGGGTTTTGGCGCCATTCATACGTTTTGCAAGTTTTGCTGTACTGAATTTCATGAGTTATTTAAATTATTGTGTGTGAAGAGTCTGATATCAGTGAATGTGAAGAAAATTTGACTCCGCCCGATATTTTAGATGCGGCGAAGAAAATTACTCTTAATTTATTACCAGCAAAGTCGAGAAAAGTATATGACAAATGCTATCACGATTTTATGGCATGGAAAATGCAAAAAGAGGTATTTAGTAGGTTCAATCCCAATTTATGAGTGTAGATAAAGTAGTGTATGAAACTGCACATAACTAGGTATTAAAACATTCGTGTGAAAGCTATTAAAAACCTCGCCTACGGCTCGGTTTTTAAACACACACTCATGTTTTAATACCCCTCATTATGCAACAGTTTCATAAACTACTATTTTCACACAAAAACTACTAAATGAATTTTCATGAAACTTTACTGTAATAAGTACACCTTATGCATCAGAATAATACATAGACCATAATTTATAAAGATATTGGGGGAAGTACCAATCAGGGAGAACCGCGGGCGGTAGCTAGTCAATTATAAAACACCGGTTTTCATCCTACAAAATCTAAAACTCCCAAACAGGAGAAACATTGGAAAATTCGCGTGCCAATGGAAACCGGACCGTTTTATTAGCCGGACGGTGAGTAATTGAATTCCGGTTTTTTCCCCGTAGCCCACTGATTGGGTTTTGAGTGAGTCCCGGCCTGTTTTCTCGTGTTCTGATTTCAGCAACGATTGTCTTTGGCCGAAATTGGGCTTGAAATAATGGGAAACTAGGATTAAGGCCGAAATCTGCAATTTGCTGGCGGAATTAAAAATTGTTGCTGGGTATTTTTGATTTGCTACCTACTAGGGATGTAGTAGCAGGGAAAAGTAAAATAATACATTTTATTTTAAAACCACAAGATCGGATTAAGAAGGAAGAGGCATACTCGAAATTCCTTTTTTAATTATAAATATAATTCGAGCCGATTGTGAAAAGGTATGAATAGGTTACGTTTTAAAACGTTTTCACAATCCGTTCGACTCTTTCCTATTTCAACTAGAGTATTCTTTAAGTTTCACATTCAGCAATTGTTAAGAAAATTTATAGAACATTCAAATAACTTTTTTTCTGAAATATTATTAAAATACTTATTTTTCTTAGTCTTCTTTACCAAACTATGGCTACCTAGAAAGCTTTGTCGTTGGTTAAATAATAATCATCATCATCATCCAAATACGTCCATTGCTCGACATTGGCCTCCCCCAAGCAACGCTATAACGAACAGATGGAACGGTCCAAACTCCTAGAACTAAAGCCAATCAAAAATAACATCATAAATAAAAAGTCCTTACATCCTACAAAAACAAATTGCCAAACATAACGCAAAGAATTCAGTTTTCTCATTGATTATACACAAAGAAGCGAGTCACCATTAACTGAGAAACTCGATAATATATGAAAAGAAGACTACAAATCATATCAGGGACAAATATATGCGTGCCCAACGGTCCGGAAAAGGTCTTCAACAAGAATAAAACAAAATGTTTTCGTCTATTTGCAAGAAAACTAAGCGAATCCGTCATTCACCGTGCCCTGTTTACATATACTTTTTGATCAGGTTATGTTGAGATGGTACATTTTAGTTTCGTTGCTTACATACGGATTTATATTATTTATTCAGAAACCTGTTTTTTTATTTATAAACTAGTATTATAGCATAAAACTTATTACAGGCTAAGATTAAGTTGTTAATTAAAGTTTGTCAAGATCTCTAATCCCCAATTCAGAAATAAAATACAAATTTTTATTTCTGACCAATGATATTCTAGTAAACAGATATGTTATGAGCACGCGCATTGTGAAGACTCAGATACGTCCTAATTGGGACGTATAGTCTTTAGTCTATGTCACGCATGGCGAACAGTGATACGCTGGGTTTAAACAAAAACAAAATTAAAAAAATGTCATCATGGGTATTTAAAAAGTGTACCAATTATGATACAAAAGTACATAAAACAGAAGACATCTCATACTATTATGTAAGTACGCAATACACCTCAAATTACTAATTTATTTCAATTTTTTTCCTAATATTCTTATATTTGGAGGTAAGAAAAAGAAAGAGATGGTAAATACATTGGTGGCTAGTATAATGTTAGTTTACATTCACACGCAAGTGACAAACACTAGCTGTCTTTTTTTTTCTCCTATTGGTTTTATCAAGCCATCCCTTTCGACTTGTAGTGAAATGTCAGATGAATGAAAAGTGTGTATGTGTGCTGCCGCTGCTGCGCAGAACACTTATTTCGGTTGATGTTTGAATGTATAACGTATCTGTTTACTAGAATATGACGGACGTAGTTATGCGAAAATGTTTCATTCCACAGTAAATTGAATTTGAGATAAAAGCATTTACGCGTTTCAATGGTATTCTTTTTTATTCTAACTAGTAAAGACCAATACTAAAGGTTTTATTGTTGAATTATATTGTGTTTAGATAATCGTATGTTTAATTTTAGGCTATTCACTTTACAATAAGAAAAAAATATGTTATTGGTATTGGAACATTTTAACATAATTAATATTTACATGAACATAGCTTCAAATTAATTTTGCACAAACGTTCCAGGTACTTTTTATCCATCTGTACCTTAATATTTATGATCTAAATTTTATTTTTTAATAAATATGTAAAACCTGAACAACAAATAAAAGAATAGTAATTGCTTATGTTTTTTTTTATTACTAGGTCACAATTTAAAAAACAGAATAAAATCTTGTGCTTTTGGGGAGGCCTACGTCCAGCAGTGGACTGCTATAGGCTGATGATGATGATAAAATCTTCATACGTCATACTCATCATCCTCTTGCATTTCGAAATCTGGTTCCCCACCAAACCCATCGACATCATCTATGATTCCCTCCGTACTCTTTAGGTTTTTATAAAATTTATGACAATCCTCAGGGATGTACTGATACATGGATTCTAAATCTGCTAATTTGGCTGGAGCAATGGCTTTACCATCCGGCCACAACAAACAGAAATCGGACATGTTAATATTTCGTGATTCCCCTCTAATTTTTTTTTCAATTGTTAATTCCTTGTGATCTTCCTCAAATGATGATTTCATAAAAATTGAAGACACTTTCTCTTTTTCAATTCTTATTTCTTTTGTCTTTAACCAATTGACTTTGGTTTTGTCTGTGAATTTTTTTCTATTGATAATATTTTTTTCTAATTTTTCCGTACCATAAAAATCAGTCTTATTCATTTTAAATACTTCTAGAGGTTTTCTTTTTTTACACGTTTTAATTACGGACATATATTCTTCGGCTGTATAAATTCGTTGATAGTGTTTGAGAGCAGTTTCAATTTTGGAAAAGTCTGTGTCATTAGGCAGGAAGGTATGCCCAGACTCAAGAAATCGCATTGTAATGACTTTTAAAGTGTCATGTGAGTTTAGAAGTGCTTTCAACATGAGAACTATTTTTATGTTGCGGTTCTGCCCTCCACAACAATCGCTCCAAAGAATAAGGTGTTCAACAGTGGGCCTTAGTTTAGTTTGAATATATTTAATAAGGCACGATCCCACCTCTTGCGCACCTCTTCCTGCTTCCCCTTCAACCCATATGTAACAATGACCAATGTCATCTGAAGCACTATGGATGCCACTGTTGTAGAGCCACAATTGCCTTTTATAAAACACAACATTTGTAGGTATTCGTGGTAATGGTAAAGTTTTTTCCAAATCGAATGTTACACATTCAATAGTCGACTTGTTTCGAGCGTCTTCAAAATCGGAGTTCATCTGCTTCCTCAAATTTTCAGCCTTTTCTAAATGTCGAGTCTTTTCTGTTCTAGCTTGTTCTTTTTCCTCGAGGGTGTTAGCGTTTTGAATTTTTATGGCTAACATATCGCACTTATTGCAAGTGTCTTTTTTTAATGACTTACACCTAAGGTTAAACTTAGTGTAAAAAATCTTTTTGACTGATTCGAAGGAAGCGCACTTTTGCCCTTCACCATAAGTATTTGTGTACTCCTGCTGATATATATCGTAAATTTTAGGTAATGTCATCCCCGGTTGTAAATATAACGTGTCATTATTCTTTTCTCGTCTGTAGTGCGACTCATACTTTGGTAGTTTTGAAATAGTTTCGACTATGAAATTATACATTTCATCTGATAATTTATTCTTGCCACCTGTGCTAACTCCTCTACCATCCATTATGGGCTCCCCACTTCTAAGTTTTTTTAGTGCCGTGGTAACTTTTTGAGTAGTAATTTGATAAGTGTTTAAAAACATATCACGACATACCTTTGTACCATTAATAGAATAGACACGGATGAATTGCTTTGGCTTTTTTTTTGCCTCGGGAACATTAGTCATAGTGTAACTGCGTTTTTTATTTTCTTCTTTAATACATGATCCTAAGTATACACATTGTGCATTGTAGGACCCTAGACGCACAAATTTTTCGAACTCTTCCTTTCTTTTCTCTATTGGAATCAAGCTAGCACAATTTTTTAAACATTTACAATTATATTCAGTAAAGGTTTTTGGTTTCACTAATTTATTTTTAGTGGTCGTGTATTCTAAATTATTGTATTTATTATGTTTTCTCTCAGATCTAAGTTGAGGATTAATTCTTTTACGGCCCCTTTTCGGTCTACCAGTTTCCAAATTAGATCGTAAATCTTCGTCACTTATAGATGAAATAAGTTCTGTTGTTTCTTCATTGTTAGGTTCTAGCATTTCTATACCCTCATTGTTGAGCTTTTCTTTTGACGGAAATTTCTTATTTTTAGTCACCTCATGATCTACACTATCACTAAAAGACGAACAAGAGGTTGTCGACTCAACTATATGTATCACTTTTCTATGTGAGACATAATCCGGATCTCTAAGGCTGTCATCACTATCACAATAGTCGGGTGCATCTACGTGTTTTAAAATATCATTATTTTCGTTCATGTTGTTAATTGGTTCACACTCAGCTAACATATTAAATAGTTGTTGCGTTTCTGGTGACATTGGTCGAAGAGGTGATGATAATGGCGAAACTTCATTCTGTATTTCTTGTAGTATAATAACAGGATCACAAGTATCTAAAACAATGTACATATTCACGTAACTTATCTATTGGCACAATTTATACAAATAAAAATAAATACTAACTGCGACCGGCGGTGTTACGTCGGTAAAGTGTAGCAAATATATTTAAAGGTTTTAATAATTTTATCTGCATCAGGGGACGTGTACTGTTGGGTTTATAATGTTAAAAGAATCATCTTACCTTGTAAATTATTATCCGTACTTTTTTTATTCATAAAATTTAGTGGAGTAAGTGGCGAATATGGTGGAGGAGAGATTGAAGGCTGCGTGTTTGAATAAGGCGTAACTGGATTAGAGTCAGCTGAAAAAAAAAACAATATATGCAAACTGACACATATCTCGTCATATCCAATCCCATCCCATCCCATCCCTTGTAATATACATATTTTTCATTTAACAGTAAATTAATTTAGTAAGTATAAGTCGTATAACCAATGCAAATAATAAAATTATTAAAAATATTTTTGATAGCCCCACCAAGAACAATAATCATGCTCGTATATCATAGCAAAGCACCAACAAGAATATACACAATACATGCAGAAGATACGATTCATATTGCAACATGCAATCCAAACCGATCTTCGACTCGAAACGCGTTAACTCCCTCTGCGGGACTTATTATGTTCACTCGTCGACCGCTTGGATGTGTAAGACATGTAAGAATGGACCTAAGAAATGTCGATACAATAAAGTTAATACGCCGTCAAATTCATAAAATATATTATGTGCCTTTAACTAAATTCCAACATACCTCTGGAGTCTGCAACATCGACTTGACCTTTGATCTGTCCTTGAGAGATAACTTTGTTTCTGAGGTCCATTAATTTTCGTTTTTTAGCTAATAACTGTTCTAATGATGAAATCTGTAAAAATAAATAACCAGAATTAGTTAAAATCGTCTTTCGATAAAACTAATCACCATAAATATATAGTACTTATTACAAAATATTAAACAATCCTTTCAATAGTAATACTTACATCTTCATTAGCTTCCATTGTTTATTCTAATTATATTGACACACAGTACACTACAAATTAACCACGGTTCACTGTCATAAACGTAATAAGGATAATTGCAAACAAAAGACGACGGAAACTACTTCTTCCACGACGTTTGTTTCAATAATGACCGTTGCGAACTCAAATAAGATTCAATGTCAAAAAGAAAATACTCCGTCTCGCTTGCACTAGTAAAAAGTTATTGAAAGATGCGTTCCCGGTTGGGCATAACTTCGGATTAATGTCATTAGTATTTTTTTTTTGTCTATGATATTAAAAGTTTCAAGTAATATTTTATTGGTAAATAACTACAAAGAAAATAAACTTTTTCTTTATGTGTTATAAATATTTATTTTTAGTGGTCGTGTATGCAAACAGTTAAGGATGAAGCTAATTAAAGCGTGTTAAAAATGAACCCTTTTAAGTTGAAACATTTTTTTTTCGAAAGAGGTTTTTTATTTAGGTAAATAATAGTACAAAATTCATGAAACCTTTTAAGTTTTCAAATTATGGTATTGAGGTCAGAAACATAACGTTCCACAAATTTTGGAACGTTTATGCCTCGCTATTGTAATTTTGCAAAAACGTTCCAAATATACATGGAACATTTGTTCCAAAATAAAATGGTTTAACATGGTTTTGCTAAAACGTTCCAAATATACATGGAACATTTGTTCCAAAATAAAATGGTTTAACATGGTTTTGCTAAAACGTTACAAGATTGTTGTGGCGTTTTAACAAAATAAATATACTGTTTCGTAAAACATTAAATGTTCCTGTCCTCATAGTACGTTCTAGTTAATTTACACAAGTTATTATTTGATAAAGGTTGTGGGTTGGAACGTAAGTGAAAAAAATATTTTCTGATATAAGACTTAAAACTTGGAACCTTATTGCAAATCTGACTCTAAGTGTCATAAAAGGTAGTTTGATCACGTTATCTCGATTTCGGGTGACTTGTGGGTTGGAACATTTCTGCATAACTACGTCCCATTGTTTATTACCCAAAAACTTTTACATTAGTTGGTGATTGGAGCCTCCTTTTAAGCAAGTAATGCCTGTGTTAGGAGACTGCGCAATATACAATTCATTTAGTACCTTAGATATAACCAGTATGTTTGCGTGTATGTGTGGGTGGGTGTTTGTGTGTGTGTGCGTGCGCGTGCATGTGTGTATTTAATTTTGTATGTTGCAATATACCTCAGTGCCTGCGTAATTTAGTGTCTTTATCCAATTTGATAGATTTTTAACATTCGTTTAATTGTTTATTGTGTATATATATATTTTAATTTATCCTATTATACAGGGTGTTTGGAAGGGAGCTGTACATACGCCTAGGGTAGAAACTAGGGATAGTCTGCTACCTACCCCCGCCCATTATATTGACCTTGGCCTCAAGGTTTTTTTTTAATTTATTATTATTTTTTATTTGACTTTTTTATGATTTTTTGACTAAAACTACCTGTAGCTCAAAATCTATCCATGGGACCGGTCGGCTAATGGTCTTGTTTTAATTGTTAGAGTCTTAGGGTCCTGCAAAAAATTATTTTACACCAGAAAATTGTGGAGAAGAAAAGTTATGGGGCCTGAAGTACCGTAGTAAGGTAAAGAAATAATTTTAAGGGCAACTTTCTATGGGGTTTAAAAAAAAACTAACAGGGTTGGAGTTCTTCTGATTTTTTTAAAACATCCTCAGTCCATGCCCTTTCTAACGATATGCTAAAAGTGTAATTATCACTTTTAGTTTTAAAGTTTTTAATTAATTTCCGCAACTAGGGCACTTTTACCACCACGAGTCGACATTTGTAAGACAAATGTAATTTCCAGAATTTAAACCAGTTTGGCCTACAGTTGGCAAATTTGTTGTCTCACTCTTACACGAGAGCAACATGTAAGAGACAAAACATGTCATGTCATGTCTCTTTCGCTCTTGGGTCGACGGGGCCGGGCAGGTAACTCGTTGGGGTCTTTGTTAGTCAGTCGAGATTTACCCATCTTAGCTAACTTACGTACTTGCCGTTACGACGCTCCACTGTTTTCGTTAATTTTGTTGAGTTTGTTATTACTTCGTTTTTGTTAAGTTTTGTTATTTGTTACCTTGTTGTTGGCAAAATGGCTGGATTTACCAGTGAAGAGTACACCGACATGCTGGTGGTGTATGGAATGGCTGATTGCAATGGGCGCGAGGCACGGAGGATTTATCAAGAACGGTCTCCTAACCGGCGAGTGCCTAACCACCAAACGTTTGGCTCAACTTATCGGCGTCTGCGAGAAACCGGAAATTTAAATTTCCGGGAACCAGCCGTGAACAGATTTCAACCAAATTTGGCTGCGGAAGAACGCATATTGGCTGAATTTGAGGAAGATCCGACCAGAAGCGTAAGAACCGTAGCCCGGACGCTTGGTTTAAGCGTGTGGAAAGTCTGGTCGGTTCTTCGCGAAAATGGACGTCATCCTTTCCACTACGAGAGTTGGTGTACGCAGAAGAAGTACCAACAAGGGAGGTTCTAATTAACAGGATCCACGCCGCATTCGATACAATGCGCGAGGAACTGCTGCTTAGAACGGTGACCGTGGAGATGAGGAAGAGGTGCCGAGCATGTTTACAGGTCAATGGTCATCAATTTGAACAAAATTTGTAATTAATTAAAATTAGTAATTAATTAAAATTTGTAATTTAATGACATTAGTCATTACCAAATTTTTTGTTTCATTTGCCATCCTTTTACGATCGAACACATTTAATTTTCATTAGTTGAAATTTTTGCTTGAAGTGCCCTAGTTGCGGAAATTAATTAATAACTTTAAAACTAAAAGTGATAATTACACTTTTAGCATATCGTTAGAAAGGGCATGGACTGAGGATGTTTTAAAAAAATCAGAAGAACTCCAACCCTGTTAGTTTTTTTTTAAACCCCATAGAAAGTTGCCCTTAAAATTATTTCTTTACCTTACTACGGTACTTCAGGCCCCATAACTTTTCTTCTCCACAATTTTCTGGTGTAAAATATTTTTTTGCAGGACCCTAAGACTCTAACGATTAAAACAAGACCATTAGCCGACCGGTCCCATGGATAGATTTTGAGCTACAGGTAGTTTTAGTCAAAAAATCATAAAAAAGTCAAATAAAAAATAATAATAAATTAAAAAAAAACCTTTAGGCCAAGGTCAATATAATGGGCGGGGGTAGGTAGCAGACTATCCCTAGTTTCTACCCTAGGCGTATGTACAGCTCCCTTCCAAACACCCTGTATAGTTGACATGATAGTTTATTGATCTGAATGTCAGCAAATTTTGTTTTAGTTTGTGGAACTTGTGCTGTGAGATCTTTCCGTCTTCTTGTTATTGTATTTTGATCGTATGATATTTTTATTACGAAAACGGGTTTTAAACCGTAATTTGAGTCTTTTGTTTTTAAAGGAATTAATCAATGATACCTCAAAATCAAATCCTTCTTCAAGCCAAATGAGAACTCCTTCCATAAGTAAAAATATTTTTTTATTCGTAGTAATTGATAATTAGGCAATAGTTTTTTTGAATAGAACACCTCTATCTATAAACAGAACACCCATATACTCCTTTCTACAAGCAAACTCAAACAATCTAACCAGAAACCCTTGAACCACACAACTCCGAACTACTAACATTGTTGGCGCCAGTAACTAAACAAGCGACTAAACACAGCACGGCAATTCCCGTGTACAGTGAAAGTAAATACCGCGTGAAATTGAAGGAGCATCGATCGTAAGTTCTCGGATCAGCTGTTCAGTAGTGCCGTAACACGCAGCATTTGTTCCGATGTACTCACTCAATCTGACTGTCTGTGGAACGCTCTTTGCGTTTTATGAGCGCCTGGTAGAAAGGTAGTAATTAGAGTAGTTTGGAAGACATCTCTGAGGATATAAATTTGTGTTTCGAGAGGTACCTAAAGTTTTAGACAACAGAGTAAAGGTCTATCCACACATATCAGGGCCGTGCCCGGGGCGTGACAGGGCCGGGTCCCATCATTGAAGATTCGTCACTGGCCCGTGCACGGCCCGTGCCCGGACGTGTGTGAACGAGTTCATATAAAATATTACGGATCGATATTTTTTGAGCCCCTAACGGGGCACGGTCCGTCCACGTCCCGGGCACGGCCCTGATATGTGTGGATAGACCTTTATCGATCTTAAGAGGCCTGTAAACGGGCTACAAAAATTGCATACAGTCGGCAATTTTGTTGATCAATATAGCTCAGTATATTTGCAACTTATACTCTTGCTGCAATTTCATTGTGCAATACATTTCCGGATGTCGTCCAGCAAGATAGTGCAACTGGGTTGCTGAGGAATTTTGCTCGTATACGCGGAGCAATAATTGCTGCTAGATTTCAGCAGTTAATGACGATTTTTCCGTATGGCTCTTCGGTCGTTACATGAAACTTCGCGGCAATTACAGCCCAAGCATCCTTCTTAAGATTACGATATTTATACGGACTAGCTTCTACATCCCATAATTCAGGGTGTACATGGATTCCGTTGATAAAATACAAAATCGTTTCGTTTGAGCACTCGGCCATGGCGAACAGAATAAAATCAACAACAGGTACAAAACAACTTAACTAATCAGGCAGCGACAGGACGAGGCGGGCGGTAAAGAGATGCACCTTAGAGTAGTTTAGACAGGATCATCTGAGAGGAAATAAAGATCGTATCTAAACACTACAGTTTTAGACAAAAGAATATCGCTCTTATTTCATTTTTGCATGCTATTGAAAGAGCATTGATCGTTAGTTCTCAGAACAGCTGTTCAGTAATGCCGTAACACGCGGCATTTGTTTCGATGTACTCACTCAATCTGACTGCCTGTGGAATGCTCTTTGCTTTTTATGAGCGCCTGGTAAAAAAAGTAACTAATTAGAGTAGTTTGGACGGGATCATCCTTGTAATAAAGATAGGTTGATGTTGATTTAGGATTTGGGATCTAAGTACCTAAAACAAAGTTTAAGAGAAAAGAAGACCGATTTCTTCTGATCTTAAGGTGCCTATAAACGGGCTAGTTTTTCGCAATTGTATAGCCACCAAGTTGACAGTTATATCGCTCTACACAGATCTTGGGCCGTAATCGCCGCGAAGTTTCATGTAACGACCGAAGAGGCCTATGTAAAAATCGTCAAAAACTGCTGAGATCTAGCCGCAATTATTTCTCCGCGAGCAAAATTACTCAGCAATTCAGTTGCACTATCTTGCTGGCAACGTCCGGCAATATATTGCACAATGAAATTGCAGCAAGAGTATAAGTTACAAATATAATTGCCGACTAGATGCAATTTTTGTAGCCCGTTTACAGGCCTCTTTAGGGAATTTACCTTGCTCGTGGGTTCTCTTGATTTTTACAAAGAGATCCTCACAAAATCGTGTACTTATTTTTTTTATTTCAAACAGTGACGACCAGTGAACGAGAAATAAAAAGGAACAAATACACAGTCACATACAGAATTATAAAAATCCATCAAATATTTTTGTGTTTTTTGCGTAACGACTCTCAAAACGAGATCTAAAAACAGATAGACAAAGCCTTTGCGAACTTTTGCGCATGTACAAAACCTGTTCTTAATTCAGCCTATATTCACACGGGCCACGACTCATCGGTCGTACTGTACATTTTTTTTTCTTAGAGAGATGTACCATATTTCACTAAATATTATAAAACAAAGTCCCCCGCCACGTTTTTACACGATAATCTCAAAAACTACTGAACGGATTTTCATGTGGTTTTCACAAACATAATGAGTAACGAGGCAGGTTTTTTTATATAATTTGTCACGGGCGAAGCCGGGCGGGTCGCTAGTATTATTATAAATTATAATCGTTTATAATTAAAACGTATAGCTAACTTAACAATGAAATAACTAACATCTTGTTTAATTCTATTCATTTCAGAACCTCTACTTAAACTCAAAAGTACCAGGGCGACATAAACAGACAGGCGATATCGCAACAGTATTCCTGTCCGTATCCAGCAGTCGCCGCAAAGCTAATAACATACTTCCCTCACTGTAATTCGTGAGGTGAAAACCATCTTGGCTCACTAATACTCAACCAACTAAGTTACTCATCAAACAAGAAATTCCACGATCCTCGTATGAACTCCACTTCCCTTTGCCGAGCAAATCCAAGGAAATTGAGTTATGAATAAGAAATTTTATGTTCCGTGTTTAAATGTGTGCTAAGAATGTAGATTGACGACACGTAATTTTGAATGTGTTCACTGTTCGGCTGGTGTGTGTTTGAGCTGGTATTTGAGGAGTTTGTTTCATTAGTGATAGATTTACGTATAGATGTTACGATTTATGGACTCCTAGTTAAAAGAAACTGGTACAAAGGGCACGACACTACATCAATAGTTAGATCTCGTTGAAGATAAATTTTAGGTCTTTGTCTACCAATATAAAAGTTATAAAAAACAGAACTCACAGGTATTTTTTGCCAACTTATCTTCTCGGTAAAATGTTTTGCACATACCGCTTTCCACAGCAGTTGGAGAAACATTGGTTATTAAAAAAAAAAACAATAATAAAATCCAATTATTGCAGACTAATTACATGTCCATAGTTGTTAGTAACAAAACTATGGAGCTGGTTTATGGGATACTTTGATCCCAATAAACTATAAATCCTCTGGAGGATAAATACTTCTCAAGTGGGTTAAGGAAGTATATAAATATATTTTAAAATCACAACAACTAGATCCACAACATCGTACCTGCATATAGTATTCAGGAAACAATCGGTGCACACAATACTGGCAACTAATAGGCTATTAATTGTGGCGACAATGCAGCTTGATTAGCCAGTCATTGTGGTGCTTGTAGGTGCCACGGACTAATCTAGACTCTAATTAATGCTCTATGCCATTATCTTTATGCAACTGTTACGTTATGGACGGTCTTTTAATACGAGTGCCATTTTTCGGTACAAGCGTAGCGCGTACCGAAATAGGGAGGCACGAGTTATTAAAAGACCAATAACGTACAGTTGCATACAAGATTTTATCTACGAAGGAAGGAATAAAACACAGATATAGACAAATAAGTATTTCAGGAAGTGTGTTTAAGTATTTCATTTCTCATATAGATGTCTTGATTTTTCTGGTAGTCAATTATTTGTAGGCGCAACTGCTCTATTTGTTATATCTGGTGGTGTATTTTCAATATCACTTGATGTTGAAGACATTTTTAATAAAATTTGGAACAAAATTTCACTCAGAATTATTTTCCCGCGTCCATTTTTTATTTTATTTTTTATTTAGTCATTATTAGGTATAAGGCAAAGATCTTGTAGCCGCAACAGCCAAATAGTATACGATATTTTTTTTCTAAACTTGTTCCATTTTTAAAAACATCATTTACATTGTCTCGATTTCGAAGTAATATTATAGGTACCTGGCTGTATGTTCAGAATGTCTTTGCTTGTGTTTAAGAATTTATGACGATTCACATAATGCAACCCGATATCGTTATGGGTATCATAATGAAACCGCTGTCAATTTTATAATTCGAATATAACGAAACCGGAGTAGATAAAATAATTTATGTCACATAAGCCTAGGTTTATGAAAATGCACGGTGCCTATGTTCCTATGGTCAGTTACGAACATCGTCAACTACTTAAAATTTGACTAGCAATATTTGAATCGGCTTCCTGTTTAACTGGATGTCGGATGGAGCTGCATTCTAATATTTTACATGGAACGACTGTTTTACTATTTCCACAACCCGCTCGGTCTCTCTCCTGTCACGTCATATGTGAGAGTGCACCTGTGTCGGCGCACACCCTTGAGCACTATAATATCGCCCGGGTTGATGGCTAGTCTTCACTGAAATTGGCTGCCATGACCGAAACTCGGTCAGGAGGACTATTCACATAGCAGTACGTGAGTGCTGTCCTTATTGCCAGACGAAGTAACTTCTATTCTAACCGATAACTATTGACAAAATATCCAAAATTTACTTGAGCTACTGAAATGTTAAGCACTTTGCACTTTTGACAATCATCACTAGGTATGTTAAGAGCCTTATCTTATTGTATGGAGCTAACCCTCTGTATGATCTATCTGTGTTGTGCCTCATTGTGTTTATTAGTGATAGAGTTACAGTGTTGCTTTACCAGTAATTTCATTGTAAGGTTATTGGGTTACGTAATTATATTGGTATGGTTGTGGTTGTCGCATGCATACAGGTTGTGACATTTGCTGTGGTGAGGTAAGCCTCTAAAATTATGTACAGTCAAACAACAACAACAATCCTCCGGACCGAATTTCGGTCGCGGAAACCAATTTCAATGGAGTACACAAGAAATATTATACCTAGTGCACGTGTGTCTGCGCAAACACAGGTGCATTCTCTGTTTCTTTAGGCCGTGGATACCTAACCAAGGAACGGCACGGCGTTGCGCCGCGGCACAGTGCCTCGTACGGTACCACGCGCGGCCACACCGGCTCTCGGCAACAACCATGTTTTCAAACGTGTCAAACTTGCAGTTCTTATCTACATATGGACTGTTACAGACGTATTATTCTCCTGTTATTGCAAAGGCTACGAATGAAGAAAAAGATGATTGTGATGTACACGCTTTTGCAAACCAACAATCCGACACGACCGGGAAGATATCAGATGCAAGACCAAAGGCTGAAAATACTTTTCGGAGCGAGTGGGCACAGCGCCAATTTCAAAACTCCAGACTGCTAGAAATGCCTAATGGAAAAACCCAATGATGTTTTTTGCCCGACTTAGGTAACGAAAATAGGAACCCACGCTCCCCGAGGTGGGGGGCTCAGTAGTCGCGTGGTTTGTTCACCTATGGTGAACCCAAGGAGAGGCCGCTCGTCAGGGCTTTGCCGATTAAGCCGACCACGTAGCGACCAACAAGTAGGTTGCGGTGCCGCCTGGTAAAAGAGGTAACATCGCAACTGAGGCAGGCTGCGATGTCGTATGGGGCCTCCCATACCAAAACGATATCACAGCTGAGGGTTGCAGGCCGCGGCGGGTGAGGCGTGCTGGTATTGCGGTGTGCCGCTCTCCTTACCTTTCGCGGCCTGGACGGGGTTGCCACCGTCTAATGGTGGACGCGGTGGGGCCGGAGGGGAGGTCCCTATTCCCTGCGGCTGAACGTGGTAAGTGGCGAGGCCACTGAACTGACCCGTCACAGGGGGACCAAGGGCATACACGGGGTCGTCTGGCATGGTGCAAACGTGCTGGTTTGGTCTCTGGGGTTGTCAAAAGACCAATGTGACAAACTGCCACGTCTGTGACAGCGCTGTACATTACTTCTCTTTAGCGACACTCTTGCACTTATGGTGCAGTATGTCTTTTTCTTCCATTTGCCGTCTCAACAGTCACATCAGTCATTTAAGCATGAATAATGTTCTTGTCATATTAGTTATTCACAAAAGTCATAAATTACTTCGCCGATCTTCAATTTACTGGCTCCAAAATGTATCTAAGCCAAAATTCAACCTCATTACCTACTCCTACTTACAGCTCTCAGTGAGGATTCAATTTAAATCCTAAAATCTTCGATCTCCGGGGTTGTGAATAATTAAGTGGTTCTGACCCGACTCCCTTGATAGTGAGCGTAGCTTTAAATTATTATTGTAATAAGGTAGCGTTTCCATCATCCTGTATTACGGAGAGATAGGTAGTAGGTCAGTACCTACCCATGGATAAATTAGGTTAAAGTTCTGGAGGTCATCCGTATTATCCGTAGTCAGGTAAGTACATAAGTACAACAGATATATGTTATTTTTTGATGCTATCATCTATATATATATATATATATATATATATAAGAGAAAGTATGAACGTATTTTCCTAATAGACTCCAAAAAGGTAAAATTTGGAATGGAGATAGTTTGAGACCCTGGGAAGGACATAGGATAGTTTGTATTCACTTCGGATGATAAAAGACTTTTTACGCGCGCGAAGCCGCGGGCAGAAGCTAGTAGCTTATAAGCAGTGTTTGCTAACACAGTGTGTAGGTAACTAACAACTTACACAAGCGACGTACAAGGTGTAGGTCGTGGGTTTGCTACGTGTAAATTATTTTCTCAAAACGGTGAATTAAAACATCGTGAGGAAACCGGTATGTCCTAGAACCAAAATTTCGATGACATGCTATATTCAACAATCCGCACTGGGCCCGCGTTGTGGATTAAGGCCCATTCCCTCTCACAGACAGAGGAGGCATGTGTCCCAGCAGTGGACAAATGGCTAAAAGGCTGATGATGATGATGATGATGAACTAACAACTTATGGATTGATCATATTAGTTTAAATGTTTTATGCTTTTTGCCAAAACGTGAGAAAAAGCTGGCAAATATTTTAGCTTGATCAAATTAACCAGGTTTATTTACGCTGCTACCTATATTTTAGTCCCCAAACAGTGAATAATTGTTATTGATCGCTGCTAAATTGAAACTAATGCCAATTTTCACTACCACTAGAGGACAATAAATTAAATGATTACCTAAAAAATCAAGCTGTTGCATTTTCATCAGTCGGTTCAGTGTCAAAAGTTAAAAACTTACATAAAAGATTAGTGAGTATTTTAATTGACCCTTATATTATTTCTCGTCTATTTGATGTACGGTAAGAAATTAATTAATCTATCTTTAAGATCATGAACAGGGATGAATGCTGGACTATGCGGAAGGTAAAATGTCTACTGTGGCACAACTTTGGAGATGCTAACGTCCAACAGAGGACTGCGACAAGCCGAGTTTATTAATTGAAGTGTCTGAAAAACCCGCTAAAACAAACATATACCCACTCTACTACAAACCTACAAATCAGTGAGCATAAATGCCTTACGATCTCTTCTCGAGCCGGAACCGCGGCCGTAAAACGCTGCACGTCTGAAAGGCTCGCGTGATATACCGCGCCGGCTGGGTACATTACTGGAGATTTATCACGCTCTTCCGACGCGCAACTGATTGCTCATGCTGTAAATTTACCACTCTCTTGATTAGCGTAATAGTTTCGTGGTTGCTTTAAGAGTTTGAGGCACGTAGGGTTTGTTTGTTATGAGAGAAAAATATTTGTTTATTTTTTTTGCTGGAAATAAATGTTCAGATAGATGTTTAGGACTAGCTGCGGTGACGACTGTGGATGACTTATGTCGAGCAGTGGAAGTGTCCGACCGAAAGTTTGGGTTCGGTTTCGGTCGGTTTCGGCGGCAAACTTACCGAAACTACGACCGAAACCGAAACTCCATTCAGGAGTTCTCGCGCTGATCGGTTATGTTCGGCGCATTAAATTCAATCCAAACGAGTATATTTTTTCGATTTTTTTTTCTTATATGAGGGGTTGTTACGTTGATTATCATATCAATAAGTTAAATGTCAAAGACTGCAGAATTATGTGATTTAAAGATAAAAAAATAAAGACTTTAATAAAGTTTTCTTTATTTTTCCCTCAAAACATGATCATTGTAAGGAAGTTTCGGTTTCGGCCGAAACTGAGACTGTTGACGAAATTTGGTTTCGATTTCGGTTGCGGTCGTAAAAACCCCAGTTTCGGTTGGACACTAAGCAGTGGTCGTCTTTAAGCTAACATGATGATGATGATAGTGCAGAAGAGGCGCATGTTATCTGTAAAAATTGGTTAGAAGAACAAAAATAAATCTTATATGAAATAAAAGGAGTATATAAGGAGCATAGTGGCTTTTTTTATTTATATATACTTTATTGTAGGTACACCAAGTTGAAACAAATAAAAGGAAACTTAAAACTAATAAAATTTCATACTCTTTGCCTTTTGCCTTGCTGAATTCACTTCCGCAACAAGGCTGCTGGAAAAGACAGTGATAGCCTGGACATGAAATGGGGTTGACGTTGTGGCTTCATGTAGTTTCTGCCTCCCTCATGGTAAAAAGGCGTAAGTTTATACAATTATAATGTTTGTATCCTCATGACTCGACCATCCCTGTTCATAGAAGGCTTGAAAAGCTAATGACTGAGTTAAAAATCTATCTAGGTATGGGTAACAGGTACTGAGTACTTAAGAAAAATGGAGTTTAAAATTCCCGGTCATTATGCCCAAAAACATTCCAATTAAATCCCACTAAACTCGACTTCCAATCCTCCAATCCCAAAAGTTACTGTCTCCAAAAACCTAATATCTCGGCTGGTGCGGAACCTCCCTCTTTCTTAGAGTTCCGCCTGTGACTCTGTGTCCACTAATCTAGTAAGCCAGAGGAAGTAATTAAAATGTTCGGGGAAGCCCACTCATTTAGCTTAGAGAAACTTCACTTTCTGTTAAGATGCGGTACACTGATTGACTTTTGGTTTAAGTTTTGAGCAAAACACGCAATACTACCGTAATGGGGGCTAAAACGTGTGCATTCGCCGCTTGAGGCGCTAGTGTGGCGTGAGGTTTCCAATATGTCAAATTTCATAGGCATTTTTGGCTTATAACTTGAATATTAAGTGAAAGACCGTGAGATACAGTTGAAGATGTTTAATTTTAATCAATAACGATGCAGGAGACTAATACTATTTAATTAAACTTTTTAACGCAACAAACAAAACCATCTTGTATTCTTGAAGCTGAGAGAAAGCACAGACAATGAATGTTTTACTAATGTCAAAACGACCATAGGCTCTATAATCTTATTTCTCTAATTTTCTTGTGTTTTGATTAACATTTAAGCGCGAGTTTATTTACATTTTTGTTATTGTTGTGAATATTTACCAAATATGGAATATTAAGATAGGTACGGGATTTACCAACCACGTCTTTAATAGAGATTGATGTTTCGGAAAATGTTGTTCTTCTTTTTTTCAAAAGCATAACTGTTTATAGATTTAATCCCACATTTACGGCATTTAATTCAATGTTTTCAATTCAATGACGGACAACGGATTTTAATTCAATATTTGCTTCCGTGCGCGTTATAACAACGTATAAACTGCTATATTTATGGACCTTAGTCAACGTTCCAAGTTTAAACTAACATTAATTAGTTCATCCTCATTAATAGCATATTTTGCTGCCAATTACCGTAGTATTGCATTTTTTACAAGATTTTATTTAACTTGCAATGTAAGCGTGTTCGTGTCAAATCTTGCAACTGAATTTTAAAGCAGTTATCCTCCACCGATTAAGATGAAATTTTGCATACACGTTCAGTATGGATGACAATGCATGGTTAGCTAAGTGACGTCATTCCAAATCCAATATGGCGGACGGCCCAAGATGGCGGACTAGTTATTTCTAGTGCACTGCCATTATATGGGTATCAAATGAAAGAGTTTGCTGAGAACAATATGAAAAACAGCTGGTTTTAGACAAAGATTTTTCAGTGAATAATTTTATTTAAATGCTGTGGATACTATTCCCCTAAGTACATTCATTTTTGGAGATTACATGCGTGATGTTATGTCCCGCTCGTTCACACAGAAGTTATACGAATAATTCTGTATTTACATAATTATTTTAGCGCAACTGCTTCATTTCGGTAATGATGGCATTTATTTTGAGCGAGTTTACGGACTCGATAGTATTCACGACCCAGTAAAACATACTTTTCAAGGGCAATGACAAATCGATTAAAAACAGTAGCTGAAAAAGTTTCTGGGTGAACATAGCCTGTTCACTTATACATACATTTTCTTTCTGACATCCAACCACACCTGAATGGCTCTTGGAATAACATAGCGAACCAAGGTCTTATTATATTAAGAACTTTATGTTCCTACCTATGTTAAACAAATAATAAATGGCATGATTTAATTTGTTATTTTAAAAAACTTTATCACAAAAATTACAACCGACTTCCAAATAAAAACACTACAAAGTGAAAAATAACTTCAGTTTCGGCACTCGGTGTTCCTGTTTTCGTTTCTTCGTTTTTTGACACGGACTTCCGTTGTGATGTTTTTGAAAAAGTGTTTTACTTTTTAGCTGTGGTAGGTACATAATAGACCAGTTCTATAGGCTAGGTACCCATAATGCCCAAAGTAATGCCGGAATAGATTAATCCAATAACATTAAACATTAAAAAAAACCGGTGGAATGAGAGTATACCAGGGTGAACTGTTCACACCTGCGTACCACTTTAGAGCGTACCAGTGTGATGTTATGTTATGAAATGGTGTAAACATTAAACAGACATGCGATTGCAACTATCCCGAGTGATTTACTGTCATTTAATAAAGAGTTCTGATGTATTTCTCCAAAGTTCTTTATCAGTCCTTGATGAAATTTAAATGGGACCACATGAAAAGCTTTCAAATAAATAAAGAATCATCAAAATCGGTTCACCAAGTAAAAAGATCTGAGGTAAGACAAATTAAAAAAATACAGTAAAATTGATAACTTCCCCTTTCTGGGAAGTCGGTTTAAAAAAATAATCACCAACACAGTTCACACCAACCAACAAACTAAACTATATGAAACCGTCCCGTTCCTCCGTATGAAACAGCCCTAACAATGAAATATAGAATCGCGGTCGGTACTAATAAAGGACAGTCACTTAATTGAAGGATTTCCGTCAGTCTGTGGCCGGCTCCATCTTTCGCCGACTATTATTTATATGGGCTGTCTTGAAAGCCTTCCAATTTAATTCTGGTCATCCCTCACACTCCTTGTTTATAGAGCAAAAATTTGTTAGCTGCACCTAAGATAAATGAGCTTGTATTTATTTGCTTGCAAGCTGGATTGTGTTTTCTTGATGAGCTGATAGATGGTTCTACTGAATTTAAGCGGTTTGGTTAGATGGAAAAGAGTGATGAATTGTCTTTTAAAGATTCAACCAAATATCGCAGTTATCAGTTATGGTGTCTTCTTCTGTTTTTACCCGACTGCCGAGCCGAAGGAGGTTAATGTATTTATCAGTCTATTTATGTATTTATTTTTATTCCTAAGTGCCGTTCTAGTGACCAAATGCGTTGGCCGATTTTGATGATTCTTACGTCAATCGATTCGTCTTAACCTTGCGAATGTCACTGGCTACATTAAAATTGGAAAATAGAAAAATGGTTGCTTTTGGGCGCCTTATTGTGGGGGTTCAAAAAAATCATGCTGTGCAGTGGGAGGATACATATTCGTGAGTTGGCTGACCAGATGTATACTCCGACTAAACAGCAGGCTTTTCTTCTTGTTTACGTCTTTTGAGTTGGCTTCAAAGCAGTCGGGTTTTTTACTTATATTTGTCAATAAGCTCGCCCGATTACATGACGCTTAAACATAACTTGTGGAATGTGGGTGTAGTTACCTACTATACACAGACACACATACACTACACACACACACTTCTGCCTAAAATAGGCCTGGGTCGTATCGGTTTTTTCTAAGAATCGTATCCGAATTGGATTTCGAGTTTCAATATGTGATTTCAAAAAGTGAAATATGTAGTTCAATAACTAGATATTGTTTTAAACCTGATCCGATACACTGTTGAATTTGGATACGAGGGTATGCAAAGACAATCGGTATTGTAAATATTTTGAATAACATTAATGGATATGAATATCATCTTTTTTTACCTGGTGAAGGTTGCGGGAATCCGCTGGATACGAGACGCACGGGACCGATCAAAACGCCGACGCTTAGCGGAGGCCTATTTCCAACAGTGGACGTTTTTCGGCTGATATGATGATTATGCTCATCTTTTTTGTGCTAATGCTGTTACTGTACCAAAGTTTGTACTTTAAAATCATAATTTTAAGATCTGAAGTTGTGTCATTAATAACTATATCATTAAAATAGTTCTTAAAATTATGAAGAATGGGTTCGAAATCATATCTTTTTATTGTGTTAAGCCGAAGCAGAGCAAGCGGTACGGGAATATCTAGATTTTGTAATTCATAGTTTACAAGGAAGCGGTTTGTAGATATTGTACCAATAAATAGATTTTGTAACTATATACAGTTTGTATCGGCCACCAATAGCTAAACCTTTGAAGAATATAGCCGTGTTGTTGTTGAGGCATGTTTTTGTCTTCGCAATCTCATTTCCACTTCCACACTGAACTGCATCTTTTAAGTTGCACTAAATATTTGGTGTCCTGAAAAAGCATTGCGGTGCCATACGGAAGTAATTGCTAACGTCTTGTGACGGCACCTCGGATAAGTACAAGCATAAGCAGGAGCGTTAAAGTGCATAATGCAAACAAACTCGCAGCTAATCTTACTTTACTATTTAATTATTAATTAGAACATCAGTACGATTTGGATGATTGTAACAAAGGTAGACCTTGGCGTTGATTAAAACACAGGTTACTTTATCCAGAGTAGTATTGGCCCGGTGGTAACGGCGCTTAACTTTATGTAAATTATTCCATCACCACTGCTCTCAAAACGGTGATGGAAAACATCGTGAGGAAACCGGCATGTCCTAGAACCACAACATCGAAGATATGTGACGTCCATCAACACGCACTGGGCCCGCGTTGTGGATTAAGACACATTCCCTCTCTCACAGAGAGGAGGCCTGTGTCCCAGCAGTGGGAACATTAAAAGGCTGATGATGGTGAAGATGATGATGGTGATACTTTATCCCATTTCTCGTTCTGTTGCATATTTTTGCAGTATCTCACGGGCATCGCCGCTGGCATAAGCTAGTATTCCATAAGAACACATTATTATACAAAAGTCGTGCAGTAAACAGAAGTCTTAGCACATACCGTATTAAGTATCAACTCCTCGCATTTTGCATGTTGCTGGTACACAGGACACCAACAAACTATACAGTTTCCAGTATAGCCAGAGCTAGCATTGTACAGCCTTTCCTTAAAATGAGAGCTTAGCTTATATTAGACATAGATAGCTTCATAGGTCGTTCCATGTACATCGCGGAGAACAGGGCGTGTTCATGCATTTTTAATAAGAATTTATTATAGGTGCCGCTGTGTTCAGATCGATTTGTGTTTTCATCCAATATTTTAAGACCTGTAAAGTTTTTGTAGGAAGCTATGAATTGGATCTTAAAAGGCTGCCTAAATTGTTAAAAGATGCCTAAAGTGTTGATGACTCCCCCGTGTGCCCAAAGGACCGAAAAGTCCACCTCTGTGACTGTTTTGATTAAAGGTTCAGCTTCAAACTTGAAAGCCTTGTAATTGTCTGATTACCAAGAATTTTAAGGCAAGTAGTTTTCAGTATGAACGCGTATTTAAAAATCACGATCACATAAGAAACTCTACCTACCAACTCTACCTAATATCCATTAAGGATGTAGGTACAACACTACCGTTTTTTCCGAATACGAAAAAGGAATGGTAATGAGTTTGACAGTCTCTTTATATGTCTATTAGTTTTTTCGATCATAACTCAAAAACTACAGAATGAATTTTGACAAATAAGGTATCGATTGATTCGACTTTACTGTAAGCATGTCGTATGCTATGTTTGAAAATATTAATAAAAGATGAATGAATGCATGGCCGACGAAACATAAAAAAATGAAACATGTGTAATATTGGGCCTTGGATACCAACGCGCGTTCAAATTTCGCGTCATTTACTAGACCGAACTGTTCCTATCGGTCACCAATCGCTGCGGGTGCATCGAGGACGCCCTCTCGCGGAGGCGGACCGAATGAACGGGAAGAACAACTTTTTTACCGGCCGGTGCGTGCGCTCTCAAATTATTATAAAAAGAAAATCACTGTGAAAACGAAGAAAAAAGACGTTGTGTGTGTTTGAATAGTGTCCCGGGACGTGCATCATCCAGAACCTGTCAATTTGAGTAGAGTTTACCATCTTCTAAGGCCCAATTAGAATTATTTCTATTCACGTTAGCCATAGCGCCTACAAAATATGTGTGTTTTTTTTCCTACTTAACTTATTACAAAAGGGATCATCGTAATTGTCAAGTTTAGTTCCGTAGTAAAACTGTGATCGTATTTTACACCAAGCACCTAAGGTCGGCTCCACACTATGTTTCAATTTAGTGGCCAATGAAAACAAAGAGCAGTAACTTGCTACCCTTACACTATTATACTACTACACCCTATTACGCGGAGACGGACAGACTGATTATTACAATATATGTATAGACAGTACCTACCGACCCGGAGCTTCAGGGCATGCCATTCTTTCAACCATTATCATGTCAAGTCCAAAGATTATGGGGTTGAGAAACGCTATCGAAATATAACGTGGTCAATTCAGGCATTTTTGCCAAACATTCAGCATTTTGCCAACCGCTATCGTCGTTGGAACTTCAGTCTGTCTAGAGCCTAAATACATCCTTTAAGCGCTAAGGATTGTCAAAAAGTTTAAAATGACATGCGCGACCTTTCACGTGGTCTATCCCAAACATAATTCAATCATACCGGAGACAACTCAAGCAGATATTGTAAATTGATTGTTAGGCAACTGATTGTGCCATAACTCTTTACTCTAACTCTTAGGATTAAGGATTATTCGTGATATGTTTCTACTGAGCATGATATTCATGATGATAGATTTCGCTAATGTTTTGTTTTGTTTTTCCCTAATTAATGTAGCCATATTTGTATATTTACATATGTATTCACTTTTAACTCTAATTTAATGTGATCAATGAGTCTTCAATCCCACATGATCACTAATAGCTGCACTTCTGTGTAGCTAGTTAACTTAGCCTAACCTAGCTTTATCCATGCCTTGAAACTGTGTTATTGGCTTAAGAGATAATTGTCATCATCTCGCTGTCACTGTGCAGTGTGTGTGTATACTAAGATGCTAGTAACGATGATGCAACTGCACTGGGCTATTCATTGACAGTGAGGTGAACATCTACTTACGTAAATCTAAACTAATAGTATAAAGCTGAAGAGTTTGTTTGTTTGAACGCGATAATCTCAGGAACTACTGGTTGGAATTGAAAATTTTTTTTTGTGTTGGATAGTCCATTTATCGAGGTAGGTTATAAACTAAATAACATCACGCTACGATCAATAGGAGCGGAGCATAAATGAAAAATGTTGCAAATGTTGTTGGGTAGGTAGATAGCCAGTTGACGGGAGCGAAGCCGCGTGGGACAGCTAGTTAATAATAAGCTGTTGAGTTTCCAAATAAATAAGGCATTTTGACAATCGCCATCGTCAATAGAATGTCAGTCACTAGGGCCCATAGTGGCATTCTAAGAGAGATAGCGATTGTCAAAAAGTACAAAATGTGGACTTGACATTTGCCACCGAAATTTTATGTGAATATCCATGCATTTTTAATTCTTGTCCATCGTTATCGCCGGTAGGATAATGTCACTCGTCTCCAGCCTCCGGTCTCGTGAGGGATTAAACTGATTCCTGCGGGACCCTGATTCACTATGACACTTGCGTAAAACACGTGTAACGTAATTGCTTTACAGTTAAATTAATTTGCTTGAACTTCCCGATGAGGTACGTATAAGTACATCCACATTTTGAAAGATCATCATCATCATCAGCCTATAGCAGTCCACTGCTGGACATAGGCCTCTCCAATTGCACGCCATTTGCTTCGATTGTCGGCAACTCTTAGCCAGCTGCTACCAGCCACCCCGCGAAGATCGTCACTCCACCTAGCCTGAGGGCGTCCCACCTTACGTTTACCAATTCGCGGTCTCCACTCAAGAACACGTCTACCCCAACGGTCATCGGTTCCACGACTTATATGGCCGGCCCATTGCCACTTCAGCTTACTTATTCTGTGAGCTATGTCGACAACTTTGGTTCTCTGCCGGATCACCTCGTTTCGGATTCGATCCCTTAGAGAGACTCCGAGCATAGCCCTTTCCATTGCTCGCTGAGCAACTTTGAACCGATGAACCAGCCGTATTGTGAGTGTCCACGTCTCGGCGCCGTAGGTCATAACAGGTAGGACGCACTGGTTGAAGACTTTGGTCTTCAGGCTCTGTGGGATACGTGACGAGAAGACTCGACGAAGTTTCCCAAACGCCGCCCAGCCCAGCTGTATTCTTCTATTAGCCCCCTTATCAAAGTTGTTCTTACCAAACTGCAGAGTTTGCCCGAGGTAAACGTATTCTCGAACAACTTTGAGAGCACCGCCATTGACCACAATGGGTCCCGGAGTGACGTGTGAATTGAACATAACCTGGGTTTTGTCCAAGTTCATCCGGAGCCCGATGCGTGCAGAAGAACCAGCTAAGCCGTTCAGCATCAGTTGCAAGTCATGCAGTGACTCTGCTATTACGAAGATGTCATCCGCAAATCGCAGGTGTGAGATGTACTTGCCGTTTATATTAATGCCGCGTCCTTCCCAGTCCAGCGTCTTAAACATATCCTCCACCGCGTTGCTAAACAATTTCGGGGAAATAACGTCCCCTTGTCTAACCCCTCGACGCAGTGAGATATGCTTAGTTTGCCGGTCCTGACTTTGGACGGTCATTGTGGCGTTTGCATAAAGACATCTCAGCACTTGGATGTATCGCCAGTCCACTTGGCACCGCTGCATAGACTCCAAAACAGACCAGGTTTCGATAGAGTCAAAAGCCTTCTCATAGTTCACAAAAGCAAAACACAGGGGCCGATTATATTCTTCGGACTTCTGTATAATTTGCCGCACTGTGTGGATGTAGTCTATGGTGCTGTATCCACCTCGGAACCCGGCCTGCTCCGGTGGTTGAAACTCGTCGAATCTTCGCGCCAGACGATTCGTGACGACTCTCGAAAACAACATATATACGTGGCTAAGAAGCGAAATGGGTCTATAATTCTTCAAAAGGGTCTTGTCACCCTTTTTGAAGAACAGAATGACCACGCTCCTTTGCCACGCTTCTGGAGTTCTCCCAGAGAACAGGACAGAATTGAAGAGCTCCCCAAGCTCCTTCAGTACCGGTCGTCCTCCCGCTTTCAGTAGCTCGGTAGTTATCCTGTCCTCACCCGGGGCTTTGCCATTTTTAAGCTGTTTGAGAGCCGCCTCGATTTCGTCTTGGCTTATTTCAGGCAGGTCTTCTGTGAAATGGCGTGTTAAGGTGGCTCTAGTATCCTCATTTTCGGGATCAGGCCGAGATGCATGCGTTGCGTACAATTGGCCGTAGAAGTTTTCAACTTCCGAAAGAATCTCCGGCTTCGAAACGACGATATTCCCATTAGATGTAGTCAACTTCGTCAGATGGCTCCTCCCAAGTGACTGGACAAACACTTTCGACCCCCGGTTTTGCTCAATCGCTTTCTCTATAGAGAGCGTGTTGGCTCGTCGGAGGTCGCGTCGTACCATTTTCTTTATATGTTTATTGAGTGCCCGCTGTTCTGACGAAGTGACCGGTGGATTTTCACGTCGTTCCATCATAAGCTTCAGAGTTGCCTCCGAAAGTTTGGACTTCCTGCCCGTACGCCGCATCTTACAAAATCTCGCACCTTCCTCCCTGAGGATTTCCACCATTTGGTCGAGCGCCTGGTCAACGCTATTTGCGGTTTCCACGGCAGCAAAACGGTTCTCCAGGTCTGACTGGAACGCTTCAGATCCCTACATTGTTTGGAGCATATTGGGACGGAGCCTAGACTTCATCAAACGAGTTCTCTCAAGCTTGCAATTGATATTCAGGGAGCCTCGAACAAGTCTGTGATCGCTGCCGGTATTAAACCTGTTGATCACTGAGACATCCCTGAATATGTGCTTTTTATCTGTTATGATGAAGTCTATCTCATTTTTGGTCACGTTGTCGGGGCTTCGCCATGTCCACTTCCTTTGTGGCTGTTTCTTAAAGAAGGAATTCATTACGAAAAGACCCTCTCTTTCTAGGAAGTTGACAAGCATTTGCCCCCTATGATTCCTGCTACCAAACCCGTAGGATCCTACTACCGAATCACTGCAATTCTGTACTCCCACTTTGGCGTTAAAATCCCCCATGAGAACGCTGTAGTGGGTCTTAGTGGTGGAATGCAAGGCCTTGGAAATGTCCTCAAACATTTCCTCCACTTCGTCGTCCGAGTGTGCCGAGGTCGGTGCGTAAACCTGTACAACCTTGAGGCTATACTTCTCGGTTAGCTTAATTATGAGGTACGCTACCCGGTTCGAGACACTGGAAACCTCCACAACGTTGTCACAGATGGACTTGTTTACCAGGAACCCGACGCCACCCTGGGATAGTTGGTCTCCCTCTCGGAAATACATAAGGTGGCCTGATTTGAGTGTTATTGTATCCTCCCCCTCTCTTCGGACTTCACTCAGCCCTAGAACGTGCCACCTTATACTCTCGAGTTCTTCCTCAAGCTGCACGAGGTGTTCATCAAGCCGTAACGTGCGTCCATTATACGTCGCTAAGGTCAGTTGGGTTCGGCGGCCGTCCGTAACCCGGTGATTCTTCGCACCCCCAAATGCCCTGCCGTCTCCGTGACCGCCGCCATAATCAGGTATAACAGCAGGGCGGCCGGGAACTGGGGGCCGTGGTTGATTTCGACTTGTCATATTGGAGGGTTTGCCCATAATCGCCACGCTGGGCATGCGGGTTGGCGATCGCAGATCTCAGCTTTTTCGCACTGGTGACGCTGCTGCCCATCACCAGTCTGTACCACTTAGCTGCGAAGATTTGTTAAAATGGTTATACCGCCATTTATCGGTTGTCGTCAGAGCCTCGTTTGTTATTTAGCAGGATGTACCGCGAGCAGGTGAGGTTGACTTGGGGCACTTAGATCTTGAATGTACCCCCTTACACCCCATTTTGAAAGATACGTTTTAGTAATTTTATGTTTTTTCATAATACCTACCTAAGAGGGAAGTATCCAAGGCGATGTATCCACCCCCGCTAAGATGTTAGCGGGGGTGGAAAAATGGTGAAAATTAAAAAATAATAACGTTTTTGTAAGAAAATTTTTGTAATGGCAGTCAAGTTTACAAGGAGGAAAACAATATTTCACTGAAAACAAAACTGTTTTAAGGCTTTGTCACCTTCTAACCTTGTCGTTTGTCTTCTTCTATCTTAGTATTTACTAAACATAATCTCACATATTTATTTATTTATTATATACTTTTTTTATATTACACGGTGAACGAATACCTAACTGATACGTTATAATTACATTTTCTTTTTTTGATTTGATTGACAATTTACTTATATACTAGAATTTATTGTTATTATATTTTATAGGTATGTCTTTTTTATTTTGTTTGTTTTGTCGATAATTTAATTTAGAATTATTAAATAATTGGTGATAATTTATTATGATCAGCATGTTTGTACCAAATTAATATTTGTACGCCGATCACGGCTAGACATAGCGTTCTTTAGTAATTACAACATCTGTACCTAACCTAACTATGTTCAACAAATACATATATTTGTATTTGTATTTATTGCACACCATAACAATCACAGGAGGATCCGATAACCTTTATCGAACCTTCTCAAACCTTGCGATTTCTTGCAGAAGTTCCATATTTAGTACATACATAATTTATAAAATGAAAATGTAAAGTGGTGGGATCCTTGTGTCCTGAAATACAGGCCATGACCTAGCTTAGACACCAGTCTCCTACAATATATACTTACCTATATTGTGTATCATTGTCGAATCTGACCAGTAAAATAATTTATGGATATTGTGGTGAGAAATAAAAATAAAGTTATTATTATTTGTGGACGTAGTCAAAGTGTCGGTAACCTCACAAAAAGCCAATAATACTGACCATAAGCCAACTGAAATAGACTAACTTATTTCCTCTTCCGCGGCAATTTAGCAGATAAGCCCCAAAAAGTCGACAAAAATAAAATAAACAATTCTAATATTAACAAGAACGATCAGCCGGGAATAAACCAATATGAAACAACAAATGTTTAAGCTCCAACGAAATTACAAGAAAATCTCTCTCACAAACAATGTTTATGTTTCTACCGAGACATTTATCTTATCCGCGATATCGGGGCACAATGGACTCCGTTTTAAGTCATTTATTACGAAAACGTTCGCCCTGTAGGTAAATAAACCCATGATTATATAAAAAAGCAATAACTAGCGAGGACACAATGAAACAGAAATGAAAAGATCTTAAAAAGTGGCGGCCTATTATAAAAGACGCTTTTCTTGAATTTTCTTAATGCTGAAATGTGTCCAAAGTTCCCTAATATTTTAGGCGTCTTTAGTATAATTTTCATTACCATGGCGTTTTTCGTTTGGTTGAGACTGTGTAAAAGTTATATATAACTGTTTTTTGGTTTAAAAATAGAATATAAAGTAAAACATATTATAGTGAATGGTTGTGACGTTATCATTATTGTATCTTGGTCTTTTCCTAATTTATTTGAGGTCGGTGATACAAATTTTCTTTCGTACGAAGAAGTATAGAAAAGTTAATAAAAAAAGGCTTTTTGATTTTTTTATTGACTTTTTTATTTATAACTATTTAGTTAACTTTTTTTTTCGAAGTAGTTACATTTAAACATATAAGTGTTATATATTTTTGAAATCGCCTCTCAAAACTCTTTATTTTGATAAACACAATAATTCGCCCCACACGATGAGACCCCACAATATGGCGCCCAAAAGCCGGCTTTTTTCTATTTTCCAATTTTAATGTAGCCAGTGACACTCGCAAGGTAGCACTCGCAAATCCATTGACGTAACATTCAACAAAATCAGCCAACACGTTTGGTCTCTAGATCGCCACATAGGAACAAACATACATACATACATAGACTGATCAACACATTACCTTCCTTCGGCAGTTGGGTAAAAAGAAGACATCCATCCAAAAGACCTATTTTTTTACTTTTTTTCTATATTTTCATCCCTTACAACTTTAACATAGTCCATTAACTGCACTTTTATAGCCATCCATTATTGCTACAAAATAATTATTATCACTCTTGTTTATAAAAACCTTGATACTGTTTGCGATTGCATATTCTATATTTAAGACTATAGAGAATTTGAATAAAGAATCAGCTCAGACTTTTTATAAATAAGTCCCTATGCAGTTAGGAAATCTAGATCTGCATAATACACACATCAACACGGTCTAGGGATATTTCATACTCAATTAAATAACTCGAAAAGTACTGGCCGCATTGGAATCTTTTATACACCGATTTGTTTGTAATTTTTTTTTTTTTTTTATCTATTATAGGCTCGCGCTTGACCACTATCTCACCTGATAGTAAGCGATGATGTGGTCGATGGTGGAGCACGCTTGCCTAGAAGTAACCTATTCACTCTTGACTTAAAGACCCCTAGATTGTAGCTATCGGGAAACACAGACTCCGGCAGGGAATTCCACTCCTTAGCTGTACGCATAATAAAAGTATTCCCAAAACGTTTAGTGCGTATGGGTGGGATGTCCACCATATATCGATGACGCATCGCCGTACGTCTGGTAGTCCGATGATGGAACGGGCTGGGTGGAATTAAATCATGCAATTCCATCGCACACTCCCCGAAATGTAACCGATAAAAAACCGACAAGCTGGCAACTCGGCGACGATGTTCAAGGCTCTGGAGCTTTGACTTAACCAGTGCCTCATCGCTGATGAGTCTCTTGGCCCGCTTTTCGATCGACTCCAGTGCATCAAGCTGGTATTTGGCAGATCCGTCCCAGAGATGAGAACAGTACTCCATGCATGATCGAACTTGCGCTTGATACAAGCTGAGCAGCTGTTCTGGCGTGAAATACCTTCTCACCTTTGCAAGGATCCCCAGCTTTTTGGCGGCCAGCTGAGCCTTTGCCTCAATGTATGGCCCAAAATTGAGAGTCGATGTCAACGTAACGCCAAGAAGCTCAAGATGGTCAGCTATTGGCACGGTCACATCTCGGAAAGTTGGAGCCGGGTGAAATTGACTCTTTTTTAAAAAGAGAAAACACTTTTTAAAAAAAAAAAAGACACGCCTGGGTTTTAGCAGCATTAAACCTGACCAGATTGGCATCGCCCCATTCGGAGACTGCCTGCAAGGACAAGTTTAAGCGCTCCACCATGGCCTCCCGGAGAAACTGGATCTGAGGCCCGGTAGCACGAGCGTTGGACAAGTATCTCTCAGTAACGGTGCTGTCGTCTGCATACCCAAAGGTGCCGGGTTTTAGCAGATCGTTAATATGCAGCAAGAATAAAGTTGCCGAGAGTACCGACCCCTGAGGGACCCCGGCATTAATATCCAAGTAGTCCGACGAGCAGCCATCGATAACCACTCGAATGGACCGATCTCTCAGGAAGTCTGCAATACATTCACACAGACCACCGGGCAAACCGAATGAAGGAAGCTTAGCAATAAGGCTTTCGTGCCAGACCCTATCAAAAGCCTTCGAGATGTCTAGGGAGACGGCAAGCGCTTCCCCGTGCCTCTCGATAGCCTCACTCCAGATGTGAATGGCATACGCTAGAAGATCCCCAGTAGACCGATTTCGGCGGAAGCCGTATTGGCGATCACTAAGGATATCGTTTGCTTCTAGGTATGCCAGGAGCTTAGTATTGAGTACACGTTCCATACTCTTACAGAGTATGGAGGTTACAGATATGGGTCTGTAGTTGGCCGGGTCAGCTCGACTGCCCTTCTTGGGCACGGGCTGTACGTTAGCCTGCTTCCAAGCATTCGGCACTTTTCCAGCCTCATACGAAAGACGGAATAGGCGTGTCAAGATCGGAGACAGTTCAGGCGCACAGGTTCTAAGAACAAGTGCTGGTATTCCGTCAGGGCCGCTAGCCTTGTTCACGTCAAGGTTTCGCAGCACCCTACGGACGTCCTTTTGATGGATACGAATGTCCGACATACTCGTCTCGCATCCATCAGGAGGAGGAGGGGGCCGCGAATCACCAGGATTCAGACGTGAAGATTCCGCAAAAAGAGAGGCAAATAAATTTGCTTTCTCCTCAGCGGAGTGGGCCAGTGACCCGTCGGGTTTCAGCAGTGGTGGCAGTGAGGGACGGCAGAAGTTCGACTCGACCGACTTAGCCAGAGACCAAAACGCTTTACTACCTGCTGGGTAAGAAGCAAGTTTGGTCCCTATTCGGCCAATGTGATCGAACCGAGCCCTGCGCAACACCATCTTGCAGGACTTGGCAGCCCTGTTGAAGGCCTTCTTCTTCTGACCCACGTCACTCGCCTTACGCGATCGAGCGTCGACCCAAGCCAGGTACGCCCCATGTTTAAGCGCGTCGGCGCGCTTACATTCGGCGCCAAACCATGGCCGGTCTTCGCTAGACATTGTTACGTCAGTGAACGGAATGTAGTACTCCATTCCCCGACGCAACACATCCGTCACGGCATCCGCACACGACGATGGATCAGTCGAAGAAAAGCAAGTAGGCTGCCAAGGATAGCATGCGAAGAAAGATCGCATGCCATCCCAATCTGCCGACCTGTACCGCCAAACCCGCCGGGTGCCCCTTGGGTTGGGATCGGGCGGGGAATAGACGGACACAGACTTCACCAGACAGTGGTCGGAACTACCCAATGGTGATGCTATCGACACAGAGTATCTGTCTGGATCTGTTGTCAGCAGAAGGTCCAAGCAATTCGCCGTGTGCGAATCAACATCCGGTACCCTCGTTGCCCCCTGGACCAGCTGGGTGAGGTTTAGCGCTAGCGCAAGCTTACGCATTTCCCGTCCAGCATGATCAGTGCACTGGTATGGGAAGAGCCACTCCTGGTGGTGGGCATTAAAGTCCCCCAGTAACACTAATTGGGCAGAAGGGTACCGCTGCTGTGCTGCATCAGCCGCCTCACTGAGGTACTCTGTGAGCCTGGTTGCCTCCTGATCTCCACTGTGCGAACGGTAGACACAGGCGTAATTAATTTAATTTAATTTATCTCAGACTAATTCAAAATTCAAATTTTTGTTTCGGTGGCATAAAAATGTCTTGATGTGTAGGAGAGGGAATTTTCATTTGTGCGAAATTTAGAAAACTATACGAATTACGTTTAGTTACAGTTTTTTTAAACGAAAGATAAAGTTAATATTGAGGTATTGTAGCCATGCAACGCTAACATTTGACGAGGGCGCTATACAGCGTAATGTTGCTGAGGCCATAGGGACCCACCAAAATGTAATTTCAAGATTGTGGACACGCTATCGTGCCACAGGTGAAGTAGCGGAGAGGCACCGGGGGCCAAGTCGCATCGTCGCATTACTGCGCGAGCCAAATGCAACGGCGACTCAATTGGTCCAAAGGCTGCGAGTGGAACACCAAGTGCTTGTGAGTGACCAAACTGTAAGAAGGCGACTGCATGAAAGCAATCTACGCTCTCGTAGACCACTCCGGGTCCCACCTTTACGGAGAGGCAATCGTGGACGACGATTAGAATGGGTTCGGAACCACGTGGACTGGGGCCGTGAGCAATGGTCCAATGTGCTGTTCACGGATGAATCAAGGTTTGGCTTCCATCCAGATTCACGAAGGACGCGTGTTTGGCGAGTTCCTGGACGATGGAGCCGTCTTCAGAACCCTCAGGAAGTTCACCCATACCAAGGAGGAACAATTATGGTTTGGGCAGGAATTCGTCTTGGAGGACGGACGGATCTCGTTTGGGTGCGGGGCAATACCCGCGTTTGGTTACATACGCACGATGCGTCCACGCCCACGGCAGTACGATACGTCCAACAGGTGCTGGGGCCCGTAATCTTGCCCCACAGAACACAAATGGGGCAAGATTTCTTGCTCATGCACGACAATGCCTGGGCACACACGGCGAGAACGGTGCTACCGTTTGGTTACATACACACAATCTTAGGGTCTTAGACTGGCCTGCTCAATCGCCAGATCTAAATCCCATTGAGCATGCGTGGGATATGCTGCAAAGAAGAACTCTGAAGGAAGTTCCTGAAAATCTGGCTACAGAAGATCAACTTTTTGCGCACCTCAGAAGGACCTGGGACAATAATCCGCAGCAAGACATTGACAACCTTGTTCTGAGCATGCCGAATCGTTGCCGATGTGTTATGAACATCATGGGCGCTTTCTCAGACTACTAACTTCAAGTTTATAAACACAAATTAAAGGTTTTTCAATTTTTTTCAGTTTTTACTCATAAATTAAAAGTTAATTCATATACGGTTTCCGTCTATGCTTCATTTTTTTCCATAAAATCCTGAAATTTTAATCGAAGTACCTTAACCATTATTAAAAAATGGTAGAATATTAAATAACATATCTTTTAAATATATACATGTCACATAAATAATTAACACATTGATAGTAATTCGCTTTTTTAAAAATATCCCAAGACCGTGTTGATGTGTTTATAAAGAAAATCTTCCCATTTTCTTAACGAAACATTTGGTGATGATCTCTAGAAATGTGGGTCATACCAAGAAGCACATTTTTAACACCCCCTTCAAAATATTATCAAGCACGACACTTAGAAATGCAATGCACATTAGCACCACACTCGTGTGGGGGACACGAGTGAGGTGCTAATGTGCATTGCAAGACCCGAAGCCTAAGATAATGTTCTAGACAACGTAGCGTTACAAAGCATAGACTATAGACGATGGTAGTGGAACAGGGAAGCCCGCAGACCTAACTGTAGCAAGTGTAAAACCACTGTTATGCATGTACGGGGTAGGGTTGTCCCACAACAGAATGTAGATGTGGATTTTATAAGAGAGCTAATAAATACTTGTAATTAAAACTGAAGGAAAAGAGTGTCCGTGGAGTTTCTTGCACATTCTTCTCCATTGAGACCTACTGACGCTTGCGAATTTGCAACTAGATACAACTTTTTTTTTGAGTGGCAATTATAAAGTACCTTTAAGGTTTATTTGAGACAAACTATTTGATTTAGATTTTGAGCACGTAGTAATTGAATTGTTGAAGCTCGTGGCTAAATAATAAAAGCCGCACGGGTCGATTTTCAAGGTTAAGCAACGCTTGACGAGGTCGGTCCGTGAATGGGTGACCATTTTCAACATACCGAGTTTCCTCCGTGCCTCGGAAAGCACGTTAAGAGCACGTCAGCACGTCCTGGCTGTCATTTGAAGATCTTTGACAGTTGTTACGAGTAGTCAGAAGCTTGAGATCTGACACCAGTCTAGCGAAAGGGTACCGCGTTACCCAGTTACTGGGTTGTGGAGGTCAGATAGGCAGTCGCTCCATGTAAAATATTGGTACTCAGCTGAATCCGGTTAGACTGGAAGCCGACCTCAATATAGTTGGGAAAAGGCTAGGCAGATTGAGTAATAGAATTGTTATATACCCCAAAGAGACAAAGGCACTTATACTCTCCTTTCGCCAGTTATGTTTTAGTCCAATGTTGTGAGTAATTTTCCCATTTCGATTCCTATAGTCTGGTCGTAGAGGGTCTAGTTCCGAGCCTATTGTCATCAAACGAAAAATAAAGAGAGTCTTCATGCTTTAAAACCTTTTTTTTATTATAGAAATAGGCTCGCGCTTGACCCCTATCTCGCCTGATAGTAAGCGATGATGTCGTCGATGGTCTAGCACGCTTGTCTAGAAGTGATTGACAGGCTTGTGATTCACTCTTGATTTAAAGACCCCGAGGTTGTATCTATCGGGAAACACAGACCCCGGCAGGGAATTCCATGGATAAATACACGGACGTATAAATTAAATCTGGCCAATCGTAATACAGTTTGCAACCACCACTGGGATCAAGGTGAATCAAAAGTAAAGTTAAAACTTGCCTAATCTTGTAAGTTTCTGGAAATATATATAATTTCAATTTGAAATTTATGTTGTATTTATTGCTATACTTCATGTAATACAAGTTTAGCAGAAACACAATACTAATTATTTGCTCTCTGCTCTAGCTTCAAATTCAAATAATGATGTGAAATAAACCACTTCACAAAAGCAACAAAAGTTAAAACCTATCATCTCAACAAAATAAATGAAATCTACTTAAGCAACAATTAAAGCTTTCAACTCGAGCTTACATAAGTAGCAGATGAGACTCCATTTCTCTCCCTTAAAACAATATGGAATCAAAGAAAATGAATAGGAATTAAGAAAAGGGGATGACCGAAATGGTATGGCGGTAACGAAATTAAAATCACCATTTACTGAGCACATTTAACGCCAAGGAATTAAAACAATCTGAAATTGTCTTGATGGGAAGATTTCGGGTTCTGATTGCTGAATGATTTAATTGATCGATACAATTATCGTTGTATAGCAGGGGCAGTTACTTTGAGGTTCTTTGGAATGAAGAGTTATAAGATAATGGTGTAAGCGTCGATTTATATCTTTTAGTTAAGTTTGCAACTATAGTCGTGACAATCTAAGAAGTCGGATTTGACAGCTATAACAATACTTAATAACAATTTAAATTTCAATCCTCAATCCCTCAATTCAAGCCTGGAAACAGCACTTTATAGTATAAGTCTGCAAAAAGGTATATGGTATAGGAGCATACAAGGCGAGCCTACGCGTGTGCCTTGGATCGATGTCGATCAACTAAGTAGGAATTATGTTAAATTAATTTTAAGACTTCGCTCTGAACACCCATCAGCGAAGTTTGCATTTCTTATGAAAATAACTGATTCACCGAATTGCAGAGAATGTAATCAGATTGAGGACGTGCAGCATTTGCTGATGGATTGTGTCCGCAACAAGCATGAGGGAATCACTTTTGAGAGAATTAGACTTAAAGAGGCTATATGTGGGATTAATACAATCAATTTTATCCCAACCAACTTCAGAAGGTGCTAAAAAATTATGTCAACTTATAACAGTTCTTCATCGGTGACTTCTATCTTGATCACAAAGTGTTTTAGATATTGTTTACATTATGTGTTAATTATAAGTAATGATGTTACAATGGTATAAGGTAAGATGGGGTTAACATATTTGTTTAAATAAAAACCCCAAAACATATAAAGAGAAAAAAAACAAATAAACTTGATACTTACGAATGATACTCGTTGTTATAGTGTTTTGGTAACATAGTAATTAATTAAGATCATGAATTCAATTTCTCGATTTTTACGTACAAAGTTATTGTGGAATGTAAAATGAGAAACGTCATCGGACTTTTTATATTGTCACGATTATAAGTTGATCTTTAGTGGTCGCAAACGCTACTGCTGAGTATGAGGTGCCAGGTTTCGTTCCCAGGTCCGGTTATGCATTATTGGGTTTTTCCATTAAGAGTTTATGTTAATGGCTTCATCCATTTTACATGGGACTTGATCACAACCTGGAAAATTTTATCTACTTGATGTTATACTCGTATTTAATATCAAAATTGTAACAATATCATTATTCAGACTAGACATCCACTAGTCCACAAGGGCTTACGTGCTTAAAAACGAAACAATAATACTTTCATGTTTAATCGTAAAAGCAATTAAGTCTATTCCGATCAAGTGCCAACCCTATAGCAGGGTCAGTGCATGTTTCACGTGGCAGGGTAGCCTATTAATTCAGTTTAAATTGCAACTAGCTCCGGAGGTGAGCTGCCCTTAAATTATTTATAAGCTGTGTACACACACCACTGTGATGCATAGACAGTTCACTTAACAATTTATGTTTAAGAATCTTGGTTTATTAATAGTCCAACTACGTCATCAACATTTTGATACTCTGTTGTGTTCGATGTCGTTGTTACATCATCAACTCCGATGTATAAACTATCACAAGGCAAACTCCAAACCACCTTCCGATTACCCACTACAAAGGGCAGCACGGCACGTCCCTAAGCTTTCATTACAACAATAATCCAAGATTAATCATTGGCTCTATGGGATATACATAAAAAAATATTTTATATACGTAATGGAATGGTTAGGGAGATAAAGTGGAAATTTGATGGCGGGCTGGGGTAACGAACTGTGACGACGTTTGACTCCATACTTTATTACCAGGATACAAGAAGATGGAGGATGTAGATGTGATATCATAAAGTGTGTTGGATGGGCTAGGCTAATTGGATATAGTTGGCCTGGATTTTGTCTGTTATATGTAAAAAAATCTCTATTCATTTTTGTAATATGTAACTGCACAGCACAGTGAGTACTACTCGTATGTACTTACCAACTATAAATCTACTATTCACCAGACATATTAAGTTCTTCGTTGACTTTAATGTGCCCTACCAGTTAAGAGTGTGTCATGCTCTCTCAAATGTCTCTCAGATGTTGTGTGATGGTGGGTTTGAAATAAATGATAGATAGATAGATTTATTTATTTGCTTAGAATGTAGGTAACTAATACAATTAGGTGTTACAATGTTTTGGATCCTTATACATTCTGCCTCATGGCATGCAAAAATTTCAGTATCTTATACTACTTCAGATTATTCTATTTACTTAAAGCTAATTAATTAAATAAGAACATTAAAAACTAAATAGTCTTGATAGTTATGATTATGATGGTGGCACATTTGTCGGATCATTCGGTCCTTCATGATGGTTGAGCTGAGTGGTGCCAATCACTGCGTCATGTTCGTGAACGGGCGCCACCGGTTGGGATTGGTCATAACTTGGCTGCCTCGGCCTGTTTTTAATTAATTATTGTATTTTGGGGTTGTTTGTTTTACTTTAGCTAGACGCTTTTGCGTGCACGTCTTTACATCGTTCTCACATATATGTAATTTTTCAATATGAATGATAAAACCATATACTTGTAATTAAATAAAAGAGTATCCGTGGAGTTTCTTGGACGTTCTTCTCCATAGAGACCTTCTTACGCTTGTGAATGTGCAACTAGCTTCATTTTTTTTGTTGAAATTTTAAAAGTTGCTTTAAATGGTCTATTTGAAATAAAAATATTGTTATTTTGAATGTTTCGTTTTGCTTTGAGAATTGTACTCTCACATTGGGTTAACTATATTATCTGAATAATGTCTTGTTAGATTTTTTTCCATGTAGTAAATAGACTAAAATGAAATAGGCACCTAAAATTTTTATAAAAACAAAGAAATGTCTCAAAAGACCTTAGACTAAATCAATTTATAACTTGATTCCATTACTTGGTACTCTTTTGAATCACTGCCTAAGTAGTATCAGTTTGAAATGAAACTTTTATTTTCAATTACATTAGACTCCTCCAAAAAGCTTCTTTACATTTCTAACATCCAACATCAGCTTACCGAGATGACTTTTTCTTTAAGAAAAACGAGCGTCCCTCTTTGCCTAAGTGACCATGTAATGTTCCTCTGGCACCCTGGTGTCTCCGTCTATCCAAGTTTTCTCAGAAAATTCATTAACACCGCATACCATCATTTTAAGTCCTTTTGAATGAAAACATCTGATTTTTTCCTCATCTCCATTTGAATAAAGATAAAAGATCGTTCTTTTGACAATTATTTTAATAGGTCTTACGCTTTTTCTTGCTTTCTTTGTCTGGTTTTAGGTCTCTTTTAGTTATTTATTTTAAAATAATAAGTAAGACTTATTGACACGAAAAGGGATCGTTCGTAAAAAAGTGAATGTGGTAAGTCTGTCTACGCTATTAAGTACGTCTCGAACTCTTATTTAAAATAATTTAATAAGAGCTTGTTTACACGGTCGCTATTAGTATTAAATTTTTTTCATATAATTTTTAATATCTACTATCGGCAAATAATAATTGAGTTCTGAATTCTGAGTCAAACACAATATTTAAATTTTTATATTTGCCATCGACACGCAAGAAGATAATGAGCTCTTTATTTATGCAAACCATATTACCAAGATGGAAAGAAACAGAGTACGTAATACAATTATAAAAAGTACTTAATACAAATGGGGAAAATTAAGGCAAAACCACAGATTAATTTATAGTTACTACGTTCAAAACTACCATTGCTCAGCATAATACTAGGACTTGTGTACAAGACAAATACTCACCGGTGAAGTAAAAATCCCACACTGCCTGGTATTTTTCTCAAAAGTACTGACGCCTTTTGAAAGTGATCCTCCATTAACAAAAAAAGGTTCTCCAACTAGTTGCCTTTGCGAAACCTTTCCACTGATATGAACAGCCTGCACCCTGTCAAAACGATTGCGTCACATCTCAGTTTAAAGTTCACACTATGCTGTGAGTATTAATTTATTAATTTATTCTATTGGATATTTTGGCAACAGGCCAGCAAGGATATCTATTGCACTCGAGTAACACTCGGGGTGTGGTAATAGAGAATTGCATCCCATAAAGCTAAGCTACGAGTACCAGATTCAATGGCTTTTAAAACATAAAAGTGTTACCTGTTGTCTGTTTCTGTTCGCCTGGTCATTCTGATCCTACTTTATTTATTATAGGTAAAGGTTGTTCTACTTGCATACCGGTCTGATTGGCTAAAGAAGAATGATCAATAGTCTCACGCATCAAGACCAAAATTATATAGTAATTAGTTTCATATTTTTTTACGACATTACGCGTCAGGGATTTGATTTTTGAATAGGGAATTTAATTTTGAGTTTAAAAGTATGGATATTGTTATACTACTCCCTTTAAATGACGTTTCGTTTCACATGATATGATTAACTTACCCTTGATTTTTGAAAGAGTCATGATCACTTTAAAAATATAATTAGCCGATTCTACATTAATTAAAAATAAACTAGAATATAATAGAATCTTTATTTAAAAGATTATCATTACTTTATCTATAGTTAATTGGCCGTTCACAGCCGGTCATAAAGATGTAGATAGAATGTATCTAATAGAATCGATTTTTGATGAAAAGACGAACCAGTAATCGTTTCTTTTGTGTAATAAATAACTATAACATCCATGTATATCGTGTCTATATAAATTACGTCGTTGGTAGCGTCGTACAAAATAGACAAATTTTTGGTTATTTTCGATTTTATAATATAACTCCGAAATCCGGGTTTTGTTTTCAAAAAGAACTTTTGTAAGAGTTAACATGGTCAGTGTAGTCTATAAAAAACAAAGTTTAATTTTGATGCATCATTCCATACATCCATGAGCATTCTCCTTTGTAGCGTTTGTTTATTACAGCCTCGAGTAGATCCTACAATTGTAGAAACGATTACTAATTAGAAGTCATCATCATACATCTTACATGGAGCAACTGCCTTTCTGATCTCCACAACTCAGTTGATGGGTAACACGATACTCATTGACAAGACTGTTTGTTAGACCTTCAAATATCTAACTACCCTTAAGGACTGTCAAAAATCTTTAATAATGTTAGACAATGACCTTTCTTTCCGTTGCTCTATACCAGGGGACACCAAATGGCAGACCTCCGACCTATTTTGTGTGGACCTTAAGGAAACAGTAGAATATGATTTACTTTAGTACGTAATTTAAGAATTTATCCCGCGCTTAGTCTTGACTGCCGTCAATTCGACAACGGACGAGCGCAGAGCGCAATATCGTCAATCGTCGTGGTGGGAAAGAGATTTACCGATGGACATCTCCAAGATGTAATGACAATAATCCGCACCAACTTCGGACGGATAGTTCAAGTCAAAAAGGATATTTTTCACATTTAAATTTGAAACAATTTTAGCAAAGTATAACGTCGACGACGACGTGGACGATGAAACTAACTTAACTTCTTTACATGTGACGATGCAAAGGCGAGTGGGGGTAGTTGGCTTTAAACCTTAGGGACCGCGACGGTCATATTATTTTTAAGAAACGGACCCCAAATTAAAGTAATTAGTGACCGCTGTTCTGTAAGGTCGCCCTCAGATGTAAAATCACTATGAACGGACTTAGGGGTAATTTTTTTGAATAATTCTTTGCCCAACACTAGGAATTTCTTCCTGTATCGTGGGTAAATTGTTAAAAACGCAGTTCTATCATTTTGCACGTATTCGCTTGGATCAGATTCGTCTGCAATTTCACCGTGTATAACTTTAGAGACCACCTATCCGTGTTTTGCGTAAACTGATCCTCAAACTATAGGAACCCAAGCTTGACAAAGAGCTGTCCAATGTAGTTTGTTGGACGGGACAAATTGTGCAACTCTATGAGATTGGACAATAGAATTCGGCACGAGTCCTGTTACTGGACGAATAGTTTTGCAATGAACCAGCAGACATTGTTTGGTGTAGGGTTGAGAGTCTAGAATCGGCCATCTTTATTATTTTCTCAATTCCTCATTGCGTACCATATTCTATACAGGGCTACAGATTAAGTTGACCTAGATCCTTTAAAAGGTAGTAGTTTCTATCACTCCTGACTGATTTAACCATGAAATACCGTAGCCCTAACTTAGCCGTTTTCAAGATATTGGATATTAAAGTTTTTTTTTCAAATTGCCGATTTTTGTCTATTGGCCTATTTTTTTGGGTTTATGAATTTATTTCATTTTATAACTATCAATAGTCTACTATGACCCAGTTGGTTCAGTTTTAGTATTGAGAATAATAAAGCAACTTATCTACTCCACAAAAATCGCAAACAAAAATAAATTAGAGGCAAAAGACCCAAAAAAATAGGACTATAGACAAAAAATCGGCTATTTAAATAAACACTTCCTAGTCCAATATCTATAAAACCAGTAAGTTTGGGGTACGGCTTTCTTTCTTTCATTATTTCATTCTTACTTTTCTTGCTTACATTTTGGCATAACGACAAACGCCATTGCTAATAGAATAACACTTATTATGTTACTTATTATGTAGTAGAATAACACTTTGTCTAGAACCTCTGACAATATTCTCTTTGTTGTCTGATGTTTGAGCTTTTACCAAAACTTATCCAAACAAATATGAGAGAACAGTGAATCTCTCACATTTTTCTTACTTAATAAATCCCTTTCTCCCCTCAACTCGCATCGGAACTTAAACTATTCATCATCGTAGTACTAGGATCCCATAACCAAAACAAGCTTTAAAAATATGCCGTAAAAAATGAAGGGGAAGAAACTTTGCAATATTTGCAAAAACATAAACATTAAACCTAAAGCTTGGGTCGTGGGGTCGACAGGGATGTACCTACTGTGGCAAGAAGATTGGCCATTCCTTTTTTATTATTTCTGACACAAAGGAACTAAATCCCCACTTCGGATATAAGAACCATGATCCCTTCCTACTGAAATACAAACTCGATTTGATATTGATAGGTACTGTAGGTTGAAAAGTTGGTTTGGGACACGAAATGTTTCTGTAGGACTGTAGTATAATAAGTGCGTAGACAATAGGGATGATGATGGGGTATGAAAAAGCAATTGCTATGTAGTCCGTCCGTTAAATTATCAAACAAAACACGCGTATTTTTTGCTTTATCAAATCATTAAAAGATAACCAAGATAAAGCACATCAAAGTTTGGGAATGGGGGCTTGGGACGTCACTTCGAAGTAAAAAGTTTACCAACGCATGACGTCACGCGAAATTTGAGGTTACGTCATAATTTTTGTAAACGAGACAAAAGAAAAAATACGTGTGCAATATTTTGTGGAAATCAAACAGACGTTCTAAATATAATTTTTTAGTCATCATCCCTTGAGTTTTTTTTACATAAAAGAATTAAACTTTTATGTAATATGATCAGCAGATTGATAGACTACAATGTATCCACGAAAGGTTTCAGTTGAAAGTATATTTATCTACGTCACATTGCTATTTTTTAATAACTGCGATGGCCCATCGTCATACAGAAACATTAATATTAAAGAAAACAGCATATAATTTAAAACAAGCAACTGGAATAAAAGCCGTCAGAATATTCGATGGATTTCTTTTTCAGCTCACTTTGTTTTATGTTTCGGGAAAGGAAATGCATGAATTATTGAATGTAGGTATGCAAAATTATTACTTATCACTCGTAACATCCTATCTCGTTTAGGTCCCTGCAAATTTGTAGATAGAGCTTTTTAATTTTGAAGTATTATTGAGATATCACTTTATAATCCTGGACTCTATTCCCATGACCAGAAAAGTGCTTTTAGGTTGTGTTGTGTAGTCAGGATTATGAATTTGTGCACGGTTGAGTATACAGGCAAAATTCGAAAGCTCCAAAATTATTGAAAGTATTTGTAAGTAACAAGTTTTTTAAAAACTTGCAATGTATGTATTTACGTATGTATGTATAGCAGTTATCCTCCACCGATTAAGATGAAATTTTGCATACACGTTTAGTTTAGATGACAATGCATGGTTAGCTAAGTGAAGTCATTCTAAATCCAATATGGCGTACGGCCCGAGATGGTGGACTAGTTATTTTTTGTTCACTGCGATGATATGGGTATCAAATGAAAGGGTTTTCTTAAAATAATACGATAAAAGGTTGTTTTAAAAAAAGATTTTTAATAAATATTTTTTTTTTCATCTCTATCAGATTAATTTGTCATTATCTATAGTATTCTCCAATGCGATAAATTCGCTTATCTAGATAAGTTACCTAATATCTATAACTGAATGTAAATAATGCACTGCATGTGTAGTCGCATTATAAATATATTATTTTCGAAACCAATTTATATGAATTTAATATTTTCCCAAAGTTGTAAACGTAAAACAGCTTTTGAATTTTGTATAATTAGCTGCCATAATTGGCTGGTAACTGCAATAAACGCCAATCACTACGCTACCTAACCCTTTTGGGTTTACAAACTTTATTATTTTAGCCTATGAAAATTCCATTCACAACAATATTCATTAAATATCACCGTAACAAAATAATGCATATAATTCAATTCACTAGTGAAATACATTTGTATTTTCCATTTAAATTCATGATACCTACCATTAATAAATAGTGAAAACAATTTACTGGTACTAAAAGTATAATTATCTTATACAGGTTGATTATTTAGTGATGCAACTAATGATAGCCATCGTTGTCTATATTCCTCTCTTTTCCTCCCCTATCTATGTTATAGCGTTAACCCCCTCTCGCATATGGAAATTTGCTTTTAGGTGCTATAGCTTCAGCTTCAGTGGCGGCCTTAGGGAGGTAGCGACCAGGACAAACGTCCGGGGCCTCGCGTGACATCCCAAAAAGCTCTCAATTGAAACTTTTTATAATATCATCCTTATTAAACAGTTATTTGTAACAATAATATAAACTTGGCATTAATAAGTTCCGAGTTCTGCATTTCTCATCTATCATCACTTTACCACAAACATTGCAAAAAGGACAAAGGGCCTCACAAATGTCAAATATCTAATAGCACTGCGCAAGTGCACCCAAGGGCAATCCCCGGTTGTTGAAGGACTATTGAAAAATTGCCTAAAACTATAGGAGGACTACTGGCCCCTGCCTGACCACTGTTGAACTACATGGCTATAAACTGGCACACTTAATTAATGGGCCCCCATAAAGGATCACTTGCACTTTAGTGACGAAGCGCCAAGGGGGCAACATATCCGAGGTGCTCGAGGAGTGGAGTATACTACGGCTATCAGGACGGTCACGAAAGTACAGTCAAGATCTCTACCAGTATCTTACTGGGTTAACTTCCTTCCTCCGAGCGAGTTTGCTCTTGCGAATCTCCACTCAAGCCAGCCAATTAAGGCAAGGGAGAGGTGGGAGCTCTGTTCCCCGTCAGTCTTCACCACGACCGGCCAATAAAGGGGTCGCCACTGCCCACCAGCACGCTACAAAGCTGCCCTGCGGATTGTATATCTCTTAGTCTGGCCCTTTACCTTAGGCATGTTGCGGCAAAGTAAGATCTGCCGGCACAGACCTAGAGATCATTGAAGCGCGCAAGCCTCACCACGATGTCAACGTAGCACAGTGGTGTGGATAATGCCGAGTTCTGCATTTCTCATCTATCACCACTTTACCACATACATTGCAAAAAGAACAAAGGTCCTCGCAAATATCTGCCGCCCGCCAGGAGCCTCGCAGCGGGTAAGGCCGCCCCTGTTACAGCCTATATGCATTTATGTTCTGCAAACGTAATGGGACATTATAATAATATCTAATTAGTAAACAGACCTAATGGACGCTAATAATATTAAATATTACATTATGGGTGACCTAATTAAAGCTACATATTGTGGCACATATTTGCACTAGAAACTGAACATAACAGAAACATGAAAAAAAAAAATGGGAGTAAGAAATAATGTACGGATCGAAGCTGGTGGCGTTGTGCAGTTTCTCCCTACCCCCATGAAAAAAAGGCGTCAGTTTATGTATGTATTTAAGCATGGATTGCTCATGAAAAGGGTAACTCAGTTCGTTTATAATAAATAACCTTACTTCTTATTAAGTATCTCCAAACCTATCTAATTAGACCAATTGTGGTACTTTTCTGAACAGATCCACATCTTTGAGTCTATTTACGTTTTATAACACTATGCAAACCACACCTTTTGATATTGAAAAGCATATTTTTAGTTATTTTTTAGTTTAGTCTTTTTTTAGTTGTTTTTTTATCATCTTCAACTTATTTTTACGGCTAATTTTTAAAATCCTAGAATATTTTATACTCTGACATTTTCATCTGATTTGACATCTGTCTGTCCAATTTTATGGCACGGCAGAATGCCCCTCTGTTAACCGTTTTTATTCGTTCTGGTCTTGATTTCTTAATTGAGGTTGAAATTCAGAAGATATGACAGAACGGGGAAAAACCGGGAGTCAGATTTTTAGTTTGGTTTGGGCAGTGAACGCCGAATGACGATTTTGTTTACCTAGAATTACTAAGAGTTTAGTCTTATCTGCAAACAAGTTTTTATTGTAACCAGTTGGTGCATGAGAATAGAAGTGAAGTGAAGTGCTTTAATTTTAGTATATTGTGTGTTTAAGAGAGCATTATTAACTAGAACAGATGACGTTTCAGGGTAAGGACCCTGAAACGTCATCTGTTGGCATCAAAGGCCTCGCTGTTTGGCGTATTGAGCCAAAGCCAGCCTCCACACCCTTTGCTGCCTACGTATTTACTCGTTTGCCTGTGTATCCGTCCTGCTACCTATTCTACTGCCTACCTGCCCGATTGCCTACCTACCGTATGCCTACGTAACTACATACCAACCCGTGTGACTTCTTGTCCGTCGAGGTACCTGTTCACCACCTGCCTACCTCGAGCATAGAAGAGTTCCTGTCCGTCTTGCTGCCACCCTAGCTGTTGACCTCAAGCAACCAACAACGTGTGAAGCCAGCCCTTAGAATTTCTATTCTCACTATCCTTTTTCTTAGTTTTTTTTTTAATAACTCTTTATTTTATCTTTAATATTAACGTGGCTTACATAATGTTACACAATCCGCGGGGAGGATCCCCATACAGCCCAGGCGTTCAATCTGCTGAACGCCCTAATTGCCCAGGAACCTGGCGTCGACGTATTTATGTACACTGATAAATCAATGTTAAATGTTTGTATAAAGTTGTTTAGTTCATAAGTGTTATATTGCTGGCTTGCTGTACGCTTTGGTGCAAGCTGTTAGCAATCAATTGTTAATAAATAAATAAATAGACCGTTATGACCCACTGCAGAGCAAAGCCACACACGTTGATGCATACACGTCTTTCCTCAGCCATTGCTGGCTTTCTCTCTTTATTATAATAAATAGATAAATTGTTTGTTTGTTTAATTAATTTGTTCAAGTTGAAAGTACTGATTCGATTCCGATTTGTTTTCACTGACTTGTATTCACTGTCAAGAAACCATGGTTCCTGTTAAATCCTGTTGGATAAATCACGGCAGCAAAGCCACGGTAAAACGCAAATCTCAAACAAATTGCCATTCTACCAAGCAAGGGAACAGGTCAGGAAATTGATCGGAACACTAAAGAACACTATCCAAAGGACACCATATAAAATGAGGAAAATAATCACCGGACTAAAGACGTTCCCCTTGTTTCAACCTTCCCTAAAAAAATCGATACGAATTGAAAACGTGACTGCAGGACGAGAATTCGTCTCGAGTGCCCTTAGTGAACCGGGATCATAAACAAAGAGAATGGACTGAGTGTTACTAGTTCAGGTATGAATTGAATACAAAAAGTGTGGGGTAATAGTGCTTTATTTGTGTATTTTAATGCTGTTATTGTGACACCAATGACAACCCCACAGCATTTCCAGGCAATTACTACTGCCCATACTACTATTACTATTACTGATGCCTATATCAGGTTGCCTGAAAAAAATCGCGGAATGCGATTAGACCACCCATTGTATGTGTATTACTTTTAAGTTTATTTTAATTTATTTATTTGTGTACAATAAAGCATATAATAAATAAATATTGTCGCTATCTTTTTCTAGAATTCTGATTGGGCCATGTCACTGGCTTGCAGGAGCGGATAAGTCCTGCAAATCTATACCAATATTATAAAGAGAAAAGACTTTTTTGTTTGTTTGTTTGTACCGAATAGGCTCCAAAACTACTAGACCGATTTCAATAATTATTTCACCGTTGGGAAGCTTCTCTATCCCCGGGTGACATAAGCTACTTTTTATCCCTGTATTCCCACGGGAACGGAAACTACGCGGGTGAAACCGCGAGGCGTCCTCTAGTAAACATATATAATGTGAACAGAAACTAACCTGTTTTCCAAATCACAAAGGAATGTAATGCCTAAAATTCATTCCACTTTGTCTGCAAGCGTGCAATTATTTATATTTATGTCATGATTATCATGCAGTTCAGATACATACATACAATCATACAATTTATTATAATTATTTCCATGTTCTAAAAATTCCTTAATGCTATAAAAACAACTCTTTTGTATCAACTCTGCTCAGTCTTTTCCTCTATGTCTAAGACCGGGATCAATGAAAAACGTCGCCCGGGGAAATCTGTAATCGAGTTTGTCGATTATGCCCGACCTCGGACGAATCCCGGTGTCCTCCCGATTTTTATCTTGAAGTCTCGTGACAAGACCGCTTAATTTTGAAGCTGAAACTATTAAAGTTTCTGAGTTATATAGTTTTATTGTAGTTTGTGATCGGAGATTTCGATATCTCAAGACAAACGCAATGGACACATTTTTGCACAAAAAAAAATCTGTATCTCAAATGTTGGTCAGCTGACGAAATCTTTATATACTTTCATTTTTTTTTTTCATTCTACATGGGCAGAAAAAGTACTTAACCTTTTCGTTACACCCTGTATATTTATATTACTTGTATTCTTCCAACCGACCTAATTTTCAAACAGTTCCAACGTTCATCGTAACCTAAAACCAGTCTATGAAAAACGTTATTCTTAGTGCAGCCCAATTTTCAACTAGTCGCTAGCGCTAGCCTGCACTCCAAATTAATATTTACTTCATAGTTTGACCTAATTTCATGTGATATAGAAACTGCAGAATATTTTGGTCTTATTAGCCCTCTTTTGTTGACTGAACAAGAATAGTTTGGTTGTAATTGGGTCACTATTACCAAATATGTGCAAGTCGTATGAACCTATTTAGGTTGATAGATGTTATGTATTGTATGATAAAAAGATCTTAGGTATCTTTTAGATTAAGTTTCTCGTAACGCTATAGGAAAGTTTGTGAGGATGGAAGTATATTTGTTACTTTTTCACGCAGTACTCTAAACCGGATTTTGAGGGCACTTTACAGTAATAAAGCTTATTCATCGGAATAACACAAAGGCTATAGTTTATAAAGAGAGAAGTACTAACTCCACCCGAGCGTACGCCTTGTTGTTTGATGATGGAACAGGTTTGCTGTAACTAAATTGTGAAATTCCAATGCACGCTCCCTGAAATTATACTTTTTCTAAACACAATATGGAAATTACTATTCTCATTTGACTTACTTGATTGCCTATGTCCCCGAGGGACTATAACTGTGGACGCCTCCACAGTAGTCCTCCATCGTGATAGGTCTTGAGTTTCACGCTGCACCTCGTTCCACGTTTACTCACTCTCATGTTCAACAATTAAAAATACCAGCGCTTCTAAAACTTTCCTCAAATCAAACAACACGAATAGTTTCTGGAACTAGTTCGTGAACTTTACTCGAGTTTGCCTCGAAATTGCTGTTTATCGTTTTGTAAATAACTAACAACATATTAAAGCTGGTCCGCAAAATGATAAATATAGTACATTATGGTACAAGTGTGTAATGTTGGTGATTACCGCTGAGGCGCCATTGAGACCGAGCCGTTAGATGAGGGTCTTAAGAAAGCCGAGAACGGTAATCATCAATACACTCGTGTATCATACGACGTTTTTCAACACACTTGTGAAAAAAATAATTATCAACAGTGAAAACGAGTTGTAAAAAATTTTTCGCAATGGCCGGCAAAATTAAACAGTTTTCCTATGCGCGCGCATCAGACAATGGCGATCGGCCATAGACTAAAAAAAAGAGGTTTCTTTTTTTGGCTTTTCGCGGATAGCATTTTAGCCACGTACTAAATGGGGAATTTCAAGTTTTCTTTGTTTCAGGGAAATACAAAAGTTATATTTGAGTCAAAGTTTTATTTATTAAACACGTACAAGTTGAAATTATCTATTTAAATACGAAGTAGCATGAAATGATCAAGCAATAGGTACATTAATTTATTTGTACTATTGAGCACGATCTTTTTTGTATCGAAACTTTTTTAAGAACAAAGCAACTCAAAGCAAAGCAATAAATTAAAAAAAAAACTCTATAACTCACTTGTGAATAAAAGTAATGAAAAAATCACAGTTTGATTACAGGTGTCATTATGTGCCTAATTGCGGTGAAACTAGAGCCACTTGAAAGGAAGTGTGTTCAAAAATATATTATATTATATCTACATACAATCTCAAATCATCAAGCAAGAGTAGGTGAATTGGAATATGCGATATCGAAAAATAATTGGGACCTTATCGGTATAGCTGAAGTGAGAAGACAGGCCTATAAAATTTAAGACAGGGACATATCTTCTTTACTACTATGGGGAAACAAAAGGAGAGGCAGGGGTTGGATTCCTGGTAAAAAACAATACAATACAGAAGTACAAGATTTCATTGCAATATCCGAGAGGCCTGCTGGATTAAAAGTAGTAATATATGGAAAGAAATTCCCTATAATCCAAGCATATGCACCAACTATGTAGAAGAACCTCTAAAGAATATCCTCATAGTCAAAGTTCTTTATTTTAGTTAGGCCACTAAGCGGCACTTACGAACGTAAAAAAATTAAATTCTAATGAAATATTTGGTCTACCATCCATTTGGAAAAGTAGCTTGTTATGGGAAAGATCGGACAAGAAACTCCACACTTATCTTTAAAAAAAAGTGTTTTACAACATTTGCATACATACATTAATCCATATACGTAATCGCTTACGAGGAACAAGGCGGGATAGTGCATAGCATATAAATATTTGGGGGCATGCGGAACACGGTGTAAAGTCCCACAAACCTCCATAGAAAAGGAAGGATCCTCCGACAAGACGGGTGTTGCGTCTGGTCCGGGCAACCGTGGTTGTTGACTATTGTATCTGTTCTAATTGCGCCGAAAACTTTGCTTGCGCGATGCAGGATTTGTGTGACGTCATGTCATTAGTTCGTAAGTGGCGGCGTTGGTGCCGCTACATCACTCCCCTCCGGGGACCGGCGTTCGATAGCAGGTTGAGTCGTCCGTACATCTTGTGATGCGTGCCTGGCCAGTGGAAGGTTGGTTCCCGTGAGTCGGAACTGGAAGTCGCAGATTTCGCGGTGAGTCAGAACTGGAAGTTGCAGATTTCGCGGTGAGTGGGAACTATATGCGGTTGTGCCCCAGTGATTCGGAGTGATGATATCCCAGTGAGTCGGGATAGTGTTGCTGGCTCCAGTGGTTCGGAGCGGTGATGAAAGAAACTGAAGGTGATGACCAGGAATGCGCGTCATCTGCATGCTGGTGGTCAGGATATCCCCGTAGATGCCGTGGGTACTGGCTGGCTGAATGACTCGCTGCTCGAAAGCTTGAGGATGTGCTGATGACGTCATGATGGAGTAGTTCTCACGAAGGCTACGCTGATGTTCATGCTCGAGGGTCACCAGTTTGTGGGTATGCGGAACAGGGTGTGAATTCCCACAAACCTCCAAAGAAAAGGGAGGATCCTCCGACCAGACGGGTGTTGTGTCTGGTCCGGGAAACTGCCCGACGGTTGTTGTCGGACTGTTGTATGTGTTCTAATCGCGCCGAAACCTTTGCTTGCGCGATGCAGGATTTGTGTGACGTCATGTCATTAGTTCGTAAGTGGCGGCGTTGGTGCCGTTACAAATAAATAAAAATATAAAAAAATCCTGAGCAGGATGCACCCAGACTAATACTACTATACTACGAGTATGTATAGGTATAAAGTATTACAAGCACTAACAGTTAAATCCATTTATTTGTTAAATAGGAACATGGTTCTCATATACTTGCAAACAAAGGTAAATTACCTAATTCAACAACAATGTTTTTTTTTACTAGGATATGTATAAATGCACAAGAAATATTATATTTTTGGGAGACATAAACGCAAAAATAGGATACCTCAAAGAAAATGAAGAATTAATAATGGGAAGGTATTGCTACGGGAAAAGGAACGACAGAGGATAAATGTTAATAACATTCTGACTTAAATACAACTTAAAACTTCTTACACAATTTTCAAAAAATCTAATAATCTTTCGTGGACCTTGAGAACACCTGATTGAAAATCGAAGAATGAAATCAACTTTATAACTACAAATGTCACAAAAACATACAAAACGTTTATGTGATAAGCAAATTAGCTAGGCAAGAAAAGAAAAGTCTGATTAAACTATACAGAACAATACATAACAAATAAAACAAAATATTAAAACGAGAGGGCACTTGATACAATTAGCAAATTCAAAGAAGAAACAGGCGGAAAAATGGCTTATAAAAAGTTAGAAACTACCAAACATGTCATGACACAACTTCAAAATTCTTCAGGAACTACCGTCGCACACACGAAAGACAATAGCTACACAGTTCTACAAGAACCTCTACACAAATGCAAATAAAACCCAAGAGACAAAAATGTCTAAAATATATAGAGATAGCGATATCTATAATATAAAAACCTTTTTAACAAAAATATAAACTGACTTCTAAAGTAAAACACTACAAAGCGAAAAATAACTTTGTCCGAAGTCGGTGTCGAAAAACGAAAAACAATAGGTATAACAAGACACAGACTTCGGCAAATAAAGTTATTTTTAGCTTTGTAGTGTTTTTCATTTTACTCTTTTTTTTTAAACATGGGGTCCGAGTGCGTATCGAGTTTTTCGAGAAATTAGCACAAAGCTCGTCGACTCTTCACGTGACCAGAGGGCTGGCCTTTTCTTCGGCCAGAAAATCAGCATTGCCATTCAACGTGGCAATGCTGCCAGCGTTCTGGGCACGTTTCCCATTGACATCGATGTGGCCGAATTTTTTGATGCACAATGAGCTCTTTTCCGTCTCCCCTTTGTATTTGTATGGGTATTTTATTTTTTTAGGTCGGTTGTATTTTTTTTTTTAATGTTTTGGCTGAGAAATTATTTTCATACAAAGTTAATGACTTTGATATAAACAATGTGTAGATGGCGGCTTTGTGAAAGGTCTTTTTACATCCTATAGATTTTATAAATTTTGAAGATAAACCTAAACATCTGAAATTCTAACAAAACTATTGGGTCAACAGAAATACCAATGGCCCTCAAAATTCTAGAGAGATAACAAATCAAAGACCCGAAACTCAATAAGAAACACGAACATCGACCAAACACAAATAGACGGAGTCCGAAACCTGACGCCCGGACGCTAAAATCAAATTATTTAACTAACTGAACTTCGTATAACAATAGATGGGTGTGGGGGCTATACAATATTGACATTTAACCCGGTAGATTTGGCGACTGAAGTTACTAATACGCTTGGTTAATGCTAGCATGCTTTCGAGCTGCTTTAGTCGTGCCTTGGGCTCTTGACTAAATGACGTTCTCTCAGCGATAAAGACTATCAAGTCCACAGTTTAAGATATAACATTTCGGAAGTGCGTATCAATGCACACACACATATTGAACTTTTTACAACCTGTCTGTGTCTCACGTATATATTTTTATCAAGAATCTACTTATCAGTGTTTAAGCTAATCACATGGTTAAAAAGTTTTTTATAAATAAGGCTTAAATCTGATCTAAGTGTTCAATTTAAGAGCATGCTAATCTTTGGCCTACTGTGCACCCCATCGTGCTGCTTGATGAGGTAGGCAAGCTCTTTGAAAGAGTAATTGCAGATAACCTAATCTAGGGGGTCCAAACGCCTCCTGCTGGAGGCCCTACGCGGGGGTCGTGCGGTCCATGGCCCTTTAGGGGGCACCGGTATGTGCGCGTTCCATAAGGCGGGGACCAGCCCGCCGGTTGAACGCGTCCCAAGGGGTCATGGCCATCCGGCTGGTCCGGGGATACCGCACGGTCTCCGGTGAGGAAGCGAGCCTCCTTGCCGGATTGCCGCCATGGGATCTGGAAACAAAAGTCCTTGCGCAAATATGGGAGTGGTGCGAGGAGGTGAAATGCCGGGGAGAAACTCCGTTGCCGCGACAAATAGCGGCTCGGCGGACAGAGCTCCAGCAGGATCTCATGGCAGCATGGAGTGGGCGATTGTCGCAACCAAGCGCTGGGCACGCCACAATTCCGGCGGTAAGGCCCCACTTTGAGGAGTGGCTTGAGAGGCGTCACGGCGTCCTCACCTTCAGCCTGACGCAGGTCCTCACCGGACACGGCTTTTTCAGGAGGTTCCTGTTTACGATGAGACGGGAGGAAACGCTCGGGTGTCACCATTGTGTGAACCACCTGGAGGACACGGTGGAGCATACAGTGGAGATCTGCACCGCTTAGGCGGAGCAATGCCGTGTCCTCATGGAGGCGATTGGCGGTGGTGAACTCTCAAGTCCGGCCCTGATCCAGGCCATGGTATGGTGCGAGAGGGCATGGGAAGCTGTCTCCTCCTTCTGCGAAGCAGTAATGCTCGCATACGAGGAGGTGGAACACGTGAGGGAGACTCAAAGGAGACGCCCTCACGCCGCTAGCCACCGTAGAAGACGCCCTGGGCGTCGGGAGTCGCAAGCCGTTTCCCGGCCACCGTAGGCGCGGGCTTGCGGACGGCAAATAATGGGTAGCTCGCCGTCCGATAAGGACCAAGCCCTAGTTTACGGAGCGCAGTATTCCACGCGCGCCTCAAAGAAATGTCAGCAAAAGTGACGGGGCCTGATAGGACCGATGCCTGTCTGGGTCGCGGATAAATTTGAAAGAGATTTACCGCGGCCCTGGCACAAGCAACTGAAGGAACACGGGTGGGTTATGGTCAGTAAAAGTCTGACACGCCCACCTGCTTCACCCAGAGCGGGAAAAGTCATTGGATTATTTCCAACCAAAAAAAAAAAAGGCCTACTGTGCACGGACGCGTAGCTTCATAGACGCTAACAAAATACTCCGTGCAACTTGTGCAGCCCAGCGTACTGAACTCTGTCCACCAGGCGTATTGCATATGTATGTTTTCAATATTTTGTGGAAATGCCATTGAACGTGTTTACGTGTGGCGAAGATGTTGTTTACTACATTCGAATTCACCGAAGATGACGATTATATTGGGCGCATCCATACGTAGAAAAAATGTGATTTTTGAAAGGCGTACTCGCAGAGGCCTTGTTAGATAAAACGTAACACCAACCGGCGATTATACCTGTATGCACTAGTAACTACGCAAGAGCACCCAAGGACAATCCGCGGCTGTTGCAGGACTATTGAAGAATATGGAGACAAAACACATTGGACTATGGGTTTAGGAGGTTTCGTGGATTGAAATCTTAAAATTATAGAAGGACTATTGGGCCCTTGCCTGACCACTATTGATCTACACGGTTATAAAATCACAGGGGATGATTTGCACACTCAATTAATGGCTCCCGCCATAAACAGTCGCTAGCACTTTAGTGACGTAACGCCAAAGGTCAACATATGCGGAAGTGCTTGAGAAGCGGAGAAGTATGCTATATATATATAGAAGTAGGCTATCAGGAAAATCCCGGCAGTACAGTCAAAATCCCTACCAGTATTTTTTCATCTTATTATAGATCTTCTTCTTTTCGTGTGAGGTGTGGCCACCTCTGGTGCCAAAGTTAAGAGTAATTAAGCCGCCACTCACACCACACGCCTCTGACTTGACTAATTCAGACTAACATTAACTATGTAAGTCCAGGTTTCCTAACGATGTTTTCCTTCATCGTTGCCTGTGATGTCCAAGATAAACTTAGAAAGTAAATATGATTAGAAAAAGGCACATTGGTACTTGCCCGGATTTTAACCCACGACGTCAACGGCACGACAGGCGAAGTCTTAGCCACTGGGCCACCACGACATTAAACGCCACGAAATTATAGATTATTATTAATAAAAAGATAAGTCTAGAATTTCGCACGATGCTTTCCTTTACTATTGTCATCGATGTTCAATATAAACTTAGAAAGTACATATGAATTTGAATAAGTCCCATTGGTACTTGCCTGGATTTGAACCCACGATCTCAAGCATTAGAGGTCAGGTCTTCGCCACTGGGCCACCACGACAAGAAACAGGGAAAAGTTCAAAATTCAGTTCCGTATATAATTATAATGTCACTATTTTAACTACATATCCTGACAAATAAACGTTTATAAAATTCAAAACAACATGCAAGTCTCCAATGAACCAAAAAAAAGTAAGCTAAAATCAGGTTCTAAAACAAAAAGGATAACTTTGTAACGCCAGGGTGATGCACAAAGAGGACATGGAGGATAACGTGAGCACTTGAAACATAGGGGACGCTAGGGATGTAAACTCCGGTGCGTCTGAAACAAGCTCATACGCGAGTTTTACGAACAAGGACAGGAAGAAAACTATTGCGAAATGGATTTTGGTATTAAATTCTATGTGAACTTTAATATTTATTAAACTCGCTTTGTTAATAATATTTCGGCATAACAAATATCCAAAAAAACTTTTTCAAATCATTATACTACAAGTATTTAAAGGTTTTACATGTTAAACAGTTACAGACGATTACAGTATTTTTTGTAACTGTGTATGTATGTTTTAAACATGGGTTACCTATGTTTCATCGAAAAGAAATTGACAAATTTTCACTTCCCAAACAATTTTCCGCATAATTTCATTTGCCAAATTATTACTTAGCAAAAACACTCTTCACAAATAATTGCAACGCAAATCTTATATTTGGCAATTGAAAGTTTAAACAATAACTTGTTTACCAACTAGTACTTTTACCAATTTTTATGTAGTCAAATTTTTCAGCAAAATTTACTTAAACAACATTTTTATTTAAACACATTTTACGGCAAATAAAATAAGACAAATATCGTCGTAGTATCGTCAGTTTTCCATTTATCATTTCTATTCTGTCAATTGAATAGTCAATGACAAAAAAAATGCATCTATTCTTTATGTCAGTTCTACAGAATATACAAATTTAATTACAATGTGTAATTACTAAGTAGAGCCGATGGAGTCCCGCTACGTGACTCCGTGTACGGGATCCTATTTCTGTTTGCAGGGTCTAAAGTAACCTAACATGAAGGAAATGACGGGAGTTGAATTCGCTCGCTTTGCTCGCTCACTTCAGTTCCCGCCATCTCCTTCGAACCTCACCTGTCCGTGTTGGGGTGCTCTTAGCTCCCGATCTCGCTTCGCTCTTGGACTAATTAATTGACCATAATTACATAATTGCCATTAATCTACCATGCATGGGATCCTTCCGTTTTGCCGAAAAGATTTTGACAAATTTTCACTACCCAAACAAATTTTAACAAGTTTTTTGTACCAATGCAATATTTGGAATGATTTTAATATGTATTTTTTCATTTGCGGGCTCCGTCGACTTAATTACAGATCAAATCTCTTCACAAATAATTTTTTGCTAAGTAATAATTTAGCAAATGAATTTATTCGGAAAATTGTTTGGGTAGGATAATTTGTCAGTTTCTTTTCGATGAAACATGGTGAACCCATTAAAATAAAATTGTATTTTTTAATTATATAATTACCAAACAATCTAATTTTTGCCTTTATATTTTTTGTCGTAATAAATCATTTGATTAAAGATCAAATGCCTTAATGACACTATCCTTGGTAATATTATGCCAAGTAAAAATTTGACCAAATGAAAATGTGCGTATTAGAATCAATCCAAATATTGCATTAAATTGGTTTTGGTAGTGAAATTTTGTCAAAATCTTTTCGGCAAAACGGCAGGATCCCTTTAAACATTGATGGACCGATACTTGGTCGGGTCTGAATGATGATGAAGAAAGGAAAATAAATGGGATGCGAAAAGTGTTGTGGGCGTTGTGGCGCATATTGGGAGAGCTGCCTAGTTATGCCCAACAGCAGTGGACTGCGACAGGTCGAGTTGAATGATGATGTAGAATATCATGGTGACAGCTTAACAAAAACTAGTTAAACAAAACAGAATAAACCAAACGGATTGCACTAGGAAGATCACACTAAGACGAATGAATGAACCATATACTTTACAAAGGCTGACAATATTTAGGCTGACACTGAAGTGACATCACGCATCCCGGGTGATAGATAAACAATGTGTTTTCATAGTAACGAAATTGTATTTTGACTCATCACCTAAAAGCCTAATGAGCTTTGATGCTGTTGACGATACGAATACGATTCGGTGATGTCAGGGAAATATCAGCGGGTGGGCTATTAAACGTACTTCATTGCGTTAACGTAAAGTATAATTTGTACTAAAACTAAATCAGAGCTATTTGGAACAGTTTTTGTACACAAATCGACATATGTGAACGTTTACGTTAACTCAATCGAAAAAATATAAAAACTCGCACGAAGACCATTGTTTATCATGACATTTGCATGTCATTTACCCGCTTTAGGGTAAATGTTCTGTGGTAATAAAAAGACAAGAGGTTAGACAAACTGACATTCGATCAGCAAGAGTGATTTTGGAAAACTCCTTAATATATAAGGTATTGATTTATTATTATGTGCGAAATGTCACGAAGTCAATCCCAAGAAATGTCGGTATTTCGACATTCAGAATCATCATCATCATATCAGCCGAAAGACATCAGCTGCTGGACATAAGCCTCCCCCAAGCGTCGCCACATTGACATCCAGCAAGCACGCAACCTTCACAGGTCATCGGTCCACCTAGTGGGAGGCCTTCCAACGCAACGTCTACCGGTTCGCGGTCGCCACTCAAGAACTTTTCTGCCCCATCGGCCATCCGTTCTGCGAGCAATGTGCCCTACCCACGGCTACTTATTTTGGCATTTCTTCGGGCTATGTCGATAACCCTGGTTCCCTTGCGGATCTCTACGTTTTTGATTCGATCACGCAAGGAAACGCCGAGCATAGCCCTCTCCATTGCCCTTTGGGTGACTGTAAGCTTTCTGATGAGGCCCATTGTGAGAGACCACGTCTCACAACCAAATGTCACTTTGAAAACAAGAGCCTCTTGACGTATAATGACGTGAAACTCGTGCAAGTGGCATTCAACTGTTAAATGATGTTCAATAAGTTTATCTGACGTTACGTTGTGAATATAGCAGATTGATTTGAAAATAAGATCTACAAATCTATTGTATTCTTTTTCCTAGCATCATTTTTGTCCACTGCTGTTCCACACCTAGGCAAAGGCCTCCCTTCCAAGTATTGCATTCATCTATAAACATTCAGTATCGCATGATAACTAACAATTTCATGCAAATGGGGACATTAAAAAGATTTCAGAAAACGAAACAGGATTCGCTATTCATCTATACTTCTTTGACTGCATAATAATATTTGAACATAGAAAACAAATGTTATGGTGAATTCTGAGAAGATATAGAAAACTTTTCCATTTTCGATATTACCTACCAAGTGAATACAAACGTATGCATATCGTTAGCATCGGAGTTCAGTTCAGTTACTTGTTCAAATTCCGATGTCAAAGAACCAAAAGGAATTCCAGTTAAACTTTCCATCAATTTATTTCTTTGATAAAATATTTCATTTCTTATAAGCTCGTTACGCGGAACGAACATTTTAAATATCCTCAAATATCTACATCCAAAAGATATGATTAAACATTCTACTGATATATCTATATTAATATTACAAACGATTTCTTTTTGTTAGGAATTCACGCAAAGGTATATTATTAAATTCTACAAACACGGAATTTTAATTTTTCGCAAAAAGAGAAGCAGAAAAATATTTACATTTCAGGAAAATACGAGAAAAATCTTCAATAACTCCTTAGATGTGTTTTGCAAAGGAAGAATGACGATTAAATACCGTAACACAATTATGCAGACAAACCTGCCCGAAGAATTTTATAATGTCAAAAGGGATTAAAGGAAAGACGCAGCAAATGCTTGTATAACGAGTGTCGCCGCAAGTTTTAAAGCATTTCGTACAGCGACCTGTTTTATATTTCGCCTGAAGGCGTAAAAAGGCTTTTAAAGGCAGAATTTTCGGATCAAAGAGTTTTGGAGAAACGCCTGATAGATAGGCTTGTCCTTAACTTCGTCATGGTAACGAAAGTTGCTTTAGAACTTTTCCTTTTATAATCCAAAAAACAATTAAATAAAAAATACGGACCCCAGTTTTCAGATCTTTCGTGATGATAATAGCGATTAAAAATCCTGTCGGTTTGACTGTTGGATTTTTGCTCTAATTAATCCTATAGAAAGTATATCGATACTAAAAAATAGCAGTCATGGAGGTTGCTGACAAAGGCAAACTTAAAACTTTGGAATCATTGTTATTAAGTTTTTTTCTTGTGGCGTCTCGCTGTTTAATCAGGGCCAGTGCAGTCTATTATTCCGTCATCACCCATTAAAAATACCATCTCATCCCATTATCACGTCGATGGCGTTGTCACATTAGCATGTAGCTGACGCGAACCCAAAAGTTATGCCCCTAACAAAAATCGCTCAACACAGCTAAGAAAATTTAACGTTAAAAAATAATAATTTAAAAAATCAAAACACCCAACTGCTTATAAAGCGAACTAAAAAGATGTAAACAAGAAAAAAACATGCTGTGCAGTCGGAGGATACATATTTGCGAGCTGGCTGACCAAAACCAGATGTATCCTCCGACTGCACAGCATGTTTTTTTCTTGTTTACATCTTTTTAGTTCGCTTTGTAAGCAGTCGGGAGTTTTGATTTTTTGAAATATTTTTTTTATTTAGTACTTTTTAGTTAACATTTTTTTCGAATTAGCTACATTTTAACATATAAGTGTTATATTTAAAAAAAAATAAGTAAATTCCTTTATTTTGATACCCCACACGATGGGATCGGATGAAAAATAAAATTGGCCCCCACAATATAGCGCCCAAAAGCCGCCATTTTTCTATTTTTCAATTTTAATGTAGTCAGTGACACTCGCAGGGTTAAGACGCATCGATTGACGTACGAATCAACAAAATCAGCCAACGCGTTTGGTCCCTGGAACGACATAGGAACAAACATACATAGACTGATAAACACATGACCCTCCTTCGGCAGCCGGATAAAAAGACAAGCCGTTTCAAAATCGTGTCGTATAAAAGACTAAATAGATTTGTTTGGACCGGGGGTTACTAAAGAGTAAAGCGTCAAGTATTCGGTTTGAACAGGGCTGCGGGAATGTTTGTGACATTTACTTACAGACACGATTGTGCCAAACTCTACCGCAATAAGAGCATTTATAAGGGATTTAGGACCAAATCAGACATTTTACGTAATAAGTTGTTGTTTCTACGACAAAATAATGCATTTAATACTAGCAGCTTTGTCTGCGAAAGACTGAATTTATCCCAAGCTAACGTACTACCAGCATGAAAAGTATAGTTATCTATGGTCAAATCGTTTACCACCAGTTTCAAATCCAAATCCGTTCAGTCATGATTGATATTATATTAACAAACATTTAGACCACTATATTTATAATTACTTAGCTAACTAATTAAACGACAATTAATTGATATATTGAGATAGATCCGGCAGTCTTAAGTCACTTCTTGAATATAACCAGTCAATGACACCACAGTATCTGGCCGCGACTCGGGATCAATTCCTTACACGCCAACCGCGACACGCTCAGTCACTCACATCGACCAGATTTGTGATTTTTTATACTGCCAATTATTGAGATGCTGTGAGATAAATATTTTGTTACTAAATAAAATAAACACATAATACATATAGTACATTACTGCAGCGGCCACCAAAAGACGCATTGATGGACGATCACACATACGTAAGCCCATCAATGCCTAAGTTGTGGCCAAGGCTTGTAAAGAATTTTCTCAAATAATGCGCGGAAAAAATCAAAATCAAAATCATTTTTTTTTATTTCACATAGGCCTACATGGGCACTTATAAAACGTCGACAAAAGGTGCACGGTTCGGGTTGGTCGTTTCCTATGGAGAAGAACCGGCAAGAAACTCCATGGTTACTCTTTTAAAAATGGTTTGGTTTTACAATATTTTCATGTTACAGCATTAGTACTTAGACATGGGGGGACAACGTAGGCCCGACTTCTGACAATAAGTCGTAAGAAACTAAAAAAATAAAATAAAAAGATTATATATTTTATAAAAAAGTTAACAAATGTTAACTAGCATCTAGAAGGCCTACAATGTTCACACATTCACAAAACAATCGGTAAAAGAATCTATACAAAGGTAAATAAAAATAAGTATAACAAGACTAAATTTAACATGTGGCACAAATTTTGTTATCAGTGCTGAACTATTCTTAGCAAAGGGCTATAAAGATGTTTGAAAACCATTGTAAAAAGTCTAATTAAAAGAAGGAAAGAAAAATGAAATTGAGAATAGTTAGAGACATCCACATATTTGTGCCGTTTACAAGTTACCAGGGAAGCTGCATGCGCAGAAGGAGCTAAGGCCAAATGTTTTTATCTTCAACGTAGTCCTTGATTTTATAATATGCTTTTTTAATAAGGATACGTTTGATGTAGTTTTTGAACCTTCCATCGGTCAGTTCTATAACTGACTTTGGCAACTTGTTATAAAAGCGTATACTGTTTATAAGAAAAGACTTGCTAGTTTTCGTTAATCTGAATTTGGGTATTACAATTTCGTGCTTACTGCGTGTATTTAAATTATGGAAGTCGCTTCTAGTTTTGAAAAGGCCCCGATTTTTACGGACATACAAAATACATTCCAAAATATAAAGTGAAGGTAGAGTCAGTATATCGATCTCTTTAAATTTTTCTCTGAGGGACTCGCGAGGACCCATTTTATAGATTGCGCGGATTGCCCTCTTTTGTAGGATGAAAATTGAGTCAACGTCTGCTGCTGATCCCCACAGCAGAATGCCATAAGACATATTACTGTGGAAATAAGCATAGTATACTAACCTAGCTGTAGCTACATCGGTTAGCTGCCTTATTTTCCTTACTGCATATGCAGCCAAACTTAACCTACCCGAAAGAGTTCTAATGTGCGCGCCCCACTGCAATTTTGAATCGATAGTAATCCCTAAGAATACAGTTACCGTTATAACTTCAAGATTTTTGCCGTCAAGATTTAAGTTTAGGTCATGTTGTGGTACATTTGGTAAAGAGAACTTTAGACATTTTGTTTTTTTCGCAGAAATTAAAACTAAGTAGTACCTAGAACTCATTTTGTCAAATTCGTTATTGATTTTTCAAAATCAATAACGAACAACCTCTGCGAACAACAATAATTTTTGCCGCGTAAAAGTGTTCATTTGTTTTTTTTTTCAATAAACAGCTCTATTTGCAAGCCAGTTCGAAATTTAAATTAAACTTTTGATAAGTTACCTTCTTGGTTGCCATGTTTCGTAGTAAAAGCTCGTTACATTTTTAAATTACACGACAGATATGAGTTTGCAATGATATTGATTTGGTCAAAACAACATGCAAGTCTCCAATGAACCAAAAAAAAGTAAGCTAAAATCAGGTTCTAAAACAAAAAGGATAACTTTGTAACGCCAGGGTGATGCACAAAGAGGACATGGAGGATAACGTGAGCACTTGAAACATAGGGGACGCTAGGGATGTAAACTCCGGTGCGTCTGAAACAAGCTCATACGCGAGTTTTACGAACAAGGACAGGAAGAAAACTATTGCGAAATGGATTTTGGTATTAAATTCTATGTGAACTTTAATATTTATTAAACTCGCTTTGTTAATAATATTTCGGAATAACAAATATCCAAAAAAACTTTTTCAAATCATTGTACTACAAGTATTTTAAGGTTTTACATGTTAAACAGTTACAGACGATTACAGTATTTTTTGTAACTGTGTATGTATGTTTTAAACATGGGTTACCTATGTTTCATCGAAAAGAAATTGACAAATTTTCACTTCCCAAACAATTTTCCGCATAACTTATGGTCCACACAAAACAGTTCGGTGGTCCGCCATTTGGTGACCCCTGTTATAGAGCTACGGGAAGAATGGTTATTGTGTAACATAATTAAAAATTGGCAGTCCTTAAGGGTACTTAGATATCCGAAAGTCTTGCCAAGGACCCATCTACTGAGTTCTGGAGATCAGACAGGCAGTCGCTCCATTTAAATACTGGTATTCAGTAGCATCCCGTTGATCTGAAGCTTATCGTTACCAGCACGGGGTCCCAGCGTTATGAAAGAAAATTTGTTTTAAATAAATCTCACTAGATGGCGCGATATGCACGGATTTGTTACTGAATTGTGTGTAAAATTAACATTTTCTGTAATTGAACATAAACATTGTATGTTATTGTTTAATCAACTCTCCTAAGCACAAAATTATGGAATATTGGGCTCTTAATTCACATTTCAAAGATTATTTGGACGGATCATTTAAAATTGATGCCAATAGATAGCGCAGTTCTAAATTTCTGAGGAATTTCACTCGATTGTTTAAATTTGTATTGTACACATTTTGGTGCAATGAAACTGTAAAATGTGCAAAAAATACTATAAAACAAATCGTCACTGTATTTAAAGAAAAAAATATTCACGAACCGGGTAAACCCTTTTACCAGCAAGTCGCTACTAACACCATCTATCACCGTGGAACGGAACCCAACGCGATTGATGTACAAAAAATAATCAGACGAAATACGCTAGTTACGTCAGCACGGTTTCTTTGTATGGGTTGAGGTATCTGTATGCTAGTATTATATTATATGTGCCTATAGTTGTAGAAGGTTAGTCAGATTATGATGATTTTCAATTAGTTATCGTTACTGCAATCGTAGGATCTACTCGAGGCTGCAACCGGTATGCAAGTAGAACAACCTATAGAATAAATAAAGTAGGACCACAATGACCAGGCGAACAGAAACAGACAATAGGTAGCACCTCTACGTTTTAAAAGAGATTGAATCTGGTACTGGTAGCTTAACATTAAGGGATGCAATTCTCTATTACCACACCTCGAGTGTGACTCGAGTGCAATAGATATACTTGCTGGCCTGTTGCCAAAACAGCGGCAGTACTCACAGCATAGTGTGGACTTTAAACTGAGATGTGACGCAAACGTTTTGATAGGGTGAAGGCTGTTCATATCAGTGGATAGGTTTCGCAAAGGCAACTAGTTGGAGAACCTGTTTTTTGTAAATGGGAGATCACTTTCAAAAGGCGTCAGTACTTTTGTGAAAAATTCCAGGCAGTGTGGGATTTTTACCTCACTAAAACCTCATCGGTGAGTATCTGTTCTGTAGGTACACAAGTATTGCGAGCAATGGCAGTTTTAAACGTAGTAACGTAGTAAAGTAAAACAAGTTTTCATTCAAAAGGACTTAAAATGATGGTATGCGGTGTTAATGAATTTTCTGAGAAAACTTGGATAGACGTAGATACCAGGATAGCAGGGTGCCAGAGCAACATTACATGGTCACTTAGGCAAAGAGGGACGCTCGTATTTCATAAAGAAAAAGTCATCTCGGTAAGCTGATGTAGGATGTTAGAATGTAAGGAAGCTTTTTGGAGGATTCTAATGGGATTGAAAATAAAAGTTTAATTTTAAACTGATACCACTTAGACAGTATTTCAATAGAGTACCAAGTAATGGAGTCAAGTTATAAATTGAATTAGACTAAGGCCTTTTGAGACATTTCTTGGTTGTTATGAAAATTTTAGGTGCCTATTTCATTTTAGTCTTTTTACTACATGGAAAAAAATCTAACAAGACATTATTTAGATAATATAGTTGACCCAATGTGAGAGTACAATTCTCAAAGAAAAACGAAACATTCAAAATAAAAATATTTTTATTTCAAATAAACCATTTAAAGGCACTTTTAAAATTTCAACAAAAAAAATGAAGCTTGCTTTGAAGCAACAAAAAAAGTTGCACATTCGCAAGCCTAAGTAACTACGTGCAAGAAACTCCACGGATACTCTTTTCATATTATAGGTTGGGGGATTACATCGCTGATAAAAATGCTTGGCCCAACGCTATGCCAGCTCCACAGCCACTAGGGCACAAAAACAAGTGATAAGCAGAAAAGTTCTGAAGTATTGTTGGACCTGCTGAAGACTGTACGAATAATTATAATGTATATTTGTGTTGTATAAACTCAATTTATTTTTTGGATTATATAACTGCACAGCACATATGTGAGTACTATGTACTAACTGTAAATCTACCATTTACTGTACCTATGTGTCGTTCGTTGACTTCAGTGTGCCCCGGCAGTTGAGTGTGTCATGCTCTCTCTAATGTCTCTCTGATGGTGGCACATGTGTTGGATCATTCAGTTCCCTTCATGATGGTTGAGCTGAGTGGTGCCGATCCATGTGTCATGTTCGTGAACGGGCGCCGTCAGTTGGGATTGGTCATATCTTAGCTGCCTCCGCATGTTTTTAATTACCTATTTATTGTATTTTTAATTGTTTGTTTTACTCTAGACGCTTTTAAGTGCGTTTTTTTTTTTTTTTTTTACATCGTTCTCACATATATGTATTTTTCCTACAAGATTATTGTAACCAAATACTTGTAAAACACATTTTTGTTTTTTTAAAAGAGTAAGTTTGGAGTTTCTTGTCCGTTCTTCTCCATAACAAGCTACATTTCCGAATTGACGGTAGAATCAATTATTATTACATTTAATTTTTATTTTTGACGTTCGAAAGTGCCGCTTAATGGCCTAATTGAATAAAGAAATTTTGATTTGATTTTGATTTTTTTTTGATTTTTTAATTACAAGTATATGGTTTCATCATTCTTGTTGAAAAATTACATATATGTGAGAACGATGTAAGGACGTGCACGCAAAAGCGTCTAGCTAAAGTAAAACAAACAACCCCAAAATACAATAATTAATTAAAAACAGGCCGAAACAGCCAAGTTATGACCAATCCCAACCGATGGCGCCCGTTCACGAACATAACACATGGATTGGCACCACTCAGCTCAACCATGATAAAGGGAACCGAATGATCCAACACATGTGCCTCCATCAGAGAGACATTTGAGAGAGCATGACACACTCTTAACTACTAGGGCACATTTAAGTCAACGAAGGACTTAATAGGTACAGTAAATGGAAAATTTACAATTGGTAAGTACATAGTACTCACTGTGCTGTGCAGTTACTTAGTACATAAATAAATTGAGATTGTCTTACACATTTTTTTCTTAAATATAACAGACAAAATCCAGGCCAACTGTATCCAATTAGCCTAGCCCATTCAACAAACTTTATGATATAACATCTACATCCGTCCTCCGTCTTCTTGTATCCTGGTAATAAAGTATGGAGTCAAACGTCTGACGTCACAGTTCGTTACCCCAGCCCGCCATCAAATTTCCACTTTATCTCCCTAACCATTCCATTACGTACATAAAATATTTTTTATGTATATCCCATAGAACCAGTGATTAATCTTGGATTATTGTGTAATGAAAGCTTAAGGACGTGCCGTGCGGCCCTTTGTAGTAGGTAATGGGAAGTTCTATCGTAACGGAAACGTAACGCAAACTTAGTGGTTTGCGCTAATATTGGCGTTTGATAGTTTTTACATGGGTGTTGATGATGTAACACAGACATCGAACACAAAAGAGCATCAAAATGTTGGTGACATAGATGGACTAATAATAAACCAAGATGAACTGAAGATTCACTTCATTAAACTGTCAAGTGAACTGTGAAAGGTCAAAAAAATATAAAAACCGGCCAAGTGCGAGTCAGACTCGCGCACGAAGGGTTCCGTACCATTATAGCAAAAAACGGCATAAAAAGCACGTTTTTTGTATGGGAGCCCCCCTTAAATATTTATTTTATTCTGTTTTTAGTATTTGTTGTTATAGCGGCAACAGAAATACATCATCTGTGAAAATTTCAACTCTCTAGCTATCACGGTTCTTGAGATACAGCCTGGTGACAGACAGACAGACAGACGGACCGCGGAGTCTTAGTAATAGGGTCCCGTTTTTACCCTTTGGGTACGGAACCCTAAAAACTACCCTCTAACTCATAGTCACTCAAATGAAGTGCTCAATCTAAATCCCGCCAGACCACATATCTCTGGCTGTCTAGAAAATCGCCTCATAAATATTCCTCAGGATATTTTTGCTAGATTACCATAAAGTGTGGATATGACATAGACAAGGCATAGTCTATGCATCACAGTGGTGTACACAGCTTATAAATAATTTAAGGGCAGCTCACCTCCGGAGCTAGTTGCAATGTAAACTGAATTAATAGGCTACCCTGCCACGTGAAACATGCACTGACCCTGCTACTGACCCTGCTATAGGGTTGGCACTTGATCGGAATAGAAAAGATTACTTTTACGATTAAACACCAAAGTATTATTGTTTCGTTATTAAGCACGTAAGCCCTTGTGGAGTAGTGGATGTCTTGTCTGAATTATGATAATGTTACAATTTGACATAACATTAAGTAGATACATTTTTCCAAGTGTTGTGCAAGTCCCATGTAAAATGGATGAAGCCATTAACATAAACTCTTGATGGGAAAACCCAATAATGCATAACTGGACCCGGGAACGAAACCTGGCACCTTATACTCAGCAGTAGCGTTTGCGACCACTAAAGATCAACTTATAATCGTGACAATATAAAAAGTCCGTTGACGTTTCTCATTTTACATTCCACGATAACTTTGTACGTAAGAAATTTAAAAATCAAATTCATGATCTTAATTAATTACTAATACACAGTACCAACGAGTATCATTCGTAAGCATCATCATCATCTTCATATCAGCCGAAAGACGTCCACTGCTGGATATAGGCCTCCCCCGTGCGTCCCGCATCTAGCGGATCCCCGCAACCTTCACCAGGACATCGGTCCACTAGGTGGGAGGCCTTCCAACTCAACGTATTCCGGGTCGCGGTCGCCACTCCAGAACTTTTCTGCTCCATCGGCCATCCGTTCTGCGAGCAATGTGCCCTGCCCACTGCCACTTAAGTTCGGCAATTTTTCGGGCTATGTCGGTAACCCTGGTTCTCTTGTAAGCATCAAGTTTAATTATTATTTAGTTTTTTTATAGCTGTCAAATCCGACTTCTTAGATTGTTACGACTATAGTTGCAAACTTAACTAAAAGATATAAATCGACGCTTACACTATTATATTATAACTTTTCATTACAAAGAACCTCAAAGTAACTGCCCCTGCTACCATAATTATATCGATCAATTAAATCATTCAGCAATCAGAACCCGAAATCTTCCCATCAAGACGATTTCAGATTGTTTTAATACCTTGGCGTTAAATGTGCTCAAAAAATGGTGATTTTAATTACGTTACCGCCATTACCATTTCGGTCATCCCTTTTTCTTAATTCCTATTCATTTTCTTTGATTCCATATTGTTTTAAGGGGGAGCAATGGAGTCTCATCTGCTACTTATGTAAGCTCGAGTTGAAGGCTTTAATTATTGCTTAAGTAGATTTCATTTATTTTGTTGAGATGATAGGTTTTAACTTTTGTTGCTTTTGTGAAGTGGTTTATTTCACATCATTATTTGAAGCTAGAGCAGAGAGCAAATAATTAGTATTGTGTTTCTGCTAAACTTGTATTACATGAAGTATAGCAATAAATACAACATAAATTTCAAATTGAAATTATATATATTTCCAAAAACTTTCAAGCTTAGGCAAGTTTTAACTTTACTTCTGATTCACCTTGATCCCAGTGCTGGTTGCAAACTGTATTACGATTGGCCAAATTTAATTTATACGTCCGTGTATTTATCCAAGGAATCCCCTGTCTTTGTTTCTTGATAGATACAACCTCGGGGTCTGTAAATCAAGAGTAAATCACAAGCCTGTCAATCACTTCTAGACAAGCGTGCTCATCGACGACATCATCGCTTACTATCAGGTGAAATAGGGGTCAAGCGCGGAGCCTATTTCTATAACAAAAAAAAAGGTTTTAAAGCATGAAGACCCTCTTTACTTTTCGTTTGATGACAATAGGCTCGGAACTTGACCCTCTACGACCAAAATATAGGAATCGACATGGGACACATACACACAACTTTGCACTAAAACATAACTGGCGAAAGGAGAGTATAAGTGCCTTTTTCTCCTTGGGGTATATAACAATTCTATTACTCAATCTGCCTAGCCTTTTCCCAACTATATTGGGGGCGGCTTCTAGTCTAACCGGATTCAGCTGAGTACCAACATGGAGCGACTGCCTATCGAACCTCCACAACCCAGTAATTGGGTAACGCGGTACCCTTTGGCTAGACTGGTGTCAGATCTCAAGCTTCTGACTACTCGTAACAACTGTCAAAGATCTTCAAATGACAGCCGGGGCGTGCTGACGTGCTCTTAACGTACTTTCCGAGGCACGAAGGAAACTCGGTAAGTTGAAAATGGTCACCCATCCACGGACCGACCTCGTCAAGCGTTGCTTAACCTTGAAAATCGACCCGTGCGGCTTTTATTATTTAGCCACGAGCTCCAACAATTCTATTACTACGTGCTCAAAATCTAAATCAAATAGTTAGTTTCAAATAAACCTTAAAGGTACTTTATAATTGCCACTCAAAAAAAAGTTGTATCTAGTTGCAAATTCGCAAGCGTCAGTAGGTCTCAATGGAGAAGAATATGCAAAAAACTCCACGGACACTCTTTTCCTTCAGTTTTAATTACAAGTATTTAAAAGCTCTCCTAAAAAATCCACATCTACATTCTTTGTGTGACAACCCTTAGCCGTACTTGCATTACAGTGGTTTTACACTTGCTACAGTTAGGTCTGCGGGCTTCCCTGTTCCACTACCATCGTCTATAGTCTATGCTTTGTAACGCTACGTTGTCTAGAACATTGTCTTAGGCTTCGGGTCTTGAGGGGGACACGAGTGAGGTGCTAATGTGCATTGCATTTCTAAGTGTCGTGCTTGATAATATTTTGAAGGGGGTGTTAAGAATGTGCTTCTTGGTATGACCCACATTTCTAGAGATCATCACCAAATGTTTCGTTAAGAAAATGGGAAGATTTTCTTTATATTATGCAGATCTAGATTTCCTAACTGCATAGGGACTTATTTATAAAAACTCTGAGCTGATTCTTTATTCAAATTCTCTATAGTCTTAAATATAGAATATGCAATCGCAAACAGTATCAAGGTTTTTATAAACAAGAGTGATAATAAATATTTTGTAGTAATAATGGATGGCTATAAAAGTGCAGTTAATGGACTATGTTAAAGTTGTAAGGGATGAAAATATAGAAAAAAAGTAAAAAAAAAGGTCTTTTGAATGGATGTCTTCTTTTTACCCGACTGCCGAAGGAAGGTAATGTGTTGATCAGTCTATGTATATATGTATGTTTGTTCCAATGTGGCAATCTAGAGACCAAACGTGTTGGCTGATTTTGTTGAATGTTACGTCAACCGATTTGCGAGTGCAACCTTGCGAGTGTCACTGGCTACATTAAAATTGGAAAACAGAAAAATTCCGGCTTTTGGGCGCCATATTGTGGGGTCTCATCGTGTGGGGCGAATTATCGTGTTTATCAAAATAAAGAGTTTTGAGAGGCGATTTCAAAAACATATAACACTTATATGTTTAAATGTAACTAATTCGAAAAAAAAGTTAACTAAATAGTTATAAATAAAAAAGTCAATTAAAAAAATCAAATAGCCTTTTTTTATTAACTTTTCTATACTTCTTCGTACGAAAGAAAATTTGTATCGCCGACCTCAAATAAATTAGGAAAAGGCCAAGATACAATAATGATAACGTCACAACCATTCACTATAATATGTTTTACTTTATATTCTATTTTTAAACCAAAAAACAGTTATATATAACTTTTACACAGTCTCAACCAAACGAAAAACGCCATGGTAATGAAAATTATACTAAAGAGGCCTAAAATATTAGGGAACTTTGGACACATTTCAGCATTAAGAGAGTTCAAGAAAAGCGTCTTTTATAATAGGCCGCCATTTTTTAAGATCTTTTCATTTCTGTTTCATTGTGTCCTTGCTAGTTATTGCTTTTTTATATAATCAGGGGTTTATTTACCTACAGGGCGAATGTTTTCGTAATAAATTACTTAAAACGGAGTCCATTGTGCCCCAATATCGCGGATAAGGTAGATGTCTCGGTAGAAACATAAACATTGTTTGTGAGAGAGATTTTCTTGTAATTTCGTTGGAGCTTAAACATTTGTTGTTTCATATTGGTTGGAGATTATTCCCGGCTGATCGTTCTTGTTAATATTAGAATTGTTTATTTTATATTTGTCGACTTTTTGGGGCTTATCTGCTAAATTGCCGCGGAGGAAGAAATAAGTTAGTCTATTTCAGTTGGCTTATGATCAGTATTATTGGCTTTTTGTGAGGTTACCGACACTTTGACTACGTCCGCAAATAATAATACCTTTATTTTTATTTCTCACCACAATATCCATAAATTATTTTACATTGGTCAGATTCGACAATGATACACAATATAGGTAAGTATATATTGTAGGAGACTGGTGTCTAAGCTAGGCTCATGGTGTGTATTTCAGGACACAAGGATCCCACCCCTTTACATTTTCATTTTATAAATTATGTAGGTACTAAATATGGAACTTCTGCAAGAAATCGCAAGGTTTTAGAAGGTTCGATAAAGGTTATCGGATCCTCATGTGATTGTTATGGTGTGCAATAAATACAAATACAAATATCTGTATTTTTTGAACATAGTAAGGTTAGGTACAGATGTTGTAATTACTAAAGAACGCTATGTCTAGCCGTGATCGGCGTACAAATATTAATTTGGTACAAACATGCTGATCATAATAAATTATCACCAATCATTTAATAATTCTAAATTAAATTATCGACAAAACAAACAAAATAAAAAAGACATTCCTATAAAATATAATAATAATAAATTCTAGTATATACGTAAATTGTCAATCAAATCAAAAAAAGAAGAAAATGTAATTATATTGTAAATATTATATTGTAAATACTTGTCAACTCACTGTTTATCCTAGTCGTACTACTCATATTATCACTGTTGTATTGCAGCCCGGAACTTTTTTTCGGGTGACACGGTATATTTCACTCCGGGTTTTATATTGTTATAAATTGTTTAAAGACACACACGCGACATTGTGACATCCAGCAAGCACGCAACCTTCACAGGTCATCGGTCCACCTAGTGGGAGGCCTTCCAACGCAACGTCTACCGGTTCGCGGTCGCCACTCCAGAACTTTTCTGCCCAATCGGCCATCCGTTCTGCGAGCAATGTGCCCTACCCACGGCTACTTAGTTTGGCATTTCTTCGGGCTATGTCGATAACCCTGGTTCCCTTGCGGATCTCTACGTTTTTGATTCGATCACGCAAGGAAACGCCGAGCATAGCCCTCTCCATTGCCCTTTGGGTGACTGTAAGCTTTCTGATGAGGCCCATTGTGAGAGACCACGTCTCACAACAAAATGTCACTTTGAAAACAAGAGCCTCTTGACGTATAATGACGTGAAACTCGTGCAAGTGGCATTCAACTGTTAAATGATGTTCAATAAGTTTATCTGACGTTACGTTGTGAATATAGCAGATTGATTTGAAAATAAGATCTACAAATCTATTGTATTCTTTTTCCTAGCATCATTTTTGTCCACTGCTGTTCCACACCTAGGCAAAGGCCTCCCTTCCAAGTATTGCATTCATCTATAAACATTCAGTATCGCATGATAACTAACAATTTCATGCAAATGGGGACATTAAAAAGATTTCAGAAAACGAAACAGGATTCGCTATTCATCTATACTTCTTTGACTGCATAATAATATTTGAACATAGAAAACAAATGTTATGGTGAATTCTGAGAAGATATAGAAAACTTTTCCCTTTTCGATATTACCTACCAAGTGAATACAAATGTATGCATATCGTTAGCATCGGAGTTCAGTTCAGTTACTTGTACAAATTCCGATGTCAAAGAACCAAAAGGAATTCCAGTTAAACTTTCCATCAATTTATTTCTTTGATAAAATGTTTCATTTCTTATAAGCTTGTTACGCGGAACGAACATTTTAAATATCCTCAAATATCTACATCCAAAAGATATGATTAAACATTCTACTGATATATCTATATTAATATTACAAACGATTTCTTTTTGTTAGGAATTCACGCAAAGGTATATTATTAAATTCTACAAACACGGAATTTTAATTTTTCGCAAAAAGAGAAGCAGAAAAATATTTATATTTCAGGAAAATACGAGAAAAATCTTCAATAACTCCTTAGATGTGTTTTGCAAAGGAAGAATGACGATTAAATACCGTAACACAATTATGCAGACAAACCTGCCCGAAGAATTTTATAATGTCATAAAAAAACTTTTTTGCAAAAAAATACTACCGACTTCCAAATAAAAAACTATAAAGTGAAAAATTACTTTACTTTTTGAAGTCGGTGTCTTTCGTAGGTACCAATTATTTGCGTTATGGACACCGACTTCAAAAAGTTTTTTTGTTTTTCACTTTTTAGTTGTACCTTCCTAATAGGCAAGTTAGTAAGGTAACTATAACGCCAAAATAGATTTCTTGAAACTGGAACTTAACCGGTGAAATGAGAATTCTGCGTACCCCTTAAGAGCGTACTGGCGTGATGTTATGTTATGAAATGGTATAAACAATAAACAGACATCCAATTGCAGCAATCCCGAGAGATTTGCCGTTATTTATTGAAGAGTTCTGTTGTATATCTCCAAAGTTCTTCATCAGATCTCCACCAAAAAAAAATGGAACCAATTTCGGAACATACGTTTTCAAACAAAAAAGGAATTTTTGAAATCGGTCCACAATTGAGGGAGATATCGGTGAACATACAAAAAAAAAAAAAAAAACAAACTTGAAGTCGAACATATAACCTCCTCCTTTTTGGGAAGTCGGTTAAAAAGGGATTCAAGGAAAGACGCAGCAAATGCTTGTATAACGAGTGTCGCCGCAAGTTTTAAAGCATTTCGTACAGCGACCTGTTTTATGTTTCGCCTGAAGGCGTAAAAAGGTTTTTAAAGGCAGAATTTTCGGATCAAAGAGTTTTGGAGAAACGCCTGACAGATAGGCTTGTCCTTAACTACGTCATGGTAACGAAAGTTGCTTTAGAACTTTTCCTTTTATAATCCAAAAAACAATAAAATAAAAAATACGGACCCCAGTTTTCAGGTATTTCGTGATGATAATAGCGATTAAAAATCCTGTCGGTTTGACTGTTGGATTTTTGCTCTAATTAATCCTATAGAAAGTATATCGATACTAAAAAATAGCAGTCATGGAGGTTGCTGACAAAGGCAAACTTAAAACTTTGGAATCATTGTTATTAAGTTTTTTTCTTGTGGCGTCTCGCTGTTTAATCAGGGCCAGTGCAGTCTATTATTCGTCATCTTTAATGATATATTGAGACAATTAATTGATATATTGAGATAAATCCGGCAGTCTTAAGTCACTTCTTGAATATAACCAGTCAATGACATCACAGTATCAGAGGTCATTAATCATTGGTCGCGACTCGGGATCAATTCCTTACACGCCAACCGCGACACGCTCCGTCACTCACATCGATTAGATTTGTGATTTATTATACTGCCAATTATTGAGATGCTGTGAGATAAATATTTTGTTACTAGATAAAATAAACACATAATACATATAGTACATTACTGCAGCGGCCACCAAAAGACGCATTGATGGACGATCACACATACCCATCAATGCCTAAGTTGTGGCCAAGGCTTGTAAAGTATTTTCTCAAATAATGCGCGGAAATTAAAACTAAGTAGTACCTAGAACTCATTTTGTCAAATTCGTTATTGATTTTTCAAAATCAATAACGAACAACCTCTGCAAACAACAATAATTTTTGCCGCGTTAAAGTGTTCATTTGTTTTTTTTTTCAATAAACAGCTCTATTTGCAAGCCAGTTCGAAATTTAAATTAAACTTTTGATAAGTTACCTCCTTGGTTGCCATGTTTCGTAGTAAAAGCTCGTTACATTTTTAAATTGCACGACAGATATGAGTTTGCAATGATATTGATTTGGTCGCTAAACCACGACAGATATGGATTTTCATACAACTTTTGCCGGCAGCTGCTCGCATGTACTCGTATTTGGCCAGTACAGCAATTTCGATTTATCTCGAAGAAAATTGTCAAAATAATGCTCAAATTTGCAAACATGTTTGAGAAAAAGAATCTTAATATAACACATCATTACGCCTGTAGGTACTCCCCAAAAGGTTAATCAGAGGTATACCTATAGTTTGCAAGTTAGTATTAAGAGCCGAGTTATAGGAAGCATGCGTATTGCGATCAACGTGGCACGAAACCAGACTTCAAAACTACAACTGAAAATTTTCCGGAAGATAACCCCATTACACTATGCCCGACACAGGAACCGAACTCAGGACATTCATCGGCCACTACATTAACGAAACAGTGATACTAAATAACTGTGAATTATAAGTTTTTGTACCTATTGGCGTCAAGAATTTGTTAGCATTCCGAGTGATGTTATGACAATTTGTCTCGCGAATGGTATTTTTCAAAGGTATGCAAAAATAGCGTTCCGAAGAATCTTTTCCTGTTTTCCTCTCGTATCACTGACCGATTGCCAAGGTACATTTTCTACTTAAAGAAACTACTTTTTATCGTTGACTCGTTCGTTCGACTTTAGCGAAAATATTATTTCAAATTCAAAACCGAACATGTGAGCTTAACAAAATGTTGTTCCTCTCTGGTCTAAACCAATCGTTCGAATTTTAAATTAAGGATTTTCAACAAAAATGTTTGAGAAATTATTCGTCGGGATTTCTTTTCGTTCTGTTGGACAATGTCATGAACAAGTAAATACTCAGTTATGCGCAACGACAACGCGTTTCCATAAAACCAATTGCTATAAAAAGGCAAAGTCGCAGACAGACGCAACCCGAACACAACCTTGAAACCTATAAAAGCCCAAGTTTCTCCTTTACAATCAATGAGCAAAAACCCAGTTAATACGAAACAAGTTCATAACAAGTTACAATCCCTACGTCAGCAGGGTTTTCACCGCAGTCCGACCCTTTGCACGTCCGATTACATTCCCTCCCTCCTGTATTATGGCAGATGTATCACACCTAAAGGTATTTCCTTCGTCACGGACGGAATATGTTGTAAGGGCTTTACGTATAATTATATTATCATTTTGGCGATAAGCCAATTTGCGGGTTTGTATGTTATAATTACTGTTATTAAATATTTGGTTAGTTTTGCGTCGCTAGTTTCGGGCAATATTTTGTTATTAAGGATCATGCCATACACGCTCTAGTGTAGTGGGGTCAATGTTCAATAATATACAGTCAAGATTATTATATTTATTATCTTTGTTAGTATAATAAATAATTTAAATAAAAGTCTTATGTACTTTTTTCAAATCTTTTGTTTTGTTTGTTAAGCATTTGATCTTAATTTTTGTCATCAAACTATTTTTCTTTCTTTCATTTCCATTTGAGGATTATAAAGATTATGTGTTTCGAATAAATTCATCAAGTGTCTTTATTCAGAGAAAACACACCGTCGACCACATCTTCGCTTACCACCTTATATCACCTACAGTGGTCAAACGCGAGCTTATCGTTAATAATAAAAACAAACTGAAGTCATTCAGCAAAATATCCATTTTCTGCTTTCCAAGGTCATGTCAAACCCACTTCAGCATCATCACTCGGCCATGTAAGATTTTCAAGTCTAAATATAAAAGTTGTAATAACAAGACGAGATATTTATGACACAACATGAATGGAGGGCGAGAATGCTGGAGAGTCCTCGAGTGTTCACTTTGATGGTTGCCATCCTTCTCGAGAGCTCTTCAGATGTTTACAATTTATAGGGAGCCGTTGATGCACGCTTGAGGGTGTAAATGTTGGAGCTTGGTAGGGGATTATTGGTTATTAATAGCACAAATATGTAATGATCTAAAATTGTTCATTTAGGATTTCAATTTCTATGTTTTGAGTGGTTGTGACGCACACTTTTCCATTTTTTTGTTTTTTTTGTTTTTTGTTCTCTTATAGGATGCGTCATACCTGGTGCAAATAAACTCTTTTCTTTCTTACTTTCTACAAACAACATATTGTTGTGTTCTCAAAACAACATAATGTTGTCGCATATATTATTGCGTTGTTATCGAATTGTCCCGTTGCACCTATCTGCAGAACCTTCATTTCAGTCATGTTCATGTTGGTACAACCTATTTCCCTACATTTATCGTAGCCAGAAAATGAAAACAGAATCCCTTGTTTGTTACTATACGACTTCATTTTCCGATTACCACCATGAATCATATTAACCATGATTTAACCTTCACCTCATAAATAATCACCCATCAACGGAACGAAGTTCATTTCCAGAACGAGCTGAAGTATATAAAACCTACGTATATTTTCCTACTATGTATTCAAGACAAACACAATAGTTCTCTCAATAACCGAGCACATCAGACTCTCACCGCATCAGACATTCCACTTACGTCCCCGCAGTAATAAGTATCGTCTCAGACAACAAATCTACATATTTTTACAAAGCGCAGAGGAAAACACGTTACGTTTAGAACAAGTACTAGAACACCGAGGTTTGAATATGAACATCTGGGGAAAGAGAGTAGATTATGATACAGAGACCAAGCTTTGTTCAATCGCACTATAACACATCACACACTAAGTTGCCTTAGGAATTGCACATTATGTGTTAAGTTAGTAGAGCTTCGGCCCTACTGATGTATCAGTTTATTTCTTCCATCGATTATTATTTATTTATCGCCTGTAGGGCTCGCGCCACTATCTCACCGATGATATACAAACTAATGCAACTAACGAGTTTGTCCGCTTGTAATGCCTCATAATTATTAACTTCACATAGAACTGTCAGCGTCATCATCATTAACATCACACCTGGACATAGGCCTCTCCCAAGCATCGCCACATCGACCGGTTCTATGCTTTCGAATCCAACATATCCCTATCTGTCAGCGTATTTTTTACAAAATTCTACGTAAGTTTGTTTTCTATATGATCGCTTTGACATTTTTGACAGCTTCAAAGGCTCATCATTTGTCCTTCAAATATTAATGGCATAGTAGTCAGTACCCATCCCAGTCAGGTTCAGTCCGATATTTACTCCTGTCCCATGCCGTGCTTACCCCCAACGTTTACACACTCACCATGATTAACGTGTTATTTAGGACAATGTCCTGCTAAATTATAACGGCTATTTATTTTAGAGATTGCGCTTGCACACGGAATTGCCGACGCGCGCTCTGAAGCCATGTGCGAGTCAGAAGTGGGATTATATTCCATTGCCAACTAACAGGCTTATGGTGTAAATGCGTGAAACTTAACGCGCTCTCTTTTAGGACTTAATTAATACATGCAAAGCTGTTGGATTTCTGAGTGGTTGAGTAAATTATTGGGTGACATCATTTATATTAATTAAAGGTTGGACATTTTTTACGTGATAATTTGTAACATGATATATTCGTTACTGTAGAAGTTTTTCATACAACTGAAATAGGTTCATCTATCTTACAGTCTAAGGAATAATTATTAGATTATAGAACAAGAAATAATGTTGAAGAGCTCGTGGCTTAATCATAACAGCCGCACTGGTCGATCATCAAGGTTAAGCAACGCTTGACGAGGTCGGTCCGTGGATGGGTGACTATTCCAACATACCGAGTTTCATTCGTGCCTTGGAAAGCACGTTAAGCCGTTGGTCCCGGCTGTCATTTGAAGATCTTAGACAGTCGTTACGAGTAGTCAGAAGCTTGAGATCTGACACCAGTCTTGCCAAGGGAGACCGTGTTACCCAGTTACTGGGTTGTGGAGGTCAGATAGGCAGTCGCTCCATGTAAAACACTGGTACTCAGCTGAATCCGGTTAGAATGGAAGCCGACCCCAATATAGTTGGGAAAAGTCTAGGCAGATTTATTGGAACAAGTAATAATGTACCAATAAATAATCGTAGTTCAGTTAGTTTTATGTACATACCTATTTAGAAGAGCATAGTTCATCATATCATCATATCAGCCGCAAGACGTCCACTGCTGGACATAGGCCTCCCCCAAGCGTCGCAACATTGACCGGTCCCGTGCGTCCCGCATCCAGCGGATCCCTGCAACCTTCACCAGGTCATCGGTCCACCTTGTGGGGGGCCTTCCAACGCAACGTCTTCCGGTTCGCGGTCGCCACTCCAGAACCTTTCTGTCCCATCGGCCATCCGTTCTGCGAGCAATGTGCCCTGCCCACTGCCACTTAAGTTTGGCAATTCTTTGGGCTATGTCGGTAACCCTGGTTCTCTTGCGGATCTCTACATTTATGATTCGATCACGTAAGGAAACTCCGAGCATAGCCCTCTCCATTGCTCTTTGGGTGACTGTAAGCTTTCTGATGAGGCCCATTGTGAGCGACCACGTCTCAGAGCCATAGGTCATAACTGGCAACACACACTGGTCATAGACTTTCGTCTTGAGACACTGTGGTAAGTAGGACGTGAAGATACCGCGCAACTTCCCGAACGCTGCCCAGCCGAGTCGGATTCGACGGTTGACCTCTTTCTCGAAGTTGGCCCTACCCAACTGGATCGTTTGTCCCAGGTAGACATAGTCATTCACAACTTCGAGTGTAGAGTCTCCGACCCTGATAGGAGTGGGTGTGACATGGGCATTCAACATCACCTTGGTTTTGTCCATGTTCATCCTAAGATCCACTCTTTCGGAAGCTCTACTGAGGTCATCGAGCATTGCATTGAGGTCCTCCATATTCTTAGCCATGACCACTATATCGTCGGCAAACCGAAGGTGAGTGATGTATTCGCCATTGACGGTGATGCCTCTCCAGTCCAGAACCTTGAAGACATCCTCCAGTGCAGCGGTGAATATAACATAGTTACATACATCAAATAGTAATTAGTGCAATTATTCTTACAAGATTTTTAGAAATTTGCAATTTTTGTATATACAATGTTCGTGTTAAAACTTGGAAATTAATTTTAAAGCAGTTATCCTCAACTGATTAAGATGCAATTTTGCATACAAGTTTGGTTTGGATGTAAATGCACGGTAAGCTAAAAAGCTTGTTTATTTGTTTTATAATTGGAAAATATATTACACATACTACTTAGTATATTCTATTACTACTGGACTATTTAATTCCTTGCAAATTATGAAACATACAATTATGGTTTTAATATATTTAAAGAAATGTTCCATTGCTTATTTTTCCGTTTCGTACGTAAAGTACACCACAACAATTTATCATAAAATAAACAGCGAATATTTCAAGAAAACATTTCCAATTTTCTCAATAAATCCAGTTTGTTGGAAAAACTGTAAACTCCAATAAGTTTTTCCTTCCTTGTATTAGTTATTGTCTATCCAATCTCCAAGGTTTTAAAAACAGCGATCTGAAATGATTTATAACATCTACACTTTGCACCGTTTGTAAAAGAAACAAAGTGAGTATGACGTTTTCAGAAAAGATGGTTTGATTTTGTCCTGCAACCTTTTATTAAGATATATTTTTTTTATATTTTAACTTATAAAGAAATAGTTCTCGGCCTTGATCTCGCCTGATAAAAAGCGATGAACGAGGTTAACAAAGGAACGAGCAAGACTAAAATAAACCTTTTCATTCTTGTTTTGAAGTCTGACAGGTTTTAGGTGGTAGGGAACAGGGGTGCATGTTGAAAGCCTCCACGTGGCGCACCCTGGGCAACGTCGGCTCCAATTGTCCACCTGCGTTGGGTGGGCTCTTGGCGCTGGCGGCTAATTTTCAACAAACGAGGAAAGGTCACGGTTTCAATCACAGATCATCCTTGATAGTCTGTGAAGGGAACCGGGCTAGTGCCAGGACGACAAGTCCGTCGCTTGGGTGGGCCTTCTGACGCCTACTCCCCCCTCTGCTTACAGAGGGTAGGTCGAGTGGGCTTAGAGTGGGCAGGAAAGAAAGAAGGAGGTAATTTTAGTATAGGGACCTCACCCTTTAAAGGAAATCTCAAAAATGGACCAGGACTTTTGTAAAAAAACTCCCCAGGTGGGTCCCGACTGCTCAGCGGTCGGGGAGTCCCACCCCGCTTCGGCGGGCTGCCCTCCGTATTCTGGGGTGGGCAACAAACGTCTGCTGTCTGTCTCATTAGACAAAACCGACAACCACATGCGCGATATAAGGACACCGATTTTTCTTAGCGACACCGACGAAGAATTGAGGAGTGATGCGGGGTCGGAGACCGACGTTGCGTCTGGCGCAAAGGGCTCACAGAGCTTGGAGCGCGAAGTGGCGGGGGCTGCTGCGGAGAATCTTAGGTTCTTCCGGAAGCGCCCCAAATCGGGGGATGGCTTGGGGTCACACTCCGAAAGCGAGCTGGCTTCGGCCCCAAAGATCCCCACCAATAGGCGGGGTAAGGGCCGAGACAGAGGTGCGGGGAGGGGGCTCACCACACAGGAGGCTGCCCAGCGAGCCGAGAGGCTCGCCGCGGTGGGGCGCCACCCAAGATTGACCAGATCTGTCCACTCGGAATCTTCTGGTGGTGAGCTGGACGCTGCTGGTGGCTCAAATTTGGAGCGAGCGGCCAGGTTCGCAGAGGTCGTGGAAGCCGCAATCCGGGATGTGGCCTTGAAGAGGAATAAGTCCTCTAAAGACAAGGCCGTATCCGCGGCCACGGCCTCCATTATGGCGGCAGCGGAGGCCAATAATGTCGGGCTTCCGTCGGATGCAATATCCGAGATGCGGGAGGAGGTCACCCGCTTGAAAGCCGAAATGGAGCTTCTCCAAAAGGAGAATGAGGAGCTCCGAGCGGACCTGGCTGGGCTCCGAGGAGCCGGCTCCCGCGAGATGCTGCAGGGGGGGGCGCAGCATGGGCAAAGCCAGCCCGTGCCTGCAGAAGACCGGGTTCTTAACCTGGTGCGGCATGAATTGGCTGCCTTCCAGAGTCGGTTTTCTGCTCTGGAGGCCATCGTTCTGCGACCCCCGCTAGCGGCGAGCCAGGTGGCCTTAGGCCAGAGAAAGGCGGCCTCGTATGCCGCCGCCACGGCTGCCGCGGCCAAACCGGGCTCGGCGGGACCAGCCCCGGCGAAACCAGGCAATCCAGTGCCTAAAAAGGGCGGAGGTGCTGCACAGGTGGCGAGGGCCCCAACCCAGGTGGCAAGTCGGCCGCCCCAACTCTGCCGCCTCCTGAGTATCCTGCGGCCGATGCCGAATGGCAAGTAGCCGGGGAGATTAAGAAGGCGGGTAAGGCTGCAAGGGCGGCCAAAAGGAAGCAGAGACGGAAGCGGCGCAAGGAGCGAAGCGCTAGGCTCCGCGCCCCGAATTCCGCAGCTGTAGTAATTACACTTCAGCCGGAAGCGGAAAAGAAGGGTGTGTCCTACCGCGAAGTGCTCGCCAAAGCGAGGGTGGCGGTGAACCTACAGGAGCTCGGCGTCACTGAGGGCATCCGGGTGAGAGTCACCGCGACTGGGGCCCGGATGCTGGAAGTTCCCGGGGCGGACAGCGGCCCAACCGCTGATGCTCTGGCTGAAAGGCTCAGGGCATCCCTAAATGCGGACGAGGTCCGAGTGTCCAGGCCCACCAAGTGTGTTGACATGCGCATTCTGGGCCTGGATGACTCTGTGACGGAAGAAGAGGTGGTGGCCGCCGTCGTCAGGACTGGGGGGTGCTCTGCCGAGCAGGTGAGGGCAGGCATCATACGCCCTGATATCACGAGGATGCGTGCTGTAACGGTGAGCTGCCCCGTCTCAGTGGCCCAAAAAATAGCCGGGGAGGGCCGAAGGCTCTTGGTGGGCTGGGTTTCCGCACAGGTAAAACTGCTGGAACCCAGACCTCTGAGGTGCTTCCGGTGCCATGTGGGTAACCACGTAGGAGCTCAATGCACCTCGGAGGTGGACCGCAGCGACCACTGCTTCCGCTGTGGTCAGCCCGGTCACAAGGCCGGCTCGTGCAATGCCACGCCACACTGCTTCGTATGTGCGGCAGCTGGCAAGCCGGCCGATCACCGGGCCGGGAGTAAGACCTGCGTTCCACCCGCCAAGGACAGAGGCAGGGGCAAGCCAGTCACCCCCGCCGTCATCACCGCAGCCACAGCCACCGCCGCCGCCGCCGCTACCCCCACAGCCGTCGTCACGGCCGAAACCACCGTGGCAGGACCCTCACAGGGGGCTCGGGAAGGAAATGAAATGGAGTGCCAATAACGGACCCATTACGCCTCCTTCAGGCGAATATCAACCACTGCGCCGCTGCTCAGGATCTTCTGCTCCAGAGCATGGCGCAGTGGTCGATTAACATCGCCGTGGTCGCTGAGCCGTACTTTGTCCCGCCCAGGGATGACTGGGTGGAGGACTTGAGCGGCTCAGTGACCCTAATTTCGTCGGCCGCCGCTGGTACCCCATCCCTCGAAGGTATCAAGAGAGGCCAGGGTTGCGTAGCAGCACGGTTTGGGGAGATTGTCGTTGTAGGGGTATATTTCTCCCCGAACCGAACTCTCGCCGAGTTTCACAACTCCCTTGCGGAGTTAAAATACGTCGTCGTCGGGTACCGCTCCCTTCCTGTGCTCGTCCTCGGGGACTTCAATGCCAAGAATGTGGCTTGGGGTTCCCGGTACACGGACACACGGGGCAGGATGGTAGAGGACTGGGCCCTGGAGACAGGCCTGGTCGTCCTAAACCGGGGTTCTGTCCCCACGTGTGTGCGGATGCAGGGTGAATCGGTGGTGGACATTTCGTTCGCCAGCCCTGCCCTGTCGCCACGTGTCGTCGACTGGCGCGTCATGGAGGAGGTGGAGACTTATTCCGACCACCGGTATATCCAGTTCGAGGTCTCCACCCAGACCTCGCGCGCGCCGGTCCGACAGAACCCCAGTGGTCAGCGGTGGGCGCTGAAGCAGCTGGACCGGGAGCTCCTCCTGGAAGCCTCAATCGTGCAGGCCTGGGTGTCTTCACCGGACAGGCCTGCTGACATCAACGACGAGGCGGAGTGGTTCCGGGAGGCCATGTCCGAGATATGTGACGTGGCAATGCCCCGGGTCCAGCCGGGACGCGCCCGGCGCCAGGTGTACTGGTGGTCGTCGGAGCTTACGGCTCTGCGCCAGGCGTGTGTTGCTGCGTGACGCCGGTACACCAGGCACCGCAGGCTCCGTAGCCGTCCTCCGAATACGGAAGCCATTGAGGTGGAGCTTTACGAGGGTTACAGAGTGGCGAGGACCGCCCTCCGAGCAGAGATCAAGCGGGCCAAGGGACTGGCCCGCGAGGAGTCACTGGGGACTCTTAACAGGGATCCGTGGGGACGCCCCTACAAAATGGTGCGGGATAAACTCCGCCCATGGGCTCCCCCGCTGACGCAGAGTCTCCGGCCGCAGCTCGTAGAGAGCGTGGTGAGCACTCTGTTCCCTTCGCAGGGGGAACATACTCCCCCGCCCATGGCTCCACCTCTTGCGGTGCCCGATTCGGACCACACCGACGACGACGATGCTCCGGAGGTGACCGAGGTAGAGTTGAGAGTGGCGGTACGTAGGCTGAATGCAAAAAATACCGCCCCAGGACCCGACGGCTTACCTGGGAAAGCCTTGGCCCTGGCTTTAGAGGCTCTCGGGCCTCGACTAAGGGGGCTCCTTAGCGCATGCCTGGAGAGGGGCCAGTTTCCACTTCGTTGGAAGACGGGGAAATGGTCCTCATTAAGAAGCCGGGGCGCCCTGCGGACTCTCCATCTGCTTACCGGCCCATCGTGTTGCTCGACGAGGTGGGCAAGCTCTTTGAAAGAGTCATAGCAGACCGCCTCGTCGGTCAGCTGGTACGGGTGGGGCCGGATCTGGCGGAGAGTCAGTTTGGTTTCCGCAGAGGGCGCTCTACGGTGGACGCCATCATGCGCGTGCGAGCCCTAACGACGGGGGATGCAGTGGCCCGGGGTGGGGTCGTCTTGGCGGTGTCTCTAGACATCGCCAATGCCTTCAACACCCTGCCCTGGAGTTGCATCAGGGAGGCACTCCGGTATCACCGGATGCCACTCTACCTCTGTCGCGTGGTCGAGGCCTATTTGACGGACAGGGCTGTCATCTACCCCGGTCACCAGGGAGAGTGGAACCGGCGAGAGATGTCGTGCGGTGTCCCACAGGGATCAGTCGTGGGGCCATATCTGTGGGACATCGGGTACGACTGGGTGCTGCGCGCCGACCTCCCTAGCGGCGTCAGCGTAGTTTGCTACGCTGACGACACGCTGGTCCTTGCGCAGGGGAGGTCGCACCAGGCAGCGGCCGAATTAGCGACACGCGGGGTTGCGACAATCGTCGAGAGGATTCGGCAATTGGGACTCGAGGTGGCCTTGCACAAGTCCGAGGCCATATATTTTCATGGTCCTCGGAACGCGCCACCGCCGGGTTCCCAAATAACGGTAGGAGGGGTTCACATCGGCGTCGAGTCGACGATGAAGTATCTGGGACTCGTCCTCGACAGCCGGTGGAATTTCGTGGAGCATTTCCGACGTTTGGCTCCCAGACTGGAGCGGGCCGGGGCTGCCCTCAAGCGGCTCCTGCCCAATCTAGGGGGTCCAAACGCCTCCTGCCGGAGGCTCTACGCGGGGGTCGTGCGGTCCATGGCCCTTTACGGGGCACCAGTGTGGGCGCGTTCTCTGAGGCGGCGACCAGCCCGCCGGTTGAACGCGTCCCAAAGGGTCATGGCAATTCGGCTGGTCCGAGGATACCGCACGATCTCCGGTGAGGTAGCGAACCTCCTTGCCGGATTGCCGCCATGGGATCTGGAGGCAAAAGTCCTCGCGCACATATGGGAGTGGCGCGAGGAGGCGAAACGCCGGGGCGAAACACCGTTGCCGCGACAAATTACGGCTCGGCGGTCAGAGCTCCGGCAGGATCTCATGGCGACATGGAGAGAGCGATTGTCGCAACCCAGCGCTGGGCACGCCACAATTGAGGCGATAAGGCCCCTCTTTGAGGAGTGGCTTGAAAGGCGTCATGGCGTCCTCACCTTCCGCCTGACGCAGGTCCTCACCGGACATGGATGTTTCGGGAGGTTCCTGTTCAGGATAAGGCGGGAGGAAACGCCCGGGTGTCACCATTGTGTGGATCGCCCGGAGGACACGGTGGAGCATACGGTGGAGGTCTGCTCCGCTTGGGCGGAGCACCGCCGTGTCCTCGTGGAGGCGATCGGCGGTGGTGACCTCTCGCGTCCGGCCCTGGTTCAGGCCATGGTACGGAGCGAGAGGGCATGGGAAGCTGTCACCTCCTTCTGCGAAGCAGTAATGCTCGCGAAGGAGGAGGCGGAACGCGTGAGGGAGACGCAACGGAGACGCCCTCACGCACCCAGCCGCCGCAGGAGACGTCCCGGGCGTCGGGCGTCGCAAGACGATTTCCGGCCACCGTAGGCGCGGGCTTGCGGACGGCGAGCAGCGGGTAGCTCACCGTCCGATAAGGACCAGGCCCGAGTCGACGGCGCGTAGTGTTCCACGCGCGCCTCAAAGAGATGTTAGCAAAACTGACGGGGTCCGCTAGGGCCGATGCCTGTCTGGGTCGCGGATAAATTTGAAAAAGAGTTACCGCGGCCCTGGCTCAAGCAACTGAAGGAACACGGGTGGGTTTTAGTCAGTAAAAGACTGACACGCCCTCCCGCTTCACCCAGAGCGGGAGAAGTCACTGGATGATTTCCCACCCAAAAAAAAAAAAAAAAAAAAAAAAAAAAAAAAAAAAAAAAAAAAAAAAAAAAAAAAAGGTGTTAGGGAACAAAGTCGCTGGCGTGGAAAAGAAGCGCTTAGTGCGACTAGTCGGGATATTAACTAAGTGCAGTACGTCTCTAGTCTGGAAGAGAAGGTAGAATTGGAACCGTGGCGCAAGTTCAATTCCCGCACGGAACAAATATATGAACTACAGATTGTGGTTCCGAGTCTGGCTCGGCTTGCAAGTTAAAGTAATATTAAAGATCAGACAGACCGGCTTTTTAATGAACGCTCTTTTTTGTATACTTTTATACTTATTTATTTTTCATTTTAAGGACTTAAATCCACAGTTCAGCTTGATTGAGGCCTCCTTTGGTTTTCATTCGTTTTCAAATATGAAACTGAATATTACATGCATTATTTTTATATTTTAGCTGCTCCTGTCTGATAGGCACTCAAAATATTGACCATTGCGTTTATCCAACAAGTTGTCGACGTTTTACGTTGCGAATAACAGTTTGCTTTTATGCTTTGCAAATTAACATTGATTGTGTACTGTGTAGTCATTCATCAGTAAAAAATAAAATACTTATACTGTATTGATACAAGCAAGTGAAATGATAATAATTGGACACGCGAATCAAAAGTTTTTAATACACCGCATTACGAATTATAGAGCGACATTATAAGAGACACTTTTCTAGAAGAAAGGGAATCGAAAAATAATATTTGTGTACATGTATGTAATCATATTTTTAATAGATAGTTAGTACACATTGTGTAAGTTGTTAGAAGTATAGGAGACCTGATTTTCCAAAGTTAGGTTACATTGTAATTACATGACTTAAAGTCACCAATCTACTTTTACCTCCTCAAGTCTTTGTGTTTATAAAACTACTATGTTGCGACAAATGACAATAAAAGGACAGCAGTATATTTAAGTTATCTAATAACTCATACATAATACTTGCACTTAATGTCTTGTCACAATTATTATGGTCATCCTATTACGGGATGCATTGTCGTATGCAGTAGATTAGAATTATAAATGCTAACTATTCTATGAATATTATTCCCATCGGTTTCAAATATTAATGTGTTGCCCAGAGTTTGGTTCCTACTCATATTGTTATTGTTACTTGCGAACTGGCTAATATTAATGGAGATAGAAACTTGTGTTGATTATAATAGGATACTTAAATATTGGTAGTACTTCTTGAAACTTTGATAACTATACCGGATATAGTTTTAACTGTTGCACATTCTTATGCCATAGAGTGCATAAGCAGGGTTCCCTGACGTCTAAGGAGATCTAGAATAGATGCCAGGGCACCATAGATTCGTTGCCTAATGAACACGGGATCCGTAAACGACTATTTATTTGCAATAGATAATTTCGACATCCGAACGTCATCCCATTTGGGCTATATTACGCCAACGCAAATCACTGAATAATCCGTCCGCTCCCGTTCGGTACCAAGACAGCAGATGTGCGAGGCAATGTGTAAACACGCGTGAAAGTGCCCAGTCAGCGCTGCCGTCTTAACAAAAGTGCAATAAATAGGTTAAACCTGATTTCGAGAAAAACGCAGTAAAAGATTTTTTTTTTGTTTTGTTTGTATCTCCATCACTATACATGGTATCGAGTTGAAACTTTCACTACATGATATGTACCAATGTAGAGAATATTACGTGATACTTAATGTTTGTACCCGCATTTATTCCCGCTTTAAAAAACAATAAATACTATAATGTTAAGTATTATTACTATTTAGAAATAATGTTTACTAGCCATTACCGCAATAAGTAACCTATTTATTGCACTAATGGTTAGGAAGCTAACATGATGCATTTTTAAGTAGCAACGAATATTTTTTTTACGGTCTGTTTCCTAACCAAAGATGCATTAAGTTTCTTATTTATTGCGGTTTTCATTAGTAAGAAACAAGTTTAAAACGACAAAGTTGTAATTTGTTACTATTAGAAAAACAGAGGTGTTACATTTTATGTCAAATATGAATTAATAGAAGCTTGCATAACTTTATTTTTTCTCCTCTCACCGATCTATTATGAAACTGTGAAGCCAAATCTACTAATTTTATCTGTGTTCAGATAAATGTGTTTAAAAAAAATGTGGTTTCAGTTATAATTTCATAAATAAAACAATATAGATATTAAATCGTTTTGATTTCAAACTAAAAAAGTACAATTATAATAGGAGGAATAACTTTGCTGTCTTACTTATTAATTCTGGTCTATTACCCATCATATGTAAAATCAACGGTTACTAAACTTAAAAACACACACATATCAAAAATATATATATTTATTTGTTAAAATATCTTAATAGAAGTTAAGGTACCACACAATGTAAATATTAAAAATTAATTTAAAAAAAAGTTATCTACTCTTTATTTTAAGGCACAATTTGAGATCAATATTTTAATCGGTCTGATAAAACACTTATAAATAATTAAATATTTTTTGTCTAGGTTCGAAGCTTGGGACGTTTCAGGTAAGTTTAACCAAAAGCATCTCCTGGTTTCAGGCATCAAAGGTACTAAGTCTGCTATTCTTTAGTTATTCCTCTCGATGAATTCTTGCTTGCAAAATTAGGAAAGCATTTGTTTTTAGTTATTTTTACTTGTAGAAAATCTAGTTCTTTCCAATCAGACACGTGGGAAACTTTGTGCTTTATTGTAAATGCCCCTCTTTCGGCTCTGACTGCCATGATGTCTTTTAGATGGACTCTGGGTTCCATGTTTCGAATTCTATGCTGAGACGACATATCCTCATAACTGTAAAAATCGGATACTGCCATCACTTTTACTGTTTCTTTTTGAATTGGCCATTTTTACGGAATCTACAAAGTCAGCAAAATCATAAACTTTCTTTTTTTTTTTAATGCCAATTCAACCTGATGATGAAAGTTATCAGTCGAAATGAACGTATGGCCTGGTTCAAAATATTTTACGGTATCTCCCCACGTTCAGTCTCCTCACGTTCAGTCTTTTTAACCGACTTCGCAAAAAGGAGGAGGTTTTCAATTTGGCTGTATTTTTTTTTTTGTGTTTTACCTAAGAACTTTTTACTGGGTGAACCGATTCTGATAAATCTTTTTTCATTTGAAAGCTCGTGCTTGTCATGTGGTCCCATATAAATTCATCTTCATCAAGATCTGATGAAGAACGTCGGAGATATACATCAGAACTCTTCGATAAATGACGGCAAATCACTCGGGATAGCTGCAATTGGATGTCTGTTTATTGTTTACATCATTTCATAACATAACATCACTTTAGCACGCTCTAAAGGGGTACGCAGGTGTGAACAGTTCATCCTGTTATACTCTAATTCGTAGTTGTTTTTGTTTAAGTTGCATGTTTCTGGGTTAATCTATTCTGGCTTCACTTTGGAGAAATGGTCCATTATGTTCCACAACTAAAAAGTGAAAAATAAAAAACTTTTTAACAAAAAATACAACCGACTTCAAAATAAAAACACTACAAAGTGAAAAATAACTTCAATTTCGGCAGTCGGTGTTCTTGTTTTGGTTTCTTCGTTTTTTGACACCGGCTTCCGAAATTGAAGTTATTTTTTATTTAGTAGTGTTTTTATTTTGAAGTCGGTTGTAGTTTTTGTTAAAAAGTTTTTTATTTTTCACTTTTTAGTTGTGGAACATAATGGACCATTTCTCCAAAGTGAAGCCAGAATAGATTAACCCAGAAACATGTTTCTTTTACGTCTAGTCTCTTTATATTCAAGTAAATTTCTTTTAATACGAATTGGTGAATTAGAATCTGAAAGTATTAATTCAGGACAGTAGTCTTTATCAATGACACTGTCGTCGGAATCTACAAAATAATTTACAGCTCTGATAATGTTGTCATATTCTTCATCTGAGGATGGTACGATTTCATAGCACTTTAGAGACTGTCTGGTAAAGGTCGTATTAAAAGATTCTTCTGCAGTCGGTTTAACTATCGATAGTCTTGGAATCAGCTGGTGGTTGGTAGGTTCAAATGGTTCAGAAACATGTGGTTTTGGGTTTTGATTTTGCGATACAGTCAAAAAAAGAATTTTGTCTCTTCTGGACATGATGTTGCCTGAAAAAAGAAATATTTTGCTTAGGGTATATTTAAGAAAACTAAAACGTAAGATGAATAATATGTAGGGGATTCCTACTAATTTTATACCTAAATAATTACTAATTAATTAAAACAATATGTGTCTTTTAATAACTAAACAAAGCAGCACTGGCTAAATAACATCATAGCGTATTAATGCCCGTGACATGTACACATAATATAAGTAATATGAAATACGTTAGGTAGTTGCTTACCGCCGAGAATGGCTCTCACGTGTTTGTGATCGTCCGACTCGAATCGATGTCTAGCCGCGACTGGCGTTTGAACGAAATATTTGACTCCCCTCGTACCCCCTCACCCCCTGGTGCTAGTTATAAACGCAATAAATGGTGAATTTATTGCAGTTTATTTCGCGTAGGTATACTATATTCGTTTAATCTCCCTACAAATAAATGCAATAAATCTACTTACTACATCAATTTTAGTATTCTTCTCATAATTAGTAATAAGACCCCTTAACATAACAGCAATAATTCAAGCTTATTGTACTTATAACTTGTAAATGAGGATCACAGTATCGAAATATGGTAATTATAAATGCAATAACTCTACTTATTGCAGAAATAGTTAGTACATTATTTAATAGCGTACATAAGGTTCCGTATCATATCTGCAATAACTCAAACTTATTTCATTTATAACTAGTAAATAGAATGTTACAAATGACGAACTATGCTAATTATAAATGTACTAACTATACTTATTGCAGATATGGCTAGGAAAACTACTTAATAACGTAAGTAAGTTATTCCTAACTATAGTTATGTCGGTCTTGATATGTAAATCATAAAGCACCGATTTAGATATTGCAGTTATGCTTAGTATTAAAACCAGCTACGTCAGGGATACGTAAAAAGTGTCTAAAAAGAATATATAGATCTCATTCTGCAGATTCCAAATATGTACTTAACTCAATTTGGGTCAAAAATCGAGTTATTGCACTTTTCGTTAGGACGGCAGAGCGGCACGCCTGCGGTTTTCGAGGCACTCAAGATGGCGGCCGATTTCACAGCTGACGACAAACGAAATGTCAACGCGACGCTCAAAATGTAATTAAACGTAAATCGATTGATATAGTTCGAGTTTGTTTCGATTTAGACAAACTGTTTCGCGTTTAGTTTGTTTGGAGCCTGTAGGGTGCTTGTGGACCGTTGTAGAGTCGCAACCGTTAATGAATTGGGTGTTTATGTTTCGAATTGCTAGTTCTATCTCTTTATCTAACGTATTTACGAAATGAGTTGTTGTAAACAGTTCAAAGATTTTAGTTTCTGTTTGTAGAGACCAGCCTTTGTCATCATCAATGAGTCTGTCTTCAAGTGGAGACTTTAAACGCATCTACCATAGGGACAGGGAGCTATTACCAAGTATGTATAATTCTAATTTAAATTGAAACAAAAATATACATAATAAACATAATAATCAACAGAGAACAGGAGAGATCTCACCTGCTGATAATGCATAAGTTTAATGTGATAATGTGTTGCTTTCGTGCCCATTCAGCCTCTACTTGTTAATTGGTAAAAACGTTCGTAAACGAGCTATTCGTATTTCGTATAGCTTCACATAAACAAGAGAAGCCTAATAACAAACTACATGAGTAGTTTACTTAATAGTAAAGTTTATAACATACAAAGAAACATTGCCAAAACTAGGGTATACGAAGAAAAAAGAGAACTGCGGCCATAACTCAGTCAAATAAGGCACTAGACTGATGAAATGAAGATGTCTAGACGCCGACAATACAACGAAACGATATTAGGCCAAAAACTTAGCAAATTGCCTAACGAAGTAACCTTACAAGAAAGTTTGAACATTTAATTCCAAGAAAAAAAAAAGGCACATAAAATGAGGAACAACTGTAGAAGCAATTTTTCAAAGTCTGCGAGACCTGTGATCCGATACTTTTGTAAAGGATTGAGTTGCACAGTACTCGGTATTTCATACGGGAAATTCAAGGAAGGCTGAATGAGGTGATTCTTTAAATGATGAAGGCAAATTTCAAAATATTTGGTGTATTTATCCTGTACCGAATGATGGAAGTTTATAAACATAAGCTGATTATGAATTCGTCACACACATCGTCTTTGATTTTAGTGCCACGTGAAGTGTGGTACCTAAATATAAAAGAAAGGGGGGAGAAATAAGTTAATGACATACGAATGAACACAAAGAGGGCAACAAACATTTGTATTATCCGACTGTTACTTTTAGGGCTCTTTCAGTTTAGATGTTTCGAGCAGCACGGCTGCGGCACCGCAGCGGTGCGTTGGTCATACTGCGCACCTCCGGGTGATTTTTCCATACAATTGATGCACACGAAACTCGTGGTGCATAAATCGTATGGAAAAATCAACCGGACGTGCGAAGTACGACAAACGCACCGCTGTGGTCGAAACATCTAAATTGAAAGAGCCCTTGAGCCATTGACTAACTGACCTGTAAAAACCCTCCAAATTAGTTTTAATAAAGCTTTTGCTGTTTTTTTTCTATTGTGTTGTATATTTGTCTTAGAAATGTTATCTATTCTATTATTATTTATACACCTGACTGAAATAGTAGTAGTTGAATCAATCAAATCTGTCTATAGAGTTAGTACCATTACTAGATATATAACCTTCCAAATAACTTCGTCTTTCGACGCTACATAACCTTGACATTCTCAATATTACTATATCGTTTCATATTCCTATAAAGAAATAATCGCAGGCAATATACGGACGATGTAATATTCAATGAACGCAGGCATATCATGGTGAAATTACGTGACGGTGTCAACTTTACGCTCAGTTGAGCTTGCACTGAACACCATCAAAACCGCGTTTAGCAGAGTGAGCATATGCGAAATACGGACGAACAAGGGTAGGATATTAAAGCTGGGGATACGATTTGAACTTGTAAAGAACGGCTTGTGTTGTATGGGTCAATGGAATAAAATAAAACTGCCTTCTTCTACAGATTTTAGAGGGTCAACAATGGTGGGTCCGTGACACACAGGATTGGTGACTGAAACAGCGCCACACAGCGGCAGACCACAAAGGAAATAGCGAGTGGACCCGGATGTTTTTTGAGAACTGAGGAAAAAGTAGCGCAGACCCGTGACCAATGACAAGAACAGAACCTTATTCCAGCAGTGGGATATTACGAGTAAAAAATTACGATTCAACTATAAATTCATCGTCCAGGCTCTGGCTGGAGACTTCATTTATCCTACAGGTTGAAGAAGGAACTAAAGTTAACTAATTTGTTGTAAAACAATGAGTTACTTAGATCCCTCAACCAGCATTTGCAGACACCTACAATAAGAGGTGACTGGGAACCGTAAGACGTTGCGTTGGAAGGCCGTTCACTAGGTGGACCGATGATCTGGGTAAGGTTGCGAATCCACTGGATGCGAGACGCACGGGACCGGTCAATGTGGACACTTGAGGGAGGCGTATGTTCAGCAGTGAACGTTTTTCGGCTGAAATTATGATGTTGAAAATAATAGGACCATTGAAAGGTGAAAGTAATCTTACTGATATAAAACATACTAATTACGTGTTACCATTCGTTTAGGAACAAGTGTAAGATATAAAATCAAAAGGAAATTACATCTAATTAATTTACATGGTTGCATTTGAATTAAGTGTCATTGAGTGACGGCATGAAGAGAATACAATGTTTTCCGGGCAAAAAAAATATACACTGCTCAATAAATATTATATTTCTAATAAGAAAAGTAATTACTAAGTAGGTACTAGGTTCTAGAAAAGTAGCATTCGATGTCAGCGAAGGCAAAAGTTGAAATGTCAAAATGTAAGGGATTGATCACGTGATTTTTCGATATCGCTTGTCAATCCCATATAATTTTGTCTTTTAGACAATCGATCGCTATCGCCACGCTTTCGATGAAAGAAAGAAAGAAAACATTTATTACCAAACACTGTATGTGTACAATCTTAATACTAAATAGTGTCAAACACAGTTGTGGCTATATGAGTACATTCAGTGTGGTAAAAGGAGCGGGCTCAGCCAATGCTGATCAGTGTGCAGCATTGCCACAACGCTGGTCAACGCTAATTTACAGCCTGCCGCCCTCTCTCTCAACACTTAACACAAAAATATAAATACCTTAAACTAATCTTAATACTACTTATACATATAAATGCCCCAAAAATTAAATACAAACAAAATACCCGTAATAACAATACATATTCTGATTAAATACAATTAAAAACCCACCAAATGTATTTAATCATAATGCCTAAACTCCATTTGAAATAACATTAGACATGTTTCCAAATCTTTTTACAGTCCGTTCAACCGATTTTGAGTTCTATCCCGTAAACATAAGAATGACATAAAAAGCATAAACCAGTTACCAAAACCCAACTGTTTACTACAGCTACTATTTGTCGTATCACCAACGCAATAGAAATCAAAATCGGTTGAACGGGCTGTAATATGGACAAATTTAAATGTCTAATATGTTATCGCAAATGGTATAGTAATGGTATAATAGTCTATATGAACAGAGGTAGCAGCAGTACAAAATTACTCTTTACATTTCTGTTTGAGAAACAATAACCTTTTAACTCTTGCCTTGAATACGGGCTGAGACATGTTCTGTCTGAAAGGCGGTGGCAGATCGTTCCAAATTTTAGCTGCACTGTACTTGAAACTACCCCTATAAGAGGCCGTTTTGTGCTGACAGACAACTAACCTGTTTAGCAAATGACTACGAGTAGGTCGGTTTCGCTGGTCAAATGTTATTGAATGTATGTTGATGATAGTATATCTCTTGTCTAGGGCCTGACACATCTAGCTCATAAACTACAAAGCCCAAGTTATCTCAAGTATTCTCAACTGATGTATTACGTTGAGTTGAAATTGTTTGTTTGCTTAAATATTTGGAAAAAGTAATCTCTGGACCGAGTATACTGACCAGATTACTGTTACAAGATAAGGCATCGCCATCTAGTGACGAGAGGAAGAACTAGTAGTAGCTAGTAGCACCATCTCGTGTCGAATCGCGGCAGAAATCTTCTCGAATATTTGTGAATATTATGGAACGTTCCAGAAACATCTTCTGTGCTATAAAAAAAGAGTGGTCGTGTTCGTCATTGGACAGGCCCGCCCGCCGCGTACCCTTGCGAGAACGTAGCGAACACTCGATTGCATGGGACAGTTTCGATTTGGAAGCGATAAAAAGCGAACGAAAACAAAATAGTGCGAAGTAATAAAAGAGATTAAGAAGTGTTTCAGTAATAAATTCTGCTATTTAAATCCCTGAACCCCAGCTCGTAACATTACTTTCAATCCCGTATAAATATAAAGTCCTGAGGCATAAGGCTCGGGACCGATGGAAAACAAGTTTAATAATAATATCGGCTTTGTAAAGAGTCATCTCAATGTGCTATATTTACCTAGCTAGGTAATAAGGTTACCTACAAACATTTACCACAGAATGTTGTTTACAAAACATTTCGTCTAAATTACCTAAATGTCTGAAATCCTTTGTTGATCACACTAAAGATATCATTGCAGAAGTTTACACTGGATGTTTAAATTGTACCTATAAAATCTTATGCTGGCAGAAATTGTATTCTTGGTGAATTTTGGGGTGTATGGGAGAAAATACACTCTAAGAAGCTACTTAAAAAAAGGGGTTTTAACAAAAAATAATAACCAACTTCCAAAACAAAACACTACAAAGTGAAAAATTGTCTTTGGTACCTATTTTTTTTCGTTTTTGACATTGACTACCCAAAAGCAAGTTATTTTTCGCTTTGTATTTTGTATCCTTGCAGATCAAATCAGAAAGCAATGATCCACAGGAGAACCAAGAAAACTGACATATCTCAAAGTATCGCCAAACATAAGTGTCAGTGGACTGGGTAAAAAATGAAAAGTGGGTGAACCGAAAGGTTCTGAAGTGAAAAACCGCATACCGATAGACGTAGCGTTGGCTTGTGGACCTGAATGACCAGCCCCCTTAGCCAAGTTACAAACGAATCTCTTTCTACAATCGTTAATGGCTTCTATTTGTTTGGTCTGGGCGCCGATATCCCTGAGTAGCTGATTTTAAAATGTGAATTGCGTCTAAACGGCTAGATGTAATTTTTTGGAAAAATTATATGTTATATTAGGCCATTTTCTTAATAATTTTATTTAAGAAAATTTTGAGTTTTATTCATATAAAATGGTGTAATTAATTTGTAAAGTAATGGCGAAAACGTGCAAGAACACGACAATCGCACCATAACCGCTGGGCGTATTTGAATGAAATTGACACCATCTCAAAGACAGTTTAATTATCTTCATTTTGATCTGAGGCTTTTTTTAAGTCATGAAATAATAAGAAAAGTAAAAAATACCAAAAAAAATGGGTCGCGCGGTTGTGCAACGAGTGCGCGTTTTGTTCCCACAAGGTCGTTGGCGTTAGTCATCGTCTTAACGTTCAGATGTGTCATTCCCATGCATTGAGTAGTTTTCTACGAGCGTTATCGATTGTCAACTTGGATGCAGGTGCAGTTAGAGCCGCAGAGATTCACTAGATGCGAAAACCACAGAACCAATCGATGTGGGGCGGCCTATACCCAGCTGTGATAATTCAGGAAAATTATAATATTAAGGTTTGCTTGATGCAAGGAGACCCAATTCAGGTAACTAAAATATACTTTTCTCAAACATGCTTGGCAATTTGAGCATTATTTTGACAACCTTCTTCGAGATAAATCGAAATTGCAGTACAGGCCAAATACATGCGAGCATCGGCCGGCAAAAGTTGTATGAAAATCCATATCTGTCGTGTGTAGCGGCCAAATAAATTACATAGTAAACTCATATCTGTCGTGTTATTTAAAAATGAAACGATCTTTTACTCCGAAACATGGCAACCAAAGAGGTAACTTATCAAAGGTTTTATTTAAATTTCGAACTGGCTTGCAAATAGGAAGCGGATTATTGAAAATAGTAGTTTATGAAACTGTTGCATAATGAGGGGTATTAAAACATGAGTGTGTGTTTAAAAACCGAGCCGTAGGAGAGGTTTTAAAAAGTTTTCACACGAATGTTTTAATACCTAGTTATGTGCAGTTTCATACACTACTTTACCTACACTCATAAATTGGGATCGAACCTACTAAATACCTCTTTTTGCATTTTCCATGCCATAAAATCGTGATAGCATTTCTCATATAATTTTCTCGACTTTGCTGGTAATAAATTAAGAGTAATTTCCTTCGCCGCATCTCAAATATCGGGCGGAGTCAAATTTTCTTGACATTCACTGATATCAGATATTTTTAAACAATAATTTAAATAACTCATGAAATTCAGTACAGCAAAACTTTCAAAACGTATGAATGGCGCCAAAACCCAGTACATCACCGCATTAACCGCGCATGCGCTAAGGCTTAGCACGCACTGCGATCTTTATTCGCGCGATTTTTTTCCGCCCATTCTGCGACCTATGGAATTGTATGAAGTTGTTCGCATTGTGGTAAAGAAATCCGCAAGAAATCCGTGTTTTGCCACAGAATCCACCGCACCACGGCGCGAATTTTATTCGCCCGAATATTTTGAGCTCTATGAACAGGTAGAAGGGAACAAAATTCGCAGTGCGTGCTAAGTCTAAAGCGGGCATTGTCATAGACAATTTAAAATTGGAATCAAATATTTTTTAATAGGTACTATAAAATGACATTACAAAAAAAAAATGATGGAAACTCCTTAGTGATAGAGTGTTGTGAGTGGTGTCCTTAGTGTGAGAGTAGATAAAAATGTTTTATCTACTCTCATATCGTAATATTCGAATTATAAAATTCAAAACGAGTTTATATTGGCATACTTTATAAACACAATACCGAAATTTAAAAATAGAATCTTATTATAACACTATTTCTCTAACAAAATAATGCTATAAAACAATTTTTTTTCTATTACGATACAGGACAAATCCAAGAAGTTAATCACTAAGGAGTTTCCATTAATATTTTTTTTGTAATGCCATTTTATAGTACCTATTACAAAAAGATTTGATTCCAATTTTAAATTGTCTATGACAATGCCCGCTTTAGACTTAGCACGCACTGCGATTTTTATTCGCGCGAATTTTGTTTCCTTCTAGCTGTTCATAGAGCTCAAAATATTCGGGCGAATAAAATTCGCGCCGTTGTGCGGTGGATTCTGTGGCAAAACACGGATTTCTTGTGGTATTATTTCCGCACGATTTCTTTACCGCAATGCGAACAACTTCATACAATTACATAGGTCGCAGAATGGGCGGGAAAAATCGCGCGAATAAAGATCTCAGTGCGTGCTAAGCCTTAGCGCATGCGCGGTTAATGCGGTGATGTACTCGGTTTTGGCGCCATTCATACGTTTTGCAAGTTTTGCTGTACTGAATTTTATGAGTTATTTAAATTATTGTTTAAAAATGTCTGATATCAGTGAATGTGAAGAAAATTTTACTCCGCCCGATATTTTAGACGCGGCGAAGGCAATTACTCTTAAATTATTACCAGCAAATTCGAGAAAAGTATATGACAAATGCTATCACGTTTGTATGGCATGGAAAATGCAAAAACAGGTATTTCGTAGGTTCAATCCCAATTTATGAGTGTAGATAAAGTAGTGTATGAAACTGCACATAACTAGGTATTAAAACATTCGTGTGAACACTATTAAAAACCTCGCCTACGGCTCGGTTTTTAAACACACACTCATGTTTTAATACCCCTCATTATGCAACAGTTTCATAAACTACTATTATAGCATTATTTTGTTAGAGAAATAGTGTTATAATAAGATTCTATTATTAAATTAAAAATTTCGGTATTGTGTTTATAAAGTATGCCAATATAAACTCGTTTTGAATTTTATAATTCGAATATTACGATATGAGAGTAGATAAAGAAACAAATGAACACTTAAAGGCTTAGCACGCACTGCGATATTTAATTACGCGGATTTTTGTAGTATTATTCCCGCTTGATTTTTTACCGCAACGCGTGCAGCTTCATACAATTCCATAGGCCGCAGAATGTGCGGAAAAAAATCGCGCGTGTAAAGATCACAGTGCGTGCTAAGGCTAACGCGGAAAAAATTATTGTTGTTCGTGGTTCGTCATTGATTTTGAAAAGTAATTGTATTGGACAAAATTAGTTTTAGGTACTACTTAGTTATAATTTCCGCGCATTATTTGAGAAAAGCACTACACAAGCCTTGGCCACAACTAGGCATTGATGGACTTACGTATGTGTGCCTCGGCTTCGCCTCGGCCCATTTACACGTTCGTCCATCAATGCCGCTTTTGCTGGCCGCTGCAGTAATGTACTATATACTCCATTCGCTGGAGCAAAAATTAATAGGTAAAAAAAACATAATTTCCGGCCCAGAGCGAGTCGGACTCGCGCACGAAGGGTTCCGTACCATTGTCGCAAAAAACGGCAAAAAAATCACGTTTGTTGTGTGGGAGCCCCACTTAAATATTTATTTTATTATTTGTTGTTATAGCGGCAACAGAAATACATCATCTGTGAAAATTTCAACTGTCTAGCTATCACAGTTCTTAAGATACAGCCTGGTGACAGACGGACAGACAAACAGACTGATAGACGGATCGTGGAGTCTTAGTATTTGGGTCCCGTTTTTACCCTTTGGGTACGGAACCCTAAAAAAATGTTTACTCTTTTTACAGTTTTTCATATATTCTACTTAGTAGAACTTCTGTAATATCCCTGTATCATCCGTTTTCATAATCCAAACTAATATTATAAATGCGAAAGTAACTCTGTCTGTCTGTCTTTCTGTATGTCTGTCTGTCTGTCTGTCTGTCTTTGCTTCACGCCTAAACTACTGAACCGATTTGTGTGAAATTTGGTACAGACATAGTTTGGAACTTGAGAATGGACATAGGATAGTTTTTATTACAAAAAATAAAATATAAAATAAAATAAAATTTATTCCGGGCATACAGCGCCATCTATTGGTTAAGAGTCGGCATCAATTCAGTACTGAAAATTCATCGGAAAAATGTAAATAAATAGTAAAAAGGTATGAAAATATAATATAATACAACTTTTAGTACAAAGAAAATGCTCTAACGGAGTATAGATAATTCTATTAGTACTATTTATGTCGAGTTGGTGATCGCGCAATGGTGTCGATCGTTACACGAGTTCGGTTCATGTTGTTGTTTTAATTCATCGGAAAAAAGTAAATAAATAGTAAAAAGGTATGAAAAAATAATATCAATATAATAAAACTTTTAGTACAAAGAAAATGCCCGAACGGAGTATAGATAAATAATCCGAGTTGTCACTATGCTCGATAGATGGCGTTGGGATCGAAATAGATCGCGCTATGGTTTCGTTACACGCATTTGGTTGGGTATCGGCCGAGCGCTTTGGTACTGTCGTGGAATTGTGGATTGATCGTTTCGTAAATTTAAAATTGGCTCCGTTGTATTAGTAGATTAAAAGGTTTATTTGTTGGGTTGTCTGGTGGTTGTTTTCAAAATTGGTCCCGTTGTATTTGTCGATTAAAAGGTTTATTTGTTGGGTTGTCTGGTTGTTGTATAATGTAAGTTTAGTTTGATATCGATTATTAGTAGATACTAAAATTGTATGTCTAAATTCGTTTTAATTTTTAAATTAATTAGATCGTTCCTTTTAAATTATTCAGTTGATTTTTGAAGAGTTCCCTAGAATATCTTCCACATTTCATTTTTGAAGAGATCCCGCGAGATCGGGAACTATGTGGGTAAAACCAAAAATCTGCCGGAAGTCACTATTCCACGCGAACGAAGTCGCGGGCATAAGCTAGTGTATATTAATATGGTAATTGTGTTATGCGGCCCTACTGCTTTAAGTACGGGAATTGATTTAGTGAAAGTACTAGGGAAGTAGATGTTACCAGCCTGTTGCCGTTCTTGTGAACAAATGATTTTTGGCGCTCATTTGTCGATGAGAGGTACGAATAGGAGTAGGACATTAGTCGAGGAAAACAATTAACTTCATGTACAAGCATTCGATGATTCTAGAGAGTAGTTTATATCTGTGTTATAGTTTCGAGCACATATTTAAAACTACACAGTCAAATGACTTAAACGATTTTTTCTCAAACATGCTTGGTATTTGAGCATTATTTTGACAACCTTCTTCCAAATACATGCGAGCAGCGGCCGGCAAAATTTGTATGAAAATCCATATCTGTCGTGTAATTTAAAAATGGAACGATCTTTTACTCCGACACAAGGCATCCAAGGAGGTAACTTATCAAAGGTTTTATTTAAATTTCTAACTGGATTGCAAATAGAAAGCTCTGTAGTGAAAAAAAAAACAAACGAAAACTTTAACGCGGGTTTTTTTTTTGTTGTTCGCTGTTCGTCATTGTTGATGAAAAGTATTGACAATAATATAATAGTGTATTTGACAAAATGAGTTCTAGGTACTACTTAATTTTAATTTCAGCGCATTATTTGAGAAAAGTACTATACGGGCCTTGGCCACAACTAGGTATTGATGGACTTACGTATGTGTGCCTCGGCCCACATTTACAAATGTACTATTAAGTACAAGGAAGAACACGTTACCAGCCTGTTTCCATTTATTTATATAAACGTATGATTTTTGACGCTCATTTGTTGATAAAAGTTACTAAGGATAATTAGTTGAGGAAAACAATTGACTTGTATTCCTTCGTGTCGGTAATCGACATGAAAGTTTCGATTTGCGTTTACCAAATTAAAGCTCATTCAAGGCCAAAAAGAAACTTTATTTAAAACTGCATACGTAGGTAGTTTTAACTAACATCATTTTCATAGAGTTTTAAGCCTGTAGCTGAAGTATGTTTTTGTATTAATTTTGAGTCGATCTCTTTACTTCGAGTCAATGCTTTAGACTTAAATGTAGTTCTTTATGGGTTAGGGTTAGATTTCCCCATCACCAAGACATCACCTGTGATAGTCTTAAGGTTTTCAGTCGCTTTAGCAACTAACCAAAGCAGCCCTATTTAACTTAGTTGATCAAAACATGCCTAAAAGCCGCGTCAATACTTTATCAAAAAAATCACTGCTGAACTGCTGCTGCAGACGAATTATTTTAATTAATCCCCTTCCAAACAAACCTAGTAATCAATACACGTGTCAATTAAAAGCACCACCCCACAGCACACACGACCCTTAAATTCGACTGCGAGGCGAAATTAGTAGGAACAAATGAATGAAGAGGACGCTCACTTGCGTTGGATCCTTGGAAGTTGCTCATTTATTAATTACGAGTCAATTTTAAGCTACGATTTACCTGCCTTTTTTATTAAGTATCTGCAGGAAACACGCATGGGTTTTTGCCAAAAACTCTTAAGGTAAATCAACTTTGATGCTCGTCGAGAAGATATATTTAATCTAAGATAAATTATACTTAAAGAGGTAAGTAAATTGTTTTTTTTTTGTTTTTTAGGGCAATCCCAGAAAAGGACTGATACGATTGCAAAATTATTTCATTGAAAGATAGGTACACTATCGATGAGTGTTATTTATCCCTAGAAAATTGCAGGTTTTCTGTTGTGAGCAAATTTCATAAGACGTGTCGCGATATCAGACGTTTTACTGAGAACCAATAGGTGCAGTAAATAAAAGCTTGTAGGTCAATGATATTCAAATAAACAGATACGTTTTACACTCACAAAACAATTGAAAAAAGTGTTCAGCGCATCATTTTCCGACTTCACTACAAGTCGAAAGGGATGGCTTGATAAAACCAACAAGAAAAAAAGAGACAGCTGGTGAATGTCACTTGCGTGTGAATCTTTTTCTAACCTCCAAATATCAGAATATTAGGGATTTTTTTTTAATAAATTAGTAAATTGAGGCGTATTGCGTACTTATATATGGTATGAGATCCCTTCTGTTTTATATACTTTGGTATCATAATTGGTACAATTTCTAAATACACACGACGGCATTTTTTTTATTTTGGTTTTTGTTTCAACAAAGCCTATCGCTCTTCGCCATGCATGACATAAACTAAAGACTAAAGGTCACAATTGTGACCTATTCGAGTCTTCACAATGCGCGCGCTCATAACATATCTGTTTATTTGAATATCATTGCTGTAGGTACATACAACTGTTATTGGCAATGTACGTAAACATGAATAGATTCGTAAATTAATACACAAAATTAACCGCAAATAAATGTCTATTTTATACAAAATACATTTTGTTCTACAACAAAATAACGAACATCATGGCATTCCCAGAAATTGCTCTCATACGAAACCATACATAGCTTAAATAATAATATTATCAAATTTTGTAACAACATACTCTATGTCAAACAAGGTAAAGTTCAATTTCAATTGCCATACCTTTTAAGGCCCTCTTTTATACGGTTACTTAAAAATCAACTTCAAATACACAATTCTAAAGTTGATACTTGATTTGGTGGCGTTGGATTGAAATGATCTCGAATCATGGATTCAAGTAAAGGTAAACAACCTTTATACTCATTAGTCTCCAAAATCCTCAATTATTCAATCAGAAGGACACGATCAAAATAAATAACAATGAATAAACATAATCCAGCAAAAAGGTTGGATTTCAAAAGCAAAGATCGCGATGTGTTTTTATTTAAACGAAATGAATATCGAAACGACGACATAAAACGTTTTCCGAACGAAAAATATGTCGCTTGCTGAAGCAGAATTGGAAAATAGAACAAAATGTCGTACTTAACTATCTCATCAACATCATCATTTCAGCCGATAGACGTCCACTGCTGGACATAAGGCCTACCCCAGGCGTCGCCGCATTGACCGATTCCGTGCGTCTCGCATCCAGCGCCTTCCCGCAACTTTAACCAGGACATCGGTCCACCGAGGCCTTCCAACGCATCCCCTCCCGGTTCGCGGTCGCCAATATAGAAGTTTTCGGCCCCATCGGCCATCCGTTCTCCGAGCAATGTGCCCTGCCCACCTTCTATAAAAAATATAATTAACAATCTATTATCCTATAAACTCTAAAATGCATTTGCAAATAATGCTTATACGGCTGCATGGACAACCAAAATAAGCAATTTGCACACAATACAATCCTTAAACACGTTATCTGAAAGACTTCATGCCATGCATGAGTGATTTCGCTTGGGCCACAAGGTCAAACATCTTCATCATGATTTTAGTGTTCCTGAAGTTTGTTTTTCTCTTTTGGCTCCGCACGGTTTCCTGAAGTTAATTGTTTTGATAGTAGAAATTAAACACTTTGTTTATTCTGAATTTCAGTAGCTATTTGTACTTTTATTTACTTTTCTATTTAACATTTTTCAACACTAAGAACACGATTTCTTGCAAGTTGTGTGTCATTATGATTAAGATAAAATTATGAACAGCAACGGCACAAAGACATTATGGCGGACAATGAAAAGAGAAGTAATGTCCGCAACAAAAATGCCGCCAATAATACCAAATTCATGAACTGACTTTTAAATTATGAGGCTTTTTACTCTGCCAGGTTTTAATACTAAAAACAAATTCATTAAAAACCTACACGGTCACATTAGTACTCGAAATAACTGGCCATTCGGCTATAGTTTAAAACGTTCCATGTTTAAAACATCTAACATCATTTTTAAAACAAATCAATCGCTTCTCTTACGCCAACACATTAGCATACGGACTCCACGTGAGCCTTTAAACACCTAACTTTGTGCAGAAAGGATGAACAGATTTAATAATGTGACCGTTCCACTGGCCTAATGGAAAAGAGTGACACTTTGGGGTTCTCATATTTATGTTGCAAACATAACAAAAAGTTTTGGACAAAAACAGGACATATAATGAATACGGATGTGTGTATTATGAATTAGGTTTGTGACGTGAAATTAATTCTTCTGCTTGTTTTGTCGGTTTTTTTTTTAGGGTTTACTGTAACTAAACTAATAGGAGTAATGGCATTTAACCAAGTTCATATCTAAATAGTTCTAAGACTCAGTTTCAAAGAATTTGTAAGAGTTATAAACCTTTTTAGAATACAGCTTATGATGAAAGTGATGAAAGTAATTCTGCCGTGGTATAAATAAAATGCCGTTATCCGACATCTGGTTGATTTATTACTTTTGATGCTATATTAATAAGAAAAAAATAAAGACTCATAAAGTGTTCTGTGTATATATGTTAATGTGTCTTTAGGGTAAGTGCACTTTTGCTAAAAAAATATGCTAAACAAAGATCTTCGAAAATGAAATGAATAAGCAAAAATAACTATTGATCTGTGTAAGCGAATTTCCAAAACTATTCTAGGTATTGAAAATTCTCATATACACAGATCGATAGATATTTTTGCTTATTCATTTCATTTTCGAAGATCTTTGTTTGGCATATTTTTGAAGACCATTGACACTTAGACACCATTATCCAGACTACAGTTGGTAGCCACCAAATACAAAATAACGAATCGCTAAAAAGCGACTTCAAAAGAAGAAATCAGATAAGACGTTATAAAACTAAATAAGTGCCAAGCCAAACGGTATAATAAAATCGTGGAGAGCTGAGACAATTCCCAAACCAATCCTGGGACGCGGACACCACTGTCTCCTTATTTTATTACTCGTATACGTTACGGTGAACGGTTATTCGTTTCTTTGCTCGTCTTGGGTTATTGTGTCTATAAACTATCTCTGGATATGCCCTCGGAAGGAGGATGCGATTGCATGTTGTTCGTGGGTAGTTTCGTTATTCATTCTGTTTTATATACTCCGTGCTGTTTGTTTCAGTTTGATGTTTTATCATGTGGTTGTTGGAAGTAGTAGCTTGTAAATTTTCTTAGTGGGCACTGTTCCAAACTGTAAATTGCCATCGCGATTTTATCACGAAACGAAAAACTGAAATTATCACAAAAAAAACGGCCAAGTGTGAGTCGGACTCGCGCACGAACGGTTCTGTACCATTATCGCAAAAACGGCAAAATATCACGTTTGTTGTATGGGAGGTGACAGACAGACAGACGGACCGCAGAATCTAAGTAATAGAGTCCCGTTTTTACCCTTTGGGTACGGAACCCTTAAAACTATCTACTGTTCTCTAACTTACGTCGAGTAATTTTTATTTATTTTTTATTTGAACAAAAACGCGCTGTACACATTTCTAAGAAAGATTCGATAGAATCAACTATTAAAATTAAAAAAGGAAAGGCTTTCTTTTTCATTTTAATCTTTGATTCTATCATAAATCGTGTCAATGATTTATTAAATGTTTTTTTTTTTGTTGACGAGTGGAACCCTTCAAAAGGCGCCTGGAGTTTTGGGGAAAAGTCAAGAGAGTGTGGGATTTTTACCTCACAAAAAACAACTCGGTGATCACCATCAGAAGCACGTAGAAGGGGCCCCGTAACCTTACAAAATATCACCCCGGAACCTGACAGGGTTGTGCAACGCCTGTTAGGTACCTAAAACCTGGAAAATTTGGCCAGGGATAAAAAAAAAACAAGCAGTTTTGCACTATCAATACCGTAACCTTAGCCGTTATGCTTGACAGCCCCACCTGAACCACTAAACCTGAAATACTATATTACGATCATCTGCCAAAGAGGGTCACGGCACATAAAAACCTGTTCCGAGTTCCGAATGGTTGATGTAGTTCTAGCTTGTTATGTAACAACTTATCCGCTGTGTCAGCGTGCTGCCATTACCATCGCAACTTTCTCTTAGCTGGTCAGCTTCTGCCAAACATTCCATAACTAAAACGCGCGAACATGTTTGGACGTTGTTATTTTATTTTCGAATTTAATTCAAAATATTTGCAGAATAAATCAGTACTTCATTAAAAAAGATACGTCGTTGTCTCGGAATTAAGGATAAAGGAAAACTTAAGTTCTGTGCGTAGGTAGGTAGGTAACTTGACGCACCATGGATGGTTTCAAACCCGTTATAAAGCAAGATTTTAGCGCAAGCTTTTCCTTGTTAACTACTAACGAGGTCCCAGCGCTAAGTAAGAAAATTTGGTTCAAAATAATATCACTAGATGGCGCGATATGCATCGAATTGTGTGTAAAATTAACATTTTCTAGAATTTATCATAAAATTGTATGTTTTTTGTTTAATAAACTGTCATAAGTTCAACATGGAATATTGAGCACTTAATTCACATTCGATTCGAATTATTTGAACGAATCATTTAGATTTTGGTATAATGAAAAAGTACAAAATAGAAAAAAAAATGCTTTATTTCCAATCTTACATAGCATGGTTTTTCAAGTAATCTTAAATAACTTAACTATATAATATAAGGCAAGTCTTGTTATTTGTCCTCTAATGGCCTGCTGAGTCCTTACCAATCTGGTTTTAGACCTGGACATGGTATTGTAATAACACTTGTTAAAGTAACTGACGACATAAGACTGGCTATGGAGAATAAATCTCTGACTGTATTGATTTTACTGGACTTCAGCAGTGCCTTCAACTCAATTGACTTTGATATCCTTCTGGGAATCCTTTCCTCTCTTAATATCTCTGCTCCGGTGATTGAGTGGTTCAAATTTTATCTTCGGGGCCGTTCCCAGTCTGATCAAACTGATGAGTATTCCTCTGATTGGTGTGACTTGACTGCGGGCGTTCAGGGTGGCGTCCTCTCTCCTCTTCTCTTCTCAATTTTATAAATGCTATCACTAAGGTCCTAATTTCTAACTATCATCTCTATGCAGACGACTAATAGCTATATCGTCTTTTTTAAAGTTGGTGAACTCGTTGAGGCTGTGGCTGCCATCAACGATGACCTTGAAAATATTAGCAAATGGGCTAAATCCTATGGGCTCTTACTGAAACCAACCAAATCGCTAGCGCTCATTGTTGGTGGTAGATACATGCTCAACCTATTGGTGGACCAGTCTCTTCCGCCGGTAGTGTATGATTCAGTGGCCATAAATTACTCCACAAGCGCAAAAAATCTAGGCGTTCACATGGATACTATACCCCTCTTGGGAGGTTCATATTACTGATGTGAGAACGAGGATCTTTTACTCTTTTCAGTCCCTTAAACGTCTCCAAAATTGTTACCATTTCACACTAAGGTTACTCTTGCGCAATCCCTTCTTCTACCGCTCATAGACTAACAGATGTCTGTTTTTTGCACCCTATCAAGGTGGAAGACTCTACACTCGAAGTTGTAGATGACTATGTCTACCTGGGACAAAAGGTCCAGTTAAGTAGTTCTAACTTCGAGAAAGAGGTTAATCATCGAATCTGACTCGGCTGGGCAGCTTTCGGGAAGTTGCGCGGTATCTTCTCGTCCAACTTACCGCAGTGTCTCAAGACGAAAGTCTTATTTTATTTTTGCTTGGGGAAATGCTCATGCATACTGAGCTACCACGGGGAGATAGCGCAGTTATGTGGGACTCTAACCCACTAAAACTCCACGGTGTACTCCTGTGCCGGTAGTGGCGGGAACACGGGTACGCGTTAGCACTCACCACGAAAAGACGAAAGTTGGCTGGTTGGTTTCAGTAAGAGCCCATAGGATTTAGCCCATTTGCTAATATTTTCAAGGTCATCGTTGATGGCAGTGTGTGTTGCCAGTGATCACATACGAAACCGAAACGTGGACGCTCATAATGGGCCTCATCAGAAGGCAATGGCACAAAGCGCAATGGAGAGAGCTATTATGCTTGGAGTTTCCTTGCGAGATCGAATCAGAAATGAACACATCCGCAAGAGAACCAAGGTTACCGACATAGCTCAAAGAATAGCCAAACTTAAGTGGCAGTGGGCAGGGCTCATTGCTCGCAGTACGGATGGCCGATGGGGCCGACCGCGAACCGGAAGACGTTGCGTTAAAAGGTCTCCCACTAGGTCGACCGAACACCTGGTGAAGGTTGCGGTGATCGGAAACGCACGGGACTGGATGTGGCAACATTTTGAAGCTTATGTCCAGCAGTGGACGTCATTCGGCTGAAATGATGATGAATGATGTTACGTGGAGGAGGGGTACGTGAGTCTAAACCATACGGACCGCGAGGGTCATATTATTTTAAAAAACGGACTCCGAATGAAAGTTATTGGTGACCCCTGATCTACATGATACTTTTACACTATAAGCAACCTAAATTATTTTTGATTATTCGCATTACAGAAATTTCATTCAGAATAACTATTTATCGTAAAGAAATTACTTTTACCGATAAGACCATCATTAATACCGTTTTAATCATGTTTTTATGATGTACCTACACCGTGTTATGTGCTGGAGTTCGTCCTTTCAGTGAAAATTAAATTGAGCAATATAACATTTATTATAATCGACGTATTCCCCGATGGGCTTAGGCAGAGATGCACCGCTAAACTTATATATTTTCTGATTTATTCCAGATATTTCGGCCTCTACCAGTACCTGGTACCGACCCTGATACCTCGTGACCCTGAGCTGATCCGCCAGATTATGGTGCGGGACCGACAGAGGGGTTCACATCGACGCTGACTGCGATCCGCTATTTGGACGGAACCTAATCATGTTGACTGGTAGGCTTACTTATATTTTAATGGGTAGTATTTAAACAAGTGACTGTAAATTAAAGTTTTAAGTGACAAAAATAATTAATTTACGTTATAGCAGTACTAAGTGAGCGACTGACTGCGAGTGACGATAAATCAACAGAACAGCAACTTTAAAAACATTAATTTGAATTACTTAAAATGCAAAATGAGAAGCTTTCACACACTGGCAAAATTAGCGGAACAAGTAAAAATTATAATAGAAATATTTATAATAGAACCAGTTATTACTTATTGTTAAAACAATTGAACGTCATCTCTCATGCGATTGTTTTACTTTTATTCGAACTTGCATCATTTTGTGAGAATTTCTCTTATTGCCACTTTATGGTATTGTTTTAAAATTTTGAATATTTTTATTAACATACTCATTCAATTCTTTTATTACTGACTTTTAGATATTTTTTGAATTTAAGGACTTCATTGTGCCCATCTGAACCTAAGCTGAGAGGGTCAGGGCACTTGAAATTAGGAGAAATGATTAAACCTATAGAATGATGTGCTGATTCATCGTTTGCCTGTTCCAACCATTTATTGTAGTTTCCAATGATTGAGAGATACTAATGTATGTGAGATGAGATCAGTGCAAGGCAAAAAACCATTTACTTCTAACAGGAATATCGTTGCATTCAGCTTCGCGTTCGCACAAACCCGCATTTAAAGGTCATTCAAGCCAAAAATTACCTAGAGGAGAAATGATTAAACCTATAGAATGATGTGCTGATTCATCGTTTGCCTGTTCCAACCATTTATTGTAGTTTCCAATGATTGAGAGATACTAATGTATGTGAGATGAGATCAGTGCAAGGCAAAAAACCATGTACTTCTAACAGGAATATCGTTTCATTCAGCTTCGCGTTCGCAAAAACCCGCATTTAAAGGTCGTTCAAGCCAAAAATTACCTAGAGGAAGTTCGAGGTGCCAGAGTAAGTGAGCTCATGGTACGAAAGAGATTGAAAGAAGCTGGATTTGGCATTTAAGTACTCGCCGAAGATCCAAAACATGAGGTACACCACAATAGAAACGAATATTTTTTGCTCGGCAACATCTTGGTCCAAAGGCTAGTGCAATAAAATATTGTTTAGTCATGAGTATGGAATTAATTTAAATCGAGTTTACGAACTGTAATGAATGTGTAAACATGAACAGAAACAATATTATCGGTCAATATTTTAACCTACAGCATTTGGTAGAATACCAATATTGGCTTCAGGTTGGATATGTTTGGGAGCCCGTATGGGCTTGGTTGTAACAGATGGAAATAATCACATTGCAGACCGCTATAGAAGAGTTATTTAAGATTAAAATGTGGTGCCTTTTGCCCCTTTATCTATGGTCACTTCGTATTTTATCCAGGTCAATGCTCGACTGAATAACACTTTTTAACTAAGCTGGAAAGAAAGGCTGGAATGATTTATGAACTAGTCATATCTTTATTTGTGTAATGAATTATTCTAGCCTTTTATTACCTATGTATATTTCCAAAGCAATTATAAATATATGTTTACTTTTATATTTTACATATTAAGGTTGTAAAATAGTTATAAGGCTACGATGGGGCTGACATAAACCTCTACTTTAAAAGCCTCAAAAAAAAAAAAAAAAACTCCAGACCCTTTTAATAATGTCAATATCGCAGTTTTGGAATCGTCAGCGTGGTCACCAGATATGCATCCGATAGAACTCGCCTAGGAACTCCTAAAACAAAGATAAAAAAATCCTAATCCCCACACCTGTCAATGTGGCTGAACTGCAAAATGTAATTGTATAGAAATGGTAGAGACTACCACAGGCAACAATGAATAAAATTATTCTCAACAGGTCAAGGCGGCTGATAACTTTAATAAGAGCACGTAGAGGAAACACTCAATCTTGTCCAAATTTTCATTTTATTTTAAAATTGTTTTTTTAATATTATTTTTTTAATTTTCCGTGATAACCTTCAAAAATCAACAATGTGCAGTTTTCCCATAAAATCATATTACTCACAAAAAATTTACTAAATGCGATCTCGTATTTATTTTAAAAGTCTCGTGTGTATTTTTAAGTACGGAAAAGTGTCTAGGTTTTTAAAATTGACTCGTAAATAAAAAAATATTTTGTACCGCTAATTTTGCCGTTGTGTGTATTTGAGCGTCCTAATATTTGTTTGAGTATCAACGTTACGTCCTGCATTTTTTTAAATATTTGGCGACTTGAAAATAAAAGTTTGTCGACGGAGCCCCGCTGGGCGGAGCTCCTTTTTCTGTCTGCTGTGTCTATAGTAACCTAACATGAAGGAGATGACGGGAGCTAAGTTCGCACGCTTTGCTAAAGTCTCAGCACAACTAGGTACTAAAGTCTCAGCCAGATAACAAAAAAATAAAAGTCATTAATCCGACTTGTACCAAAAAGTATAATTGCGTAACTTGAAAACATGATTTTTGTTTATGGTGATATTTTGATAATATTGGTCTTAAATGAAAGATCATAGTCGTAGAACCATTTTATCCGTTTAAGTCATCTAAATCTGTCCGCGCGTTTATGAGATATTAACTCATTACTGAATGACAAGTGAAAGGGTCAAGCGTCGGTACGCCCCTTACCGCGATACGTTTGTTGGATCGTGCTAGCTACACTGCCGGGCTGCCTTTACATATTTTTCGTATCGTTTTGAAATATTAGTATACATTGGTAGGCAGGTGTTAGCAACTTGTTTTTTTTGTTATCTGGCGGTGACTTTAGCCGTTTCATGAGAGGCGAGAGGTCGATCTAGTTAGATTAACAGCTGTTCACACGACTTGCACCGAGTTGACTTTATGCTAAGCTAAGTGCAAATAGTTTGTGTACATACAGTTTAACAAGTTAGGCAAACTGGCAACTGTTTAGACGTTAAAATGATAAAAAGTTTCTTGACTGGAACTGGTACCTGCACCTAATATTAAATGACGATTTGACGCAAATTGAAAATATTGAAATTTACTTGCTCAATAGTAGCTTTCAGCTAAGTTCGGAGTCTGAGGAAGAGTATGATTTACATCCACCTTCCACCAACACCGACGACTGGTCCTGGCAACGTACAACACGCGCAAACTCCGGACAGACGAGCAGATCACAGAACTCGATGAGGAATTGAGCAGGTTACGATGGAGTATTGTAGGGTTATCTGAAGTCCAAAGAGAGTGGGAGGACTCGATAATCCTCAAATCCGGTAACTTGCTCTATTTCCGAGAAGGTGACCGGCAGTCCCAGTGTGGTGTTGGGTTTATCGTCCACAAGTCCCTTGTGAATAACGTGGTGAAGATCGAGAATGTGTCGACCATGGTGGCGTACCTTATAGTCAGAATATCCTCGAGATATTCGCTGAAGGTCGTACAGGTCTACGCCCCGACCTCGGCAAACCCCTACGACGAGGTGGAGACCATGTATATATTTCTTGAGCCATGCATGGTTTCAAAACTCACTTTACCGTTGTCATGGGGGACTTCAACGCGAAACTGGGCAAACGAGACAATGATGAGTTGCAAGTGGAGCAATTTGGAGTTGGACGACGGAACCACTGGGGTCACCTACTGGCCAGTTTTCTGGAGAAGGAGAGCCTCTTTACGATGAACTCCTTCTTCAGAAAGCGTGAACACAGGAAGTGGACCTGGCAGAGCCCCGAAGTTGCAACAAAAAATGAGATCGACTTCATCATGTTAACCAGGAAGCAAATATTCAATGTTGTCTTTAAAACGGAGCTTCTGAGGGAGATCGAGATTTTCTTTGGGCAGTTGTACACATCAATCAGCAAGCTCGTTGCGAGTCTAGCAAACGACCCAAGAGCTAGATTGACCCGACACTATACCGTCCAATTACCAAGGTGTCTCAAGACAAAAGTCTATAGCCAGTGTGTGTTGCCAGTGATCACCTATGCTACCGAGACGTGGTCGCTCACAATGGACCTTATCAGAAAGCTTAAAGTCACCCAAAGGGCAATGGAGAGGGCCATGTTCGGAGTTTCCTTGTGTGATCACGTCAGAAATGAGGATATCCGCAGGAGAACCAAAATTACCGACATAGCCCGAAGAATTACCAAACATAAGTGGCAGTGGGCAGGGCACATTGCTCGCAGAACGGATGGTCGATGGGGCCGAAAAGTTCTGGAATGGCGACCGCAAACCGGAAGACGATTCGTTGGAAGGCATCCTACTAGGTGGATCGATGACCTGGTTAAGGTTGCGGGAAGGCGCTGGATGCAATAAGCACGGGATCGGTCAATGTGGCGACGCCTGGGGGGCGGGCGGGGGGAGCGTATGTCCGTGGACGTCTTTCGGCTGAAATGATGATGATGATTAATTTGGTGTCAAGACAGGTTTCATTTATGCGCCAAATATTCATGACAAAGTTTAAATCCGTTCAAATTTTTTTAGTTATGTTAAGATATTTTTTGTTTAATAAGTTTGTTAGTTTATTTTTTACTAAGTCCAAAAATAAGTTTGCCTAACATATAATAAAACGGTTTTATTTATATTCTAATAAAACATATATTTTGTAAACCTTCTTTTATTTTAAAATCACATCTAGTATACCTAACCAAAAAATCTTCTAAGTCTTTTTTTATACTTAATGTCGAAACGAGCTAGTATGTGTAAACTGTTCTGCAGGGCCGCGCCGGGCAGGCTCAATATAGTTTTGTACCGGCACTGTGTCCTCCAATGAGAAAATTGAATAAAAAAAACGAGCCAGTCGCGCGGTCACCGGTGAGCCCCACGGCCCAAACGGAACAACAACTAAATTTGAATCGGCGTTTAACGTGTTAAGAAACAATAAATTTTGTTGCATTATCAAAATTAAAGGTAGGTAGGTAGGGCCTATCATTCTGATTTTTACACATCGCATGGCAGCTTTGTGCAGTGCGTGAAATAATTCGTTCGTCTAGGTCCTATTTTCTCCCAAATCTCACATGACAATTCGCCAAATACTATGGAGATTTTCCATCTGGGTAATAAAATCCCGTCAGTCAAGACGCGGGTGGGACATAATCGTGATTGTAATGTAATTTTCCCAACCCCACAGGATCAAGATGGCGGTCGATGCGAGGGTCACTATCTCCCGCGTTTTCCGGCGCGCGCTGTCGCAGCATGGCGCCGCACATGTCGGAGAGCGCATGCGCCGTCCTGTCCTACTTACGCGAGAAGATACAGGGCGAGGAGGTCATGGATATTAACAAAGTGAGTTCAAAGCTTGGTAGCAGAATAGTGCCTCTATACAAATTGCAAGACACTAATTTATCATCTTGGATTAGCCACCAGTACCTACCTAGTTGGTTCTTGGGTATTTGTTCATAGGGCAAAGTGAAAATTGAGTTCTTCCATTAGGACTTTGTCAGTAACAGCTCGGATTCTAGGTAAGTGCCTATGTAGGCGAGGTTCTAACCGTTAGGCCAATAGAGTAGTCCCCAATTTCATGGGTCCAAAAAATAGTGAAATGTGGCTTAACTGTATACTTCCGCCTACTCTATCGAAATATATTTAAGTATTTGTTAGAGACACAAAAACAGTTGAACAGTAGAGTTGTAACTCCCGTGTCTACTTCTTTTCGTGTAGATTTGACTCAAATTTTGTCCGACCAGTTTGTAGCACGGTCGTTGGCTTGTCTGTGTTTAAATATAATTACATTTTCCTTTGCAGATAACCATGTCATATGTGAATGACGTCATCGCATCGTGCGCTTTCGGTTTTGCAGTAGACTCCCTGAAGGATCCCGACAATTGCATCTCTTCAGGCTAGGCAAGAAAGCAGTCATACAGGATACCACACAAGTCATGAAGTTCTTCGGCTACGAGAATATGAAAAGTATTATGAAGGTATGTGAGACCTGTTGTACTGTATGGATTAGAATGTTGGGCTGTGAAAAAGATGGATAAAAAGAGGTTGCATGTAGCAGATAAGAGAATTTTGCATGTGCGGAGTGACGAGAATGGATAAAATGACAAGTGATTATATTAGAGGAAGTTTTAATATGGCGCCGATACAGAAAAAAATGTAGGAAACCGTTTGTCCTGGAATAGTCATGTGATGAGGAGGGATGAAACGCAGTTACTAAAAGAGTTATGAATATAAATATGGATGGATGGAGAGGGAAGGTAAGACGAGAGAAAAGATAGATGGACTGGGTGAGACATGAATGAAAAGGGAGTCAGAGATAGCTTGTAGACAGGACGGTATGGAAGAAGAAACGTGTTGCGCCGACACAAAGTAGCATGGGATAAGGGCAAGATGAAGAAGTGAGACTACTCACTCATTATCATAGCACAACCGAAATACTAGACATAGTCGCATGCAATGCATTAGATACCCGCAACCTTCACCAGGTTATCTACCGTCAAAATCAAAATGTCATAACTATAGATATTTCAGATTGCTTAAAGTTATGTCTGTTTTTTTGTAGCTCCTAGGAGTAAAAATAATCTCGACACAAGACGCAGAACAGTTCTCCCAACTCTTCAAATAGGCTTTAAAGGCTCGGCGCGAGAATCTGGTGAAACCCAGACCTGACTTTATTCAGATCCTAGTCGACGCTGCCCAGAGTAAGTAGCTCTACCTGATTTATATGCTCCTAGTACTTTGTTGAGAGATTCATCACCTTTCAATGGGTTTCCCATGAACATGAGCATTTTACCAGTCAAAGGTCTAACTAGAACGTCACTCCTTTCAATGTATGGGCTCCTAGTACTTTGCTGAGTGTATCATCACTGTTCATTGGGAAGTCCATAAAAAAGAAAGGTTCCTGTTAAAGTCAAACTGCAGTAAGTACGGTAACTCCTGGCATTCTATTGATTCCTTATTATTTGTTTATTTTTTATTTTTTTGCAGTGAGACGTCATCCAATGACTTCTCCCACTCTGGGTGAAGCGGAAGGGCGTGTCAGACTTACTGACTAAAACCACCCGTGTTCCTTCAGTTGTTTGTGCAAGGCCGCGGTAACTCTCTTTCAAATTTATCCGCGCCCATTCTCTTGACTCCTAGTACTTTTGCGAACGTAGTGAAGCTTAATCCGCACAGATATTATTGTTGCCATTTACTCCATCAAGTGAATTATAAATTGGTCCTCCATCGGCCAGCGGTTCAGCCTATCAATGAGCATTACTATCCAACATTTCAATGCTGCCGACCTTTTACACATAATATGTGACATAGGTACCACAGCCCAAGCACAAATTACAAGGTATAAAGGTACAAATTCCAGGTTAAGCTTGTTGAAAGTAAACAAGTTTTCAAGTTATCAAAGTTTTTGTTTCGAATTCGGACAATTTTTTTTTTTGTGAGTTGACTGTATTATTTTTTATGCCCTAATAACTTAACATTATTCCCGCGGCAATTCAGGAAACTTATTCAAGGGACAGAGGGTTCAGGTTTGAAGTCTTTTGAGATTCCGTTTTCGTGGAAACCACTTACAAGGTTCAAGACCTTGAGACCAATCTTTGCCACGTTCAATCGGTTACACGTGCTACAATAGCTATTTATGCAACTGTTACGTAATGGACAGTCTTTAAATACGAGTGCCATTTTTCGGTACAAGCGTAGCGCGTACCGAAATAGGTGGGCACGAGTTATTAAAAAACCGATAACGTACAGTTGCATACAAGATTTTATCTACGAATGAAGGAATAAAACACAGATATAGACAAATAAGTATTTTTAATAGAAACTTATGTCTATGCATGGCATGCCTGCGATTGGTTGGAGGCGCGCGGAGAAAGAGAGGGCGCGCGGGCGGCGCGGGTGGCGCTAGCACGTCTCCCGCTCCAAGCTCCGCGTCACTCAAAATCTTACCACGACACTACATTTTATTTAAATATTGTATTCATGTAATTACACCAGATTGTTATAGTCCACGCATTTTATTTATTCGCTCCTTTAATTAAACAGTCGAAGTAGCATCGTCAACACTTAACTACACACTAACTATTGTTTATTTATATGTACATTTTGTATTGTACAATTATTTAAATAAACAGGAATTGCAGAATTACAGGCTGAACTTGTAGATGGGCCTGGAGACATGCATTGCGGTACATTTATGTTAACTTCGTTTAATGTATTTTCTATAGAATTAAATATTGTAATTTAATATTATTTTTTTATTTAGTCTTTATTAGGTATAAGGCAAAGATCTTGTAGCCGCACCAGCCAAATAGTATACGATACTTTTGTTCTAAACTTGTTCCATTTTTAAAAACATCATTTACATTGTCTCGATTTCGAAGTAATATTATAGGTACCTGGCTGTATGTTCAAAATGTTTTTGCTTGTGTTTTAGAATTTATGACGATTCGCATAATGCAACCCGATGTCGTTATCATAATGAAACCGCTGTCAATTTTGTAATTCGAATATAACGAAACCGAAGTAGATAAAAATATTAATAACATTATGTTACATTAAAAACAGGCAAACCCAGTGCAGACAACGATGGCGATGGCAACAACAACGAAGACGTAAAGACTGCTGAGAGTAAGATTTTGAACTTTAATTTGTTTACTCTTCACATTATATTGTTAGGGACTGAACAGTAGATCAAGAGTTAGTGCTTGTATTTTTTTAAAGGGAAATGAATCTGCGACTTCTTATTTTTAGCATACAAAAAAAAAATTGCTACTTTGGGTACATTATTGCAATTTTCATAAGGATCTCTACTTTTTTGAAATTAATTTATAGGCTATGATATTCGGGAATAATGTAGCTTTCCGTAGGTGAAAGAATTTTTTAAATCAGTCCAGTAGTTTCGGAGCATATTCGGTACAAACAAACAAACAAATAAATCTTTCCTCTTTATAATATTGGTATAGATTACCTAGTTGGCGAGTAATCCCCATAAGACAGAAATACAGCCCTGTGACAGACGAACAGACGGACAGACAGACAGAAGATTAACAGACGTAGGTTTAGTATTGTGGTGCCGAAGGCTGGTCAGAAACCTTAAATGAACATGTCACTTTCAATGACCCAACCGACTTGTCCCACCGCCAACTCTTCACACACTCACAACAAAGCCGACTTTGATTGACGAGACGCACACCAAATTTAATTATGACGAGTTCTGAGCGTGACATCTCCATTGTGCCAGGATTACGCCATTCCTCACCACCGGAACGTATTTGTTTTGCGGATCAAGATTACGCAGTACTGCATACTAACTTATTGTGTCGGTTCCTGTAAACATAAATGTACGCGTAACATGGTACTGTACGTAGCGAAGTGTGTAGTGAATGAGTGTTGAATTTTAATCTATAGTATATTCACAAAAAAGTTCAAAATTCATTGTGTGGTCTTTAGGAAAGAAGGACGAAAGAGCCAAGACAAAGTGAAATACTGTCGCAATAACGATTGTCGTAAAGTTAAAATGTATAAGATTTAAAAACGCATCCTTAACATTGAAATATTTGTCAATACGCCTGAAATATTGTTCCATGCCCCCGGACGTTATTTTTTTAATTAAGGGGCTTGGTGAATGCCCTTAGGCTTTGTCAATGCCCTAGAGCTTTGTCAATACCATTGGGCTTGGTCAATGCCCTGAGGCTAATGCGATGCTCTTGGGCTTTTCAATGCCCTTGGGCTTTGTCAATACCCTTGGGCTTGGTCAATGCCCTGAAGCTTTGTCAATGTCTTTGGGGTTTGTCAATGCCCTTGGGCTTTGTCATTGCCTTAGGCTAATGCAATGCTCTTGGGCTTTTTCAATGCCCTTGGGCTTTGTCAATACACTTGGGCTTGGTCAATGCCTCTTGGGCTTTTTCAATGCTCTTGGGCTTTGTCAATGCCCTTGGGCTTTGTCATTGCCTTAGGCTAATGCAATGCTCTTGAGTTCTTCCAATCCCCTTGGGCTTTATCAATGCCCTTGGGCTTTGTCATTGCCTTAGGCTAATGCAATGCTCTTGGGCTTTTTCAATGCCCTTGGGCTTTGGCAATACCCTTGGGCTTGGGCAATGCCCTGAGGCTTTGTCAATGTCCTTGGGCTTTGTCGATGCCCTTGGACTTTGTCAATACCCTTGGGTTTTGTTACCTTCATTAAAACTTATATTACTTACTACTTTGCATACCCTTGCGTAAGAAACAGGCGTGACATTTGAAATTACCCACACCTCCAATTAACTTTATAATCACATTTTCACAGATTTCACAGACGACGACCTAGTAGCCCAAGCAGTGCTATTCTACGTGGCTAGTAACGACACCACAGCCAACCTTATCTACTACTTCCTATACGAGATGGCTATCAACCCCAGAGTACAAGAGAAGCTGCATGAAGAACTGGATCAGCTGCCTCCTGTGCCTCAGATGAGGAGATTGAGGACCTGTATGAGGCTGTACAAGGATTGGAGTATTTGGATATGTGTTAATGGTGTGTAGTTTACTTTTACGTTTTTAGAATGGAATCTGAAGACTTGCCAAGAGGTACCGTGATACCCAGTTGCTAGGTTGTGGAGGAGATGGGCAGTTGCTAGAGCTACGTGTAAAATACTGATATTCTGCTTTATCTGGTTACACTGGGAGCTGAAGACTAGGCAGATCAAGAGGGTTTGTGGTCATAATAATAGAAATTTTTCCTGGGTAGAAAAAATACTATTTTATCTTTGTCAATAAAAATAGACGAAGATAAAAGAGCATCAAAGTTCAGGCGTGGGGGCTTGTGACGTCACTTTGTTAGTATAAAGTGTAGCATTGTGTGATGTCTCACGATATTTCAACGCACTATCTCGTCGTAATTTTTTGTCTACGTGGTAAAAGAAAGAATACTTATCCATTATTTTTAGGTAATCTAACTGACTGATCGATTAGATTTTTTTGTCATCAACCCTAATGTCCTCTTGCCATTCACCCATCAAAGTTAAATGAACTCATGTGCCACACCAGAACCCGTTTCCCTCAAACCGGAACACAGCAACACTTTCAATCGAACCGTTGAAGATATTTATTTTGTCGATCTAAACAGTTATCAGAAGCTGAGTATTGTATGGATAGTATAAAAATGATTAGATGAGAAATTAAAACGTCGTTCTAAACGCAATTATTACGTCACGATCATTATGCCAGAGTTTCAAATTAGGTCCACAAAACTGTTACATCCTTTCCTCAAGTTCAAATAAAATATAAGTACTCTAACTATTCCTATCCCTGATTAAGAGCCATTCTTACAGCGTCCTTTTTCTTCCTTGTCGAGAAATCTGTGGGCTCAGTGCGAGTTTTTACTCACGCTCATTCGCGTTAACGCACGGACTATTTGGAGATACTACGCGTTAACGTAATCGTCAATTTGTTTTGAAAATGGATAAAACCCCTTTTTGCCTCAAACATCTTTTTGTATACAAATTGATATAAGAGATCTTTTACGTTATCACAATCGAGTACGTTACTACACTGATGGTAGTAAAGACATAGCGTTCTGTCATGATAATGTATGTTATTTGTTGCAGAGGTCTTAAGACTATGGCCTCTCGTTGCCGCAGCAGATCGGCGATCAGTCACCACATACGACTTCGGTCCCACATACCCTGGCAGTAAGGACAGACTCATCGTAAGTACCTATAAGCTTAGTTTCTGATTACCATAAACCTGTTAATAATTACGAACTGCTTTTACCTCTTCTTCTTTTCAAGTCGATCATTAAACTCTTTAGATATTCACGTTGCTTGCACCGTCAGTGGCATTCATAAAGTCCTCTAAAGTAAGGGCACTTGGGGCACTTCAATGTGTTGTTAATTTTTTGGACAGGGTCAACGCACTCACATTGGGTATCTGATGCGTCCATAAAACCCCAATTTGCCAACATCTTCTAGTATGGGAGAAAAACTGAAATCGCCTAGACATGATGGTATGTGGTACCAAAAGAACAACTGTTTAGTACTTTATTGCTCACATACATTGACAAAACGTAAACCGATTTAATAAACATCAACACCCAGTTACCGTAACCAAAACTTGCGATACCCATAACGGCAAAGAAAGTCAAACTTTACAATATTTCCAAATAAACTATCGTGAAGAAGGTCCCCAAACAAATAATACTGGCAATCAAGTAAAATTATCGACAATGATAATAAACCCTCAAACATTTCGGCTATCAGCACCAAATCTTCAGCACTTAATTTCAATGCCTATCTCCACAAATGACTTAGGGTAAGGCCGCACTGCAAATTTTACTCGCACAATTTTTGCCGACCATTCTGCGACATACTTGTTGAAATTGTATTAAGCTGCACAAACTTTTGAAAAAAACATCGCGCGAAAATAATTCCCCAACCAGATCTGTGTTTTGCCAGAGAATCCACCGCGCCGCTTAGCGATTGCGCGAATTTTTTGTGCATTATGAATGGCTATAATAATGCTGAGAACTGGGTAGAAAGGTAGAAACAGACAAAAATGTCTGTATTGATGTGTATTTAAATGTTATGATTCAGTACACGGATTATAACGAAACGTGGTCGCTCACAATGGACCTCATCAGAAGGCTTATTCACCCAAAGGGCAACGGAGAGGACTATGCTCGGCGTTTCCTTGCGTTAGCGAATCAGAAATGAAGACTACCGCAAGAGAACCAGGGGTACCGACGTAGCCCGAAGAATTGCCAAACTTAAGTGGCAGTGGGCAGGACACATTGCTCGCAGAAGGGATGGTCAACGGTCCCGAAAAGTTCTGGGGTGGCGACTGCGTATCGGAAGACGCAGCGTTGAAAGGCCTCTAGGTGGAACGATGTCCTGGTCAAGGCTGCGCGAATCCGGTGCGGGAACTCGAGATGCACAGGACGATCAGTGTGGCGACGCTTGTGGGAGGCCTATGTCAAGCGGCGAACGGCAGAAATGATGATGATGATGACGCGGATTATAAACCGCCAGAAAGAAAATCGCGCGGCAAAATTTCACTGTGCCTTAGTTTACGTACCAGCGATATTTTTGGGAATAATAACTTCATTGGCGCACGGTAATAGGTAATTTAGCATCGTAATAGCGCCATTGCCCTGGGGCATTCCTTTATTCTGTGTTAATAGATCGTTTACGACGTAATAGAGGGCGGGAGCTTAGTGAATTCTGTTTACATTTATCGGTGGCTGTCTCGATGAGTTAAATTTTGAAGAAGCTGGATATTTTACCCGACTGCCGAAGGAGGGTAATTATCAGTCTATGTATGTATGTATTTGTTCTTCGATTCATCTGAACCCTGGGAGTGTCACTGGCTATATTAAAATTGGAAAATAAAAAAATGGCGGATTTTGGGCGCCATATTGTGGGGCACCAAACTATTTTTTCTTCCAAACCCATCATGTGGGATATTCAAAGGGTCTTAAGAGGTGATTACCTAATTCAAAAAAAAACACTAAATATTATTTAAAAAAAAAAAACCCGACTGGTTAAAAAGCGAACTAAAAAGACGTAAACAAGAAGAAAATCATGCTGTGCAGTCGGAGGATACAATATGTTCGCGAGCTGGCTGACCAAAACCAGATGTATCCTCCGACTGCACAGCATGATGTTCTGTTGATGTTTTTGTTTTTATTAATTAACTTTTTTTATCATTGACGATTAAAAATCTTATCCGTATATTTGGAATCAGATGTGCAAATAATTAATACACTTATGTAGATACATATTTTGGTAACGCAATTGCGTGACTTGCGAGTTTTCATAGTTAGTGTACAGTTACTAGGCGATTATAATATGGCACATCGAGTTACAAAGTGAGTGACATCAACAATCAAACAACTCAGGCTTAAGTAACATGAACAATTCTCTACGAAGTCAAACTTTGTCAACTGATGTGACATGTACGAGTAACAAGTCACTTGTAAACTTGTAACACAAATACTACCTTTTCTTTTTATTATTGACTAGCAACCCGCGCGACCCAAAATTCAGTAGTTTTTTGTAATTTCCTTATTATACTATAACTTTTAAAAAAAGTGTTAGATCAAAATGTAGATAATTAAATTGTCTTTGAGATGGTGTCAATTTCATTAAAATATACCCGGCGGTTTTGGTGCGATTGTCGTGATCTTGTCCGTGTTAGACAAAACTTTACAAATTAATTACACTATGTTATACGAATAAAACTCAAAATTTTCTTAGATCAAATTATTAGGAAAATGTATTTATTTTTATTTATTTGACACCAATAAGTACAACATCTTGCAGTAATTCAAGACGATGTTATACCACATCATAAATAATGTTAAACATTATATATAAACATACAAGTTTGACAATAAAAATAAAATAACATAAATCAAAATTAGAAAAGAGAAACAATTCAAATTTGAATGCCTCCTTCAATGCACCTTTGTGCTCTTGACACAAATTTCGGCAGGCTATGGAACACATCTTCCGATTGCATATTATTTATAATACGCGCGGCCCTTGACAAAGGGGCAAACTTTAATAAATTTGTCCTAGTCCTTGACACATCTAACAAAGTGAAAATAGTCTTATATATCATATATTTTTTAAAAAAAATTACGACTAGCCGTTCAGACGTGATTCTCTTTTTAAAGTCAGTTACTCAAGAGTATCTGCGCCTTAAAATACGTTGCGTGGTTTAGAAAAAGTATGTGGCGAAACAGACGGAAGCAGGCAGCTTATACATATACTATATAGAAATTAGAGATAAGCTCGAGTTTAACACTATTAACACCTGAAGTTGCCTAGAAGCAACCTATTCACACTTGACCTAATCTTACCGATAATTTTTCTCCCACAGGCCCCCGCAGGTATCCACGTCTGGCTCCCAATATACTCGATCCACCGCGACGAGAAGTACTGGCCGGAACCCAACGAGTGCAGGCCCGAACGGTTCTCAAAGGAAAGGAAGGCCGACATAGTTCCCTACACGTACATGCCTTTTGGGAATGGATCCCGGCATTGCATCGGTAAGGAATGCCTTATGCCTTGGAGTATCGGGCAGATATCTTGCATTTGTAACGTCAGTAGTGGATGATGTTATATTTTATCAAATTTCAATAAAAAATACGAGTTTTGGTAAATAAGGTATTTCAAGTTTTGGCAATAGGCTCACACACGACGCTCTACAAAGTCTTTCTCAAACTTGAAGTATCATAACATTTTCTGCTGGCTACCTACCTACTGTAGGTTTATATAATATGATTTTTCTCAACTGATCCTTGTGTATGTGAAGTTAACGATTTATATATTTATGAGTATTTATTTCACCAAAACTAATACAACGATTCACATAAAGTATAATTATGCAACAATGGAACATAAATCTGTAGCCGAACTAGGACGAGCCCTGTATCTCGGCATACAGCGCCTGACTCTCGATATAGGTTCTTATAGTTAGCCAAATAGACGTATCTATGAAGAACAATGTCTTGATTAATGTATCTCGTTTCGCAGTACTAGTTAGTAGCCAAGGTGTTCCTGGTGAAATTCCTTAGGAGCTACAAGACAAAAGCCGAGCGACCCTCCCCTCACCTGCACCAACACCGTTCATACTCAGACCCAAAGATGGATACCAACTTATTTTATCAGCTAGGAATTAGTCTTAACATTAGAAAATAAAGCATTTTATATTTTATTGTATGATCTAGTTTGCATTCCCTCCTTTTTTTTTGCAGAGTTTCTAACAATCTTTAAGTATTTTGATTCATTGTTTGACGTATTGAGTTGTACAAAGATATTTTTGGCGCCCAACGTGGTACTTGATATTCAAGTTTGGGCGCCCAGCGTGGGACAGTTACAATCAGTTAAGAATTGATTACTTAACCTACAGTTTACTGAATCTATCTATTAACCCTTTGAGTGTCTGAAACGTGGATCTACGCGAGACAAAATGGTTTTTAATTATTTCGCTAATTACCGCTTATGCTAGACCGAATTCATCCTTATGCCTGTAATGTTCCAAAGCTGCGAAAAGCCTCTCTCTTCCTTTTCCAATTGCCTACTGAACATTATAGTTTATTGCAAACTTAAACACTTTAAATGCATAATTACACCCAGTTAGAAACAATTGGAAATAAAATAAAATAAAAACCAACCTAATTCGCTTCTGGACAATAATTTTAGAAACTATGATTTCTGTCCGGTCAATTTAGGCATCTGAGGGTACAAAAATTCGCACCCAGCTGAAAATTGGTAGGATTGTTCAAAACACCATCATAAATGAAATCTAAAAAGTCTTCATCGATCCGACATCTGCAAAAATTTACTCGAGGTCACAAAAACGGGCTATTCGCGATTTTCAGCAAAACGATAAATTTTATAATAAAATTAGCCCAGACTAAAATTTTAGATCAGATAATTATCTATAAAAATGTCAAAAACCTTTTTTCTACGAGAGCTTTTGAGATAATATAACGATTCAAAAGTTGAAATAGTTTCAATCTTCTCCTATGTTTTGGTCTAATTTGACCGGACGATTTTCAGCATTGAGAATTTAAAAAGCTTTGTGATTTAAAATACGTATGCAGTGTTGCCAAAACATGCTGTTTTGAACGCGGCATGCCAGCCAGTAAAAACCATGTAATTTACGTTATGTATTTAATAATTGAATTCTATACTGGCATTCAACTAAACAAAATGTTGGTTTCGTAATGCAAACAATGTAATTTGAAACAGAGAATCATCTTTGCATTGCCGTTGTGCATTTTACAATGAAATGTCGAGCTATTCAGCCAAAATATGTGGGTATTTTATTACTAGGATTCTTTTTTTAGCGTTTGTTAAAAAACATGTGAATAATACAGTATCAAGTTTAATGAAGGGCCTGCAGGAATTTGAAAGATTATAAAATCTTAGAATAATTTATAAAATATTCAAGAAAGATATAGGTTAAGAAAAAGATGTAAGTAAGTAGGTAATCGCTGAAACATTTTGCCCGCGTTTTCGCCCGTGTTTTGGAAACACAGTATCTGAATGATTTCCTATCCAATGCTGGTCAGGGAGATACCAACTAGTTATGTTAAAAATGTAACTAACCTATGAAGCATCTGAAAACCTTTGTGCACACAAATAAACATTAGGTCCATGGAGTCCAAGTGCTCATAGAGGTTTTTCGGAACGTCAGCAAACAGTGAGTCGTATATTTAACTTGACCAGTTTTTTTTTTTTTTTGAAGGTTATGGCCTGGTTGCTAAGACCTTTAAGCCAAGTCTTTTAGATGGGTAACACAATAAAGTATGTACTGTACTGTAATGTTAAATTTTTTGAATTGTAGTTTTAACATATTTGTAAAGCACTTTAAGAGAGTTCAATTCTTTTAATATTTTTTTAAGCGGCGGCGGGTGGGAGGAACTATCACTTAAGTTTAGCACATCACAAAGATCAATGGCTAACATAAGTCCGTCAATCAAAAATTTCTGACAACTGAAGAATAGATGTTCCATGTCTCCGTCTTTTTCTTCACAATATGTACAAGTACTGGTTTGAATTATGCCAAGCCTTGCATAAATCAAACCAGTACTTGACCAGAGGGCTGCTGCCAGTGTTGTCGGCTTTTTTCTTATTGATAGCGATGTGGACATTTTTTTTCACTTAATTAGTTCTTCCGCTCTTCCCTTTTTCATAGGCGTTTGTACATAATTATGATCAGTTTTTATATACTAAGTTATTTATTAATCCTAATAAACATCTAACCTATATTGAATTACTCTTAATAATATAAAAACAAAAGATATATTTTTTTACAAAATCCAGCTTCAATAAACAGTTTACGGATCCCCACACTCATTCGTGGTGCAACGAAGTATGAAACAGAGACAATAGACTCGCGTCAAGCCCAGAGGCGGGGAACTTGCCTGTTACTGTATACAGCCATGGCACAGACAATGCGTTCATTATTCCATTTAAATAATGAGCCTAGTGCCGTTAGCCGTTATAAGTGACTTTGTATTGTAGTTGTGTTTGTAAAATAAATATATTGTTTTCAACACACTTGCTCATAAAGTGGCTCTAATTTCACCGCAATTAGGCACATAATGATACCTGTTATCAAACTGTGACTTTTTCATTACTATTATTCACAGGTGAGGTATAGAGTTATATTTAAATTTATTGGTTGAGTTGCTATGTTCTTAAAGAAGTTTCTATACAAAAAAGATCGTGCTCAATAGTACAAATATATTAATGTATATATTAATGCAACTTCGTATTTAAATAGATAATTTCAACGTGTACGTGTTTAATAAATAAAACTTTCACTCAATTAGAAATTTTGTTTATCTCTGTAATAAAGAAAACTTGAAATTCCCCATTTTGTACGTGGCTAAAACGCGATCCGCGAAAAGCCAAAAAAAACGAAACCTCATTTTTTTAGTCTATGGCCGATCGCCATTGTTAGATGCGCGCGCATAGGAAAACTGATTAATTTTTCCCGCCCTTGCGAAAAAAAATTCACAACTCGTTTCCCTGTTGAAAATTATTTTTTTGTATTACTTTCTTCACAAGTGTGTTGTAAAACGTCGTATAATACACGTGTATATTGATGATTACCGTCCTCGGCTCTCTTAAGACCCTCACCTAATGGCTAGGGTATCAATGGCGCCTCAGCGGTAATCACCAACATTACACACTTGTACCATAATGTACTATTTCCGAAGTCGGTGTTGAAAAACTGAATAAAAATGGCTACAAAAGACGCCGAGTTCGGAAAAGAAAGTTAATTTTTGCTTTGTAGTTTTTTGTTCTGGTACTTACAAACTTATTCATTAGAAACATTGAAACTATTTCTGCATAATAGTGTGTCCATGGAGCCAGTCTTGTCTTGATGATGTGATGTCTGCTGAAGGCAACCATTTTCTGTAAGGACAGGCATTAGTCAGTTTGATATTGTTCTCTATAGTCTTTAGTATTGCGTGTTATAAGTCGTTATAAGTCGTCAGTAGGACGTCTTTGCCATCTTCTTAGGCATGGAGTAAATTTTAAGTACTTAGCAATTTTATTTTCAACACACTTGCTCATAAAGTGGCTCTAATTTCGCCGCAATTAGGCACATAATGACACCTGTTATCAAACTGTGACTTTTTCATTACTATTATTCACAAGTGAGATAAAGAGTTTTTTTTTTTATTTATTGGTTGAGTTGCTTTGTTCTTAAAAAAGTTTCGATACAAAAAAGATCGTGCTCAATAGTACAAATGCAACACATTTCATAAAACTTCGTATTTAAATAGATAATTTCAACTTGTACGTGTTTAATAAATAACACTTTCACTCAAATATACATTTTGTTTTTGTCTGTAATAAATAAAACTTGAAATTCCCCATTTTGTACGTGGCTAAAACACTATCCGCGAAAAGCCAAAAAAAAATCATTCTTTTGAGTCTATGGCCGATCGCCATTGTTAGATGCGCGCTCATAGGAAATCTGATTAATTTTGCCCGCCATTGCGAAAAAATTTTCATAACTCGTTTTCACTGTTGAAAATGATTTTTTTAGTATTATTTTCTTCACAAGTGTGTTGAAAAACGTCGTATGATACACGTGAGTATTGATGATTACCGTCCTCGGCTCTCTTAAGACCCTCACCTAATGGCTCGGGTCTCAATGGCGCCTCAGCGGTAATCACCAACTTTACACACTTGTACCATAATGTACTATTATATTTTTTTAAGAATTCTTTAGGGTTCTACAATATTTCTATACTGACCTACCTTCTAAATTCTTTGGGAGACTACAAACTTTTTGTGAAACTTCGTACAAAGTTTCGACCTGAGCATTACATATTACGAAGCTTTTAAGCTTATGCGTACTGAGTAGAATTAAGTTATGCGGCGCAAAAGTTAACTTTTCCCGCCCGTAATCTCATACGACGCAACAACATAATACACGTTTGTAAACAATTGTAGAATTATAGAAAACTGCATTGGACCTAGTCAAAACTACGTCCTAAAAATTCGAGCATTTTATATTACAAAGGCCCAGTTTAGCAGGTGGTGGTCTGTAGTTTTTGCCTCACGCCTTTTTCTCGTGGCAAAATATGGCGTGAGTTATGTGAATGTAATTTTCATTTTAAGAATTTTATTTTCGGTTACTGCATACATAGGTATCTATCTACAATACCTATGTATGCAGTAACTGGAAAGAAAATTAATAAAACACATTGTTAAACACGCGTTAGTCGTCGTGATTGGTTGATTGAATATTCAACAATCAATCGACTTATGTTTACTGAGTGACGTACTGATATTTCATCCAAATTCACCCTAGAAACTAGAAAATAGGCAGGTTGGTAACTACCATCAATTTATCTATTCAACATAGTTGTGTTAGTTGTTAAACTTCTGATCTACTAAACGTACGTTACTAATATTATAAATGAGATACATAGTTTGGATGGATGTGTGTTAGTAAAATGTTAGTAAATAGTTAGGTAAATGTTGTGACACAAAAAAAGAAGAAAATAAATAATTAATCAAGTTCTTATAATGAACGGAATTATCAGAAACATAGTACAAACAAATGATAGTGAACGAACATCGCAGGTGTTTTTAAATCGAAACCTGTGAATCTGACAAGCAATCATCGCGAAATATAAAGATTGACAGTTAATTAAAAAGTGAATCGCGGCTACAGTGCGCGTTGTAGGCTGGCATAACGGTTTTCGACTGAATTTCATCCCACACTAGACCTGCAAACTCAATTCGAAGCCGCACCTGAATCAAACATGGAGCAAATTAATATTTAGCGTAGTTTTTTTGACGAAATCCCAGCGTTCATCTGATGTATAATTAACTAGCTTCTGCCAGCGGATTCACCCGCATGAAAAGTGTTTTCTTATCCCAAGGGAACATTATACCGGGATAGAAAGTAGCCTATGTACTATTCCAGACTATAATCTATCAGTGCCAAATTACATCCAGATCCGTTCAGCCGTCCTGGCGTAATTGAGTAACAAACATACAAACACACCCACACAGAAACTTTCGATTTTATAAGATTAGTGTGATAATAATTGATTACCGTCCATTCGGAACAGTAAGTAGCTTGTTAGTTTTTACTCTTTTTAACCGACTTCAAAAAAGGAGGAGGTTATTAAATAAAAGTGTTTTACATATATATAAATACATAAATTAATTCATATACGAGAGGACGATGCACCCAGACTAGTGTTAGTCAGGTAGATAAAGTATAACAAACACTAACAGGTAAATTTATTAATTTGATAAATAGGAACATGGTTCTCACATACATACTTACAAATATTGCAAACATAGGTGAATTACCTAAACAATCAATTATTTAAACAAAATTTTATTTTACAAAAAAATCAAACTGACTTCTAAAACAAAACACTACAAAGCGAAAAATTTCTTTTTTTGCCCGAAGTCAGTGTCTTTGGTACCTATTTTCAACCGTTTTTCGACACCGACTTCGGACAAGAAAGTAATTTTTCGCTTTGTAGTGTTTTGATTTGGAAGTCCTCTAGTTTTTTATATTATAATGTTTTTTAATTAACTCTTTTTATTTTTGGTAGGTACCTCCAATTATAGCCAAAGTAAATCTCATGACGATTCCAATAAGCTCAAACATGACTAAGACCAATTGTTTTATTTCGGAGTTCCAGTGCCTACCTTACGGCTTCTTATCATAAGATCAGTTCGATGTTAACCATTTTCATCATTAACATTTATTTGTAAGTATTTTCGTCATCATGGTCGTTAGCTATTCAATATATCTTATACCCATGACATTTTTAAGTTTTTGTGATTGAAATAAAGGAATATTCAATCGTCAAGCGTTTCGTATTGTAGATTAAAGATTCAACAATATGTTTTTTAATATAGCACATAGAAGACAATTAAATAAAAATGAAAAAGTAACAGTCAGAGGGTAACCGTAGCAATGGTAGATATAGACAATGAAGATTGACATACAGTCTCTTCACACCCTCTGAACCTTTGAGAATTTGTGAATTCTATTTCGAAATTCTTTTCAATCCAATTTTCATACTTAATTCTTCCAATCTTGGACCAAAAAGCGGCTTGTTTAGCATATCTGCCAGTTGATTCGAGGATGAAACTTGTTTCACTAGCATTTCTCCGTTGGTAACACACTCACGTACAAAAAGATGTTGAGCTTGATGTTTTTAGTACATTTATGGTATTCATATTTTGGATTATGAGATAGCTTCATAGCTGACTCGTTGTCTAAGTAGAGTTCAGGTTTTTCTAAGGTGACTAAACCTTTAAACAGGCCATTCAACCACAATATTGCTTGTGCAGCTGCGTTAGCAGCGATAACTTTTCTGTGTGTACAGACACACAGAAAAGTTACCCAGAAATCTACTTTACGTTTTTATCAAAGTTTAGTCCAATCAGCGTGTCGTTGTTTATTTATTTAATTTATTTGTTGAGCGCTAGATGGAGATCTTAGTTGTTCATATGTCCTAACTTCCTGTGCCAGTCTAGCAAGGAGCCTTTCTTTGTATTTGTTGATGTTTTTTCAGTTGTAGCTGAGTAGTTTCGTTCATTGTTTTGCGATTTGACATAATACAGACAACTGGTTTTAGATTTTTCTGCAGTCATAACCAACTTTCCTGTCTTATTGCGTACGAGCGCTTTGTCTTTAACGAAAGTAACAGAAGCTCCATGTTGAGTCATTTTTGACATTGACAGTAGGTTTTTCGAAAGTGATGGCACATATTTTATAATTGATCTCGAAAACACTCTGTGTTCTGAACCAAAGTTAAGTTTTCTTGAAACAAATGTCATGTTTTTGAAATATTCGCGTTGAAACGACATGTGGGACGTGCAGCCACTGTCGAGTACCCAGTCGTTCTGGTTATTTTGTTTTGAAATGAGGAAGCACTCTTCAGCTTAGTAGGACATTTTCGAATTTTTATTTTTATTTTCCTTCCAAAAGTTAGAGCAAATCTTGTGCCTTCTTTTGAAAGATTTATCGTCCCGATTTCTTACAGATTTTGCAAGTTGCGTAGAGTACATCTTCTTCTTCATGTTGTTGTGGGCTGACCTCGACGTCACGGTGTCGAGCATCGCTCTCTTCAATGATTTTCGTTTTTAGATCCTCAGGTTTTGGTAGTACGTCTCGTGACTCCATAGCTAAACGAAAGTTTTCGTATTCAGAGAAAAAACTGTAGAACATGAGGATAGTGAGTAAATCCTCGTTTATACCTACGACCATTTCTGATAACTTGACTACAGTGTCCATAAATTTGCTAAAGTGTTCATGTACGTTGTTGTCTTCGAGTTTTGTAAGTAACAACCGCTTTCTCGCGGGGCCTTTATTTGCATGAATTTGTGGTCAAGCGCGAGCCTATTGATAATAAAAAAAAAAAAAAAAAAAAAAAATCCTTTAGTTTGTCCCACAGAGCTTTGGCAGACGTGCATTTTTTATGACCTTCAGTTGTGGAGGAGCAATCCGTAGGATAAGTTCCGATTTAGCCTCTTTGTCGCCGTCAAGCTCATCAGTGCTTGGAGTTGAAGATAATGGTTTGCATACATACTTCCATAGTTTGTTTTTGATTAGCACGGCTTTGTCTTAAATCGCCCATGTATCATAGTTGTCCTTATCCAAAGGTTCAATATGATATGTCGTTTTCAGCATAGTCGTACTTTGCACGAGTTTAACACTTCACAAAATACATTAGATCATTTTCGCTCTGCTACCATTTTAAGTTTTTGTGATTGAAATAAAGGAATATTCAATTGTCAAGCGTTATTATTGTAGATTAAAGATTCAGCAATATGTTTTTTTTTTTTATAATATAGCACATGGAAGACAATTTAACAAAAGTGAAAAAGTAACAGTCAGAAGGTAACCGTAGCAACGGTAGATATAGACAATGAAGATTGACATACAGTCTCTTCACAGTTTTTAATTAAACGAAATGTTGGTTGCTCTCATCATTTCAATTCAAAGAAAATGTTAATCATGATATATAATATTGCTTTTGTAACTTTCTATTTTTCTTTCTGCATACATTTAGTTTTTCCCGAAAATGTTTCTGAATACATAAGATTTTGTAGAACTAGCTTTTGTAAATGAAAGTTGTAAAACTAATAGTAGTTTTAAATAAGTTTTAACACTGCTGCCGATGTGTTCTTTAAACTTTTTTAATGACTCTCCCAATTTATTTAAAATCAAATTAAATTGTGATTTTATTTCCACGTGACTTTTTATTCATTTGATTAGTGATCGTCCACGTTGTATAAATATTGGTCAATTTTGAACACTACCAAAATATTCTGTGATACATTTGTTTGTTAGTTTAATATTGCATTATATGAGTATATGTAACATATTAATATTGTCATTGGGTGCCACGTTCCTAATGGCGATAAATAAATGTATTTAATGAATTGTTTGCATTTAAATGTATTCAAACCATTTAAAAACATCATTGATTACTGTAAAATAATTTCGATACAAAAGATCAGTTTAGTGAATTGTATAACAGATCTACATTAAAACAAGCTAAATGCAACATTATCCTTTGTAAAAATAATATTGCCGCGAGAAACTAACAAATTGCAAAACAATTGCAAACACGCATTTTACAGATAACTAAAAATATATATTTACGTAAACTCAGCACGGTGCAATTTTTATCCCATTTTTACAAACAATCTAAACGGTACAATAACACGGAATCGCAAACCAACCGCGTATAAGAAGAGAAGGGGACGCTCGCAACGATTACGGGTCGAGAACTTCGAATAGAGCGCATTTTTATCGCAGAACTACGTCACTTTATGTTTCCCTGGTATTTCTTTTTCTATTATACATACATACAGAATAGAATTTAGATTGCGCAAAGAACTTTAACGATTGGGGGGACACGTTGCATTGTCTTGTAGTTCTTATGTCGGCCTGGTATGTTAAATAAGTAAAAGACAAAAACAGGTAAGCCTCCTCTTTCCTCGAAATTAAAACAAAGGAAAACTCTATAGCAAAAAAGTAACACACCAGCAAAGACCTTATACTTCTTACTACTAGACTGTGCACTATGGCGCAAAAACCGGTCCGAGCGAGAGGGCTCCCTTTGGTAGTGTGTCTCTTTCTAATGAGGTGACCATGACCAAACAGAACACGGGACAAATTGATTGTAAAAACGATAGTTTAAGTATTACGACATGTTGATGCTACCTAACTGCGCTACCTAAACCTACATAATTTATAGATAATAAAAAAAGTGTTTATATTTTTTGGTATCTACATCACTAACCGTATGGTGTCGGGCGTAAAGAGTTTCACCATCCCATGTTTGCCCGTGGGTGTCGTAAGAGGCGACTAAGGGAAAATCCAGAGAATGGGCAGCAGCGTTCTCTGTGCATTTGTAACAACCATACTGCGATCGCCAATCCGCCTGCAAAGCACTCTCCATGAATAGCACAAATAAAACATAGCCCCTATTGCCCGGCAGCCTGTACCCTCGACTACGGTAGCGGTCGAGGTTACGGTATGGCAAGGGGTGCTAAGAATCCTGGACGAGATCCGGCTACCCCAACAAATACAGACGACTGGACCTGGTAACGTACAACACGCGCACACTCCGGACCGACGAAAATATCACCGAACTCGAAGAGGAATTGAGCAGTTTACGATGGAGTACTATAGGGTTATCTGAAGTTCGAAGAGAGCCCTCCCCGACTCAATAATCCTCAAATCCCAAGTCTCTTCAAGTTTCATTCTTCAAGACCATCATATAGATTGGAACAAAAAGCTCTCTGAGAGGCGTTAGATGACCCTGCTGTCTTCTGACGGTGCTTTGACCTCAAAGGATCTCTATGATTTCACATATATTCCAGTTGCGTAGACAGTTGAGAAATAAAACTACACCAATTGTATTCCACTAGGAATTAATTTGCAAATAATATTAACAGCCGCTGAATTTCACTCGAAAAGTCCGCCAAAAAATCCGCAAACCTCCACCCTACGTTTAGTATTACCAGGCCCAAACATTTAAAAGTACTGCTTTTACTCAGTATTAATGTTTTTTTTTTTAATACAACGAATTGATTAAATATAGGAACTGTAGAAATATTTATATACTTTTCTAGAAATATTTAAATACGTGTCAAAGTCTATGAATTGTTCTTTTTGGTATAACATAAAAAGAAAATACAAAATTTTCTACCATTTCTACCAAACCCAATGATTAGTTGTGCTAGCAATAGGTCAGACAAGGACACACTACCAGCGGAAACCCTCTCGCCAGGACCGCTTTTGGTTAGCTACCGCTTATAAGGAAATAGCTAACCTAGGTGTAAGATGATAGATTTCATTTTAGCTAAACAAAAAATTTTGGTACACGGTCTAGTAGTAAGAAATACGTATAAGGTCTTTGCACACCAGTCCCTTTTGAAACGAGGATGTAGACTAAAAAGAGACAAAAATTTTCTCCGAAAATATAACACGGAAGCTGTATAACGAGTATTATTGTTCTAAATTTGAGGGCAAACTACAAGATTTACAGACTCAATTAGTTCTTTGATGAAGTTGTTTGTAGATGTGTAACATTGTAGGTATGTCAATCAAGGTGATAACAGCATACTCCCAAGCGTTGATGACAACCTGGTATAAGATGACGTAGAGAAAAATTACGTAGTGTAAAGAAAACCGGTTTTTGTTATCTTGATCATTGCTATATTTAAATTCTACTTCAACTTCTTACTAATTTTCTTTTATTGGGAATTGCCATATTCCTACAAATTTCGTACAGTTTCCACCGCGTGTCAACCACACATGCTTGCTCATCGGTAACATGTAAACACGGTGCGAGTAATTAATTCTCGCTCTACGTGATAGCTATGCGCTTACCACCGCAGTATCAGTTCTCGTTAACTTACTAACTTCGGAATTTATCAGTAATATGTGTCGGAAGTGAAGTGGAGTGGAGTGAACTTGGAGGTACCTATTAAGCGTTTGATGGTTGAGTTTTGTGGTCTTTTGCTACGGATTTGAATATCTAATGAGTCTTAACTGGGAAATTGGTTACTTGTACTCTACCCGTTTTATGCTCTCCTAGTCCATCCAATGTCACATTAGATAGTTTTTTAACCGACTTCTCAAAAAGGAGGAGGTTCTATGTTCGATATCTTTTTGTATTTTCACCGATATCTCCGTCAATTGTGGATCGATTTTGAAATTTTTTTTTAGTTTGAAAAAGTATGTTCTGAAATTGGTCCCATTTTAATTTGGTGAAGATCTGATGAAGAACTTTGGAGATATTCAACAGAACTCTTCAATAAATAACGGCAAATCTCTCGGGATTGCTGCAATCGCATGTATGTTTATACCATTTCATGACATAACTCCACGCCAGTACGCTCTTAAGGGGTACGCAGATCTCTAATTTTACCGGTTATGTTCAAGTTTCATGAAATCTATTCTGGCGTTATGTTAGTTACCTTACTAACTTGCCTATTAGGTAGGTACAACTAAAAAGTGAAAGATAAAAACTTTTTTCCAAAAAAATACTACCGACTTCCAAATACAAAGATAAAAATAACTTTTTTTTTTGAAGTCGGTGTCCATAACGCAAAAAAATTAGTACCTACGAAAGACACCGACTTCAAAAAATAAAGTTTTTTTTTAACAAATTATATGGTCAAAATATAGCAATCAATAACTAACTACTTAAGCATCCGGCCAATGACCATCAGTATATGATAGTAGTATGGTGGTAGCCCTGTGTGGTTTTTGTTGTGTGGCTAAAACCAAATGTTAAATAGGTTAAGTATTTTAGAAATAAAATAAACAATAATAATAATATTTTCCTTCAGACAACCATTAATGATCTCTCCCGCCGAATAGATTATTTATCGACCACAAAATGATATTATTACTACAAAAGCAAGATTCGATAGCCTCTGATATTATTGTTATAATCCCTGAAGCGTCTTTCATCTCACTGATTGAGGAAAGGAGTTGAAATTGTTATTAATAATAAATCAGATGAAAACAAGTATCTTGAGAAGCTGCAAAATCATCGATCGACTGTATGCAAAATAATTTCTATTTTTTCTTTATATAGTGGTGAAGATAATTGGTGTTTGTAAAAGGTGATATTTACGATATTTGCATCTTTAAATTGACGTAATAGTGGCCTAAGCTATGGTTTGACCTTAACTGCTGTACCGCGACTTAGGAAAGCACGGCGAAGCGGGGGACGGGGAACTATGCAAATATAGCTTTCTATAAATATTAGGAAATATTATACTACTACAATGGTAAGTGAAATAAGTAACAAGGGACGTTTTATTAAAATTGATATTTATATTTCAATATTTTTTGTTTTATATTATTAGATACTTTCAGAACCAAAATTAAACAAATTAAAACATATAATTATTAAATTACCGAAAGTTATTCTGACATAGATTCTGCTTCAACTTCTTCTTCCGTTTTGCCATCGGAAATGAAATCCGAATCGTCCATTTATTTTTAATAACATTATCGAATGACATTAGTTCATCACCGTGAGCGTTTGACGGCGGACTCACAGACTACTAAGAGATACTACGTATGGCAGACAGACAGCGGCCTGCGTTCCCTCCCCCCCGTCTCGCCGCGTACGGTCCAACTATACCTGATACATCACTTGCCAGATATGTGGACCAAAACAAACGTCTTAAGATGAACGCTTACCTAGACGCACCGCAGTAATCGCATTTTGTCAAGGCCCCGTGCAATCTGATAGATATTTATTTATTAATATTTTCTATACGGATACGGCTGAAGCTGTATACGATTTCATATAAAGATTTATAAAATGCGATGACAGGGGCGCGTGCGGCTCCTGCGGTGCGTCTAGGTGCGCGTTCACTCACAGCCTGAATTCAAAACCCGACCTCAAGCAACACAACCTCGTCAATCGATCCAAGGTTGCCACAAACCCAAAATATTGTTACGTTTACGTAGACATTCCTAATTACATCATACATGCCAACCCACATCAGCTTAAACATCTAAATTGCGTATAAGGATTAAATCCATAAAAGTGTTACGAGCTGGGGTTCAGGGATAAATTATTTAAACAGCAGACTTCAATTAATCACTGTTTATTACAAAAACACTTTTTAAACAATTCTATTACTTCGCACTATTTTCCGCTTTGATCGCTGTGTATCGCTTCTCAATCCAAACTGACTCACGAAGATTTTTTTTTTTTTTGTAAATAGCGTCTCGCAGTTCGACCAATGTAGCCGTCCACTGCTTAACCGGACTAACCTGTGGAGACTAATCTGTTAGCCTCCGGCCAGGCTTCAATTTTCTAAACCTAAAGCGACAGCACTAAGGGCTACCCCAGTTGGGGTCGGACCTCGGCTCAGGGCGTCGCTGGGGGGATGGCTAAGGCCGGATCTAATAAAGTTATTCTACCATCCGTTCGGAAAAGCCTACGTGGAGGAGAACAGACAAGACTCACGACGAATCCGACCGCTCTTTATATAGCACGGAAGTTTCTAGAACGTTCCATACTCTTCTAGATAATTCGATAAACTTCCAGAATGTTTCGATCATTCTGGAAAATTCCATTCGAAACGAGAAGATTAGTTCCGCTATACGATACTAGATGGCGCCACTAGTTACTACTTAGTTCTTCTACTCGTCACTAGATGGTGTTGCCCTATCTTGTAACATTGCCTCCCCCTTAAACATGCTCGTCCCGAGCATTGTTAGACCCATTATAACGGGCCAACCGATCCACATGAACGACCTTTGATGCACCTCGGGGTCCCTTTTTAATTCGGTAGGTGACGTCATTGATCTTGGTAACTACGCGATAAGGTCCATCCCATTTTGCTTGTAATTTAGGCGGTTTTCCTTTGCTCCGTGCCGGGTTATGTAACCATACAAGAGATCCTTCATCGAAGCTCTTATTGTTCGCTTTCCGATCGTAGCGGGTCTTCATCCTCTCAGACATCTGTTGACCTGTCTGTCTGATGTGCTCATATACATCGAAACATACTGCCAAAATTAGCAAAAGCTGGTGTTACCGTTGTAGTCTCATGAACAGCACTGCGATATGCCATGAGATATGGTTGAATGTGTTTGTCCCAATCCTTCTGTCTGTTTTCCACAACCTTTGCAAGATATTTCTCTAGTGACTGATTGAATCGTTCAACCATCCCGTCTGAATGCGGATGATAAGCAGTAGTTCTGGTTTTGTGAGCACCCATCAAACGACACGTCTCCTTGTACACTTCTGACTCGAAGTTCCGGCCTTGGTCACGGTCTTCGCGAGAGAGCATCAGCATTACCGTGCGACGTTCCGCTACGATGTTGAATTACGAAATCAAACTCTTGCAGTAGCTCAATCCATCTTGCTACCTGTCCTTCTGGGTACTTAAATTGCAGTAGCCATTTCAAAGCAGCGTGGTCCGTTCGCAGGAGAAATTTACGTCCCAACATATATTTATTGAAATGCTGCAATTTTTTTACTACAGCTAGAAGCTCCCTTCGAGTGACACATTAGTTCATCTCAGGTTTGGATAAGGCTTTGCTGAAGTACGCAATTACAACCTCATGATCTCCTTTTCGTTGAGACAATACCCCGCCGATTCCAGTATTGCTGGCATCTGTGTCAACTATGAATTCATTTTCATTGTCAGAATAGCCTACGATGATGGGCATTGCACAGATGCTCCTTTAGCTTCTGAAATGCGACGTCACAGCTCTCATTCCAGCAGAACTGTATCTTGACTTCAGTTAGCTTATGAAGAGGTCGGGCAATGTCAGCAAAGCTCTTCACAAACCGCCGATAGTAGGAGCACAAACCGAGAAATGCCCTGATTTGCTTTTTGTTCTCCGGAACTGGCCAATCCTTGTCGGCAACGAGCTTATCCGGGTCCGTTTAAATACCTTCTTCGGAAACCACGTGTCCTAAAAAGTTCACTTGCCGCCTGAACAACGCGCACTTCTTTGGACTTAGCTTTAGATTGGCTCCTCGTATCTTTGACAGCATACGTTCCAAATTGCGGAGGTGATCTTCAAACGTCCGTCCCATGATTAAAATGTCATCCAAGTAGACTAGGCAGGCGTCACCAATCAGCCCAGTAAGTACCCGCTCCATTAATCTCTCAAAAGTGGCAGGCGCATTACACAGTCCAAATGGCATAACGTTGAATTGCCACAATCCTTTGCCTGAAGAGAACGCTGTCTTTTTTTTTATTTATCCCGAGGGTTTATTTCGACCTGCCAGTGGCTACTGTTGAGTTCAGATCTCTTCAGATCTAAGGTGGAAAACCACTTCATTCCTGTTAGCGTATCCAGCGTGCCGTCGATCCTCGGCATCGGATAATTGTCCTTCTTCGTAATGTCGTTTAGACGGCGATAGTCCACACAGAAGCGCATGCTACCGTCCTGTTTCTTCACCAACACTACCGGTCAACACCATGGGCTGGATGAAGGTTCAATCTCGCCATCTTTCACCATACCCTTAAACATGTCGTCAAATTCACGTTCCCGTGCCACAGGCACACGTCTTGGTCGCTGGCGGATTGGTACCTCATTTCCTGTATTTATTCTGTGTTAAACTAACGCAGTCTTCCCAATGTCGGCATCATTTGTCGAGAAAATGTCGGCGAACTTGTTTAAAATCTTCTTAACCTTGTTCATTTCTTCTTCCGACAAGTTATACTGGCTGTTCTTCAAAAGCGATGACACGAAGAATCTTGCACTAACTTTGGTATTGGAAGGGTGTTCGTGGCATCTATCTATCCAAACCACTCCGTCAGAAGTGCCTAATATTGTGCCTTTCTTGAGCATCAGGTCCTGGTCACTTATGTTTAGTACGCGTACCGATGAAACACTAGTACCCCTTACCAATGTGCGTGCAATTTTCCATGAAGCATCGTTTTCTAAACCTTCTATAAGTACACATCGGTTTTCCTGACCAGAATTCCTTGGTAGACAAACTGGTACGATTTTTACTGACCTTGATCGAAGAAAAACCTTTTCCAGACATTACACCTTTCCCGATGATGCACCTTCCATGAAGACTTCCTCTGAGCCACACTTCAACACTCCTTGATGAACGTCAATCTCACACTGATGTTTCCGCATGAAGTCTAGACCCAGAATGCAGTCGTCAACTATGTCGGCCACAATAACATTGTGGCGGTAAACTGTATTCCCTAACTTCATGTCCACCTCCTTTTCACCTCGCAAGGGTTATTTGCTGACCGGTGGCTGTTCTCAGATATACACCTTCATGGTTCCCGAAGAACACCCCAAGAAACCGTCTTGCTAGTTGGAAACTGACAACAGTTCGAGAAGCCCCAGTATCCAATGTCAGCTTACATGGTGTTCTGTTAATTTCGCCCTCGATGATCCGACTGTTCCCGTCACAGGATTGTGAGATCGAGATCCTTGGGGCTCTTCCATCACCAGCCAGCACCCGCCCCTTAGTCCTGGCATCTACTTGTTTGTTCAGGTGAAGCTTCCACTGGCGGCTGCTTACTACCGTGGGGTGGCCTTCGCTTCGGGCAGCTCAATCGGATGTGGCCTCTCTCTCCGCAGCCATAGCATCGGGGTGAAGCCGCTACCTCCCTTATACGATGAGTTCGTTCGTCCCGCCGTACTGCCTTCACCTCCAAAGCATGGGCTAGGGCGTCCTTAAGGTTCTTGAAATGCCCTAGCCTTATGGCAGCCCTAACCTCCAGGTCGCGGATCCCGTCCGTGAACGCCTTTACGAGGTTCCCGTCGATCAGCACAGGTGATGACTGGTATGCTTTCCGGATCAGCTTTTCGATTTCAAGAGCCCACTGCTGAAGAGTTTCACCAACTCGTTGCGATCGGTCTTTCAGCTGGGCCCGAAACTCATGTTCCAGGTGCGCGTCGCCGTATCTAGCTTCTAATGCCTCCAGAAGCTTTTCAAAGATAACGTCGTGTCCAAGCGCTTCTAATACAGTCAAGGCCTGGTCGCGGAGGCCCAAAAATAGAGCAGTCAAAGCCTGTTCGTTAGTCCACCCATTCGATTTCATCACGGCCTCAAACTGAATCTTGTAGGCGGACCATGATGAAGAGCCATCGAAAGGTGGTACTTTAAAACCACGAGGCGAAATTTGAGCTGGTTCCGCTGCAGCCGTGGAGTCTCGATGTCCACTTGATGACGGTGAGGGAACGTCTCTAAAGCGCCTCCGGTCTACGTCTTGCTGGCGCTGACTCCTGGGGCGCATCCCGTCCGTTTCTTCCTTCGGTAGAACCGGCATAATTTATCCCGCATTTCTGATACCAATTTGTTACGAGCTGGGGTTCAGGGGTAATTATTTAAACAGCAGACTTCAATTAATCACTGTTTATTACAAGAACACTTCTTAAACAATTCTATTACTTCGCACTATTTTCCGCTTTGATCGCTCTGTATCGCTTCTCAATCGAAACTGACTCACGACGAACCCGACCGCTCTTTATATAGCACGGAAGAAGTTTCTAGAACGTTCCATACTGTTCTAGATAATTCGAGAAACTTCCAGAACAATTGACTTTCGAACTCATTGTTCCCGAAGCGACTAGAAACTTCCAGAATGTTCGGCTCGAACATTCTGGAAGTTTCTAGTTCTAGTTTCATATATGTTATTTTTGAATGTAATTACTTTGGTGGTGGCCCGGAGGCAAGGTATTATTTGGTTAAAAATAGTCCTTTAGTAACATGCTTCAGAAAGGAAATACATTTATTCGTTGAAAAGATGCTCGATCTTGAATTTATATTTATTATATTTTATTTATAAATCAGTTGCGTAAAATGCGGTATATATATACTTTATTGTACGCCATAAAAGTTACACATCTCTTTTATAAGAAAATTTTAATTATACGGCTGGGTACAAAGGCAGTCATATCGCACCCTATAATTATTATTAAAATTTTTAACAAATCAAAACCACACAAAACAGATTTAGCCAACTCATAAAATCTTAGGAATAATCCTGAACTATGCCTAGCATTTTGCCATGCTTTGTCTCCATATTCATGGCAAAATTTTATTTTAAACATTATACAGAAGTAATTTACTTCAACTTTTCTACAGAAATCTTTTCTATTTTAGACCACTTTCCTGCTATTATCCATGTGAACTTTAGGAATCGAAAGATGTTTGAGATAGAAATCTTATCCGCTGAATTGAGTTCCACGTAATAAAATACCAAGGAGTGCGATGTTCCACATACATTTTTAAATTTATTGCTAACTGACTTGACTACCTTTATAATTCAACATGTGGGGTGGTATTCTGGACGTCTTGTGCGGATTAAAGGCGATAATATTTTGTTAACGGCGAATGATCGGGTTTGAATCTAAATTGTTCTCCCCTAACCGTCGTTACTTACACCCTACAGTCTTCTGCTTCTCGCATTTATCGGACTCCTGCGGTCCTCACCATCACCAGACCATCTTGTGGGAGAATTTCCTATGAAAGAAAGACTTCTTTCTACGTCTTCCGTTATGCGGTCGCCACTCCTGAACCATTGCCTTGCGGCTTACTAGTACTTATAAGTTTGATAATTCTTCGGGCTTTGTTGGCTAATTGTAAGTTATTGATTATACTTGTATGTTGTAGCGTAACGTAAGCTTCGGAGAGCTAACGTTAGCCACGTTAGTAAAAATAAAAGGGAATATAAATTAAATCTAAGAAAAAGGATAAAGATAATAAAAACTATGGTCCGGCTTCGCACGACGTGGGCAGCTAACCAGGCAGGAAGACGTGGTAGGCTCTGGGTAGGCAGATGAGCAGGCACCATGACGGCAATCGGATAGGCAGGCTGTAGAGTAGGGCAGGCAATCGGATAGGCAGGATGTAGAGTAGACAGCAGGACGGATAGGCAGGCACACAGATAGATGGTCGAAGGCAGCTGAACTAATAGTCAGGCTAACGAGCAGGTAGGCAGTAGCACAGGTGCAGGCACATGCAGCAAGGGATGTGGAGGCCGGGCTGTGGCTTCATAGTAAAAATGCTCACATTTAAGTTTCACACTCAATAAAATATATTTATTGCACTCAAAGATTAGATAACATTCAAAGCCGTATATTTTATAGTTTAAGGAGTTTTCAGTTACAATAGTACACTTGATAGTATTTAAGAAAATCCACCGTCTTTCGGCGTTCAGTCTCGATTCCAAATTAAAAATTGACGACTGTTTTTATTCGTTCTGGTCTTTATTTCTTAATTGAAATTTGAATTTGAAATGTAGATAGAACACAGCGCCCCACGTTGGGCGCCAAACTGTGGCTTACGTTTAGCTCCCTCTGAGCTAAACGTAACGCTACAATGTGCATTATTATAATCCATTTCAAAAGGAACCCTACAAGAGAAAACTATAACTTCACATATCACACAAGTTAGTAGGTTCGTGCCCCTTGTGATTAGTCTACAAAATATCTAGTGTTAATCACCTAGGTATTTATTTTAAATATTTGCCGTGGCGTAGATAAGAATTAATAAGCTTTACTCTAATTAAGGATCTGTCGTACAAAGTTGTTTACCAAGATGTTGAGTTGAAAGGCTTTTTTTTTTTTTTTTTTATTTGAGATGGGTTTGCTCTTGACTCTAGTCTAAGTCGACGATGGAGTGAGCTTACCCAGAAGGAGCCTGTTTACTCTAACTTTGAAGAGAAAACAATTAGACCATAATGACAATTAATTCGTGTACAATTACTTGAATTACATTCACGAAGGTTTTACGAAAAATATATTGTTTCACAGATTTATTTCTGTTCTGTTTTAATGGGTAAAAAAATATCTTGACCACGGCATGAGCTGCACTTCATCATTACAGCAGAAAGACGTTCACTTTTGGGCATAGGTCTGTCACAAACATCGCTGCTTCAACCGTTACTGCGTTTTTGCATCTGGCGGACTCCCGCGGCTATCACCAGTGCATCGGCCCACCTTCGGGAGATTTTCCAATGTTGCATGTTGGCCACGATCACCGCGCGATTACCACACCAGAACCTGCTTCGGCTTCCTCGCTGATGGTTTGAGAGGTTGTTTTTCGTTTCGGGATTCAAGACAGTTAAATTCATTCTCCGGGACTTCGTCGAGTTTCATTGGTTCGGTGCTTTTCTGGTGTCACCACTGTTGATTCTGACTTTAAGAAGTTGCAGTAGTTTGGGAATAGTGCGGTGGGATTATGCCAACAAAGTTTGACAGTTTATGTCTTTTATCTTTGTCCTCCTGCCGGTCTCTTATATTTGGAAATGAAGATTAGTAATACATAATAGTGATTAATTACTAGGTTATCAAGGTAACCTAAAGGGACTAAGCTGACCGCTTTTATCGTATACACGTTAAATAAAAGATGGACCCAATAATCGCCAGGAGTGTGCAAAATATAAAATCAATTACAATGGTCGGAACAAAACATGATCCTCATAAGTTTCAGAGAGAATCAAAGCTTCGTTAAAATTATCGTTACTTCGAAGTACATGATAAACATGAATATAAGCAATCTCATAACATAAACGAAGGCTTTGCCTCTCTTAAAGTGGAACAATTTAGGTACTAAGAGAAGATCAAAATTTAATAAGAATCTTATTACATTATTAGTACAAGAGCTAATCAAATCAAATTACAGCAAAATTACTTGACGCCAGAAATTATGTTATATCATAGAGTAGGCAGAAAGTTTTTAACTTCGTTCGCAAGTTAGCATTGAGGGGTATCCGAATACTTAAGTTTGTTTGTAGTTCCATTTGATTACCGTCATTTGAATAGACAAGTTCAACATGAAAGGTTGTTGGAATAATTTTGTTTCATAAGTCAGTTTCTGATGTTTTATCTATCTAGTTTGAGTTACAGTTTTATTTCTTTTGAAATTTCTTCGAAAATAACTTAACTAGATATCTGTCCCAATTACCGTAGCGGCGAAAGACAATGGTCTATTTTGTCTGCTAATTAGCGGTCGACAGAGTTGTAGAACAATCATTCAGTCTTCAAAGTGATAACAATCTACCGGGGTTGACAGCCTAGGATATAAAACAAATTCGTAATAGTGTATAAACAGTGCTTTCCTGAAAAATCGGATTTATTCTTCGTTTGTCCTGACCAGTTAAACTCAAAACCATGTTTGAATTTTAAACAATAAAGTTCTTGACTAGAAGTACATAGATGAAACTTGACGAGCATCGAGGATCATGAGTACTTTCACCATCTGAAATATTATTTTAACCAGTTCCATGCCAGTGACCCTGCATACATCTCGTCTCTTGGTCAATTCTGCCTTCACACCTCCATTCTTCCCACAATACGGCTGCAGCAATAATATAATATGACGTTTCGCATCGTGTACCTTGACATGGTAGGGTTACAGCCGACTTGACACGTTTTCGATTCTATTTAAAGCTTCTGAATAGTTTATTGACGGACCTCTAACGGAGCGCTAGTCCAAGTTATAGAGTCCGGAATCACTGTGCCTCCAACGACCAAAGACAACGCGTTTCTGTTTGGTTTCAAATCCTTCCTTTTCTTTCCTTTGTTTTACGTTAAATAACGGTCATATACCTTAATTTAGAATTAACTAACATAATAATACTTTGCTATATTTTTTTCTTTCTGCAATTACTAATACTCGTGACCAACCTCCAAAGTAAATTGAGCTTTTTTATTTATTAGCCTGAATTGTCTCACTCCTGGGTAAAGACTTACCCCCACTCTTTTGATTTCCCTGGTATTATGCATCATCCTTCACCTAATGAAAAGCGATGGTCCACGATGGAGCATGCTTGCCTATAAGCACCCTATTCAATCTTAACTTAAAGACCACCAAATTGTAGCTATCAGAAAACTCCGGCAGGGAATGTCATCCCTTAGCTGGCTAAACTCATAATTAAGTATCAGCAGTGAAAGCGATAGCCAGAATTCTTTGCTGTCAATTTTTATGAATAAACGGTGACATTCAGAGACGTGCTAGGTTCTTATGGAATTAAATGTCAGTGCCGTATCTCGCAGTGGCCACCGAGGAGTCTCCGTGGTCTGTGGTCGAAGTTATCGCGGGACTACGGATAGCATTCAAATATGTATGTCTAGTTAACTCTGATATAGTTATGGGACATTGTTTTCGTGTGATATAACTGTTTGGGAAGGGTTTTTATGTTGGGTTCTAAGTTTTATGATATGGAGGTATTGATTAGCTGGGTTTCTGTATCTACGTGCCAGTTGAAGCGATAAGTTTTAAGGTATGGTTTTTTGAGTAAAGCGGGACATCACCTGTTATAAATTACTGAAACTCGGATTAAGGTTAGACAATTAATAATAATGTTGACTGAATCTCCTTTTTTGTAGACAGCTAAATAGAAAGAATTGGGTCTAATATGATGCATATAAAAAGATCATCAAGTTCATCATTATATGTAAGAAAGGGTAAGAACGGGCCAAAAAGTTCTAGAGTGGTGACCGCAAGACGCAGGGAAGCCTCTGAAAAGGGGACCGATGATCAAGTGAGGGCAGTGGAACTCCAATGGATGTAAGAAGCACAGGACCGGTAGAAGTGGCGATGCATTTGGGAGGCACGTATGCCTTTATATCTGTGGTCGTAACCACAGATATAAATCTAACTAGATGACACGATTGTATGTACTTCACGTGTCAAAAAACGGAGTAAAAGTACGATCAATGATCGTAATTTGGGCTTTTCATATAGCATTATCGGCATTTAGAGAAATGCTTTTTTTGACATATTGAGCTGTAAAGACTGTATAAAAAAAGTTGGCCGAGGCATTGGAAATGTTTTCTTTCATTGGTAATTAAATTTACTTTTTAATTGTGTGTGAAAAAGTGGCACGGTTGGTTTTCATACAGATACGACCCACTGAACTTCTATCGGCTGAAATCATGTTGATGAAATCAAGGGTTCACTTTAAGCGCGCTTTAATGCAGCATACCAGATTATTGCAGACTTATTGATAAACCATTTAATGCCTCACTTAATTCACAAAATAAACCATGTTTATCCGCTAAAACATCAATTAAACGGTACAATCATTCAGTTGAAAACCTGACCAATGAATTGAAAGATACTTTTCCCCAATCTGGTGGTCAGTTAGCGGAAAACTATTGAAATGTCTTTGTTTTGTATATTCTACGGGTGTGATCACAATGTAGGCGGCCATTTTAAACATGTTTGACTAGCTGTAGAGCGTGAAACAACGTTGTCATACGTGACTGTGCGCCGGGTAGTTGGAAATTTTGATTTTTTTGTCTGCTTTTTTGTTATGAATAATTTTTTGGCTTCAGTATCCAGGCTTTTTTCAGCCATATTTTTTGGTAGTTAAATAAATTTGTTGCGTTTTATGAGTTGGAAGCTTTATTTTGCGTGTTCATTTGGGTGGATGTTATAGTTGACAATTGTATCAAAGCGTTTTCCATTAGAATTAATTAGATTTTTTATTGGAAAGTAAAATCAAATTTCAATAATAATTCCGAAATATAAAAATCATTTTTATTATTATTATTTATGTCAGGTATCATAAAATCCATAAACAATCTGGTCTTATAGGTTCCACTGGTGTATTTACTTACTAATAACTTTAAACAAAACTCTATTATATTTTATTCCCAAGCTCTCAAAACAAATAAATCTAAATATTTAACAAGTAAGAATTTCAGTTTTCCATCGCAAACAGACTACGAAACAATACTACTGGGTCAATAAACTAAAACCTAGACTCAAATGATTTATTTATTTAGGACTAAAAGGTAAATACGGTCCTACCATACTACCCTCTTTTTCAATCATCAGACGATTTGTTATAATTAGTTTACACTGAATTTTATACTGCAATATTTTATTATGTTTTAAATAGTATCTAAAGGTAAATATAATTTCAAAAAATGTGAATTTTTTTACACGGGCAGTTGCAATTCGAAGACGTCACTCAATGTGATCGGTACCGATGATTTAATTTACCTACTTCACCTTACCTTTCTGTACCTTTTAAACCAGAGTAAACTCATCACCATGGTGTCAATATTGTTAAAATGTTAATTATTTAGACTTTTTGCCTTATTGGTAATCTTCCTTCATTCGGTCTGTCCAGTGCAAACTTCCTGAGGGACCGGTCTATTCGAGTGGTTATTGATGGTCGCTCGTCCGACCAACTGGGTATTAATGCCGGGGACCCTCAGGGGTCGGTACTCTCAGCAACATTGTTTTTGTTGCACATACACGATCTGCTAAAACCCAGCACCTTTGCGTATGCGGATAACAGCACCGTTGCTGAGAGATACGCGTCCGACGCGCACGCTACTGGACCTCAGATCCGGTCTAGTTGGACGCTTGAATCTGTCCTTGAAGACAGTCTCCGAATGGTACGATGCCAATCTAGTGAGTTTCAATGCTGCGAAGACCCAAGCGTGTCTTTTTTCCGCTAAAAGGAGCCAATTCCACCCGGCTCCTTCTTGCCGTGGTGTGACCGTGCCGATAACAGACCATCTTGAGGTTACGTATCTTGGCATTATGTTAACATCGACGCTCAATTTTGGTCCATTTGGTCAAAAATTGGGGATCCTCGCGAAGGTGAGACGGCACTTAACGCCAGAACAGTTGCTCAACTTGTATCAAGCGCAAGTTCGATCATGCATGGAGTACTGCTCTCATTTCTGGGACGGATCTGCCAAGTACCAGCTTGATGCACTTGAGTCGATCGAAAAACGGGCCAAGAGGCTCATCGGCAATGAAGTATTGGTCGAATCTAGCCTCCAGAACCTCGAACTTCGTCGTCGAGTTGCCAGCCTGTCGGTTTTTTATCGGTTACATTTCGGGGTTTGGGCGTTGGAATTGCATGAACTAATTCTTCCTAGCGCGTTCCATCTATAAGACATACGGCGATGCGTCATCGGTACATGGTGGACATCCCACCCATTAGGACCTAACGTTTTGGAAATACTTTTATTATGCGTACAGCTAATTCCCTGCCGTACCCTGCATTTCCTGATAGCTAAAACCTGGGAGTCTTTAAGTCAAGAGTGAACAGGTTTCTTCTAGGCAAGCGTGCTTCATCGTCGACCACGTCATCGCTTACCATCTGGTGAGATAGTGGTCAAGCGCAAGCCTTTCAATAATAAAAAATCACTAATGGACTAATACTAAGATAGTGAAAAATAATCTGAGGATTCCTAAATTTTGACAAATTATGCGATCATAATGACCACTCAACTTTCATATATATCAGCATTGATCCCATAGTGAGTTGCTTACACTCATGAGTACTTTCACATCTAAAGTATTGCCAATTAATTAACGTCACCCTGTCCATTATACAGTTAACTTCTAAAATATCTTGAAAACAATACCGTCAACAAGTTTAGGGACATCGCAACACACAATACACAAAGTAACCCATATGTTTTTACATACATAGCTTAGGGTAAATCGAGCTGAACCCACGCTCGCAATGTAGGGACCTACTGAAAACCCTTTCGGATTACCGTACATAATGCGCTTTGTGAAAACGATCACCCACGCTTGCTTACAAATAATTTTGTTACGTATTCATTTACGTCTACTCAACGTTTTTGTTTATTTATTTATCAATAGATTCCAGCGGCTTTGCCTATGTGAAAGTTGGAAATAATCTCAAGGGAACGTAATGCCGGGATAAAAAGAAAGTATTTCATACCCCAATCAGGTAAACCGGGGTAAAACGTGTGCCAAGTTTCAGCCAAAAACGTTTGTTTAGCCGTTAAGTTCTCTTCTTCTCTTAGTCATACATTCCTGCCAAAATGGCCGTGGTTATAAATCGTCTGATATGCTAGTTGCGGTTTTTGCGAGACTTCTCTATCTTTCTCTATTCGTGGCATTGCGTGTATATTAAGTGAGGGAACAGTTCGTAAAAGATTTAATCAGGTTTTTCCATCTTATGGGAGATTGGCCATGCGGACGTTGGCCATTTTCTTCCTTATACCACTAAGCCCCACAAGCCATTATATTAAAATAAATGTAACAACAGTTGTAAGTATTTATGCCAATAAACAAATTTTCTTTCACTATCATTAAGCTAAAAGACGTCTTGGTAGGGCCACACAAGTATCGCCATACGACCCATCCTGTGCTTCTCTGAACCAGGGTTGCTATCAAGACGAAGGTCACGCCTTCGTATTGATATCGAGGCTAGCTGCATTGGTGGCGGCCGAAGTGTAATAATGTTGTTTTTTAGATTGTCAAGACTTTCCTTTAAAACCAAGCGTGTCGGGAGCGTGAGAATTTACTCATAGGAGTAGCGAATGCGTCTCTTCTCTAGTTTCTGGCCGCCTAGTACCTTTATGTTGCATAAAGTTTTAATAAATAAATAAAACCTCATATGAGTTTACAGCAACCCACTGCGGCATATAAATGACTCTCCAACAACACGCCATTTATCTCGATCTGGTCCAATTCCATAACGAAGCTCTTATCGGCGCAAAACTTTATATTCTCTCTGTTATATGCTAATACTTAGTTCTGCAAACACGCGCCAGCCTCCACTTTGACCTTTAACAAAATTTTACGTTAGTTTCGTTTGTATCCAGAGGGATACTTACAAATGTCTATAAAACTTTTCTCTATTATACACACAAGTAATTTATATAGGACTAGCTTTTTCCCGTGGTTTTTCCTACAGGCACCGTGCATTAATCCGATTTTTAAAGTAGTTGATTAAAGGGCTCGCCCCTCAATTCATCTTCATCATCATCATATCATCCGCAAGACGTCCACTGCTGGACATAGGCCTTGCCACATTGACCGGCTCCGTGCGTCTCGCATGCAGCGGATCCCCGCAACCTTCAACAGGTCATCGGTCCACCTAGTGGGAAGCCTTCCAACGCAACGTCTTCCGTTTCGCGGTCGCCACTCCAGAACTTTTCTGCCCCATCGGCCATCCGTTCTGCGAGCAAAGTGCAATTGCCACTTAAGTTTGGCAATTCTTCGGGTTATGTCGGTAAACCTGACCCCAATTACATGTGGCTTAAACATAACTGCCGAAATGACGGCGTACTGTAGATGCAGTCTGCGGAACCCTACGGGGCATATAGTCGTGATGTTTATTTTTATATGTCAACAATAACGTAGCTTTTTATCAGTATAAGAATTTAAAACAAGCGTATATTAAACATCTACTTCTTCTTTAAAACAAATCCAATTGATTTCTATAGGCATACCATAAGTCTAGAAAACTAGTCTGTACTTTTGCTATTTCTCCTACCAAAGCAACCAACCAATTTCGATTAAACTAAGCAGAAAGATATTTTAGCTAGAGAAGAACATACAACCAAAGCAACCGACATATCTAGTTAATACTAATAAACATATCAGCCGTATTATAAATTCAGTTTCATAAAACGTAGATCGGTCCCACGATACATGGTACATGGGACCCTTATCACTTATATTTCTAACTGTCGTCTATCTCCTGTCACAGATGTCTACTCTGAAATAGGTCTAACATTGATAGTGCCTTAAAACTTAGTCATTTTACGAAACTGTTTAAAAGTGAAAAGTAAAAGAGAAATAGAATGCATAAAATCAACAAAATGAATAAAAAAAGGTAAATCAAAAATAAAAAAAATACGAGTGCTTAAGCAAATTAAAATGACGTACATATTAGCGAGCTGGCTGACCAAAACCAGATGTATTCGCATTTGATCACTATCTCATCTGATGGTAAGCGATGATGTGGTCGACGATGAAACATGCTGTAAGAAACCTGTTCACTCTGAACTTAAAGACACCTAAGTTGTAACTTTCAGAAAATACAGAGTCCGGCAGGGAATGCCACTCCTTAGCTGTGCACCTAATGAAAGTATTCCCAAAACGTTTGGTGCATATGGGTGGGATGTCCATTGTCCATCATGTAATGATGACGCATCGCCGTACGACTTGTAGTCCGATGATGTAACGGTGATCTAGTGGTCCCAAGCACTACTGCTGAGCTGATCTTGAGGGTTTGGTTCTCGGATAGGGCAAACTTTGAGTTTTGTATTCTGAAATTGGAAGTCCGGAGTCGGGCTTTGTACCCAGTTGATGGCAAAAGGATCGCCCCTATTAAATGGGACTCAATAAATCCGTTGCAATACTTTAAAAACTTTCAGGTTCAAAATGTAAAATTGAATCTCGAAAGGTTTTTGAGCTTTTGTTAAGAATAATAGAGAAAACCTTTTGATTTGCTAGGGCTAGTGAATAAAACCAGCCAGGTTCCAGAGTATTAGTGTATTTTGCTAAACCATAATGAAGACAAGAACATAAAATCATGATTGTCACCGCGGTAGTCGAAATATTAATAATAAAAAAAACTTTTTGCAAAAAAATACCACCGACTTCCAAATAAAAAACTACAAAGTGAAAAATAGCTTTATTTTTGGAAGTCGGTGTCCATGACGCAAAAAAATGGTACCTACGAAAGACACCGACTTCCAAGAATAAATTTATTTTTGATTTTATAGTTTTTTTATTTTTCACTTTTTAGTTCTACCTACCTAATAGGCAGGTTTTTTAGTAAGGTAACTATTATGCCAGAATATATTACCCGAATATCATGAAATTTGAACATAACCAGTGAATTGAGAGATCTGCGTACCCCTTAAGAGCGTACTGGCGTGATGTTGTGCTATAAAATGGTATAAACAATAAACAGACATGCGATTGCAGCAATCCCGAGTGATTTGCCGTTATTTCTTGAAGAGTTCTGCTGTATATCTTCGAAGTTCTTCATCAGATCTTCTCCAAATTGGAACCAATTTCGGAACATACACTTTCAAATAAAAAAAGAATTTTCAAAATCGGTCCGCAATTGACGGAGATATCGGTGAACATACATAAAAAAAAAACATTCTCCAAGTCGAACATAGAACCTCCTCCTTTTTGGTGGAAAAACACCAACACATTTAAAGACCAATACAATGAAAAAAATGTTCGAAGAGCTCGTGGCTATCTTATAAATCTTATCTTGTAGCGGGGCCGAGAAAGAAATCCCCTAGATAACTAACTCCTCCTCAATCTCGTTGAAAACCTTCTTCATGAGTTTTACAACGAAATTAGGAGATATTAGCCTATAGTCTTCTGGTCTTGGTTATCCTAACCCTTTTTTTGCTTGGATATATCCTCATGCATACTGCAATACCACGGGGAGATAGTGCAGTTATGTGGGATTCTAACCCTCTAAAACTCCATGGCGTCCTCCTGTGCCGCTCATGGCGGGAACACGGGCATGCGTTAGCACTCACCGCAAACCCGCCGCGGCTTTCCTTCACCGGACCCTCCTCGGGGCAGTACCCCCATCACTGGCGCACCAGAACACACTGTACGCCGTGTCCACCCCAGGGACCAAACCGGCATATGGGCGTCAGATGACCCCGTGTATGGCACCCTTGGTCCCTCTGTGACAGGCCAAGGTCAATGGCCCCACCACCTACAATTTTTCGGCCTCAGGGCATAGGGTTTGCGGTGCACCGCAATACCGGCACTCCTCTCCCGCCGCGGCCTCCAACCCTCAGCCGCGATATCGTATGGGACCTGGGACGCTCCATAAGACGCTGCGGCCCACCTCAGTTGCGATGTCGCCTGTTACCAAGCGGCACCGCAACCTACTAGTTGGACGCTACGTCATCGGCTTAATCGAAAAAAGCCCTGATGAGCCACCCCTCCTCAGGTTCCTCTTCGCTTCACCGTGGGTGACCAAGCCACAGTTACTGAGTCCCCCCGCCTCGAAAATGCGGGAACCCATCGGAGGGGGTGGATATCCTAACCCTAGGCGACCCATTCGCTTACTAGCCAGTGCATCGCATGTGCACAGAAGGTCCTCCATGTTTTCCGTATGTTCCCCACACAACCTGCAAATGGGTGTCGTGGTTAGACCCATCTTCATGATCATAATATCGTTGGTTCCAAAGTGGCCAGTGAAGGCCTTAAGCAGGTAGCTGATTTACCCCCTGCTCATATTCCAAATGCATTCCCGTGCTTGGAACGGTGTGAACTTGTTGATTGTGGTCTGCAAACTTCCTGACTCTACCTTCAAAGCACGGGACTGGGCTGTGGAGGTTAGATGCAGTCGCTCCACGTATATTGGTACTCAGCTGCTTCCGGTAAGACTGGCATTCCACATAGTTGGGGAAAGACTAGGCAAATTCATTAAGAAAGAAAAATATTCAAAACAACCAACAACATGATATTACGAGCCAAAGTGAAAGAAAGACTTTAGCCCAATTCGCCTCATTTAACCCGTTCACTGGCCGTGCGGCCTGCATTTGTTTGTTCGTCACAAAATGGAACAAAACCCGAACTGACTGTTTGAGCCGAACTGACATGAACTATTGAACCACTCTGCTGATTAACTCTAAAGGCGCGTACGCACGTACGAACACGAACATAGCGAACACAAACACCAGACCCGAACATTTGGTTCGTACGTATGGACGGCATATTCGAACACGAACGCAAACATAGTTCGAGTCGAGTTCGCGAACAACAGTCGTGAACTCTATCTTAGTAGCCATGACGGCGCCGTTGGAAGTGGTCGATTGTGAAGTAGCGGAGAATTTTTTAAAGCTCTTCGAACACCGTCCATACAGAACACACTACAAGGATCGCCGCGAACATGTTTGACGAACAGAGTGTTCGATGTTCGATAGTGGTACGCACGTGCGAACCAAGTTGTTGCGTATCATGTAACGCAACAAATTTGTTCGTACGTGCGTACGCGGCTTTAGAGAGTACGTTGACAACGTTGTCACACTATTTTTTTCTGTTGTATATGTAGGACATTACTTTTTTTATTACTGGCAATGTGTGACAGTGTTAATGGAGTGTGTGTTAGGCAGTAACTATTTACTTCTAGTACCGGGTAAAACGGGGTGAATAGGAAGGCAGGCGCGAATGGGAACAAAACTATGATTAGGATTTTAACTTTGATACCACTTTCAGTACCTGTCGCGAAACCGTAGCGTACGGTCGATTTCACAGATCCTCTGCTGTGCTTATTAGTTTCGCGAATAGTTTTACTATATAAACAATCTTTAGTATCTAAAATGGAGAGTGGTGAAGACGAAGATGGAAGTGATATGGAAATTTTACTTAATTGTGAAAAAGACTGTGATAAATCTTTGGAACCTAAAATTACGCGAATTGAAATACATAAAGAAAGCGAAAAGAAATTACCTGAGAAGAGAAAGGAGAGAGAAGATGATGTTAATGATGATGATGACTTTATTACTGTGAGTAGAAGAAAACCTAAAAGATTAATTAGAAGTAACTCTGCGGAGTCACAAAATCAATTGAGGGTAGATTGGGAAAAAAAAAGGTGATGAAATTAATAACATTACAAATCACGAAGTGTGTGTAACTTCCTTAGAGAGCATACCTAAACAAATGGCATTTGCACGTTTATTGAGATGTGAAAATATTAAGAATGTTACACGAATAAAATATAAAAGTTTTAATAAAGTTCTAATTCAATTTCAAGAAAAAGAAGATGCTACTAAATTAATGGAATGCCAAAAATTTAAAGACAAGGGTTGGAAATGCCAGTTAATAAATGAGCTGTCCTTATCCTACGGTGTGGTGAAAGGGGTTGATCTAGATTTAAAAGAAAAGGATATAATGGATATTTTGGAATGCACTACAGAGATAGTATCCGTCAAGCGACTGAGACACGTTAATTCGGAGAACAAATGGGTTGACTGTGAATCTATAAGAGTATGTTTTAAAAGTAATAACCTCCCATCCCATATTTATGCGTATGATTGCCGTTTAAACGTTGAGCCCTATGTGTTCCCCGTGACACAGTGCTCTGGATGTTGGCAATTCGGACATATGTTAAAATACTGTCCAACTATAAAGAAAATATGTCCCAAATGTGGTGGGGACCATGAAAATTGTGATACAAGTAATACCACATGCTTAAATTGTGTGCGTCAGAATGGCTGGTTGTCTGTTACGGTTCGCGTCAGGCTGGTGAGCAAAAATTGCTATCTTTTTGCTACTTTTTACTACCTATAGTCAATTAATTGCTACCTTACTTTGAAACAAAATAAAGAGACTTTAAAATGACCAGCCATTCTGATATCAGGATAGCTGGTCAACTCTCCGTTTGTTTAAACTATTCAAATTCGTGTTATTATTTTTACTTGAGTAATTACTACCTGATTGGTACCCTCACGTCTTTCAATGTCTACCTTGTAGTTTTAACAAGTAAAAAGTTATGATCATTTGAAATTTTTACAGGCAATTGATTATGAGTATTGAAAGAAATCAATTTAAAACGATTACTACATGTTTATTTTTATTGGAATACATCTATCCATTATGTTAATTGAACATAAATATGTATATGTTAATGTAAAAGCCCGAAGTACGGTAAAACCTAGGATTTACCGGTAAAACCTAAGATTTACCAAGTCTTACTGGTAATAAAAAAATAAAAGGATTGACGTTTTCAAACAATAAAATAAACAAACACCTCAGCTTTATTATTTAGCATAGATAGAAAAGTTTTGATAAAGTAAGTAATGATTAATAATTTTGCTTTTACGATAACATTACAAAAAATGTGTGTTATTGTAGATGTTTAATCAGCATATTACTTGATAAATAAATAATATATATTTACATAACGGTATCAGTAATAATCAGCGAGTTTTTTTGCGTACAATATACAGCAAGAAATATTTTTTCTACAACTATTTATTATTTTTGTATTTTGGTCATTTTAACACTCCCACACCGAACCTCGTTTGCAGTGAGCTTTATATATAATGGCCAAAGAGTATGTAACACTACGTTTATAATGGTCCATTCCCAGTAAAAAAATTAAATGATCAGAAATGTTTACTTGTTAAAGCTACAAATATGCTAGTAATTTATTCCATTTAATTGACACTAACAATTATGTTGGTAATCACTTTTATTTGACAAAAGATAAATTTTTCATGGATAGGTACTTTCTTTCAAAGTATTATAAAAGACAGATAGCTGTGTCGCTATCATATTATTTTTCTACTACAGCCAAGAATTTGGCCAAACAACTTGCTTCTATTGAGCAATGCCAAGGAATGTTATTTAATTCAGCCAATAATTTGGTATCAGAAATTGATATTAATAGTAATTTAAATTAGAAATTAGGACAATAGGGACAACCTCTTGCAAAAGCATACAGCATAAAAATTGAAAAGTAAAATCAAATAAAAGTTTAAATTCGGTAAATAGTATTAACCTGGTGCATCAAAATATTCAAGGATTTATGAACAAAGATTTAGAAGTAGAATTATTTATGAACTTTAACAGTATTGATATTCTTTGTATAACAGACATACATACATCCTACATCTTTTTCTGACTATCGTCCCATTTCTATTCTTCCTTTCCTATCCAAAGTCCTTGAAAAACTTGTCCACCATCAACTCAGCACGTTCCTTACCAAACACAATCTGCTAAATCCTTTCCAATCTGGTTTTCGACGCGGACACAGCACTACCTCAGCACTTGTACACATTACGGACGATATTAGGTCAGGCATGGAAATGGGAAAGTTAACGGTACTTGCTCTGCTTGATTTTAGCAATGCCTTCAATACCGTTGATTACGACATTATGCTTGGCGTCCTAAGCTCTTTTAACATATCTCCTCCGGTAATTGACTGGTTTCGTAGTTACCTGTTTGGCCGCCGGCAGCGTATTTGCACTGATGAATATTTCTCATCTTGGTGTCACACCTCTGCCGGTGTGCCGCAGGGTGGTGTTTTATCTCCTCTCCTCTTCGCGCTCTTTATTAATGCTATCACTCAACGACTTTCTTCTTTCTACCACCTGTATGCTGATGATCTCCAGATTTATACCCAAGCCGCTCTTGGAGAGTTACGAGAAGCCATTGAGACGATAAATATGGACCTGGCTCGAATAGGTGACTGGAGTGCTGAGTTTGGGTTGAAGATTAATCCGACGAAGACTCAGGTGACTGTTGTTGGTAGTTCCGGACTGTCCCTAGAATTGATTGGTCGATGCTTCCCCAGGTTTCTTTCAACAACACTATTATTCCTATAGCTAACACTGTGAAGAACTTGGGGATTTATATCGACAGCACTCTTGCCTGGACCAAACAACTGCAGGAAGTCAGTCGCAAACTGTTTGCTTCTGCAGGCTCCCTGAGACATCTACGTAATTTTCTACCCATCGCCACTAAAATTGCGATAGCACAATCTCTTCTTCTCCCTATCCTGGACTATGCTGATGCCAGCTATCTCGATCTAACCCAAGACCAATTGGACAAGCTTGAGCGACTTCAAAATCTCCGTATCAGATTCATATTTGGCTTGCGCAAGTATGATCACGTTTCTGAATTTCGTACTAAGCTCAAATGGCTTCCTATTCGCCTTCGCCGGAATGCCCACATACTTTCTTTGCTTTATAACGTGCTATTTAATCCTTTTACTCGTTTTTATCTCAAAGAACGCTTTCAGTTCCTCTGTGACACCCATTCTAGGTCCTTGAGGTCATCGGAAAATCTTAAATTAAATATTCGTATGCATTCCACTTCCTTTTTTGACAAATCTTTCACCATTCAAGCGGCTCGGTTGTGGAATGTATTACCAATTGAAATAAGACGTGCTCAAACACTGCCAACGTTTAAGAAAATGGTAAAAGAGCATTACCTGCCACTATAATTTTTATTCTTCTCCTTTCTCTGTTAGATATTTGATATGTATTAGTATATTATATAATATTGTATGTATGTATTGTATGTTATTATGTCTAAGTAATATTATTTAAGTATTTAATTTTGTACACTGACAGCCCTAAATTCTTCTCCTATCGTACAGTCCATCCAAAGGTTGTCTGTAAGAGATTGCCCTGTGCGATAAGACCGCCCATTGTACACTTGTTTTTGTGAATGTTTTCCTGTACATATTATGTGGTGTACAATAAAGTATATAATAAATAAATAAACAGAACATTGGCTTAAAAGCCACCAGTTATTGTTCAATTTTAATAATCACCAGGTTGGTAGTTCATTCAGCAGAGTTAATGCTATACATGGTGGCTCATTGATTTTAGTAAGTAACCAGCTTAAATTTAAAGACCGTAAGGATATTGTGAGCCTATCTGTTGAGCGGACAGTTGAAATAGCTTGTATAGAATTGGAGCAGTTTATTGTATTAAGCGTATACAGACCCCCTTCAGGATTGTATGACTGCTTCGAAAAGGTAATGGATGAAGTGTTACACAAGATTTGTAACTCGAATAAATCCATTATCACTTGTGGTGATTTTAATGTTAATTTATTAGAAAACTCAGGTTCTTGTAGTAAAATAATAAGTCTGTTTCAGTCCTACAATCTTGTAAACCTATTTTTGGAGCCCACAGTGCTACATGCTTAGATAATATTTATACTAATGTTATACCAGTCCACAAAGAAATTATAAATTTACTAGATTCTGATCATTGCGGGCAGAGGATTACTATACCAAACCAAAGCAACAAAGTGGCTAAAAAGGATATCACTGTTAACCCCAAAACTGCAAGTCGCTTGGCAGCTTTTAAAGTTAAACTCATTAATAAATTACCAATTTTGTCAATTGATGCTGATCCTAATCATCTATATGATGATTTTTTTAGTATATACTGTAAACAATTTAATTCCACCTTTATTCCCAAGACTATCTCCGTTAATAGTAACGCATCATTCAGTGATTGGGCTACCATTGGTATTCATAAAAGTAAAACACGGCTTTATGAGCTGTATAGTGAAAGGACTTATGTAAACACTGCTGAATTTAATTTATATGTTAGAAATTATTCAAAATTATTTAAAAAAGTTTGTTGTTTGGCCAAGTCGCGTTATTTGAGCTCAAAGATTAAAAACAGTAGTAATGTTATTAAAACGACTTGGAATATTATTAATAGTGAAACGGGAAGATCTGGTAACCGAAATATTGACCACGGCCTGTCTATTAATGGCAACATCATAAAATCAGACTCACAAGTCGCAGTGGCCTTTGAAAATTTCTTTTCAGATATTCCTGTTTCAACGACTAAATCCTTAAACTCATCACCTTCTGTTGCTGAGTCTTTGCTAAAAGAAAATGTTAACGTTTGCGATTCGGAATTTCTTTTTGAACATATTACTTGTAAAGACATAATTAAAACCTTTCACACTTTAAATGTTAAAAAGACTGCAGATCTGTGGGGTCATTCTGTAGAAGTTGCTAAGTCTATTATTGACATTGTCGCACCTAGTTTAGCTATTATCTTTAATAATTGTATCGACTGTGGGGAGTTTCCCGACCTTATGAAAAATAGTAAAATAATACCTTTGTTTAAATCAGGTAGTACATCAGACCCTACAAATTATAGATCTACTTCAGTACGTCTATAATTTGTAGGGTTTTACGTTTAGCAAAATATTTGAGAAATTAATTTTAGAGCAATTGCAAAGATTTTTTAATAAACATAAATTATTACATACCAAGCAGTTCTTGAACTTTTAGGACATATTTATAATGCATGGGAAGAAAAGTGCGATGCCTTGAGAATCTTTTGTGATTTGTCCAAAGCATTTGATTGTGTTTTTCATGAAACGCTAATCAGGAAACTCCGCCACTACGGGATCCGGAACAGCGCTCTGGATCTTCTTACTTCATATTTGAGTAATAGGATTCAGACCGTTGACGTTAATGGAAAAAGATCTCCTGGATCTATGGTAACAATGGGAGTCCCACAGGGCTCGATTCTTGGTCCTTTCTTGTTTCTTATTTATATTAATGACTTGCCTTACCTCATAAAGGATAACCATGATATAGTGTTGTTTGCGGATGATACTTCACTTTTGTTTAAACTTAAACGTCAGCAGCTGGTTACTGACGATGTAAATAGCGCGATCTCAAAAGTAGTTCACTGGTTCAATGTTAATAATTTACTTCTTAATGATAAAAAAACCAAATGCATTAAGTTTACCCTACCTCACGTTAGGCAGGTGAAAACCGATGTGTTGATAAAGGGCGAAGAATTGAATCCTGAAAATAGCACAGTATTCTTAGGCTTAACTTTGGATGCTAAGCTTCAGTGGGGCCCACATATAGATAAATTGTCAAAGAAGCTAAGCTCCGCAGCATATGCTGTTAGAAAAATTCGTAATTTAACTGACATAGAGACAGCCCGTTTAGTATACTTTAGCTATTTTCATAGCGTAATGTCGTATGGTATTCTGTTGTGGGGAAATGCCGCCGACATCCAGACTATCTTTGTTTTGCAGAAAAGAGCTGTTCGGTCAATTTATAAATTAAGCCCAAGACACTCTCTCAGAGAGAAATTTAAGGAGATTAATGTAATGAATGTGCCTTCTCAGTATATTTATGAAAATCTTTTATATGCCCATAAAAATATAAAATTGTTTAAAAAATACAGTGATATCCATAACATAAATACTAGGAATAAACACAAATTTGTAGTACCTACAACAAGGCTCAAGAAAATAGGTGGCTCGTTTAGATGTCAATGTGTACGCTTTTATAATAAGCTTCCAAGCCACGTACAACATCTAAGTCTTAATAAATTCAAATCTTGTATTAAACGTAAGTTGTGCCAGAAAGCGTTTTATACAACTAAAGATTACCTTGAAGACAAAAAGGCTTGGGATTGAGCTGCTCCAATTAATTTTGTTTTTTTTATTATATTTTGCACCGTGAATTTTGTTGTTGTTTTTTTGGTTTTCTTGCAATGACAAGAATATTTACTTTTTAAAGTATTATATTATTTTATATTAATTATTGTGAGTGTGAAGACTATGTGGATCATTCTTTTTTATTTTAATTTAAATTTATCTTAGTTTTTAATCATGGTCTGGCAGTTTGAGTAGTTTATGCGGCCTACCCGAATGTCCTTTCTTTGGTATTGTTCGTCGAATCGTTGAGCTCCTTAAAGTCTGAGTTGAGCTGCTCGGTTATTGACAAATGCGTGCACTGACTGGACAGGTCCACTCAATCTGACTGGTTCTTTCCTCAAAAGACCATTTCAGACATCAGTCTACATGGTCTTCACATGATCTAACCAATATTTTGTCTGGACTTTAAAAGAGACTGTGACCTCTGAGTTTGTTTAGGCCTTTCTTCTCAGAATAGTCAGATAGGAAACGCCGACCTCATCTAGTTTTAAAAAATATGTTCGACATGTAAAAGTGTTTGTATAAACCAACTTACAGAAATAAAATCATTTATCATTTACAAGGTGGACATTGAAAACGTGAGGGTAGCAATCAGGTAGTAATTACTCAAGTAAAAATAATAACACTAATTTGAATAGTTTACACAAACGGAGAGTTGACCAGCTATCCTGATGTCAGAATGGCTGGTCATTTTGAAGTCCCTTTATTTTGTTTCAAAATTAGGTAGCAATTAATTGACTATAGGTAGTAAAAAGTAGCAAATAGGTAGCAATTTTTAATCACTATCCTGACGCGATCCGTTACAGACAACCAGCCATTCTGACGCACACCTTAAATTGTAGAGGAAATCACTTTGTACTAGACAAAAAATGTCCCCTATTTTTAAAAGAAAAAGATATAAGAAATATCATGAGCACAGAGCAGGTACCCTACAGAAAAGCACTTCAACTGTTCCTTGGAAAACAACGAGAATATACTTCTTCTCAAAATATGCTGCAAAAATCGTCGCTTACTACAAGTTCACTAAATGAAGCTCAAACATATAGTAGCGTGCTTATTAATTCCCTACAAAATCGTGGATCGGAGAAATCTACACACATTGTTCAGAGAAGGAAGGAAATGACGTGCAATGGAAAGAAAACACCACAAGGAAGTCACCTGAAGAAAAGGAAACCAAACGTAGGCAAGGAAAGAAAAGCCAACTTGTGACAGATAGATCGACTGAAAAGGATAATTATGAGAGCTTTCCATCACAAATTGAAGAAAAAGATGACCAAAGAGATGAACAATTACTTGAAAGATTTGAATATAAGAAATTTCTTATTAATACTAAGAGAATTTTCACATCAGAAGGAACACTTGAAGAAAAGATGTTGTTGTTGTTTAAAAATATATATGTTGAATTAAAGAAGGTTGTATTGAGTTGTCTGCTACAAGGAAATTTGTTAGATAAAATTATTAAGGTTATAAATGGATAATATAAACAAAAGTATAGGATTTAACATTATTCAATGGAACTCACAATCTCTACAGCCCAAAATGATTTCATTTACAGAATTGTTAAATAAAGAAAAAAAACATATAGCTATCGTAAGCGAAACATGGTTAGATACTGAAGTGGACTTATATGTAAGTGGCTATAACATTTATCGAAAAGACAGATATGATTCATATGGTGGGATTGCTATTTTCATTCATAAATCCATCCGGTCACATTTAAATTTTTTTCAGGTTTTAAATTCAGATGTAGAAGTAGTAAGTGCTAAATTAATTAATTGTAAAGATTTAGAAAACGTCGTTGCACTTTATTGTCCATCTTCAGTCGTTACACAACCATCAGACTGGGACCAAATTTTTTCTCAATTTACAAATAAAACTTTAATAACCGGTGACTTCAACGGCCATCACTCCAACTGGTCTATCAAAACCAATTCAAGAGGCACTCAAATAATGGATTCATCACTTGAAAATGCCTTAATTTCCCTTAATAATTGCTCGTCAACAAGAATTAAACTAGTTAATGGGACTTTGCAAAAAACTTCACCGGATATATCATTTGCTACATCTGATATCGCAATCAAATTTGACTGGCAAGTACTCAATGAAAGCCTTGGTAGTGATCACTTAATAATTAAAATGACAATCACAATACCTGATGATTTCACTACAAATAAAAAAAGGAATTACAAAAAGGCAGATTGGAAAGAATATAGGGATTTTCTATCCAAAAACATTGCTGTACGGTGCGATCACCCAAATTTTCAAGAAATGTATGACTTTTTTATATATCAAAAAAATAAATTTAGCCGCTGATAAATATATTCCGTTTATTAAATTTAGTTCTAAGCCCACAAAAGAATTTAAAGCAAAAAATTATTGGACACCTGAATTATCCCACATTGTTGCACAACGAAGGTTGTCTCTAGCAAGGTTTCGTCGTAATCCAATACCTGATAACTTGTCCAAATTAGAAGAAAAAATTAAAGAATTCCATTTAGCAAGTCAAAAAGCGAAATCATTGGGTTGGCAAGGTTTTTGTGATTCCATTGACCATGTAGTATCAGTTTATGACATGTGGCGACGTATGCGGTGGATAAAGGGTTATAAACAGTCTACCAGCTATCCTCCTATCGATAAACAAAATGAGTTACTAAGGTCACTGACTCCTGACTATGTAACAAGCAAAGCACCTATATTTGTATCCAAAAATGAAACTTTAGAGTGTGATTTTAGTATCCAGGAATTACAAAATTGTTTAAAAAAAAAGGATTCTGCACCTGGTGAGGACGGTATTTCATATTCCATGATTTATAATCTTCCCAGTGTAGCAAGAACTTATTTACTATATATATATAATAAAATCTTTAATTCAGGTATTGTACCTATTCAGTGGCGCAATATTCAGATAATACCTATTCCTAAAGCGAATAATACAGTTACTGATCCTAAATTAAGGCCTATATCTTTGATTTCATGTTTATGCAAAATATTTCATTTAATGTTAGTAAGACGTCTAGAATGGTACACTGAGAGAGTAAAAATATTATCACCACTCAACATTGGATTTAGAAAATCTTTGTCCTGTTTGGATTCATTGAGTACCCTAGTTACATACATACAAAATGGTTTTTCTAAAAATTTACCTACGGTAGCATGTTTCCTGGATATTCAAAATGCATATAATAATGTATCTGTTGATGCAGCAGTTAAAGTTTTGGATGAACTTCAAATTGGATCAAAATTTTGTACTTATATATGGTCCTTTTTGAATGAGAGACATCTTAAAATTAAAACAGAATTCAGTGATTTAATAACAGATCGATGGAGTAATAAAGGTTTAGCTCAAGGAGACCCTTTATCCCCACTACTATTTAACCTAATTACATATAAGGTATGTCAACAACATCTTAACACAGTTGTAGTATCGCAATATGCAGATGATTTCGTTATATATGTTAAAGATAAAGACATGAAATGTGAAATGTATGTACAAAATGCGTTAGATCATATTGTTATGTCCTTAGCCGAACTTGGTCTCGAATTGTCTCCCAATAAGTCTACATATTGTGTATTTAGCAGGGGCAGACGCAGAATACTACCTTCTATTAAAATCAATCAACAGTCGATAACGTTCTCACCATGTACTAAATATTTAGGTATGTGGTTAGACCAAAGTTTACGTTGGAGTAAACACGTAAATGAAACAATCGCGAAAAGTTCAAATTTTTTGAATATATTAAAACTATTAACGGGGAGCTCTTGGGGCATACACACTAAACATTTACGTAAACTGTACATCTCTTTAATTAGAAGTCGACTGGATTATGGTTCGTTTCTCTATGATTGTAGTGCTAAAACACATTTATCGAAAATAGACAAGCTGCAAAATCAGGCCCTACGAATAATAGGGGGTTACATTAAAAGCTCCCCTATTCACGTTATGGAATCAGATTTATGTATCTCACCTTTGTTTATAAGAAGGGAATATTTAGCATACAAATACTGTCTAAAAAGTCGATCGTGGTCAAATAATGTCACAATTGATCTTATATCCGAGTTGAGCGATTATTGTCGTACCTCTTATTGGCAAAACAAAAAAATACCATTACTTGTGAAGGTATACAATGCCGTTAGACACTTAGAAATTACAGCATCAGATTATCTTAAAATGTTTAGTTTAGAAATCTGGACCTCCTATATTCAAAAAAAATATCATTAAAATTGAACTCAAAAGTTTAAGCTCTGCTAAACGTAATTATAACCCAAATGTGTTACTGAGTGAAATTGTAGCAGAACTGAACATAACATATTTCGGATGGCATAAAATTTACACTGACGCATCTAAGAGTGCTCATGGACAAGGAGCAGGGTTATTTGACCAGAGTTTAGGGAATAGACTTGGATATAAGATTATATGTGATATATCAATTATGTCGCTGGAGCTCATAGCAATTTACAAAGCAGTTAATTATGTCTTGAATCAAAATTTAAATAAAGTAGTAATTTTTTCAGATAGCAAAAGCGCACTCCAACATATCGCTCGATGCGCCTCTGGCTATAGCAGAGGTACATCGATAGCGTATGATATTTTAAAACTTATAATTATACTTAAAAACAATAATATAGAATGTAGATTGCAATGGGTTCCAGCACATATTGGACTAGGTGGTAACGAGGAGGCTGACCAAATATCCAAATCAGCGGTAGAGGACGGATGTATAATTAATTATATACCTGATTATTGGGAATACAATACCAAATTTAAATCAGCGTGCTTTAATTCCTGGAAACAACATTTTTTCAAAATGTCTCTGGACAAAGGCATTTGGTACAAAAGCATTCAAGGCCAGCCATCTCGTGTTCCCTGGTTCGAAGATACTAAATTAGGTAGAAATAACGTTAAATTGATATTAAGACTCCGTTCGGGGCACTATCCATCGGCGAAATTCGCATTTCTTATGAAAAAGGCCGATTCTCCTAATTGCACAGTTTGCAATCAAATCGAGGACGTGCAACATTTGCTGATGGAGTGTGCTCGGAACGGAGTAGAACGCGAGTTATTCATAAAAGATTCAAAAATAAATAAATTGGATGTAGGCATAATCCAATCCATCTTATCTGTACCAGCTTCGGAGATAATTAAAAAGTTGTGCCATTTAATTATGGTCCTTCGCGAATAATTAAGATTCATTAACTAGTAATGTTATATAAAATGTAATGTAGAAGTAAATAATGTAAGAATTTTATGTAAAAGGGCACGATGGGGCTGACATGTCTTTGATAAAAGCCCCTAAATAAAATAAAATTAAAAAAAAAAAAAAAAAAACCCCTCCATTCCTATTCACCCCGTTTTACATGTTACACAATATTGTTGTTAGTAAAAATATGTAGGTCGTACAAACGTCAAACGTACAAACGTACGCACGTACAAACGTACGAACGTACAAATGTAAGAACTTACAAACATACGGACGTACAAACTTACGAAACTACAAACGTACGAACGTACAAACGTATAATCATACAAACACTTTTAAAATTTGGCACACGTGTTTAAAAGCCCATACAGAGTAACATATGTAAATATTGTGCAATTCTAACAAAATTACACACATACTTGTAGAATTGATTACCTCATTTTTTGAAGTCGGTATTAAATAAAGTTTTGGTATGTTTATTAATATGAAATGGCAGACGTCTGGGTGACTTATATGTATCTACTAGTATGTAAATGCCCAATGTTTTTTGATAAATGAAGAATAAACACTATGGTTATTTATAAAAAAACTTTGTGTTGCAGATGATTCTAAAATGCAAGATATCGACCAAAGCAACATATTGCTGTGCTCACCGTCTGCCATAGTAATTTAGACAATAAATACAACAAACATGAGAGTTAAATTAAGTTGTTCGATTGTAAGGAAAAGATAGTTTCTGTGTGAGAAATGAGTGTATTTTCTGCCAACGATACCTATATTTGACCACACGTCAGTGCTAACAAACCCAATATAAGCTGGCCTCGCATTATGGTTAAACTCGTAGCAATGTCAAAGCGTTGACTAACTTGTAGCCACCTCAAGGTCAACGGTCAAAGTATTGACTGACGTATTGCCCACTGTATCTGTGTAACATTTAGTTCCCAAAACTAACTGTAGGTATTATACTAAAGCCCAGCTACAATAATACTAATCCACACCATATCAAAGTTACATGTTAATAAGGAATAACGTGCGTAGTGCTATTCAGCCTTTCCTTTGGCCATTATTTGAGGTCTCCTCGCTTTTCTACGTCAAAAAATCTGTCTGGGTCTATAGATAACAATTTTTTTTAATGAGTCACGATCGTGCCTTAGCTCAAAATTTAGGACAATGAGGTACTTAATGGTTGAAAAGAATAATGAAAAGCATAATTTTATCACAATACTAGCACTCTGCCCGCGACTTCGTTCGCGTGATTTCATTTATGCTATAACTGATATTCTTAATTGCAGTTAGTGAAGGTGACCAAAAATTAGCTATTATTATTATTTATTCTAGGCAAGCGTGCTTCATCGTCGACCACATCATCGCTTACCATCAGGTGAGATAGTGGTCAAACGCAAGCCTACCAATAAAAAAAATAAAAATATATGGGTATCGTAGATATACAGAGTTTATTGGATTGGGACGATTCAATATTTGACTTAAAGAATAATAAATTTTAGGTTACCGCCACAAAGTAAAATCCTCCCCTAAAAACTTATCAACCCCTTTTTGCCCCGTTGGGGGTCGAGTTTTGCAAAACCTAAATATGCTATTCACTCTTTTCTTCTCTTTTTTATTTATTGTTTATGTTAGTCAGATAGCGCAGTGAGATTCCTCAAAAAAAAACTTTAAAACCCCTAACCCTATCTGGCAGAGAGTTTTAAAAATGTTTTATGTAAATTTTGAGTATCAACCTTATCCCCAAGGAATTTGATTTTACATACAAACTAATTTTTACTCTTTTCAGCTCCTTAAAGGTTGAATGGCCGCAAAATTGCGCCTTAGTGCTCCCCTAGAACCCCACGTCAAAAACGAAACCCTGTCCAGTAAGATTCTTACCTTGAGTTAGTTTCGAAAAACTTATGATGACAACCTTTATTGTATCCTTATGTTAGTATTTGCGCCAAGTTTTAAATTTATTTTTTGAAGAAATCAGATTCTTCAAAAACACCTTTTAACACCCCGTAAACCGTATTTTGGGAGTAGATAAGTAAAACTAATAATGACAACCTTTATTGTTTATTTAGGTTGGTATTTATGTCAAGTTTCATGTTTATTTACCCAAGAAATCAGATTCTTCCATACAAACTTCAACACCCCCTAAATCATCATTTGGGCATAGTTTCGAAAAATTAATAAAGACAACCTTTATTGTTTACTTAGGATGGTATTTAAGTAATAAGATTCTTCAAAAAAGATTTAACACTCCAAGTTCAAGGGCAAGTTTCAAGTTTATTGACCCAAGAAATCAGATTTTCCATACAAACTTCAACACCCCCTAAATCGACTTTGGGGGTTGTTTCAAAAGACTAATAATAATAACCTTTATTGTTTATTGAGGTTAGTTTTTTATGTCAAGTTTCATGTTTATTAACCCAAGATTTAAGTTTCTTAAAAAAAAATAACATCCCCTAAATCATGCTTTGGGGGTAGTTTCGAAAACTAACAAAGAAAGCCTTTATTATTCATTTAGGTTAGTATTTGTGGCAAGTTTCAAGTTTATTGACCCAAGAAATCAGATTTTTCCATACAAACTTCAACACCCCCTAAATCATCATTTGGGGGTAGTTTCGGAAAACTAATAATGTCAATCCTTATCATTTACTTAGAATACTATTTGAGCTAAGTTTCAAGAATTTTGGCAGAAGGAATTAGATTTTTCATACAAACTTTCAACCCCCTTTTTACCCCTTTAGGGGTGGAATTTCCAAAAATCCTTTCTTAGTGCACACTTAAGTCACTTGAGGAACCTTTCTGCCAAATTTCATGCTTCTAGGCGTAGCAGTTTTGGCTGTGCGTTGATTGATCAGTCAGTCAGTCAGTCAGTGAGTCAGTCAGTCACCTTTCGCTTTTATATATATAGATTTAATAAATGAAATATCATCATAACCCTCGTCCGAGCCCTTTTTCATTTATTCACCATCCCCATAGCCATCATAATTTATTTACAACCCAACAACATGTACCGAACTAACCCAAACTTCTACACCTAAGACCCGAACAGGGGTCATTATTTCTAACATAATTAACTCGTTTAACCTGTTAAGAGGTCTCTAGAGGGGGTGAAATCAACACAATAACCCAACAGAAAGTAACCCGGCTGATATTTATACCCCTCAAGGGACATATTCGTCTAGAAAAACAACGTGAACAATATCTAGGACAATGTTGTATCGCTAAATAAATCATAACCCTATTGGGAATAGGCATTTAAATTAGGAAATTTGAATTCGTTATGCTTGGTGCATTCGTTTTGTATGCTTGTACACTGATGTAAAAAAAGGCTTTAAAAATACTCGTGGCCCGACATGCTCAACTTAAAATGAACAATTATATTGGTTGACTTGTTTTTTTGACAATAACGTGCTCAAGTCCAAGATCCTAAGCGTCCCACAAAAGCCGTGGAATTGAGTAGTGTTAGCATGTACATGGAACGTACTCGTACTTGCTAACTTGGACTTTCATTTTCGTTCAATACCTAGCACACATTTTGTTAAGAAATAATTCAGTAATGTCTCGGGTGCCTGGGCTCTTGGTCTCATCATCTTCATCATCATCATCATTTCAGCCGAAAGACGTCCACTGCTGGACATAGGCCTCCCCCAGGCGTCGCCACATTGACCGATCCGGTGCGTCTAGCATCCAGCGCCAATCCGCAACCATAACCAGGTCATCGGTCCTCCTAGTTGGAGGCCTTCAAACGTATCGTCTTCCCGTTCGCGGTCGCCATTCCAGAACTTTTCGGCCCCATCGGCCATCCGTTCTGCGAGCAATGCCTGCCCACTGCCACTTAAGTTTGGCAATTATTCGGGCTATGTCGGTAACTTTGGTTCTTCTGTGGATATCCTCATTTCTGACATGATCACGCAAGGAAACTCCGAACATAGCTCTCTCCATTGCCCTTTGGGTGAATTTAAGCTTTCTGATAAGGCCCATTCTGAGCGACCACATCCCGGGATGTTGTCGCTCACAATGAGCCCATAGGTGATCACTGGCAACACACATTGGTCATAGACTTTTGTCTTGAGACACTGCGGTAAAAAGGGCGAGAAGATACCACGCAACTTGCCGAACACCGCCCAGTCCAGTCGGACTCTTGCTCTATTGAAAACAAAATTATTTCAAGCTGAAGAAACTTAATATCCCATATTCAAGAGTTGTGATAGGTTGGCAGTTGATTGGCAGGTGTGGCCAATTTTGAGTTTAAGTCGACCATGAGCAACTGGAATACGGGCCTAAGTAACAGAGAGCCTAGAAAAAGCCAGTATTCCACAGCATGACTCACGCTCAACTCCAACTCGAACTCGAAACTGACACTTATGGCTTGTTATTTTTTGACATTAGCTTCACTGTGCAGCGCACTGTGTGCGGGACACCATATTTTATTTCTCTAAAACACGATCTAGATTTTAATTATTTTCTAGATCCTAAACACAAGCTCGATATCTCCGTACATTGTCTACGTCCTTTTAAATACGTTTTTATTAAATTAAGGGCATTGCCACGAATACCGTATGCGTGAAGCTTTGTTAGAAGGGTATCATGATCCACACAGTCAAAAGCCTTCGACATATCGGCATATATTGCGCATACTGGTATTTTAGGGTCTACTTTTGGCATTATTCTCTGGATAAAGTCGAAAATAGCCATGTTGATGGTTTTATTTTTCCTGAAAATCTTTTGTTCGTCACATAGTACGTCACGTGGTGTTTCGTTAAAAAGTTGTATAGAGATTCATAGATATTTTTTTCTATGATCTTTGTGAAGATGGGAATTAGAGCAAAACAATAACATTGTATCAGCGATAAAGACTGTTAAGGCCAAAATGCGCAAGTCGATCCCATGCATTGTTTCAACCCCAGGCAATCTTCCACAAAACAGTATTTATATACCCTTCTGCCTTCTAGGGCCGCTTCAGCTTTCCACCTTGCATAGCTATCTTATTTCATACTTTTTTTCTATTTAATTGGTTATTGTCTAACGACCATACTAAAAGGTTTCTAATTTCATACCTAGATCAAAGAATACTAACTATTACTATGTAAAGAATCGACACTCTCGTCTCCCCGCCAATTTATCGCCACCTGTGACGAGGCAGCCAACCATGCAGGCAGTTCTACTTAATACCCGCACACATTCGCACGTGTAAATACATTATGCGTGTTATGTAGTCGTGGGCTATTCCACGCGTACTGTTGTATGGATTGTAGGGGCATGTCTACACAGAGACAAGCAGGTAGGTACACTGATTCATGTAACCGAGAAAATGTCATTCACAGACTCAGACAAAAGACAAGACTGAGATAAACCCACAATCGAAACCAGTTAAACTATACCACCAAAGACGATTCGCGTTGTCTATTGAAAACAAACACGCGTACACTCCTCCGAGCTGATTATTCGTTTATAATCTGTGCACAGCTCAAAAGCCAAGGATCCAATGATAATTTAATCTGTCGATGTTAATGCTGTCACTAATTGAATTGAGGATGAGTGACACTGGTGGCCAGGCTATCGGTTTTATAGGGACTGTCCTGGATTAATGTCTGAATGAGGAAAATTTTGAGTATGAATGTAGATGGCTGTGTGAAAAATGTGTCCAAAAACCTACCAAGTGCGTGTCGTACTTCGCACATTTAGGGTTCCGTACCAAATGTAGAACATATTAGGGGTTAAAGTATGATATTGCTAATTCGTACTGAAAAGTTGAAATTCGTTTTTTTAAATGTAGGTAATATATTTATTTTATCAAAATAATTACCATTATTATCTATACATTGCTGCCATCTATCTAATAGAAATTCATCATTATGCCTTTGCGTTAGAACTCTGGTGATCTAGATTCGACAAACTGTGTGAAAGTATTTTGTGCTGCTACTTTGTACCTGAGAAGAAAACTTTTTATCACGTAGAAAATTGTCGAAATCACAAAAAAAAAATTGTCCGTTGGATCAAGGTCTGGCGAATACGGAGGGTGACGAATGGTTTCTAATTGCAGCTCCCGTAGAGTTAAAACAGTTTCTTGTGCTGTATGAGGTCTCGGTGAGGTTCCGTATGGTGCCGGACGTAAAGAATTTCACCATCCCATGTCTTCCCGTGGGTGTCGTAAGAGGCGACTAAGGGACAAACCAGAGAATGGGCAGCAGCGTTCTCTGTGCTTCTATAACAACCATACTGCGATCGCCAACCCGCCTGCCAAGCGTGGCGATTATGGCAAAACCCCCCCAATGAATAGCACAAATAAAAAATGGCCCCTAGTACCCGGCAGCTTGCCTACCCTCGACTACGGTAGCGGTCGAGGCTACGGCATGGCAAGGGGTGCTAAGAATCTCCGGACGAGATCCGGCTACCCCAACAATCACCGACGACTGGACCTGGCAACGTACAACACGCGCACACTTCGGACCGACGAGAAGGTCACTGAACTCGAAGAGGAATAGAGCAGGTTGCGATGGTGTATTATAGGGTTATCTGAAGTCCAAAGAGAGGGAGAGGACTCGATAATCCTCAAATCCGGTAACCTGCTCTATTTCCGAGAGGGTGACCGGCAGTCCCAGGGTGGTGTCGGGTTTATCGTCCACAAGTCCCTTGTGAACAACGTGGTTAAGATCGAGAGTGTGTCGACCAGGGTGGCGTACCTTATACTAAGAATATCCTCAAGATATTCACTGAAGGTCATACAGGTCTACGCCCCGACCTCGGCACACCCCGACGATGAGGTAGAGACCATGTATGAGGATATCTCCAGAGCCATGCATGGTTTCAAAACTCACTTCACCGTTGTCATGGGGGACTTCAACGCGAAACTGGGCAAACGAGACGAGGATTGCAGCTCGCAAGTGGGGCAATTTGGAGTTGGACAACGGAACCACCGGGGTCACCTACTGGCCAGTTTTATGGAGAAGGAGGGCCTCTATATGATAAACTCCTTCTTCAAAAAGCGTGAACACAGGAAGTGGACCTGGCAGAGCCCCGATGGTGCAACAAAAAATGAGATCGACTTCATCATGTCAACCAAGAAGCAAATGTTCAATGATGTCTCTGTGTTTTTACCGAGTTGATCACACGCAATCACCGCATGGTAAGAGGCACATTGAACATTAATATTAAGCTTGAAAGGTCTCGACTGATGAAGTCCACGCTCCGGCCAGCACAGATCCAGGTCCAAAACCCCGAGAGCTTTCAGCTCGAACTCTAGAATCGTTTCGAGTGCCTAGGGAGCTCCGTGGATGAATACAGCAACGGGTTCGTGGAAGCTGTCCATACGGTCGGGTCTAAGTTTTTCAAGACCCGTCGTACAGATAGAAATAAAAAGCTCTCTGATCATACCCTCAAGCTTATGAAGGAGAGGCGTGAGATGATCCTGCAGTCTTCAGATGAGGCGTGCAAATACCGGCAGCTCAATAGACAGATCTCTAAATCCTTGAAAAGAGACCTCCGCTGCTTCAATACCGAGCGTATTAAAGACGCAATCGAGCGAAATAAAGGCTCCAAGGTGTTTTCAAGGGATCTGGCTATTGGGCAGAGCCAACTCACCAAACTGAAGACCGACGATGGCAGGATCGTATCCGCCAAACCGGAGCTTCTCAGGGAGATCGAGACATTTTATGGGCAGTTGTACACATCGATCAGCAAGCCCGTTGCGAGTCTAGCAAACGACCCAAGAGCTAGATTGACCCGACACTATACCGAAGATATCCCGGACGTCAGCCTGTACGAGATTAGGGTGGCTCTGAAATAGCTCAAAAACAACAAGGCGCCGGGTGATGACGGAATTACGGCCGAACTCCTGAAAGCGGGTGGAAAACCGGTCCTTAGGACCCTTCAGAAGCTGTTTGATTCCGTCTTACTCGAGGGCAAAACGCCACAGGCATGGTGCAGGGGTGTGGTGGTACTCTTCTTCAAGAAGTGCGACAATGCCCGGTTGAAGAACTATAGGCCCATCTCACTTCTTAGCCACGTCTACAAGTTGTTTTCAAGAGTCATCACGAATCGTCTCGCACGCAGGTTTGATGATTTTCAGTCCCCCGAACAAGCCGGATTCCGAAAAGGCTTTAGCACCGTAGACCACATACATACGCTGCGGCAGGTTATACAGAAGACCGAAGAGTACAACCTGCCTCGCTGTTTAGCGTTTGTGGACTACGAGAAAGCCTTCGATTCGATAGAGACTTGGGCTGTACTGCAGTCTCTCCAACGGTGCCAGATCGACTACCGGTACATTGAGGTGTTGAAGTGTTTGTACAAAAACGCCACCATGTCAGTCCGTCTTCAGGATCAGACCTCGAAACCAATCCTTCTCCAGCGCGGCGTGAGACAGGGAGACGTCATTTCTCCGAAACTGTTTACTACTGCGCTGGAGGATGTCTTCAAGGTTCTGGACTGGAGGGGTCTTGGCATCAACGTTAATGGCGAATACATTACTCACCTTCGGTTTGCCGACGACATAGTGGTCATGGCTGAGACCATGGAGAGCCTCAGTAAAATGCTCGATGACCTCAGTAGAGCTTCCGAAAGAGTGGGTCTTAAAATGAACATGGACACAACCAAGACCATGGTGAATGCCTATGTAACACCCACTCCTATCAAGGTCGGAGACTCGACTCTCGAAGTTGTAGACGATTATGTCTACCTGGGACAAACGGTCCAGTTGGGTAGGTCCAATTTCAAGAAAGAGGTCAACCGTCGAATCCGACTCGGCTGGGCGGCATTCGGGAAGTTGCGTGGTATCTTCTCGTCCGATAATTTACCGCAGTGTCTCAAGACAAAAGTCTATGACCAGTGTGTGTTGCCAGTGATCACCTATGGGACCGAGACGTGGTCGCTCACAATGGGCCTTATCAGAAAGCTCAAAGTCAACCAAAGGGCAATGGAGAGGGCTATGCTCGGAATTTCCTTGCGTGATCACGTCAGAAATGATGATATCCGCAGGAGAACCAAAGTTACCGACATAGCCCGAAGAATTGCAAAACTTAAGTGGCAGTGGGCAGGGCACATTGCTCGCAGAACGGATGGCCGATGGGGCTGAAAAGTTCTGGAATGGCGACCGCAAACCGGAAGACGATACGTTGGAAGGCCTCCCACTAGGTGGACTGATGACCTGGTTAAGGTTGCGGGAAGGCGCTGGATGCGAGACGCACGGGATCGGTCAATGTGGCGACGCCTGGGGGAGGCCTATGTCCAGCAGTGGACGTCTTTCGGCTGAAATGATGATGATAATGAGGTCTCGCGTCTTCATGGAGCAATAATGGTGAAGATCGATTCATGAGTCGGGGCTGTTTCACTACTAGTTTTGCTATCATTGTTCGGAGTTCGGCAAAGTAGACATCTGCCGTTATTGTTTGACCAGATCGGCGAAAGCTATAGTGAATACCACCATGCTGAGACCACCAAATAGTTACCATTACCTTTTTGTTGGTAAGCTTTGCTTTAGGACACCATTGCGGCGTTTGATCTGGGGTCAGCCATTGCATTTTTCGCTTACGGTTATCGTAAAGAATCTACTTTTCATCACTCCAATTCGATCCAATATTCCTTCATTTCTGTATCGATTCAACAAGGCAACATAAGTTTCAACACGCGTTTCTTTCTGCAGATCAGTCAAATCATGAGGCACCCATTTTTTTTATTTTTTTTATTGGTTTGACGCAAATGAGTCAATGTTATTGGTAAGTTAACGTTAAACCATGCCGCTAATTCCTGGGTAGTTTGGCTCGGATCGGCTTCCACCATCTCTTTCAATTCATTGTTATTCACCTGTGTGGGCGGTCTTCCACGTGGTTCGTTCTTCAAATCAAAGTTTGCATCACGAAAGCGCTTAAACCAAAATCGCACGGTGCGTTCATTAGCAGTCCCCTCTCTAAACGCAACATTGATATTGCGAGCTGTTTGCGCCGCGTTAATTCCGCGTCGGAACTCGTATTCAAAAATCACAAATCGAATTTTCGAAGTAATGGATACTTCTCTAAGCTGAATAAAAAAATACAACTGAAATCGATAATCGAATGTCGCACATTTTTTAAAAGAAGAACTTCATAGGTACCATGTGAAAAAAATTCACTCAAAAATCTCAAACCATGAAGGTTCTATGTCAATTCGAAGTACCTATTACAATAAAACTGATATTTCATATTTGAACCCCTATTATTAGTACTTTTTTTGTAAAATGTACGTAATAATAAACATCACCACTAAATTTTAAGTTCATAGGTCAATGGGAAGTTAGAGGAGATCGTGGCTAAATGGAGGTCGGTCCGTGGATGGGTGACCATTTCTAACATACCAAGTAAGTTAAGCGGTTGGTCCCGGCTGTCATTTGAAGATCTTTGACAGTCATTACGGGAAGTCAGAAGCTTGAGATAGAGAAGCTAGAGTACCCCCAGTTATGGGGTTGTGGAGGTCAGATAGGCAGTCGCTCCATGTAAAACACTGGTACTCAGCTAAATCCGGTAAGACTGGAAGCCGACCCCAACATAATTGAGAAAAGGCTAGGCAGATTGATATATTGATTGAGGTCAATGGGCAGTTAAAAATTCTTCGTAACAAAATTCTGTGACAGACGACGGACAGACAGACGGTGTGACACACACTAACGTGACAGCAATAGGGCTCAGTTTGGACCCTTCGGGTCCGGAACCCTAAAAATCGGGTGACCATGACCACTGCGATGACGAGTAATAGAGAGTAGTAGTAGGAGACATGTTACTTGTTCCCAAATAATTGAGTTAAGGGCAATTGAATGATGATAAATCTGTATATTTATTTGTATTTTATTGAAATCCTGGAAATATATTTTTTCAACACACTTGCTCATAAAGTGGCTCTAATTTCACCGCAATTAGGCACATAATGATACCTGTTATCAAACTGTGACTTTTTCGTTGCTATTATTCACAAGTGAGTTATAGAGTTTTTTATTTATTAATTGGTTGAGTTGCTTTATTCTTAAAAAAGTTTCGATACAAAAAAGATCGTGCTCAATAGTACAAATGCAACACATTTCATGCAACTTCGTATTTAAATAGATAATTTCAACTTGTACGTGACAAAGACAAAGACAAAGATATTTTATTTCAACTAGGCCACAAAGCGGCACTTTTGAACGTTAGAATACATTAAAATTTACAGGGAATAAAAATTGATTCTACCGTGCATTCGGAAAGTAGCTTGTTATGGAGAAGAACGCACAAGAAACTCCATACTTACTCTTTTAAAAAAAAATATGTTTTTTTTACAAAATTTAGGTACATAAGTACATACATTAATAAATTTATATGTGTGAGGACAATGCACCCAGAATCACTACATACTATACTACGTACAAAGTATTAAAAGTACTCACACATGTACTGTGCAGTTACATAATAAGCACTAGAAAAACACTAGCATCCGAAGCAGTTAAGTTAAGACCAATCCCAACTGACGGCGCCCGTTCACGAACATGACGCATGAATCGGCACCACCCAGCTCAACCATCATGAAGGGAACCGAATGATCCAACACACACGCCACCATCAGAGTGACATTTGAGAGAGCATGACACACTCAACTGCCAGGGCAAACACAAGTCAACGAACGACACCAAGGTACAGCAAATGGTAGATTTACAGTTGGGTACATAGTACTCACACACGTGCTGCGCAGTTATACTATACTAAAAGAAATTGAGTCTATATAATACAAATATATTCATACAGTCTTCAGCAGGTCCAACAATTCTACAGAACAATAATGTTCTGCATATCACTTGTTTTTGCGCCCTAGTGGTTGTGGAGCAAGACTAGCATTGAGCCAAGCATTTTTATCAGTGATGTAATCCCCCAACTTATAATATGCCTGCCTGTTTAATAAATAAAACTTTCACTCAAATATAACTTTTGTTTTTGTCTGTAATAAAGAAAACTTGAAATTTCCATTTTGTACGTGGCTAAAACGCTATCCGTGATAAGCTAAAAAAAGAAAACTCATTCTTTTTAATCCATTGCCGATCGCCATTGTTACATGCGCGCGCATAGGAAAACTGATTAATTTTGCCCGCCATTGTGAAAAAAAATTCACAACCCGTTTTCACTGTTAGAAATGATTTTTTTGTATTATTTTCTTCACAAGTGTGTTGAAAAACGTCGTATGATACACGTCTGTATTAATGATTACCGTCCTCGGCTCTCTTAAGACCCTCACCTAACGGCTCGGGTCTCAATGGTGCCTCAGCGGTAATCACCAACTTTACACACTTGTACCATAATGTACAATTTTTTTTTTTTTAATTTGTCCTGTATTTTTTTAGTCGCTTGGGTATCGACTGCCCAGTCATGATTATAATCGTGGCACTCTAAGAAGCCCGATGATATTTCTCATTTTACAAGCCGCGATAACTTTGTACGAACGTCTACGAAAAATCTAATTCATAAACTTAATGTACATAAATATGTCACCCATACACTATAGCAACGTGTATGTATTTATAGCTGACAAATCTGACATCTTAGCTTGCCACGACTTTAGTTATGAAATCCGAAAAAAAACATTTAGAGAATTGGTGGGGAAGGCAAATTGTAATACTTTATACTTGATGATTCACAGTTTATACTTGTTTCACCAAAGACATATCATTTACATTCAAATAGTAAATATTCCTCTAAATATGGTAGGTCTAAGTTAGTCAATCGAAACAAAAATAAACAAATGGTATTCCTTGATTTTCCATGGCTAAGACTATCCAACATTTGTCCCTCAATCTGGCCACCCTACAGCTTGCGTTGGAGGACAATAGAGTTCTGTTTCCCATCATAATCCTACTAACGTATGTATTATAATGTCACCCTACATTGCGTACGTCTGTTGCTAGTAAAGGGTAATCATTTCACCCAGTTCTGAACACCACAGAGTGCAAAGACGTCTGAGCGGCCACTGCTAGAGCACGGCAATGACAATTTCCCCTAAAACCCAAGCGTGGTAGTGATAGTGACAGTGAGTGTCTCGCTTTCAATCTGCCTGCCTATTCCCAACTGTATTGTATTCCTGTGGCTAGCTTCCTGTCTAACCGAATCCAGATGCGTACCAGTATTTTACATGGAGTAACTGCCTCTTTGACCTCCACAGCCCAGTAACTGGGTAAAACGATACCCCATGGCATGAACGTTGTCAGATTTTATGGACTCTGACCGTAACGATTGTCAAAGATCTTCAAATGACAGCTGAAGGCGTCTCGGTATGTAAATGGACACCCAACTGCGGACCGACCTCGGCAAGCGTTGCTTAACCCTGAAGTTCGACCTGTGCGGCTGTTTATACCGACTTATAAAAAAAGAGGTTAATAATTCGACACGTGTATGTTATATTATTGGAATTGCACAATATTCACATATGTTACTGTATGTAATCTTCTTAACAAGTGTACGGATGTATGTTTGTTTTGTATTTACGTATGTATGTTTGTTTACGCATATCTCAATAACTAGTCATCGCATCGTGATCATTGTTTTTGTATTGGATTAGGTATATCTCAACTTAGGGAACAGTATAAGTTTCATCAAAATCGGTTTAGCAGTTTGCAAGATATGGAACGTACAACCGAACTCATTAACGATAAACAGCAAGAATGTGTAAATTGAGTTATTATGGGTATTTTGTCAATCCTTTAGGTAGTAATGGAGTACCAAAAGAAAAATAAAAACTTTGTCACAAATAATTAACCAACTTCCAAAAAAAAAAACAAACAAAAAAAGAGCAAGTCGGAGTCTTAAATACAAAAAATGGGTACCAAAGACACCGACTTCCGAAACGGAAGTTATTTTTGCTCTTTTTTTGTTTTGCTTTGGCAGTCGGTTATTTTTTTGCGATAAAGTTTTTTTACTTAGCCACAAGCTCCTCATTGAGTGTCTTCGTTTACAATTACTATTGTAAACGAAGACACTCAACTAACGTTCCGTGACAATTCTTAATATTATTATGAGAGTCGGAACTTGTGACGTGTGCTTCTTTGACCTGAACGCGGAATTCCTGGATAAGCTTGATAGGCTCCTAAACAACTGCATCAGGTTCATATTCAACCTGAGGAAATATGACCATGTGTCGAGCTATAGATCTCAGCTCAAATGGATGCTCATTTGGCAGAGGCGAAATTTACGCGCTTTGACCACGCTCTTCTCTCTACTTAATTCTCCCACCCCTCCTTCTTATCTCATCTCTCACTTTCAATATCTGTGTACTTCACACGCTAGGAATCTGCGTTCGTCTAACAATCTTCTCTTGTTTTGTCCTTCTCATACTTCTTATTTTATTCATTCTTCCTTTCATATTCAGTTCATTCTTCTTTGGAATGCGCTTCCTCTCGATATCAGGACGGCCACCAGTCAATATGCATTTAAGCGGAAGCTGCGACATTATTTTCTACACCATTAGCAGAGTCGTCTCAATCACCTTTCTATTAATTTATATATGTATATATATAAAGGTATTTATTATAGTAAATATAAATGTATGTTTATTTTAACTACAATATATATATATTGTTATTCAATTTAACTTCTCAATTTTTATGCACCTGCCATGGTATCTCTCCACCACCCTTGGTTGACTGGTAGAGAATGCCTCAGGCATGTTGCATGAAGTTTTAAATAAATAAATAAACTTGTGCTCAATGCACACGCTCATGAAAATATTATTTGTTATGGACGACTGGCTGCTGAACACAGAACCAAAGCGAGTGCTGTGGTTCTGTGTTCTTTGCTCAACACATACGTACGGTGATCAAGTGTAAAGATTGCCCTTTATGATTATTTCAGATTAATGCTCTTCGAAGGCATATGGTACTGTTTTGATTTGATTATGTAGGTGTCGATTATCGACGTAGGTTGAGATAAGAAACAGAGAGAATTTCGATTGTAAAATGAAGGAAGGAAGTATCTACCTTTATTTTACCTACAATGTAAGATGGAAGTATATTTATGTAGCATGTTGCATGATAATTTGAAAAAATCGTTGATTTGTTTTGTGAAACGAATTCGCGAATGCACAATTTGTTTCTGAAAGCGTTTTTTCGTGAATATCCTAAGATTTTACAAAATACTGCTTGAAAACAAAATCGAATTTCGTAATTATTCGACCTTAATAAGAGAATCCTGCGTCAGATAAGGATGTAATGTCATGAATTTTGTTTCATTGAAATGAAAAGGATTGTCATTCCAAGTATACTACGCAATTAGGGTGCAGGGACAGTCATGACATCACATTCAAAGGGTTGCGAGCTATTGTTACAGACTATCTGTGTATGGGGTGCATGGAGAATCAGACACAGTTGTTGAACCCTTTCAATGGATGACGTCAAAAGAAAGAGTGAACTTGCTATGTAATGTTGCGTAGTGAATTATTTTGCTTGATGAAAAGCAAACATAATTGAATGTGACTCGTATGTCTTTATTGTCAGGATAGGATTTTCCAAGTTTCAAAGATAGGATTTTCCAAGCTTGAAAGGCATGTTATATTTTGGCTCCTATCGTGATTACATATTTTGGTACTGAGGTTGGTGTATTGGGACCACTTTATTTTGGAATGAAGTTACCTATAAAATTAGGTATGTATTTTTGAAAGCATATCCTAACATCCTATTTTTCTCTGTAATGTATTTCGAACTGAAATCAGTAAAAGAACAGTCGCCACAAAACCATATTCTAGAACCAGTACCTACACCATAACGACAAAATACATTTAGCACCAGGTTCACATAAATGGCAACAGGTTCGTCACACGTTTGATACATTATCCGTATTCGGTTAGTGTCCACGTCACGCCTGACGGATTCGCGGTCTTACCGTAATTGTGGTTATAGGGGCTCGATGCTGTAGGTACCAGGGTTTTAGAACACGCTAATAGTTATATAGTGAAGGTCTCGGTGGAGTTGAATCGTCGAGAGTGGTTTAGTTATGGCATTGTAGAGTTGGTTAAAATTAATGAAATAGATTTTATGCTGTCTGATTTTCTTTACTGCTGGCGTGTTGGGTATTCAATTTAACTGAACACATCATTTCTAAATACTGATCAACACACTAGTTCATTCTTTAGGTACCTATGTATGCCTTCATTTTCATTTGTAATTTATTTCATAACTGTCTCCTTGTTGAAAGTTGAGTTTGAAATTTTTTTATAGCCAAAAGTACTCAGCCTACATTTCACAACCTTCTAAACAAAACAATCGATAGGCAATATCACCACAAATTCTACCAACCCAAGCTTATAATTCCCTGGTACGAAGAGACTTAGCTTACGGCTGCGACTTCCATTAATTCCGCCTTTGACGCGACGTAATGACAGGCCTGGCCCTGACGCCTATATTAACGACGTATTCAAATAAAGAGCCGGCAGAGGCGACGCAAAGATAATGTGTTTAGATTAAAAAATAATAATTACGTTGTAGGTTGCAAAGGAGATTTTGTGTTATTGGAGGAGATAGAGATTGGAAATACCCAATGCAGATACTACGATCTTTCTACTGGATTAAAATCGGCCTAGTCTATTAAAGGTAGTTTCATATGAGCTCCTCATATGAACACTAAAGAACGATAATTGAAAATTCATGACATTTTGTATGGAAGTTCTTGCAGCCGTGAAATCACATTGGATATTGCTTGTAGCTTATTCATTTTCTCATATTGAAAGCTCTACACAAGACTAGTTAAAGTCGTGGCAATATTAGTTTGTCAGATAGGTAATAAGTAGCGGGTATGACTGCCAACGGAACTCTGAATAGATTAGAACACAGTTATTCATACAGACACAACACAACAGCAACAATACAAAGTAAAGAGAAGAATATTTTTATATATAATACAGTAAAAGAGTATAATTTGGACAAGCCATATTGACAAAGATAACAAACTTCCATTGTATTTACACCATTTTCATTCCCTATATTCCCCTTTGGGGTGTTAAATTACAATATAAGTTACTCACCTGTTAGGGGTTTCATTGGTTCGGCGGAGTCATCCAGTAGACACTGGTTATCGCTAAAAAGCAGTGCTGTGACTCTGTCTCGTACGAGAGTTCCAGCATTATGCTGAGCGATTATCGGTTTGCGTAGTTGTGACGCATACTTTATAATTATTGAATTTAAGTTTTTTTTTGTTATTTTATGGTATTCGTCGTGCCCATGTAAATAAACTATTTTTCTTTCTTTCTTTCACCTTCGATTTTGTTTTATGAAACTCCTGTGGTAAATTTCATTTCATTCTAGTCCGGTCTAGAACCAGTGGTTGAACAACCGTCTGTGAATAAATAAATGCACTAAAGATTTAGACCAAAGATGTATACATTTAAACACCCGCTACACGTGGATGACTTTCATTGTTTAATTTATAGCTAACCTCCTTTGACCATAATCGCTTCCAATTGCTGAAAGCCTGGTGAAATAATTAATTAATGGTTCTCAAATAGGCCTTTGTAATGGTTGTAATACCAACCACCAGTTGAGTGATATCATCGTAAAATCCTTGATTGGTATAAATAAGATTCTAGGAACCTGGGTTATTAAGGCCGTTCCCATTTAGACCAATTCAATAGTTTTGTGGTTCAAGAAGAGCGACACCGCAATAAGATCTACTAGAAATGTTAATGTAATATTCACTGATTAGGACCTACCACGACTTGAACGAGGACAATGACAGGGCTGTTCAGGTGACCACATTCTAGTTGGACAAAATTTGAGTCCAATCGACCCGTAAAGAAGAAGACTAGTTTGGAAGAAGTGTAAACTAATAGCTCTGGATGCCTCCCCTCCCCCCCATTAGCTTTCAATATTCTGGTCCCTAACCATTGTGACATGTGTCTGTCAAGGCTCCTGCGGACAAGTGCGTCGTTACAATGTGACATCAACAATGATACGACGCGTCGCGCCTCACAAGCCGTTTGTGGATGAACCCTCAAATCCGATTCTTGCTATATTGATGACTTGAAATACTAGATTATTATAATCATGTACAAAAAGATGTTCCACACAAAGTGAAGCGCCATGTCCTACGATAAAAAACGAATATATGAGTCATCCATCATTCCACACCGTAGCCGCGAAGATAGATACTGCTCATCCCTTTTCTCAGAGCTTGACGCTTGAAGCTTGAGTAACAAGATACCTTACAAGTAAAAAATCAGTCAACTCTCAAAACCGAACCTTTACAATGTTCCAATTACGATTGAAACATTAAAAAAGACTTAATTGATTGCCATAAAACAAGATTAACTTAATGGACACAAGAAAAAAGAGATCTAAAACACCGAAAAATTTAAAAGGACTCGACAATTTACTTCATAATAAATTAAATTTTATTTTATCCTTTTAAGTGATCGCATCCATCTTCGTTCCATTAGTCCTTTAGGGGTACATTCCACTGGCCTGGCTCCAAATGCTACGACATAAACCGTCGACGGCCGTCGTCCGATTTTCACAGATTCATTGATGGAGCTGTAATGTTTAATAGCTTAGAATATACAGGGTGCTAAACACACATATTAAATACAAGAAAAGAAAAAAAGAGAAAAGTATAAGGGTTGGTTGGTAACTCATAAATGGCACAAATATGTGGATGTCTCTAACTATTCTCAATCTCATTTTTCATTTTTTTGTTGGATGTTTTACAAAGGTTTTCAATCATCTTTATAGCTCTTTGCTAAGAATAGTTACAGCACTGATAACAACATTTGTGCCACATGTTAAATTTAGTCTTGTTATACTTAGTATAGATTCTTTTAAATGTGTGAACATTGTAGGCCTTCCAGATTTCTAGATGCTTGTTAACATTTGTTAACATTTTATCTCGTTTTACTTTTTGTTTATATAATATACAGTCTTTTTTTTTACTTTCTTACGATTTATTGTCGGGCTTATATTGTCCCCCATCTAAGTACTATCGTGACTACTATTTGAATCAAACTAAACAGCTCTCATCTAGAGACATAATAATTATTAATAGGTTTCTCGTTTTTTTTATTATTGTAAATTATTAGTCTATTTTATTTGTATATGTGTATTAAATTAATATATATATGTAAGTATATACTTTTTCGAATACAAGTTGTCTTTTTTAATATTATTTTGTACCCGCTCACAACGTTGTCCTTATTAACCCAATGGTTGACTGGTAGAGAATTCCTTGTGGCATTAGTCCGCCTATGTACCACTATTGTAAATGAAGTTTAAATAAATAAGTACTAATGCTGTAACATGAAAATATTGTAAATACAATCGATTTTTTAAAAGAGTAACCATGGAGTTTCTTGCCAGTTCTTCTCCATAGAAAACGACCAACCCGAACCGTGCACCTTTTGTCGACGTTTTATAAGTGCCCATGTAGGCCTACGTGAAAAAAAATAAAAAATCCATTTGATTGGATTTGACCCTTTTTAGGTAAATTATTAAGATCCAGTAAGTAAAGACAGTGACAGTGGTGGCCCAGTGGTTACATACACATAATTGCATTGCATTGCATAATTGCCATTTAAAATCACGATAGACAGTATTTATGATTTTAAAATGCTTTAATAAAAATGAAAACATTTATAATTAATGAAAATTAAAGCCCTTTAAAATTACTCGTCCCCATGGAGAAAAATTACGTATATATTATTAACAGTAACTGTCTGTGTTATTTTAAAAAGCTTTAATAAAAATTTAAACATTTATAATTAATGAAATTTAAATTTCTCTAAACTTACATTAGTCAGTAGAAAAAGTTGAAGAAGGAATGAAAAAAATTATGAATCTTTCTTAAAACTTAATGAATTACAATGAGAATCGTCTTTTACAAGCTTTTTATTAACTTGCTTTGTATGTATGTGTGTTCGGATCAAATCTTGGAACTGAATTTTAGAGCAGTTATCCTCAACCGATTATGTTGAAATTTTGCATACACGTTTGGTTTGGATTACAATGCACGGCAAGCTAAAAAGCGTGTTTATTTGTTTTTCATTTGTAAAAAACACAATAATAAAAGTTTTGTAAATAGTAATTTTGTTGTAAACAAAAGGTAAATTAGTTTTATGAATATATAATAAATTAACTTATATATGAAATGCTAAACAGCAGTTCATCGAATCATTTTATGAAAATTATGATGATGCGTAAAAGTAGCAGTGTTAAACTCAAATTAAAATCGACTATTGTTGTTGACTCTTCTTCTAAGTATGTTGATAACAAACAACCCTTTTTGTAAACATACCTTGCTAACGCAGTCATAAGGTCTTCACGTAAACATATTAAGAAGACATGTGGCGCAAGATGGAAGGTGGACCATGATCTGCGGAGAGACGCCGCACAAACATTGAGATCGAAACCATCTGAGAACCCCCACCTATCGAGATTGTCTTTACTTCATCATCATCATCCTTTTAATGTTCCCACTGCTGGGACCCAGGCCTCCTCTCATAGGGGGAGTGGGCAATAATCCACCACGCGCGCCCAGTGCGGATTGGTAGATGTCACATGTCTTTGAATTTTTGGTTCTAGGACATGCAGGGTTTCCTCACGATGTTTTCCTTCACCATTTTGAGAGCAGTGGTGATGAAATAAATTACACAAAGTAAAGCGCCTGCTCGGGTTCGAACCTATGACCTACAACTCGTAAGTCGGGACCGTAACATAATTGCAAAAATTGCTAGTGTAAAGATTTTTTGTTGTAATGTTACAAATCAGAGCGAGGGAGCACACGCGACGATCGCTCCTAACGCGATCTGATCACGTACTTAGTTATTAATTATTTGGGTCGTTTGGCGTGGCCCCGTAAAATGATGATTTAGCTATAAATAATAAAATTATGATGTGCGGTTCGCTGTACAGTTTTCTTAATTGGCGAATGTTGGTGTGTACTAAACCTTCTGCGTACCCCTCTAGGAACTCACGCGTGATGTTATATTTATGAACTAGGAACTGTTCTTACGGTTACCATGAATATCTGTAAACTTCAAGATTACTGTACTTAATCGTTTTATTTATGCGTCAGTTCTTCATTTATCAGGCAAGACTGACAGTTTGACAGGCCAGACAGGTAAACCCAGGCTTTTACTGAAACAAAAATAATTCTTACGCAAACAGGTGCCTACAAAATACTGAAGCAATTATATTTTTCTCTTCAATTCCAACAAAACAAAATGTAATTGAGTACTACAGAGACTATAGTCATATTTTGCATAAGTACTTTGTTGTTATTAAAAATATGTCCGAGATAAGCTTTTTTCATTATTCTCCCGTCTTATATTTTAGTCAGAAAACAAAATGGTAACTTTATTTTATGGTAGCCTGGTATCACAGATATTTTCCTGTTTTGTTTTTCGTCTGTAAGTAGAAGATTTTTACTGTTATTTGGGCACTAGCTTTGCTTGTTAAATCTTTGCCTACGGCTGCTTGCACGTGTAGAATTTATCTGATGACAAAACTCCTTGATCCTTGCTTTCATACTAATCTTTGGGATGTTCCATTAAAAAATCCACGTCCCAATTGGTTTGCTTTGAATATGTTTGAAGGGAATTACTTTAAAATCACTATTATCGTCCTTACTAATTCCGTCTATTTCGTACAGAAATTTCACAGTACTTATAATATTGCCGATGATTGGACAATGGACAGTGGTTGGTTTAGACAATGGTACGAGAATTTTTCGGTTCTCCCATTAATTTCTTTTAGAACCACTAGCTGTCTACCATTTTGGCCATTTAATGGCAATAACCACTTATAACATCACTGAAGAAACACATCTCTATCTAACTCTCTGAAACACACAAGTTTCATGTTTACATTATAGATAACACTCTTCATACTTTAAAGACAATCAGGATACAGTTCAGTCGAGGTGATAGTGAATGGTGTAAATCCGGCCGGAGCTATCAGCGGCCATTTATGTCAATAGTGACAAAGGTAGCGTCAGCAATCTTGTGAGCGGCAGAATGTAGCTGTGTGTGTGGAATGTTTGGCAATTTGAATGAACATTTTCCGTGATTTTATGTTTGCCTGGTGTTCAGTGAAGTTTCTTCTCTAATTAGGGATAAAGAAAATGTAATGTTTATTTATTAACTTTTAATTACCTTAGAATAACTTAACACCACAAGTATATACCCCGAAGTACTGGGCAGAGGTGTACTGTGTAACAGTATATAAATACCTACACCTACATTTCGACAGTTATGTTCAAGTTCCTTCAGGGGCCTTCCGCGTTTGAATTTTCCGGTAGGGTCGCTGGTGTAGAGTGAGGTCTTCAAAATTATTCAAATTTCATAGTATTTTGGCTTTAAGCACTAGTTTATTAACATTTTTATTATTTTGTTTTTTTTTTCAAATGTGACAGATTAAGATAGGTACGGGTTTTACCAACCACTGTTTTAACAACTAGAGCGTTACAACTTTCCTTCCGTGCGCGTTACAACAAAGTTTAAAAGCTATATTTAAGGCCGGTGGCGCCAACTGGTGGGCACAAAAAAGGAAGCCCTCATTGGCTACAAATGCCGCGCGTTTTCTAAACAATCTAAATAGTAAAACCCAATGAGATGGAAATGTAACACATAACCTCTCGCTCAGCAGTGCACCTTGTGAACACTTCACTCACGAGGCTCTGCAACTGGACAAACCAACCCCGCCTCAATATTCTCAACTCCTGCAACTCTTGAAACTGAAAACCAGAATCAATAGAAAAGCGCCGAGGCAATGAAGGTCGTCCTAAGAAATTTAATGATTGAACTGACACCTTGTTCTAGCAGGCGGCATCCCATACTGCACTTGATGTCTCCACTACTAGACTCAACTTGGTTTTCCCTTCTAACCTATTAATAAACCTTGCAATTGTTACCTCTAACAACCACACACATACCTCGTAACTTAGACAATCAACTAATTATTCCGGTCGGTGTTACGTGAAGATGCATACGTCACAGCCCAGATTACACTGCGGTCTGACTCGAATCGCACGCTTGAATCGAGAGTCATTTATCTCGATACTGACACCAGGCGACCAGTAATCGATCTTATAGCTGTCTGTGTTATAAGACAGTTGTAGAGTAGGACAGTTGGGGTAATGTCTGTGTTATATCATGACTTTTAAGATAAGATTTGAGGTCAAACGTGGTGATCATCGCCAATCTTCCCCGAAAGGTTAGCCAGAGACTTAGACTCAGATTTTTTGTCTCATCGTTTAACGGCCAAAACCGGAATAATAACCAAATTTATCGATTGTATCGATAGATTTGGTTATTCTTATTACTAGAGTACTGATTTCAAAAAAAATACCTTACCGCATTTTTGAAATTTCATAATCAAATAATTACCGAGGTGTTTCATAGCAATCTGTCTAATTTAAAAAAAATAGTTAAACGATAGATTTTATATACCTATTACACAATTTTCAGATACCAGTAGCGTCAATCGTACCCATGAGACCATTTGAGAACATTAAAAATGAGGCAAAAATACCCATCGCAAATCGACTGAAAATCATGTTTTCAAGTGAACTTTAGTTAACAATAAATCATTTTTCAGAAGAAAGTGTGAGCATTCTATGTGTTGAAACCATTTTGAAGCGACTCCGAAACGTTTTTTTCGTCTTTGGGGTGACGTTTAAAATGTCTGAAAACAATCTTTTGGTATCTCGGCAACAGTATAAAATATTTTTATTTAAATTGGATCATAAATTTGGAAAAATATGAGACAGGTGGATTATTTTTTTTTTGATAATCCGCTCAGGCCACATCTGAATCGCAAAATGTATGAAACTTAAGTTATTCATAACAAAATTACGAAACTTATGTACATATCATTTAATATCAAACGTTTATAATAAAACCATCTGTTTATTTTTCCATGTTGATATGATGATTTTGGCTGGTACTGTCTGTACTGGACCAGTGTCCACCTAACCGGGTTAAGATTCATCTATTCTTGCAATTTTATACTGTTTTACCGTAAAACGTTGTGGCTTGGTTTTGGTCGTGGGCGCTCGTACTATAATGATATACCCACATCTCACAGTTATGCTTGAGTTGCATTTATGTAATAGGCAGTGAGCCTGCTACCAATATCCTGACTTTCGGTAAATAAAAAAAAACTAAACTTAACTTAAGAGATAATTATTGCATTCAGAATATCTCACAGATTTTCTCTCTTTTTTAATTTCTAAAACCGGGCATACACCGCGGCTACTTTGACATATCTTACTTTATGCAAAGGGCTCAAAAGAGACACTAAATCCCTCTTAAAGCTTTAGAGATTGCGTTTTTAAAAGGTGAGTTAGGGTAATGTTACCGGTACGTCCGAAGTCTCAAGGGATTTAGACATACATACATAATTGCAGAAGCTGTACAGAAAAATAAATATACAAAAGTTACCCCTTCATCGCCCTTGGTTACCTGGTAGAGAATGCCTAGGGCAATTTGTACCTTTGTGTTGCAAGTTTAATAGGAGTAAAAAAGCGTATTTGAATTTTGTAAAATTGTACCCAGTTTTGATGAATACATTTTATTTTATTAGAACATTATCAGCCTTAAAATATTCCGAATGTTGGGACATAGGCATCCTCTCTGTGAGAGAGGTAATGGGCCTTAATCCACCACGCGGGCCCAGTGCGGGTTGGTGGATGTCACATGACTTCGAATTGTTGGTTTTAGGACACCGGTTTCCTCACGATGTTTTCCTTCACCGTTTTAAGAGCAATAGTGATGAAATAATTTACACAAAGTAAAGCGCCTGCCTGGGTTCGAACTCATGACCTACGACACGTATGTCGGGGCCGTTACTTTTAACAGATATATGTAAAATATCTAAAATATGTATTTAAGCGGCTAATTATTGTTATTTTTTGTTTTGTTGTTGGCATTCCACGGTTAAAACAATGCACCTGCCATGTTATCTCTTCACCACCCTTGGTTGACTGGTAGAGAATGCCTAAGGCATTAAGTCCGCCATTGTACCTTTGTGCATGAAGTTTAAATAAATAAATAAGATAAATTCCCTACAACTTTTTTTCACGATTTTCACCCGTGGGTTTATGATTTGCCGATACTTAATAAACCTATTTTCAATTCAATTTCAATTATGCTTAACTTACCAGATTTTGCCAAAACGTAACAAAAATTTTAATTAATAGAACATCCAAGACATTTCTCCTTAAGCCTGAATCCCCATAGTGGCTGCAACATTACAACTCCTCACGTTACCGATGGATGCGGCTCCACTAATCTCTCACTCCCTAGTACCTACTCTGCTATTTGAGAAACATTTGGACGTGTTTGCATCCGATTGATTCGAGATCATCAATATATTGTCATTGTATCATTTACACACACCAATCGAATAGTAAACACTGTGTCTTTCTATAAATAACTAACAAACAATTTGTTAATCTCATCAAGACATCATCATCATAATGCCTTAGCCGTCGCCATATGCCATCTTATGCGTCGCCACATCGACAGGTCACGTGCTTGTCGCATCCAAAGGATTCCTGCGAACTTCACATGGTCCTGGGTCCACAATGATGCCCTGGTAAGCGGTACGCAGTCGCCACTGCAGAACCGTTCATCACCAGCCAAGCCTTTTATTCAAACATTTTGGGGCTAGCTTCCAGTCTATCCGGATACATTTTACCAGTGTTATACATGCAACGACTGCCCATCTCTTATGAGAAAATAAAAAATATTTTATCTGAATTCCTTAACCCAGCTGCTCCTGGTTAATACGATAACCCTTGGTAAGACTGGTAGTCAGACTTTCTGGTTTCGAAATGGGTGAAGAAGATCTACGAATGACAAACAGGATCAACGTCTTAACGCATTTTCTTAGACACGGAGGAATCTTTGTATGAAATGGATGGACATCACCACGTATACTTAGACCGATCTTAATAAGCGTTGCGTAAAGTTTGCAATAAGGGTGCCTCGCTAAGTAATAACTACTTAGCCACGACTTCAGCAACATAAACAGACAAACAGTTAAAGCAGTAATTCCATGCTGAATTAGTGATGAGAAAGCTAGATAGTTTCAGTAGCTCATCTCCGGGTAAGTTTTAGTAATGTTCCGAAGGAATTGGGTCAGCAACTATTGTGCTACTTATCGTGGGCACTCAGATGCAATGTTGCAACCTTTATGTCAGTTTGTTTAGTTGTTGTTCTGCTTGTGTGACATGTTTTCCTGGTACTGTCGAAGTGTCTGTAGAAGTTTTAACATGCAATACTTTAACATCACTTCTGTATTTATCATAGGGGTAGGCACAAGTGTAGCTAATATAGTAGGTAAACTACATTTTGCAAGTTTTATTTGTTTATTCACGAGCAAAATGTAACGCGAATAAATAACACAAAAGCGGAATGCAAAGGTTATTAGGGAATTACAAACAAAGATAGTTTTATTTTGTTGCTCTTAATAATATTTCTGACTCCAACACCGTATGTTAATTAAAATTAGACAAGGTGATTTTTGCCAATAAAATGTAATTGCCGGGCACCATTTCAGTACACATGTCATAATAATACATTTTATTTTATTTTAATTTTTCTATTTTGCAGTACAAAGTTTACCCCGCTGCCACGGCTTACGTGTACGTGTACGCGGTAGGGATGTTCATATTATCATGATTAAATGTGCTGGATTCCTGGCATTTTTAATGGTAAATAATTGTATTCAGGATTTTTTGTAGATCGTTCTATGTTTCTGTAAATCGTCATCAAATTTTAGGAGAGTAGAAAATAATTTGTAATTTCAGAGGTTTCAATGTTTTTATCGAGACTAATCTCGATAAAAAAATTTAAACGGTCTCGTGGAACATAAGTTAGCGACCATTTTAAACTTAAATTATATTGCTCCTATCTGCGTTGGTAACTTTTCGACGTTCTTCCCTGTACAGTGTACATTCAAATGTGGGTAAAACTGTTACTTTTCTACTCACGTATTTTGTTGTGGGTTCTTACAGAACTGGTAGAGAAATATGGATATAAGTACCAAGAGAGTATATTACTTAGACTAATATTTTTACTTTATTTAGGGACAAATTAAATAAACTAGATAAAAACTTCGCAAGCTTATTTTTAACCGATGTAAAAAATGGAGGAGGTTCTCAATCCGACTGTTTTTTTTTAAATGTGTTTTACCTCAGAACTCTTCGTTGCTGACTCGTAGTCACACCAGATTATCACACCAGTGTGACAAACAGGATTTTTTTTATCTCGTTTGTCACACCACTAGGTGAACCGATTATGATGTTTTTTTTTTTTTATTTGAAGGTGGGTGCTTCACTTATAGTCCCATTGAAGACACAGATCTGACGAGGTTTTTTTTGAGGTACCTTTAATACGCAGTATTACATATTTTCATTGACTTCGACTACATTGATGATATTCTCATTCATCCCCGACGAAAAAGAGGGGTGTTGAAAGTTTGACGTGTGTACCTATATGTTTGTGTATTTGTGTCTCTGCCTGTGGCATTATCGCACCTAAACGGATGCACCGATTTTGATTACGTTTATTTTTGTTTTTAACTACGTTTATTGAAGATCGGTTCCGCCGTTCAAAAGTTAAGGCCGTTTTACTGGGTGAATAGGGGTGTTTAATAGATTGTCGATCGAAGCGTCTTTGTCTACTCTAGATGAAATAAAAATGTGCCGGAGGTTCTTTATTTTTTTAAATTTTACTTGTTTTATTACTGGTCGATGAACAAAAAAACTGTGTAGCATGGTTTAGTAGAGCATCTTAGCAGCATTTACAGGTGGTCTCATTTAAATTTGGTGAAGATCTGATTAAGTTCTTCGGTCTGTTCTTGTTTACAAGATTTCATAACGTCCATACATTACGTCAGTACGCTCTAAAGGGGTATGCAGATGTGTATAGTTCACCCTGGTAGTCTGGTACACTCTCATTCCACCGATTATGTGTAAATTTCATGTTATTCGGGTAATTAATTCTGGCATCCTTACCTTACTATAGAACCAATTATGTATATATAAAAAGAGTTTTAGTTTTTTTTTTTTAAATACAACCGACTTCGGAATAAAAATACTACAAAGTGAAAAAAGATTTTTCACTTTGTAGCTCGCGTTTGACTACTATCTCACCTGACGGTATGCGATGATGTGGTCAACGGTGAAGCACGCTTGCCTAGAAGTAACCTATTCACTCTAGACTTAAAGAGTCTCAGTGAATCACAAACACAGACTCCGACAGAGAATGCCACACCTTAGCTGTACGCACAACACCACGTTTAGTTTGAATGGGTAGGTATCAATACCTTACAGCGAAAAAACGTAAACAAAAGAAACAAAACTCGTAATTTGAAGTATTAGGAAAATACATTGGGTCCCTACTAGTGGCCGTTGCAACCGATTCTTGCTTGTAATTTTATAATTTCTTAAAATTTTCAGCGGAGTGCATCTTCACCTCGAATGAGATGGTATTTTTTTGTATAGAGACGCACTATTTTTGTCAAATTATGAAGAAATAAAATAGAAGGGTGCAAGACCGAGCGAAGCGAGATCAAAAATTTATGCGAGGTGCATACATTTTCGATCTTCTCTCGCTTGATGCAAGATATGCTTGGCTTTCCAACATGAGGTCATTATGTCTATAGAGTGTCGCAATTTAATTTAAACACTATATAATATTATTTCAATAATTTTTTTGGTTGAAATAATCGCCAGGATTCATTAGAGAAGTTTGGACCAAAAGAGTAATCAAATAACCGATCAAATAAAATCGTAGAATTATATAAAATAACTGATTTTATATATTCACAGAATTTAATTTACATAATTTTGATACGAAATATTTGAACAAAATCTTGTTAAAATAATAGTTTAGGTCGAGATAAGCTGATTTTGTATAAAAGTAAAAATATTTCGTGGAACGTACATGAAAAAATCTGTTACACTTTAAGAAAATGTCAGAAATATGAAGCTTTTCTGAAAATTTATCTTACAGTAAAAATAAAAAAAAACAAAATCGTTTTATTTTGAAGAATTAGCTAAAAGATCCATGTTTTGTAGGTAACAGATTTGAACTTAAAATAATATTGTAGAGCATTCTTGGAAGAATTAAATTAACCTACAAGAAATAATAAATTACTCCTAAAAATATCGTCAGATGAAAAACCATTTTCATTTCAATGAAGACTCACAAAAAATTGGTTTAACAGTAAACCAAACAAAATCGAATCGATTAAGCCCTGTGCAACATGTATCATTCACTAATACCCTGGTACCCGGTTTTCGTTCAATCCGGTTCGTTGCCGGTTCCATTCCGATATTTTCGCCAGTTTGCTCCCGGTGCCGTAATAAAAACATTACAGACTTACCGCTAAAAGCTTTAGGTCGTACTCGAAAACGAAAATATGGCTCGCAAAATTTCATTTACCAAATTATCTTTACCGCAATTTAACCTTTATTATTTAAATGTTAAAGATCAAATCAAGGTGCGGCGAATTTTCAGTGTTTACCGTTTGATATTGCATGATATGTTTCTTGTCAATATTTTTGTAAGAAATATTACAAAGATACAGGCTATATATTGTAATATACGAACAATAATGGGATGCCTGTTTCCTTATTCGAGATGAAACATGTTAATAGGTATTTAACTATGTAAAGGGATAAAACAATTACGGACTTCACTTTGAATGTGTAAACCTTATACATATGATAAATAACAAAACATACTTAACAAGATGGCAGCGTTCGGGAAGTTGCGCGGTATCTTCTCGTCCAATTTACCGCAGTGTCTAAAGGCAAAAGTCTATGACCTGTGTGTGTTGCCGTGATCACCTATGGGACTGAGACGAGGTCGCTCACAATGGGCCTTATCAGAAAGCTTAAAGTCACCCAAAGGGCAATGGAGAGGGCTATGCTCGGAGTTTCCTTGCGTGATCGCATCAGAAGTGAGGATATCCGCAAGAGAACCAATGTTACCGACATAGCACGAAGTATTGTGAAACGTAAGTGGCAATTGGCAGGGCACATTGCTCGCAGAACGGATGGCCGATGTAACCATAAAGTTCTGGACCACTAGAAAATCCAAATCCAAAGATGCTTGATGCATAAGCAGTTAAGGGCCTACCATTATAGTTCCAACATATAAACACCCAGAGCCGGAACAACTACCTGTAGGCGGTAATCAAACTCGCGCCAAGCAGCGCAGCAGTCAATTGCTCAACCGTGCGCCCGCAAAACGTTATTTGTGAAACATGGTTCTTTTCATGTAACTAATAGTTCTGCTTAAAATAATTTACAACTCAATATTTTTTCGATACTATTGGATACTCCTCCGAAACGACTTGGATATTTAAAACAGAAAAATTGATGGCTATAATTTCTTCATAACTGAAATAGCATATTAAGTTAAAACAAAGAATATTTTGCAAACAAAACTGTCCAAAAGGAGATTAAATATTATATTTAAATATATTCTGACGCCGAGCGGGCGCAAGGACAGTACTGCAATAAAATAGGGGAATATATACGCTTTAGGCAGGTATAATAAAATTAATACATGCCAATATAAATACTTAATATGAAAATCGAGTATGGTTTTAATTCTTTGCGTCAATAAATTCATCATGACCGTCACAATATCCTGTTGTCCAGTGGAGCATTTAATTCAATAATTTGCGTCCGCTGAATTGGAGCGGTTTATAAATGTGCCGTGCACTCAATGGCGCTGTTTATCGGGTTGTATTCGACTGCTTGCTTGTTTCTGGTTACCTGGTACCTAGTTGAGTTGGCTGATAGATTTAAACGTCGACTCCTGTTGTGTCCTTTCTTAACACCTCATAAACGAACGCAGATCTAAGCGAGACACAATGGCTTTTTAATTATTGTTTCTGTTAATTTAGGCACACAAGAGGTTAAATCAAAAGATACTTGTTTTGAAGAATTTCGCGCTTGAATCTCGAGGTTGATTCACCCCGATCTTTTTAAATAAGAATTTGAAGTTGAGTATTTGTCAAACTCTACCTATTTTTAACCCACGATGGAAAAAGAGGGGTGTTATGAGTTTGACGTGTGTTGCTGTGTATCTGTGTATCTGTGTAACTATGTATTTGAGTATATGTGTAACTGTGTATCTGTGTGTCTGTCTGTGGCACCATAGCGCCTAAACGGGTGAACCGATTTTGATTCAATTTGTTTTGTTTGAAAGGTGATTTTGTCGAGAGTGTTCTTAGCTATGTTTGAATAAAATCAATTGAGCCGTACAATAGTTATGGGCGTTTTACTGTTTGAATTGGGTTGTTTTTGCAAGATATCGTGCCATAATTATGTGTTCAATAGATTGCCGATCGAAGCGTACTATGTACTAGATAAATTATGAAGCATGAAATAAAAATGTGACGGGGGTTTTTAAATTTTGAAATGTTACTTGTATAGCCTGAAAACCTGTCAAACTTTGGCATTTAGGAACAAATAATTCAATTCAGTAACATGTCTTACATTTAAATCAGAAAGTGATACCGGATTCTGTTAAAATATTGAATTTGATAACTATCTAAAGAAGATAGTAACGACAGTGATGTATAGGTAGTGTCCCACACTAAAACTATCAGACATCTATTTATTTAATGCCCTGGATGAAACATAGCTAAAGTTTGAAAAATCCAATATAGTTGTAGTCCAGCAACGACTTGCCAAAAGCCTGTATAAGTAATTCAGAACGATATAGACCGATAGAAACACTTCATACCTACCTATTTCACTAATAAAACGATGGTATAAACATAACAGGCTACTTTTACTCAAAAGTGTAATTGTGTGTGTATTCATTTCTTTGCTACCAGAATTGAACATCATGTTCACGTAATTAGTAATCAAATCTTAATTTCAGCATAAAGTCTACCAAAAGATTATTATCCGTAATGAACACCCTAAAACAACAAATTCACAAAATTCCCTGTCTCACGAAACGAAAAGCGTTAGTAAACTGGATACATTACGTTATTGAAAAGTTTGCTTTGGCCTGCGGCTTCGCTCGGCAATTCGAAAATTGTCCCTTGGGAATTTACCTAGACCTACTTACTGACACCATAATTTTTTCAGCCTGGAGTCCCCTCTACTGGGTATAAGCCTCCCCTTGCCATGCCACTCGTTTCCGTCCCTCATCCAGATGGTTCCCGCAACGTAATCTGTGTTTCCTGATAGCTACAACCTGAGGGTCTACAACTCAAGAGTGAATAAGTTACTTCTAGACAGTGTGCTCTATCGTCGACCACATAATCGCTTACCATCAGGTGAGGTAGCGGTTAAACGCGTGGATTGAAATATAAATAACCGTGTAAATGGTTTGTATAAATGGTAAACAAATCATCGGCTCAGAGCTTTTTTTGATAAATGTACTATCAGGATAATCATGTCCTGGATTGGGCGTAGTATATAGGATAGTTTTTATCCCGGGAGTATGCTTTCTTGGGATAATTTTCAACTTTCACGCGGGTGAAACCGCTGGGAGAAGTTACACCAAACATACAGACTGCCACATTTAATATAATAGTAGAAATACGATACGTAATTGGTGTCGGCCTCGCTCTTGAGTGAGGATGAATGGCTCCAAGTCAGGTGTCAGTTTCGTAAGAAGTTGATATTTTGATAACGTATCAAGTTATTGAATTATCTCATCATTGGTTTTCCGAGAACACGTAGGTGTTTTCGAGTCGAGCAAAATTCGTGGACAGGCGTTTTGGAATTATATCGTTACTTGGCAAATTGTAGAGACATCTTCTAAAATGATTGTGAAAATATAATGTAATGTTTACTTTTACCTGGTTAAATATAGGTTACTAAGGCGCAGGCCACACAGAAATGGTGTGAGGCGCGGACATGGCATGGACACAGCGCGGACATGGCGCGGACATGGCGTGGAAATGGCTCGGACATGACATAGAAATGACGTTCGTAGAATTGGCGTTCTGATGCAAGCAAGCGTGGCGCAGGCCGCATTTATTTCCATGCATTATGTATGAAATTTGAATGGAATAGGAAACTGCCCGTGCCATGTGAAACAAGTGACTTAACCAACGTTTTACCTATTTCGGAACTTATTGTATTCTTCATCTTTTCGTGTGAGGATGTGGCCAACTCTGGTGTCAGAGTTGACTAAGTCACTTCCGACTAGTTTAACTTGGCTATTTCAGACTTACATTAACTATATAAGTCCAGGTTATCTCACGATGTTTTTCTTCACCATTGCCTTGAAAGTCCGTTATTATGAATTTAAAAAGTCACATTATTTATTTATTTATTTAAACTTCATGTACAATAGTGGTACATAGGCGGACTAATGCCAGAAGGCATTCTGTACCAGTCAACCTTTGTATTGATTGTCAACTTATTGTATTGAGAAACAATATTATTGCCGAATATAAATATTTTTCCCGAACTAGGTAGTACATCAAATCAATTAAAAAAAATCTTAGCCTCCGAAGTTCATCGCACTATCTTTGTCACTAATATTATACGAACATGTTTGGATGTTTGTCAATCATGCTTCGAGAGCTGCATTGACTTAACTGAAATTTGGAGCACGCATAGTCCATGGCCTGAATGAGGATAAAGAATATGTACTTTTTATCTTGGTAATACATTGCCGTGACAGTTACACGAGCAAAACTGCTAGCAGATGCTAGTTTTAATAAATATTGTCAAATGTTATTCCCTTCGACCTAATATTAATGCATGGATGGCTGATAAACGAACACATGGCCGCAGTGTCTGTCAACATTGGTTAGCAACCGGTGTCACCTGCTGTCATGGAGCATAAAGGATACACTAGAGCATTTACGCGAGCATTAAAATGTAATGTACCGTTCTTACGAATGGTACAATATAGACTAATGCACAGTTTCCTAAAGCATTTCCATGTAATTTAACGTCTTGCGAATGTTTGACGCTGCGTTCGAAGTAATGCTCACGGCGAATGAGCATTTACCTGTAATATTTATTTGTATCTTGCGTTCATTATTGGCCTCACTCCACGTCACCCGCGGTCGTGCTTTTACTCGATAAAATGTTACACTAAAATGCTCATTGGTTTTGAAAATCAGGTTGTAATAAAACATCGAGGGTCATGTTGGAAGTGTGGTTCGAGAAAATTTCAAAACAGCGAAAGCTCAATGTTTTGTTACAAGTAAATGCTCTAGTTTATACTTACCATAGATATAGTCGTAGCAAAAAAAAAACTAAATCTATGATACTTACCTTAAGAATTACGAAATAGCCTTGTTTCGGCACGCTCACCATGTCTCAGATAAAGGTTGTAACTTTGAAGCAGTGTGACAATATTTCAGGGAGTGAAAGAACTCATGAATACAAACAACTTGAGACTAAGGAGAGAGATGATCTCATTGAAATATGGAATCAATTCTCTCGCTCTCTTTTCGGCAATATCTGTGCTGTTTAGTATATTTATCCATCTATGGTGTTTCTTGCACGTTTTCTTCAAAGTCAGTCAATTATTTCAATAAGGCTACTAAGCGGCACTTTTGAATGGCAATTTTTCTATTTAATTAGAAATAATATTTTTAATTCTACTTCTCCTAATATCTTCTCGAACCTAATTGCAAAGCGCATGTAAGCTTCATCTTTTTGACTGGCCGATATTGAAATTCAAATGCGCCTTTAAATGGTTTCATTGAAATAAATACTTGTTTGAGTATCAGTTGATTTTTTTTTTGCTTTCATGACTGGGCTCATTCCCACGCTGCAATGGTTTACATTCATAACTTGAAGAGTACTTTCGACCATGAAAGATTCCTAGCGAATAAAAGGTAACCCTGTTTGGGGAAATATTTACTTTCTACGACAACATATTATATTCTTAAGCTGAAATGTCAACATTAACATGTCACCATAAGTCCCATTTAGATCTACTGGGAATTTTCTAATGACAGGACCTGGACAGTTTTCTTCGACTGTTTTCCTTTTTTTTTCAAAAGAGATTATTTTTCCACGTACTCTGTACTAGTCATAAATTCGATCGTCCGTGTGTTCAGGTATCATTGTATTATTAAGCGACGTTACCTCCAAGACCAAGTAACAAAAGGGTATATAAATAATAAGCAGAGGAGTAGATTTCCCCGCGGCATCGCCTGTACGTGCGACCTCGCGAATCTTCCCGCGCTGTCGTGGTGAATGGAAATTTGGACGCTCGGGTGGAATTCTATTGTATTGTCTGGTCCTGATGTTCGGGTTAGTTGTACAGTCGGGAGAAGTGTTAGGTGTGCAAGATAAACATTCATTACTACTCTATTTTGATTTTGTGTGTTATATCATTGAGGGCTATCGTGTTTGAATTTGACACTAGGGGCACTGGTGTAGAGTGTCTTCATAATGTCAAATGTTACCGTTTTTTGGTTTTTAGCGCGAGTTTATATATACTCCATTTATATTGTTTTGAATTGGTATTTTTCAAATATGGCAGTTAAAGATAAGTACGGATTTTTACTTACCACTGCTTTAAAGGAGTTTTAATGTTTCGGAAATATTTATCATTGCTTTTTCGAAAAAAGAGGCTTCGACAAACTGGCATACTCGATGTTATATTTCATCGCATATCTACGGTATTAGAAATTATTTATATTCAAACTTTTCTTCTGTCCTCGTAATAACAACGTTTAACAACTATATTTAAGGACCTCACTCGCCAGTGTCGCCAATTGGTGGAACCAAAAACGGTAGCGCTCATAGCAGTATAATAAATATAAATAATGATATAAAAGAATTGAGAATCTACACACTCACAATATTAAAGCTATGTATTATTAACATAAATGTTCACATAAGTAGGTACGCAAAAGTTAAAACACTGTTTAAAAGCAGTTGTAAATTAAATAACATTCGCTTTTTTATTACCTTTGATACATAATTTATATGTATTAATATTATCTGTCACAATCGTTTCAAATTTTATTTCACTTACCTGAGGCGCTTGTCAAGTGAAATTCTATCATCAAAAGCGAGGTAATAGCGATTGGAAAAATACCAAAAATGTATGGAAATCTCACGTGAACAATCCCTAACATTTTGGAATTTCGACTATCGCCAACGCTGGCATCGAGTGACACTGTCTAGAGCCTCTGTTTTCTCAAAAAGTGTAACTTTATTTTTATAGTCTATAGGCTCGCGCTTGACCACTACCTCAGCTGATGGTAAGCGAGCCAGTCAAACGTTTGCATTGGCACGGGGAGGCCGTGTCGATCGCTGCTCCGCCGCGCTATCTTCTGACAAAGCGCATTCGCACGTGTTAGTGCAAATATTTACTTAGTTTCTGTATTAGTGTGCGTTCACAGACACTTTCGCGCGCCGCAGAGGACCCTACGTAATCGTGCGCGTGGACGTTTTATTTCTATTTATTTGTGGACAATTTTTGTATGGGAATTTGTAAATACTTTTTATTTATATTGTGCATTGTGTAAATAAATCATAATGCCAAGACCAACTAATACTAGAAAACTTAGAATTCTAAAGGCTAAGAAAATGCATCTGGTTATGTAAGACATACCCTACTTATTATTATACCTTATGTATAATCTATTCGCTGAGAGAAAAATAAAAAGTAAACAAACCATAAAAAAGATTTTAGTGTCTCCTTTCCTGTCACTAAAATCTAAAGTAAAATAGATATCATGCGGAGCTGTTTATTTCATTGAACAACAACGTGCACACTTTTCAAACCTTTAAACTATTATTTTCTTATTTATAACTCTATTTGAAATAACAATAGAAATTTCTACAACCCTTTTAGGATATAAGTTTTTAAACTGTCATGGTCACTAACACTAATATTAACATTAAGCGGGATATTTACCATGTTTACTGTTTGTGAATGACAATGGTAGCGGTACCGAGTGCAAAAAACGAACAAGAAAGAGGGTAGACCGTTTTGTCTCCTCATAAACACCCACCCGCAATGACTTTAGTTTATCCGTGATCATGGTGCTTGCATCAGCACCGAAATATCGGAAACTCGCTGCAAACAGTAAACCCTTTTAGGGTTCGTTCAACCGATTTTGAGTTCTACCCCGTAAATATAAGGATAGCATAAAAAGCATAAACCTGTTACCAAAACTAACTCTTTACTACAGCTGCCTTTATGTGCAATTTGGTGTGGAGAATCAAAAGACATAAAAATTGAGTTTATAGTTAGAGATGACAATTTTTGGAAACGAGAAATGAAATCAAAACTAGTTTCATTTTACATGGAATTTTTGCTTCCTGAGTTGGTAGATATCAGGTTGCCAAGAAATATGAGAATAAGAGACCCGATATATATACAAGAAGCGATTATAGAAAAAGAAAAGAAAAAAATACATATCAAAAAACCAGACTGCTTAAAAAGCGAACTAAAAAGAAGTAAACAAGAAGAAAATCATGCTGTGCAGTCGGAGGATACATATTCGCGAGCTGGCTGACCAAAACCAGATGTATCCTCCGACTGCACAGCATGATTTTCTTCTTGTTTACTTCTTTTTAGTTCGCTTTTTAAGCAGTCAAGTTTTTTGATTTTTTAATGAATTTTTTTAATTACATTTTTTTTGTATTTTTTTTAAATTAGGTTCATTTAAACATATAAGTGTTATATATTTTTTAAATCACCTCTTAAAACCCTTTATTTTGATACCCCACACGATCCCCGCCTACAAAATGGCGCCTAAAATCCAATTTTTATATAGCCTATGACACTCGCAGGGTTAAGACAAATCGATTGACGTAGGAATCATCAAAATCGGCCAACGCGTTTGGTCTCTAGAACACCACATAGGAACAAACATACATACATACATAGACTAATAAACACATTACCCTCCTTCAGCAGTCGGGTAAAAAAAAACAAAATCGGATCAAGCAAATGAAGAGCGAAGTATTGACCCAATAAATAGTCAAGAAAAAGCACAACACGAGATGAAGTAGAATCAAATGAAGGTAAACATAAAAACCGGCCAAGTGCGAGTCGGACTCGCGCACGAAGGGTTCCGTACCATTATAGCAAAAACGGCAAAAAAATCACGTTTGTTGTATGGGAGCCCCACTTAAATATTTATTTTTTTATGTTTTTAGTATTTGTTGTTATAGCGGCAACAGAAATATATCATCTGTGAAAATTTCAACGGTCTAGCTATCACAGTTCATGAGATACAGCCTGGTGACAGACAGACAGACAGACAGACGGACAGACATACAGACAGACGGACCGACAGACAGACAGACGGACCGCGGAGTCTCAGTAATAGGGTCCCGTTTTTACCCTTTAGGTACGGAACCCTAAAAAGCAGAAAACGGATAAAAAATACAAGTTTTAGCAAAACAAAACTGTACAAGAGTATTAAAATTTACAGATTTTAGAATAACTGTGTTTTATTTGTAACCTTATATAGAGAGCATTGAGTAATAAACTGTTATCACTAACTTTGCTAAAACTGGGTAAAGTACGACACAACTTATATAAAAACTTATGTGTGCTAAAAAGTCACTTAGAAATTTAATATGGAAACATTATAGGTAATCATTTAAATTATGGTATCCAAAAAAACATCACATCATGAATAATAAGCATCATGTGTGGATATCATTAGAACCATTATTTAAAATATGTTTATACAGAACCCACAGTGCGAGCCGGACTCCGGCTCGCACTGTGCCGATTTTTATGTAAGTTAGTAATTACAGTTTATACAAATAATTAAAATAAAATCATTTCTGAAGTTTTGAGGATGGGGTGAGAATGTTACTCTCAAAAGCTGAATCGATCTTGGTTAAATTTTGAAAGAGGCTAGGGCCGAGTTTCTTACCGCTTGGATGAAATTTCAACAGCCAATCACAGCAGATAACGCATGCTTGACAATTTGTCTCATTAATTTGCGATAATATACAAGTGAAAAACTCGGCCTAAGTAACTGGATAATTATGACTTTATGCTGTATTATTATTTATAATTATATATCATGTTAGATTGGGTTTTTTTAACGTAATTATTTTAAATTACCTACTTATTATTTTTAAACGAATATAATAACTTAAAACATCAGAGGCCGACCGGCTCAGAGCAAGTTTGTATTGACTATGCTAACTCAGCCGGCATAATTACAGACACAATAGAAAAACAATAACACGGGCGCCATAAATAGTCGCTTGCCGGTCGAGGGACACTCAAAATAAACTGTAGAACCATGATAGTTTTGAAACGTCATGGTACGGGGGCTTTACGAAAGTAGAGTTTTAATGTAACCTATTTTGTTTTACTTGTCCGACCTATATTATATAAAAATAATGTCACTAGACATTAAACTTAATATTTATTTACGGAATCGTAGGCAAGAATGCAACCTGTTAGTCGCATCTCTGCGTCCGCGCATATTCTTTGATCGCAGTCCGCACTCGCTATGTATGCGTGAGCCGTGCCGGTGTGTGAGTAGCTTCGCCGGGATGCTCAAGGCCATTGGGGCATACTTGCGCCTTAAAGTTCCATAGATTGTAGCTATCGGAACAAAAACTCCGGCACGTAATTGCACTCCTTAACTGTACGCTTGCCTAAAGACCTATCTGTTTACCTGACTGTACTTAGGTCGTTTATGCATCTGTGGGTTATTGGGTTCCTTAGAGAGAATATAAAAGGCAGTACCTACATGACGATTGTATTAGATTTTAAAGTTATCTCAAGTCACAATGACTTGAGATTAACTGTTTTGTATTGGACTAATGTTAAAAAACTGTTTTTTTGTTTGTTAATAATTTGATTGCCCATGTTAAACCCACTCCTATCAAGGTCAGAGACTACACTCGAAGTTGTGGACGTCTATCACTACCTGGGACAAACCAAACCAGTCCAGTTGGGTAGGGCCAACTTCAAGAAAGAGGTAACCAGACGTATCCGACTCGGCTGGGCAGCGCAGCGTTAGCGATGTTGCGCGGTATCTTCTCGTCCAACTTATCACAGTGTTTCAAGACGAAAGTCTATGACCAGTGTGTGTTGACAGTATGTGACCGAAACGTGGTCGCTGATAATGGGCCCTGATCAGAAGGCTTATAGTCACCAAATGAGCAATGGAGAAAGTAATGCTAGGAGTTTCCTTGCTTGATCGAATCAGAAATAAAGATATCCGCAAGAGAACCAAGGTTACGGACATAGCTCGAATAATTGCCAAACTTATGTATCAGTGGGAAGGACCCTTTTTTATTATTTTTAGGCTTCCGCATGCATCGAAAATTGCTAACATAAAATCTCACATTACTCGCAGAACAGATGGTGGCTGGGCCCGAAAAGTTCTGAAGTGGCGACCGCGTACCGGAAGACGCAACGTTAGAAGGCCTTCCTCTAGGTGGAGCGACGATCTAGTTAAGGCTTTGAGATTCCGGTGAATACAAGACGCGCAGCACCGAGTGTGGCGACGCTTGGGCGTGGCCTATGTCCAGCACTGGACGTCATTTGGCTGACATTATAATGATGAATGTTACAAAATCGTTGAGTTACTGTCGCAGTGGAATATTCAGTGTATTAAAATTTAATTCATAAATTATTGTAAAAGTAAATTAAATATTAACATTTAAACCATGTTATCAAGAAAATACTTAAAGAAAGACTGTCTCTTTTTATTTTTCTAATCTTTCAGTTTTCTGAAAAAAAAATAGGTAAGTGTGTGCATAATGAAAAATTTCAGTGTATTCAAATTATTTTTCCTTGAATGGAAATTTCAACTTTCATCTTCAGTAGAATTCACAAATACAATGTCACCACATTGTGTGTGTATATTTATTCAGTGCATGAGCCACCGGCTCATGCACTGAATAAATATACAATTTAATAGCTGCCACATTCAGGATGTATATATTTTCTGTGTATTTTCTCGTACCTGCTACATAAATTTAGTATGTACATAATCTTTAAATAAATAATAATGGCTATGTATTGCCGGCAAAATGGATATTTTTTTCAAAAAACTAGTTTGAAATACAATTAAGATTTGACTTTGGCTTTGATCTCTGATCGATTGACTTTTCGAAACTCTAAAATGATTTGAGTAGGTCATAGAAGTGCTACGAGAATGTAGCATTCGTAGCAAAGTGCTACGAATCGCCTACGCCGTAGCCGCTTCGCACACCACTATACATATACTCTGCACTGTGCATACTGCACAACCATTTTTACTGTACACCTTTTCTACTTTCTATTACTCATGTTAACCTAGTATTTTCTGTATCTTATAGCCCTTTACATATAACGTTTATATATAACAGACCCAAGCCATTGAGAAAACAGCCAATGAATCACGTAAACAATAGATTTAGAGCTACTATCCTCACGAACAATCAGAGGTCCTAGTTAACAAACTATGGCCGCGACTTATACACATAGTGGTCCATTAACTAGACAAACTTCTGATCTGACGCTCTGACATACAAGAGAGAAAGGCAGAAAGACCATTTGATAAAGTCTACACTAACTAAAGTCTGATTAATATAATAGTGAACAGTATGGCTAGTTGGTCAGATTAGGCCATTTATCTGAAAAAATTAAATGTGGTATATTATTTTTCGAAAACCCAGACAAACCGCAATATTTATTCCGTAGACAAAAGTGGTCATAAATTTTAAGAATTCAGCCCTAAATTGTCTATTAATTGAAAATCCACGGTGTCTGATTTGAGAATTCGAAGTTGAGAATTCGTCAAACTATATTTTAGCAAGTGAACTTTTCAAACTTTATCATTACAGTGAGGTTAATATTTATTTATATAAACTTTATAAATTGATGGACTTAATGCCACAAGGTTCTTTTCTATAAGTAATTTTTTTCGGTTCTCATCTTCAAATACTCAATTCAGAAACCACGCACAAGTGTGGTTCGGATTTTGCTCTTTTCTGAAAGTTTTTTAAAGAGTACCTAAAAGACAACTCTGTTCTTAGGCTTTACGAACTACATAAATCTGCTATTTCTCGTTTTAGTCAACCTTCTGTACCTTTTACAATAACTGCGTTTCAGGGCAAAGGGTCCAAATTGGCTGTTACGTGAACGATTATCTCTGATCATGATGTTAGGGTTTAGTTACGTCTTTTAGTACATACGCCCCAGGGTAAAGTAAATAAGAGCCAACTTTTGATAGAACGGAAATGAATCAATTACATACTTCAGTATATTTTCCTCCAAGGAAAAGTAAAAGCTTTTGGCTTTATTATAACAGCTGCACGGGTCTATCTTCAAGGGTAAGCAACGCTTGCCGAGGTCAGTCGAAGGATGGGTGACCATCTTTACATAGCGAGATTCCTCCGTACCTCGGCAAGTACGTTAAGCTATTAGTCCCGTCTGTCAATTTATAGATCTTTGACAGACGTTACGGGTAGTCATAAATCAGGAAGCCTGACACCTATCTTGCCAAGGCGTATCGTGTTACCCAGTTACTGGGTTTAGTAGGTCAGTTAGACGTTTATAGGACAAGGGAGGGTACCAATAACGGAATAGTTACGAGTATATCCACCATCAAGAAGGTCCCTTCATGCACGCAAAAATTAAAAAAAAAAAATAGTTCTGAGTAGAATTCCTTGAAATTATTCCATCAGAATATTCAGGGTTTTTCTTTAAAGCAATTGGAAATCGAACTGTTTTTAGAAAAAACATTGTTTGACTTTGTTTGTTTCACTGAACATTGGCTGAAAGATTATGCAATGCTAAACAATTATGAAAATTATACTGTGGGCAGTTGTTTTAACATAAATATTATGTTGCGTGGGGGTTCACTTATATTCATTAAAAATGGTATTAAATCCAAACCTCGTAAAGATATAGTAGACAGATATAAAAGAGTTTAAATTGAACATAGTATTGAACTGTCCTGTGTTGAGCTGGATAAGCGTGTCATAGTGTGCGTTTATAGACCCCCTAATTATAAGAACTACTCTATATTTGAGTCATTGATGGAAGATCTTTTGGAAAAACTTGCAATGGGTAATAAACTAGTACGTTCGTAGTTTCATGTAAAATACTGGTAAACAACTGCATCCGGTAAGACTGGAAGCCGACCCCAATATTCTTTGGGATAAGTAATGTAAAAGTAAATGAAAAATAAATGTTCTATCCTAGGAGACAAAATGAAAAGCAATTGAAAAATTAATTACTGTTCATATAAGAAAATATGGTTTTAAATAAAATTAAAAGTTATTGCATAGCATTTAATTTTTGAGAATTTAAGTAATTTTCTTTCACCTTTTGTTCTTAAAATCTACTTTCTTTTCCCAAATAGTAAATGCAGATCACGATCCATCCACAAAAGTAATAATAAACCCTTAACGCCACCCTCTAACAAGCCCCTTATTATCATATTTTTTACCTTTTCCCCAAATAATAAATTTAAATAGTGACCCCTATTTATACCATAATAAGGTCGCTTTTTCAAAGTGACCCTTATTCCCATATACATAAAGTGTACATTGAACGCGGTGGAATTTAAAATAGGATACAAATAAAGAACCTCAACTTCAATAGAACATAAAAATATTTCCTACATCCGTCATAATAAAAATTCTTATTTTAACTTGTCATTGCCAAGCGAATTTGAGCCTTTAAATGAATAAAAACGTTAAAACTCGAAAACGTAGCGAGCTAAACCCCCATTTATTTCCGATTAATAAAACTCTAAAAAAGCAAAACAAAAATATAAAGGGACCCTTATTCACATTGAAATAAGGTCGCTTTTCTTTGACAAGCAAAAGTGGCCCTTATTCTCATTAGTATAAGGTCCACATTGATCACCATTGTCACAGAAACAGCTCAGAGACCGATAAAAGGATTTTTTTTACGACCAACAAAAATTTTAAAACCCTCATATCTCAGAAACTGTTGGAGTTACTGCATTTCTGACAAAAAAATTGCCCCCCGGCCCTCACTCCTTCATCCAGGAGAACAAGATAGGATTTACCTCCCCCCCTTAACCGTTTACCTCCCCCCGCAAAAAAAAAAAAAAGTGACCCTTATTCACATTGAAATAGGGTTGCTTTTCTTTGACAAGCAAAAGTGACCCTTATTCCCATTAGCATAAGGTCCACATTGATCACCATTGTCACGTTTCGTTACGGAATTTTTCGTCACGGAATTTCTGGATTCGGTCTACACGCTCAGGCCTGCGATAGAAGCTATGCAATAGCTTAAAAATCTTTTATTTCAGACATAGTCCAGAGGATTAGGAGTAACAATTTACTTATAACACTAGTGTTAGTAGGTATAAAACTAAAAACATATAGCTACACTTCAGCGTGGAGCTGCATCCACCGCTGCATCATGGGAGAATCCCACCGATCTGCGAACACACTGAGAATAGAGTTTTATGTGAGCTTGCTTACAAATTAAATTATTATTATTATATACTTTATTGTACACCACAAAAAAAAAACATACAGGACAAACGTTCAAATATACAAGTGTACAATGGGCGGTCTTATCGCACTAGGCAATCTCTTACAGACAACCTTTGGATGGACTGAATGATAGGAGAAGAATTTAGGGTTGTCAGTGTACAAAATATCAAAACTAATTTTACTAAGACTTAATAACATACAATACATACATAAAATATTACTTAATATACTAATACATATCAAATATATAACAGAGAAAGGAGAAGAATAAAAATTATAGTGAAAGGTAATGCTCCTTCACCATTTTCTTGAACGTTGGCAGTGTTTGAGCACGTCTCACTTCAATAGGTAATACATTCCACAACCGAGCTGCTTGAATCGTGAAAGATTTGTCAAAGAAGAATTAATGAAATTACACTTATTATATATTACATTAAGTTCCTTTTGAATCAGTGAATTAATTCAAAAGGAACTTTTCTAAAAAAAAAGAGAATCAAAGTAAAGTAATTAAAGTTTCCTTACACTGCTTTTAAAATTCTCTCTAATTGAATTCCAAAGTCGTATTATAACATATGTAAATATAATTAACATGCATACTACAACCATATGCAAATCTTAATATTAAACGAATAAAACGTCGGCGTAGTTTGTGGAACATAATCACAATTAGAACTTGAATATATTTAACAAGAATAGCACTGACAACGAATTTGCACAGACGTGGATAGTGGGGAATTTCCTGTGGCACAAAGTGTAGCATGTGGCGATTTGTAAAGCTGTAAATTGTTATTTAAAGTGCTCAAAAAGTGCTGAAATAATCACAGAAAATTCAAGCTTCTAGCTTTATTTATTATATATAATTTATTGTATGTACACCAAGTTAAAACATAGAAAAGGCTACTTAAAACTAAAATACATACAACGGGCGGCCTTATCACACACCGCGATCGGTTCCAGGCAACCAGGAATGGACAGTGTTTTCCGGGACATGATTTGGGGTGGCGTTAGGGGTGGCTTTATCCATAACTAAGTATCAGGGGGTCGAAAAAGTCCTGGATGGCTTCGAGAAAATGATGGTACGGCTGTGCCTTTATTTTTTTCGACTTGTTGAGGGCATTACCGAGCCCCCAGATGAAAACATGTTTTATTTGTCACAAAAAAGTATTCTACTAGGAGTACATAACAAATAGTAGTCTTCATCATAGCATTTTTACATACAAAGGTTTTCAATAATTGAATTGTAATGATGCATTTGAAAACACTAAACTTAGCCTCGGGTAGTTTTTTTTCTAATCATATCCAGTAATATTTTTATTACAAAAAGCTTTGTACTTAAAAAAACAGATATCTGAAGTTTATTACAGTCATGCCCAATTTAGTACCAAAATTATGTATTTCCTTAACTTAGCCCCTAGCACAAGTTTCTAACGTTTTCGTATCGTCATCGTGACATTTTACCAGACGAAAACGTAGTCGATGCTGCGACAAGTTATTTTGGCAGCACGAGTTCATAAAAACGTCTTGCGACAACTCGGAAGTAGTAATTGAACTATGGTTAATTAAGGCCGAGAATCCAATAGCGTTTGGATTGGTTTGTAGTGAATGGTGCGTTCTGAAAATCGAAGACAAAAACGGGTAACATTATCTTAAATAATTTAGAGACTAAAACTGAACAAATATTTGTTATAAACACACTTTAAAACATATTTAACATTTTTATTAATTCTTTTTTTAACAAATCATTGAAAATTTCAGTTTATTGGAATTTTAATTTATGATAAATTGTTTGGTTTCGAACGGTCCCGTACATGACGTTTGACAATTGTCACTTAATGTTTGACGGTTTCCTTCAAATTACAAAAATATAAAACCGTTAGCACACTGATGCAAACGCGTGTAGAAGCGAAATTCTTCCGACGAACTTTCCGAACTCAGTGATTTGTTCCAATAGGTATTTTGCACGTCCACACCGAAACGTTAAATACCTTATTATACTTAATTATTAATTCATTTATTAAAGGCAATAGAGCCTACAGAATAACATAACCTATATACATATTATATACATAATATTAGTAACAATATAAACTTATCAAAGTCAAAATACTTTATTTCAACTAAACCATTTAAAGGCATTTTTGAAAAGACAAACAAAAGATGAAACTAGTTGCACATTCACAAGCGTCAGTAAGTCTCTATGGAGAAGAACGTGCAAGAAACTCCACGAACACACTTTTCCATCAACACAATACAATTACAAGTATTTGGTTACAAGAAAATTACAAAGATATGTGAGAACTATGTAAAAAGACTTATACACCTATTTTAGTAACACAATAACAACAAACAACATTTATACACACAAACATTTAACACTTACACACAGGTAACCATCATTGCTTCAATATTCCAGCTGAAATACTGGAGCAACGATTCTATACTACACAGCCTGTCAGAAATCATGCCCAGAATGCGACACATAATAAGTATACCTCCACTATTACTCACCAGTATTGTCCACATAATCATTCACATTTTACGTATAATAATATTATGTATATAAATATATGTATAAATAGATTTCATCAGCAAAGTTATTACTGAGCAAGCTGAAGTTAACAACGCCACTTACAAGCCTAAATACAAACGCTAGAAAGCATCTGTCACTCCAAAAGAAAAACATAAAACAGAAATAATAGAGGATGGAGACTTTGATCACTTTTTTAATTTTAAATGCCGCGCGGTTTATATGGTATATCGCATTGCGTCTCGGTGTGAGCAGACCCTAAGATGTAAACGTATATTGTTGTTTGTTGTCATTTCAAATAATTATTTAAATTTACCAATTTCATACGTAAATCTGTTATGTGCGACGGTTCTGTGATTTTAGAATTAACGAATCCAAAAAGAACTTGCGTCACTCAGAGCCCCTAGCACGAGTTTCTGCGTAATTGGATCGACTACGTTAACGTATCGCCTCCGACAATTTTTGTATGCAAAATTAATCAGCGCCATGTGTCCGTATTTGGAACTAACAAATCGGTAGCACAAGTTTTTGACAATTGCCTTCGTATCGAGTTCACGTATTTACGTTTCGTTAACGCTCCAAATGTATGGGAATCGGTAGCACGAGTTTTCATTTTGACATGTAGTATCGAATTTTACGCTAGGTGTGACGAAAGCACGTCGAAAAGTATCTCACTGACATTTTCTCGGTAAGACATTTCACGTCAAACAATTTTCCGTATTTATTTTTGCAATAAAATGCTATTTAATCATGAATAAAAGGGGAAGGCATGCTGTCTATTGATTATCTTAACTCCTAATTTAATAAAGAGGCTAGGAGGAGATGTTAAACGAGGTAGACAACATTTTCATTTTCTTTGTAAACAAATGTAGTAGTAGTTTCTTTTAATAAACCATTTCTATAAGTTATTGATACTAACCACACATAGAGCGGCGCGGCAGGCCCGCGCATCGCCCGCTCTGTCTTCCTGCTGTGGTGGAGTACGGTCTCTAGCGCGTTATTCGCCGCCGTTTTACTTGCGATTCTCCATAATTATCATGACTCATTTAAAGATTCAAGAATCGAAGAAAACGGCGATATGCCTTATAAATTATATATTATAATACTAGTATGCACGTATGCCTATATATATTGCAACCGGTTTATACCGGTAGTTACAGTTAGTTTGGGCATATGGGTTAGAATTTGGGATAAACAACATTGGCAGTTGCTTCAAGGCAACTGAAGCATTTATCGGCAGCTAAAATGTTGTTGAGTAGGTACCCTATTAAAACAATACAAATCTAAAACGTATTAATATACATTTTCTTCAGCAGGTCTTATGGGAATGGTTGCGGTATTTTAAGTAGCAAAAACCGTAAGCCGTTCTACAATTCTAGCTAGTCTGTCGATGATAAACAGAGACAGATGTACAACGAAAGAGAGAAAACTAGGACAAAAATGAAACAGAATCCCTTCGCAGCGTGACGAACGGTCTATTATAAAGACCTTCCATCGTTATTGCCACCTGACAGCCAATGTTCCAGAATCCAGAGTAATCTTTATGAGACGAGAAATCGATGCAGAGAGTGGACTATGATAGGACTCTCCTTCAAAACTAATCGAATCCTAAGTCATATCGTTCCTTCGTACATGGAAAGCCTTGTTGGCTCAGCCTATTATTATTTAAAATTCCTACTTGTTGTTGATGTTTATTGAATTTATTATATTTCTAACATGTACTAAGTATACGTGAATTGAATAAGTAAATAACTAAGCTATTAATGTGATAATAAAAACCTAAATAAACAGAAACTATGTTTTTCCTAATCTAAACATACATACATAAACTTACGCTTTTGCCGGATGGGGGTAAGTAGGTAGAAACTACAGAATGCCACCTGCTACGTTATATTCACGTTCATACTTCTACAGGCACGCGGGTTATGACATGCACGCACGCTGGCCTTTTTGAAGAACATCACAATAAGATCTGTTGCGGACGGTACCCGGGTGCTGTAAGTACCCGCGGTCGCCCTGGGACAGTATCCCACTGTTGTTTGACGTGCTTTCCATACGCTCTGAGTCAAGTGACTCTGCTGGTGGCACTCGCTACCACGCACCCCTGAATGCGTATGTAGGGTGGTAGGTACTAGGAAGACCCACATACAAGAACCAAGTTTTGACCACAAAAATAAAAAGCGGGCTTTTTCATGAAAAATATTGTTGCATGTGTTTCAGGCCATTTTTGCGTTCATCTTTACTTAGCCGAAATCTTAAGAACCTTATTTATAAACCTTAATACATAAATATAATCATTACAGTACTAATAACCGGCGTGTGTGTATGACTAGATGAATAAATTTGAGTGAAGCAAAAGAAGTATGTAAGGATCGTAGCAGGTGGCGTTCTGTAGTTTCTGCTTACCCCCATGGGAAAAAGGCGTGAGTTTATGTATGTATGTATGTGTATAATCAATACAATTTTTGATTTTTTACACACGGGCCCTTGTAGGCATACGACAATAATAATTACACATTTTTCTCATCATCGTTTTTCAATCTATCATTCAAAATTACACCAAACATAGGTACTTCCTATTCTAAACTAATATTGTAAAATTGTTTTAACTATATTTGTACAAGGTAATCTCTGGAAGGAAACGCCTGCCGTTCCTACCGCTAAGTGTAGCAGTAAGAACTTCATGGGCTGATAATGCGTTAAGAATAAGTAATAGAATATATAGCTGTTGTAGGTGGTACTAATCTATATAATGCATTGATGAAATAAAATGCAGATTTATTGAACAAAACTTTGTATTACATAATGTTCTTTCATATTCGCATCATAATAAATTGACAGAGCTTCTAAGATTCCAACCATAGCTCATAGCTGCTCCAAACGCTTGAAATAGCATGAAGAGCATTTGTACCAAAACGGTTGTGAATTAGTAGATACTTTTAACGTCGTCGTAAGTTACAAAATATTGCCCCAATTCCTTCGTTGGATGTCACTATTACACGAAGAGACGTATAGCTTGCCGTGGGCTTTGAAGAAATCACGGCTGCACTCTTGTAGACGGTGGTGCAAGCGATTGGAATGGCTTGTCTTCTCTAAGTGGCAATGCTGGCTTATATTATTCCGGTGCCGACAAAGGCTTTTGGCTAGTACCGGGAATATTTTATTCATCATCTCCTGTTGGCAAAAGAAGTTGATATAGAACAAAATACAAAGATTCTGTAACTAACTACAACATTGTCGGTCGTGCAGTGTTATTGCACTTTTCCATTAGGAATTTCTTAGTGGCAACCCGGAGTCTCACTCTAAGTGCTGTGCACGGCATTAGGCCCGCCTCTTACTACATGAGACCACATAGGATTAAGCGGATGAAGCGCATTTTGCATAATTGTATGAATCTGTGCAATAAACTTACTTGTTTGCTTCTTTATGAAGTTCACCATGATGATGACCTAAGTGAAGCAAGTTCTTTTTGGATTCGTTAATTCTAAAATCACAGAACCATCGTGCATAACAGATTTACGTCTGAAATTATTGGTAAATTTAAATAACTATTTGAAATGACAACAAACAACAATAGACGTTTACATCTTAGGGTCTGCTCACACTAAGACGCAATGCGATAATACATATAAACCGCGCGGAATTTAAAATTAAAAAAGTGATCAAAGTCTCCATCCTCTATTATTTCTGTTTTATGTTTTTCTTTTGGAGTAACAGATGCTTTCTAGCGTTTCTATTTAGGCTTGTAAGTGGCTTGTTAACTTCAGCTTGCTCAGTCATAACTTTGCTGATGAAATCTATTTATTCATATATTTATATACATAATATTATTATACGTAAAATGTGAATGATTATGTGGACAATCCTGGTGAGTAATAGTTGAGGTATATTTATTATGTCTAGCATTCTGGGCATGATTGCTGCCAGGCTGTGTTGTATAGAATCGTTGATCCAGTATTTCAGCTGGAATATTGAAGCAATGATGGTTACCTGTGTGTAAGTGTTAAATGTTTGTGTGTATAAATGTTGTTTGTTGTTATTGTGTTACTAAACTATTTTAGTAACACAATAACAACAAACAACATTTATACACACAAACATTCAAAGACTTAAACATCTATGTGTATAAGTCTTTTTACATAATTCTCACATATCTTTGTATATTTCTTGTAACCAAATACTTGTAATTGTACTTTGTTGATGGAAAAGAGTGTTCGTGGAGTTTCTTGCACGTTCTTCTCCATAGAGACCTACTGACGCTTGTGAATGTGCAACTAGTTTCATCTTTTGTTTGTCTATTCAAAAATGCCTTTAAAAGGTTTACTTGAAATAAAGTATTATGACTTTGATAAGTTTATATTGTTACTAATACTATGTATATAATATGTATTTAGGTTATGTTATTCTGTAGGCTCTATTGCCTTTAATAAATTAATTAATAATTTAGTATAATAAGGTATTTAACGTTTTGGTGTGGACGTGCAAAATACCTATTGGAACAAATCACTGAGTTCGGAAAGTTCGTCGGAAGAATTTCGCTTCTACACGCGTTTGCATCAGTGTGCTAACGGTTTTATATTTTTGTAATTTGAAGGAAACCGTCAAACATTAAGTGACAATTGTCAAACGTCATGTACGGGACCGTTCGAATCCGACTAATTTATCATAAATTAAAACTCCAATAAACTGAAATTTTGAATGATTTGTTAAAAAAAGAATTAATAAAAATGTTAAATATGTTTTAAAGTGTGTTTACAACAAATATTTGTTCAGTTTTAGTTAGACAATGTTACCCGTTTTTGTTTTCGATTTTCAGAACGCACCATTCACTACAAACCAATCCAAACGCTATTGGATTCTCGCCCTTAATTAACCATAGTTCAATTACTACTTCCGAGTTGTCGCAAGACGTTTTTTTGAACTCGTGCTGCCAAAATAACTTGTCGCAGCATCGACTACGTTTTCGTCTGGTAAAATGTCACGATGACGATACGAAAACGTTAGAAACTTGTGCTAGGGGCTCTGGTCATCATCATGGTGAACTTCATAAAGAAGCAAACAAGTAAGTTTATTGCACAGATTCATACAATTATGCAAAATGTGCTTCATCCGCTTAATCCTATGAGGTCTCATGTAATAAGAGGCGGGCCTATTGCCGTGCACAGCACTTAGAGTGAGACTCCGGGTTGCCACTAAGAAATTCCAAATGAAAAAGTGCAATAACACTGCACGACCGACAATGTTGTATTTAGTTACAGAATCTTTGTATTTTGTTCTATATCAACGTCTTTTGCCAACAGGAGATGAAGAATAAAATTACCGGTACTAGCCAAAAGCCTTTGTCGACACCGGAATGTCAATGCCAGCATTGCTACTTAGAGAAGACAAGCCATTCCAATCGCTTGCACCACCGTCTACAAGACTGCAGCCGTGATTTCTTCAAAGCCCACGGCAAGCTATACGTCTCTTCGTGTAATAGTAACATCCAAAGAAGGAATTGGGGGAATATTTTGTAACTTACGACGACGTTAAAAGTATCTACTAATTCACAACCGTTTTGGTACATATGCTCTTCATGCTATTTCAAGCGTTTGGAGCAGCTATGAGCTATGGTTGGAATCTTAGAAGCTCTGTCAATTTATTATGATGCGAATATGAAAGAACATTATGTAATACAAAGTTTTGTTCATTAAATCTGCATTTTATTTCATCAATGCATTATATAGATTAGTACCACCTACAACAGCTATATATTCTATTACTTATTTTAACGCATTATCAGCCCATGAAGTTCTTACTGCTACACTTAGCGCTAGGAACGGCAGGCGTTTCCTTCCAGAGATTACCTTGTACAAATATAGTTAAAACAATTTTACAATATTAGTTTAGAATAGGAAGTACCTATGTTTGGTGTAATTTTGAATGATGGATTGAAAAATAATGATGATAAAAATGTGTAATTATTATTGTCGTATGCCAACCTTGCCCGTGTGTAAAAAATCAAAAATTGTAATGATTATACACATACATACATACATAAACTCACGCCTTTTTCCCATGGGGGTAAGCAGAAACTACAGAACGCCACCTGCTACGATCCTTACATACTTCATTTGCTTCACTCACATTCATACATCTAGTCATACACACACGCCGGTTATTAGTACTGTAATGATTATATTTATGTATTAAGGTTTATAAATAAGGTTCTTAAGATTTCGGCTAAGTAAAGATGAACGTAAAAATGTCCTGAAACACATGCAACAATATTTTTCATGAAAAAGCCCGCTTTTTATTTTTGTGGTCAAAACTTGGTTCTTGTATGTGGGTCTTCCTAGTACCTACCACCCTACATACGCATTCAGGGGTGCGTGGTGGCGAGTGCCACCAGCAGAGTCGCTTGACTCAGAGCGTATGGAAAGCACGTCAAACAACAGTGGGATACTGTCCCAGGGCGACCGCGGGTACTTACAGCACCCGGGTACCGTCCGCAACAGATCTTATTGTGATGTTCTTCAAAAAGGCCAGCGTGCGTGCATGTCATAACCCGCGTGCGTGTAGAAGTATGAACGTGGATATAACGTAGCAGGTGGCATTCTGTAGTTTGTACCTACTTACCCCCATCCGGCAAAAGCGTAAGTTTATGTATGTATGTTTAGATTAGGAAAAACATATAGTTTCTGTTTATTTAGGTTTTTATTATCACATTAATAGCTTAGTTATTTACTTATTCAATTCACGTATACTTAATACGTAACTTAACAAGTAGGAATTTTAAAAAATAATAGGCTGAGCCAACAAGGCTTTCCATGTACGAAGGAACGATATGACTTAGGATTCGATTAGTTTTGAAGGAGAGTCCTATCACAGTCCACTCTCTGCATCGATTTCTCGTCTCATAAAGATTACTCTGGATTCTGGAACATTGGCTGTCAGGTGGCAATAACGATGGAAGGTCTTTATAATAGACCATTCGTCACGCTGCGAAGGGATTCTGTTTTATTTTTGTCCTAGTTTTCTCTCTTTCGTTGTACATCTGTCTCTGTTTATCATCGACAGACTAGCTAGAATTGTAGAACGGCTTACGGTATTTGCTACTTAAAATACCGCAACCATTCCCATAAGACCTGCTGAAGAAAATGTATATTAATACGTTTTAGATTTGTATTGTTGTTAATAGGGTACCTACTCAAGAACATTTTAGCTGCCGATAAATGCTTCAGTTGCCTTGAAGCAACTGCCAATGTTGTTTATCCCAAATTCTAACCCATATTCCCAAACTAACTGTAAATACCGGTATCAACCGGTTGCAAAATATATAGGCATACGTGCATACTAGTATTTATAATCTCTAATTTATAAGGCATATCGCCGTTTTCTTCGATTCTTGAATCTTTAAATGAGTCATGATAATTATGGAGAACCGCAAGTAAAACGTAGAGTTGCGGCGAATAACGCGCTAGGGCCGTACTCCACCACGGCAGGAAGACAGAGCGGGCGATGCGCGGGCCTGCCGCGCCGCTCTATGTGTGGTTAGTATCAATAACTTATAGAAATGGTTTATTAGAAGAAACTACTGCTACATTTGTTTAAAAAGAAAATGAAAAAGTTGTCTACCTCGTTTAACATCTCGTCCTAGCCTCTTTATTAAATTAGGAGGTAAGATAATCAATAGACAGCATGCCTGCCCCTTTTATTCATGATTAAATAGCATTTTATTGCAAAAATACCCAAATAAATACGGAAAATTGTTTGACGTGAAATGTCTCACCGAGAAAATGTCAGTGAGATAGTTTTCGACGTGCTTTCGTCACACCTAGCGTAAAATTCGATACTACATGTCAAAATGAAAACTCGTGCTACCGATTCCCATACATTTGGAACGTTAACGCAACGTAAATACGTGAACTCGATACGAAGGCAATTGTCAAAAACTTGTGCTACCGATTTGTTAGTTCCAAATACGGACACATGGCGCTGATTAATTTTGCATACAAAAATTGTCGTAGGCGATACGTTAACGTAGTCGATCCAATTACGCAGAAACTCGTGCTAGGGGCTCTGAAATAGATTTCCTGACACTAATTTTTCGCCTTATTAAACTTGGGTAAAACTTATGACAAGAATAACGTCAGCTCACACATTTTTGAATTTGTCTCATAAATTAATTCTGTGTTTATTAAAAAGTGTGTATACTTTTTGCTCATTTTTTCATATATTTCATTCCCGCTGTTAAAAACGCTCTTTTATTTATTTTTCGTGTTCATTTTTAGTAAAGGATTTTTTGATTTGCGGATTTTGCACAATATTAATAATATAAACAATGGTTTCAATTTCACGCTCTTATTTTTATGATTGAATCTCTCATATTGAGGCGTATATTTTATCTACAATTTATTGAATAATTAAAAGGTAAAATAAAAAGTGCTGCTAAATTCTTTCCAGATAGTCATTTCGATGCTTGTAAGGAAGTTTCATAGACCTAGAGAAAAATAACCATAATCCTCCTGCCCTCAATCTATTTTAGTTTCAACGAAAAGTGTCTCCTCATTCCATACAATTTTATTTGCCTTCATCTCAATAGGTTTCCTCTTTCGATTAGCTCCTGTTAGATTGCATGTAGCAGAGATGGATGTGCGTAGTCACGAGAATGGATAAAGTGACAGAAAGGTTGGAAGGGAACCGTTTGTCCTGGTATGGTCATGTGATGAGGAGAGATAAAATGCATGTGACTAAAAGATTTTTTAATATAAATGTGGATGGATGGAGAGAGAGGAAAGGCCAAAGAAAAGATGGATGTGTGAAGAGGAATATGAAAGAAAAGGGAGCCAGTGATAGCGTGATGTTGACAGGATTGTATGGAAGTAGAAAACTTGTTGCATCGATCCCAAGTAACATTGAACCAGGAAGATGATGATGAGTTGCAATGACAGTTCGAGAATATTGACTGAATTACTTGAGTTCATAAAGGAAACGATTTTATCTTGAATGTTTTTAAATTGCAACCAAGTTGTAAGCATCTTATTGCAGGGCAATGGCCTCTTCTCATAAGCAAAGGCATTAATTACCACGCTTGCTCGAGACGGGTTGGCGATTGCAGATTTATATTAACTGCAAGTCCAGATTTCTTCAAGTGATCACCAAGATAAATTAGATTAAAAAATAAGACACTAATAATAACCTCTAAGAGCAGTATCCTGTTTATAATTTCCATCGAAAGATTGTTTAATAAAAAATACAGCATTAACACAGATTACTGTTTTTGCCTAAAATACAGGCATTCAGCTCCATCCGGCTGAGCCTGAAAGCCACTTAATAAATAGATATCCCCCTCACACCTTGACACCTCATTAAAAAGTCGCCGTAGTCGATTTAACACCAGGCTATCATAACTCTTAAAAGCTCACCAGCAATCACTTTCCGTCCCGCTACTCCCATTTCTACACACGATATCCCGTCATTTAGTCACCGTTGAATATATAATACCAGGCTATCATAACTCTTAGAAGCCCACCAGCGAACACTCTCCGCCCGCTTCCCTTCTTCACACCACATCCCGTCAAATAGTCGCCGTCAACTATTTAGCGAGTCGAGGTTTAGCTGGCGCCTAATTGAGTAACGAACTCCTCGTTACTCAATTAGGCACCTGTTAATCAGCGTCTTGCAAACAAAATGTATTCAGAATGAATAATTTTCTGCACAATGTCTGAGTGGGAAACCAACCTGATCATTTGCATTTCCTTCTGCAGACTGCGATAGATATATTTGGTAGAATGGTATCTTACTTTCTCACTTGTATTTATTTGTAAACTACTTTTTTCTTGCAGTCTATTTCAAAGGGACCGTGTATTTTCCGGGATATAAAGTCTATTATAGTATTCAGTCATAGCATAGCTTTCAATTAGCATAAGGCACTTGTCCCACTGCCGGCGAAGAAGAGATAAGCTATCGACTATTTTCTCGCTGAAGGAACGAACAACAAATACAGATCCCGTGTCAATCGCCGCGAGTATTCTCTCGACACAATTTTGTCGCAGTGACAAGAGATATCAAAGATAATATTCGCTCAGTGATACTCGCTCTTCGATGCTCTCTTGGCGGTTGGAACGCACACCAAGAGACAAACAAACAAACGCGTACAGGACTGATCGCCCGAGGGAGTGTTGCGAGTAATCACCTGTCGCACAAAATACCGCTCATAGTCGAGCGGTAAAACTATCGTAACTACAAACTCGCTTCTCGCTGCTCGCCAACTCATATCTAAGTTCTAGCTCTACTCGGTGCTCGCTGATCGTCGGCGGTGGAACTAGTGCCTAGTGATTTTCTTAATCAGATCATTACATCCAGACATGTCGTATTCAAATAAACGATTTTATCTTATTATAAAGATAGTTGATGAGAAATAAAATTTGTTTGGGTGTTTTTCTTCTTTCAAGATCAACGTATTTTCTGCAAAGCCAACTCGGTAGGTAATCTCTGTCCCGAAAAAATGTTCGTCAGTAGGAAAGAACCCGCAGGCCAAAGCTAGTGTTTGTATAAAGAACCAAGCAGTACGCTTATTATAATGAGGGTAGCAGTTAATTAAAATGTTTGTTTTTGACTCAAGTGAAAATACTGCATATAGCAGTATTTTCATGCTACTGAGAGGGCCATTTAATATTATACTAGAACTCTGAAATATTATGGTATGTCTGTAGTTTTGACTAAATTAAAAGCTTCACTATATAAATGAAACGCATGTTACTAAAAGAGTTATGAATATAAATGTAGATGGGTGGTGAGAAAAGGAAGGCCAAATAAAAGATGGATGGACTGTGTGCGGAGTGATATGAAGGAAAAGGGAGTCAGTAATAGCGTAGTAGTAGTAGTAGTAGTAGTAGGGACTCCTTTTTCTGCACTTAGACTCCCATTTGGTCCGTTGTACGTGGGGGTACTGGCTAACATACTCGTAGTCAGCCCAACTCCGCCCAAAAGCACAGAAGCTTCCTGGGAGCTTCACAGGCTTCACGGAGCAACCTCACTGTTCCGAGAGTTTCTTCGCGTTGAGAAGCCACGGCCTCGCATTCCAGGATTACGTGGGCGCCTGATTCTTCGGCGTTAAAACAGCCCCTGCAAAGTGGGCTGTCCGTGGCGCCTATGTTGAATAAATGTTTGTTAAGAAGGGTGTGGCCCGTTATTGTCCCTATAATTATTTTGAGGTTATTTCTACTCAGGCTGAGGAGTTTTTTGGTGAAACGCGGGTTTACTTTCGGCACAGCCATTTTTGACTGTCTACAGTCTGTAGCCCGTGACCATTTGTTAATGTGTAATTCTATTGATCTTTGACGAATCCACGCACGAAATTGCGAGAAAGGCAAGGGGATAAGTGGGTACGGGCCTAGCACTAACAACTCGGAGCCCCTTTTCGCAAGTTCATCTGCGGCATCATTGCCTAGGGATCCACTGTGCCCCTTGATCCACTGGAGGATGATTCGATTGGATTTTGATATACTCTCCAGGGCGAGGTGGCCTTCAAAGATTAGTTTGTTGTTGGTTAGTTTGTTTTCTAAAGCTTTGAGCACAGCCAGACTATCAGATAGGAATCTGATTCCGTTGTCCTGGATACCTTAACGCTTTACGGTTTTTGCGGCTTGTGTTAAGGTGACACATTCACATTGAAAAATCGAACTATGTGTGCCTAACGGTATGTGAAAGTTAATGTTGAGGTCAAGGGAGTGTACGCCAGCACCTGAACCGTTATTAGTTTTTGAGCCATCTGTGTAGATTCGCACTTTATTGGCTCCTGACTGATCCCTTTCTTCCTCTATTGTTTGTATGTTATAGTTTTTGTTGAACATAGGTTGTTTTTGTATTCTATCACACGGAACAGCGATGAGAGGTTGATACTCAATCGCCCGGTCCAGGATTTTAGCGTGTGGACTTGTGAGGTTTTTGCCCCATATGCCTAGATGCATTAGCCTGATAACACCTAGCGCCGCTTTTTGCTGTATGTACAGGTCCAGGGGAGTTATATGTAGGGATATCTCCATGACTGCCGTTGGGGTGGTTCTCATGCAGCCGGTGATAGCTGAGCAGGCCTGTCGCTGGAACCGTTGGAGTCGGGTGATGGTGGTCGAGAGTTCTGTCCTAGTCCACCAAACCAGAGCACCATAAGCCAACATTGACCTGATTACCGCTGTGTATAGCCAGAGAGTAATCCTTGGAGACAGCCCCCATGTTTTTCCTAACATTCTTTACACTGATTGAGTGCGATTGTGCATTTGTTGAGTCAAGATGCTTGTTCCAGAGCAATTTGCTATCAAGAATTACCCCCAAGTACTTGACCTCCTCTTTAAGTGTTAATTCTGTGTTGAAAAGTTTTGGAAGCCTATGCGGTCCAAGACTTCGTTTGTTATTGAACATTATTAGTTCCGTCTTAACGGGGTTAACCGACAGTTCGTGCTTTGTGCACCAGTTCTCGATTATTTTGAAGGCCTTTAAAATTGCTATGTCATCTGCGTATCCTACCGAGTAAAGACTACTGGCGTTGAGCTCTGCAATGAGCTCATTTACGACAAAATTCCACAGAAGTGGTGACAGCACCCCACCTTGTGGGCAGCCCCTACTCACGATTCCTCGTGTGGTAGTGTTCACAGAATAGCACGGTTTTTTAGCATGTTGTTAATCCATTCTACTAGCGTCGGCGCAACACCGTGCGTGTTGAGTGCCTGACCGATACTGGTGAAGTTAGTTTTGTCGAATGCACCTTCGATATCAATGAAGGCACCTAGGGTTGGATTTTTGTTTTTGAGAGCATTGCCTATGCGTGAGACTACGCTGTGGAGCGCTGATTCAGTTGATTTGCCTGCACAGTGGGCATATTGGTTCGGGTGCAGAGGTTTTTGTATCGAAATCTGGTTTCTTATCTTCCTGTCCCCCAGCCTCGCCAGTGTCTTTAGAAAGAAAGAGGAGAGGCTTATGGGTCTAAAAGATTTGGGCTGGGTGTAGTCGCCCCTACCTGGTTTCGGAATAAATATTATATTTACTTCGCGCCATTTCAAGGGGATATATCGGTGGGCCAGACAGGCCCGAAAGACCTTAACAAGGTAATCAGCTAGCAGACCACCGCTCCATCTGAGCAGAGCTGGAAAGATACCGTCCATCCCCGCTGCCTTGAAAGGCAGGAAGGTGTTGATTACCCACGTTATTTTATCTTTGTCGATAACTTCTAACGCCACCTCCCAGTCTAAGCTGCTCGTAGCCCTTTCCCTGTACGGTTCCCAGCTTTGCTAGGTGGCAATCTGGCGGCCCGGGAAGTGGGTAGTTAGGAGTAGTTTGCTAGTTTCTGCGTCGTTTGTTGTGTAAGTGTTATCTGGTTTTCTCAGGCATCCTATAGAAAGGTCTGCCTCTTGAGCAAGACTGTTTGACATGACATGTTTTGACCCTATTTGCCTGATTGTTGTTTTCAATGTTAGTACAAAAACGCCTCCAACTTGTTTTACATCGGCGGCGAATTAGTTTTTTATAGGTTTTGCGGTTTGTTATGTAACGGTCCCAGTCTACTGGCGACCGTGTGTTCCTAGCTCTATTGAATAGCCTTCTCAGTTTGTGTCGGTGTCTCTCCAGTTCAGGACTCCACCAGGACTGCCTGATTCCTCTCCTGGGTAAGGTGAAGGGACACGACTGTTCATAGCTGCTGGAAGAGAGGGTAACCTACCCAGTTCAGTACCTATAAGTCTGTCGAACTTCGATTGGTCTGTGTTGCGAGTAACCCTTCTTGGCTGTGGTGTGGTTAAGTTGAAGTTAATTGTAAAACGGATCCATCTATGGTCTGAGCATGATATCTCATTGGACACATGCCAGTCATGGATGGAGTTGGATACACCTAAAGTTGTTAAAGTTAGGTCTAACAAGCTACATTTCCGAATGGACGGTAGAATCAATTATTATTACATTTAATTTTTATTTTTGACGTTCGAAAGTGCCGCTTAATGGCCTAATTGAATAAAGAAATTTTGATTTTTTCCTACAAGATTATTGTCTATTATTGTTTGCGATCTTGCGTTTATGAAGGTGGGTTCAGAACCCTTGTTAACTAGTACAAGGTTATTGCTAAGAATAAAATCAAGCATTTACTCACCTCGGTTGTTAGTTTTGACATTACCCCAGAGCGTGTGATGCGCGTTGGAATCTGTGCCGATGATTAGTTCTAGTTTCTCCCTTTCACAGTATTCCACCAGCAAGGCGAGCTCTGGTAGAGGCACGTCCTCGTCGCCTGGCAGGTATGCCGAGGCTAGTACAATGTCTGGGCGTTCTTGTTCGGTTCTGAAAAGCCTGGTTGCTGTCAGGTCCCTTGAACAGAATTCATTAATTAAAAGGTTAGGTACATGTTTTTGGACCAATATGCAGGTACGCGGATTACTTACGGAGGTATCTAGCAGCAACTTACCTCCGATGTTAGCAAGACCGCATATTTTGCCACTTCTAATCCACGGCTCTTGGAAGAGGGCTATGGTCTTCTCTTGTTGATTCTCCAGCACTCTGCGTAAAGTAGCCGACGCAGTTTGACTGTGCTGGAGGTTGGTCTGCAGGATCTTAGTCCTCCCGCAAAGGAGAGGGAGGGGATCGCTGTCCTCGTCCCTACTTCTCCCCTCCGGCGGAAAGCAGTCCTCGTCCGAAGTTAGTCCGGGCGAGGGTGGATCCTGTGTTGATCCCTCAGTTGATTCGACCTCAAGCGCTGCCATGGAAGTCGCCAGCTCCACCGCCTCTCCAGCGGTGGAGCTGGCGACTTCCACTGTGACTGGCAGTGGGCGTTCCCCGTCGCCTCTAGAACGCCCAGGCAGCGGCGGATCAAGCCTCAGAGATCTCCGCCCCAGGCGCAGTCGAGGTCGTTAAGGTTGATGGCGCAGCGGCATCCTCCTTGGTTCCACCTTCCTTCAGGAACCGGATGTATATACTAACTACTACATAAGGTAGTATACTCGCCTCTGCTGGTCTTTGATGGTTTTTACCATGGACTCCGGCACACGAAAGTAGAGACAGGTGCACGGGGGCTCCTGACTAACCGGGACGGTGTGTTGTTTATGACCCCCTTGAGCCAGGCCAGTGTGAAGTCGTCCTCACACCATGTTTTGAGGACGCCTTCGGCGTAGTGGGCCCGACTTTTAAAGTGGATCGCGGTATTTTGGGTTGGAGTGGCTGGTTCAGGAACTGCCTTCACAAAGCCCGGAGCTGGTCCTCAATGGTTTGTCGGATCCCCTCCGCTTGCTCCTGCGTCATATCCATGAAGGGCTCGGTCATGACGGCGACACACAGCTCGTTGTTCCTGAACGACGCGGCCGCTTCGGCGTAGCTCACCAGGGTTCCATCAACCATATGGGAGCGAACGGGTTTGCTCTTCTTGCTTATCCCAGTTGGTGTGACGGGATCCTCGGGACGCGAACGCTTCTGCGCCCTAGCCGGTGGTTCGGTGTTGTTTTTTTGCTGTTTTTTACGCCCTCTAGGCCTCGTGCTGCGTTTGCGCTTAGCGCCGGTGGCAGCTTCGCCTGTTGGTGTGTCAGCCGTAGCAGACATCACCTTGGGGAGCGTCTTTTTGTTTGTTGCTGTTTGCCAATTATTGGCGTTAGATGATCCTGCCATATGGCCTTTGGCCAGCTTCGTCAGGTTCCTCTCAGAGACCGCAGCCGCTAACGCAACCCGTGTTTTGGGCGCATCTACGTTTGCAGTGCTCTTCGAGTCGCCGTGAGCGAGAACTGTCCTTGGCTTTTCGGTCAGGGTAGTGTTAGGGGGCGCATCCATAGACGCAGATGTGGTTGGGTCGGTCCATTAATATAGTCATAATTAGTGCCAAAGCGCCAACTGATGAGGTTTGGCACGAAAAATTTGGCAATACAGCATTGTGATAAACTTTCAACACACAAATCTTTACAAACAAACTGATATTATTGTATTAGCTGCTCAACGCAGATTCAATTCTATTTTGTAAACCTATATTTGCAGAGCTTTAATTTAAAAATTTAAGCCCTATATTTTAATTCTATGTTCCAAATTATATCCAAATCCATTAAATCAAATGATTTAATGGATTTGGATATAATTTGGAAGTGTGATTGATTAACAAGGATACACCCATTCTTTCAGGTTAAACTACATATTGGTGGAACTATCCACGACCACAGAAAACCTGCATAACATTTTTCTCAAACCACATTAATTCTTTTCACAAAGAGAGAAATCCGCGCACATGATATAATTATCCATAAAGAAACCTCTGAAAGTCAAACTATATTTCATCTTTACTTCCCTTTGTTCATTGTTTATCCTCAAACAATAGCTATCATTTTCATTCATGAATATTGGTTGATATTTAATCCAAGAATAAAGGAGAGAATAGTTAATTCAAAACCGCGCTGTTTTGCTAATTTTCTCATTATATTTCATAAAGGAGTAGATCGCTCACCGATCGCTTCGAGAAATTATCGTTGAATAATTAAATCCGAAAGGGCGGCCATCTTTGTTTCACGTTTTTAGTAATCAACTAGGAAACGGAACAAATATTTGGAATCGCTTAACCGTCTTGTTATGACGTGAAGTTCGTTGATTGGTGTTTAATTTGAGGTAGTTTATTTAGCGAAATATCACGCAATTTGCTTCGGGGAATTAGGTTGGGGCTCTAAACGTTATTTTTGAAAGTTGGCGTAATTTGAACGGGAATGAGATTGGTCAAATGATCCCTTTTACTTTGAAAACTAGGAACATTACACATTTAAATATCACACGTGCTCATTTTTGAGGACATCATCGGATTAACGAGACATGACTTTGTGATGCAAAAAAGGACATCGGCGTAATCGTCAATTACAGCATGACTGACAGAATTGTCGAAATATTTACCGAATAAAATGCCAAATAATAAGAATGAACAAAAAAAGGCAAAAACAGAAATAGCTACAATATTTTCCAAGAACAAACATTCATAACTCACAATTTCGATGTGCAAACTAAATTCACTACTGAATATTTATTTAAAAAAAATATTTTAATAATTCCTTATATTAAGTTTTGTTAAAAAACGAGAAATATAGTAAAACCAAACCTACAAAATTCTCAATTATTTGATGATTGGATTACTATGTTAAGATTAGTAATCCTCAAGGCTCAAACTGGGAGTAAATACGCCTTACACTTTGCACATAATAAAATAATATTTTACAGAAACTACCAAACCAAAATGTTCTGTTCCAGACATAATCAATGCAACTACAGTTTTACAAACTCAGCTATCCTTATTTATTAATTTTTTAATACGAAACGTGCCCAGAACGTTGGCAGCATTGTCACGTTGAATGGCAATGTTGATTCTCTGGCTGAAGAAAAGGCCAGCCAGAGGGCTGGCCTTTCACGCAAAGAGTCGACTAACCGTTTACTTATGTCTCGAAACACTCGATGAGCACTGGGACCCCATGAACCTAATATCTCAACGCCAAACGATTTAAACATATAACTACCAATAAGGTTGTTATATTTGCGATGTTTGAGGTTTACTGCACCAGCAGCAGCCGCCCCAGCACAGCCCGCCATGCTAAAAAGATGGGTTACCGCAAGGGTATCGACACATAGGGGAGAAGGAGGGCCAAGGCTGCCGGGGGATCTTTACCCACTCGTCAGCCTGGCTGCTCTTCGGCCGACTCCTGGCCTAGGAATGGAGCGGAGGGTATGGATTGCACATAATTGTGCTCTACCATTTCCTCCAGGGCAATATCAACCACTCTGCCAGAGCTCAGGATCTCTTGCTCCAGAGCATGGCAGAGTGGTCGATTCACGTGGCTGTGGTCGCCAAGCCGTATTTCGTCCCACCCAGGGATAACCAGGTTGGAGACCTCGACGGTTTGGTGGCCATTATTGGCGGGCCTCTTGTCAGCCCGTCCTGAGGTCATGGCGACAGGGAACTTCTCGAGGAGGCCACCATTGTCCAGGCCTGGATCCGGGAGTCGGCAACAACCGCACCCGTCGTCGTCGAACAGGAGGCGCTGTGGTTCCGCGGGGCGATGACGCAAATCAGCGACGCGTCCATGCCCCGGGTCCACGCACAGTCAGCGAGGCGCCAGGTGTACTGGTGGTCCGCCGAGATCGCACAACTGCGTGTCGCGTGCGTAGTGGCCAGACGCCAGTACACCCGATACCGGAAGAGACGTCGTCGGGTTCCTGACGAAAAAGCCGCGCTGTATGAGGTGTACCGCGCGGCGACGAAGACTCTGAGGCTGGCCATCGGCGAGGCGAAGAAGCGAGCCAGAGAGGAGATGTTGGAGACTCTAGACAGAGATCCTTGGGGGCACCCTTATTGAGCGGTTCGAGGGAAACTCCGAGCCGCCGCGCCTCCACTTACGGAGAGTCTCCAACCCGAGCTGCTGGAGGAAGCAATAGCAGCCCCCTTCCCGGCGAGAGCGGAGCTTATTCCGTATATGCCCACGGCCGCAGAGTCTACAGAGTAGGACGCCATCAGCGTCCCGGAGGTGACACAGGCAGAGATGGGGGCGGCTGTGATGCGGCTCCAGGCCAGGAACGTGGCTCCGGGGCCCGACGGAATCCACGGCCCCGTGTTGGACCTCGCACTGAAGGAGCTAGAGCCCTGGCTGAGAGGACTCTTCACAGCGTGCCTTGAGTGGGGTCAGTTTCGCACTCTCTGGAAATCTGGTCGTCTGGTTCTGCTTAGGAAGGCGGGGCGCCCTGCGGACTCGCCGTCCGCGTACCGGCCCATAGTGCTGCTAGACGAGGTGGGTAAGCTGTTCGAGTGGATAATCATTGCCCGCCTCGTCAGCCACTTGTACATAGAGGGGCCGGTCCTGGACGAAAGCCAGTTCGGCTTGCGGCATGGGCGCTCCACCATCCACGCGATATCGCAGGTAAGAGTCCTGGCGGAGGAAGCGGTGTACCGGGGTGGGGTGATGTTGGCGGTGTCCTTGGACATTTCCTTGGAGTTGTGTTCGGGAAGCACTGCGGTATCATCGAGTGCCTCCCTACCTCCGCCGCATCGTCGGGGCTTATTTGACGGATAGATGTGTCACCTACGTGGGACGTGATGGCGTCGAAAACCAGCACCGCATGTCGTGCGGTGTTCCGCAGGGCTCGGTCTTGGGCCCGCCCCTATGGAACATCGGGTACGACTGGGTGCTGAGGGGCGAACTCCAACCGGGCGTAAACCTGACGTGTTACGCGGCCGATACGCTGGTCACCGCCCGGGAGAGTTCGTACAGGGAGGCAGCGTTGCTGGCGACGGCTGCGGTCTCACAGGTGGTGAGCCACATACGGCGCCTTGGCCCGGAGGTGGGTCTCAACAAGTCGGAGGCCATGGTCTTTCATGGCCCCCGGCGGGCACCACCGCCCGATGCCCATATTGTCGTCGGGGGGACTCGAATCGCTGTCGAGTCAACCATGAAGTACCTGGGATTGGTGCTCGACAGTCGGTGGGATTTCAGTCCCCATTTCCGGCGGCTGGCGCCCAAGTTGTTGGGCGCGGCTGGGGCGCTGTCAACGCTGCTTCCCAATCTGGGGGGCCCGAGCGCTGCCTGTAGGCGGCTCTACGTGGGGATCGTGCGATCGATGGCCCTGTATGGGGCCCCGATCTGAGCGGCTGACCTGACGGCCGGTAGCATCGCTGTTTTGCGGAAGCCGCAGAGAGCATCAGGGGGTATCGCACGATCTCCTACGAGGCGGCTTGTGCACTGGCCGGATCCCCGCCCTGGGACCTGGAGGCGAAGGTACTTGCGTCACTGTATCGGTTGCGCGAGGAAGCGCGGGCGCGGGCCGAAGGGCTGATGCAGCGACATATGGAGTTGCGTCAGTCTCAGCTTCGCGAGGTCCTGGTGGCGGAATGGCGGAAAAGGCTTTCACGCCCTACCGCCGGCCTCATTACCATCGAGGCAGTCCGGCCAGTGCTCGAGCGCTGGCTCGGGAGGAGGCACGATTCACTGTCGTTTCGGGTGACGCAGGTGCTCTCGGGGCATGGTTGCTTCGGGAAGTACCTGTGTCGCATAAACAGGGAGCCGGACGCCCAGTGTCACCACTGCGTCGACTGCCGGGAGGACACGGCGTGGCATACGCTGGCAGAGTGTGCCGCTTGGGAGGAGCCACGCCGTGCCCTCATCTCAGAAGTAGGCAGTGACCTGTCGCTGCCGGCCGTAGTCGAATCTATGGTCGGCAGCGAAGAGTCCTGGGATGCGGTGGTATCCTTCTGCGAAACAGTCGTCTCGCAGAAGGAGGCTGCGGAGAGGGAGAGGGAGATTTCATCCGCTTACCCGATCCGAAGCAGACGCCCCGGGCGTCGGCGGAGGGCGGACAACGCCCCCTTCCAACCCCCCTAAATGGGTCCAGGAGCGACGGACTCGGAGACGTCCGTCGCCCCCCACACATCAGGACCCGACTCTTAGACGTCGCGGGGGGAGTCCAACACCTCACTCCCCCCCAATCCGAGATAGAGGCCCGCGGACGCGGGCCGGCACTAGCTGGGGGTTGCGGAAATATAGTTGTTCCCGGGACCTCCAGCGTAGGTGTGAGATGGAACACCGGGGTGGTTTTTAGTCAGTAGGAGTCTGACAGACCCCTCCGCCCCCCCAGGGCGGTGGACACCTATCGAGGATTTTCCAAACCGAAAAAAAAAAGACTTGAGGCTGCAATGAGGCCTTTTCCCTCTCTCCTTACTAAGTAGGTATTTCTGCAAAATATTATATACTTAAACTGTTCCACTATTTTGTGCGTTAAAATAGACATGCTCATAATATGAGATAGCTTACAGTTTATACCCATATATCCTACATTAGTAAGTCTTTAAATATTTGATCATTTTGCAAACGCTTTGGATCCAAAGCATGTGCTCTGTTGACTAGTTTATTGATATCACAATGCGGGTACTGAGAAGTGGGAGCGTATTGGTTGCATTAAACTTTAAATTAAGTTTAGGTTACTAATATGACACAATTTGTAAGGAAGGAATAATACAAGGAAGAAAAAGAAAGAAAGAAAATGTTTTTATTGTACAAACTGAGATGCCTATGAATTATGAAACCAGCTCCTTCCAGCGGCTTTGTGCTCGTGATTGTCGAACATTATATCACGAGAACGTAATACCGGGCAAAAGCCTATTAGTATGTTAAAATCCGTTCAGACGTTTCGTTTTCGTAACCTCCTCCTTTTTTTTCGTCGGTTAAAAAGACAGACACAATTTCATATTTGTTATATTATTAAGGAAATGGATTTAGTTGTAAATAACTAGATTTATAAAATATAGTTGTAGATTATTCCGAATTACTCGTATAATGTTGGTTCAAAAAAAGACAATTGTCTCTTCGTTAAATGTGGTTACGTCTATGCACTTGGCTACATGAAGAACCTTCGCTGTAAGTTGCCAATAATATTAGAAAGAAATTGGTATTTCTTTGAAATATACCTTTTCACTCAGATGCAAAAAGTCAGTTTGAAGTAAGTTTGCCCATTAACATCTGTGATAACAATTAATAATCAATCACAGATCAATTTCAGCGAAAAAAAATATCTCATCATATATTTTATTTGATTTTCAATCAAATCATTTATTTTCGTTTATGTAGATAGGATTGTTATATCATATTAATAATTATAAGAAATAACATTGTCTTATGTGGAAACTCACATCTATTGTGGACCAACAAGACAGCTTGTCTTGTCTTGAATAAAGAATTAAGGCCCACTTATTCGAAAAACTTAACTCAGAGATAATTGCACACACTAGGTAAAATTGAGAGAGAATTGCTGAGTATGAGGTTTCTGAGTATAATCTAATAATAACTATTATTATATAATTATTACGTTTTTAACAATCGCGGGACTCTGGGGTCCCGGACCTTTGAAAGGCATGCCAGGGGCCGAAGCCAAATCGCAGAGGCCTTGGTAGATATGTATCATGATATGTGACACCAACCGATAATTATCCCTGGATGCACTACGTAAGTGCACCTAAGGACAATCATATTATTATTAACTATAACTATTATAATATTTCCGAGATTTTTTGATAAAAAACGCTCTATATTATATGACAGAGGGACAAGACTTCTCCCTGGAGATCAGATCCGTGGGGTCGCCACTGCGCACCAAAGCTGCCTGTCGATTGTATCCCTCTTTTTCTAGCTCCTCCCCCTTGGCATGTTGCGGCAAAGTAGAATCTACCGGCACAAACATATGAATCATTGAAGCGCGCAAACCCCACCACGACGTCAACGTAGAGATACTGCGGTGGGTATTTTATTTTGACAATCACGGGATCCTGTCCTTTCCTGTCCCGGTCTTTTAAAAGGCGTGCGAGGAGCCGAAGCCAACTCGCAGAGGCCTTGTTAGGCATGTATCAGGAAATGTGACAACAACCGACGATAATCCCTGTATGCACTGCGCAAATGCACCGAAGGGCAATCCCCGGTTGGTGCAAGACTATTGCAAAATATGGAGAAAAATGTATTGGGCTATGGTTTTGGTAGGTTTTGTGGATAGGAGGACTGCTGGCCCCTGCCTGACCACTGTTATAAAATTGCAGGGGGTGACTAGCATACTCAATTAATGGGCCCCCACAAAGGGTTGCTTGCACTAGTGACGAAGCGCCAAGGGCAACATATCCGGAGGTGCTTGAGGCGTGGAGAGGTATACTTTATTAGGTATACTTTTTAACAGCACTTCAATTGGTAAGTTAAGTTGTCAGGACCTCACAGTAAACGATGGTAATATTTTATACAAAAAAGTTTTCTCAGTTGTTCAAACAGAATTCAATAACACTTTTAAGAAGAAAACTAAAACTATATGCCCTAAGTTTTTATTCAGTGACTGGGCGACTAAAGGAATCAGGAAAAGTAGGGAAAGACTTTACGAGCTGTATGGCCTTAAGCCTTATATTAACACTGAAACTTTTAATAAGTATGTTGCTACTTACTCAAGAATTTTTTTAAATTCATGTAAACTAGCTAAGGCTTTATACATTAGCAATAAGGTTAAATTCGCAGAAAATAAAATTAGGACGGTTTGGAAAATTATTAACAATGAAACAAACAGGAACAAAAGAAAATATACTGATTACACGCTTGAGACTACACATGGACTTATTAGAGATAACAAAGAAGTTGCTCAAGAATTTGTAAATTTCTTTACCAGTATCCCAATTAAAACTACTGAAACCTTAAATTCTTCGCCGTCGCTCGCTTATGGTTTATTACACGCTAACGTTTCAGCCGTCCCGACTGAATTTAACTTTTCACATATAAACCCAATAACAGTGATAAAAGCTTTTAAGCAAATAAAGATAAAACTGACAGAAGATCTATGGGGAATGTCCATCAAAGTTTGTACCTCCATTATTCAGACTATAGCGCCGTACTTAGCTTTAATTTTTAATTTGTGTATAGATCAAGGAGTCTTTCCGGATCTAATGAAATATAGTAAGGTTATACCACTTTTTAAATCCGGGGACAGTAAAGACACAAATAATTATAGACCAGTATCCGTGTTGCCGGCTTTCAGCAAGGTATTTGAAAAGATAATGCTAAATCAAATGCTTATTTATTTTAATACGAAAAACATCCTACACGAGAAACAATATGGTTTCACCAAAGGACGTTGTACAACCAACGCTGGTGTCACCTTAATAAAACACATCTTTGATGCGTGGGAGGAGGGACAAGATGCCATAGGTATCTTCTGCGACCTGTCGTAGGCGTTTGCTTGCGTTGATCATGAAATATTGCTTTTGATACTTGAGCATTACGGGCTAGGCCAATCAGCATTAAATTTAGTAAAATCCTATTTGATTGATAGACAGCAATTAGTTCAAATAAACGGTGTCAATTCGTCGGGTTGAACGTGAAAATGGGGGTACCCCAGGGCTCAATTTTAGGTCCTTTCTTATTTTTAGTATACATTAACGATTTACCCCATCTATTGAAAAACAAACTAAACATGGTGTTATTTGCTGATGACACTGCTTTGATTTTTAACATAAATAGACGTACGAGTAACGTTGCCGACGTAAATAATGCATTGCGGCAAGTTCTAAATTGGTTCACTGCTAATAATTTAGTTTTGAATGCTAAAAAAACTAAGTGTGTAAAATTTGCCTTGCCGAATGTCAAAAGTTATGATTATGACATTATATTAAACAACGAGAAGCTAGAATTCGTCGACAAAACGGTTTTCCTGGGTATCACGCTAGACTCAAGGTTACAATGGGCTCCTCATTTAATATCACTTGCGGGGCGGTTAAGTTCGGCGGCTTATGCTGTTAGAAAAATTCGACAATTTACGGATGTAGATACCGCGAGGCTGGTCTATTTTAGTTACTTTCATAGTATAATGTCTTACGGCATATTGCTATGGGGAAGGGCTGCAGACATTCAGTTAATTTTTGTTCTGCAAAAACGAGCCATCAGAGCGATATACAATCTTCGCCGGCGCGATTCTCTAAGGGAACTGTTTAAGGACATTAACATCATGACGGTACCGTGTCAATATATTTACGAAAACATCATGTACGTTAGAAAGAATTTACATCTTTTTAGTAAAAACAGCGATAGACATAGTTATGTTACTAGAAATAGGGACCAATTAATTCAACCAGGTTTCAGGCTGGCTAAAGTAGCGTCATCTTTTATGGGGTACTGTATAAAATGTTACAATAAAATACCGCCAAACATTCTAGAATTGAATGAGACGAAATTTGAAACTTGTATAAAACGCACACTATGCAGGCAGGCATATTATAGGTTGGGGGATTACATCGCTGATAAAAATGCTTGGCCCAACGCTATTCCAGCTCCACAGCCACTAGGGCACAAAAACAAGTGATAAGCAGAAAAGTTATAAAGTATTGTTGGACCTGCTGAAGACTGTACGAATAATTATAATGTATATTTGTGTTGTATAAACTCTATTTATTTTTTGGATTATATAACTGCACAGCACATATGTGATTACTATGTACCAACTGTAAATCTACCATTTCCTGTAACTATGTGTCGTTCGTTGACTTCAGTGTGCCCTGGCAGTTGAGTGTGTCATGCTCTCTCTAATGTCTCTCTGATGGTGGCACATGTGTTGGATCATTCGGTTCCCTTCATGATGGTTGAGCTGAGTGGTGCCGATCCATGTGTCATGTTCGTGAACGGGCACCATCAGTTGGGATTGGTCATATCTTAGCTGCCTCCGCCTGTTTTTAATTACCTATTTATTGTATTTTTAATTGTTTGTTTTACTCTAGACGCTTTTAGGTGCGTTTTTTTTTACATCGTTCTCACATATATGTATTTTTCCTACAAGATTATTGTAACCAAATACTTGTAAAACACTTTTTTTTTTTAAAGAGTATGTTTGGAGTTTCTTGTCCATTCTTCTCCATAACAAGCTACATTTCCAAATGGACGGTAGAATCAATTATTTTTATTTTTGACGTTCGAAAGTGCCGCTTAATGGCCTAATTGAATAAATAAATTTTGATTTATTACTACATGACTGTAACATACAGAGGCGTAGTTCTTCACATACAGGCGTGATGTTATGTTACTCACTTATCAAAAAACAATGTTTAGTCAAACAGACAACTTATTGGGGTGTGTAACGTTTGAAATAATTGTAATGTATGTATCTAGTAATAAGTTATTGTGGGTAAGTTGATATTGTTTATTATTTAGTATTGTAGGTAGTCCGGTTGATGTAACGTTTTAGCCAGTCATTATACTCGTTCCTGTGAGTTGCTACGTATTTTATTTTGTTCCCGCATCCAGAGTGCTCCCAACCCAAGAATCCTTCAGTGGCGACGAGGATAAACTAAACAGATAAGGTGTGTCAGGCTTGTCTGGTGAATTGGCAAACGGCAAAAAGAACAAAAAAAAAAAAATGTCACTCGGCAAGATTAACGAGTTCGACATACATAAGGACGATTGGAGGTTATACGTCGAACGGCTTGAGCAGTACTTTATAGTTAATAAAGTATCGACTGAGTTTCAAGTGCCGACGTTAATCACCGTTATGGGTGCAGCTAGCTACGAGTTGTTGGTGAATTTGTGTACTCCGGCGAAACCGAAGACAAAGACATTTGAACAGATAACGGTCATTATGGAGAAACATCTTCAGCCGAAACCGAGTGAGTTGGCGGAGCGTTATAAATTTCGTAATCGCAAACAATGTACCAGTGAAAATATATCGGATTATGTAGCTGTTTTGAAAAAAATGTCAAAGACTTGTGAGTTCGGAACGTGGTTCGAAGAAAGTTTAAGAGACCAGTTGGTTTGCGGGATTAAAAGCGAGATCATTAGACAAAGACTGTTTGCAGAACCCAAGTTAGATTTCATGAAGGCATATAATCTGGCCGTAAGCATGGAGGCGGCAGAGAAAGATGCAGCAGCAGCGATGGAAGGGTCTGTTAGTGCGTCGAAGGGACCGGTGGACTGTCAGCTGATGATGAGTATGCGGCGGAGCGGCGCCGGCGGATCGGGCAGAGGCCGCTCGTCGGTAGGCGAACACGTGCAGCGCAGGCGGCCGCAGACGAGCCGGGCGGCGCCTGCGGCGTCCATGTCGATGGAGCGGGAGCGGCAACAGCGAGAGTGTCGAGCGTGTGGCGGGCCGCATGAGGTGGCCGCTTGCAAGTTCGGGCACTATGTATGCCGGGTGTGCAACAAGCCGGGTCATTTGCGACGTATGTGTCCGCGACTAACACAGCATCATACCGTCGAGGCCGAGCTGCCTCGAGACGTAGACGTATGGAACAGCGAAGATAGTGACGAGGTAATAATAATTGAACATAATGAATTGACCGTAACGCAATGTAAACCTATTTTTATATCATTAGAGGTTCAAGGGAAAATAATAAAGTTTGAGTGCGACACAGGTAGTGCTATCTCATGTATAAACGAACGCACATATAATGAGTTATTTAGTAACTTAACAATTGTCAAAAGTAATATTGTTTTGAGGTATTATACGGGTGAAACAACAAAACCACTGGGGGTTATTAAACCGCTAGTCAAATATAAAGACAAATGTAAACAGTTAGACTTGTACGTGATAAAAAATGGTAAAACAATGTTACTCGGGAGGCAATGGATGGCAGCGTTATTAATACAATTGCCGGTATTACATTATGATTCATATGTAAATAACAATAATATTTTAAATGGAATAAATTTTGATGTAAACTTATTTAGTTCCAGATACTCTAAAGTTTTCGCGGACGGTTTGGGGCGATTCACTGGTGGTAAGGTGGGCATACACTTGCGGCCAGGCGCACGGCCTGTGTTCATGCGTGCGCGCCCGCTTGCGTATGCGCTGCGCACGCTGGACCAGCTGGTGCGGGACAACATTCTCACTCCGGTCGAGCGTTCTGACTGGGCGACGCCCATAGTGCCCGTCGTAAAGAAGGACGGCAGCATAAGGATTTGTGCCGATTATAAGCTCACATTAAATAAGGTAATAGAAGTCGATCGCTATCCACTACCTAGGGTTGAAGACTTACTAGTTCGGTTAAACGGTGGTGAACATTACAGTAAGATAGACCTTTCCCAAGCTTATGCTCAATTTGAACTAAATGATTCACGAAAGTACACGGTTATTAACACGCACAAAGGTTTGTTCCGGTATAATAGATTAGTGTATGGACTTGCGTCAAGCCCGGCCATATTCCAGAGAAGACTGGAACAGATGTTTGTAGATTTACCGCAGGTAGGCGTATTCCTTGATGACGTCATCATAACGGGGCGCACAGTGTCCGAACACATGACGAATTTATGCAAAGTTTTTGATCGATTAGAACAGTATGGTTTGCGAGTGAGGAGGGACAAATGTTCATTCTTTGCTAAATCTGTTGTTTACTTGGGGCATGTTATCAGTAAAGATGGTGTTCATACTTGTTCGGATAAGGTCAAGGCGATAATAAAGACGCCGGCACCGTCGAACATATCGGAGCTGAGGGCGTTTATAGGCATGGTTATGTATTATGCTAAGTTTATAAAGAATGTCAGTACAATTTTAGCCCCAATGTACAACTTATTGAGATTAGGAGTGAAATATGACTGGAATGATGACTGCAAACATGCGTTTGGTAAGGTTAAAGCGTTGTTAGCCAGTAGTGAGGTACTAACACACTACTCGGTCGAGTTGCCACTCGTACTGACTATCGACGCGAGCAGCGTGGGGGTCGGCGCCGTACTGTCCCATATCACGCCGAGCGGTGAGCGGCCGATAGCTTACGCCTCGCGGTCACTTAGTGTAGCTGAGCGATCATATTCACAGATTGATCGAGAAGCGCTGGCGATAGTTTTCGGAGTCAGAAAGTACCATCAGTATTTGTACGGTCGAAAGTTTGTGCTGAAAACCGACCATAAACCATTGACTTATATTTTTGGAGATAAAGTAGAAATACCAATAATGGCTGCATCTCGTTTACAGAGATGGGCAGTATTGTTATCCGCATATAATTATAGTATAGAATATGTAGGATCAAAAAAAAATTGCGCGGACGCATTGTCACGTCTACCTAATATGATAGATATACACTCGGATAGGAAAGACAGTACGTATGTACATTTTGTAGAAGAATTTTTACCCATCACGCATACCGATGTTAAGGAGGCGACACAAAAAGATATCGAGTTATGTAGAATAATGTCTTACGTACAGTCTGGCTGGCCAAATGAGTGTCCAGCCATGGCGGAAATACAACCGTATTTCCATAGACGTCGCGAATTATATTCGGAATTCGGGTGCCTTATGTGGGGGTACAGAATGGTAATACCCTCGAAATTAAGAAATCTTGTTTTAAGACAGTTACACAGTGGACATTTGGGTATCGTGAAGATGAAAGGGCTAGCTCGTAGTTATGTCTGGTGGCCCAACGTAGATGCGGATATAGAAGCAATGTGTAAGCAGTGCGAGACATGCGCCGCGGAGGCCGACGCACCACCTCGGGCGCCGCCGCAGCCGTGGCCTTATACAGCGCAACCGTGGACTAGATTGCATATGGATTTTCTAGGGCCATATCAGGGAACAAATTTTTTAGTGTTGGTTGACTCTAGCACAAAGTGGATAGAAATTTTTGAAATGAAACACACAAATGCTTTAAGCGTAATTAAGGTCTTAAGAGCCACATTTGCTAGATTCGGTTTACCCGAGGAGTTAGTTTCGGATCAAGGACCTCCGTTCACTAGTGCAGAGTTGTGTTCATTTCTAAAAATTAATGGCATACGCCAAAACTTCTCACCTGCCTACCACCCGGCATCGAATGGTGCGGCAGAAAACGCGGTCAAACTTTGTAAGCGGGCCATTAAAAAGGCGTATAGGGATAGTGTTGATGTGGATACTGCTTTACAAACATTCCTGTTAGCGTACCGAAATTCAGTGCACAGCACTACAGGCGAGACACCTGCGTCAATGCTACAAAGGCGCTCACTGCGTTCTCGGCTCGACTTGTTACGAGGGCAGAGGTCAATAGAAAATAAGGTACGGGAGACACAGGGGCGCCAGACAGACAGTGACGGGCTTAAGTCACGAACTCTGTGCGAAGGTGATACAGTTTGGGCGAGACAGTACGGTGCGTCAGACAAGTGGGTGAAAGGAACTGTGAGAGAGGTAGAAGGTACTCGTAGGTACGTAGTGGATAGCGGTGATGGTCGACTTCTCAAAAGACACATTGACCAAATCAGGCGCCGTTCTCGGCTGTCAGATGTTCCTTGTCAAGGAAACGAAGCCAACAAAGAACCATGCGACCGAAGTGAGACTGTTGTGCCGTTACAAACGGATGGATTGGTAGAGGCATCGGAGTCGAGAAATTTGTTTAAAGAACAGCTAGGTATTACAAAAGAGGATGATATGGAAGGCAAAGGAAGCAGTGATCCAAAAAATAATATTGTGCCACCGATACCTCCGACCATCGATCCACCTAGTTGTAATACTGAGCCGACGGCGACACCACCAGGGACGCGCTCCAAACGAATACGCAGACCGGTCGTGCGTTTTGAAATAGATTAATTATATAAGTAGCTGATAAGTCTAGTATGTATAAATATGTATGTGTATATACTTAAGTATCCTAAGAATAAGAAGGGAGGTGTAATGTATGTATCTAGTAATAAGTTATTGTGGGTAAGTTGATATTGTTTATTATTTAGTATTGTAGGTAGTCCGGTTGATGTAACGTTTTAGCCAGTCATTATACTCGTTCCTGTGAGTTGCTACGTATTTTATTTTGTTCCCGCATCCAGAGTGCTCCCAACCCAAGAATCCTTAAACAAAAGATCTAGTGATTATATGACCTAATTTAATTTAGTATACTTTTCCGTACCTCAAAAGGTAAAAAGTAACCCTTATAAGATCACTTTCTTGTCCGTCTATCCATCTGTCCGTCTGTCCGTCTGTCTGTCTGTCCGTGTGCCACGACCGATTTTCTCAGGAACGGATAGACCAAGCCAGTTGAAAAATCAAGGTCCTGAGTCAACGCGATAAAAAGATATAAGCAAATTTACATTTTCGCGAAAACATGTAAGTACCAAAATTTATCTTAATTTTCTTTTTCGGAATTTTTCCTTCACTTGTGCTTTAAGACCTTGCTTTTAACCAAAATTGACATTTCTCAGTCAACTGGAAGTACCCTATAGGTTTTGTGTCGAAAACCTATATGGTAGTTCCCGTTGACCTAGAATCACGAAGTTTGGCAAATAGTAAGGTCTTACAATGCAAATAAAGGAAAAATTTAAATTTAATATAAATTATGGTACTTTTAAGTTTTCGTGAAAATCTAGATTTGCCCATATCTTTAAAACTTAGCCACCAATAAAAAAATATAACAATTTTTTTATGGCGGTATAATTCAAATTCAAAATTTTTATTTCGAGCTAAAACTCATATAGGGTTGGTAACAATTTGCATTAAAACTAAGTATTAGTAAACAACACGATACGGTGACACATGTAACTGACAGCAATAGACGATATACGGACAATCTATCAACAATAATGTTCAGAACCCTGTTAGGGCTGTCCATAACTCGGGCCACCATTGATGTTGCGCGAATTAAGTAAGCGACAACGGAAGAGTTTAAAAATAAACTTTATTTGATCCCAGTTACAGCAAGACAGTGATTACTTAATTCTACAAAATGTTAATCTTATATACTAATCTTATTGCTAACCAATCATCTCTGCTAATGACGCATGTCCTAGATATTATATGCTGACATATAGCTGTTATTCTAATATAATATAATTATTGGCTGATGAAGCTAATATTGGGGGATTGGGGTTCCTTAACTCCTCCCTCCCTAAGAGAGAAATTATCCGAAGGCGTCGCAGATGACTTCGGAGAATTTCGGCAAAAACGAAAAACATTTAATTTGTATGAGATGACGACAATAATTATTATGATAATGATATACTCTAAAATGGTCCATACGCTAATTTCTATTGTCACTATTTGGGTTGTATCGTCACTTTCACTAAATTTGGCACTTTGTAACAATTCTTTCACGTCACTAAAGTCCACGTTTCTTAGGTCGACCTTCTCCGTCCTTGTCTGTATGTCTTGTTGAAGCTCTGGCATCTCGACCAATGGGAGCTTGAAACTGGAAATTGTAGTGTTTGTGGCGGCACCAACAATTACTCCTCCTATTTGCGCCTCGCATTGTTGACTCAGTGTCACGATATAGGTCCCAAAGATGTTGTATTTGCGGATTTCCTCATTGCAGTTTTCGGTAATGATCAGGTTGTCCTCTGTGTAGACCAACCATTGGCTATCCGTTATCTTCTGCACCTTAGGCTTTTCTATCTTGATACGATTCTTTACGCAGCTATTGTAGTTATTCTTCATCAACATAATTTGTTCTATACAGGTCTCGACTGGATTCTGAGCTAAATTACTTTCATCACAAAGAAATCTGTCATTTTCAATTTCAGTACATGAGTTTACCACGGGCATGTATTTCAATCGATTCACCATTAGGTAAGGGTATTTGGGAATAATGGTAAAAGTATCTGGAGAATGGAAAATAGGAATAGGAATAACCTTATAATAATTATATGTTTCGTTGTCTATTAGAGGGACTTCTAACACAAATACTAATCTATTGTTATTTAAATATGATTTGACTATGATATTACGTTCTAGTTTTATTAAATTACTTTTACTAACTGGATATATTGTCCTAGCATGTTTACTAATTGTTTCTAAACTGCTGTACAGTTCTGTGCTATTTATAATAGACTGGTGCAAAACATTTAGTTTGCTAAAGGCGATTGCGGACTCTATTTCTTGTATGTTCTCATAACAAGTTCGAAAGTTGCTTAAAATTTGGTACATAGTATCTATTATTCGTAGTAACTTGTTAAATTTGGATTCATTTTCAGCTAGTTTTTCTATGCCATTAGTGTGTGAGCCTAATCTTTTAATATTTGAATTTATGATTTCTGAGTCATTAACTAATTTATCGAAAGCTTTTTGCATTGATGACACTTTACGTTCGACTGCATGTTCTCTATTCTGGAGTAAAACGATTTCCTTATCATATTTAATTGCATCGTCTTCATCTAAATTACCAGATATAGCTTTTACAAATGAGCCCAGAGGGTTGAACAAGGCTCGTTTGTTTCTATGATTAAGGGGTAAAATTTGATATAATTTATCTTTAGTAAGTCTTATTAAATACTCGATTTGGTTTTCTATACCTAAAGTTTCATTACTTAATTTGCTTTCTATAATTTTCGATTTCATATTGCTAAAATCGCGAATATTATTATCTATTTGTAAGCTTAAGGATTCTAAATCTAAAATCTTAAATATAGTCCAATAATTATTCTTCTTCACCGCTACTCCCATCTTCAACGACGCTATCCCCGGATTCCGAGTGAAGTTCTGGAGTTCCAGCGTGAATCCTGACATCACTAGTACCAGAAGTACTAGGCATGACCTGTGGAGGACGTTTTACATTTTTTATCGCCACTCTAGTTGGTCTTTTATTTAATTCTACAGGCACTATATTACGTTCGGTTTCACCAGTGATTTCGGCTTTTTCATAGCGAGGTTTTTCCTTAGCTTTCCTAGTCCTAGTATTCTTCATGTAAATAGTATCTCCTGTCTTAAGGACTGGTGTTTCTTCACCTCCTTTCTTATCTCTTACCTTAAGTTTATCTGTGTTTAATTTATCTGTTACTAATTCGTATAGTACTTTGAGACGTTTCCTATGATCTAATAATAATTTCTGAGTTAAATTTTTCTCCCTATCGACATTAAATACATTTCCGGCATCGGTATGCCCAAAGACTAGTTCAAAAGGCGTAAAATCTGTCGCTGAGTGTATGGTGTTATTATATGCCATAATAGCATACGTCATAACGGAAGCTGCATCTAAATCGTTTTTTTCATATTTTGCTAATCGGTAAATTTCGATGATAGTAGAATGGAATCTCTCGACTATTGCCATAGAACTGGGATTGTTTGGAGTCCCTATGTGCAATTCTATTTTGTATAGATTTAACATTTCCTTAATTAACATGTTATTAAATTCTGTCCTTGAATCACAACTTATTCTACTGGGCAATCCATAAATACTAAAATATTTAATTAATGCTCTAACTATCTCTGGTGTACTCCTATTAGGTACCTCTATTGCCTGTGCTAATTTACTAAAAGCATCTACAATAGTTAAATAATATTTTCCTTCAATGTATAATAGATCCATAAAAGCTTCTTGGAATGGACTATTCTGAGTTTGGGTTAACTGAATTTGAGGTTTAATGGGCTTTCTATCGTACTTCATTTTTCTACACATTTCGCAGCTGTTAATAACTGTTGTAACTATTTCTTTCATGTTTGGCCACCAATAATATCTCTTAAGTTTAGCTAAAGTTTCCCTAATGCCTCTATGACAGGTTTTCCCGTCGTGGTATTTCATAATAACTTCTTTCTGATCCTCTTCTGACTCTGTCAAATTGATCACTCTTTCTGTACATTCTGTTAACTTAACTGAACCCTTTTTAAACAAGTTAATAATCATGTTTGAAAAAGATTTTCTAAACGATGGATGTTCAAAATAAATATGATATTTATGTTTAGGATCTATATATTCTTTTAGAAAGTCTTTAACTAATTTGTCATAATTTGTTGGTAAGTGAACTTCAAAAATTTTCTGTTTATTATTAGAAATATCCTTTACTGTCAATTTATCTTTAAACCATGAGTGAACTAAAATTTGTCTAGCTTTAGTATCTACAGCTTCATTTAAAATAGGAATACCTTCATGTTCCCTATTTGAAACTGAATTAGCTGTGACGCCATCATCAGAATCCGAAAGTTCTATCGTTTCTATGGGCGTTTCGTCAAATTGCAGCTCTTCATCTATAATTTTTTGTATTCGCTCTTTCCTATCACCTACGTTAACAAATATCGAATCTAAATCGTCGTTAATTGCTTTAATTTTAATCCTAGATAAGGCATCTGCATTTGTATTTTGAGGCCCTTTCTTGTACTTAACCTCGTAGTCATATTCCTCTAAGCGTAAACGCCAACGCGTGAGCTTACTGTTGGGTTCTTTTAATGAATACAGCCATGCTAATGGTCTATGGTCTGTAAAGATAATAAATTTATTGCCATATAGATAAGGCCTAAAATGCTTAACTGCCCATATTATGGCTAAAAGCTCCTTCTCAATAGTACTGTATTTTACTTCTGTGTCACTCAGAGTCCTGCTAGCATATGCTACTGGCTTGTCTGAGCCTATTGATCCTTGTGACAATACAGCCCCAATTGCAAAATTCGATGCGTCGGTAGTTAAAATAAAACTTTTACTAAAATCGGGATACTGTAATAAAGGTGCGTTTGTTAAAAGTTTTTTACATGTTTCAAAACATTCCCTATACTCATCATTAATAATTATTTTACGACCTTTCTTTAAACAAGCTGTTAAAGGTCTAGTTATTTTTGCAAAATCTTTGATGAATTTCCTATAATAACCAATGAGTCCTAAAAAGCTTTTTATTTGTGTAACTGTTTCTGGAATAGGATATCTTAAGATTGCATCAATTTTATCATTATTTGGCTTCAATCCTTCACTTGTAATAGTGTGCCCTAAGTAAAGAACTTTCTTTCTAAGAAAATGTGATTTGTCGAGTTGTATTTTTAAATTTGTCGCCCGAAAACGATCAAAAACTGCTCTAAGTTTTTCTACATGCTGAGTCAGCGATTTAGAAAAAATTATGACGTCATCAAGGTATACCAGGCAATGTAAGCCCTGGAGACCTCTTAGAACGTTATCCATAGCCCTCTGAAATGTTGCAGGTGCTGTTTTTAACCCAAACGGCATCCTGTTAAATTCATAATGTCCTGAAGGTGTACTGAAAGCTGTTTTCGCCCTATCTTCTTTCTGGACCTCGATTTGATGGTATCCACTAGCTAAATCTAAGGTAGTAAAATAGGTACTATTGCCTAGCATATCAAATAAATCATTTATGTTGGGCAAAGGGTATTTGTCATCGGTAGTAATTTCATTGAGACGTCTATAATCAACTACCATCCTCCATTTTTGCTGTCCTGATGAATCTAATTTTTTTGGCACTAAATGTACGGGAGCACTCCAGGGGGAGTGTGATTCCTGGATGATATTGTCCCTTAACATTTTATCTACCTGATTCCTAATTTCTTTCGATTGAATGGGAGGTAACCTATGTGCTTTAATATTTATAGGATCTTCATTCCTTGTTCTAATTCTATGTTTTACTTGATTTGTAAACGTTAATGGAATATTCTCACAATAAAATATGTCCTTATACTCATTACATAGCCCTTCGATGGTTTTACGTTCCTCAGAATTCATGTGGTCTAACTGTAATTTTTTTAAATTATCTGTTAGCATCCTATCTATTTCTATGTTATTTTCTGTAAAATTAATGTGAACAGATGGGTTCTGCCTGTAAGGTTCGACCGTAAAAGGTCCTGTTACCACTAAGGTTCTGGTTTCATCCGTATAATTCTGAATAACGGTTGATGCGTAACCTTTAATACACTTAACTAATGCGGTGGGCATTCGAATCCCTTCCGAAAATTGTTTAAATTGTAGTATAGCTTCCCCGTCTAGTAAGTTGACTGGCAATCTAACTCTTAATTCACTACGAGATGGCAATTGATATACCTCTCTCATAGGTGGTGCGTATATTATTGGAATATTCGCATTTTTTTAATGCAAAACTTGACTTTCCATGTTTATTTTTGCCTGTAACTGTTTAAGTAGGTTACTACCTATTAACCCATCATACCTATCATCAACACTGTAAACATAAAATTTATGAAATTCCTTACTGCAAAACGTAGCTGGTAAAGGAATAAATGCCGTTTCGCTATGAACACTCGATGCGTGAGTACTAACAACTTCGAAGGGTTCATATTGCAACCGATCCCTAAAGTACTTGTTTGCAATGTGTGGGCTTATGAAAGACCTAACACTGCCTGTATCTATCATAAACACTGCATTTAATTCTGGTACAACTATGTGTGGTAAGTTAAGACGTTTATTGCAATTAATTTTTATTCGCTCTCTAGGGTAGAGGCGGTTATACAAAAATTTCCCTGTCTGGGATCTTCAGGAATTTCCTGGAACTCATTATTTGAGTTGTCAAAACTTGGTTCGTTATAGCTATGATTATTAGTGTAATTAACACGGCGTGAACTTGCAGTGCGCATAGTAACGTCAGTGTTCGACTTTGAACCCGGCGGAGATGCTTGCGCTGCAAAAGGTGACGTTCGCGGTGCATATGCCGTGGACTGTTGGCTTTGTTGCGCCATCGGAAACTGTGACCTACTTGTTCTATTGTTATGATCATTATTATTTGTCCGATTGAAATTATTTTGATTATAATGTTGCCTATAATTCCTAAACTGCTGCGAATTGTTCATCGTAATTGAACTACTCGTGGCGTTATTCGGTGCAACTGCACTGGATAGGCTCTGCGAATTATACTTCGCACTATTGAAATCGGAAAAAATATTTTTATTAGATCTATTATAATTGCGGTGATCGTTTGTTTTAGAATTATAGACTGATTGAAAGTTCTGTTCTTCTAAAACAATTTTCAACGCGTCTTCCAATGTCGAAACGTCGCGTAAACGAACTAACCTAACTAGGAATGGCGGTAAATTGAATAGAAAAACATTCATCGCCCTATTACTGTAGATTATCTGCTTAGCCTTCCGTAAAGAGTCATCAGCAATAGTCTCTGATATTTTGGAAAATAAAATGCTTCTCATATGCTGTATCCTATGACACAAATCTAAGTAACTTTCACCTTTGTTAATTTTACAGGATTCTAACTCCATTGCTAGACAATCTTCAGTACCTGGGTCGCCAAAGTGTTGATTTAACTGCATTTTTAGCTCATCCCACGTATTTATAGAGTCCCTTTCGCCTACCAAACTAGCTGCTTCGCCTGTTAATCTACTTGTTACTACATGAAATAAATAATTGTTTTGTACAACGCTCCCTTGGAATGTTGTTAAAATGTATTCACATTTTTTAATAAATAAGGGTAACGCTCTAACATCGCCATTAAATACTGGAATTATGTTTACCATCTCTTGCGGAACACGGTTTATACCTTCCATTATGAAGTGAAATAACGAAGCTTCACAAAAAGTAAGCACAAAAATTAATAAATTATCCCTAACTATTTACTACAACTAACAATCTATAAAATATTATTACGGCGTTGTCCAATCCCTAATAATACACACAACATAGATTAATACAAGGTTGGGATGCAAATGGAAGAGCTGAGAGGAAGGTGAAAAGATTTACTCACAATTCCGCAGCTATCTTCATGATCCCTGAATTACTGCTTGGCTCCTGGTCCTCTCCTGGCTTGATGTGGCTTCTTAATGTATTTGTTTGTTCGGTGATCTCTGCTGAACCGTTGAAACGGACGTCGGCTGCTTCCCGTAGATGTGGATACGTGACAGACTGACTACAGAGATCCTACCGGCTGCGCCAATTAAGTAAGCGACAACGGAAGAGTTTAAAAATAAACTTTATTTGATCCCAGTTACAGCAAGACAGTGATTACTTAATTCTACAAAATGTTGATCTTATATACTAATCTTATTGCTAACCAATCATCTCTGCTAATGACGCATGTCCTAGATATTATATGCTGACATATAGCTGTTATTCTAATATAATATAATTATTGGCTGATGAAGCTAATATTGGGGGATTGGGGTTCCTTAACTCGCGCTTGCGCATTATCGCGTAAAAACAATCCACACGCACCGCCGCAAATATCCCTGACGCAATATAACGCCAAGGCAACCCCATCAGTTTTCTGAACGCGTTATTATACTGGAAACGAAGGGCTCCATACGACGCCTGCAAATACTTCTCCCACAGGCTGCAAGTGTAGAAGGCGGTACAGAATGCTCTAAAGAGCGTCACCTTTACTTCTGCAGTACAACGTGCAAACCTGCGAGCTATCATATTCGCACGCACGAAAAGAGCCCATCGTTCCGTTCCGTTTTCAATGTCAGCATTGTCCTTTAAAGCTTATTATTGACACATACACCGTCAATTTGGCAACCGAATTGTTGACTGTTAAGCGCCTCAATCAGGGCATTCATATACAAATTAAAGAGGGCAGAGGAGGGGAAACGTGTGCCCACCTAGCCACAACGGGGCTTAGCATCCAAAATCTCACAAGAGCTCCCTAGTGGTGACTTTAAAACAAACTGATTTCTAAAAAGGTTCGCAATATCCTTCGCATCACTCACACCATTCACACTAACAGGCAGGCCTGGCCGAATGCTCAATTTATTAGCGCTCTTCCAGAAACCGCAAAAATTATGCTTTGAATGCTTAAAGGCAAGTATGTCCATCTTTATCTGTATCTTTGCCTGTATAATGGGTAGGTACGGAACCGTCGGCGCACGAGTTCGACTCGCACTTTTATTTAATATAACGATCAAATGATTTAATCAATTATTGATATAATTTCATTTTCCCTAATTTTATATGGCATAATGAACATTTTATGTAATGCACATTAGAAATAATATTCAATTAGTATAAAATTCAGTTGCTATAATATTCAAAATGTATAAGTAACGTTTAATATAATTTAGAAACGTCTACTTCGTTAACCGACTTCCCAAAAAGGAGGAGGTTACCAATTCAACTATATTTTTTTTATTGTCTGTTACCTCAGAACTTTTTACTGGGACAACCAATTTTGATGATTATTTTTTATTTGAAATCCTGTGCTTTTCATCAAGATCTGATGAAGAACTTTGAAGATATACATCAGAACTCTTCAATAAATGACGGCAAATCACTTGATATTGCTGCAGTCGCATTTTTGTTTATTGTTTACACCATTTTGTAACATAACATCCCATTGGTACGCTCTAAAGGGCTACGCAGGTGTAAACAGTCACCCTGGTATAATCTTATTACACCGGTTTTGTAATACTATCAGTTATTATACCATACATTACACACCCACTACATCATCAGCATTATGATGTTCCCACTGCTGGGACACAGGCTTTCTCTCTGTGAGAGAGGTAATAGAGAGAGCCTTAATCCACCACGCGGGCCCAGTACGTGTTGGTGGATTGTCACATGTCTTCGAATATTTGGTTCTAGGACATGCCGGTTTCCTCACGATGTTTCCCTTTACCGTTTTAACAGCAGTGTTGATGTAATAATTTACACAAAGTAAAGTGCTTGCCTGGGTTCGAACTCACGACCTAAGACACGTAAGTCGGGGCCTTTACCACTGAGCCACCACTGCTCTCCCCGCTTAATAGTACTCGCCATACACTCACTTAATAGTACCGTATTTTTATCTACTAACAAAGCGGGAGCTGGCTGAGGCCACGGCCTGGCCAACCCAGGCTGAGCCGAGACCTGCGGCAGAGATTCCCTCCTCCTCCAACCTTGAGGATATCATTTGCAAGGTTGTGATGGAGGAGAGGGTCTTTACGAGGGCCTGCATAGCAGGCATAGAGGACCTGATCCTGCCCGAGAGAAACTACCGACTGCTGCTTGCGGCGGACAAGAGGAAGGGTGAGCCGGGGCCGACCTCACAGAGTGAGGAGGACTCTCTTCTCCCTGCCACCACTCCGATCATCCAGCAGGGCTACACAAAGGTCACCGGTAATGAAGTACTCGTCATTCACCCACCTAATAGTACCGTATTTTTGTCTACTAACAAAGCGGAAGTCTCGGTGCCTCATTCCTCACATTCACGCCTCGCCCGTTTCCTTTGTGATGCAAATCGCGCGTCGTGCGATTATATCACGCGTCTTTGTCGTAGATCGCAGATGTTGTGCGAGTAGATCGCGCGTTTGATTGACTATCTCTCGAATTTTGGATCCGAACATATTGAGTGAGAGTTATTAGATGTTCTGTTTAAATATAAAGGGTTTATTTTGTGTCACTCCGGCTACTTTCTTTGGTCAATATTATTTGCATACCTAAGTATAATTGTAAGGATTGACATTAAGTCCCACTTGAACTAAAAAAATAACTCAGAGTTCTCACGAGTTTGCACGAGGCTGAACTTTTTTGAAAGTTAGTCATACAATATTGACAATTTAATCTCGTGTTAGCAACTAACTCCGAGTTAAGTTTTTCGTGCAAGTGGGCCTTACTTACTCATTTTTTTTTACCACGACTAACTTACATCCATACTTTCATCCAAATAAATGTCTGTCTGTTTGTATGGTATAACCAAATCTGATGACTTTTGGAAAAGGAATTACGAATTTGTTTATCCCCAGGACTAACTTTACCGACGGATAATTTTTGACATTCAGAAGGGCAAAGCCGCTAGCTGAAGCACACATTATTCGTAAAGATGTACTATGCAATATTATAAACATTTAAGTAGAATGGATTATCGAGCACGGAGCATCGATTTGGTAGCGAACCGGCGATTTGATTTCCATAAGAGCGATGTAAAGGTGTGGAACGAATCCCAGTGATTCTGAGAACGGTACAGAGGGCATTATTAATGCTGTTTCCATACGATGGCCGTTCAAGTACTAAGTTCTAATATTTGAGTCAGTATCTGCCTACATTGATAGCAATTTGAAGTAAGATAATTTATGTATCATAACGTTTGTGTGATATTTCGAGTATGATGCATAATTTTGCTCCCTTAGGCAATAATTACTCTTTCCACGTCTTGATATCAAATAAAGGAACCCAAGATCAAAACAGAACACAATAAAACAGTCACTTGGTCAAAGTTATCCCGAGTACCCTGCACAAACAATTTTTACTGATGCCTTGTTTTGTTCTTCATCGCAATAACACCAGCATCGTTTTAATATAATAATATAGTTTATTTATAACTAAGGGCACATTTTACAATAAAATATCAAAAGAAAATTAAAGAACTCAGATGCTTTTTTGTCTGAGCGAGGTTGAACCTGTGTTTTAGGCTATAAGACTTTTAATTTCCTTTATTCATTTATATTCTTATTTGATACATTTTTAAATATAAAAAAAAAAACTTAAAAATCATTTATAATATAAAAAATAGAGGCCCACCGGTACCGGGAACTGAGTCCTAGCTACCAGTGGTTAGGGCTCCAGAGAAGATCCGTATCAAGGAGTACTGCCTTCTGTATCAGGCCCTAGATCCAACCATGTAATGACAGCCTCGACAGATGGTCATCGAGGCTATTGGCCATCAGGCCGTTGGCCGTTACGACAATAGGCACAATGATCACCGAGTCCTCATTCCACATGTCGACTACCTCGTGTGCTAAGTCGAGATACTTGATTTGTTTCTCTTTTTCAGCTTACACAAGGTTCTAGTCATGTGGAATTGTGACATCGATTATCATTGTGCGGCGCGCTAATCGGTCTATTACCACTATATCCGGCTTATTGGCAACAATGGGATCGGATCCCAGTACAACGTAACATGGTCATTTTCGAGAACTGGGTCGGGCACATACTTGTTATACGGTAAGTTCTCGCCGTTAGCCAGACGAGAACAACTAGAGATAATTTGTCGGATGGATTCACCTGGGCAGTGGCATGCCCGACACACGTCAACCATCCCGTCCTTCGTTATATGTCTCCGATAGTTATTTATCAGGATAACTTCGTCCATAATTGCACCGACAAAACCTTCAGTTTCCCCGAAAAAGACATTTAGTTATCATTTTTCATCACACTTGCACGTAAAAAGTATCTAAACATACAGGTTAACTTGGCCGTAATGCCCCATATAAAACCCTCGGGCTTTCTTTTTGTCATGAAACCCTAGGGCGGTAAGTAATTTTTTTTTAATTTATGGCACAGCGCACAGGTCGTGCAAGTTCAAGCAAGGAGTTTACACGCAATTGAAAAATTGTCTTAAAATGTTATCTAAACAAGAATTTCTTTGCAATCTCGCTACATGTTACTTAAATACTCAACTAATGTTCTTAATAATCGATTTTAATAGTTATAGTATGAAAACGTCGAAATTATTTAATTCTTTTTACACTCCTTCATGGCTGTATACCTACGTAAGTATTTGCCCTTAAAGTTTCTGAACGAAACACTGTATAATCTGTGGTGTGGGCAAAAATTCGCCAACCGCTTAAAAAAAAGTTCAAAGTTCACGTATTTCGTAAATTTTCGTAATAACAGCTGTACTGACTTGTGTATTAAAGCTATAATTCATAATTATTACTCGCAAATGTGATGAAAAACATTGTATGTATCACGGGCGGTACGGGAATTACGAACCTCGACTCAGAAAGCCCTCAGTCTTCGACTTCGGGCTTCTACTAGAGCCTCGATCGTAATTCCTTACATACCGCCCTTAATACACAATGTACTAAAAGAAAAGCATTAAAGATCTTTGCGAGACCAAAGCCAATTGTTTTCTTTAATGTTGTTATAAAGTTCGTGTTTCACCAATGTGGTAAGCGAAGACGATGGTCCACGGTACGCACGCTTGCCAAAATACCCCACACTATTGACATAAAGGTAGGTATCAGGCAATTTAGACTCCAGCAGGGGACTACACTCCTTAGTTGTACGCACTATGAAAGTATTCCCAAAACATTTCGTGCGAATCGGTAGAATAACCACCAAGTCCGATGATGGAATGTAAATGGAATTATAGACACAAAGAAAGAGATTACTTTTACAGTTTGATAAAAAGTAAAGCCCCCATTAGGCTGTAACACGACCAGAATATTAACAAAGAACCACCACCATTCCAAAAAGCGTAGTGATTTTTACGCTCAAAGTTCTCAAAAAATATTTTCATCTTTTAAGTTATAGTACCTTATATTACCATGAAAATCATTTATAGCCAGAGGGTTTCATAACAATTCCAACAAGTCTAAACAGGACTGGATTACGTTGTTTTATTACGGAGTTCCGGTGCCAACCTTTCGGCTTCATAACCAGAGCAGTTCGATGGTACCATTTTCGTTATACCCAATTATTTAAATTTGTTTCATCACCGTCATTTAATTATTCTGGCTATTTTATACCCAAAACATACTTAACATTGAGAAGTTTCAATGGCGATCCGTGGTCTTCTTCATCAGTTTCACTTCAACAAATGATAGTTTCTGAATGCAAATGCTTGCCATGTTGATGAAAATACCTAAATCGCTATATACGAGTATATGCCTATAAAATTTGAAGAGTTTTCAATTTTCGTGGGATCCCCTCATCAGATCCTGAATTGATGACAACGGGACCATTTCGAGAGTATAACCCTTTCAAACAAAATAAGATTTTCAATATCGGTTCATAATTGACGGAGTAATCGGTGAACACAAACAAACCAAAAAAAGCAAACATAAAGTCGAACATATAACCTCCTCCTTTTTGGAAAGTCAGTTAAAAAATAGACATCAAATTGAAAATAAAAATAAAAAAAATGTAATAAGTTATTTTCGTATTTTTTCAGCTAATCCTTTCATTTGATACCCATATCATGGCAGTGCACAAAAAATAACTAGTCCACCATCTTGGGCCGTCCGTCATATTGGATTAATAATGACATCACATAGCAAAACATGCATCGTCATTAAAACTAAACTTTCAAATTTCATCTTAATCGGTGGAGGATAACTGATATAAAATTCAATTGCAAGATTTGACTGAACACACTAACATACATACATACATTGCAAGTTAAATAAAAGCTTGTAAGAAACATATTCCTGTGTTTGCCCCATGTTACTTGAGGTCGGCGCAAGACGAAACATTTTCCATTTCGTCCTATCAACCGTCTCTGACACGTCTTCTGAAAATAAAAAGGAAATAATTGTACATACTCGTAGCTACTAATAATAATGTATTTTCAACCAGTCTTTTCATCAAGCCAATATTTCGTGCTCTTCCGTACAAGAAAAATTGGCTTGGCTATGGCATGATTTGAAATATGTGAGAGAGATCAAATGCTCGATTCTTCTCTTTAAGAGGATTTCGAGAAACACAATCAGCAAACAAGGCATGTTGCGGCAATTAAACAAAACTGAATATTCTGGTCAAGGCTGTAGGAATCCAGTGGATGCGAAACGCACAGGACTGATCAGTGTGGCGAAGTTTGGAGGAGGCCTATTTCCATGAGTGGATGTATTTCAGCTGAGATAATGATGATGCTGGTCATGAAACATTCTATCAATAAAAGTATGTTAGGATGATAGTTAATAAATCATGCTGCCACGTCTGAACGAATTTCGAAAAAACTTAGCACACGAGAGACTGAATTAGGGCACAGGACATATTCTTTCATGTTTCCGTGCGATAACTTTCGACCTGCACTGGATTGACGCCGCTAACAAAAGCTACTATGAAAATAAATGCAAAATTATGGCAACCAATAAAACGTAGATTAAATTAGTTCCAATAACGTTATCGGTGATCGTAAAACAGCAAAGGTACCGCCAATACGACTAACTGTCAGATAAAAATACCGCCACACCCAGAATGGGCTATGTCAATCTGTAACGTGTATTGTTTTCGATAAAATAGTTTGGTATATCAGCTTAGCAAAGGCCTTATGCATTTTAAGTTCTTATAATGTTATTAATTTAAACAAATTGGCACCAAACCACACTGGGCCCGAGTGGTTGATTACGGCCCATGCCATCTCACAGAGAGGAGGCCTGTGTCCCAGCAGTGGGAACATTAAAAGGCTGATGATGATATAAAACAAATCGTCTAAAATTAAACTAAGATTATAATGACGTATAATTTAACGAAAAAGAAGTATGAAAGAAAGAAAAAGGAATTTAATTGAGCCTGAAGCTGAAAATTAAAAGAAGGAGGTTTGTTGGAGTTCATTCTCTGGAAGTAAAGAAAGATAAAGTATTTATTTGCCACAAAACGACATTCAAACATTTTATTACAAGAACAGTGGTAGTAGACTTTGCAAACTATACCCGCAGATAGTGTTAGTAGTTCTTAAATTATGTTAGAGACAAGTATAAGTACAAAAAAATAAATATGCGTATAAATAAAAGCATATGCATGTCGTGACTGTGGCAAGAAGGCTTCCACTCAGCATAATGATCCTATTACAACTAGTGGCTCTATGAACTGGTAGACCTCGTGATTTTTTGTCGATTCAGTTATTTTTAAACTGAATAGATAAAAAAAAACATAATAACTATAATATTATAAAATATATAATATAATAATAATAAGCTCCGAAACAACCGGATTGTTTTTTTTTTTCATTATTTTAAAGCTACATTATTCTGGAGAAACATAGGCTACTTTTATCCCGAAAAAGTAACGGGTCCAGCGGGGTGAGCCACGGGAGCGAAGCCAAGGGGAAAACACTAGTCCATTATAATTATTGAACCTGCTCACAAAATTTCACAAGAATCGGTTGAGAAATGCGACGTGTAGATTTCTCCTTTACAGCCGAACATCCGACAGGCACACGAAAGAATGTTTGCTCAAGCTAAAAAACGGAGACGCTTTGTGCTCGCTCGTTCAAAAAGTCTTTCACTGGTAGTAAGTTACTCTATCATTAAGTGCCATAGGCACATCCCTGCAAAATGCACGGTGGTTTTGGGACAGATCTCGGAAGGGAATATGCGTAAAAAATTGTTTTTTAGATCTACTAACTTCCGCTCGCGGCTTTGCCTACATGGAATTTTGATATAAAGTATCTCATAACCTTTTCCAAGACTTAGGCTATATTTATGTTCAATTTAATTAAAATCGGTTAAGGGGCTTAGATGTGAAAGCATAAAAACTGGCCAAGTGCGAATCGGACTCGCGCACTGGGGGTTCCGTACAAACAGTTACATTCACCAAAACAATTAAATAACATTATTGAAGTTCATAAGCTATGTGGGCACCGAACATTGCTCTAACGTTAAGATAAACAGAATTGAGGGACAAAATTAACTTTTTATTTGGAAAACTGTAGTCCCCATAAATCGACACAAGTCGCGGTCAGCTTACCAACTGCAAATAAGTAAATAATCTTTTTTTAAGTTGGTCCATGTGGTTAGTATTTGATTTATTGGTGGAGGTGGTTTTCAGATTATTATATAATATATTGCTTCTTGCCAAAGTTAATGATTCTAGGTCAACGGAAAGTACTCTGTAGATTTTGATTCCCTTGCGAGTAAAATGTGCGTCATTAACCACTGTACCTCTTGATTGCGTTGATCTAGAAGTTTGATTTTTTTCACAGCTGCAAGGGGTTGAAAATTTGAGTATACGATATCAACTTAATACCTCGACGCGTTTCCAAAATAAATATAATTTCTTGACAGACAGACTGACAAACAGACGGACAACAAAGTGATACTATAAGGGTTCCGTTTTTTTTCCTTTCGAGGTATGGAACCCTAGAAACAAATAGACAAACAGAGTATTGCATTTATAATTTAAATTATTATTTTTAATAAATAAATAATATCTATTCCAAAAGCTGAAAATGCCTTTTCTAATATGTCAAGCCGATCCAAACCTTTTGCCCTTGTACAAAAGATCATCATAAAGATCTCAATATTACTAATTTATCGAAACAAATAAATTTAACGCAGACCAATTCAATTGTAACAGATATCAATCATTGGTCCTTCGATCCGGGTAGATAATTATTAAATAATTAATTGTGACCATTGTTGTTTCAGCTCATTATACCGTTGTTTTACGTTGCTGTTATTAAAATAACTGCTGATAATGTTCATGTATTGTTTGGAATAGGATGGTATTATTAATTAACGATAACGATTTAGAGTACCTACATTATAATTATGGCTGTAAATTAGTGCATGTTTTCTGTTATGTTAATGTGGATTTATAAGTATGTAGTTCTGTTTTTCCACTGGTGAATATGCAATTCCAGTATGGAGCCGCTCTGCCTTCTCCAAATTAGTGGATACAGCTCTAAATAAGACGTGCCGGATTTCCACAGATTGCCTCAAACGGGCTCCTGTACGAATGCTGGATCCACTTAGTGGCATCGCGCCCCCGGAAATTCGCAGGACTATAGCAAGTCGCACAGAAAGGGCGAGACTATAAAACGACCCACGCTACCCAATTCACAATTACAGCTCAGTGGCCTTGCGCCTAAAAAGCCGGATAAAATGTTCTAGGATCTGTTCTAGGTCTATCTGATGGCAACACCTCTTCGGCGAGATGCGACCTTTGGCAAGAGAAACTCAAGCCTCCTGACAATTTCATCGGGCCATCGGATAGCCTTCCAACTCTCACTCTGCCGTGGTCGATCTGGAAAACCCTAAATAGACTACGCACTCGGGTTGGCCGCAACAAGGACAACCTCCACAGGTGGGGGTTCTCTGATGGGACTAGTCTTCAGTGCTTGTGCAGCATTTCTTAGCAGACCATGGTCCATCTCTCGGAGTGCGCAACATGCCCTGTCACCTGTACGTGCGAAGACCTTATGACTGATCAGAATAATTAACTTTTTATTACTAGCTTTTATTTAACTTGCAATGTATGTATGTATGTTTGTATGCATGTAAGTTTGTTCGGGTCAAATATTAAACTGAATTTAAAAGCAGTTATCCGTCACCGATTAAGATGAAAGTTTGAATGACAATGCATGGTTAGCTAACTGACATTTCTAAATCCAATATGGCGGACGGCCCAAGATGGCGGACTAGTTATTTTTTGTGCACTGCCATAATACGGGTATGACATGAAAAGGTTTGCTGATAAGAATACGAAAAAAGCTTGTTTAAAAAAAGATTTTTTAATGAATAATTTTATTTGCCATCGACACGCTAAGAAGAAGATTATGCAGTTTAGCAGAACTTGCAAACTGGCGAAATGTGTACTGTAGTTGCAACTCTGCATAAACCATCTGGGAATACTTCTGTGATGTTATGTAGTAGCAATTGGTGTGTTGAAGTTTTGTTATAAGCCGGATACTTGATATTCATTTTCGATTTTTTAATTCTAAAGACTTACAATTTTATTACTTAGAACTTTGCAGAATTTTCATGTTCGCTTAGTGCTGTACATAATTGGGTTGCAACAACGATATGCCCTCGTGTTTTCTTGGAAATTGTCTAACCCTAAAACAAGCACAGAATAATTTTACAAAAAAAAAATTGGGCAGACAAGACAAAAATTCATTATTTTATTATTAAGCGGCACTTTTGAACGTCAAGCTGATTCGACTTACTTGATTCTGCTGTCCATTTGGAAAAGTAGCTTGTTATGGAGAAGAACGGACAAGAAACTTCACGGCTTAAAATTAACTCTATTAAAATAATACAAAACTAAAAATCAAATCGCAAAACTCTGTTTTGTTGCTAGTAAGACAAAGTTCGTAAGTACCAATATTTTTCAATGTTCTATGAGAAAGCGTTGTCGCACAGCAACTTTGCGCTTCTCTGCGGTATCCCTAATGGAGTAAAGAGTTTTATGGAGAGTGGCATAGGCTTTTCATGCCGGTAAACTGTTTCCGCGGGACACACACCGGTAGCCAAGCCGCGGGTACAATGTTATTATCGACATTTAGAAGATCAATCTGCCTAGTTATTCCCAACGATATTGGGGTCGGTTTCCACTCCAGTATTTTACATCGAGTGACTGTTTACCTAATCTCCACAACAAGACCTCTCCTCTCTCCTCTTGGCAAGACTGGTACCACATTTCCTGGCTACTGATTATCTATAACGACTGTAAATTGTCATCAAATGACAGCCGGACATAACGTGCTTTCCAACGAATGGAGGCATCTCCCTATGTAAAGATGATCACCCATCCAAGGACCGACCTCGGTAAGTGTTGCTTAACCTTGAAGATTGACATCTGCGGCTATTACTATATAGCCACGAGCTCCTCATTATTATCGATATTTAGAAGACAAAAATAACAAATTGACCTGCTTACCCGACTCTGTGGTTTATTCACCCGCCGCGGCTTTAGATAAAAGTTGGACTTCCAAAGATCTTGCTGCAGCGTTAAATGAAACTGAACCTGATATCGAAGTACAACTAGTTTTAATGAGAACCTCTTTATTGCAATCCTAGCCGTTTAATTTGTGCGCGGTTTGTTTATGGTACTGAGCAAGTTTAAGTCGGTAAAATGCTGAAGATGCTACAACCTAGGGGTCTTTAAGTCAAGAGAGAATAGGTTTCTTTTAGGCAAGCGTGATTCACCGTTGACCACATCATCGCTTACCATAAGGCGAGGTCAAACGCGAGCTTATTGATTAAAAAAAAAGATGATTAAATGAAAGAAAGAAAGAACATACATTTATTTAGCGCAGTCTAAAAGGCACACAATATAGGTACTAGATTCATAATAATATACATCAGATAAAACACAAATAAAAATAAATATAAACGTGTAAATTCTGATGTAAAAATTAGCAGGAAAGTGTGCCTCATAGCTGCTCCAAAACAAGTCCAAACAGTTAAAAATTGTGAGGTATATGGGCATATGTATGTCGCATCAAGGGTGGCCGATAGATGCAAACCATCGGGAAGTCAGGATATATTCCCTTAGGTTGAGACATCATGTGTGGGTACAGTCGTAAAAATGAATCACACAAATTATTCGATACACACACACATTCTTGCTTACTAATATTACGGCTCGACACTGATTCTACAACGTCTTAGCTCTAAGGCGGTCAGTACTCCACTGCTCTACACTGCTGTCCCCACCACGCTAGTGGTTAGAAAAAGCGCGCCAGAAAAGATTTGCTTAGTTTCGACGTCCGTACCACGGTAAAGATATCTAACAGTATTGTGAATCGGCCCTTTCCTTAAAATAAGTGCCTACAGGAGCGCGTCACATAAACACGCGTTAGGGCCGCCCGACTCTACCTACTTGAGTTTCTTTCTAGTTTTGTGATTGTAAATGTCTCAGATTATTTTCTCTAATCTGAGGTAAATATTATATTTCATAATGATATTTTGTCTAATTCAATAATATATGTAAGTAGCTAAGTATTAAGAAAGTAGATAGCCTAGTCTAGGAAACTACATACTAGATTTTTTTGAACCCGAGCATAGGTAGGTCACTCGTGTGTGATTTTATCACTCTATCAATTTATTTATTTATGAAGTGAAAGAAATGAAAAATAACTTATTTTTTTGAAGTCGGTGTCTTTCGTAGGTACCATTGTTTTGCGTTATGGACACCGACTACAAAAAATTAAGTTATTTTTCACTTTGTAGTTCTGTATTTGGAAGTCGGTAGTATTTTTTTGCAAAAAGTTTTTTATTTTTCACTTTTTAGTTGTACGTACCTAATAGGCAAGTTAGTAAGGGAACTATTTCGCCAGAATAGATTTCATGGAACTTGAACATAACCGGTGAAATGAGAGGTCTGCTTACCCCTTAAGAGCGAACTGGCGTGATGTTATGTTATGAAATGTTATAAACAACAAACATACATGCGATTGAAAAATGAAACCAATTATGTAGGAGTAGGTTAGATATTTTTTTTTTATAGGTAGCCTTTCTAAGGTTCCTGGTAATTTAAAAAATATTTTCTCTGGGTGCGTTATAGAAGAATCAAAGCAACCAAAAACAGCACAATATAGTCTATTATTTCTCTCTGCCATATTAAGTAAGTAAGTACTTGTACGTATTTCAATCAAATATTCACAAATCGCACGCTTACTGCTTACAAAACCATCACACCGTTCGTGACTGTAGTGTGTCGAGTGTTGGCTGAACTCGGCGGGCGTTTGTATGACTCGTGTTCCAACCATTTGTATGAAGATAGAATACTGTTAGATATCTTTACCGTGTCCGTACTATTGACTAACCCGACATGTACATAAATAGTATGAAAATGTGTAGGTAATATTGCATGAATAAAAAATACTAATTATGTTAATTTTAATGTTTTGTAAGAACCTACATATGCCCATGGTAGTTTTCCAACAAGCTGTCACACCCGCATTGCCTGTAATGTTTAAGGGCCTACATACGCTTTAGTGCCGTAAAACGGTAACTTTCTAAAGCATACTCCTCAGTAACAGCTAGGTTAAAAGGTTTGCAAAAAATTTATATTTATTATTGATTCATGTACATAATTTTGAACACAAGGTTTTTTCGTGTAACTAATAGTTTTGTTTTAAAAAAAAAATTAACAACACGATATTTTTTCGCAACTTTTGGAAACTCCTCCAAAACGACTTGGATGTTTAAAAGTAATTTTATACAGAAAAATTGATGGCTGGAATTTCTTCATACCTAACACAGCATATGTAAATCAAATAATATTTTGCAAACAAAACTGTTCAAAAGGAGATTCAATTTTGATATTTTGGCATCGAGCGGGTGCACGGCCAGTACTGCGTTACATTGGGGCGTATATATCACCTTAAGTAAAACTAACACTTGCCCCGACCAGGCATCGAACTCAGGGGTCAGGACATCAAGCTCAACAGGTGGTATGCAGAAGTGTACATATACTAAGACTGATTGTTTTAATAGTTACAGATCAGATAATTGTGTAATAGCTCTATGACTCACTTTGTTACATTGAACAACTTTTTTTTTACCTAATACGTCTAAGTAGTAGTCCGGTTATTAGTTATGATTTCAAAATCAAAGTATTTTTATTTCTACTAAACCTTATGTATATACTTTTGAAATTTCAAACAAAATATGAATCTAGGTGCACTTTCGCAAGCGTCAGTAGGTCTCTATGGGAAGAATATACGAGAAACTCGACGGACACTCTCTTCCATCAGTTTTGATTACAATTATTTGGTTACATCATTTTTGTTGAAAATACATATGTGAGAATAATGTAAAAAGACTTACCTAAAAGCGTCTAGAGTAAAATAAACAATTCAAAAATATAATAAGTACGTTACATAAATAAAACCAGGCCGAGGCAGCCAAATTATGACCAATCCCAACTGATGGCGCCCGTTCACGAACATTTCGCATGGATTGGCACCACTCAGCTCAACCATCATGAAGGGAACCGTTTAAAATAAAGAGTATTATATCTGTCAGCATTTAGCGAGTAATTCATGTGTTCAAATCCCAAATAATAATGGGCCAATCTATTGCTAATAACCGGGCACTTATCCAAACTCACTACTAAGAAAATCCAGGTAAAAAATCTCAAGGACACTTCGCCCGACCCGATATAAACCCAGGACTTGATATTATTATATTAGGCAACTACCTAATTAAACACTGTGAGATATTATATTGTATAATATCTCCATAGTATTGATAACTATTTGCATACTAATTACGTAATTTAATAGCCACACAATGATTAATTATCTCAATATTGTGTTATGATACATCCAATTATAATGTAATTCATTAAATAAATTAATTATTGTTTAAACTGCATTGTTACACTGGCTATATCGAAATGACAAAATTAACAGTACCTATACTAACTATGGTGCTACGAAAAGCTACGCTCGGAGTTGCCATGCTTGATCGAATCAGAAATGAAGGCATAGCCCAAAGAATTGCAAAACATAAGTGGCAGTGGACAAGGGACAATACTTGCAGATCGGATGGCCAATGGGGCCGAAAGGTTTTAGATTGGCGACCGCATACCGGAAGACCCCGCTTCGGAAGGCATTCCCACCAGATGGACCGATGACCTGACCCGAACGACGCGGTTATCCGCTCGATGCGAGACGCAAAGGACCGGTCGATGTGACGGTGCTTGGGTCTTTTGTCCAGGAGTAGAAGTTTTTTGGCTGAAATAATGATGATCTGCTGCCTAGCCTTTTCCCGAACATCGAGAGTCGGCAGACTTATAGCTGACAAGAATGTTTTACATGGAGTCATGGAGCGACTGCCTATTATAGTTTCTGCTGACCTAGTACCTGCCTCATACCCCATAGGGTAGATACTAGATAACAAGATACAATTTGGTCTTCAGAATTTCGGGCTTCTGACTTTATACTCCGACCCGTAACGATTATGGAAGATCTCATCATCATCATCAGCCTATTAATGTTCCCACTGCTGGGAAACAGGCCTCTTCTTTATGAGAGGTAATGGTCCGTAATCCACAACGCAGGCCCAGTGTGGGTTGGTGGATTGACATCCTCTGCCATTGTGCCTTCAAATTTTTATTTCTAGGTCATGCCGGTTTCCTCACGATGTTTTCCTTCACCGTTTTGAGAGCAGTGGTGATGAAATAATTTACACAAAGTAAAGTGCCTGTCTGTAAGTTGCGGCCGATACCACTGGGCCATCAGTGCTCCCAGTGCTCTAGTGGAAGATCTAGGAAGGATGAAAATTATAAACACTTCTATAAGAATGTCTTTGCGTTAACTATTTATTCTATATTCTTATAACTATTTATGCTTGTATTCTATATTCACATTATTACGAAATAATATGTTTCACTCTATTCTCATGAATATTATTACATATATTAAATTAAATTTATACCAATTAAGCGTTACCGGATAAGCGCGGTTTTTGCCTCCCCGTATCGTAATAAGATGTATTGTGATATATCTTTGTTTATACAATGTTCTCGTGTCCCGGGCGTATTATCTTATTTCTTACTTAAAACAAGTATGAATGTGAAATTATGTAGGGTATATATGGATGGATGTTTGTTTACTACCGCCTTAACGGATTAACACATTACAGATAAAACTAGGCACACGGGTAGACTATGGCCTGCATTAGGACATTGCTTTCAATAACTACGGCAGTTCCGTGAGCTTTGCAACTTTTTTTCGAGTTGTATGGGCTCCAAATTTTTTTAGTTCGTGCTTGCAAAAAAATCAATTTTCGAAAAAATAATACGTGTTGAAGTACCAGGGTGACATACTCGTAACATAAAAAGAGAAAAGTTTCCTATTTACTGGTGCTCCCACACCGCTGTTTAAAAATGTTTACAAACATTTTCTAAACAAACATTTTCGAGACATTTGTTAGTAAATGTATTAATGTATACATTTTTAACAGCTGGTTTGCACCATAAGGATAGCACGATACGAACGATAACGATGTCCGTTGCAAGTTTTAAAACAACCATAAACAATTTAAAAAAAAGGCAGTCGTTTTCGACATTGCGAAAATAGAGCTGAGTTAGTTTTTACCGCTTGTTAGATGATAGATTTTTGTTCTCAGAAAAGGCATTCCTAGGCACGATCGGTTTGTATCTACCATCACAAAACACTGCAAAATCAGAAAACTGGTTACTTTCAGACTGTATCATCCCACTTCTGTCCCATAACTTCTAGCAATTTCGGTCCAAGGCTAGTATCGGTTTTATTATTTTTTTGTTGTGGCTTTTTCAATTTCATTTGTACTTTCCAAGTTTATCCTGGACATCGTTGATAACGGTGAAATATATCATTTTGAAATCACCGACCCATCTTGAGCAAGTGTGGTGATCAATGCTCGTGCCTTCTGTGTATGAGAAGATGCAGTGGCCCCTAAAAGGGGCTGAAACCAATTATTATTAATTATTTATTATGGCACTCCAACGGATTATTCACAGAAACATAGTCAAAAATAATAATCTCAATTTTAGTAACCATAGCGAACTTGCCACTTATAGGTGTCCACAGCACTAACATCAATCAGGAAAAAAAACTATTAAAATATACAAAACAAAGAATGTACGTCAAATAAAGAAATACTCAATGATCATTAACAAGTCATCAATTAATAATAAAAAAATACAAAACAAAACACATAATTAATCAATAATAATTAGTCATCATTAATAATAAACATAAATCATCACCAAAAATAAAAAGATAATTATGGAATTAGGCGATGATGGAATAAAAGATAGGAACGTACCTTTTCAGTAACATACAACATATTCCAAAGTTAACCAGTTTAACACATTATCATACACAGAAGCTTTTAAATCAAGTAAGAGCGTCCTCTCCTTCTCAGAAGTAACGAAACCTTTTCCTTTACTCTACAATTACCGAGGAAAACATACGGCCATCCACTCAGGTAATTCACCACGGTTTCCTCAAAGATACTGCCACCTTTTTAAGAATATTATCAATTATTGAACATCTAACATTTATTGTAAGCAAACATAGAAAAGCTTTTACCTCGGCGACCGTATTTGGGAACTCAGTTAAATTAAACTCTCCTCAGTTTTGGAGAAGCTTTTTTTAAGAAACAAACATAAATATAGCCTAATTGGTTTGTATGTTTATTAATTTCAAGATTGTGGACACGCTATCGTGCCACAGGTGAAGTAGCGGAGAGGCACCGGGGGCCAAGTCGCATCACTACCCCCAGACAAGACCGATTTTTGCAAATTACTGCGCGAGCTGAACCAAATGCAACGGCGACTCAATTGGTCCAAAGGCTGCGAGTGGAACACCAAGTGCTTGTGAGTGACCAAACTGTAAGAAGGCGACTGCATGAAAGCAATCTACGCTCTCGTAGACCACTCCGGGTCCCACCTTTACGGAGAGGCAATCGTGGACGACGATTAGAGTGGGTTCGGAACCAAGTGGACTGGGGCCGTGAGCAATGGTCCAATGTGCTGTTCACGGATGAATCCAGGTTCGGCTTCCATCCAGATTCACGAAGGACGCGTGTTTGGCGAGTTCCTGGACGATGGAGCCGTCTTCAGAACCCTCAGAAAGTTCACCCATACCAAGGAGGAACAATTATGGTTTGGGCAGGAATTCGTCTTGGAGGACGGATGGATCTCGTTTGGGTGCGGGGCAATATGACGGTAGAACGATACGTCAAACAGGTGCTAGGGCCCGTAATCTTGCCCCACAGAACACAAATGGGGCAAGATTTCCTGCTCATGCACGACAATGCCCGGGCACACACGGCGAGAACGGTAGCAGCTAGGTTACATACACACAATGTTAGGGCCTTAGACTGGCCTGCTCAATCGCCAGATCTAAATCCCATTGAGCATGCGTGGGATATGCTGCAAAGAAGAGCTCTGAAGGAAGTTCCTGAAAACCTGGCTACAGAAGATCAATTTTTTGCGCACCTCAGAAGGACATGGGACAATATTCCGCAGCAAGACATTGACAACCTTGTTCTGAGCATGCCGAATCGTTGCCGATGTGTTAAGAACATCATGGGCGCTTTCTCAGACTACTAACTTTAAGTTTATAAACACAAATTAAATGATTTTTTTTTTTTACTCATAAATTAAAAGTTAATTCATATACGGTTTCCGTCTATGCTTCATTTTTTTTCATAAAATCCTGAAATTTTAATCGAAGTTAAAAAACCTTAACCATTATTAAAAAATGGTAGAATATTAAATAACGTATCTTTTAAATATATACATGTCATATAAATAATTAACACATTGATAGTAATTCGCTTATATAAAAATATCCCTAGACCGTGTTGATGTGTTTATATACATTCCTGGAATGTCTATTTAGTAACATTGCTCTTGAAATAAATACCTGAAGCAAAAAACCTGTAGTTGTGGACATACGGCATTCAGAGGATAATAACTATATTATATTTTCCTGTATATGCAATGGAGTTCCCTGAAACTGAGAAGATCAACAGTTTCAGGAAAACCCATTATTAGGCTCCATATTACAGTTTGAAAGACCCGACATAATATATTCAAAAACAAGCGCCGGCGACAAAGCACTATGAATACAGACGTTAATTTATTTATTTAACACGACTATTTTTCCATAGAGTTTCCAACTCAAACATATTTTTTACCCCAGAGATACGGACGCGTTTTGCATAGATATTCTCTTCTAATAGTACATTCAAGATATAGAAGAATGGTCTGATACTCATATCCGGCTATAAAGTGTTACTTGGGGTCGGCGCAACAAGTTTTCTTCTTTCATTCCGTCTTGTCAATTGTCACACTATCACTGACTCTACCACCCTCTCCCTCTCCATCCTTCCTGTACTGTAGGAAACAGAATAAAAACGTGTGAGAGAGACAAAACGTTCTTGCCTGTAGTAGACTTCTTTTAGAACTCTGATTGGTACACGTTACGGGTTTGCAGTGTCACCTTCGTCACTAGACTTCCTGCTGAAAAGAGACAGATATTCAATTCATTTCAATCATTAATATTCATCAAAGCCATACAAAACAGTATTTAAGCCCTGTTTTCTAAACTTGATAGATGCCTTCTTAGAAATATATTATTTGTGTTGGTAGCACAATAGCTTTGTCGATCTCAAAAGGGTAGTCAAGTTTGTTATGGCATAGTTCAGTCCATTCCTCTGCGTCTATGAATACAATAAATCATATTTTTTATACCAACAAGTTACGCTACAGATTAAATGTGGTGCCTCGTAAATTACAAGGATGTAGATTCCTGACGGTTGAATATTTAAGCTTTGTTAACGTAAAGGGGACTGTAAGCGTATTTAAGTACTTATTTGGATTTGTGATAATTCTAGGAAGTTTCATCATAATAAAGTTTGGGTTGGATATATGGATTAGTTTTTCTTCAAAGAAAACTGCGCTTTGGAATTGGCTATTAGCTTTAACTTTCTTCGAACTCTTTGACGATTAAGAAAAATACCCTATAAATAAAATTGTTAAATCCTGAGCTGAATTGTCAATTGCTGAATTTAAAACTAATGTATAATTTCATGTTACAAAAAAACCTGCAAGCAAATTGAAAACCCTCTCCTATTTTTGAAGCCGTTCAAATAATAAGAAATCTGCCTAGCCTTTTCCCAATTATGTTGGGCTCGGCTTCCAGTCTTACTGAATTCAGCTGAGTACCAGTGTTTTACATGGAGCGACTTCCTATCTGACCTCCACAACCCAGTAACTGGGTAACATTATAGCCCTTGGCAAGACTGGTGTCAGATCTCAAGCTTCTGACTAAGAAGATCTTTGACAGTCGTTACGGACGACTGTCAAAGATCTTCAAATGACAGCCGGGACCAACGGCTTATCGTGCTTTCCGAGGCATGGAGGAATCTCGGTATGTTGAAATGGTCACCCATCCACGGACCGACCTCGTCAAGCGTTGCTAAACCTTGAAGATCGACCTATGCGGCTGTTATTATTTAGCCACGAGCTCCTTATCAAAAAAAAAAGAAATACAGTTCCTTAATTGTCCTTGTCCCAATTTCCTGAACAAAACAAATAAAGAAAACTGACAAATTGTCCGGAAACATGACGGTGTACAACAGAACTCCTAACTAACTACACCGTTGCCAAGGTTACCAAGTTTCTTCACTAATTAACTTCGGAAACAACTACGGATTCACCATCTCCATTAATTGTCCCGGCATTGTTTGTCCAAAGATTTCAGCAAAGTGCAATCTTTCTGTTTTTCGACTTCTTTATATCTTGCAAGATAAATTACGGGTTTCCGCTGTACAAAGTAGATAGGTACAGAAGGTGTATAATATGCGATGTGCGATGGCCATGTATGGAACATAATTATAAATATATATCATCTTAAAAACATCTGGCTAGAATACGTTTTAGAAATATCGCAAGCTTTCATTTTCGATATTTAGGTACACCTATTAATAAAACTGTGATCAAATTTCAGCTATGTGAATAGGAATTCATTCGAGGTGGCTACCAAATCTTAACCTAAAATATTAATTAAGGAGTTAAATAATATTTAATTCATAAATTATTTAACAATGTTCTGTAAATTATATAAAACAAATCAGCCCTCAGACTATAAGATACATTCGTTTTTGCGTACCCTAAAAAACCGGTACCTTTAAATTGGCCGTTGACCTAAGTAAACACCTGCGTATGTTCAAAGTACATACTGACACTTCCCTATCCCACACATTTTGTGCAGGTAGAAGTAATAAACGTCTGGCGGAAAATTCTTTCATTGATAAAATTTACGCTATCGTCCAGTTTCATAAGTTGTCTCCCAAAAGCGTATCTCCCGTAGAAGCGAAACTAGCTAGTATTGCTAACAAATAGAAAGAAAGAAAGGAAACACATTTATTTGTCACAAGTCTAGTGGCTTGTTAGCACACATCAGAAATTAAAAAAAAACTTTTTAACAAAAAATCAAACCGACTTCCAGAACAAAAAACAACAAAGCAAAAAATAATTTTCTTTTCCGAAGTCGGTGTCGAAAAACGGGAAATAATGGGTAGGTACAAAAGACACCGACTTTTTTGTTAAAAAGTTTTTATTTTTCTCTTTTTAGTTTTGGTAAGTACCTCCAATTAACATGATTATCATTTATAGCCAAAGTACATCTCATGGCGATTCCAATAAGCCCAAACACGACTAGGATACATTGTTTTATATTAGAGTTCCAGTGCCTACCTTCCGGCTTCATCATCAGATCAGTTCGATGGTGCCATTTTCATCAGTACCATTTATTTATAAGTATTTGCTTCATTATAGTCGGTTAACTATTCGAGATATCTTATGCCCGTGACATATTTAGAATTTAGTAGTTCCAGTGGCCATCTGTGGTCTTTTTCATCAGTTCCACTTCACCAAATGATACTTTCTGAGTGCAAATGATTGCATTGTTGATGAAAATACCAAAATCGCTATATGTTTGCTTATAATATTTGAGGAGTTCCCTCGATTTCTCTAGGATTCCATCATCAGATCCTGACCTGATGATTATGGGACCAACTAGGAAGTATACCCTTTCAAACAAAGGAAGAATTTTCTAAATCGATTCAGGCGTCTATGAGTAATCGGGGAACATACACAAAAAAAAAAGATTCCGACGAATTAAGAACCTCCTCCTTTTTTTGAAGTCGGTTAAAAAATAGAGTTAAAACTAAACAAAAATAAAAAAGAGAGCATTATAGCATATATATTATAGCATTGTGTGTCCCACGGCTGCACCAAATAGGTTTAGCAAACCAAATAGGTTTTTGTCGGGCAACTAGTACCCGACGCTGGTTTCCAACTGTGACGTCACGAACGTACAGCAATTGACTGTTTAAGAAGAGAACTAAAGTCGGAGGATACATATTCGCGAGCTTGCTGACCAAAACCAGATGTATCATCCGACTGCACAGCATGTTGTTTTTTTTTCGAATTTGGTACATTGATTTGAAATCACCTCTTAAAATCCTTTATTTTGATACACCACACGATGGGTTTGGCAGAAAAAAAAATTGGGCCCCCACAATATGGCGCCCAGAATCCGCCGTTTTTCTATTTTCCAATTTTAATGTAGCCAGTGCACTCGCAAGGTTAAAAAAATCGATTGACGTAAGAATCATTAAAATCGGCCAACGCATTTGTTCTCTAGAAAGCCACATAGGAACAAACATACATACATACATAGACGGAATGAACTGGATGCAACATCGTGTGTAAGAGGCTTTGGTAGTAAGCTTCGTTTTAGTTGGTGTTAATCTTGCTACTTATTAGTGGTTTGTGATTTAGTTTTGTTCACTGTCAGACGTTTTAAATGAGGATGTTAACTATATTAACTTTTTCGGCTGGTAGAAGAATAAACATTGCTTTAATGCGCAGAGCACGGCATTTCCATGCCGGCAGCAAAGAGTTACTGCGGCCCCTGCTCAAGCTACTGAAGGAACACGGGTGGGTTTTATTCAGTAAAAGTCTGACACGCCCTTCCGCTTAACCCTGAGCGGGAGAAACCATTGGATGATTTCCAACCACTAAAAAAGCTAAATTTCTGTGGGCTCAGTGTGACTCGCGCTCAATAGCGTTAACGTACTCGACACTTGTATTGAAACCGGATAAGCGCCGTCTGGTGACGTTAAGGAGAAACCTATTTTTTTAATACATTTTGACTCATGAGATCGTTAACGTTATCAAGATTGAGTACGTTAAAAAACTTGAAATAAGCGCACTGATGGCGCGACGCAGTTTAGATTGGGGCATTAGGCGATATCGGTTGGACACCACGGATGCGTATTTTCTAAGAAAGTTGGCTGGTTTCTGATTTAAATATTTGAGGTTAAGAACGAGTAGAGTATATGTCAAACTGTACTTTAGCCAAAGACCTTATACGTATTTCTTACTACTAGACTGTGTACCAAAAAATTTTGTTTAGCTAAAATGAAATCTATTGTCATACAACTAGGTTAGCTTTTTCCTTATAAGCGGGGGCTAACCAAAAGCGGTCCTGGCGAGAGGGATTCCGCTGGTAGTGTGTCCTTGTCTGACATCCTGCCAGCTCAACTAATCATTGGGTTTGGTAGAAATGGTAGAAAATTTTATATTTTTATTTTTTTGTTAATACAAAACGAACAATTCATAGACTTTGAAACGTATTTAAATATTTCTACAGTTCCTTTAAATAATTAATTCGTTGTATTTAAACAATAATTAATTAATAATGAGTAAGAGTAGTACTTTTAAATATTTGGGCCTGGTAATACTAAATGTAAGATAGTGGTTTGCGGAGTTTTTGGTGGGTTTTGTTCTAGTGAAATTCAGCGGCTATTAAAATTATTTGCAAATTGATTCCTAGTGGAATAAAATTGGGGTAGTTTTGTTTCTCAACTGTATACGCAACTGGACAATATGTCAAATCATTGAGATCCCTTGGGGTATATTTAGCTAGCTGCCGGTATTTCAAACCATCGTCTGAAGACTGCAGGATCATCTCACGCCTCTCCTTCATGAGATTGAGAGTAGGTTCAGAGAACTTTTTGTTCCTATCTATACGACGGGTCTTGAAGAACGAGACTTGGGATTTGAGGATTATCGAGTCGTCCCCCTCTTTTCGAACTTCAGATAACTTCCTTCCTCTTCGAGATTGGTGATCTTTTCGTCGTTCCGGAGTGTGCGCGTGTTGTACGTTGCCAGGTCCAGTCGGTATTTGTTGGGGTAGCCGGCTCTCGTCTAGGATTCTTTGCACGCCTTGCCATACCTTAACCTCGACCGCTACCGTAGTCGAGGGTAGGCAGGCTGCTGGGCACTAGGGGCTATGTTTTATTTGTACTATTCATGGGGAGTGCTTTGCAGGCGGGTTGGCGATCGCAGTATGGTTGTTACAAATGCACAGAGAACGCTGATGCCCATTCTCTGGTTTGTCCCTTAGTCACCTCTTACGACACCCACGGGTAAACATAGGATGTTGAAATTCTTTACGCCCGACACCATAGGGTAAGTGATGTAGGTGCCAAAAAATATACACACAATTTTTTTTTAATATTATTATTTATCTAGGTTTAGGTAGCGTAGTTAGGTAGCATAAATATATCGGGATACTTACACTATCGTTTTTACAATCAGTTTTTCCCGTGTTCTGTTTGGTCATGGTCACTTCATTAGAAAGAGACACACTACCAACGGGAGGCCTCTCGCTCGGACCGTTTTTTGCGCCATAGTTACAGTCTAGTAGTAAGAAGTATAAGGACATTGACTTTTGCATGAAAAACTGTCAAAATTGGACACTAAAGTACAGTTTGACACGTTCTTAACTCCGAATACTCAGTTCCGACATTGGACCGATTTCTGGGCCAATGTCAAGTGCAGATCGCCCGAATTGTAGCTAATTGCGTCCATGTGAACGGACTTGCAATTTAAATCGCCTATAATGGTGCGTCCACAACATACTTTTGCACAGGCTTTTATCAACTTCTAATTTTGTCTACGCAACACAACAGTACAGATAAATGTCTGTGACAATTTATGTCAAGTCTGTGCAAAGTCTTTGTAGTGTGGACATCGCGCCATGATTAAGATCGCTCACTGACGTGCTTAATTTGTTTAAAACTTTAAGACAATAAGTTGTGATTCTTGGTGTTGTATTGTCTCTGGGTCGAATAAATGTTTTCTTTTCTATTCTAAAAATGTCCTAGGCATTTTCCGTACAATTATTGGTAGTATGTCATACAACGTTGTTATTGGTCATACGTTTTTATTAGTCTCTTTCTCTGTGTACCTTAATTTATTCCTTTATACTATCTTGTAAAGATCAAGGTTAAATGTAACCAAAATGGCTCATTGTGTACAGGCCTCTTCGCCAGTCCTCACAGATTTAGATTTATTATCTGTCACATGTGTCAATCAGTCGCCATCTTTGTTTTCATTAATTTATTCCTTAATACTATTTTGTAAAGTTCAAGGCCAAACGTAACCAAAATGGCCCATTGTGTACACGCCACGTCGCCAGTCACCACTGTTCCAGCAGCAGGTGCTATTAGTCTCGTCTGAACTCCTGATGATACACTATCTCTTGCAAATTGTTTGGCGTCATTTTCAATTAAAAGTATGTGACGAGGGTACATTGTGTGCGAACGGGAAACTTCTTCGATTTGTACGTTATTGTCTAAATAATACGATTTGGAATTATGCGTGTATGGTTTTGTGGCAGTTCAATTATGGCAAGTAAGTATAGAGTAAGCGTTAAAAAAAATATTTATTTTATTTTTAGGGTTCCGTATCCAAAGGGTAAAAACGGGACCCTATTACTAAGACTCCGCGGTCCGTCTGTCACCAGGCTGTATCTCATGAACCATGATAGCTAGACAGTTGAAATTTTCATAGATGATGTGTTTCATGATTTTAAGCTGACATGGTCACAATCATTAGAATTAATAAAAAAATAATAAATAAATAAATTGTTTAAAAAAAATATATATTTTATTAATTATTTTTTAATATACAAACTATAATTGTCACTAAACAAAGAATACATACATAAAAAAAATTATGTCAAAGTCACAACGACACGTCAAAAAGCGTTGTCTTATAACTAGTCAAATAACCCGCCCCTAACTGCTGGGTAACCTGTAACCCTAAACGCTTGCTGCATTGCCACGTTGGATGGCAATGGCTAACCTTTGCACCAAGAACGAGCCGGAGCGGGAGTCGCCCGTTTTGTCACTTAGCTTATGCCCTACCTCACTCATGAGCTTCTTGGCCTCAGTGCCCCAACCGCCCATGGTCTCATCGGCAATGGGCATAAAATGGTAACGGCCTCCAACGGTGCGTGCTTCACCCTCTTCCTCTCAGCGGCGTCTTTCGCCGCTGCTAACGGTGAGGGGACGGTGCGAACAAGGTTGTTAGCGGAAAAAGTGCTGACGCAAGTTGCGTCCCATATTAAGCACTTGCCGTTTTTCCAAGGTACCAGGGTCAGTCCATCCGGCCTCTTGCCGTTAGTCCTACACAGACCCGTAGGTTCCAGCACGCAGAGGACATCTGCCGATACCAATGCCCTCCGCACAATATCATTGAGCGCATGATGACGCGGGAACCTCCTCGAGCAACGACGACAACTCAAAGCGTGATGGCCATCGGCCTCCACCATGGAACCGCAGGTGCATTTGTGGTGTTCACACACCTTTCAGCCCAGGCGAAGGACCATCGCCACCCGCAATGAGTCGCCATCAAGCAACGTGCCCACGTGAGCTAAATCAACCCCCGAGGAACCCATCAACACCCGTTCCTGGATCAACCTAGACGTGACGACGTCCCACGTACGCTGAACATGTGTTGCGTCAGGACCTGCTGCCCCCATGGTGAGGACAGACCAAGCGGACGCGGCATCCAACATAAACGGTATGTTTGCCCAGTCACCATTGGAATCCAAAATTACAGAGACGAGGTCTGCCAAGAAAGCTGGCAGGCCTACATCCTTTATGCACCGCACCCCAAGACTCCCGTACCGGACAGGAAAAGTCGCCTGCCTCCACTGCACATCATTAAAGAAGACATTCAGGATCAACTCAGCCGTTGTTTTCAAAGCACAATCAAAAGAACATGCCTCCTCAGGACATAGCCAGGTAGGGGTGGTCCGTAAGAGATACGTTACCTTGGGTAAGGCAAAACACATGCGCAACAACAAAATCGCAACCTTGAGACGCTCCCGAGCAGTAAGGAGAAGCTGCTTACGGGAGGAAATGGCCTTTGGCACTCCGTCAAGAAAAATGGGAGATACCAAAAGGGAAAAGAAAGAGGAGAAAGTTCCTTGAGGCCAGGTAAATGAGAACCGAATCGTGAGAAGTGAGTACTAGCTCCAACTTTTTATAATTTTTTTTTTTTTAATAAATTTATTAAAAATAATTATTTTTCATTACATTTATTTATTTTCTAAATATACATGGTAAACAAAGCATTAATTCTAATGATGTATTTGTGTTGCCGCTATAACAACAAATACTAAAAACAGAATAAAATAAATATTTAAGTGGGGCTCGCATACAACAAAAGTATTTTTTTTGCGATTATGGTACGGAATTCTTCGTGCGCGAGTCCGACTCGCACTTGGCCGGTTTTTATTTTATTTATTTAAGGAAAAACAAACTGTATCACGATAAGAAATAGTCATTATATCGTCAAAATTACATTTTAAAATAATTATGCTACCCACTACGTTTTCCACAGATTACAATTTAAAGTACACAACAGTGGATTTTTAAATAATTATAAAGCTCGTCGACTCTTCACGTGACCAGAGGGCTGGCCTTTTCTTTGGCCAGAGAATCTGGCTGGCAGCATTGCCACGTTGGATGGCAATGCTGCCAGTGTTCTGGGCACGTTTCCCATTGACATCGATGTGGACGATTTTTTTGATGCACAATAAGCTCCTTTCCGTCTCCCTTTTGTTTGTGTATTTAGGTTTGTTTTTTTTTTAGAATATTCTTAAGATCATGTCTGTATTACCCGATAGGTTAGGTAGAAGTGCACCTAATAGTTCACACATATCTATAACACACACATTTATGGTGTGTGTATAGATATGTGTCTGAACACATATCTATGATTCACACACATTTCGCCAGTTATGTTTACCCCCATGTAAGGGGTAAGCCTATTGCGAACAACCGTGTACAAAGCCCGCCTCCGGGCTGCGACTGAGAATTTCCAGATGGTAAAACCCAATAACACTGCCTGACCCGAGATTCGACTGTTTTTGTAATTCCATCGCAAATGAGTTTGTTGCCCTGTAAACTAGCAAGACCCTCAAATATATAGCTGAAAGGAACATTATTGCAGCACCATAATGCAGAGCAATGGCGGCCCAGTAGCTTACGAGTTGTAGGTCGTGGGTTCGAATCCAAGCAGGAATTTTACTTTGTGTAATTTATTTCATCACCACTGCTCTCAAAACGTTGAAGGAAAACATCGTGAGAAAACCGGCATGGCCTAGAACCATAAAATCAAAGACATGTGACATCTACCAATCCGCACTTAGCTCGCGTGGTTATTGTTGCCCACTCCCTCTATGAGAGGACGCCTGTGTCCCAGCAAGGCTGATAATGATGATGGTGGTGACCATAATGCACACACAGCATGGTGGTTGCTGTAAGTTCGGTTTACATTCTACACACACTGTTAAAGTATTATTTTTATACCGTTTTTATAACAATACCTTTTTCTTAAGCCAGAATGTACTATTTATATAATTTTCATCACACTTGCACGTAAACAGTATCAAAACATACAGGTTAACTTGGCCGTAATGCCCCATATAAAACCCTAGAGCTTTTTTGTTTGTCATGAAACCCAAGGGCGGTAAGTAATATTTTTTTAATTTATAGCACAGCACACAGGTCATGCAAGTTCAAGCAAGGAACACGCAATTGAGAAATTGTCTTAAAATGTTATCTAAACAGGAATTTCTTTGCAATCTCGCAACATGTTACTTAAATATTCAACTAATGTTCTTAATAATCGATTTTAATAGTTATTTGTATCAAAAAGTCATTTTTTTTTACTCTCCATCGTGGCTGACTACCTACGTAAGTATTTGCCCTTAACGTTTCTGAACGAAACATTTGTATAATCTGTGATGTGGTCACCATCCGCTTAAAAAAAAGCTCACGTATTTCGTAAAAATAGCTGTGCTGACTTGTGTATTAAAGCTATAATTCATAATTATTACTCTCAAATGTGATCAAAAACATTGTGTTTCACGGGCGGTACGGGAATTACGAACCTCGACTCAGAAAGCCCTCAGTCTTCGACTTCGGGCTTCTACTAGAGCCTCGATCGTATTTCCTTACTTACCGCCCTTAATACACAATATTGTTGCATCTTCCTGAATTCCCCATAGGAGGCTGTGTTTCCTGGCTTTACCTGGAAGTCTTTAAGTCAAGAGTAAATAATTTATTTCTAAGTAAGCGGACTCCACGTTCGAACACACCATCAGGTGAGAGAGTGATGAAACGCGAGCCATCGATCCAAAATAATCTTTAAGTTGGTTCTTAAAGTTTTGTAAGAATAATATCTAACACCTTATTTAGCACTCCCGTCACGTTATCACAAAATCTAGTCTAAACCTTCACAAAAGAAAGCCGGTAACACGGTTATACGTCAGTGGCCGTACGTGTCAATAAGAGGGTAGTTCTGCTTTTTATTCGGCGCCCGTATTGTCCACTGTACGACAAAGGTTCGCCCAGCCCTTTTGATCCTTTCTAGCCTAGTTCAACTCCTCATCTACATAGTCTCAGAGAGTGACGAGAAAATATGTGGGGAAATTAGGGTCAGCACACACTTGCGATTTTCCAGTGACTTTGGAACTACAAAAAATGTATTTTGTTATGTGGTAAGGTAAAATAATATATGTTGGTGCTGTCGCACCAACATATATTATTTTCACGTTATAACATTTTTACATCCCATATTATCTTCCCGTGGGTGTCGTAAGAGCGACTAAAGGACACACCACAATAGATCCCAATGGGTCAAAGTGTCCGAAATATTTATTGGCCCCTCCACAAGATAAGATAAGGGTCACACCAGAGAATGGGCAGAAGCATTCTCTGTGCACTTAATAACAAACTGCGATTGCCAACCCGCCTGCCAAGCGTGGCGATTACAGCAAATCCCCCCAATCCGATGAATAGCGCAACAAAAAAATGGCCCCTAGTGCTCGGCAGCGCTTCTACCTTTAACATCGGTAGTGGTCAAGGTTACAGCGTGGCAAGGGGTGCGAAGAATCCCCGGACGCGAGCCGGCTACAAGAATCTAGATTGAGCGACGACCTGATCAAGGCTGCGGGAGTCCGGTGGATGTGAAACGCACAGGACCGATTAGTTTGACGACGCTTGGGGGAGGCCTATGTCCAGCTGTGGACGTGTTTCGGCTGAAATGATGATGATGATGATAAACATTTTCACAGTTTTTTTTTATAAATTGTTACATTTGCATCCTTCTATGATAATTATGACTTACACCTGTACACAAATAATATAAAGAGGCCAAATTCGGATATGATGATGATTGCTTTCTCTGATAGAAAACCTTATTACTAAGTTCTTTTTATCCCGTCAAATATCTTACTAAACTTCGTATGGAAGCATAGTGTTTCAAAAAGCCTAATCGGTGTTTAGATTACTTACTAGTTATAATGCCGTAGATAATGTGCCATCTTGAGCACTGAAACAAGCCAGATTCTTCACCTCTAGACCACCAAACAGTGATTGATTTCTAGGGGTAAGTTTTCGTTTAGGGCATTGTTTAGGTGCTGAACCAGGATCCAACCAACTTGCTGAGCGCTTGCTATTGTCAAACAGACTCCATTTCTCGTAGCAGGTAACAACACGGTTCAAAATTCCTTCGTTTGTGTTGAGCAGTGCAAGGCACGTCTCGACGCGTACTACGAGCTGGCGATCATTGAGTTCGTGGGGCATCCATTTATTTCCAAGCTTTTTTATCTTGCCAATAAAAGAAACAAAAATACAGTTTCCTTTGCGTGTGTCAAGTAATTAAGGTGAAATAAAGATCACATTGTAACAATAACAGATTCGATTATTTACAAACATTAGCCGGAAAATAACGAACATCATTCTATTTTCCTCATTCAAGCTCTTTCTGAAAAGAATCGTTCAAGAGAACGTGAATCGTTTTGCTTCGGTTTGTTTTGTTTTGATTTTATTTCAATGGGCAGTAGGCTGGGTCAAGATTAGGATTTTTTATTATTAGTTTACACTGTGGGAGGACTATGTTCAGCTGTGGACGTCTTTTGGCTGAAATGATGATGATGATATAACTTAAATGCCACTGCTTATGAATCTCGAAGAGTTTATAGATAGTTAATAAAATATTCATATTCTGATTCTTTATTGTACACAAAACATAGAAACATACAAATACAATAGGACAGTTTATGTACAGAGGCGAGCTTAACTTATATTTGGTCCATGTGCACAACAAAATCTTATTAAAAAACACTCAACAAACACGTGTAGAACACACGTTGCATAAACATAATACATACAGCATACTATCACACTAATAATATAAAGGCGAAACTTTGTGAGTGTGTGTGTGTTTGTATGTTTGTTACTTCTTCACGCTCAAACGGCTGGACGCATCTGGATGAAATTTGGTACGGAGATAGATTATAGTCAGAAATAAAGAAAGAAATAAAATAAAGAAAAATGTGTTTAATGGCATTAAAAACGAAAAGAAAACCCTAAAAATTAAACAAAATAAATAATTAAAACTTTTAATGCCAAGAGGGCCTCAGCTCAGCATAATGCCAAATGGTAATACAGGGTATACCACCTGACGCTGATAGAAATAGCACATAAAATACTTCTTATTCCGGGAATATGTTCCCTCGGGATAATTTTCGACATTCACGCTGGCAAAATCGCTGGTAGAAGGTATACATAACTAATATATTATAATTATAAATATATAAATTAATATGTCATGTTGATAGGAAATGTTCCCCAATTCTTCTCTTGAAGTAGGTAGTGAGATATCTTTAATTCAGAATATAGATAACGTGTTTACTTTACAAAAGCATCTTTTTCATGAACTGCGACCAATATTATTTTAAACCAGGCTTAGTTCTGTCGTTTGTAGTATCATCATCGGTCTGTTTCCAACAAAAAAATAATAATATACAAGTTTTTTACAATTTGCTCTTTTCTTCTTCGCAATCTAACTAGAACCAAGCACTTTTTCGGGGTAAAAGGAAAGGGGTAATATTTGTTAAGAGATCGGTATCTTACATGTTACACCATTCAACCTTACCACCACAACCCAGTTATTGGCTAACAAGATATACCGTTTTGTAAGTCTTGCCTTGGTAGTTAATCATTTCATAAAATATTGAAGAAAACCGTACCAACCATATTGTCGCCAGATCGCGTCGTCAGAACCGGATAGACAAATGAAGTTATGATCGAAGCACCGGCAGTTTGACCGGAAATCGGACAGCCGGAGATAAATCTTTATAGTTATTTTCAGTTGGTTGACGCTGCGGGCAAGATACATTTAAAAGTGGCTATAGCTCAGCATTTATAGCTCGGATTGCTGAACGCAAGGTCGTGACTTCGTTCTACATTTTATTGCAGAGACGTGAAATAGAAGCTCAAAAATCTACATAAAATGCAAAAAAAAAAACTAAAAGCAAACCCTACTTTGATGCCATTTGTGAAGTTACCAAGATACAGTTTAACAAATACTCAACTTCAAATTCTTAATTCATAAAACGGGACTAACTCCGATTCATTTGAAGTTGAGTATTTTCAAACTGTACTTTAGCCTGATCTTTAACAAAAAGACAACAGATTAAGATTAGAACTTGTCAGAGAGGACTAGAACGCAGTTTTATGAATATAAAATTAAGAGACCGAGTGAAAACCTCGTTGATCGAGAAAACATCAAGATCTTCTGATGTGATTAGGCAGGTACTCAAACTTAAATGGAAATGGGCAGGACACATTCAGAGGCTGGAACCACAACGATGGACCCAGACCAGATCATAACAAACTGGACCCCCAGATCTGTTAAAAGAAGAAGAGTAATGCCTTTTAAAAGATGGAAAGACGAAAGAATTTTTATTTTTCGTTACTTACACAATAAAGTAATTTTTAAGCCGATTTTTGTCTAATAGTGATACAATTTTAACCTTGTACTTAGTAAGGAATTAATAACAGTTTTTATTTATTTTTTATTTTACTTTAGCCTGAAAATCTGTTAACATTTGGCACTAAAGTAGGGTTTGAGATGATCTTAATGTCAAATACTCAAATCAGAAATCAGCCCTAAAGCTTGATTGTCATTATTAAAATCAAAAGATGTGGATATTTTGGCAAAAATAATAATCTAATTGGCCCAGGATAATCCTTCAAATGCTAACCTAGCCATTTCTTATGACTTATAAAATCACAATTTCCGATCTGTTTCACTAAAACGTTGTAAGTGCTTACTTCATTACCATTTCTAGAGAGTAATCAGTGGAAGGAAAGCCTCGGGCGACTGATTGTTCTCGTCAATTTTTATTCTTTTAAATACTTCAGCCCCCCTATCCAAGTTAAAAATGTTTCGTATCGAATCTCTTTCTATAGTGTTAACGCCTTTTATTTGTATAGTCTGACCACGTGACTTAACTTTCAGATGTGTAATTCTCATACATTGATTCGTTTTCTACTAGCGTTATCGACTGTCGGTTGTTAACTTGGCTACAAGTGCAGGTGCAGGATGCTATGCTCATCTAACTTATCTCTAAGGGGCTTCCTAATGACGAGACGCAATTAAAATTTCGTATTTTCTTACAATTTTCTATAAGAAATTGGTTGATTTGCATCGCATTGCATCCATGCGAAAGTACTTGCAATTTTAATCGCCTGTCAGTGCTATATAAATTGAATTGCGTCATCAGTAATGTCATTTAGTCTGCTACAGGCTTGATAATTATTATAAAAAATCAAAAGATGTGGATATTTTGCCAGAAATAATAATCTAGGTGGCTCAGGATAATCCTTCAACTTGAACCTAGCCAGTTCTTATCAATCCCTCGCCTTACAAAATCACAATTTCCGATCTGTTTCACTAAAACGTTGTAAGTGCTTACTTCATTACCATTTATAGAGAATAATCATTGGGACGAAAGCCTCAGGCGACCGATTGTTCTCGTCTAAACCCAAAGTTTTAATAACAAGCCTTTGTTAACTTAGATTAGTTATAGGTAACCCGTTACCGCGTCACGGCGCTCCGGTAATTATTTTAATATTAAATTTTCATGTAATTAGTAGGCAGGTTTGGAGTAGATTCTGGTACATATTATTGTAATAGCGGCTTGTTATGTTAGTTATTTTTTTCTTTGTGAAGGCAGCTCTAAGAATAGGCTTTTAAATTGTCATTTTTGGTTAATGTTTTGTAAAAAGTCGTAGATTCTTTATGTAATTACTTGACAATTTGCTTTTCCAAAACATAAAATGTGCATGCCCAATACGGGGTGCAACGGGGTTTTGAAGGTAGGTATGGGGATATCAATTTGGCAAGGTAACTGTGTACCGTACCGTCGTCGGTAAGGTCATATCATAACAAAGCACAGGTCATTGGCAAAACCAAATAACTCAACCATTTTAATAGTTAATCAGTTAGTTAATTTGAAAATGTTAACAGGTAATAAAACGTTTTAATAACCCAATTTAAAAATACCCACAAATCAAGCCCAAAAACCCAGTTTACCTAAATTTTCGACCACCTCATAATTACTACTGACCAAAGTGATTAATGAGTTCAATGACAACCAAATGAAGCAGAAAAAGTCATCCACATAAAACGGAAAAGTTGACGCAATGAGGCGGTATTCAATATTATCCCATTATGACCAGAAAAAGGTGCCTTCACGTCTATTTATGGCACTAATCCCACCCTCGTGGTTAGTACCCATTTGACAGGTCAATTAACCTCGGCTATATATTTTTGCCCGGTGAAAATAGGTCAGTCATAATCGGTTCCTGTTCCTATATTTAACGAATCGTTTGTTTTACGAATGGTAGTTGATAAATTTGTGATAATTTTTGAGTAAAATCCATAGCATTCTGCAGTGAATTTAGACTAGTTACAACAGCAGTAAAATGCAAGACCCAATTATCTGTAAAATTAATATTACAACAAAATTATGAGTTTGAGTAATCGTGATAAAAGGTATAGGGTCGATTTTTGAATTGAGTATTCGGAGTTAAGAACGTGTCAAACCCTACTTAAATTCAAAACTTTGACAGATGTTCACGCTAAAGTAGACTTTGAGAAATACTCAAAATCAAATCAGTCGGGGTTTAGTCCCGATTTTGGAATGTGAAGTTGAGTATTTGTTAAAATCTATCCTGGAAACTTTACAAATGGCATCAAAGTAGAGTTTCGCTAAGATAGTTAGCTTAGCTCACATTGCCTTTGGTTTTGGAAATTATAGGCAGTTTTATGTAGATTTTTGAGCTTCTATTTCACGTCACTGCTATAAAATGGAGATCGAAGTCACGACCTTTCGTTCTCCACGCTATAAACGCTGAGATAGAAATGCTCAAATTCAAATACTTAATTTAGAAATCGGGGGTTAGTCAGCTAGACCCTACGTTACCGGCCTTTGCTGTCCAGGTAGCTACATTCTAGTGGGACAACATTTAAGTTGAAGCGACACGTAAAGAGGAAGATTAAAGTTCGTCGTGAATATCGTGCAATTTATCCGGATATAAATGTAGTGACGTCGAGTAATGACTCAGTGATCGTATGCTTTATATAATGTAAAAGAATTAACTCAATCAGATCAATACTTTCAGATGTAATTGTTATAAACCCACACCGAGACATGTACGAGGCTTTCGGATCTTTCTTGGCCGATGTATTCACTCCCAACTCCGGTGATACATCGCGCGATGAGGAGAACCAAAAGTATTTTAAGAAAGATCTTAAATTAAGTCCTCCATTAAAGTACTGCTTGCCTCGCGAGATCTAAAGGATTATAAAAAGTCTCAAACTAAACAAAGCTCCTGGATACTGCCTTATTAGTGCTGAAATCCTATGTCAACTTTCAAGAAAAGCCATCACACAGCTATTTAATGTAATTATGAGAACTGGATATTTTCAGCCAGGAAAATCACCGCACCTTGTATAGTCATGCAGGCCAATAAGGCTACTGCCTGTTATGTCTAAACTTTTTGAGAAAGTTGCTGCACGTAGGCTCAACGACTTACTTATAGTTGGCAACATAATCCCACAATATCACTTTGTATTCATAAAAGCCATTCAACTGTAGAGCTGGTGCATAGAGTGGTGAATAAGATACGAGAGGAACTGGAACAAAAGGAGTACTGTTCGGATGTATTCTTGGACATACAGCAAGCGTTCGATAAGGTCTGTTGTACAATATAAAGAAACAACTGCCACTTAACCTGTACGTACTACTAAAGTCCTACCTAGAAGACTGAATTTTTCGGGTAAAAGATAATGACTCTTACTCGGCATTCTGGCGTACCCCAGGGCTCCGTATTGGGTCCAACCCTCTACCTTATATATACAGCAGACTTACCAACGTCAGAGGAAATTCTCTCTGCCACCTTCGCTGATGATACGGCTGCTTTAGTAACAAAGACCCTAACTTGACCTCACTCGCAGTACAAAATCACCTCGACAAAGTATCTAAGTGGATGAGATAATGGAAAATAAAAGCTAGTGCTAACAAATCGACACATGTGACATTTACTCTTAAAAAAGACAACTGCCCACCTGTTAAGCTAGGAGGTGACACACTTCCACAAGGGACAACAGCTAAGTACCTCGGCCTACATATCGACAGGAATCAAACGTGGAGACACCACATAGAAAAAAGAAGGGACGAGCTAAACATCCTGCTCCGAAAACTGAACTGGTTCTTGGGAAGATCATCACATGTGTCACTGGAGAACAAAGTACTCATTTACAAGGACTAAAGCCTGTCTCGACATATGGAGTCGAGCTGTGAGACTCTGCGAGAAATTCAAATGTGGAGATTCGCCAGCGATTTCAAAACAAGGCTCTCAATATAATACCAAATGCTGCATGGTTTATGAAGATCTCAGAAATACATGAGACAAATAAAAACAATAAAAAAGGAAATAGAACACAGAATACAGATATCAACGAATAACATCACATACTAACACCTTAGCCATAGCCTTGAGCGAACCAATTACCATGTAAAGACTCAAACGCCACCACATAAGGGACTTTATTAAAACAAGTGAAAACAATTTTGAGTGGCATATTCTTCGCTGGCAGAATGAACCTCAGCAGTCAACGTCCGCACAAAAAAATGCTAAAGGTTGATAACCGATTGAAAGATCAAAAGGTAAAAAAATACACCGTGGCATTTTAGTCGTCTTACAAAAGCATCCCACTTCAAGTTTCTCCATTGAAACCATGGTCAATTCTCAAAAAATAAATTGCGTCGCTCATACTAATTTTGATAAACTAACGACAACTTTGTATAGAAAATACATTGGGAATTATAATAATTTATTTAAGCAATAATTCTTTGCACGTTTCTTTCATATGTTTCCTTCAAAAGGACACTCTTATTGCGAGCGATTTTAATGACTCATTGAACACGGAAAAAAAATCTGAAACGCAGAGAAATATTCTTTTATGTCGGAATTGAATCTCAATGGTTTTTTCGCAGAAATGCGATATATCTCCGTTTTTATGTTCTGAGTGGAACATAAAGGAAATTATGGAATATCTTCTTCCGGCATTTAAGAAATCTGAAACAAGTCGAGAAAACAAAGGCACAGCCGTACCATCCTTTTCTCGAAGCTATTCAGGACGTTTTCGACCCCCTCCCCATGTAACTTCATGATTTTCAGTGACTAAGAGAACATAATATAACTGGGCACAATCCCAATTATTAATTGCATTCAAATTGAACTTGTAGTTTAGGAATTATTAAAGGTCAACATTCCTTAATTTTGTCATTGACTGACTCACTCATAGATCTTCAAATTTTGAACACAATTATTGTCTAGCCTATAAAGTGAGTAAACACTAAAACAACCCGCAATGCATCCAATATATGGGTACAAAACAATGAATTAACTGACTTGGTTTTACATAAAAAGAACACATAATGTCGACCCCATATGTAAAAGTAAAACCAACTCGGTTAATGTGTTTGTTTGTAACTTAATAATTAAGTTACCTACTCAATAAATAATCTGACTTGGTTTTACATTAAATCTTACTACTTTTTGCGGTAGAAGAATTGCGCCGCGAGACTTGTTTTTGATAGGACATTATTTTCTGAATACGTTATATAAAAAAATGTCTTGCTTGGAATGAATAGGTTTTATAAAACAGTGATATAATAATTATAGGATCTTATCATTTTATTACCATTTAAAGCAGGAAATTCTACAAAAAAAAATTTTTTTAATAAACGCTGGTGGGTTTAAGTTAACTCTTCTTGTGTTGCCTGTAGTCCTGGTACTTTAAAACGGAAATTGTTTTAAAATTATGTTATGAAATTTGATTTTTGGGCTAGCATAGCGTATCGCATATTACGTTTGAACGATCCAAATATTCCTTTTCCGAATGATCGTCAGATTGCTTCAAAATTGACAGCAAGAATTAACAGGTTTAGCCACGTATCACTGATGCCATACCAAACTAAACAAAATTACATTAATTTTATTCATTAGCATTCACACCACATACAAGAAACTCAAATCAAACGCCCACACCTACCCACGAACACAAAAGACAGTAAAGTTCTTGTACAAGAAAATCTCCAAAAGATTGGTTTAGCGTTTAATCGCTTTCACTTAGTATACCATACGACAATGGCCATATATTGTGACCAGTCTGCACCAATCACGCGTAAAACCAACTTATCCAATAACGGGAGACCGCCGTATTCCGGAGCTCGATAAATACAATTTACCTTCTTTTTTGTAAGCTTAATTAGTTAACTCAATTTTAGCCTCGTTATTTTGTGTTTTAGACACGTTCTTTCAGAAACCGGCCCCAAGCTTTTTTTACTATAATATTTTGTTTCTTAGTGTAGAATTATTAAATGTATTAATTTCTATTCTTTTTTTAATTCTGCATTGCTCTTGTTCAGATGAAAGCCTCATCCAAAGGTATCCAGTATTCTATAGACTGGGCTATTTGAAGCCAATCTGTTTACTCCAGTTATATATCCGGTTGATTTCGTCTTTCCATCTAGCGTAAGATTTGTTCTTTTGATCGGAACGCACAACGCTGCGATACCTATGTGATACATAATCCTCCTCACCGCATACTGTGACTGGACACGAGACATTTCTACTTTTCATACCATTAAGTGTCCTGCACCACATACCGCAGCGTTGTGCGTTCCGATAAAGAGACTAAAGCTGTAGGGTCTCCCCGTCTTGCGTTTTCGTTCCCGGAGCTCGATATCGAACGATATAATTCATTAATTGTTTAGCTTCTGGCTTACTTTCGTAAGTACTTACTGTAGCAGTTACCTTCGGGGATTATGCCTCAGTAACGCCGAAGTTAGTGTAATTATTTGTATTTCGTATGGGTTGTAATTGCGCACGTGTTCGCAATAATTATTCGGTAGGTATTGGCTTTTGCCAGTGACTTTGCTCAGGGTCTATTCCAGAGGAACTGTGATTTTCCAGGACAAAAAAGAGCTTATGGAAACGCTGTGATAATGTATTGTAACTAAATGGTAAGCAATTTTCATAAAATAATACCTCCTGGTAAAATTAATAATTTTACCTCTCGTAAATATTAGTTTAGATTGGACTGGATGATTATACGAGTATCTTTAATAAAATTTCTATAAAAATGTTACTGATCGCTGTCTGTTTATCTGTGCGTTTGTGCGCGCTACTCTTCAAAACGGATAAACCGATTTTTGTGCGGTTTTCACTAATTTAATGCAAGGTTCACTTAAAATATATTGTTTATTTTGATTCAATCAGTTCATAAATAAAACGGGCCCGCTCAGTTAGGTTTTCCGCCGGGCGCCACTAACCAGGTGACCAGAATCATGAAGTAACATATACCCGGTGCAGGAATCATGAGTGTTGAATCTCAAACTACCAGGAGAACAGAAACATAAACTAAAGAAGTATATCCGGGGATGGAATCATGTGTGGTAAAGACTCTTAAACTACCAGGCAATCAGAATCATGAACAAATCGATAACCAGAATCAATTGGCCCAATCTAGATTAAAGCGAGTGGAGCCGCTGTCTCTAATAAAATGCTTATTTACACTCTTTTATTAATGCTTGTTATTTCACCAGCTCTTATACATTCTAAACTGCATACAATACCAAATGGCAGCCCTTTGGTTATCCATCTCTGTTATCTTACCAGCATCTTCCAAACTGAAAAGCATGCAATGACGTATTTCATTAGAAATTGCTATTCCAAGGGACTTAAAGTCCGTTTGGGCTACTCACTATTTACTAGGTTTCTTCCAAAACTCTTTCACAAGAAGCTTTACTGCTAATAAAATCTAAATATACTGGACTGGAAAATTTCCTTTCTTTAAGCAAAAACCTTTAAACTTTTAAAACTGGGAAAAATCTCATTGTTACTCACAACCGATTGCTTTTAGAAGCGATAATAACGTCGCCTTCCAATTTCCTTAGTTAGCGTTAAATAATATGAGCATAAAATCTATTGATTTCCAAAAGAAAATATCTTTAATACTATAAAATACAGAATTAAATTAAATTCTAAAGCGAATACGTTTTTCTTTTATCGCCGGAACGCATCATTAAATAGCATATCTGCGGACTTTTGCTAATAATTGATCCTATACAATGTGTCCGAAATTGTAGCAATAAAACTTTAAGGCCGTAAAATACAATTAATTTTATAGTTTAATCCTCACAATTTCTTATTGCATTGGCTAAAATTCTGTGAAAATTAAAAGAAAAATATATGTAGGGATTCTTTTTAGGCAATAATAAAATGAAAAATAATTGGATTTTAGATCTTTGATTCTTTTTTCAGTGTGTAGAACAACTCAAAGACTAACAAAAATGCCCATAAAATACATGACAGGTTTAATCCCTAAAAAAATTGCAGAATTTTAGGTAATGCAATCGATACTTGTGAAAATTTGTCTTATATGGCTCCATACAAAATTATCTTATCTTTTGAGTATATTTGATGAATATATTTTTAAATTCTCTATACTTTGGCCTTTAAAATAACATTAAATGCACGCCTCTGTGAAATGTTGGTCAAAAGTTATGGTTGTTAGACTATGTAGATATCACAATAAGTAAATCAGGTACCAAAATTTATTTATCTTTGAGGGTGTGGTGATTTCACTTTCACCCCTTATGTGGGGCGTTTTTATCGATACAATTAAATGTTTTTTACGGCCTCAAAGTTTTATTCCTATAAGTCCGGGCACATTGTATAATATTATGTGTAGTCCTCAAAATATTTCCAGAAGTATTGTAAGAGGAATATAAATGCATTTGCTACCCAATGATTAAGCGCTGAGTGGTTTATACTATCCCTCAAGAATTGTCACAGAGCCATCAGTCTTATAAGGCATATTTAAAATAGTTCGGCAGAGGTTTACGGTTATCTACCATAGGGTTTGAATAGGTACGTTGTATACCTACTTAAAACTCAGTTTATGCAAATATAGCGTTCTGATTGGTAGTTTCTCAGCGGTCTTAACCAATCAAAACGCTGTATTTGCATAAACTGAGTTTAGTTGGCCCTTAGTCAGTCGGTAATCTAAACTCGAGGTCTATAACTGGAAACTATGATACCGACAAGACCACTTACTGTGCAGTTTAACTTCACTCACCATTCTTCAATCGATGTCGTACCATTTCTCTATTCAGAGTTCCATAATAAGGCCTCCTAAGACGAACAATTCCCATTCACAGCACGTACGGTTCTCGATGGAAACCATATCTTTCGTTATTAATATCAGAAGGTTTTATTTTTTCATTAAATCCCAACTCCCTTTATTTATTTTCTTATGTAATATGTTAAACCTGCAATACATGTTGGATGAGCGTCGAGTGAAGGCCAATACCAACATGTAGTCGGTATATTTGCCTTGTCTTGCTATCGCTCGGTGTCACTTGCCTAGTTGGTTGAGTATAGACAAGCGCCAACGTGTATAAACCTCATTTGACGTAGCTTGGTACAACTTGCAGTCACTCGCGATCACTTGCCTCACTTCGGAGCGGTGCGGTGTCGGTTTTTTTGCACAAATTAAAGGCGCTCGCGCGCGCTCGACGAATAGTGTTCACATGTTTCCGCGTGCTATTATGCGGTTGTCGTCCATCGTAGGCACGCGTACAAAATGTCGCTTTCTACGAATGACGATGTATTTAAGTTTTTGGAGTTTTACCGGAATGAACCAGTTATTTGGTATCTTAAAAACATACCACTTTCTTTTTTTGTCTTTTATTTTTCACTACTTTAGTGCGGTATACATGACATAATAATTGTAAGCGCTCATTAAATAAATAGCAGTGGCTGAGATAAGTTCGACGTCGTCTTCCATATTGTTTCAATGCACAATAAAAACTGACAGCGCCCAACATGTGGGCGTCTCCTCAAAGCTCGTCTATATTGGCCATTTGCATTGGCTTCCTTCAAACTTGCCGAACGTCTAGACAGTAGCGCTTGCCTTGTGTCTATTTGTCTAGGCTCGCGTTGGTCTAAGGTCGGCCAACATGTATTGCAGGCTTTACAATGTCTTAGGTAGGTAAGTAATTGGTAATGAATAAAGGATGAATGGATGTCTGGATGTCTTGGTAGGATTATATTATATGTATATATCCTGTAAGTAGGTGTTATGGTACCTAAATTTAATCGTAACAGAAACTTCTCTTTTCTAATCTCAAAGAAATTGTATTATACAAAGGTTTATTTTTGTTATTAATTATAGGCTTGCGTTTGACCACTATCTCACTTGAGATTAGGCCATGTTGTGGTCGACAATAACGCACGCTTGCTTAGAATAAAATAAAACATTTTTACAAAAAAATACAACCGTCTTCCAAAAATACACTACGAAGTGAAAAATAAATTGAATATAACCGGTGAAATGAGAGTGTACCAGGGTGAAGTTCGTACACATCTGCGTACCTACCCCTTTCGAGCGTACCGGCGTGATGTAATGAAATGCGTACACAATAAAAACACATGCGATTGCAGCAATCCCGTTATATTTGCCGTTGTTTATTGAAGAGTTCTGTTGTATATCTCCGAAGTTCTTCACCAAATTGCAAAGCACCAGCTTTCAAATAATAAAAGAATCATCAAAAATCGTTTCAGATAGTAAAAAGTATTGAGGTAACATACATAAAAAATATCAGTTGAATTGATAACCTCCTTCTTTTTGAAGTCGGTTAAAATCTATTCACTCTTGATTTAAAGATTCCCAGGTAGTCACAGTTTGCCTCGGTCTGTTTGCCCGTTTACCTCTTCAAAACCACGCAACAGATTTTGATATGGTTTTTACTAACAATAATTTTATTTAAAAAAACAATAAACGAAGAAACGTTTGCCTATATAATTTGTTCCATGCAAAGCGGGGGTAAGGCGCTATTACATAGTAAAAACCAGCCAAGTGCGAATCGAACTTGCGCACGGTGGTTTCCGTACCATTATCGCAAAAAACGGCAAAAAAATTATATTTGTTTTTTCGGAGCGCCCCACTTAAATATTTATTTTATTCTATTTTTAGTATTTGTTGTTAAGGCGGCATCAGAAATACATCAGCTGTGAACATTTTAACTGTCTAGCTATCACGGTTCATGAGATACAGCCTGGTGACAGACAGACAGACAGACGGACCGCGGATTCTTAGTAATAGGGTCCCGTTTTTACCCTTTGGGTACGGAACCCTAAAAAGGGACAATTTTATGCAAGTCAGACAATCAGTCTTTCCAGTTCATTGGATTATGTAAGGAAGAGTGTACTCGGGGTACTTAAGATTTAAAAATATGGCCATAAAACTCGTGTCAGAATACTACAAATACTGCAAATCCAATTTTATATAATGAGCTACAATGCAAAGTTGACTGTCAAGTTTGTATAAACACAAGCCAAAGCATTCAAACAAATTTAAAAAAAAATCTTCAAACAAAACAAGCAAAACCTTCTGACACTTCAAAGATTGCAAAGTATTAATAGCATTACTTAATAAAGCCGTATTGTTCATTCTATAATAATAGCTAAGAACAAGCTAATAACTTAGCTACTCGCGCACTACAAACTTTAATTACGCAAAGAGAATAAAAAGAAAATATGTCGCCTGAGAATAACCGAAATTCTCAACTTTATTTTGTGTCTACAGCAAAATTCCCACAAAGCACCTTCAGAATGAAAGTGACCTAACTCAAAAATTATATTTATTTACATAGATAAAAGTATATACAGTGTATATAAGTGACTAGGAAAAAAAATGCGATTTGTTAGAAAAGAGACAAAAAAAATATTTAAACTGTACTAGCACATGAGTTCATAAAATTCTCACATAAAAAATAACGCTTAATCTTTTTGAGTCAAGATTATTGCGCTTCGATTCAGGTTTAAGTTACTCGCTTAGAAATACGTGTGTAGTGTTGACTGTACTTTTTTGTGCAAAAGTGACTGTTGTTGTACTCATAATTCGGACTATTTTTCACCACAATATTTTGGAGTAGGCTTTTTAAGGTAAATTTAAATAAAATCAGAAATTACAGGAATTTTGAATTAGGCCACTTTAATTTTAAGGGTGCCACAAGTTCAAAAGTTTTCTTGAACAATCCCCGAACATAATAAGACTGTTCAGTGGAAATAATGTATACGCCTTATTTTTTTAGGAAATGTAATAACAACATGCGCTTGGACATCACAACCCACTGTGAAGGAAAACATCGTGAGGAAACCTGGACTTACATTATTAAAGTTTTAATGTAAGTCTGAAATAACCAAGTCAGAGGCCTGTGGGATTCCCAGAGGCGGCTTAATTAACTCTGACACCAGAGGAGGTCACACCTCACACGAAAGAAGAAGAACATGCGCTACTGAACATGGTTTGTCAATTCAACTGTCACAAAAAGACTTAAAGAGTGAGTTAGATAAACTCACGGCTTTTTCTATGGGATGGTAGGCAGAATTACATAACGCCTCCTACTACGATTGATCAATAGTTTTGTACAAATCCCTAAAAAAGGAAACAGAATCGTTCAAGCATTAGTATCAAAAACAAAAACCGTTTAAATGCAAATCGATTCAAACACCAACACAAACTCATTTCACAGTTGTATCGAATCAAGAATAAAGGCAACGAAATAACATCCTCGATTCGTGCTTCAAAAAAATCAACTACAAAACGTCGGGACTCGGCCTGATCACTCGCGTCTTGAATGGGACCAACTGAAAGTGTTCAGCGATTAGTATCTTTTGGTTTCATGTAGTAAATAGTTGTAGTGGGAAAGGTGGATGGAAAAATATCCCGCGGATGTTCACCTAGTCTCTGGTCTGACCAGATCAGGGCTATTACGGGACTCACTGTGACCACTGCTATGAGAAGAGCCGAAGACAGGGTGGCTTGGAAGCAGCTCGTCCTTGACTCCGTCAAAGCTTTTCAAGACGTGCACGACCTTCAGAAATGAAGACAACAAATAAGAAGAGAGAGTAAATGGTATGGGGATTAAACTGGTTCAAACGAGATGACAAATTTATTTAATTTATGTTAATTTAATTCTTCCGAAAATCTTTAGTAACTGAGACTTCAGTGTCACACATTATCTATTTATTATTGAATTCATGCCTACGACATCATATCGTATCATCATACAAATAATATCATAATGATGATAAAAATAATGATATTATTTTTTTTTTGCATATCTCGGGACCTTAGAGTCCCGGTCTTTTGAAAGGCGTGAGAGGAGCCGAAGCCAACTCGTACAGGCCCCGTTAGTCATGTATTTGAAAATGTGACACCAACCGACGATTATTCCTGTATGCACTACGCACTGGACTAACTGCACCCAAGGACCATCCCCGGTTGGCGCAGGACCTTTGCAAATTATATTATTATCATCATGTTAATGATGATAATAATATTATTATCATCATTAACATGTTTCTGCCCCATTCATATGTTACTTAGGGTCAATGCAACACGTTTTCTACTTCAATTCTGTTACTGTCAACCGTCAAGGATTACCGTATCAGAACAATGAAATTCTCAGGCAGAGAGTACTAGGAAAACATCAAATAAAGACGGTCATGTTGCGAAAATTAAAACCAACATGATTTTTTATTCTGGTGACAGCGAAACATTGAGCACCTCTTCCAAACAAAGAACCTAACCAAAGCTTAAAGAAACACACAGTTACGTTATATTATCACAACGTCATGAATCGCCAACAGCTCTCACCTCACACCCCTCTTAGAACTCACTTGAAGTAAATAAGATTTTCTATACAAAAAGTCCCTTGGGAATCATTCTCGAATTAATCTCTTAATGCCGGCCGTACCCTTTTCATTAAAGAGATGATCAGAGAAGTAATTAATTTAAGAATTTTTGTAATAGCCTCTTTTAAGTGTATCTTTGGTGTTGGGGTCGCGGATTACGATCTTCAATGTGCAATAAATTTTGATTAGAGTTCCGATCTTTTTTATTGATATTTTGAAACAAAGTGAAATCAGGGCTTTTAAGATTGTGTACCCACTAGTTCTTTGTGTCTTTGTCTGCTTCTGTCGTTTGGAGATGACTGAGATATAATGTTGGTTTAAATACGTAATTATGTTTTGCGCACCAGTCTTGCCAAGAGGTATCGTGTTACCCAGTTACTTGGTTATGGAGGTCAGATAGGCAGTCACTCCATGTAAAACACTGGTACTCAGCTAAATCCGGTAAGGCTGGAAGCCGACCCCAACAATAATTGGGATATAGGCTAGGCAGATGGTGATGAATTATGTTTTGCGCAAAACGAATTTAGTGATGTAAGTGGATCCAAAATAGCCTTTTTTTAAATGTGACCTTTTAAGCCTGTTATTCCCGAAGGCACGGGGGCTGAAGTGCACTTATATACTACACCCACTGTTGTACACACGTTCACCTGTTTATGGTTTAATTCATACCAATGCAAATTATCTCTATCCACGTGACAGTTTAAAAGTAAATTGGTCAACCACATAGTAAATGAGTTTAAAATGTTAAAAAAAAAAAAAAAAAAAATGTGTTTATTATCTTAAATCTATACAATTCAGTTGACGGGGCTTCCCAGAAAGTAATCCGAAGATACTTGTGATGGGATAAACCTCGCTCTTCCTCGATTAATTACAATTGTTTCGTTGTGCTAATTAGGTATAAGTTACACATATTTATTAAACTAATAAAAAGAAAAATGAAGATCGTGCTTATGGCAGTGTGTGAAAGTACAGTGTGTTTTGTATAGATGTGTGTTCATACGTATGTTTATGTGTGAATGTATATTTTATATTTTCTGTGTATGCGTGTGTGTATGAGTGGGTGTGTGTGTGTGTGCGTGTAGGAGTGTGTGTGAGTGTATACATGACGTTCAACCCAGTGTAGCCAAAATGCCTTCCACGGCATCATAGTTAAGTGTGAAGATCCATTCCGTCAATGTCTTCTTACACTCATACAACTGCATAGGGTAAATTTTAAGTATGCGATTTACTTTATTATAAACGAGTGGGGCTTGAGTTACATTTTGGCGACTAGCAAAAGTTGAGCGTGCTGAGTATGTTGGGGCTACTATATCCCACCGTATTTTTTTAAATTTGGCTTGGCTAAAGGGTAGAATTTTGTGATATCTTAGTACCATGTGTAATATATACAGTTTCCTGACGGAGAGTAGCTTAGAGCTTGCGTATAAAGTTTCAGTAGGGAACCTGTAGGGCTTACAGTACATGACCTCAATCAAGGATCTTTGTGCCCTCTCTAGTTCTATAAAATACGACTTAGCTGCTCCACCCCATACCGAGACACAATATATGATTACAGAATGTTACTAAGATAAATACAGATTCCTTACAGAAATTTGACAAAAGTGCACTTAAAAAAGACGATGTCACTATCAAACATGACCTACACCCGCTTAGTGTGTCCAAGTTCAACTAAAAGTTATATAAAGGAGGCTCCACTTCCACAATAGTGCTATTTGCCTGGTGACCTATGCCCGAAGCAGACGGGACGGCCCAGTTAGAGTTTAACTTGTGAAGGCCAGCTGACCGGCTGAACGAGTAAACATTTTAAACGTTTTTTTAGATTGTATGAAATAACTATGTTATAAGAGATTACTATTGAAATGAAATGATTGTATGAAAGAAGAATAACCACGGATAATGAATTTTGAAATATTTTCAAAGATGGAGGCTCCACTTCCACAATAGTGTTGTTTGCCTGGTGACCTATGCCAGAGGCACACGAGACGGCGCATAGAGTTTAACTTGTAAAGGCTAGCTGATCCTGTATAACTTTTGGGAGTACTAGTTTAATAATCGTTTTTTTTAGATTATGTGATAATGATAAAGGCGGTGGCTATTGATATTATGAGTTATGACGACACCGAGATGAAGAATATATGCTGCGCTGAACTCTTATAACTCCTACTATCGTACTAATATCTTACTTCTTAATTTCTTATTAATATTATAAATTCGAATGAATATGTGTATACTTGTTACTCAATTACGCCAGAACGGCTGAACGGATGAAATTAACTATAGTCAGTAATAGTACCTAGAATAATTTTTATCCCGGGAATAAGTTCCCTCGGGATAATTTACGACTATCACACGGGCGAAGCCGCTGGCAGATGCTAGTTGGGCTGGAAGGTTATAAGGAAAAATGATATTCTAATATAACATCAGATATTTCAATAATTCATCAGATTTGGCTCATGTTGATGTAAACACCGTGTTTTATTTTTTATAAGAAAATGAAGAACATAAAGGAAGTAAAAGAGTTTCTTAAATATTGTACACTAGCTGACCCGGCAAACTTTGCTTTGCCATAAAAACACCAAACATTCATCTAACCTACCCTACCTACACTAACTAACCCCATCTACACTACCTAACCCTACCTATCTTACCCTACTATTCCTACCCTACCCTTCCTACCCTACCTACCCTACCCATCCTCCCCTACCTACCCTACCTGCCCTACTATACCTACCTATCCTACCCTACCCACCCTATCTACCCTACATACATACCTACCCTACCTATGTAGGTGGGGTACATACCAATTTTTTTTTTTTTTTTTCATAAGAACCTTCTAACAATAACAAACACAACAAAAAAAGAATAAGCGAAATCGGTCCAGCCGTTCACGCGTGATGCCGTGACCAAGAAAACAGGGATTCATTTATATATATAGATACATTATTTATTATTTTTTTCCTCTGATCTCGTGAGTTTTCTCCAACAGACTTCCAAAACTTATCTTTGAATGTCTTAGTAATAAATCAAATGACTGCAAAAGATCAAATCAACAAGTTTCTTTCCAAGTTCAGGACACTTTAATTGCTCAAGAAACAGTTTACGTCGCTTTCGTTAGAAATACAACTGAAATTACTTTATTACTGAAATTGTTTTATGTCTAGTATCATTACTGCTATAAGTTCTGCAGTGCTAGTACTTTTATTCATAAGTAAAACGAAAAAGCTTCGCTTATATTTGCAATGCATTAGCAGTAAAGTGCGAGTATCAATTAATTTGAGGCACATAAAAAGATATACATAAATGCGCTTTTACTGCCTTGTCACTGACTAAGTACAAAATTCAAACTGAAACACATTAAGATTTTTGTAGATACATTAACGTTAAGAATCATTCACATTGACCTTCACGCTCCAAATTACTACATCAAGAAAGACACGTAAAAAAAAATACACACACCACAAAAATCACTTTTATCGAAAGAATTTAAGTTGCCATGCAAGAAAAAATAAAACAAGATAGAAACCTGGCAAGGTAACGAAGCGAAAATTGAAATAGACCGAGGAGCACGTAAGAAAGACTTGTTTAGTTTGGCGCCAAAATGAACCGCCAATTTTTCTGACACACTTATTTTAATACAGGTAAGGTTTAAGATCGTAAGGATCGAAGCGTTGAAGCTTGTGGCTACGTCAGTGTCTTATGTTTGTTTAGGATTGGCAACGCGGTTGCTTTATTAGGTTTTGAGGTGAAAAAATCAGTTACTGCCGCGCTTTTGTGTTTAAGGTGGCGAGGGTTTGTTACTGATCCTTTTATGTTGTTGCAGAGTTAAATTCATAACATTTCACGTATTTTTCCATGTACTTTTTAACATTGACTACGGCTTCATACGTGTGAAAGACGATATTATGGTTAGAAACAAGATGGTTATCTTTGATGACGACTAGAAGTGAAGCATAGACAAGAAGAAAAGTTGTATTGACCCCAAATAAATTTCACTAAGGACACGAGACAATGATGATTCATACTACGTCCTCAAAGCTATAGCTCTCGCCAAACTTCTTGGCCGCCCTGAAATTGGCTACAATGACTGCGCAGTAGTAAAAGCTAAAACTACACCGTTTCGTGCCTTGCGCTTCGGAAAGCCAACTTCAGGGCGGTCCAGAAGTTCTGCGAGCACTATATCTTTGGTATGTTAATCATGGTTTGATCAAGTAAACTCACTAGAACAGTATCATAATTTTCAGTGGTTAATTGCCGCTATTTTATATTATTTTCAAACCTGCGCCATCCCTACTGCTGGCCAAAAGGCTCCTCTGTAGGCTTGCACTATTTTCTGCGATTGGCCAATCATTCATGAAGCTCTACAAGTCCTCAAACCAACTTTATGTAAACTAGCATCAAAATTAGAGTCGCAAGGTAAACCCATAACCAGAAGAGCACAGGTGGATAACCATAAGGTCTTAGAGCAAGGTTATTTTTAGTATACATAACACACGCACAGACAGATGTATCTGACTTGTATACATCTGTCCCTTTTACAAAGTCAAACCATTATAGTTTTGACACGTCATGGTACGGGGGCTGGTCCGTTTGATATAGAAATACTGGGGGGAGGCCTATGTTCCTCCAGCGGACATTTTCTGGCTTAAATTACGAAAATGATGATTCTATTAAATGCACAAATACAATCAATTTTAATAAGAAATACAACGTAAAACCTAAACTTAAACGTAAACTTTATATATGTTTTGTTTTTATTATAGCTTGCTTGTATTCAAAACTCATTAAAACCTCGTATAGTGTGAAATTGTTATGAATCTGACTAAAATTATCATTATGAGTCACACATACAGCCGCGAGCGCGTTGAAAATTTGTTTTATTGCTTTGTTTACTCGGGACACAGAGTTTTATTTGTCGACTAACAATTTTCCACAAATATTGGATGTAAAAATGTGGGTGGTGTGTTTTTTATGGCTGGATTCTTTCGATGACCTATACGTGAGAATAAATGAATTTGGGTAGAAAAACTTTAATAATATAATCCTAATATCATATCTAATATGGCTTCAGTTTTGTGCCATTTAAATAGTTACTATATATTAAAAAGAAATCTTAGACAAAAATCCCACAAAACCGACAACACAATATAAATAAATTCTAACAAATAAGCGCTCACCTGTCCCAACATCTGTAAGCAACATTGTTTCGTCCCGTTCGTAAAACGGCCAAACGTCCACCGAGAGAGATTCGTCCCATCAACCCGCCAGCCGAAACTGAAACGATAACGCGTGAAAGGCCCTTTCGCCCCGAATGTGACATTAGGGCCCCTAATGTCAGTACAGGGACACATCTCCCCATTCTTGCTGCTCTCCTAGTACCACCACCTCTGTTTAACGAACTTTGTTATTAGTACTACGGCTTTTTTGTTTTAATGTACTTTTCTTGTTGAGATTTTACTGTTTTTAAAATGTGGAGCCTGGGACTGTTCAGTGTTTTAACTCGGTTCACTTGTATTTAGATTTGTTATGATGATTGCTGTATTAATTTCGCGTAGGATTTCGTATATCTTTTTAAGCCTGCTTTAAATTTAACTTTCAATATTGTTACGCAGTTCCTTGGTTTCGTTTTCTTGTGTTTAATTTAGACTTTAATTTAACTTAAAAATTCTTTCATATTTTTTTTATAAATAGTTTTTTCTTGCAGCTTCGTTCCCGTGGACTTTTCCAGGACAAATAGCAGCCTATGGCACAGCTATATTGCAAGTTAACGATCAATAACAGAGTTATTACCTCCTACATCTTTATAATATTAGGTTAGAAGTTTATCATGTAACCAATTTTCTTCTTCATCGGTATACTCTTGGCAGAGTGGTCGTCGTCATCATCGCAGTGAGACTTCGGGCTGACATGGTTCCTCTCACGATGCGACGCCATCCGTCTCTTCAGCTGTTGCACTCGGGTGCACTCATGCAACGAGCCACCTACTGCAGACTTAATCTGGCTACCTGCCCATACAACGCTTTTTAAGCAGGGTTTTTTGATTTTCTAATTAACTTTTTTTATTTATAACTTTTCAGTCATTTTTTTTCGAATTAGGTACATTTAGACATGTTAGTGTTATATATTTTTGAAATCACCTCTTAAAACTTTTTATTTTGATACCCCACACGATGGATTTGGAAGAAAAAAAAAATTTGGTGCCCCCTCCATTATGGGGCAAAAAATCCGCCATTATTTTATTTTAGAATTTTAATGTAGCCAGTGACATTTGCAGGGTTAAGACGAATCGATTGACGTACGAATCATCAAATTCGGCCAACGCGTTTGGTCTCTGGAACGCCACATATGGGGGAACAACATACAAATGGGGGCCCAAATTTATTTTTTTCTTTCAAGCTCATTGAGTGGGGTATCAAAATGAAGGGTTTTAAGAGTTGATTTTATAAACATGTAAACACTTAAATGATTAAATGTATCTAATTAAAAAAAAAAATGTTCAAAAATCAAAAAACCCGACTGCTTAAAAAGCGAAAACACCTTTTAGTTCGCTTTTAATGCAGTTTTTTTTTTAATGACTCATCTAATAGCGACACATAAAACCAATAAGTTAATAACCAAACGTATTTGAAGGTTCAAAGGTCTGAATAATATATCAGGTGGCAGGAGACGCGATAATGCATTTACTATTCACCGAGGTGTAGATGGCACCCAAGTCTGACGCTAACATTCTCATGCATACCGTGCGTGGTGCGTTGTGAGAATCAAAGAGACGCGTCTTATTTCACAATATTCAAATCAACTCTTGCGTAAGAAAATTTAAAACGTCAAGGTCCAAAAGGTGAAAGAAAGTCACATTGCACATTTAAAACTTTTTTTAACCCCCGACGGAAAAAAAGGTGTTATAATTTTGACCAGTGTAGCTGTGTGTTTTTGTATCTATCTGTGGCATCATCATCTAAACGGATGAACCTGTTACGCATGGTCAACCTTAATAGATCGCTGCATCGGCATACCTGCATATACATTGCACACGGCACCTACGGGCACGAAACGCAAGCTCAGCATAACGTGACCAATTGACGTCAATCGAACCTTTCCATAGAAACATAAAAACGTGGAGCGGCACTTTTGGATCTGACATCGACCAATTGACACTTTAGTATAATTAGTCGTAATTTCAATACTTTGTAATACAGTAATAAATTAGTTTATTAAAATAAATTTGCATTTTTTTGGATCCTCCGGTTGCACCCATCGTAATTGGCGCAGTCGGTAGGATAGTCCAGTAAATTCAGTGAATCGATCACCGACAACGGGCTATTCGAACCTACGGGTGTGCGGCTACGGAGGAGTATCCGAATATCGATACCACAGAGAGATGCAGATTTGGTAAGTACCTAGATCTACTAGAGTTGCTCGCCTTCCTATATTTTAGTATCCTTTGTGTAATTTCCTTTTTTTTTTCCTCTGTGTTTCCTTTGTGTTAATTTCCTCAAGTGTTTCTATTAAACTTTCAAAATTTTTCACCCACGTATATCACGGACTCCTAAGTCGAGTATTTCTAATAGGAACTCGCAAATCGATGCGAATAGGAATTTAGATACTATATTAGAAGATAGTGAAAGTGTAGAATCTTGCTTAATCATAGAGAATAATTTAACTAACAAAATGAGTACCGATTTGGTAGATCAAGTTTACAAGGCCTTACGCCTCGTTCCCGAATTCGACGGGAACCCGAACGTGCTCACGCGTTTGTACGTTTATGTGACCAACTTGTCGCGCAATTTGTTAAGGCAGAGCCAGGTTACGAACTAAGTAATTTATCCTTGTTGAACGGCATACTTAATAAAGTTACCGGAAATGCCGCCCGCACAATAAATTCAAATGGCATTCCCGAAACCTGGCAGGGTATTAGAAACGCCCTGATTAATAACTTCTCGGACCAGCGGGACGAGACCGCCTTATACAATGATTTGGCCCTGTTAACGCAAAAGAATTTATCACCACCGGAATTTTACGAAAAGTGCCAAACTTTATTTAGTACAATTATGACGTATGTGACCTTGCATGAGTCCATATCTACTACCATCGAGGCCAAACGGGCACTATATAAAAAATTAACCCTACAGGCATTCGTTCGTGGCCTAAAAGAACCTTTAGGCTCGCGTATTAGGTGCATGCGACCCGACACCATCGAAAAGGCCCTCGAGTTTGTGCACGAGGAAATTAACACCATGTACTTACAGCAGCGTAATGACCATTTGCCGGAGCGGAGACCTGTGCAGTCTACGTCTTCATTTAATCCCAGTACGTATCAGATTAAGCCATTTAATTTGCATACTCCACAGCCAGTCACTTTTTCAGCGCTGTTTAATCAGCCCGGTCCCTCCAAAAGTTTTTATCAGCCACAACCGCCAAGGCCAATGCAAGCTTGGGGACCCCAAGTGCCTTTCAATCGCAGTCCCACGCGAACCCAACAAATGCTAAGCGCACCCCCGCCTAACCATAGGCCCCAGAGCAACGTGTTCCGATTGCCTCAACAAAGGCCTAGTTACACGCCCATCAATAATGGCCCTAAGCCCATGAGTGGTGTAAGCCACTTTGTTCCTAAACCTATGCCGAGACCTTCGACAGGACATGACTGGACTCAACAAGGAAATCCACCTCCCAGTAACTACTTTAAGACTCGTGAGATGAATGTTAACGAAGTAGACTTTTACGACTATTATGAATACCCCGACTATGCCTATAATGACTATTACGACCAGTTCTACCCTGTACCTTACAATTACGAACCTGTGTATGAGCCACTAGCTCATAGTGATTATGTTCCTGTGCACGTAGAGGAACATCAGAATGTGCCTGAAGGAACATCTGCCCAAGGAACGTCTGCTGAAGGCCAGGATTTTCATACAGCCCCGAAATCAGACAAACCAAAATAGAGATTAACTTACAAACCCAGAGACAACTTCCATTCATTCAGATTGCTAATCCACCCATTAAACTATTAGTAGATACCGGGGCGAACCTATCTTTTATTAGCCCGAACGTTGTAGAAAGATTTTATCATCATATCCAGTGTAATTATGAGCCTTTCGAAGTCACTAACATCCACGCGACAACTCGTAATAATTATTCCATTACTATACCGTGCTTCCCGGAATTCGGAGAAACCTGTGACATTACCCTATACATTTACAAGTTCCACAATTATTTTGACGGCTTAATAGGCTTAGACTTACTAGAAAAGTTAGAGTCTAATATAGATCTAAAGAATAAGGTTCTTGTTACACGTAATTCATCTAATCCCTTGCGAATTTATGATTCACGTAATTGTAATCTTTACGAGGACATAGTACCCGCTAATTCATCCAAATTAGCTAGAGTCCCCATTAATCTACATGATGGTGACGTAATAATATCAGAGCAGACTATTTCCAATTGCACTATTCGCGACTGTGTTACTTCTGTTAAAAATAACCGTGGCATCATAGAAATAACTAATCCAACTAAACATGATGTAGTTTTCTCAATGGACAGGCCAGTTACCGCGGAACTTTTTAACGAGCAAAGCGCGACCATCTATCAGCCTAGCGATCGCGTATCCGAGGTATTATCAAAACTACGCACTGACCATCTGAATCCTGAAGAACGAGCCAACCTAGAATCTCTTTGTGCACAATATGCTGACGTTTTCTATATCGATGGTGAACCTCTAACTTTCACCAATAAGATAAAGCATAGTATTCATACCACCGACGAATTACCTGTCTATACTAAGACCTATAGATATCCTTTTGTTCACAGACAGGAAGTTCAGGATCAGATTAGCAAAATGTTAGACCAAGGGATAATCCGTCCCTCGCAGTCAGCCTGGAGCTCACCCATCTGGGTAGTTCCAAAAAAATCTGATGCGTCCGGAAAGACTAAATGGCGCATAGTCATTGATTTTCGTAAGGTCAACGAGAAAACCCTCGATGACAAGTACCCAATCCCCAATATTAATGACATCTTAGATAAACTTGGTAACTGTCATTACTTCACAACTCTAGACCTTGCAAGTGGATTTTACCAGGTAGAAATGGACCCAGCCGATATTCACAAAACGGCCTTCAATGTAGAACATGGGCACTTTGAATTTTTACGCATGCCCATGGGTCTCAAAAATTCTCCATCCACGTTTCAACGCGTGATGGATAATGTCCTCAGGGACCTCCAAAATGTCATATGTCTCGTATATCTCGATGACATAGTCGTTTTTAGTGTTTCCTTACAGGAACACATGGTAAATTTAGAAAAAGTATTCAAGAGATTAAGGGAATCAAACTTTAAGATCCAGATGGATAAGTCGGAATTTTTAAAGCTTGAAACTTCATACTTAGGTCACGTAATAAGTAAGGACGGTATTAAGCCTAACCCCGATAAGATCATCGCCATCCAGAAATTCCCTATTCCCAAGACAGCTACCGAGATCAAACGCTTTTTAGGCCTGTTAGGATACTATAGGAAATTTATTCCTGACTTTGCGCGCATTACGAAACCCATGACGCAATGTCTCAAGAAAGGTTCTAGGATCACCTTCAATGACCCTAACTACATCGAATGTTTTGAAAAGTGCAAATTACTACTGACTAACGACCCTATACTGCAGTACCCTGACTTTTCTAAGGAATTTGTGCTTACGACTGACGCATCTAACTTTGCCATAGGAGCTGTCCTTTCTCAAGGACCTATAGGACAAGATAAGCCCTTAGCATACGCGTCCAGGACATTAAACTCCAGTGAGATTAACTATAGTGTAATCGAGAAGGAGTTATTAGCCATAGTTTGGGCTACTAAATACTTTCGTCCATACTTGTTTGGGAGAAAGTTTAAGATAGTTACAGACCATAAACCCTTACAATGGGTTATGAGCCTTAAAGAACCAGGCTCCAGACTCACACGTTGGAGACTTAAGTTGAGTGAATACAATTTTACTACAGTATACAAGCAAGGCAAAAAGAACACTAACGCCGACGCATTGTCCCGCATTGAAATCAACAACGAGGACGCTATGTCTATAGCGGTAAATGTATCTGAAAAGCCTCACTCAACAGCAGGTTCTGAAACACTGACAGCCCCTTCAAACAACCCTGACATACTCGACAACTCTGACACAGCAATTGTTCACACTAGTAACGAAGCCCCTATTCTAGAAGTGCCAATATCAGACGAACCCTTAAATAAATTCAGTAGACAAATCTGTTTTGTACTTGTAGGCGATATTAAAAAACGACCGACAGTGAGTAAGCCATTTGAAACGCATACCCGAACTACCATTCAACTATCTGAGTCTAACCTGACTAACGACGTTATTAATGCAGTTAAAGAATATGTGAACCCTAAAGTCAAAACCGGTTTAATCATCCATCCTCCTCTTGCCATGTATAAAATAATCCCCATAATTCAAGACAACTTCAAAAGCTCTTCAATGAACATGGTTCTAACTAAAGTTGAATTAGAAAATGTTAAAGACTACCTGCGTCAACAAGACATCATAAAGAAATACCACGAAGGTAAAACAAATCATCGCGGTATCACTGAATGTTACTTAGCCCTATCTTCTAAATTCTACTGGCCTAAGATGAAAGAACACATCTCCAAGTACATAAATGAGTGTACTATCTGTGGTCAGGCTAAGTACGACCGTCACCCCATCAAGCAAAGATTTAACATTGTACCACCCCCTAGTAAACCTTTTGAAATTATCCATCTAGATCTGTTCACAGCTCAAACAGAGAAATTCCTTACCATTGTAGATGCTTTCTCTAAGTATGCCCAAGCTTATCACCTTAGAGATAGCACCGCTTTAAGTGTAGTACAAGCTCTACTTGTATTTTTCACCCACCATGGGGTCCCATTGACTACTGTCACGGACGGAGGCCCTGAATTCACAAATCAGATTTTCTTAGAATTCAACCGAGCTCATAAAATTATTCACCATAAAATATTAGCGCATTCCCCTAACGACAATGGCATAGTAGAAAGATTCCATTCTACCATTTTAGAACATCTTAGGTTATTGAAATTAGAGAGACGAAATGAACCAGTCGTTAATCTTATGCCTTATGCCATCTTAGCGTACAATAGTTCGATCCATAGCTTCACAAAATGTAGACCCTTGGACTTGATAACTGGACACTTTGACCCTCGAGACCCAATAGATATTGACCTATCTGAACACTTACTGCAACAGTACTCACAAGACCATAGGAAACGAATGGGTCAAGTATACGACCTTATTAACCAGACATCCTTACATGACAGGACACAACTGACTGAAACCCGTAACAGGGACAGAGAACCCGAGAAGGACTATACCCCTGACCAGCAAATCTTTGTACGCAATCCCATGGCGTCTCGACAGAAGTTAGCCCCGCGTTATACGCAAGATACTGTACTCGCAGATCTTCCAATCCACATCTATACGAAGAAGAAACGCGGTCCAGTAGCAAAATCTCGCCTTAAGCGAAGTCCTAAAGATCCCACTTTGTTACAGGATAATACTATGGCTGATGACCCTACATCCGGCCCAAGGACAAGAGATAACAGTTGAATCACTTGACAATGGACCAGGACTACTTCCCTTCAAATTAGGAGCGGCAAAGATCGTTTCCCATTTCCATTCTTTCCTAAGTCATATAGATTTAGAGAATATCCATCTTCAAATTGAAGTGGTAAAAACACAGATGGCTGAATTAAGTCCCTTAGTTAACAATAAAACCTTATTCCTATTCGACCCTCATCTGAAACATCTCAATAGTAAAATCAATTTAATTACTAGTAAAATTAGTATGTTTGAATCAACTCGTAGTAAAAGAGGCCTTATCGACGGTTTGGGTTCTGTAATAAAATCAATTTCTGGTAATTTAGACTACACCGATGCACTTAAATACGAAAACGCCATAAACACCTTACGTAATAATGAGCATAAATTAGAATTAGAAATTAATAACCATGTTAGTTTAAATAGTAAATTTATTTCACGTAGCTCTCAAATAATAGATAGTATAATTTCAAATCAAGATAAGATGAGTAAAGCACTAAACTTAATTTTGGAAAGTAACGCTAATAGGGATACAGATTTAATTAAATACGCCCATCTGGCCCAACATCTGTTAATCTTAGGAGATAATGTAGAAGATCTTTATGAAGAATTACGAAGTTTAGAGAACACCCTAACATTTATTCGTGCGTCGAGTACCCCGTACTCTTTATTTAATTTAGATGAAATTAAGTATATGTTAGGTAAATTAAGGATTTTATATGCTAATGACGAAATCCTTGACGTAGAAATTAGGCATTTTTATGAAATAATTAAACTAGGTTACTTCTATTCTAATAAGCAGATAGTAGTAGTTATAAAAGTCCCGATAGTTGTTTCCTCCACATATAATTTGTACAAACTTTCCCTTGTTCCTAACAGAAACCACGAAACTCTTATACCACCCTCACCTTTCGTAGCACTCTCTAGCTCAGACTCTAGGTACATAGAGACAGAATGTCCGAAGGTAAACTCCATATATCTCTGTGAGTCAACAGCCAACCTACAAATCCAGAGCAAACCAGATTGTATCCAGCATCTCATAGTCCATCAAGAACTTCAACCCAGCTGCAAGCTGACACCCGTAGCTCTCACCACCGAAGCCCTGGAAACCCTGGACGACAAGCATTATACCTTAAGTTTTCCTGTACCAACAAAAGTGAAGATGTCTTGCGGTCAAGAACAGTACCGGACCCTACGAGGCAGCTATTTGGCAATCATTCCCCACAACTGTAACCTGAGAACACCCGCCTTCACCATCTCCAACACTGACGACCACATCAAAGGACATGTCGTGAAGATCACTGAGATGCCCCTATACAACGAGTCGAGGCCTGAAAATTATCCGAAGCTCATCCTAAATTCGCCAAATCTACAAAAACTTCACACGCTTAGCAACGAGATAGCGACGCAACTGCCTGTACATTTAGATGACGTCACCGTTCCCGTCATTTACCACACTACTATACCCATGTACCTCGCACTATCCGGTACATGCGCACTCATCGCCACTCTAATCTATCGTCGGCTACGCATAAGAAAAGCATCCAGAGAAATCACAGAAAACTTCAACAGCAACCCTGAAGTCGTCTACGCAATCCCACCACCACGGACTATCAACCCAAGCCAAATAAGGATTGACCCTGGATGTCTACCAGCGACCATCTTGAACAAGTCCATCGATACTCGCTGTTCTACGGGGGGAGGTGTTACGCATGGTCAACCTTAATAGATCGCTGCATCGGCATACCTGCATATACATTGCACACGGCACCTACGGGCACGAAACGCAAGCTCAGCATAACGTGACCAATTGACGTCAATCGAACCTTTCCATAGAAACATAAAAACGTGGAGCGGCACTTTTGGATCTGACATCGACCAATTGACACTTTAGTATAATTAGTCGTAATTTCAATACTTTGTAATACAGTAATAAATTAGTTTATTAAAATAAATTTGCATTTTTTTGGATCCTCCGGTTGCACCCATCGTAATTAACCGATAAATATTGTTTATTTTTATTTTGATGATCTGTACAGTTGTTCAAAAGTTATGGGCGTTTTATTGTTTGAATCGAGGTGTTTTCGCAAGACAGCGTGTCATAATTATGTGTTCAATCGAAGCGTGTTTACTACTAGATAAACTATGTAGCATTAAATAAAAACAAGTTGTGGTTTTTTTTTAATTTTACTAAGAATTGTTTGGCAACCTATTTTGTGTTACTGTTAGGCAAAGGTCTTCCGAATGACCCTCTACTCTTCTCGGATTGTAGCCTTCTCTGACCAATCTGTTACGTGAGCTCTGAGGCTGACAATTGATATTGTTTTAACTAAAGCGTCGCATTAGCGATTGAAAATATGACAAAAATATATGTGAATGCCGAGCACTATCAAATTGCTGCGTGATCAAACCATTTTGACATTTCGACAATCGTTATCGTTTATAGAATAATACTTTGATTCCTACTACGTCTCTGGCTCATCTATCATGATTTTAAATTAAAAGAGCACGTAGTTAAATATGAAAAAATAGGGGAATGCCATTAAAATACTAACAAATTATTTTGAAGAAGGGAAAAGTTTTTAATAAGATAACCCTATTTTACGTTTGACGACTTTGACAGTTAGAGACATCTTTGAGTCTTTCTTTGCTTTGAGTTTGAATTGGATATTTTTCGGAGTTTTTAGTGATTGTTTTTAACCTCTGCCGAAAAAAGAGGGGTGTTATAAGTTTGACGTGTGTTGCTGTGTATTCGTGTATCTGTCTGTGGCATCATAGCGTCCAAACGGGTGAACCGATTTTGAATTAGTTTTTTTTTTTTGTTTAAAAGGTAACTTAATCGAGAGTGTTCTTAGCTATGTTTCAATTAAATCGGTTCAGCCGTTCAAAAGTTATGAGCGTTTTACTGTTTGAATCTGGGTGTTTTCGCAAGATATCGTGTCATAATTACGTGTTCAATGGATTGCCGATCGAAGCGTGTCTACTATACACTAGATAAATTATGTAGCATGAAATAAAAATGTGTCGGGGGTATTTCAAATTTTGAAATTTTACTTGTAGTTTAAACCCAGTTTACTACTACTGACATGGATTGATTACTTTTCTGTTGCGATTGAATTATTGTGTTTGTAAGTGTACATTGAAACGAAGTGAAATTAAAGAAAATTTACTGGTGGTTACTGTATTATACAGCGATTTTGTACATAGTGCTGGCCCATTCTCCATACATTTCTGGTACATCTCCTTTAACTTAATAGAGAACATAGATTTAAATTACAATAGAGAACAAAGGCAAAGATAATTTCAAACAACAATTTACCACGCAAAAGAAAACAGAGAACCATCCAACTCATTATCAAGTAACGAGCATAACACTAATTAAGTAAAACAAGCTGTTGAGAAGACGCGAATTCAAGACAAAAAAGATGGTGAAAAGGGAAGAAATGTTCAGATTTCCTCGTTCCTTTGAGGAGACAAAAACCCTTGTCGTTGAGGCTGCGGGGTAACGAAGCGCAAGGAGACCACTCCGGCAATGCAGAGCGTGGTATGCACTTGATGAATGTATGGCGCTCGAATTGAGGATGGAAAGCGTTTCAAACGTACGTTTAAATTGTTGACCGTGTGCTTTTTTACAAGATTGTTTTGGAAAAATCGAGATTTGAGATTGCAGATGAACATGGCTGATGGAAGATGTATTAGTGAGTACCAGTGATTACCAGTGAGTACCAGTTTTACAAGGAGCAACTGCTTAGCTGATTTCCACAATCCAGAAACTGGGTAGTACCGCACCTCTTGACAAGACTGGTATCTAATTTTCTGGCTATTGACATTCCATAATGGTTGTCAAAAATCTTCAAATGACTGTCGGGACCAACAGCTAACGTTTTTTGGAAGCCACGAAGGAATCTAGGTATGAGATGGATCTATCCAGACCGACCCCGGTAAGCATTGCTTGCAAGGTTAACTTGGAGATTAACCCGTGCGGTTATTATTATTGATCCACGAGTACCTATCACTCAGCCGTTATACCTATCTCTGTAACCGCTCCAATTTCTCTCACAACCGCGCCCCCTATGTTTTCACTTTAAAATTTACTATATCTTACGACAGACTTTTCCCCCGGGATGACAGCGAGGTTGTTGACCTCAGTGCAACTTACTGTAACACGTACTGAAGCGTCCACATTGCAACGTTACCCACTCGTCTCGGTATTCTGTTAGTGGAGCAAAAAGTTAATGGAATTACGGACATCTTTCACTTGTTTGAGATGGATAAGATGGGTTATTAGCACATTAAAGTTGATTGTCCAAATAAAGCGTTATTCGAACGATTAATAATTCCTCAATTTCTTCCTAGCTTAATAGTGCGACTTTCGTCACGGAGCCTGACACGCAGAAATCGTGCATATTTTTGGGATACAAACTAGCCTATAGCTCTCAATAGTAACTTTCAAACCGTGAAGTATTTTTTGTAATTATATAAGGATTTTATCTTTCCAGTTTATCTTTCACTTACGGCGGATCTATGGTGCCGTTGTCGGAATAATTTTCCATATATATAATTTCTATCATAACATAGTACTCGCCTAATCTTGATGAAAGCGTATTTTTTTTTTTATTCAGTGTAAATTCTCCCTCGGGGTTTATTTGTTCAAGATATTCAAAATGGAACAAAATCAAAAGGAAATAAACAAAAAGCACGTGTTACACGGCCAAACATCGAACTGTGAAGATACGCAATAAAGGTATCAAATACTTAAGCGTTTACCGGAAGGGGTGGGCTTTATTGTGGAAAATTGGCAACGCCCGTATCTGTCGCTGGGGATTTTGAACAGTCAGCGATCTGAGTTTCACTGCTTATGACAGTATTCACAAGAAACCCCAACTTGTACTTCCACCTTAGAACTCAAAATCGACTGTCTCAAAATCACTTTCCAAATAATTTACGCGGTACATTGTTCTAAACGATTAACAAATTAGACTAAAGGAAATTCCTTAGACTGACGATGGATAGAGCGTCGATGTTTATAGTCTCATAAACCGCATTGCGACTCTTTTACGGATCGCTTACGTTACATTGTTCAGGGAATCAGGGCTGCGTTCCAGTCCCGGTGCAGCTGCACCGACAATATACGAATACATTGTAAATTTTTTATTGTTAGGAATTTGATTTCGTGTTCGATATTTGAAGTTTTATTGACGTCTAATAAGAGATAAAATATTAAACCTATATCGGTCGTTGGTTCGTTGAGTCAAAGATAATATAATATTACAGTAGTTGAGTTCATCATCAAAACTGAGACGATGTTGTGTAGTTCCCGTCAACTTATTATAATCTAGCAGAACATTTGGATAGACAACTGAGCTGTATGTTTCATTCTTACAAGATACAAAATGATCATCGCATTTTTCATCATAATCATTTGGGCCAGTCTAGACTGGACCATCAGCCAAGTAATGTTGCTCGCATATTTTGTTCTGTCTGCTGTCCGCGTCTGTCGAACTCATTTCTGTTTCTCCGCTAACTTCTTCTAAACCACAAAGTATTTTGATAAGGTTTTTAATAATAGAAAGAGCGAATCGCTCACACATGCTTACGATTTTTGTATGTAATTAGCCCCGGGCTAAGATACGGTTGGGTCGCTAGTATTTGATACAAAAATGTAGGTACATATAACTGAATTCGTCAATTAAAAAATGATCCTATTTATCTGACAAAGACTAGCAAAATTATAATAAGATTTTATAAATTCTATTCGTTTTAATATCAAGACTATAAAAGATTATGTTAACGACCTTGTTTGCTACAAATCGGAGATGTTTACACGAGAACAAAATTTTTTAACTGGATACTAAACGCTGTACTCACATAGGAAGCTATTACTTATTCATCAGCTCTTCGCGGATGAGCTGCATTTTATGAAGCACGTGTTATTATGATACTTGTTGGAGTGTTAAAAGAGGTATTATAATGTAAAGTCATCGATGAATGAGTAAACGGCACGGAGTGGATAAGTATTTTTGAGTTCTGTCACTCAAATGTATCATCAAATCCAGAATAGACAGACGACCGTTGACCTGTGCATTGGCTACTAACTAGGTAATCGATTTATTAATATCTAGTATGAGCTGTTCTTGTGTAGCTCCTGTTGGCTTAATACAGAAGACTATGTACATTTTAGTCTACAGGAGAGAAACAACCGAAGTAAAGCTAAAATGATTAGAAGTGAAGGAGGCAATGACCAGTACGTCTTAAGGAGATTTTACTGAAGAAATTCACACAGTCTAAGTAACAAATAAATAAACCCTGATCCCCTTTGCGTTCCATTTTGGTATACAAAGTACTACGTCTAAAATTCTCAAATATTTTCTAAAATACCATCAGGTCTCAAGATCAAAGATCAAGTGTTTCTTTACGTCAACCTTCAGGGACATTTTATTGGTATTCGCGCGCAAAGGTAAGATGGCTGTCTTCATTTCATATTCCTTTTACAACTGCTGCAGCACTGCACTACTCTGCATCCAGCGGAACGCCGACGAACAAAATTTGTATCACAACTTCGAAGTCAGTTAAAAATTAAACAGCAACCGCTTTTTGCCTTAACATCCCGGTTCCGTTAGGGTTTTGTTTCCAAATTCGAGTTTGATGTTTTGGAGTTTTGACGCTATAAAATCATTTGAAAGGGAAGCAAATTGTAATAATGGTGGTTTCACTTTTTGGTGACGTCGTTGTTGTTCGACGAATGTTGTTCGATAAGTGATTTGATGCCGCAGTCAAGCTTTTTTTTTTTGTAGTTTATTTTGAGGTTGGCCTAAAATCAGCCTAAGGTTTTCAGTCCATATACATAGGTTATTATTAAGAATTGAGTAAAAAAATGTATGAACTAGAGGCTCTGTGAGCTGTAGACCTCGTGAGTTTGTCTTGGAGGAGCCATTTTGATAAATTCAAAAAAAAAAATAGGCAATACTAACCCTTATAATTATCGAATTGCTCACAAAACTTCACGAGAATCAGTTGAGAAATGCGATCTGTAGAGTAGAACAGGTGGACATCCGGACATACGAAAGCATTTTTATCCATGCTGAAACGGAGACGCTTCGCTCTCGCTCGGTCAATGATAATAATGCACTTTCACTGACTATGTACACTCAATCAAACTGAATTGTCTTGAAACTCCTTTGTTTTTATGTGTCTGAAAAACCATTTAGATGCCTCATATGGACAAAAGTAACTCATGGTAATCTAAATCCTTATCCAACACAAAATCGTTTCCAAAAAAACCCTTAACTCTATCTTCTTCAAAATATTTCAAGAAAGGCTTAATAGCCAGCTGGCCATATATCCTGTGTATTTGTGTCCAAGGCCCTGTGTTTCATCCCGGCAGCCCATAAAATCTCTATCAGTTCATGGCAATATAATGGAGAGTGGACATATTTATAGCAGAGTTTTATTTATGCTGACAATATAGTTTATTTGCGTATTATTGTATGATATTGCTTCCTGCTTTCTGTTTTCCTGGTAGGTGGGAAGTTTTTGCGTATATTTGGTTTGGAAAAGATTTGCTTAATCAGTTGAAAAGATTGATGTATTAAAGTAATTGTGACACAGATAATGACATGTGGTATATACAATTTTAGTCATACATTTATTTATAGTAATTTTGTAATGAAGTGCAAAGCACTGAATTCTCTACAAAGACTGGGACAAGACAGTGACCTTCTATCAAAAAAAGTGACATACTTAATAATAATATAAAAAATGTATGGAATTGCCCTGCGCTTCTTCTTTTTCTTTTCGATTCAATGGTAATTTAACCCTTAGACAGTTTGGGCCCAGTAGGTCACGGCCACTGACCACGTTTATAGCGGGATCAGTGTCGTTCATCAAGTCCTCTCCAAAGTGCAGATGTATAGGCACTTGGAGTACTCTAACAAATGGGTCATGCCAAGCGCTATAAAAAGTCACGTCATTAATAGCTATTTTGTTACGTCTGCAAATTACGTAGTGCAAATATAATAAATTGACCATAGATAATTGACCACACATTACCATTATTCTTTGTGCTAATACAAACATTGAAATCGACAAACTTAAAATTCATTATTCTCTCATGAATTTTAGACATGATTATGTATTTCATAAATAATATCTCCAACACTCTTGATAAAAACTAATAGTAGGTACCAAAATATGTTGTCCCCAAAATTATCACACAGTATATCCATCAAACAGTTGACATACGACCAATCCGAACGGACTTCAACAACAATATTATCAAAGAACTTGGTCTTCTAATCGTATCAAACATCAACTTATTACACTGTCCCCATAAAAGACAACTTTTATTCTCTAGCAAAGATGGCGGAACGACAAGCGAAAATACGCCAGTTTGCGAATTAAACAGAGGAATACACAGACGAAGGGGGGATAGATACTAGGATACCAGTGACGCATGGCGATCAGATAACGGAGCTTTATGACTTTATTATGAAGTTAACATTTGGTCCCAGATTGAATGTATGTTTACGACGTTTTTGACTCGCTTTTTTTGGAGTTCCGTAGGGGATGGTTCTGATTAGCATTTCAAAAACGAGATCAGGGTACTTTTAAGTAGTTGTTATATTAAAGCAATGTAACTTTACATACAATCCAACTTAAATAACACACGGGCAAAACTGTGAAATAATAATGTTCTTAATTAAGTCTCAATTGATCATTGACTTACACACAAAGTTATCTTGCGATTTCAATAACGGTACCCTTTCCGAACTGCGGCGGTTTTACTCAAACCATGATTGATACGCTTATAAATCAGTTTTCCTTATTACGGCTGACCACTCTTCGATTACATGTTATATATCTTAATATACAAAAGTTGGCATTTAATCGTTCGTGTCAATATTAAAAATGTATTTTGCCTATCTAGTTTTTTAGCCATTTTACGTAACTAAATAATAGCAGCCGCACGAGGTAGATCTTCAGAGTTAAACAATACTTGCTGAGGTCATTCCGTGGATGGGTGACCATGACTGCCTTAACAAGACTCCTCCATACCTCTGATAACACGTTAAGCCGTTGATCCCAGCTGTTTGTGGATCTCCTGCAGTCGTTACGGGTATTCAGGAGACTGAAATCTAACACCAATCTTGCCAGTTACTGATTTGTGGAGGTTTTATAGGCAGTCGCTCTTTGTTAGAATACTGGTTTCAGCTGAATCTGGTGATATTGGAAGCCAGTATAGTTGTATGGGATCGAGTGGTGAAATAAAATGGTTTGTCGCTTGAAAACTTGTTTATTTTAGTGAAATCAAATACAACTTTATGAAAAACATAAATAAAACGTCTGTCTTGTTCGTCGTTCCATGCACTCTTACGCCATATTCCTCTTCTCTCTCTGTCCCTTTCACTCGCACCTCTGGATACGTTCGTTATACTCAAAATTCATTCCACAGTTACAAAAGGGCTAGACAGATTGACGGAACCCACAGTATAGAGCTCAAACTACCCACTTGACGGGACCTCAAGAACACTATAGCAGTACATTATGGTCATTCGGCTCGGACCTCATTCTCATGTGATACAAAAAAAAAGATGAACACACGCTGAAATTGTATACAGGCTACATAAATGGAAATGAGTTTCTGTTTTTTGACAAAAAATATTCGTCTGGTACCCTTGAATGTAGCGATTTTGAACGCTAATCTCGAGTGAATGTAGGATTATAATATACCCTTTTTTGCTGAGAATAATCTGTAAACTGTAAATCTGTCCTATGTACTCAATCTCTCTTAATTGTAATTCTAATTTCTACTAATTTAATTTTTTGCTTAGGCATTAGTCCTTTTGCTATTATAGTAAGGATCCATTAGGGATTCCTTTAAGCTCACTCAATTGCTGAGCATTGTCTACATAATATCTGAAATCTTTGTAAATTGATCTCACGACGTAACAGACTATACAGGAAGAGCAGTGGTGGTAACGGCCACGACAAGTTGTAGGTCGTGGGTTCGAACACAGGCAGGCGCTACTTTGTGTAAATTATTTCATCACCACTGCTCTCAAAACGGTGAAGGAAAACATCGTGAAGAAACCGGCGTGTCCTAGAACGAAAAAATTGAAGACTTGTGACATTCACCAACACGCACTGGGCCCGCGTGGCTGATTACAGCCCATTCCTTATCACAGAGAGGAGATATGTGTCCCAGCAGTGGAAACATTAAAAGGCTGATGATGATGATGAACAGCCTATTTAGGGGCAATAAATTAATTACTAATAAGAAATATTTAGCGCTTTTGTCTCAAATTAACTGGCAGTTTATATCTTCATAAATATCTGGTTCGCTTTATGATATTTGGCATTTAATAAAACAGGGTATAACCGGCTATTCCTTATTCATCTACATACATACACATTCATAAACTCAAACCTTTTACCTTTAGTCGTACATGATTACACGCACGCCAGTAATGAGTACTGTGCACTTGACCATTCTGAAGGTCATCACCAGGAAAATCCGTGTAGGTATGTCTTTCTAGGGTGTCCTTCGACGTTTCCACTCACGATGGAAAGAAATCAGAGTATGACCATCAATTCAATCTTACAGAAAAGTGAACATAACAATAAATTGTACTCGCAGCGTCTAAAGTACGATTCAAAGGTCAACGTTCAAGTTCCATTCGAAATCGCTGGCAAAGCTCTGTTGAGTAAAGAGGCAGTAAAGGTGATATAATAACATAGCCAGGTAAGGCTCAAGTGGCTTCCTATAAATCAATATAAATCAAAGCCAACGTGTCAATCTGTCGTTCTTGCGGGCCATTACCTACCAGGAACACATAATTCGCTAGAGGTGCTCGTTCTTACGCGCCGCCACTTACGTACTTTGTGGCCATAGTTTAACCACTTCATTTCATATAATAACATAGCAGAAATAGCCTAAGATCCGAATCAAAAAATCTGCAGGTATTTTTGTTTATGATTAAACTTAATTTTCATAAATGATAATTTATAGTAGAATAGATTGATACAGGGTTGCCTAAAAATGTCTAGCTACAATTACCTTAATTAAATAAATTGAAATTTATGTTTGTAAGTTAACCCCAAATATATAATTTTTTTCAAGTGTCTTTTGAAAGAAAGTGGAGTAGAAAAAAAAAAGGTTGCCAGTTTATGTTGCATTCGAACCCACGATAAGGAAAAATAGCCTAGTGTAGGGTAAACTTAAAAAACAAACGAATATCTAATTGTGGCTAGACAACCCTCCAGTATCTATCTACTATCAAGAATCATTCATAAAAATCGAATTTCATCAAAAAAATAATACGTGCAGATTCTTGCAGTGGGATCTCATACTAAAAAGTTCACCTGGCTTCCTATAAACCGAAACACGAAAACCAACGTGTTAATCTACACTTTTCGCGGGCCGTTACGAGGAAGACAAAACGATGGTCATTTTCAGAAATATGTTGTGGCATATCACAGTTTAACCACTTCATACAATATTTCCAACTCAGCGATTCCCTCATTCGTAAGTTCCCAAGCGGCCTGACTGATTTTAGGGACAGAGACTGGCTGACCTTAATATTATCTACACGTGGATGAAATATGATGATTTAGATTAGTATGTGCAAATGTTTCCATTTATAACATTCCCCTTGGTGTTATTATATGCCATATTTTTTATACTCTATTGGCTCGCGCTTGACCACTATCTCACCTGATGGTAAGCGATGATGTGGTTGACAGTGAATCATGCTTGCCTCGAAAAATCCTTTTTACTCTTGACTTAAAGACCCCTAGATTGTAGCTGTCGGAAACGCAGAATCCGGCAGGGATTCATTCCATTCCTTAGTAGCACGCGCAATGAAAGTGTTCCCAAAACGTTTTGTGCGTATGGATTAAACCCTGCTGGTTTGTTTTTTATCCAATTTTATATTCCTTCATTTAGTCTTCTTGAATATTTTAGGTTGAATAGCTTTCGATTTACGACTTCGGGGAATTAGCCATCGGGTATATGACATTCGAAATCAAGCAGTAAACCCTGATTAAGCTGTAAATCGTGAAGTCTTCGTTCTCACAATAAACATCATTACCTTTGATAGATGAACAGAGTGATAGCAGTGTGCAGTGTAAATAAATAAAACAGCAAGTAATTTCCAAACAAACAACGTTTCCTTCCTTTCTACTCTTACAATAAAAGCCTACAGTAATTCAGTAACCAGTTCGAGACAAATACTTGTCGACTCAGCTAACTTCCGAGTTGTAAACAACTTGTTTAGGCTTTGTAAGTTAAAAACAGCGTCTACTTTTGTAAAATCAACAGTAGCAGTAGTAGATACTAGGTATGTAGTATAACTCAACTTAACGGAGGTGCAGAGCTTGACCTCCGTGTAAGCGTAGGTGGAAATTTAACACGAACAGCATTTTCACCAAAAGAAAGTAACTTGAAGCATATTTCATACGTAGTACAGTCACCAAAAATAACTTAAATTAAATTCATAGAATAAATTACAACCTCTATGTATCTACATAATAGCAGCAATAGTTTTAGCTTTGTGTAATTAGTTATGTAGTATATGTGAACATGTTTGCCTTATCTACTTGGTAGAGACTGGGCCCCACAACACAAGGAATTCTAGTGTGGGATCCAGGGAATTTGTGTTGACCTAGCACTTAAGGGTTTCTATGTAATGTATTATTGGTTTAATAACGGGTAAAAATGAACGGAATAAAGATTTTTAAATTTATTATGTCCTTTATTTAGTTTTTCTTATTGATTACATTTTTAAATATTTTTCAAAACACAAAAAAGAAAAACATTTAAAAATATAAAAAATAGAGGCCTACCGGTATCGGGAATAGGGTCCAAGCTAACGGTGGTCAGGGACCCAGAGAAAAGAACCACCTAACAATGCGAGCCGTGTCCAGCAGTACTGCTTTCTGGATCAGACCTTTGACCCAGGCGCCTAACGAGAACCTCCTAAGGTGTTGGTCGAGGCTCGTGGCTACTAAGTCATTGGCTGACATGACTATCGGTACAATGATCGCTTTTTCCACATCCCACATGTCGACAACCTCGATGGCTCGCGAGGTTGTCGACATGTGGGATGTCAAGTGTGTACAGTCAAGATACTTGATTTGCTTATATTTCTCGGCTTTCACGAGGTTCCCGTCATGCGGGATGGTAATGTCAACAATCATTGCACGCCTCTCCATTCGGTCCACCACCACAATATCAAGCTTTTTGGCTACAATAGTCCTGTCAGTGATGATGGGCCGATCCCATTACAATGTGATATTGCCATTTTCGAGAACTGGGTCGGGCACATACCTGTAGTACGGTACCTCCGATGGCACAAGAGTGTATTTCAGAGCAAGTTGCTGGTGGATGATCCTGGCTACAAGGTTGTGCCTATCCAAGTACTCTTCGTTAGCTAGACGAGAACAACCAGAGATAATGAGGCGGATCGATTCACCCGGGCGGTGACATGCCCGACAGATGTCAAACGTGCCATCCTTCACAATAAATCTCCGGTAGTTATTCGTCATGATAACTTCGTCCATAAATGCACAGACAAAACTTCGGTTGCCCCAAAGAGGTCACCGCAACGCAGCCAGGCTACGGACGCTGCTTGGTCTACATCGGACCCATGTAGGGCCCGGAAAAAGCCTCCATGAAGCTACTTACTCTGCTATACTTTCCTGCGGTCGGAAATATTTTCTACACACCGACGTGTGCACCACCTGTAGTGCTTGACATTAATCAAGCACTGCACCAGTTCTCATTCGCCAAGGAGAGCGGGGCGAGTCCCTTGTCCACTGCTACTACATCTCGATGCATACCCACGTCGGTGTGTAGAAAATATTCCCTGAGATTGCATATCTCGCGGTTGTGGAGGTTTATGGCATTTAAAAAGCCTCGGCCTCCATGCTTCCGCGGATTATACAATCTCATGACCGACGATCGTGGGTGATGCATTCGATATGCAATCAGCAGTGACTACGGACCCGCCTATAGAGGGCATCGAGTTCCGTTTGAGTCCATTTGAGTATGCCGAAAGAGTACATCAATACCGGCATGACCCAACCGTTGAAGGCGCGTACCTTGTTTCCGCCTGAAAGAAGGCTGTTCAATACCTTCTTCAGGCGGCCAAAGAAGCGTTCCTTCAACGAATGCTTCATGTCAGTAGTGCTGACACCTAAGGCTTCCGACATACCCAAATATTTATAAGTTTTGTTTGGAGAGAGGGATCTCAGGTTTATGGAATCCGCGGGTTAAATTCTAACGGATTCCACAATCTCCCCTCGCTTTACATGCATGACCGCACATATGTCTACACCAAACTCCATCCTGATGGCGTTACTAAAAGTTTCAGTTACCTTTAGCTCCATCAGCTGAAGATTCTCCAGCAGCATGCTTAGAGGATTCAGGGCTAGGCAAAACTAATGTGGACTCAAACTATCGCCCTGGAATATACCTCGCTCGATCCTTACAGGTTCGCTATTCCTCTGGATATTTCGACATCCTGGATAGCGAAGGACTGTGCTCCATTGCCCCATACACGACATCAGGAAGGTGTGTAGAGTTGTATCTATTTTATACAATTCTAGCACCCTCATGAGCCATGTATGAGGCACCGAGTCATAGGCCTTCTTATAATCTATCCAACATGTCGACAGATCCTTATCGATCCGATCCTATTTATTATTATTATTAAGCACTTGTGGGGAGAAGTCTTTGCCCGTAATAATATGTGCAACGACTAAATAACAAAAATAAATAACACTTTTCACTGTCTAGATGATTTCTTGGAGGTTCATAAAATAAAACGGGTGGAAGTGAAATAAACAAGAACTCCAACTCGAGTTATGTATGTCTTCACTACATCAAAGGGTCACCAGAACGGATATTTGTTTTCTAAGAGCTAATTTTCACCAAGAGGCAAGATCAGTTCATGAAGAAAATGCATGAGAATTAACATGACAGACAAGGCGATGACAACGTGTCGTTAACAGGGGAGAATGCAAGAAGGGAGCGTGTTGCACCATCCTCAAGTAACGTATTTAAAGGATAAGAACAGGAATATGATGAGGCCTCCATTACAACTCCGTTAAATACTTGTGGTAGTGGATGCGAAGGAGAATTTTTCGCGGCAATGCCGTTTATTTGCGGAGTCGGCCTCGCGGTTCCGCTACAACTCTAGACAACAATTAGTTACAAGCCAGTAATTTAAATGAATGTTCAAGTTAGTCCGACTGGACAAAGCTCCTTGAGGAACAGTTGGACTGGAGAAGTTGTGTCGTGGCTCCACACCTAATTCTACCGGTAGTAATAGTATGCTTGTTGTGTTCCTATTTGGAAGGGTATTTATGCAGTTATATTAACGGACACATAATTAAGATGTAGGTATTCACTAGGATGTGATCGAGAAGCCTTCGAGTGTCTTCGACAGATGAGTATTTTTTTTATATACAGTGTGGCTTTTAATTCATTGGCAATGTTAATAGAGATGAATTCTTTCACCCCTCTTAATATTGCTCATGAATAAGAACAAGTTTTACGATGGGTTTAACTCTGAAATAAGTGGAAAATAAAGCTCTAAGTAAATTTTGTGTTTCTCTAAGTCAACTAAATGAAGCAGTTGTTTTTATTTCTGAGGTTATTTTGGTTATCCTTATAGTAAAAGTATTTGAAGTAGTTACTTTTAAATTTAAAAGACACTCTACATATTTGAAAGGTCTTAAGAACACCACCGTCAATAATAGGTGGGCTGTCACTTCCCAAAAAAAGTATCTCCTTTCAAAAGATCAACAATCATCCCTATCGCTCCCACTTTAAGCAGTCTCCCAAAGAAACAAAATCAAGTATGGGGTAACAAGATCGATAAGATAATTTCAAATTCTATTTCCCACTGTTTCAAAAGAAAATAACACGCCCAAAACTATTTTGAGAAGCGAAAAAGGTGTCTCGTAAATCCTCGACGAAAACCTTGAGGAAATTGTTTTTGCCGCGAAAACATAATAGAAAGTGTTGGGGCTCAGTCCAATTAATATAACGAGACTTTGGTTTCTGAAAACTTGATATTGATAGCTATTTTGTTTCAGCCTTTTTACGTACTTTTTCTCTCTCATCTGGGACAATTTTCATTATGAACGTGTTTAAAGATTTATCACTACATATTATAACAGTCTCCCGCCGCGACTTGTCTGTCTGTTCGCGATAAACTCAAAAACTACTGAACGGTTTTCACCAATAGACAGAGTGAATCGTGAGAAAAGTTTAGGTTTATAATCTGTCAATGTTTTGTGTAAATTGGTTGAAATAATGATGACGATAATTGTTGAAAATGTCGGAAAAAGTTAAGCCGCCTGGGAGTTTTCATCGAAAACGCTGCCCATTTCCCTTTAAGATATAACAAAACAATAATCGTGGAAATATTCCTCTTTTATAAATCCATCTTTTAATATAATGTTTAAGGATAGCTTACTATACTCATTCCAGCTTAAAAAAAAATAGTCACGTACAATGCGGAAATTGGGAAGCTATTTGGACGGATACAGTATTATAGTCATCACAATCTAAGAAGCCCGTTGGCGTTTCTCACTACACATGCCGCAATAACTTTGTACGTAAGAAATTGAAAAATCAAATTCATAATCCTAATTAAATACAATGCTACCGATACACTATGACAACGAGTATCATTCGCAAGCATCTAGTTTAATTATTACTAAGTGTTATATAGCTGTCAAAATGGACTTTTTATTTTTTGACAACTTTAATCTTTATCAATTTAAATACGTTAGTTACCTTAAGCATTTCATGCACATTATGATAATTCTGAACACCATATAATTTAAATGAATATCTTGGGAGTTATCGCAAAATAAAAACCAACGCGCGCGAAAATAAATCGCTTTCGCCCACTGTTGCTATATAAGCCGAGTGATGCCGCGTGGGATACGCGATAAAATAAACAGAGTTATAAAGCGAATGTTTATAATTTTACAGTGATTGCAATTAGGGGACGACTGGAGGCATATAAATTTAGAAAAATCTAAAATTATTATATACATGAATGCTTCGTGGATTGACTGCGTGTGTTTGTGCACGTCCACATGTCGCGTCATCGGTATGAAATATTAGGAACTGGTTAAAACTTCAATCCTGTGACTTTTCTGCTTTTATTCTAAGTTAACTGGGGCACAAGTTAAGAAACCTATACATCGCGTGAATAACATTGAGTTGGAAGGAACCTTTCCAATAGCCGACATTTATCACGAGAAAACGGAAATAAAATACAAAATAGCTTAGTTATAGGTATTACAGCTTCGAATCAGGTAGCACTTTAAACAAATAAAGAAAAAAAAACCTAGGTAATGCTCTACTTGCTACTACTACTACTCTAATTGCTCAAACAGCAACGTGGGGATTAGCACAAGAAAAGACAGGCCATACTCAGCTTTGGGCGCAGTCAGCCTGCGGATGAAGATGATGAAGCAATTGCGCCAAAAAATACTCAGAAACGATAGGATTTTCAAGCAAGTCAAGCCACTTCTCGATTTTCGATCATTCCTTAAAATCAAATCATACATTACTACCCGTCCGTCGAAACCGGCAAATTATCATACAGAGCGTCAGTAAAATCGGCACGCGATCCGGCATCGTCACGTCTCCGAGCCGGATCGAAGCCGTAACGGGTTTTATTTTCCGGAAAATTGGCAAGTCATAATAATACGCTGACTCATAAATAAGGATCGACATTGGCCCTCTCAAGGATTTCTTTTTACGCTACATTTCACTGTTGCTCTGGTGCTGGTGTGAGCTTGGTGGCGGCTAGAGCGATTTAAAGAATCACACGAGTATGTGAGTGAGGAAAACGAAAAGAGTTCGTATAGCGACCATTTTTGGAACAAAGTTCCATGACGCGGCTTGCGGTAGGTGTGATTTTGGAGAAAATGTAACGTCACCACAGTACTATATACACCTCCTACGCCTTTCTCGTTCTCTCAGTGTATCTTTCTATGTAGGCATAAAGGTACACCGCGTGCTCACTCTTTCTATTTCTTTCTAGTATGATGCGAAGAACATGGATCCCTGACCACATACACTACATTTTTTAGTGGATTAATGATACTATAACACTATTACGAGACAATTATTAATGGCAAAATATAAAATAAAAAACAAGTCGGCCATTTAAAGTACACTGTCTTTCAAAACTTAGTACCACACTTAGTAGTAGTAGTAGGGACTCCCTTTTCCGCACTGAGACTCCCATTTGGTCCGTTGTACGTGGGGGTACTGGCTAACATAGCCAGCCCAGCTCCGCCCAAAAGCACAGAAGCTTCCTGGGAGCTTCACAGGCTTCACGGAGCGACCTCACTGTTCCGAGGGTTTCTTCGCGTTGAGAAGCCACGGCCTCGCATTCCAGGATTACGTGGGCGGCTGATTCTTCGGCGTTAAAACAGCCCCTGCAAAGTGGGCTGTCCGTGGCGCCTATGTTGAATAAATGTTTGTTAAGAAGGGTGTGGCCCGTTAATGTCCCTATAATTATTTTGAGGTTATTTCTACTCAGGCTGAGGAGTTTCTTGGTGAGACGCGGGTTTACTATCGGCACAGCCATTTTTGACTGTCTACAGTCTGTAGCCCGTGACCATCTGTTATTGTGTAATTCTGTTGATCTTTGACGAATCCACGCACGAAATTGCGAGAAAGGCAAGGGGATAAGTGTATATAATGTGTAGATTCGCACTTCATTTGCTCCTGACTGATCCCTGCTGTTGGGGTGGTTCTCATGCAGCCGGTGATAGCTGAGCAGGCCTGTCGCTGGAACCGTTGGAGTCGGGTGATGGTGGTCGAGAGTTCTGTCCTAGTCCACCAAACCAGAGCACCATAAGCCAACATTGGCCTGATTACCGCTGTGTATAGCCAGAGAGTAATCCTTGGAGACAGCCCCCATGTTTTTCCTAACATTTATTACACTGATAGAGTGCGATTGTGCATTTGTTGAGTTTGTAGTCAAGATGCTTGTTCCAGAGCAATTTGCTATCAAGAATTACCCCCAAGTACTTGACCTCCTCTTTAAGTGTTAATTCTGTGTTGAAAAGTTTTGGAAGCCTATGCGGTCCAAGATTTCGTTTGTTAGTGAACATTATTAGTTCCGTCTTAACGGGGTTAACCGACAGTTCGTGTTTTGTACACCAGCTCTCGATTATTTTGAAGGCCTTTCTCATGAAATCACATAAGATGCCCTCAAATTGCCCCGAGATTAGAATTGCTATGTCATCTGCGTATCCTACCGAGTAAAGACTGCTGGCGTTGAGCTCTGCAATGAGCTCATTTACGACTAAATTCCACAGAAGTGGTGACAGCACTCCACCTTGTGGGCAGCCCCTGCCCACGATTCCTCGTGTGGTAGTGTTCACAGTAAATTGAATAGCACGGTTTTTTAGCATGTTGTTAATCCATTCTACGAGCGTCGGCGCAACACCGTGCGTGTTGAGTGCCTGACCGATGCTGGTGAAGTTAGTTTTGTCGAATGCACCTTCGATATCAATGAAGGCACCTAGGGTTGGATTTTTGTTTTTGAGAGCATTGCCTACGCGTGAGACTACGCTGTGGAGCGCTGATTCAGTTGATTTGCCTGCACAGTAGGCATGTTGGTTCGGGTGCAGAGGTTTTTGTATCGAAATCTGGTTTCTTATCTTCCTGTCCCCCAGCCTCTCCAGTGTCTTTAGAAAGAAAGAGGAGAGGCTTATGGGTCTAAAAGATTTGGGCTGGGTGTAGTCGCCCCTACCTGGTTTCGGAATAAATATTATTTTTACTTCGCGCCATTTCAAGGGGATATATCGGTGAGCCAGACAAGCCCGAAAGACCTTAACAAGGTAATCAGCTAGCAGAGCACCGCTCCATCTGAGCAGAGCTGGAAAGATACCGTCCATCCCCGCTACCTTGAAAGGCAGGAAGGTGTTGATTGCCCACGTTATTTTATCTTTGTCGATAACTTCTAACGCCACCTCCCAGTCTAAGCTGCTCGTAGCCCTTTCCCTGTACGGTTCCCAGCTTTGCTGGGTGGCAATCTGGCAGCCCGGGAAGTGGGTAGTTAGGAGTAGTTCGCTAGTTTCTGCGTCGTTTGTTGTGTAAGTGTTATCTGGTTTTCTCAGGCATCCTATAGAAAGGTCTGCCTCTTAAGCAAAATAAGTTTTGACCCTATTTGCCTGGTTGTTGTTTTCAATGTTAGTACAAAAACGCCTCCAACTTGTTTTACCTCGGAGGCGAATTAGTTTTTTATATGTTTTGCGGTTTGTTATGTAACGGTCTCAGTCTACTGGCGACCGTGTGTTCCTAGCTCTATTGAATAGCCTTCTCAATTTGTGTCGGTGTCTCTCCAGTTCAGGACTCCACCAGGACTGCCTGATTCCTCTCCTGGGTAAGGTGAGGGGACACGACTGTTCATAGCTCGATAATAGGATGGAAGTGATTTTGTTTACCTGTTCGTCTAAATTGTTTATCGTTATTTCAGCCGGAAGAGAGGGTAACCTACCCAGTTCAGTACCTATAAGTCTGACGAACTTCGATTGGTCTGTGTTGCGAGGAACCCTTCTTGGCTGTGGTGTGGTTAAGTTAAAGTTAATTGTAAAACGGATCCATCTATGGTCTGAGCATGATATCTCATTGGACACATGCCAGTCCTGGATGGAGTTGGATACACCTAAAGTTGCTAAAGTTAGGTCTATTATTGTTTGCGATCTTGCGTTTATGAAGGTGGGTTCGGAACCCTTGTTAAGTAGTACAAGGTTATTGCTAAGAATAAAATCAAGCATTTCCTCACCTCGGTTGTTGGTTTTGACATTACCCCAGAGCGTGTGATGCGCGTTGGAATCTGTGCCGATGATTAGTTCTACTTTCTCCCTTTCACAGTACACCACCAGCAAGGCGAGCTCTGGTAGAGGCACGTCCGCATCGCCTGGCAGGTATGCCGAGGCTAGTACAATGTCTGGGCGTTCTTGTTCGGTTCTGAAAAGCCTGGTTGCTGTCAGGTCCCTTGAACAGAATTCGTTAATTAAAAGGTTAGGTACATGTTTTGGGACAAATATGCAGGTACGCGGATTACTTACGGAGGTGTCTAGCAGCAACTTACCTCCGAGTACCACACTTTTAGAACCACAGTTTTAATATTGTAATTTCTCTTACTATAGAAATCAGAGTTTTGTAATAAAAGACGTTTTGTAGAAAACTTCATCAACTTCCTTTGAAATTAAAACATTATACATTAGTAACGTATTGAACTTAGGCTCCATTTTAATTGAATGCATTGACAGTTCACGTCATGTTCACTTTACCTAAGTTAGGACAGCTTACGGAATAAAGGGCCTATTCCTGAGTTGAGTATTTGAAGTTAAGAACTATTTGAGTATTTATCAAACTATACTTGAGCCTGAAAACCTATCAAAATTTGGCACTAAAGTTGAGTTTAACGCGTTTTTAATCTCAAATACTCAATTCAGAAATCGGCCCAAAGTTCCTGGTAATAAATACTGACTGACTAACTTTATCTACCAATATTATCGTCCACCTCCAAACAGGAAGTTGATCTGATAGCTGCAGTACTTACCTCCAAAATTCAAGGAAATTCCTTTATAAAATCTTTCTTAATTAAATTAAAAGAATAACAATGAAAGTTTCTTGAAATTGGCAATTTGTTAATACAGCGAGCTAGACTGGCTTAATTGCTTTTTTTTAAATAGATTTATAGTTTATGCATGAAACAAATTATGTAAGAACTAAAATATAAAACTTTTTCAGTCTCCAGTAACTCTTTACAGAAACAACTATGATTTTAATAAAATAATATATTATACTATTATACTAATTTAATTTGGCAAGTTTCATATTATTCATGACAATGATATTTTTTTAATCGTCTGGTCGCGTTTAACCTCTGTCTTAAGTAGCGGTAGGCGATGATTTTATTTTGAAATTCACAAAAGTTTGTCAGTTAAATAATTTTGTATTCACAACACTAATAAATTAAAAAATACATTGGGTAATATGATTGATCAAGTACAAAATGTTCTTCTATTCTCCACTATCAACAAAGTATCATTTAACAACCAGTTCACGCCAATCCAGACACTAGGGTGTCACTGTCGCACAGATATTGCAGCACAAAGTTGTCGTAACTGGGGTGATGCTAAATAAAAAACAGTCCTTACTTATGGTTATATATTGAAAACACACTAAGACTAATTAACCTTATAACCTTAGCTAATCGTCGGCGAATCTTAACATCGCGATTCAGGATTCGGCCAAAACTAAACAACGCCATCTATCAGCACAACGAGCAACTACTTGCTCAATCCAATCTTTCTTTCACTATGTTCATTCTATATATTTTGACAGATAAACAGATATCTCTATCCGCCGCTATCTTTCACCAACGTACCCTCACCCTCATCCGATATTTGGTCCTGCTTATTGGTGACATATTTTATACCCTGTTTATATGTGCCTCGTCGTGTTCAGTGCCGCATTGTCAACCATTCAGACGTTGGGGGCCCCGTTCTTAGAGATATATGACGGTTTCGAGAGAAAAAAACTTGGCGTTCGGGAATGGTTAAGTGTTAGTGTTAAATGGTTTGGCTTAAGACTGTTATGTTATGTATTTGCTACCTAAACAATGCTTTCAGATCGTTGACAAGTAGATTACACCAATTAGTACCAATTTAAAATATAATACCATTTAGGGTAAGTCTGAGGGAGTTGGCCATAGCGTATTCAAGGGCAAAATAAATGCATTATCTTAATTATTTGTAATTCTTTTCATAAGAGCCCTCTTATGAAAAGAATGCGAATGCGATAAGGCCGTCTGTTGTATATTTTTTAGTTTCTTTCGTTCCTATATTTTCTGGTGTACAATAAAGTATATAAATAAATCTATATTATTACTATAAAGAGGAAAGAATTGTATTTTTGTGTGTATCGAATAAACTTATAAACTGCTGGACCGATTTAAAAAATTCTTTAACTGTTGGGAAGCTACACTATCCCCAGGTGACTTTTTATCCCTGTTTTCCCACGGGAACGGAAACGATGCGGGTGAAACCGCGAGGCGACTGCTAGTAAATAAATAATTTGAACTTTAAACTTGAACATTAACAACATAATTGAAGATTTATTAAAAGATATCAATCCTAAAATTACGTTTTTTTCTTCTCTACCGGATTCCTTGGGTGAGATGGTCATATGAGTAGGGTAGAGATGGCCAGTGTTATTCTGCACTATTTCCGTATTCGTTTTTTGCGGAATATGCAGCGAATAGATTGTGTGAAATACAACTACGTTTATTAACGATCATTGAGAGTTTATCCGCTGGGATCGGAACGCTGAAAACATTCCACCGACGCGCCCAATTCCACGCCCGATTTTTTGTGGAACATTCCTATAGAAACTTCAATATTATTGTAAGAGCGAACTGACATTTTTGTGCTAGAATATATATTTTTTTTTAAACTGATTTCATTGGTAGATGGAATAAAATGATGAAAATTAGTGCTCTGTGAACTTGTATGAGTTCACTGAGTACTAATTCATTATCATTATAATTTCAACCGAAAGACGTCAACTGCTGGAAATAGGCTTTCCCCAAGCATTGACCAACAAGACCGACCCTGTGCGTCCCGCGTCTATCAGATTCCCGCAACCTTAACCAGGTCATCGTTTCACCTAGTGAGAGGCCTTCCAACGCAGCGTCTTCCTGTTCGCGGTCGCCACTTCAGAACTTTTCAAACCCCATTGAACATAACGGGAGTCCCTGGTTGTAGTACTAATAAATAAAAATAAAAAAGATATTTATTATTGTCTTCAAAGTACCCCAAAAGAAAAGAAAAACCCATTTAGAAGACAATTTAGTTTTTTCTAACTAGTTGTTACTAATATAATTTGGCAAAATGGGGGATTATTGGTCCATTGCACGCTGGGTGCGAGTGCGGTGCTCCTGTACAGACCATGCCCCACTTGCTGGAGTATCCCGACTGTCCATTCACTTGCACCTTAGATGACCTGTAAAATGCATCTGACGCTGGAATAAACGTGGCTACCTACTGGGCTCAAATAGTTTGATCAAATTTACCATCGAAACGAAAAAGAAGAAGTCGTTACTAGCCCCTAATCTTCCACTACTTTGCATATTTGTAGTACACTTACATTATCTCCATATCAGCTATCTTCAGCTAATTTATAGGTTAGTTCTTCTTGACTAAAGTCTACTTAATACTACTATATGAAGACAACCTAACTTAGCACCTCCATTAAACCCTCGTTGCATCTACACGCGTAGATATTACACATTACACCCCCATATGCAAACGCCCTAACTGTAGCATTACCAGAACCATAGAATACAAACTTATAGACACGACACTCCTGTTGAAAGCTCATAAATTCAGCCGAAAGACCTTCTCTGCTGAACATAAGCCTTCGCCAAATGTCGACACAACGAAGAGTCTTGTGCTCCTTGCATTCAGTTGACTCCCTCTCAGCCCTCACCAGGTCAGCAGTCCATCTTGTCGTTCCCAAGCTAAATCTTCCGATACGTGATTGCCACTTTAGAACCTTTCCAACTCGTCAGCCTGCGCGCATCATCTGCTTTGCGCGTAATTTGTCCTGCCCACTGCTCTAGTTTGGCAATAATTCAGGCTATGTAGTTAATTAATTATTAATACTTAATATTTTGAGGTGTAAAAAAAAGTTCAACAGCGTGTACTATGTCTATATAAGTGTACTCTCATTTTCAACTTTCAATGAAAATGATTTTGCTTCTACTGAACGTGAACACCGCCATCATCGCACTTCCTCTTTCTCCCTCACACTCAGTCTCGCTTAAACAATTCCCACATGAGTGTCGCCTGAGCTTCACGTTCTAACTCTAAACAAGAACTTATCCGCTGGACCGATCAGCGAATATCTTATGGCGGAACACTAGCATCGTTATTGGGACCCTTTGTTTAGTGGAATTACTTCCTTAGTGGTCTTATGGGCGAGATAAAACTGTTTTTCGGCCATTCTCGCGTCGAGAAAATTAGCCTTCGGCCTGATTATCGGCGGACTGACACTGGCACTTTTATTTGTGGTAACTGTTTCTAGAGATATGTCCAAGACAGTTAGAGAAGTTATGTGAGTCCTGAGATCTAGGTTGGGCAGATATCTTTACTGGTGACCGAGACACTTGGCCTTGATCGATTGAGATACGGGTGGCGCGCTCAATTTGCTCTGGTCGAACTTCAATTTGAAGTTGGGTTTTCTGTTTTGTTCGAAAAGATAATATTGGTTGAGTGTTTTGAGACTCTGAAGGAAGAAAAGGTTTTCCTTCTTGGAAATTACGAAAGTATCTTCGATATTCTGCATGACTTTAACTGATATACCTACATGACTCCATTGGTAATGACAAAACCATTAAAAAAAAATATTTAACAAATGAATTGCAAATTCTATGGTCAACTTATAGCTTCAAGAATTAATAAAATCATTTATGAATTTAACGTTTCAAACTCAATAATACACAAAAAAACAAAAGGAATCAAAATTTGTTATGTGCAAAGGTTTTGCCAAACAAACTTATCAACAAAATAATAATTTCAATTCCCCAGGAAGTCAACCCCATAAATTCTACTTACGTTCATACATGCACACACTTACCCAGGTGACAGACCCCAACCCTGTTAATAATAACAAAACTTTTCAACTCCATTCTTGTTTATGATAACAGCGTTGGGCCATCAGAAGTGTAAATCCCGGCCAACTTGCCACTCCGGGATGAAGTTAAAATGGCCGCGATGGCAGTGTTGTGAGGTATCGTCGTCCCGGGAAATCTTTTATCGAGTTACCCCATTATCCCGGCCCTCCCGGGGACCGGTGCGCGGCGCAATGAACAGACGGCCAACTATGCTCGAAATTGTGGTGCGTATTTAACAGGTTGGCATTGTATTGTGTTTTGGGTAGCGATGTTTAGATGGCAGCCGGGCAGCGTGGCAGTTAAAGTTGTGCAGCTTTGGAAGCGGATGGCACATTTGAAATTGATTTGTTTTGTTTGTCTTTTGGGATATTGTTTTAAATTGTATCCGGAATAAGGAAAATTCAGTTGGGGCAAAACAGCCAATGCCTACTAATACCAAGATTCACTACATAGACTGGTGCTGTTGCTTATGCTGTGCTTACGGTGGACTCCCGCGGCCCTCACTCCTTGCCAACCTTCCACCGCGCTCACGATCGGTCATCCATATTGCGAGCGATGATTGCAGAAACCTATAATAATATTATAGAGGTAAAGTTTGTGATGTTGTAAGGGGTAATCTCTGAATCTAATGATCCGATTTTGTTTTTTCACCAGTAGAAAGCTACATTATTCCTAAGTGTCATAGGCTATAATATAATTAAAAAAAAATAGAGATTCTTATGAAAATTGCAATAATGTAACCCAAGGTAGCAAAATGTTGCCTATAACGGAGCGTAGCCTCGGAGGTCAGCTAGTATAAAATAAAGGTACCTAACTCTAAAATCACTTTATTCGCTTATCCCCTATCTTTACTCAATGTCTTCAACAGCAAACTTTTACCAAAGCTGATAGCTAAATATAATATTTAATTACTCACCTGAAGTTGCGCGGGGCCATAAAATTTGCACCGGCGCGCATGCGCGGTCTATTTCACGGGACAAACGACCACCCCGGGAAATCTGTTATCGAGTGCATTAGCCGGGAATCTGCGGGGACATCACTACTTCTCTGTGCTACTAGAGGTGCGCCAGCCTCGACTAGAGTACGGTTGATTGATTGAATTTAGGCTCGCTTTCTGGTGGCTTCATGGAATTTGAAAGCAGTTTAAAATGTACTTTTTGCAGTAAGTCTGATACAAAAATGTTTTTAGCTTTTATGTTTTCATAGGAGAGATTGGTGTTTTTAGTTGTACTGAATGTGTAATTGAATCAGGTTAGTCCGTCAGTATAGTGGTCAAGCGCGAGCATATCTAAACATATAATAAAAATGTAATCGCTGTATGTTTGTCCAATTACCGGTGCCACAAGCTCCAACTACAAAGAACTACCAAAAATTACAAAGTGTTCTTTGAAAAAACATAAATTAATAACACGAAATTCGCATGACTTATAGCCTAACGAAACTAAACACTAAACTCCAGTTAGTTCATAAAACTTGCTTGAACTTCGACACCAAAGGGTACACTGTAACAGATGGCCCACAGCCGTTCACACATGGTGTTAAACAGCATAAAAAACTGCAGTATATCAAAACTTTGTAAAACTAAGTCGCAACAGGTTTGGCGGCCATTTTTATAATGTCAAATAGGAATTGTGGAAACATAGTTTCGTTTCAACTCATTTCCAATGTTAAGTCAGGAAATATTTGGAACATTTTGTTGAGAAAATCTTGTTTAATTTTATTGAAAGAATCCGTGGTTGCAGTTGCTTTTAACTGAGTGGTTGCAATAGAATTGGTACTTTCGGTAGTGAAATATAAATGATGAAATAAAATCATAAAATTACAAAATTTATATATTTGATATTCTGATTTTGAGTCATAGAACCACATAATTGTTTTGAAATATTAAAATTAAAAATCGATATTTTTTATCCACATATATATTACGTGACCTAAACACGATTCGCCATGGCGTGTCGTCATAGGGGCAAAAACTATTAGTTGTCATAAGTATATTTTCGAGTATTTATTTATTAATAACAATACAAAAGCAGTTTGAAATAGTATTTAGAACTTAACCCATTAAAACTTAAAATGCAAACTGGTTTTGTAAAAGCAGATAGTACGAATCTACGAAAAATTGATTTTGTAAATGAATATCATCTGGCAGTCTGATAAACAAATTTTCTGGAGTTTTAACGATGGTATTTGTACAACTAAACACCATACACCAACGATAGCGATTGTAATACATTATTTCTCTAAAAATCACCAAATACGAATAGTGGTCAGTGTTGAATGAGTGCCGGTTGTCACGACTGTTTTATTTACATACCAGTATTACGTCACCAAAATGGCAGGCAGCGTTTTTGCGGGCATAGAAAAGTTTTAAATTTTAATGTATTTTTATGGTAAGAAAGCGTGTTTATTTTGCCGAATTATTTTATTTTGTGGATTTTTATTAGGAAATCAAAATTTTGAAGTATTTTTTAAACATAGTAGAATAGCTTATTAGTGTTGCCGACAGAATTCCACGTTCCTTAGCTAGAGGTTCTTATCTAAGGCAATGATGGAGCACGATTGCATAGATACTGTGGACAATGGCCTACATGAGAAAAAGGTGTGAACCCGTGTCTATTTTAGAGAGATTTCTTTAAAAAGTGTAAAACTAACTCAATAAACTTTTATCAAAGCAACATAAATTATTTTACAAACTTTATTGGCTATTTGAGTTCGAAATAGTTGCTGAAAAGCAATTCAATACGATTTGATAAAACTCGTGCAGGAGTATATTAAAAAGATGTGAAAAAGTGCATCGTCGAACCTGGCAGTACATTTGAACAGATGGCAGATCAAATTATTTGGATTTGTTTGTAACAGTTATTTTCAAATGAGTTTTCTAACTTTGTTCATTCTAAAATTCTGTTGTTTTAAAAGCTAATAAATTCTTTCGTAGAAATGGATTACAAAAAAAAAGAAAGCTAACACAATATTGATATTTTAGTCCAACAGATGGAAAACATTTTCGTTAGCCAGGGATTGACCTAGTTGTTCTCGGACTATTATTTGAATATCTATTTCGCTACATTGTCGGCAGAATTACTTTTTTTCTTCTATTACAACAATATTCGAACTCGATACTGGTGTTTTCTACTTTCTATTGCTTCTTCTATATCTTGTCGTTGACACGATGGTGTTTATATTAATTAGTTATAATAGTACACCTAGAATATTAAATTTTGCTGACCCAAAAGTTCACCACTTTCACGGCATCATTCGTGGCAGCGCAGAGGTCACTGGCTTTACTTCGTTTAAATATTGTGGAGCACAGAGTCCAAAGTGGCAAAGCTTAGATTGTTATTGTCGTATACTTAGTAGGTATAGTAAAACTAATATTGAATTGGGGATTCCAGATACTCTAGAATAATCGTTCCTACTTGATCAATTGCGAATATATTCAAGGCTCATTCCTGCCACATAGCACCCACATTCCTCAAATGTTTGCGACCAACACGAAACAACATAAGACGAGCTATATGCCGACATTCCATCTTTTGTTTAAACTTGCATACCCACTGCGATAGTTCCCCACAAAAACTAACTAGTGCTAACTCTTCCCTAGAGGTGGAGCGTACTAGGTTATTTTCGCACTAGGTATTCAAAAATAGTAAGAAAAATACCTGTTCCGAGTCCGTATGAATGATTCAGTAGATAGTGTAAATGTTATAAACTTTGTAAATTGGTCATTTATATGACACTTTATTACGTCAGTTTTTTTGTTAGTACTAAATATATTGATGCCTTTTTAATCGACTACTCTGAGAAAGAAGAAAGAAAGACACAACAGTCTTTATATTCTGAGAAGAAACATTGAAACATACTCAGAGGAATATTTTAATGGCCATAAAATTACCTTGTAATGATGAAATGTGAGATACATGTCCTAACTTCAGAGTTGGGCTCTTGATCTAAATGACATCATACGATGTGATCGCATATCGTATCATCATTATCGTACTTGCTACCGCGTACTAGGTATGATCATCAAAATAAATTTAGGCGTCCAGTGCGTCTCACATCCAGCGGGTTTCGGCAGCCTTAACCAGGTCATCAGTCCGCCTATGGGAGGCCATCCAACGTTACTTCTTTCGATTCGCGGTCGCCACTACAAAACTTTTCGGCCACATCGACTATCCGTACCATACTAGGTATGGCTAAATACAACTCTTCCCTAATCTAACCGCAGTCACTTTCCAACAGACTACGGTTAAATACTTGTTTAATTGCGCGTTTCCCGTCACACGTTCCGACAAGTTTTAGTTTTGAAATGTAAAATATTTTAGATATAATATCCGTGTTGGCAGTTGCCGCGTCCGGGCTAGATGCGTTATCTGAACTCAGTTTATGGAGAGAGTTTCCTTTCTTGGATTTAGAATGGGTTTAGTGTTTATTGGAGCCTAGTCTATAGTGCTAGCATGTGCAGTTTTGGTTTTCTGGGATATGAACTACCCTTTGTCCTTTTCGAGAAACAAAAGTCCAGAATGAAGATCTTCTTCTTTTCGATTCGATGGCACATTTAATTAGATTGTTTGGGCCCAGTAGGTGACCACGCTTATTGCAGCGTCAGAAGTACTGTACAGGTCTTCCAGGGTGCAAGTGCCAGGACACTTCAGCAAGAGGGACATAGTCTGTACAGGGGCACCACCCTCGCACCGGGTGTTGGACAAATCAATGATCCCCCATTTTGCCAAATTATATTTGCAGCGTCCTACTTGGGTACGTAGCCGATTCAATGCCTTCCAAATCGGCCACTGCAATTCATGACCAAGCGGCAGATGTTCCTTGGGCTCAAAAAAGTTATGGGTTGGTATATATACTAGGTCGATACTTCTCTACCCAAAACTTTTTCTCTCCTCAGGCGGCCTGTCCTGATTGCCTATTCGAAAAATAAATGAATGAAGATTCAACACCCAATCGCCATCCCTTGAATTGACATCCTATCTTTCTAGAAATTGGCGGCAACTCTGGTACTCGTGAAAATTGAATTGGTTGATCTATGATAACATACAAAACAGGGGCTATCATGACTTGTAATGGCACCGCAAGGTTCCATTTATTTATTACGCTATCACAGAATCTATTCTCTAGTTATTTCTCCGTACTTCAGGACATGTGCATGTGTTTTGTTAACATTTTTTTTCATACTACGTAAAGAACAAAACTATATTAAACAATTTCTAAACGTGTTAAAGTTTATGCCCTAAACTCAAACAGCAAGCAACATACATAAGTACACAAACATTAACGAATGATTCTCTCCTGTACTCAGTTAATTGCCATTAACACCTTCCAATTATCCATTTATCTTTGCTCTTTGCCGTGTTTCCCACTTTGATGACAGACTGAACATTCAGAGACAAAGGGAGATGTCTCTTCAACAAATAAAAGGTGCATGACTATGAGAAATAAAGATTTTCAAATCGCTCGAGGAATATTACGAGTACACTCGCAATGAAAATAGTATTGTTTTCGTTGAGTCGTGTTTTTGGTCAATTTGGGTAATGAACTTTGAAATTTTTGTTTTCATACACAAATTAATAATGTACCTACAAAGTTTATAAGCGTTTTCAAAGAAAAATTTTTTTTTTTCTTGTCGCCATGATTTGATAAGTACCGGTGCAATTTCATCTGGCTTTCATGACGATAATTTTATTAATTGAAACTTATTTACTTTTCTTGCCGGGAGGGGAAGCTAGAAGGAAATCAACATCATGAACATTCACAGCACCGTAAGTCATGGTGGACAAGACACACTGGTTACAAAGGCGGCTCTTCAAACATTGTGGAATCTTCGCTGATTTTAGGATATCGTCCAATTTGTTGAAAGCGGCCCACCTGAGCTGAATTCTTCTCGATACCTCCGTTTGTTGATGTTCTTTGCCAAATGAAAGAATATGACCAAGGTATAGACATATCAGTCAACCATCGCCAGCTAAACAGCTAGAAGGATATACACAGACTTATTGGTGATGTTCTTCAGAAACGCCAGGTGCACAGTACTCATAACCGGCGCGCATGTATGACTAGATGTATGAACGTTAGTGAAGCAAAAGGAGTGTGTAAGGATCGTAGCAGGTGGCGTTCTGAAGTTTCTCCCTAGCCCTATGAGAAAAAAGCGTGAGTTTATATGTGTATATATGTTTGACTACAGAATAGCTTCTATTTTATATACAAATGTGAATTTTTATAAGACAACACCACGTGAAAGCAGGATTAGCGCATAATTTGTGGTATAACTCTAAACCCAACAGAGCCCGTTAAAACCCATAATGAATAAACAAAAACCTATCCATCTCGACAGTCACGCGAGAGTTATTCGCAATTACAAGTTTGTGCGGGTGATTCAAAAATCGAGCCCCAGTGTAAAATTCAAGGCGGGCAGCGAGCAAGAAAACTTTTTAGATATTTCATTTCGCTAAACAGTAGCGCATAGCCGCAGGAACGAAGGCACGTATATTGCTCTCGGAGGACATAATTATACAGTATCTCAGAAATTTGAAATTTCTGTTTTTATTTGCATTGGATAGCATGAAATATTCCGCTTCAGATGGACTAGTCGAAAAACTTGTAGCTTTATGATGAAAACAGATACTATCCATACTAAAAGTGTGTTTTTTAATACCAGAGACAAAATTGACGCATGCACATTCTTCTTTTAGGGCTTACTAAGGTTCCAGAGGTACTTAGGTATCTATACTATATAATATTAAAAAGAGATAAAGTTTGTGAGTTTGTGAGGTTGTAGGGTGTTGATACAATCTCTGGATCTACTGAACCGATTTAGATGAAATTGGCATGGATATAGTCTGAAACCCTGGACAGGGCTTGGGATAATTTGTATTCCTTTGGGATGATAAAACACTTTTTACGCGGGCGAAGCCTCGGGCGGAAGCTAGTGTAATATGTATGCTCCTTTTAGATCTATTACAGTATTTCAGACAACAAGACTTTTATATAACATACCTCAGGAGGCCTAATAAGCCCTAAAAGAAGAAATTTGACATTTGCATGTGTCAATTTTGTCTCCCGAGATTAAAAAACAGACTTTACTTATATTACAAATGCAACGGTAAGCGACCTTCCTGATATACTTACGCGATATCATGCACGTATTTTCTAAAATTTCAAGTGCAAATCGGTCGAATTGCATCGCACTGCGTCCATGAGAGCTTACCTACTTGCAATTTCGCTTAGTAACAATCGCATATTGGTATGATATAAATCGAATCGCGTCTAGCCATCCGGAAAATCGCTTACTCTGTTTGTTTATTGGTAAATATGTTATGCTATGGATGTATGAAAAAAATGCCCAATATGAGTAGGCAATATGATAAAACTATTGAAATAATTAAATTGACCGGGTTTTCTGAACAATGCCCATCACTTATTGGGCCGGGTAATAAAAAAATGAGTTTTTTTTATATTGTCTGCAGGGACTAAAGTAACCTAACAAGAAGGACCTATCCGTGTCCGCGTGCCCTAAGCACCCGAGCTCGCTTCGCTCGCTCTTGGACTAATTCATTGACCATAATTATCAAATTGCCCAACTGTTACGATTTGACTTGACTAGATTCATAATGCTTGGGGATTATACGTAGTTTCCTGATTAATCACTTGGTCCATGACATATATCTATAAACATACAGTGATAGAAAGCTACATTACCGCTGCGTGTCTCACACTTACGAGTATTATCCCTAAAAGTAGTTAGCTTGTTTTGGATAAACCATTGGAGTGAAACCGTGGGAATAACACTGTTTTAAAAAAAAATGTATTTTTCTCGAAACTCACTTCTATGGAGTTGCCGCGTTTTTATTTCGGAGGGTAGTATAATAAATTGTCTTAAAGATTCCAAACGTCGGTTTTATTCACTCAGCCGACGCGCGACGTCGTCATATTCGTCATGGGAATTTTGTAAAGAACCGTGAAATATCGGGATTTGTGCGCCATTTTTTGGTTAACGTAACTTATTCTCCCATGGCGATGGCGGTGACGAGAGTGGTATGTAGTTGAGTCGTTTATTTTTGTTTGTTTGTGATCGTAATGTATTTAAAAATAGTCTACCTAAAAAAACTGAAACCGTTATAAATAGTACTTAAAACATACCTCATTTAATCACTCCTATAGTTTTATTATGAGTAGGTACACAATATATAGTAATATAGGTATCTAGATGTCAACTATTATTTACATAGAAAAGTATCTCATCATCAGCATTTTAATGTTCCCACCGCTGGGAATCAGGCCTCCTCTCAGTGAGAGGGAATGGACCATAAAGCACCACGCGGGCCCAGTGCGGGTTGGTGGATGACTCATGTCTTCGAATTTTTGGTTTTAGGAGTTGGTTTCCTCACGACGTTTCCTTCACCGTTTTGAGAGCAGTGGTAATGAAATAATTTACACAAAATAAAGTGCCTCCCTGCTACCCACGTAAGTCGCGGTCGTTACGAGGAAATATGGACAGAGAGCGGCGACTGAATTTTCCTTTTTGATGGTACATTATCTTTAGAAGCACTAGAACCCTTAAAAAATGCTCAAAATTCCGCTGTCAACAGAGGCTTAGTGTACAAATTTGACAAATATAAATGAAAAAAGGAAAACATAGAATATGTCCTACTTTTTCAGTTTATGGAATATCTTTTAAATTGGTCCAATATTGAAGGAGGAAATAGACTAGAACCAGACCTCGAATTATGACCTTTTGGTTTGGAAATTCAGTCGTCGTTCTTTGTCCATATTTCCTCTTACCACTGAGCCACCACTGCTATCAAAACTCGCAGAAAAGTATCTATATACATTCTATAAAAAAAAACTCTGTGTTATTCTAAATTCAAATGTTTATTGTTATTGTTTGTTTATGTCTACTGACTCAAAATCTTTAGAGAATTTATCACCATTACCATTGGCAGATAACTGTTGCAGATTATCCAATCCTCTCATTCAACTGCTGCAAGTCTCATTGCTCCAGCTTAACCTAAAGATAATTATGATATATTTTATTATGTATATAATTATCTGAGATTAGTAGTTTTTTTTTGCAAGGCTTAATCCATACTTATAACTTTATCCACATTCCACATACAACGTTATATTTGAGGAAACTCAAAAACAAGAGCATAGTGCAATAGAGGCATTAATTTGTGTCTAGCAGTTATATCCATAAACAATTTTAGAGTTGAAAGCAAACGTTTATTATTTGAGTACAGAACTACTTATTTACCAAACGGATCAGGCTGATATTGCATTGCGCGTGATTTCAGTTGTTGGAATATCATATTATTCGAACAGTGGTATAGATTGCTATGTCGGGTTGAGTCAATAGTACGGACGTCAAAAAAAATCACAAGTACGCCCCTGGCGGCAAATCAAGAAGATCTACGCATTGGCGCGCTTTTTCTAACCACCTGCGCGGTGGGACAGCAGAATATGGCAGTTGAGTACTGACCGCCTTAATCTAGGACGTCGTAGAATCACTGTCGATGCGTAATATTAGGTAGTAAGCAAGGTTGTAACTGTGAGTTGTGACTATTTGAATAAACTCAGTGTATCGAATAATTTGTATGATTTCATTTTCACGATTCTACCCAACTACCTGGCCACAAACGATGTCTTAACCTAAGAGAATAATTCTGACTTGCCGATGGTTTGCATCTCTCGGCCACCCATGATCCAATAGCCATAATAACATCATGCCTGTAATTCCCAATGGGTATGAAGAGATTTACCTAAAAATTCGCCAGTAAAGTGCCATGTTATACTTTGCAGCGAAAAATTCATATTAGGATCATCACTCACAGAGGACCAAGTAAGTCAGCAAAAAAAAAACAAAGTTACTTACCCACCATAGGGATTGGCCAGTAGCGTCCGGCTCGTCGATGGGGCCGAAAAAATATGGAGATGTGACTGCGTTCCGGTAGACGCGAGCGTTGGAAGGGATCCAAGTAACCAGGTGGACCGATAACTTGGTCAAGACAGCGAGAATTTGCTAGACGAGACAGGTACAGGATCGATTTATGTGGCGACGACTAGGGGAGGCCTATGTCAAGCAGTAGACGGCTATCGGCTGATATGATGATGATGAGTACGGCAGGCCTATTATGTAAGACACAGCAGTCAAAATCAAAATCAATTTATTTTTATTTTACATAGGCCTTGCCCTTGTGCCCATGTCACTTATAAAACGTCGACAAAAGGTGCACGGTTCGGATTGGTCGTTTCCTATGGAGAAGAACCGGCAAGAAACTCCATGGTTACTCTTTTAAAAATGGTTTGGTTTTACAATATTTCCATGTTACAGCATTAGTACTATGGGGGGACAACGTAGGCCCGACAATAAGTCGTAAGGAAAAAAAAAAGAAAAGAAGTTTATATAATATATAACAAAGTTAACAAATGTTAACTAACATCTAGAAGGCCTACAATGTTCAGTCAGGCATCATAGCGCGATCAAACGCTTCATGTCATAAAAGTCGCAATTACCTACAGTGGGTATGGTAGGTATAATCGTTTGCTGTTTGTCGAATGCACTTATTTAAAAAAAACCGTTTATCATCCCATTTGGGGAATACTTGCAAATGGTTTGTAATTCAATTAACTTGATATTGTCGTCGTCGCCGAGTTGCCAGCTTGTCGGATTTTTATCGGTTGCATTTCGGGGAGTGTTCGATGGAATTGCATGATCTAATTCCACACAATTCCCGTTTCATAATCGGACTACAAGACGTACGGCGATGCGCCATCTGGTAGATGGTGGACATCCCACCCATACGCACTTAACGTTTTGAAAATACATTAATTATGCGTAAAGCTAAGGAATGGAATTCCCTGCCGGAGTCTTTGTATCTCGATAGCTACAATCTCGGGGTCTTTAAGTAAAGAGTGAATAGGTTACTTCTAGGCAAGCTTGCTACACCTTTGACCACATCATCACTTACCAGCAGGTGAGATAGTGGTCCAGCGCAAGCCTATGTACAATAAATATAAATAATAAAATTATACATCCGCTTTCCATTACTACTCAAACACACACTAATAATTCAGTCAAAACTGGCCTCAACTCCAAAGCACACCCACAGAACAACCGTCAGTACTCTCCTTCTAACAGTTCTCTCTCATTTGGAACTCGATCTCGTAATGTTTGGCCTCGTAAAGAGAGCCTCGTATACGACGGAACATTTTGCAACATTATTTGTTTATACGGCTTCACGGGAGACTCGTAAAGCTTCATCATAATTTGGGGAGTTACCTGTGAGGGAGTTTTAAATTTATATACAACATAAGTTTGTTAAGGTAAAGAATAACTTCATGTAATTGGTACTATGTAGATAAAATATGTAGATTTGCGCTTTTTGATGGCCTTCATAGAGTCACAAAGGTAAAAGGTAGGAACAATATCTGTCATTAATATGATGAAAAGCTCCAAAATATATTGAATTAAAAGCGTACATCGACCTCTTTGAAAGTCGTTTTTAGAAATACGAAGCCGTTTGAAAGTGATTGCCACTTGTCTACACCTTCTGAGCAGTCAGCCCTTGCTATCTTACTGTAATTTTATTTCACCATCGAAAATATCGCTAAAACGAAATATAGAAATGTATATTTTAAAAATAAATAATGTTTTTGGAAGCAAAATTATAAAACAAATAAAAAGAAGAATATGGTAATCAGGAAAAAAGCCATACTTAAAATAGCGCTTAATACAAAAAATAAGATTTTAGCAGAGCGTGGTTTCGATCCACGGACCTCTGGGTTATGGGCCCAGCACGCTTCCACTGCGCCACTCTGCTTACAATATCTCTTGCCCAAATAACACTTCTACTTATACTTCCATAATTGATGCTATTATTACTTTGAAATTGTTGAAATTCGTCAAGAAATTACCCTCTGTTTATGCCCGTCGAGTAATAATAGAATAGGAAATGGCAGTTCTAATTCAGGTAGACGATTAGGCTTAAAAAATATTGTAAAAAGAACAGAAAATATAATATATAATGTAAGAATGAACAAGGGCTTCCAGTTAAAAATAAACCTGGATGCCAATGATCATTTAGTTTAGAAGCCTAGGGGCACCTACTTACTTCTATAGTGAATTACTGAAAAGCGATACTCACTTACTAATTTAAATAATTCAGTGTACTACGTGTAACATTCAGCACTTTGTATTCAAATCAACCGGGAAGAGTGATTTAACATTTTAATGTTTTACAAAGGGCCTCTAAAACACTTAAACGAGCCTTTGCCTTGCCTAATTAGAATTTACCTGATGATTTAATAATCAATATAAAGACTTATCGCTAAAACAATAAAGACCAAATTACTTTACGTTATCTGCATTACAATTTGGCAAATCTATAAACCAGTAAATTTAAAATTGCAGTTTAGTGGACTCTAACACTGGGTAATAAGATTCAAATTGGCTTCAGTGTTGTCAGAATTAATGTTTTGGGTTATAAATTGCGTGTGTCACTGGACGCCAGTTTTCAGTTCATTTACCAAATAAACTTGGCTGAAGTAATAACAAAGTTTGGTAAAGTAATATTAGGTTTTCTGAGCTAATAAGTGATGGATGTGGCGGTCAGATATTTACTTTGAATAGTGCTTTTGAAATGGACACAATAATTGTATTTTCAAGTTAATATTGAACACTATTCTAGCAGCTGAAGCAGAACCGACGGCTAAAATGTAATGACTGCTGTCAAAATGAACTCCGTGCACCTACGAATTCAATTTTTTGTGTTACTCCGGTTATTTTTGACTCGACTGTCAATCTCATTGTCCTGTCATGGTGTTTAAGGAAACAATAGACCGACAGCTTAACTGAGAGAGTCGCTCAGGTACTGTGCATTGAAAGACATGTGTTCACAACCCATCAGCGGGTTAATGACTGACCATCACACCTCTGCACAGCCCGGGTACCTGAGGTACTCGTACTTTCACAGTTTTTAAATCGCAGGTAGATTAACATAATCTATCTGCGATTTAAAAAATTTAACATTATATATTTCCTACCTTAAAAGTTTACTATGACCTAAAATTTAATATTATGAACTCATATAATTATATGAACATAATATGTAGGTTTTATTAATAAGCTTTGAAAGAAATAGAAAGCCAAATATTAATTCCTCTATTTATTATTACTTTTCGTTAGTCTTGCCACAGTTTCCTGCAATGGCATCATTGCCACATCAAAACTTGATTTCCCTCATAAATGTACTGCAAACAGAAATGTAACAGATACGCATCGCACCGCACTCGCCTGTACTTCAAGTTGGTCTAGCTGTATGTAGCAGCGACAAATAGCTGTAAATGTAAGAGATACGCATCGCACCGCACTTGCCTGTACTTCAAGTTGGTCTAGCTGTATATAGCAGCGACAAATAGCTGTAATTGTAAGAGATACGCATCGCACTGCACTCGCCTGTACTTTATTCACTCTTGACTTAAAGACTCCCAGGTTGTAGCCATCAGGAAATAAAGACTCCGGCAGGGAATTCCACTACTTTGCTGTACGCATAATAAAAGTATTCCCAAAACGTTTGGTGCGTATGGGTAGGATGTCCCTATAATAATTTAATTTAGTAGAACTAGCATGAATGATTAATATAACTACAATCATGTCAAACTTCTTCTTCTTCATAGTCTGTACGCTTGACAGAGCGGTCGTGGTCATCATTTTCATCATGTGCAGTGGGATTTCGGGCTGACATGATTCGCCTCAGATAGCGACGCCATACCTCTCTGTCGGCTGTGACTCATGTGCACTCTTGCAATGGGCCGTCTACTGCAGATTTGATCTGGTTGGTCCATCGCATGGGCAACTTGCCTCGTGGTGTAATTTTTTCCACTCTGTCGTGGCCCACAAGCAGCTCAATAGAGTCGTTGCCTCTTCGGGACACATGGCCAAAGAACTGGATTATTTGAGCCCGGACATCAGCCGATTGACGCTGCTTGATGCCGAGTTCTAGGAGAATACGCTGCTACGAAACTTGGTCCAAGACACTCCAAGCATTTTCCTCTAACACCACATTTCCAGAACGTGTATTTTTCTCCTCTCAGTTTCCCTCAGAGTCAACTACTCCTTAGGTTACCTGCTTAAGAGGTAGTAGGAACACATAAAAATATACCGATACATAAATTAGGTAGATAAAGAGACTGTGTTAAATTTGAAACTATTGTTAAAATAATAAAGTAGCCTACAAGAAGAGCTTTTAAAAATCAAAGTACCTGGCTTATTATTTCTATAAAAAAAATAACTGCGTAACGCATAAGAAATTACAATTCTTTTAAATCTTACACGAGCATGAGCAATTATCATAATTCAGGACTTTCCAAAATAAACACGGACAACAAGCTCGGAGTTTCTCTAAAAGCTTCCAGAAGAAATATCTTTTCCGGTCATAAAACGAAATGGCTTTGACAATTTTCTCAATTATCTTCGGATAGATAAAGTTGTAAGTTTTCACGAATATTAGAGCGATGTAAACAAGATTTATTGCCCGAATGATGATCGTAGAATGTTCTTTATCTTTAAACCGTTTAAATTTGTCGTTTACTTTTATTTAATTTTATTTGACAATAGCTTTTACCAGCGGCTGCTCCCGCTTTAAAGTCGAAAATTATCCCAAAGGATGGAATCTACTACCCAGATGAAAAGTTATTATATGTGTTAATCCAGGTTACGAACTATCTGTGTGAAAAATAAATTCAGTAGTTTATGCAGGCAAGAGTAACAAACATCCATCCATTCATCCGTCCATCGAGAATAATAGGATTCGCAGATGCCAGTTATTAGAATTAACAATAACAGCATTGTTAAATTTTCGAGGACACATTGCTCGCGGAACGGATGGCCGATAGGGCAGAAGAGTTCTGGAATGGCGACCGCGAACCAGAAGATGACCTGGTGAAGATTGCGGGGATCCGCTGGATGCGGGATGCATGGGACCGGTCAATGTGGCGACGCTTGGAGGCTTATGTCTTTCGACTGATATGATAATGATGATGACAAAATTGTCAAGAATTCGACCAGCCAGAAAGATAAAGCAAGATTCGAATGCAAAGATGTTCTATGCTAATTTGCCGTCAGATTAGACCTCAAAAATTAAATATAGAGAAATAACGAATCCCAAATAAACTACCTACAAATAGCAACGATTGAGCAAACACACAAACTAATTTATACCCCTTCCGGGAATATAGTTGTGAATTACTTTATCTTCATCCAAGATCAAGCAACCGAAGCATAATACCAAAAACTAAAACTTATCTTTACAAGTCTGTCCAAGCTAAGAAACTCCTTAGTCACCGAATCAGTTCGCTACGTGATTTTCCGAAGACCGTCGTCAATATCAAGGAAAATTTTATGTTCGAAACGTCAAAAGTGACACGAAAATTCACTTTAAAGTGACATCACCTGCTCTGAGGGCACAATAACTTTGCTTGTATGAAAAATCGGCAGACTATTGAAGGCTGAGTTGCATTTACTTATTATAGTTTTGTTTTGCGTAAGAAAATCTTAACACAACCTTTACAGTTTTCAATTTAAATATTTTGAATCACATATTGTTTAAAGTGCAGCGGATTTACAAGAAAATAAATGAAGAGATCCAGCTAGCTAGGTGGACCGATAACTTGGTCAAGACAGCGGGCATTCACTAGGTGAGAGACATACAGGACTGATCTATGTGCCAGTAGACGCATATCGACTGAAATGGTAATGTCAATGAGTTCGCAATCACTAATTATTCAGTCAAAAATGGCCTCAGCACCAAAGCACCTCCACAGGACACCCTTCATCCAGCCAGTACTTTCCTTTTAACAGTTCTCTCTCATTTGGAACTCGATCTCGATATAAATTGGTAAGTTATAGGTATCATTACTATGTAGATATAATATGTAGTTTTGCGCTTTTTGATGGCCTTCATAGAGTCACAAAGGTAAAAGGTAGTAACAATATCTGTCATTAATATGATGAAAAGGTCCAAAATATAATGAATTAAAAGCATAACTCTTTGAAAGTCATTGTAGAAAGTGATTGCCACTTGTTTACACCTTCTGAACAGTCAGCCCTTGCTTTCTTAAAATATGGCTAACAATTGAACATTACAATGCGTAAGATAATTTTTAAAATAAATATGATTTGGAAGCAAAAAACATAAGAAACAAGAATATGATAATCAGGAAAAAGCCATGCATAAAATAGCGCATAATACAAAAAGTAGATTTTAGCAGAGCGTGGTTTCGATCCACGGACCTCTGGGTTATGGGCCCAGCAAGCTTCCACTGTGCCACTCTGCTTACAATAGCTCGTGCCCAAATAATACTTACACACAAACTGATGCTGTTCTTACTTTTAAATTGTTGAAATTTGATAGTAAATTACCCTCTGTTTATGCTAGTCGAGTAATAATAAAAAGCGATGGAATTGGAAATGGCAGATCTTATTCAGATTAAACAGAAATTATAAGTAGTACATAAAAGTACCTCATAGAAGAATAAACGAGGAATTGAAGCAAAAAAAAACCCTAGATGCAAATTATTATTTAGTTTAGAAGCCTTAAAGCACCTAGTGAATTACTTAGAAGCGATACTCACTCACTAACTTGAATAATTCAGTGTAGGTAATACGTGTAACATTCAGCACTTTGTATTCAAATCAACCGGGAAGAGTGATTAAACATTTTACTGTTTTACAAAGGGTCTCTAAAACACTTAAACGAGCCTTTCCTTACCTAATCAGAACTTACCTGAGGATTTAATAACCAATATAGACTTATCACTAAAACAATAAAGACAAAATTACTTTACGTTATCTGCATTACAATTTGGCAAATCCAATAAACCCTATATAAAATTGCAGTTTAGTGGACTCTAACACTGGGTAATATGATTCAAATTGGCTTCAGTGTTGTCAGAATTAATGTTTTGGGTTATAAATCGCGTGTGTCACTGGACGCCAGTTTTCAGTTCATTTACCAAATAAACTTGGCTGAAGTAATAACAAAGTTTAATGAAGTAATATTGGTTTTTCTGAGCTAATAAGTGGTGGATGTGGCGGTCAGAAATATACTTTGAATAGTGATTTTGAAAATGGTCACAATAATTGTATTATCAAGTTAATTTTGAACCGTATTCTTGCAGATGAAGCAGAACCGATAGCTAAAATGTAATTACTGTTACTCTGGTTATTTTTGAATCGACGGTAAATCTCATTGTCCTGTCTGTTGTTTAAGGAAACAATAGGCCGACTGTATAACCGAGAGCCACCCTCAGGTAAATATGCTTTGCAAGACTTGTGTATACAACCCATCAGCGGGTTAATGACTGACCACCACACCCCCTGCACAGCTCAGGCAGGCACATTCACAGTTAAATCGTAGGTAGATTACGTTCTTTAACTTTTTATATGTCCTACCTTAAAAGTTTACTTTGACCAAAAATATTATTATTGTGAACTCATATAATTATATGAACAAAATAATATGAAGGTATCTGTTCTGAACCAAACGTTTCGTTCACTATTTGATATTTAATTGCAACATCATGTCAGTTAGCTGTCACCGATTTGACAGCTTTTGATTGACAGCTGACACTTGAGAAGAGTCGAGAGAAAATTTGTAATGGACACACGGTGAATTCGGGTTTTTATGGAAACATATCTAATCGAGATGTGTTTCGCCCATTGTAATTTATAATTGCGCCCGCCGTTCGCAAACGGTGTTGTGGGGCACCCGCGAAGTCGGTTTTGAATATATTTCACGCACAACGAAGTGCTTTTGCGGGATACGTGTTCTGTCTGGTGGACGCCGGAGCCTTCGGTCCAGACAGCCGTCAGTCTATCCCTTATTGTCCTAATATTATATATATTCTCCTATCCCTAATCTCACGGCACGATATTGATCGACCCCCAGGAGCCTACCGCAGGAATCTCAGGATAGTGCATATACTCGTATTACACCATAATATTACCGGCCAACCTTTGTGACACCTTACACCCGTAGTAGGAACCAGTATATCTCTGAATAAGGAACGAACCCCCTAGCTTTCCACTGCTGCGTTACGGCAGTTTCGTGGGATACAGGTTCAGACAGGGTCCAAGAGTCTCAACGCTGCTATAGGCCCCGGTGTTGAGCTCCTGGCTTAGGACCCAAAGACCTGTATTTAACAGTATCTTACTAATATTATAAATGTGAAAGTTTGGATGTATGTTTGCTAGCCAATCACGTCAGGAAACCTGAATTAATCTGGATGATAATTGGCACAGAGATAGATTATAGTCAGGAATAGCACATACGAGACTTTTTATCCCGGGAATATGTTATGTATGCACCGCACTCGCCTGTACTTCAAGTTGTTCTAGCTGTATGTAGCAGCGGAAAATAGCTGTAAATGTAAGAGATACGCATCACACCGCACTCGCCTGTACTTCAAGTTGGTCTAGCTGTGTGTAGCAGCGGCAAATAGCTGTAAATGTAAGAGATACGCATCACACCGCACTCGCCTGTACTTCAAGTTGGTCTAGCTGTATGTAGCAGCAGCAAATAGCTGCAAATGTAAGAGATACGCATCGCACCGCACTCGCCTGTACTTCAAGTTGGTCTAGCTGTATGTAGCAGCGGCAAATAGCTGTAAATGTAAGAGATACGCATCGCACCGCACTCGCCTGTACTTAAAGTTGGTCTAGCTGTATGTAGCAGCAGCAAATAGCTGTAAATCATAACATTTTAACTTTGTGTACTACATGTTAGTTCCGAGTATATTTGAGAATAATTGGGGATGTGGAATGTCTCTGCATTTGCAAATAAAAGTCTAACGGTACGCGTACACCAGAATCATCAGACACACACCGAGTCATCGGCCGATTTCGGGTCGGAACTCGAACGATCTTCGTCTGTATATATACTACTGCTGACATCGGAGGTTGCCGGTTTTGATGTGTAGTATGACTGGTTCATTACATATGTTATATTCTTTTCGAAATTGGTCCCTTAAGTTGCTCCTTTTTTTTAAATGTCTACTACGGCTATTCCATAACCGATGCAACTTCGGCCCATAACTGTTTTGCAATATCTCGATTATTGTAACCTTTTGGATGTTTGTCCCACAGTGGTGGTCTAATATAAATACAACTAATAAATTTTTCAATATCAATTTTTATAAATACATTGCTTTAAGCGACGTAGTGGATGGATTAGGTGTACGTGAGCCGTAGAACATCTGCTGAGATTTTTTGGGAAAGAGCACAAAGAGGGTGTACTTTGGAGATTTTTTATTCTTTTTCATTTCTTAGATTCTACAAATAATGCTCTACATTGCGTCAAGGATGCGATGACCATTTTTCCTAGAAAATCGTCCCCGGATTTAGTAGAAGAAACTTGAGCAATTATGTATTAATATCCAGTCAAGCTCTTTGATTTAACTGTTGTAGAGGTATTAGAACACGATAAAAATAAATAAGGTGGATCTGTCACCGGGTTATTGCGAACACTCTTTGTTCTTGATAATACTCGGATTATTTTAAATTGGGCTTTATTTTATTTGAAATGGTTGTATGGTTGGTTTTGAAAACCAAACCACCAACCATTAATATAATTAAATAAAACCTATTTAATTATATTAATGGTTGGTGATTTGGTTGGTTTTATTTGGTGGTAGTAGAGTCCAAGAAGCAAAATTTCTTCCAAATTTACGGATATTTTCAAAAAATTGTGTTAAATTTTAATATATCGCTATAAAACAAAACACCAGCTTTCAAAAGGACCTTTTATTACAAACTAGCTTTGCCCACGGCTTCGCTCCCGTCAACTGCCATTGCCTACCCTATCCTGCTTACCTTGCTACCTACAAGCATGTGTATTGATATTTTACTCTTGAATACTTTAAATTCATCTAACTTTTGATAGAGCGAACTACTTCAAGTTATGCACAATTTTTATGTATTATTGTGTCGGCGCGGCAGCGCAATAATAGCACTGAGGCACGCCAAAGCACGTAGCGGTTTACGCTGGGGTTCAAAGATAGGCTAGACCTTGGGAATCTGACGGGTCGGTATGCTGAGAGAGATGCTGCATTAAACAAACTACGACTAACCTCAGAGGCGGGTGTGCTCGTGCTTAATCCTGGCAGCGCTCCTTCTCTGTTCCACTGGACGTCTTGATTCAAAGTTCCCTGGGTACTGGCACTATTTGCTGACGCGAGAGTGGACTGTATGCGGTGCGGTATAACGGCGAGCCACGTGACGCTGGCTCAAGGTGATGATCAGAGGTGACCACCACGAATCCGGCGGCGACGATAGTCGATCGCAGACGGTGCGGTTTTATAAAGCGGTAATACAGCGGTAGGATCTCGAGCGGGTGAGGAATCCAGGGTGAATAGCCAGGCGGTTGACTTATCACGAGCGGTGAGGCCACCCTCGACGAGGGCCGAACGTAGACTGTTCGAGAGTCGAACGTGTAGTTTAATGCAGCGAAAATTGACAAGAAGGGTAGATAAAGTATTAAGAGAAATGTGGGTAACTAAACAATGAGCGCACCTACAAGTGGGGCGAACATGCCCCCGGCTTGAAAACCTTCGGTTTTCATAAAAATTAAAACTAAAAGTAAGAGAAAAGCGGTGGAAAACAACGAAGGAATTCAGGGGCAGAGTAAGTTATTGAGAAGGTAGAGTACAGAGGCGGACAACGGGTCTCGTATGTATCGATAACGCGGCGAACTAGTTTTGCCATCAGTAAGCAAGCGCATAACTCTAGCCGGGCTACAGATACAGTCTTCAGTGGAGCGACTTTAGATTTTGCGCAAACCAATCGAGTAACTAGTGTTGAGTTAGAAACATTTATAATGAGAAGGTAAACAACGCAACCATAGGCCTTTTCACTTGCATCAGAAAATGCAGTTAATGAATTTTTTGAATTTTCATAAACATCTAAATGGCGTTTAAAACGTAAACTTTGAATAGTAGGTAACTCATTTAAATAGTTTTTCCAAATGTTTATAATCTCTAACGGTGGTTGTTCATCCCAACCAAGTTTTAATATATAAAGATTTTGTAACACAAGTTTAGCGTATAAAATAACTGGAGCAATGAGCCCGAGTACATCAAACTGACGAGCAATAACAGATAAAATGTTGCGTTTTGTGATTGGACGATTTTCTAAATGTACAGTAAACATAAATTCGTCACATGTGGGTGACCACTTTAAACCCAGAACCTTTAAATTAGGGTCCTGTTCTTCAAAGTTAATGCTATCAGTGTGAAGCTCAGAGGTGGAAAGCGATTCAAGCAACTCACATGAGTTACTTGCCCACTTGACGAGTTCAAAGCCCCCGGCTTTGAGCAAACCCCGGAGGTCGTCTCTGAGCTGCAAACCCATTGACAGGTTTGGTGTAGAGTAACAAATGTCATCCATATACGTATTATGTTTTATGACAGTAGATGCAAGCGGGAAACGGGTACACTCGTCATTGCAGAGTTGTCTGAGTACTCTCATTGCCAAGAAAGGGCTGCTTCGAAGGCCGAAGCAGACGCGATTAAATTGATAAGTAATTAGCTGGTCGCAAGCGTTAAACCGAAATAAAAACTTTTGATATTTGCGGTCATTTGCATGAGTTAAAATCTGCAAATACATCTGTTTGATGTCTGATATAAAGGCGATTTTATATAAACGGAAATCTAGAAGAATTAAGAATAAATCATTTTGCAGATTTTCACCCGTATGCAAAACGTCATTGAGAGACAGACCTGAACTGGTTTTAGAGCTAGCATCCATCACCATGCGCCATTTAGTGGTGGTTTTATCTAACCGAGCCACGGCATGATGAGGGATATAGTAACCAGACATATGGTTATCATTTCTAATGACTGAAATATAACCCTTAGCTATATATTCATTGATGATAGCGTTATATTCAATTCGTAGTTGAGAGGAACAATTTAATTTACGCTCAAGAAACATGAAGCGCTTCTTAGCAGTGGCAAATGACTCACCAAGAGAGTCACGATCGCGGGAGAACGGCATAGATACCGTATAGCGGCCCGTATTGTCACGGGAAACATTCTCAGTGAAAAAGGTTTCACATTCGAGAGCGGCTGGACTCAACGTAGGTTTATATTCAATCTCCTCGAGGAGCCAGAATTTTTTAAGTACCGAGTCTAAGTGCGGTGGTTCCACGGCGGAACATAAAGAAATACATGCGTGTTCAAAGATATTAATCGGAGCATTACCGATTATCAAGTAACCAAAGATTGTATCAAAGGCTGTAGGTGTGTCAGGCGATCCAGTGACACGACCTGACAACAAGATTTCAGAGAATAGCGGGGCACCAATCAGAATATCTATTTCTGATGGCGAATAGAAATTGTTGTCTGCAAGGGGCAGATTATTTAAATACGAGAGAGCGGAAACATCAACTTCTGCCGTAGGCAATTTATCAGTGATACGATCAATGACATAAGCATTAAGTAATACAGAAGTATTATTTAGTCGCGAAGATAACTCGAGAGAAGTATCCCCCTTAATAGGGTTAGGCGCAGAACCTATGCCCTTAACTACATAGTGAGATAGTTTATTAAAATGTAAATCTAATTTTTGACAACACGCCGAAGTTATAAAGTTATTTTGAGAACCCGGATCTATTAGTGCACGAACGCATTGTTTATGACCACTAGAATCAGTCGCATAAACTTGCACAGTCCCCAATAGACAGGTATTATTACGCGGTAACATAGATTGAATATTACATAACGAAACATCATCAATGTGCGTAGTAATGCAACCGGACAGCTGGTTATGTGACGTAGCAATCATAGCAGTGGGGAAGCGTGGCGGCGACTGCTGCGCAGGAGCAGGCGTAATGTCACTCGACGACGTCTCCCGGGAGTGATGGCAGTTGTCAGTCGTTTGTTTACGACATAACAATGAATGATGACGCGATTGACAAAATCTACATCTTGAGTTAGATTTACATTCACGATTATTATGAGTGATACTTAAACAATTAGTGCATGCGTTATGCTGTTTAATTAAATTAAATCGTTCATCGATCGTTAACTTGTGAAACTGAGAACATTTATATAAAACTAAGTGATTGTTTTGTTTACAAAACTTACAGTTTTTATTTACGTTAGAGGACGTTACAAATGAATGAGTGGCTTTAGTTAACTTATTGTTGTTATAACTATGTGCGGAATCGATAACACTTCGTCTATTCGCAGGAGAAGCAGTACGTTCTAATATTTTAGTTTGCTCACGTAAGAACTTAACTAATTGATCATAAGTAGGCATAGATGTGCCTCGCTTATTTAATTCGAAAGATCGTGCGGTACTAGGATCGATATTTTTGAATGCAAGGTGTAGAAGAACGAAATCCAAAAGCTTATCTAATTTTAATGAGTTTAAACTTGACACTGCGGAACCAAATGTATCTAGGAACGTGTCTAAGTTTTTATACGATGCGATATTAAATGGCCTAAATTCCAATATTTGATCTAAATAAGCAGAAGCTAAACTACGCTTATCATCATATTTATCGAGAAGTGACTGCCATATAACACGGTAATTGTCCCCGTTGGGCACGATACCCGAACATACTGACAGTGCCCGAAAGTATACTTATCAAATATTGAACGCGGTCGTGATCCGTTAAATCAGGATTTTCTTGAATAGTTCGCTTATACGACTCAAAGAATATAGGCCACCTAATAGGATCGCCACAGAAACTCATTATGTCGAGTTCTGGTAGACGAATAGACTTATGTTGCGGTAAAACATGAGAGTGTTGGACATTCTTCGAGTTGTCTAATTTATCAAAGCTAAACTTACAACGACAATACAAGTCTTCAAAGGCGTTAATAGATTGATAATTTACTTTATAAGATGCGTCAATATTTAATTCAACATCAACTAAATCATCAATAATTTCTTTATATTCAGAACGTAAACTGTCTAAAGATGTCATACTACATAAAAACAAATCCTTAGAAATATCGTTATCGAACGCCTTCAAAGATTGATCGTAAACTATTTGTAATCGGGAAAAGATACCATCACGTTTACCTATTAATTTAATACGTTTAATTTGCAAAACATCTAGTGATGTTGCATCTTCAAACTGTTCTTTAGCTTTTGTACGAGACATAGACATTTTGCAAAACGAGTGGTAATCAACTCAAGCGCAAAATAATAAAAGACTGAATTCGCAATAATACCCGTGACATACACGACACGAACAATAACGTGAGCAACGGTGCTACCGGTTCGAGAATGTTCACAGGACGATGAATTTTACTAACGAAAATATTAACAAGTTTTATAATTTTACTAGTTAAGTTATTTAACTACGTAGTTATCTCATAAGGAATGGAATAGAATGGTACTTAATATTACAAAGCGTAAGTATACACTTATAGGACAAGCTGACGTACGAGTGTACTATATGAAATAGGCAATATAATATAACTCAATATTAGAGTGAAGCGGGATATTTAGATATGCCTAGGTCAAAGTGACTAGGTGTAAGATTAGGAACCAGAACTAATATTCGGCTCGAAGAGACCAGAAATAATGTGTCGGCGCGGCAGCGCAATAATAGCACTGAGGCACGCCAAAGCACGTAGCGGTTTGCGCTGGGGTTCAAAGATAGGCTAGACCTTGGGAATCTGACGGGTCGGTATGCTGAGAGAGATGCTGCATTAAACAAACTACGACTAACCTCAGAGGCGGGTGTGCTCGTGCTTAATCCTGGCAGCGCTCCTTCTCTGTTCCACTGGACGTCTTGATTCAAAGTTCCCTGGGTACTGGCACTATTTGCTGACGCGAGAGTGGACTGTATGCGGTGCGGTATAACGGCGAGCCACGTGACGCTGGCTCAAGGTGATGATCAGAGGTGACCACCACGAATCCGGCGGCGACGATAGTCGATCGCAGACGGTGCGGTTTTATAAAGCGGTAATACAGCGGTAGGATCTCACAGCGGGTGAGGAATCCAGGGTGAATAGCCAGGCGGTTGACTTATCACGAGCGGTGAGGCTACCCTCGACGAGGGCCGAACGTAGACTGTTCGAGAGTCGAACGTGTAGTTTAATGCAGCGAAAATTGACAAGAAGGGTAGATAAAGTATTAAGAGAAATGTGGGTAACTAAACAATGAGCGCACCTACAAGTGGCGCGAACAATTATAGTTATCTACAGTGGTTTCATGCATTTAAAGTGATACGTGCACAACTAAACATACTAACAGACAACAATGCTGGATATGGGTTTTGTTGGTTATCCTTTAAAATCCTCGCTATTTTTTTTTTGGAAATATTTTTGTTGTACTATAACGACTTTTCTACAGATTTATTATGCTCGTGTGTATTGATCACGTAGAAACATAAGTTCCGTAAAAGTACAACAGAGTAACTGGTAAGAAATTAAAATACTTTTAATTCTTACACGAGCATGAGCAATTATCATAATTCAGGACTTTCCAAAATAAACACGGACAATAAGCTCAGAGTTTCTCTAAAAGCTTCCAGAAGAAATATCTTTTCCGGTCATAAAAAGAAATCACTATCGCAATTTTCTCAAATATCTTCGGATAGATAAAGTTGTAAGTTTTCACGAATATCAGAGCGGTGTAAACAATTGCCCGATTGATGATCGTAGAATGTTCTTAATCTTTTAACCTTTTAAGTTTCTCGTTTACTTTTATTTAATTTAATTTGATCATTGAGTTTACCAGCGGCTGCTCCCGCTTAAAAGTCGAAAATTATCCCAAAGGATGGAATTTACTTCCAAGGTAAAAAGTTATTCTATGTGTTAACCCAGGTTACAAACTATCTGTGTTAAAAATCCATTCAGTAATTTTTTCAGGCAAGAGTAACAAACATCCATCCATTCATCCGTCCATCGAGAATAATAGGATTCGCAGATGCTAGTTATTAGAATAAACAATTACAGCATTGTTAAATTATCAAGGATACATTGTTCGCAGAACGGACGGCGGATTGGGCAGATGAGTTCTGGAATGGCGACCGCGAACCGGAAGACGTGGCGTTAGACGGCTTCCCACCAGGTGGACCAGTGACCTGGTGAAGGTTGCGAGGATCCGCTGGATGCGGGAAGCATGGTACCGGACAATGTGGCGACGCTTGCGGGAGGCCTATGTATTTCGGCTAGTATGATGATGATGATGAAATTGACAAGAAATCGACCGAAGAAATCGACATTTACCAAAAAATTAATACGCGGACGAATATATATATAATATATATACGAATACCCGGAACGCGTTTCGAATCACTTAATTCGTCTCCTTAGTAATTATTTTCGCTAAATTAATTAACTGAATTTTATTTTAAAAGTGCCGTATCATACTGACTGACTCGCGAGTGCACGGAATATTGGCCGTTGTGTTAACTGTTATAACGGTCTAATTCCTGCGAACGTGCAGTGACCGAGGCAGTGACAGACTGTCAGTGCTACCAACTTACCGGCGTCGCAACGCGCGTTCTTGTCTCAAAACTTTGTGTGTCGGTCATCATATTGAGCATTGCGAGTGTTTACGACTGGTGGCGCCACCTCGACTGTATAACGTCTGTGATTTCTCTCGACTGAATTAGTCCTACTGGTATTTAATTGATATTAAAATGTCTGTTAATCGATCATCTACTGCTTCACCGCTTCCGCTGCCAACTACACCTACTGATGAATGTATCAACTTGGTCCCACAACGATTAGTATCGTCTGAGCTTAATCTACAGCAAAGTATACTAGTCCCTGATCTTGCTGCAGCTGAGCGCAACAAGAAGAGAAAGTTTAATGTGTCTGAAGATGACAATCTTGCCATAAGTGGAAACACATTCTCCACTTTTACTCTTGAGCAGGAAAAGCGCTTTGAAGACCTGCTAATTAAAATAAACAGCATTATAAAACAAAATCGAGACCTTAAAGACAGGGTCGAAGTAATGTCAAAAAAGCATGATGATTTCCTGACAAGAATATCAATATTGGAAGGCGAACGCAAAGAGGACAGGAAGTTGATCTGCCAATTGGAGGAAAAAATTGAATTGTTCGAGCGAAAAGCTCTTTCTTCTTCAATTGAAATACAGAATGTCCCTAAGAACTCAGATGAAACTAAGCTAGACCTCTCCAATATGGTGATTAATTTAGTTAAATCAATAAATCTTAATATTGAGCCATCTACTATACGTGATGTTTACAGGGGCAAATCTAAGGAGGACTCCAAGCCTATCATTGTTGAGTTTGCGTCGGTATTGATGAAGGAAAAAGTGATTAAAGGCGTCAAACACTTAAATTCGTCTGACAAGAGAGAAAATAAACTTAATTCTCACCACTTGAACCTAAAAACTCCAGCGAAACCTGTGTTTATTTCTGAAACCCTGACGTTCAGAGCACAAAAGCTCTTTTACCTCGCCAGGCAATTTAAAAAAACACATGGCTTCTCGTTTTGCTGAACGTCTCATGGTTTTATCTACCTTCGTAAAAAGGTTGGAGATCCGCAGGTACGAGTGAACTGTGAGGCCGACCTTGATAAATTAAGGAATTCAATCTGACTTTATCAAGTAAACTACTTCCAATTCTTATTGTTCCCTAGCATAGCTTGGATAACCGTGTGCATGCGGGTTATTCTTAACTTTAAACCAATTTTCCATGTATCTTTTTTTAAATTATTTACAGTGTACTATATAGATATTTTTAAAAACCACGCTAAACAAAGTACTTTCACCATCAAAAACATTCACAAACTAAACTCATCTTCTCAAATTCATACACAAGCTCGCCTGACTGTTTTCCATCCCTCCTCAAAGTATTACTCTCAATATTTCCTGCTTGATTCTACTATGATCCTTTCTTTCCTTTCTGAAGCCGTCACAAGCCTGGTCCATATATTCTTATCCTATAAAATTCAGTAATGATATTAGTGATGTAACATCAGATATTGACAATCTATGTGTGTCAAAATCGTTTACCACAGACCTCAACAATTGTGGCCAATTTATAAAAAAATCCCCAAATAGGAGTTTGGTAGTCCTCACTCAAAACATTCGGAGTATCAGTTGTAATATGCCAGGCTTCGAAGTTATGTTAACGAGATTAAAAATGCAATGTGATTTTCTTGTGTTAACAGAATGTTGGCTTTTGGGCATGTCGGGCACTATACCAGTTTTACATGGTTTCAAGTCCTTTGCAACTAAAGAAATATTGAAACAAAATGATGGAGTTGTCGTCTATGTTAGGGATGACCTCGATATAAGTGTGGATGAACCGGAGTTTCATGATGCCAATTGTCTAGTAGCTACCCTCAACAAAAATGTAGCCCTGGTTTGTCTGTATCGTTCTCCACCTATTAAAAATATTGATGCATTCCTATTATCCTTGGATACAGCTCTCTCCAATCTCTCCTCTTTTCCTAATATTATAGTAATTGGGGACATAAATATTCCTATAAACGATAACAAGCTGGACCTATCTGGTTCTCGTTACTTGACCATTGCAGCGTCACATGGTCTGTTACCTGCCCACACAGAGGTGACAACAGAGGTAAGTGGAACCTGTCTGGACCATGTTCTACTCAAGAGTAAGAACTCAGCTGTAACGGTAGTTCCACAAACCACGTTGACGGATCACTATCCTGTAATAACGCAACTATTCACAAAGCAATCACAAGTATCTGCAACTACAACCGTCACCAAAGTTGATTCTGAAAGCCTGAAACGAGACATATCCTTTATTAACCTAACACCAATATATGAATCTACTGATCCCAACTATTGCACCAGTTATCTCGTAAATAGCTTACAAACTGCACTGCAAAATAACACAACAAATTTAATAGTACCGAAACGTCGAAGAATTATCAAACCCTGGATTACTCCTGGTCTGCTCCGTTGCATGAAAAATAGGGACAAACTTCATATAAAAACTAAAATGTCACCTGACAACCAAATCCTAAAGATAACCTATGTTCGATATAGAAATTTTTGCACCAAAATTTTAAAGAAAGTTAAAACGACTTACGAAAGGAACCAGATAGAATTAACTAAAAAAAAGCCCAAAGAATTGTGGAAAACTATCAAAACTATCACTAATTCCAACAAGTCAGGCGACATTCCTGAACAGCTTCTTAAACTGTGTTCCACTACGAAATCGTCTCTGGATAAAGTAAATGAGCACTACATAAATGTGGGCAAAACCTTAGCCGAAGATTGCCTAAGAAACCAACGCAATCCTACTCAATCACCTCTTAACCTTACCACCCAGCAAGGTAATCCCCAGCTCCAGTCCTTTGCTATGGAATCTGTTGATGAGGGGGAGGTGGAAAGAATTATTCTGGGTTTAAAAAATGACTCAACAGTTGGTTGGGATAACATCTCCAACAAGTTTCTTAAAACCTACAAGGCCTTTCTAGTTCCACCATTGACATATATATTTAATAAGTCCTTGGAACGCGGTGTTTTCCCAAATGATCTAAAGAGATCAGAAATTCGTCCCATACATAAGGGAGGGGATAGGGATCGTGTCATTAACTACAGGCCTATTCCGATCCTGCCTGCGCTCTCAAAAATTTTGGAGAAGATAATAAATACTAGGCTTGTCAATTACCTCGAATCCAGTGGTTTGTTCTCCGAAAATCAATTCGGTTTTCGTAGAGCCAGAAGTACGGATGGCGCGGTACATAAACTGACAAATTATCTGGCTACTAACCTAGATAATCGTAATAAATGTCTCTCAATTTTCCTTGATCTAGCCAAAGCTTTTGACACGATCCCTGTGCCCATTCTTCTGCAGAAGCTTGAGCGATTAGGTGTTAGAGGAACGCAAATAAAACTTTTTGAAAGTTATCTCTCAGAGCGGTTCCAGTGCGTGAGGGTTGGTAATAGCACAGGTTCCTACCTTCCTGTAACCTCCGGTGTGCCTCAGGACAGTATTTTGGAACCCACCTTATTTCTCATTTATATTAACGAACTAACAGACCTAAAGTTACCCAGAGGCGAAATTATATCTTATGCAGATGACACTGCTCTCCTCTTCTCTGCTGATACCTGGGAAGGAGTATTTAATGCTGCCCAAAATGGTTTCAATCTAGTAAATGAATGGCTTCGTAACAACGTCCTCACGCTTAATACTAACAAGACGAAGTGCATTACCTTTTCTATTCGCCAATCCACTGGTTGCCAACAATCGGTTTAACATTATTCCACATGAATGCCAATCGACTGGCATCTGCTCCTGTAAACCACTTGAGCAAGTCAAGCACATTAGATATCTCGGTGTCACTCTGGATCAGAATCTTAATTTCAAAGAACACATTAAGCTTGTCAGTGGAAGAGTGCGTAAGCTGATTTATATATTTAAAAACATCAGATTGGTTGCTGATCCTGCCTTACTAAAAAGTGTATACTACTCGCTTTGCCAATCAATACTCAATTACTGTATATCTTCTTGGGGAGGTGCTGCTAAGACTACTCTCAAGTGCTTGGAGATAGCTCAGCGGGCTATCCTGAAAGTGGCCACTTTCAGACCCATTCTATTTCCCACAAACGCGCTTTATCGGTCTTGCGAAGTCCTTAATGTGCGCCAAATATTTTTGTTGAATATCGTACTTAAACAACATAAGGACCTCAAGTACAATCCTGAGATTATCTCCAAACGCAGAAGGCATGAAGTTGCAATCGCCAAGCATTCTCCAAAAACGACTTTTGTAAAAAAAATCTTCCTATTCCTTGGGCCATTTATCTACAATAAAATAAATAAAATCTTGGACATCTATTCGCTCAACAAGTCTCATTGTAAAAAAAAACTCCAGAACTACCTGCTAACGCAGTCTTATGAGGAGACAGAAAGGCTGCTTGCGGTTCAAAATTAGTGAAATATTTGAACCTTATACGAGAGGTAAGCATACACACACTTACTCACACACACACATACACACACAAAATCACTCACTCACACACACAATCACTCACTCTCACACATTCGCTCACATGCAAACAATCACTGTACTTTGTTTTGTCTCACGTCTTGCAATTTAATTTAACTAATTTTTATTCTAATTTTAATTCTCAGTTTTTACTTAGTCTAATTGACTGTGTTTAAATTATTGTGATCTCATTATTATTTAAATTTAAAGACTACTTCAGAAATTTTAGTTTAACTCATTTTTATGATTTCATTCTTAATTATATCTAATTTACAATATTTAGATTATTGTGATCTATTATTATATAGGTTTTACGTCTTTCAAAATTTTATAATGATGTTAATTTTATTATTTAATTCTCAATTTTTATTTTTATCCCATATATTATATTTGAACTATTGTTATACGATTATTAAATTTTACGACTGGTTTTTTAATTTTATAAAAAATATTATTGCTTTCTTAATTTGTTCTAATCTGTTGTACTTATATTATTGTGATTTCGATTATGATTTTAATTTTACGTCAAATTTTACAATATGATTTTAATTGTACTATTCAACTCCCAATTTTTGAATATATTGATCTAATTTATTGTATTTTAATGTATTATTGTGATTTCGATTTTATTGATATTTTATGACAATTTGTTTATTTACCTTCTTTTTTTATTAACTTTATTTCTATACTAAGTTTATTGCGTCAATGTTCCTATGGGTGGAGCTGCATGCCGAAATACAGGTTCTCACCTATTTCGGCTGCGGATCCCTCCGACATTTATTGTAAACGCACGTAGTTTTAAGTCATTGATAATCTAATTTGTGAACTATTGTCTAACTCAATAAAAATGTTTTTATTTTTTTCTTTCTTTAATTGCATGTCATTATGTTATGATTAAATATGTTAAGCTACTATTATACTACCTTTGTACGAACTTTTGTAACCATATTTATCTGCAAATAAATCTTTGACTTTGACTTTGACCAGTCAGAAAGATAAAGCACGATTCGAATGCAAAGATGTTCTATGCTAATTTGCCCTCAGATTAAACCTCAAAAATTAAAGAAAGAGAAACACCCAAAACTTAAACTTATCTTTACAAGTCTGTCCAAGCTAAGAAACTCCTTAGTCACCGAATCAGTTCACTACGTGATATTCCGAATACCGTCGTCAATATGAAGCTTAGATGAAGAACATAGATATGAAGGAAAATTTTATGTTCGAAACGTCAAAAGCGACACGAAAATTCACTTTAAAGTGACATCACCTGCTCCGAGGGTACGATAACTTTGCTTGTATGAAAAGTCGGCAGACTGCTGAAGTCTGAGTCGCGTGTTCTTTTTATAGTTTTGTGTTTTGCGTAAGAAAATCTTAACACTATATTTACAGATTTTAATTAGACTTACAAAAAAATACAATATTGTTCAGTCACATGTTGTTCCAACTGCAGTGGGTTCACAAGAAAATAAATGATGACAAATCTAATACAGAAGAGTAAACGCAACGATGCAACGATACATCGAGGCGTAATGTTTTGTGGGGAACCAGGAGTACAAGGCTTTTACCACATGTAAATAAATTATACGATTACCTATACAGAAAACCGTATCAATAATCTAAATACGACACTAGTCAGTCAGTCACGGTTACTAGGAACTCAGAAACTTATAGAAATGATGGTTGGAAGAAAATTTCATTAAGCAAACGAGACGCCCAGCTGTCCCATTCAACAGAGCTGCAAAATGCCGGTGGTGGTGATTTCGATAACCAGGACTGGTTCCTGTAGAAATGTTGCAAGGTTGAATGAGAAATTAATATTAACTAGCTTTTGCCCGCGGCTTCGCACGCGTAGACTACATGCTTCTCCTTACCATATTTTAACAAAAACCTTCTAAACTAACAAAACTAAGCTACAAAACCAATGAAGAAAAGAAACTGTCCCCAGCAAAACCACAAAGTATTCACGCATAAGCTCAAAATGCCGTTTTCGCATACAACTGTCAACGACGTCGATCCTGTAGCGAGTGCCCGCCTTAGGGCTCTGCACTCATACTGGTGGCCCCCTCGCCCCTTGCACCTTTTTTGCACCTCTCACTCCGCGTTGCTGCCGTGTGGATGGAACGTATACCTAATCCCCGCCACGTATCTTGACCCTTGGCTACCAACCGAAAGTATGACAATCAGGGCAGGGCTAAAGTTACCTGCCTGTCTGTCTAGTAGATTTGAGTGATTATTGAATATTATTATATTATTTCTTTAATTATTGTTATCATGTAGTGTAGTGGTAGGTACCTAATTCTGTTAAATAAATAAATAGGATGAGTGTGCCTTATTAGTAGGTATTGCAATAATTTCAGTTACTATCTAGCCTACCTGTAGTAAATTACCTACTGGAAATCAGTAGGCAAGGTGCTTGTAGGCTATGCGTTGGATTGGTAGGTAGGTACCTTTCTTAGTGCTCATCTACACCACCAAAGGAACCTACGTGCCAAGTTTCATGATTGTAGCTTCAGCCGTTAGGGCTGTGCATTGATGGTCAGTGAGTCAGTCAGTCACTTTCTTCTTTTATTTAGCTATATGTTTAGATATGGATTATGGCTCGATAGCATCTTCGCTCGTCTGAGCCGCTGTGCCTTTAGCGTTTCCTTCCCATACACTTCACAATAGATCCATTTGGGAGCTAGGATGTGTTTGCATATATGACACCTCTCTAGTTCTCCCAGGAGCTCGTCGTATGACTGACTACATAGCCCACATTTGTCTATAAAAACAAATAAACCGTTAAAAATTGCCGTACTTACGATAATAATAATACCGAAAGAAAAACAAATAGGTTCTTATGACGTCAAAGCAGAGTTTCTTATTGAATGTGGCCAATTTGGCATCTTGTACTTAATTACCTTGATCATATAGGTAACTGCTTTATTAAATTGTAGGTATGTACCTAACTATAATAAGTTTATACTTAACTATCACAACATTTTTAAAGAGAAACCATAATCTTACCAGTTACTCTTAAACCATAATTCCCGCAAGACGGGCAAAAATTTGGCTTTTTTTCTGAATCAAATATGTGTCTTCAGACTGCAACATAATTAATACATGATTATAAAAAAAAAATGTAGTCAATAGTTTGAATATCAATGTAATGTCTCAAATATAATAATGTTATGTACATATTCATAAATAAATTACAGTAATATTTATTACTTACGATTTTTTGCATGTTCCCAATCATGTCAATATTTATGTGGGTTCACTGCGTACTCCGTTATTATACGTCCTTGTGGCGTAATCAATGCCGATTAACTGAAGCGGTCACAATTATCATAGCATCTAAGAGGAATGCATCCGCAATGCAATGTATCTAACTGATAGTATGGTAGCCAGAGCTCACGTTAGGTGCCGCGGATTATACCTAGGTACACTTTTTTCCTATCACTGATTCATTTATTATGTAGTTAGAAATTAATTATCTACCTACAGAAGTAATTATTAGGTACAACATTCTTTACAGAATACCTATTTTTATTTTGCTACACTGCTGACCCCTAATGCAACAGCTTAAATGAAATTAAAACGAAATAAACTGCAAATTATTTTAATACAATTGTTACACGTAAATGTTTAACATTAATAAGTTAGCTTAGATAATAGGTCTATCCCTATCCCGTCCCTTTTTAATTCCTATATTTATGCGTTGAGCCATTTTATAGTTACCAACAGATTTTAAAGTATTTTTAATATTTTTTCCTTTGTAAAAGAAGGACTTTTGTACACAACATTCCATCCCCCATGATCCGCCCCCCAAGGACGGAATTCCCAAAAATCCTTAAGTTGCTTTAGATTTTAATCTTCAGCCCAAACACAAAATTCGAAGATCCTAACTTAAAACTGACCGACTTTCATACAAACTTTCATCTCAATAGGAATAGGAATTCACAAAAATCCTTTCTTAGTGGATGCCTGGACAGTATAAAGTAACTATGTGCAAAATTTCAAGTCTCTAGAAGATTTTATTATTCCCATGACTACATCCCCCTTTTCATCCTCATGGGGGTGGAATCAAAATTTCAAGTCTCTAAACGATTTTATTATTCCCATGACTACATCCCCCTTTTCATCCTCATGGGGGTGGAATCTTCAAAATCGCTGACAAAAGTGTAAATTATTTTTTAATCTTCAGCCTAAACCCAAAATATGAAGATACTGACTTTAAAACTGACGGATTTTCATACAAACTATCAACCCCTATTTCACCTCCTTAGATGTAGAATTCACAAAAATCCTTTCTTAGTGGATGCTTGCACAGTATAAAGTATATATGTGCAAAATTTCAAGTTCCTTGACGATTTCATTATTCCCATGGCTTCATCCCCCTTTTCACCCTCATGGGGATGTAATTTTCAAAATCACTGACACAGGTGTAAATTATTTTTTAATCTTCAGCGTAAAGCCGAAATATGAAGATCCTGGCTTTAAAACTGACGGATTTTCATAGAAACTTTTTTCCCCTATTTCATACCCTTAGGGGTGGAATTTCCAAAAATCCTTTCTTAGTGCTTACCTGCACTACCAAAGGAATCTACGTGCCAAGTTTCATGATTGAAGCTTCAGCCGTTTGGGCTGTGCGTTGATGGTCAGTGAGTGAGTCAGTCAGTCTCTTTCTTCTTTTATATGTTTAGATATTCTTTGGTTGATTTTAATGGTTTGGAAGCTAAAATTTCCACACCTATTTTTTGAACACATTTATATATACTTGACGAACCAAAACTTTACATTTTTCGGCTCAAGTGATGGTGGTGTGGTCAACTGATTTTATCAGTTATGTTTCATGAATTTTGAAGCTAAATAAGACAGTATAAACAATTTTTTTTTATAACAAGCTTTTTAGCTTACTATCCATTGTCATCTAAACCAAAAGTGCATGCAAAATTTCAGCTCTATCGGTTGGTAATAGTTATTTAAATATTCAGTAGCAAGACATCGAACAAGACAACGAAGTAACAAGAAGAGGATAGTTAAATAATGGCTTGTAAAAAGTAATTAGTTTAGAAACAAAAACTCGAATATCTATCAGCCCAAATAAAGCCGATCGTAAATTCGCGACCTTATTGTTTTACAAAGCACGACTGCAAATAGAATGTACAATATACTTTATAACAGAGAATAATAATGATTGGATGTGTAATTTTTCCTTTTGTATTCAAGCGCCATATATCAGCCAGCATCATTTTAAACAAGGAAAAATAAATAAAAATGCTGATTGTTCAAGCTTATTTATACACAAATAATCAAGTACACGCAATTGATATGCAAAATCATTTGGCTTCTTATTTTGCCTAAAGGACTTGGCGAATTACACTGAAAAAAATAATTGGGACAGGCGACATTTCTTTTTTGTTACTAGCAACGAAACAGAGTTTTGCTATTTGTTATTTAATTTTAAATTATTTTGTAACAACTAAAGTTAGCTTAAATTTAAAGTCGTAAAAAATAAACAATTTTTTTTTAATTTGAAAAGAATCTTTAATAAAATAATACCAAAACTAATAATTAGTAAATGGCAAATAAATTTTTTGTTGCTAGTAACAAAAAAAAGATCACAAGTCCAAATGATATTTTTCAGTGTAAGCCAAGGATATACTTGCGTAGAATGGGGGACCCAAATCAGCGCAATAAACAAAATCTCGATACAGAATTACGGAAGTGACATTATTGGAGCAGAAACAAGTCAACAATCCTTGTTTGTTAGAGTTCGAGCCGGCTCGAAGAGGATTCAAAGGGAAAAATCAGCCGCGTAGAAAATTGGGACCTCGGCACACTTGAGTGTGGGAAAATAATCTACTTTTAACGTACAAACACTGTATTGATTGGCTGGGGAGATTTGGTTATTTTTGGAAAGAATTGGCTTTATTTGCGGCAGATAAATTGTACAAATATAAAGAATATTTTTAGCCTAAAGGATGGTACAGACCAAAGCGGGTGCAATAAGTAACAGTTTCTCTATCGATACTTCAATATGAATTCTTTAAATTAATCAGTCAATAGTTATGCTGAATGAACTGAAAATTAGTTTTTTGACCTGACGGTAGATTAATAAAAAAATATTGGATACGTAAACTTATAGTCACGACGATATATTGCGTTGAAATTTCATGTGACGTCACGCCGTTAGTACACTTTATACTGCCATAGTGTCGTCACAAGCCCCCACTCCTGAATTTTGATGCGCTATATCTTTGTATTTTTTATTGATTTTGTAAAGCAAAAAATACGTGTCTAATATTATTTGATAACCTCACTGATGGAATAAATAGAATTATCATTTTTCTACCCAGGAAACATACCTATTTTTTGCCTTTTGAAATACTAGATTCTGCCAACGGCACCGCTCGCGTGATAGTCGGACATTAACCCAAGAGAACATACCCTGGGGTAAAAAGCTATCCTATGTCCTTCTACAAGGTCCAAATACACAGACAGAATAACTTTCGTATTTATAGTATTAGTATGGGTACTTTGATTACATCTTAATTATAAGCAAGCACAAAAATCACAGACGTTTTACCATTCATTTTGAAGCCAAACAAATGACAATTATTCTTCCTTACAACTTAATTCCAAATTACAAGTTTAAAAGCGCAGAAAGTGCAGTGCTATACGTTTCCCCTCCCTCTAAAGTTTAATTCCCATCTGTATACAGCTCACCTTAAATTTGCAGTCGCATCACGTCGTCGCCCGCGGTCTTCGTCTTTTGAAATATTAACTCCGACCAATTTATGCTGCCCTGGTACCCCCAGTCGCTGTAACTGATACGCTTATTTCTTTGGTTTAAAATTGTTAACTTTATTTGTCAGGCTGTCAAGGTTAACTACAGGGTTGAACCCTTGAGGTTATTGGTTGAGGCAGGTTTAACGGTTTCAGAGTTGTATAAAATTTTATAGCAAAATAAACCTTATGTAAGCACGTACCGGTAGGTACGCACTTACTTAATGTTTATTACTATTATTACCATGTATATACCGTAGCAAGTAGAAGATTATCTTACATTAAATTACCTATATTAAAATTATAAAGCGGTAAAATTGTGTGTTTGTTTTCAATGAATAATCTATAGAAGTGCTGATCCAATTTTGAAAATACGTTCACAGATAGAAAGCTACACTATCGCTCAGTGTTTAAGCTTACTTTTCATCCCGAGAACAAACAGTTCTTGGGGTTGCACTAGTCGATTATTCTTCCGTACAAACGTAGTCTGGCGATTACTCCAATGTTTGACGATGTACGTTCAAAATAAAAAAAAAATAACAAATTTGTCTCATCATTATCTAGCCCTGTATGAAATTTTTTTCTCAAACATGCTTGGAAATTTGAGCATTATTTTGACCACCTCCTTCGAGATAAATCGCAATTACTATACTGGCCATATACATGCGAGCAGCGGCTGGCAAAAGTTGTATGAAAATCCATATCTGTCGTGTTTAGCGACCAAATAAATTACATAGTAAACTCATATCTGTCGTGTAATTAAAAAATGGAACGATCTTTTATTCCGAAACATGGCAACCAAGGAGGTAACTTATCCAAGGTTTTATTTAAATTTCGAACTGGCTTGCATATAGAAACCTGTTTATAGAAAAAAAAATAACACTTTATCATGGGAATAATTATTGTTGTTCGTCATTGATTTCGAAAAGTAATTGTATTTGACAAAATGAGTTCTAGGTGCTACTTAGTTTTAATTTCCGCGCATTATTTGAGAAAAGCACTATACATTGCTGGACTTACGTATGTGTGCCTCGGCTTCGCCTCGGCCCACGTTTACACGTTCGTCCATCAATGCCTCCTTTGCTGGCCGCTGCAGTAATGTACTATGGAAGTTATGGGTATCGAAAGTCCATATTTCAACACTAATTTGAACGCATCTTTGGGCGGAAATAAATACCTTGAGAATAAGGAAAATTGCAAAACAGCCACCATACAGGGATAGATTAGTAGTTCAACAATGCATGTAATTTTATTTTGAAAATATACGTTTAGTCGTTTTTTCATGATATCAAGACTGCCAAAGGTCTGTTTACAAAAATTCGCGCGTTCGTTTTCATCCTAAATCATCATTCTTTGCGTTAGAAACTTGCAAAAGTGCTAATTCGTAAGCGTACTAGCTTCTTACTGCTCATCACAGCATCTATTTTATTTCTTTCGCACGTGTTGTCGGATGAGATAGCATGCATTTTAACCCCGCGCACAAAATAGTTCTTGCCGTCGCCTAGAGCAACCTTAAGGGACGGGACTGAATCCGCGGAATTAAAACTAGTTAAATATCAATTTCGTCATCAGCCGCAGCCTGACTTCGCCCACAATTGAGCATAAGCCTCTATTTTATTTTGCCAATACTCACGTACCTGTCACGCCACATCAATTACTTTACTAATATTAGGTACTGAATATTTTTTCATAACATGTATTCAAAAACATTATTGTATACAAATTCAATTCCATCGATGATCGCTAGAATCCACACAAAACTGTTGCAATATATACCTGATGTAAGTATGTCAATAGATTTTATATTGAAAATACTGTAACAATGACGAATGAGCCATAAAACGTTTTCATTTCACAAAATATAATATTTTTCTTTATTCACAACATTTCGACATAACGACATCAAACATTCCTATTCCACCTGATTGCTTACGTATTGAACAAATTATTGAATCAAATATTTGATAAAAATATGAAACACGAAGCGAATTGATTGTTGTAGTTCTAGAGAAAACTTTAGATACTTGGGATCATTTGTTTTTCATTTAGCGATTACAACATTCAGCCTTATTTACTGCCAATAAAAATAAACTGATCAGCAAATTCTTAATTCAAAATCTTCCTAGCAAAATTTGAATTAAGAACCATCTAATTTAGAGTCCCAATCCTATAGTTTTTCTTTTTTGAATGTCTTCCATATAATTTAAAACTACATTATCAGTTTCAATCCGTTTAATAACATCCTGGCAGCCACGAAAGCCATTAAAGCGAGAAATTGAATTTGTTTTCCATACACTTTCCATCCTAACTTATCCTCCACTACATAAAAGCATTAAAACTGGGACATGGGATATAATAGTAGAAATAAAAGCGACATTATTGATTCCATCAGCGTGTATCTAATATGGACTGTCGTAAACCAACTTGACATATAAAATGTCGTACAGAATCGTAACTTCTGTTTTACTGCAAATATATTTATGCAACTTTTTACCGTATGGCTGTGACCGACATTAAGGTAAACCCCTTTTTTAATAGATTATGTGCCATGTTTATTGCGAAGACCAATGTTCGGTCGACCAAAAAAGTCGAGAGAGCAAATTCGAAAATTATTTTATTTTTATAGGGGTGGTGAATATTTTTTGCTAATATTTTGCCGCTATGTATTTTATTGATGTTGAATAGGCTCTTGGATAATACCAATTAAGTGAAATATATTATTTTAACAATTAAAATCGAAATACACAGGTCACACTTTGAAAGCTTGGTAATAAATAAGTTTTTTTTTTTTAATTATTGATAGGCTCACGCTTGACCACTATCTCACCTGATGGTAAGCGATGATATGGTCGACGATGTAGCACGCTTACCTAGAAGAAACCTATTCACTAGTTATTACCCGGGTTACGCGCGTATCTTGTATTTTTGTAATATTCTTTATTACCTCATATCTTGCAAACCTCTAGACAGATTTATATAATTAAGAAATCATTAGATTGGTCTTTACCATTAACGTTAAAAAAATGGCGGCTTTTGGGCGCCATATTTTGGGGGTCTCAAATCCATCGAGTGGGATAGGTATCAAAATGAAGGGTTTTAAGAGGTGATTACAAAAATATATACCACCTATTTGTTTACAAGAAATTTGAAAAAAAAATGATAGCAAAAAAGTTGTAAATAAAAAAAGTTAATTTAAAAATAAAAAGCCTGATTGTTTAAGAAGCGAACTACAGTTGGAAGATAAGTGGTTAGCCTGCTCGCGAATATGTATTCTCCGACTGCACAGTCGGGTTCTAATTTTTTTATTAATTTTACCCTAAACAAGTAGCAAAAAGGCCTTGCAGATTGTATCTCAAGTAATAACTCAGTCTAAACCCTAAACCAAGGAACAGAATTATAAAATGACCCAAACCTTCCTAATCAAATTATTAAGTAACACGACGATCATTAAGGAACAGCAAATGACTCGACAGTAATTTGTGAGACGCTTTAGAAGCCGAATCTGGGGTTTTCATAAATCATGGTATGGTTATTCGAAATCTTTGAAAAGTGGCCAGCCTTGAATTCCTTCGCATGATAATGGTTCTAAAAGTACTTAATTTGTAACAAAGTAACAAAAATGATAAAAAATAACAAAATTCGAAAACTATAATGGCAGGGAAGAATAGGACAAGAAATCTTAATACGCCGAACGCCCACTTGCTTCTCTTTGGACGATCCATCGATAAGCGCTGACGCCGTGATGGATCAGCCAATATGGAAGAATTAAATTAAGAGTAAAATCTGACATACAGGCATTTAGGAGTTATGGATATGATATAATCACCTTTGGTTAGTTCTGACCACTGTTTGGTGAAGTCTGTCAACTCCGTGGATGAATATAGCAACGGGTTCGTGGAAGCTGTCCATACGGTCGGGTCTAAGTTTTTCAAGACCCGTCGTACAGATAGAAACAAAAAGCTCTCTGATCACACCCTCAAGCTTATGAAGGAGAGGCGTGAGATGATCCTGCAGTCTTCAGATGAGGCGTGCAAATACCGGCAGCTCAATAGACAGATCTCTAAATCCTTGAAAAGAGACCTCCGCCGCTTCAATACCGAGCGTATTAAAGACGCTATCGAGCGAAATAAAGGCTCCAAGGTGTTCTCAAGGGATCTGGCTATTGGGCAGAGCCAACTCACGAAACTGAAGACCGACGATGGCAGGATCGTATCCGCCAAACCGGAGCTTCTCAGGGAGATCGAGACATTCTATGGGCAGTTGTACACTTCGATCAGCAAGCCCGTTGCGAGTCTAGCAAACGACCCAAGAGCTAGATTGACCCGACACTATACCGAAGATATCCCGGACGTCAGCCTGTACGAGATTAGGATGGCTCTGAAACAGCTCAAAAACAACAAGGCGCCGGGTGATGACGGAATTACGGACGAACTCCTGAAGGCGGGTGGAAAACCGGTCCTTAGGGCCCTTCAGAAGCTGTTTGATTCCGTCATACTCGAGGGCAAAACGCCACAGGCATGGTGCAGGGGTGTGGTGGTACTCTTCTTCAAGAAGGGCGACAATGCCCGGTTGAAGAACTATAGGCCCATCTCACTTCTTAGCCATGTCTACAAGTTGTTTTCAAGAGTCATCACGAATCGTCTCGCGCGCAGGTTTGACGATTTCCAGCCCCCCGAACAAGCCGGATTCCGAAAAGGCTTTAGCACCGTAGACCACATACATACGCTGCGGCAGGTTATACAGAAGACCGAAGAGTATAACCTGCCTCTCTGTTTAACGTTTGTGGACTACGAGAAAGCCTTCGATTCGATAGAGACTTGGGCTGTACTGCAGTCTCTCCAACGGTGCCAGATCGACTACCGGTACATTGAGGTGTTGAAGTGTTTGTACAAAAACGCCACCATGTCAGTCCGTCTTCAGGATCAGACCTCGAAACCAATCCTTCTCCAGCGCGGCGTGAGACAGGGAGACGTCATTTCTCCGAAACTGTTCACTGCTGCGCTGGAGGATGTCTTCAAGGTTCTGGACTGGAGGGGGCTGGGCATCAACGTTAATGGCGAGTACATTACTCACCTTCGGTTTGCCGACGACATAGTGGTCATGGCTGAGACCATGGAGAGCCTCAGTAAAATGCTCGATGACCTCAGTAGAGCTTCCGAAAGAGTGGGTCTTAAAATGAACATGGACAAAACCAAGATCATGGTGAATGCCCATGTAACACCCACTCCTATCAAGGTCGGAAACTCTACTCTCGAAGTTGTAGACGATTATGTCTACCTGGGACAAACGGTCCAGTTGGGTAGGTCCAATTTCGAGAAAGAGGTCAACCGTCGAATCCGACTCGGCTGGGCGGCGTTCGGGAAGTTGCGTGGTATCTTCTCGTCCAATTTACCGCAGTGTCTCAAGACAAAAGTCTATGACCAGTGTGTGTTGCCAGTGATCACCTATGGGACCGAGACGTGGTCGCTCACAATGGGCCTTATCAGAAAGCTCAAAGTCACCCAAAGGGCAATGGAGAGGGCTATGCTCGGAATTTCCTTGCGTGATCACGTCAGGAATGATGATATCCGCAGGAGAACCAAAGTTACCGACATAGCCCGAAGAATTGCCAAACTTAAGTGTCAGTGGGCAGGGCACATTGCTCGCAGAACGGATGGCCGATGGGGCCGAAAGGTTCTGGAATGGCGACCGCGAACCGGAAGACGATACGTTGGAAGGCCTCCCACTAGGTGGACTGATGACCTGGTTAAGGTTGCGGGAAGGCGCTGGATGCGAGACGCACGGGATCGGTCAATGTGGCGACGCCTGGGGGAGGCCTATGTCCAGCAGTGGACGTCTTTCGGCTGAAATGATGATGATGATGATGATGTATCCGTCTACTCTCCGCCCGATCCCAGCCCAAGAGGCACCCCGGCGGGTTTGGCGGTACAAGACAGCAGATTGGGATAGAATGCGATATTTTCTCGCATGCTATTCTTGGCGGCCTGCTTGCTTCTATCTACTATCAAATAATAATCCATCGTTATGCGCTGACGCCGTGACGGATGTGTTGCACCAGTGGTTAGAGTAATACATTCCATTCGCTGATGTAACGGTGGCTAGCGTTGACCGACCATAGTTTGGTGCCGAGTGCAACCGCACCGACGCGACAACGCGACCGACACAAGGCGTACCTTAATAGTTACGCCTTGAGCGCTGACCCATAGTTGGATCGACGCTCAAGTGCGCAAGTTTGTAGTATTGTGTTGAACAATAAGCGCCCGACATACCTAGAAGACAACGACATCCTTAGTGATCGCCAAAATCAGTCAACTGGGGATCTTCTAGTTTATGCCAGTCACATCTGGAATGAGGCCATCGAGGGGCACGGTGAAGCGTTTGCTGTCTCCCTTAAAATCTCGAAGGCTTTTAATACGGTCTGGCAGGAGAGCCTTATTGGTAAGCTCCCTTCCTTCGGTCTGCGTAGTGGTCTTTGTGACTGGATTGCAGACTTCCTGAGGGATCGATCCATGCGATGGTTATCGTGCTCTTCCGGTCAGTTATGTATTAACGCCGGAGTCCATCAGGGTTCGGTGCTCTCGGCAATATTGTTCTTGCTGCAAATTAATGACCTGCTAAAATCTGAAACTTTTGGGTATGCAGACGACAATACTGTTGCTGAGAGATACGTGTCCTACGCATGGACTACTGGGCCTCAGATCTAGTCTCTCCGGGACGCCATTGTTGAGCGCTTGAACCTGTCTTTGAATATAGTCTCCGAATGGGGCGATGCCAATCTAGTCAGTTTTAATGCTGCTAAGGCATGTCTTTTTTTATCAAAAAAGGATCAATTCTACCCGGCTCCATCTCTCCGTGGTATAACCGTGCTGTTAACGGACCTTCTCGACCTTCTTGGTGTTACGTTGACATCGACCTTAAATTTTGGTCAATTCTTTGAGGCAAAGGCTGTAGGTGAGACGGTACTTCACACCTGAACAGTTGCTCAACTTGTATAAAGAGCAATTTCGGTCATTCAAGGAGTACTGCTCTCACCTCACCACTGGATCTGCCAAATACCAACTTGATGCACTTAAGTCGATTGACAAACGGGCCAAGAGGCTTATCGGCAAAGATGCACTGGTCGACTCAAAGCTGCAGAGCCTTGAAGATCGATGCAGAGTCGCCAGCCTGTCGGTTATTTATAGGTTACATTTCAGGGAGTGTGCGATGAAACTGTACAATTTGATTCCGCCTAGCCCTTCCCATCATTGGACTAAAAGACGTACGGCAATGCGCCATCGTTACATGGTGGACATCCCACCCATACGCAAAAAGCGTATTGCGAATACTTTCATTATGCGTACAGCTAAGGAGTGGAATTCACAACCATATTATCGATTAACATCAGGCCAGATAGTTGTCGAAAGTGCTTGATATCACAAAAATTAAACATTTATTTGACCCGTACATGGTTTTTTATCAGTCAACCTGTCCCACTACTGGGAAAAGGCCTACTCCATTCCTTCTATTTCTCTTCATGTTATGCTTCTTCACGCCAATTCTCGAGGAAGCCATCCAAGAAGTCCCGCCAACTTCTCCTTAGTCTACCGTGACCTCGTCTACCTGTGTCAAGGGGTCCAGTCTTGCAATATACGTACCCACAGATATGACGGCATATTTTGGCAGACATGGACTACCCATGCCCAATTCCAGATTTGCTGCTTTTTGAGCTACGTCAGTAATTTGTTTGTTCTGGAGCGCAGTGTGGTTATTCTTATACTGTCAGACAGTTTACTAACTATATATACTTTCACCACAAACAAAGTACCTACTAAAGTAGATAAATCAGTTTACAATTACGTACTTTAATTGAAAACATAATTACATCGCTAGCCCGTTTGTTTATTCTAACACAAACTACAGAATTTGGTACATTGTGTACATCAATATTGTACAAAGTTAGTTTGTTCTTATTGACGTCACTCCGAGTATAATGAGGCAAAGTTTAATAACTGAATGAAAGCTTGTCGAGTAAACTTGTGATGTTGTTACGAAATATTGGGACTTGACTTCGATACTTTTATATATATATATATATACTATATACGATATTCACTGAAGCGTTGGATGAGGTATATCCACAGACATAAATCTAACTTATCTCCATTTTCGATAACATTAGATATTTAAATAAGCCCATTTTACAGCCTGTTCAACCGATTTTGATTTTTTGTTGGTGATACCACAAATGGTAGCTGTAGTAAACAGTTGGTTTTGGTAACAGGTTTATGCTTTTTATGTCATCATCCATGTTTACGGGATAGAACTCAAAATCGGTTGAACGGTCAGTAAAAAGAGTTTTAAACATGTGTAATGGTATTTCAAATGGAGTATAGATAACTGTATGAAACTAAATCTGTATAAAAACTAAGCGAGCCACTTTTTCACACAAAATTTAAATAGTTATTTTTTTAACAAGAGAGCAAAGTTGGTTTTTGCTGCTAGTGTTGATAATTGATTCTAGTTTAGAATCCTGAGCGCTGGGTGAGGTGCTGAGGTGAAAAACTAATTTACTTACCAATAAAAGAAAACATTTCCAATGCCTCTATCAACTTTTTCTATACAGTCTTTACAGCTCAATATGGCATATCAAGGCATTTTTTCTAGATTGCGGTGGATTTCCGGTGGCGATAATGCTAAATGAAAAGCTTAGATTACGATCATTGATCGCAATTTTACATTCATATTTCATTTCTTAAATTGTAACGTTACGTTTTGCTTAACTGTAAACTCAGTTGACCAAAACGTAAGCCACGTTAATAATAAAGGTAAAAAAGGCCGGCTTCGTACGATGTGCCGTTATATGAGGTCGTCAGCTAGGCAGGCAGCAGGACGGACAGGAACTCTAAGTAGTGAAGGGGCAACCGCAGACCAGGGTGGCGTGGCACGGTGCGATGGGACGGCTGGTGGAGTGCTACTCGTACCGCGTGATATGGGCCCTCTTGTCCAGCGTGCGCACCCTGCGCGTAATGCTGGAGAGCGCGCGCGCATACCGCCGCGCCGCTGAGGACCTGACTGTCACAGTTCATACACGACGTGCCAGTCTGGCATATCTTGTTATTATAAGCAGTAAAAGTACACTTATGAGACCAAATGTGATTTATTTATAGTTTTGTGAGATTTATATAACTCTTTCACAACTGAATTCATAACAATTTAAGAGTTTTCAGATAAGATAGTACTTTGTAATTCCAGGCTAAAATATGTCCTTCAAATTTCGCAACCAAAAACAAACTGAAAAAAGCCGTCGCCGGTTTTTTCCTCGTTCTGTCATATCTTTTAAATTTCAAATTCAGATCTCAATTAAGAAATCAAGACCAGAACGAATAAAAAACGGTTTACAGAGGGGGCGCTGCCCTTATTATAATGTACAACTAGCTTTAGGAAGATCTCTTCCATGGTATGTTATGTCTATGGCTTAAGAAAATAAAATAGACAGACATACGTCAGATCAGATGAAAATGTCATAAAGACAAAGATTTTACAAATTAGCAATATAAATTAAGTTGAAGATATTAAATCAATCAGAGATATAACTAAAATATGCTTTACAGGTGCAGCTAAACAGTATCAAAAAAAAAAAAAAAGGCAAAACAAACAAACAAAGGCGGTAAAGGTTGCTTGTCGAATTTCAGAGCACATCAGGGCAGTAAAGAACAATGACACAAAAATCGGCCATAGCTCAACATCTCTTGGAATCAGGATTGAACCACTGGATTGAGTTACATAACCCTCAGGTCATTTCGACAGAACGCCACTATATCCCTAGACTGGTGAGGGAAACTATCTAAATTACCAAATATAAAAATTTCAACCGGGAGGATGGGTTTCAACTGTCGAGAGCATGGAATCCAGTGGTCCAGCTGTGTAAACCCCGAAAAAGTGCCGTAAAAAGTTCGCGAGCGGACACAGTGAGTTTCGTGTGTCGGGAACAGAATCGAGTTGTGAGTGACAATGGTAGCGGTACCGAGTGCAAAAAACGAACAAGAAAGAGGGTAGACCGTTTTGTCTCCTCATAAACACCCACCCGCAATGACTTCAGTTTATCCGTGATCATGGTGCTTGCAACAGCACCGAAATATCGGAAACTCGCTACAAACAGTAAACATGGTAAATATCCCGCTTATAATGTTAATATTAGTATCAAAGAATAAATAAAAATGAGTCACATGAGTTGATACAATATCAAAAGATAAAAAAGGTACGGTTTGTATAGTGTTATAAAACGTACATAGACTAAAAGATGTGGAATGAATACCACAGAATATAGCTGATAAATGTTGTTATAACGCGCACGGGAGCAAACTTTCAATTAAAATCATTTCTAATACTGTAGAAGTGCGATTAAATATAAAATCAAGTATAATACTGCAGTTTCACGCAGCTCCTTTTTATTCGAAAAACAGGAATCATTTTCTGAAACATCAAACCCTATTAAAGCAGTGGTTGGTAAATTCCGTAATTTTCTTGATCTGCCAAATTTGGAAAATTTTCGCAAAAATAAATAGTTGTAAATAAACTCGCTCTAAAAGCCAAAAAACTATGAAATTTGTCATTTTGAGGAACTCAGAATACACATGTACAAGTTCTAATAGAGTTTATAATTGAAATAAGTCAGAAACAATACAAACTTTCTTCTTAATTTTATACTTTCTTTCCATATCTATAACTAGCTTTTTCCCGTGGCTTTTGTCTCGAGACCTACCCCACCGGTCCCGACTTTTTTAAATCCCCGACGGTAAAAGAGGGATGTTATAAGTCTGTGGCATCAAAGCTACGAAACGGATGAACCGATTTTGATTTAGTTTTTTGCTTGAAAGTTGATTTTGTCGAGAGTGTTCTTAGCTATGTTTGAATAAAATCGGTTCAGCCGTTCAAAAGTTATGGGCGTTTTACTGTTTGAATCGGGGTATTTTCGCAAGATATCGTATCATAATAACGTGTTCAATAGATTGCCGATCGAAGCGTATACATAAGCATATTTTGTTTGAAAGGTGACTTTATCGAACGGGTTCTTACCGATCGATAAAGTCACCTTTCAAAGAAAATAAACCAAAATTTAAATCGGTTCATCCGTTTAGGAGCATGTATATTTAGTTAATACCACAGACAGATAAACAAACACACAGGTACACACGTCAAACTTATAACACCCCTCTTTTTCCGTCGGGGGTTAAAGAGTAGGATAACACACTTAACGATAGCCTAACTTACTATCAGTTAATATATTTTTGTTATTGAATCAATACTTCGAGAGATTACCCTTTACAAACATAAACATTCATTTTTCAACAACTTACAATTATGAACCGATTTTAATGTTCCTTTTTTATTTGAAAGCTGGTGTTTCTAATGTGATCCCATTTAAATTTGATCAAGATCTGAGCAGTAAATTTTAAGTTAGCCTTAATAATGCGTATTTTCATTTTAATATAAGGTACCAAAACTATAAAGAGAAAAAACTAAACACTACTTCCAAAACACAACACTACAAAGTAACTAATAACTCCAAAATAACGTTCATTTCGTTCGTTCATTCATTCGGAGTCAAAAACCGTTGAAGTAGGTTTCTTCAGCAAAACACTAAAAAGTGCAAAAAAACTTTCGTTTCGGTAGTCGGTGTCTTTGGTACCTCTTGTTTTTATCGTTTTTAAAGAACACACCATGCACACATAACTAAAACAAAATCTAAATCTAGTTATAACTGAGAGCTATTTTTCTGGAGTCATCATCATCTGTCTAGCCTTCTCTCAACTATATTGGGAGTGTCTGCCAGTACACTGGCTACTATGCTATGTAAATACTGGTGTATTTACATCGCCTATATGACCGCCGCATCCTGAACACTGGGTATTACTATTCACCTCGGTGCGACTGGTTGGAGTCAATAATACAGTCTTCCAAGGGCGCAGTTCCATTGAGAGCTATTAGGTAACTGGTATTTCAAAAAGAGCTACACTGCAATGAGGACTATCGCGTTTGAATTTGCCGCCAGGGGCGCTGGTGTAGAGTGAGGTCTTCAAAATGTCAAATTTCAAATGATAAATGATTTTATTTCTGTAAGTTGGTTTGTACAAACCACAGACGTAAATCTAACTAGATAACGCAAGTCGCTCCATCTATATGAAAACCAAGCGTGTCACTTTTTCACAAACAATTTAAAAACAAATTTACTTGGCAATTAATGAAAACATTGCCACTGCCTCGGCCAACTTTTCTATACATTCTTTACAGATTATATGGTATAAAAAGGCATTTTTCTATGTGATTTCGGTGGATTTTCGATGTCGATAATGCTAAATGAAAAGCTCAGATTACGATCATTGATCGTAACTTTAGTCCGTTTTTTGGCACCCGAAGTACCGCGTCATCTAGTTACGAGTAGATTTATGTCCGTGGTACAAACACTTTTACATGTCTATCACATTTTGTTAAACTAGATGAGTTTAGCGTTTCCTATCTCACTAATCTGAGAAGAAAGGCCGAAACAAAATCAGAGATAACAGAAAAAAAAACAGGATGAAAAAATTAAAATAAAAAAATAATTGGAGCAGCTTTTGAACTCAACGTAATCTTTAACGGTATAAAACGCTTTATGGCACTACTAACGTTTAATGAATGATTTGAATTTATTAAGGCTTAGACCTTATACCTACGTGGCTTGGAAGCTTATTATAAAAGCGTGTACATTGACATCTAAACGAGCCACCTATTTTCTTGAGCCTTGTTGTAGGTACTACAAATTTGTGTTTGTTCTTAGTATTTATGTTATGGATGTCACTGTATTTTTTTTAAAGATTTTCATATATATACTGAGAAGTCACAGTCATTACATTAATCTCCTAAAATTTCTCCCTAAGAGAGTGTCTCGAGCTTAATTTATAAATTGATCGAACAGCTCTTTTCTGCAAAACAAAGATAGTCTGAATGTCGGCGGCATTTCTCCACAACAGAATACCGTACGACATTACACTATGAAAATAGCTAAAGTATACTAAACGGGCTGTCTTTATGTCAGTTAAATTACGAATTTTTCTAATAGCATATGCTGCGGCGTTTTGAATTATTTGACAGTTTATCTATATGTGGGCCCCACTGAAGCTTAGCATCCAAAGTTAAGCCTAAGAATACTGTGCTATATTCATAGTCTTTTTCTTTTGGTTATTAATGCGAGATTATGTACTATTTTTTTAATGTTGTGAATATTTTCCAAATATGGCAGATTAAGATAGGTACGGGTTTTACCAACCATTGCTCTAATAGATATTTATGTTTTGGAAATTTTAATCCCCTCTTTTTACGCGAAGCTGCCCTCATTAGAGAACTGTTGGAAAATATAATAAATAATTCACTAGTTTGGAAGTAGAGAGAACTAGCTAATAGCTCTAGATGGGACGTCCTATGTCAACTTTATTTTGCAACATGTTTTTCTCATAAGTATGATCAAAACTAGATCCTGAAAGTAAGAGTGTTCAACAGAGCATATCTAGACATTTCACAACTAGGATTACTGACAGCCACATTAAGTTCAACAAGAGCTTAATAGATATTTTCACATCTGCTGATTTTTTCAGAACCACTTAGATACTTATAATACAAAAATAAATGTGACGTTGATAATAATATTAACCTATACATCAAGGGTCGCGGTGACCTAAAACTTTACGGTATAAATAAAATAGCTTTTTGTCAAGTACACAAAAAGTTAATAATTAATTTTGAAGTGAACTGAGTGGTTTCATTTTATTTTTCTTTTGTTTTCATTCAAGATCTGAGAAGCTGATTATTAAGTCTGAAGGCTTTTGACGACGTTTAAAATAGCAGAATAATATAAAAATAGAACGAATTCTTTTTGTTGCCTACTGAATGTTAAGTGGAGTTAAGAAAACCATGTCTTACTAAAATGTACAAAATTGGACTGCGAATGACTCGTTTGACAATAATCACTTAATAGTTATGGCTAAGTATAACAGCCTCATGTATAAATCTTTAAGTTAAGCAATACCTGCCGAGGTCAGTCCGTGGATAGTTGACCAACGATTATATACCGAGATTATCCGTGCCCCGGCAATCCATTGATCCCGACTGTCATTTGTAGATCTTCCACTGTCATCACGATTAGTCAAAAGACAGAACATCTGACATCAGTCTTGGTAAGGGTATCGTGTTTCCCTGAAGCTAAATTGTAGAGATAGGCGATCGCTTTGTATAAAACTTGTTAGCAAACAAATTATACCGACTTCCACAACAAAACACTACAAAGCAAAACATAACTTTATTTTCGGAAGTCGGTGTCTTTGGTAACATTCTTTCCTCTTTTTTGACACCGACTTCCAAAAACCTTCTCCATCTTTGGTAACTTTTTCGCTACAAAGCAAAAATTAACTTTGCTGCGGTTTATTTTTTTGTTATATTGTTTTTTATTTATCTCTTTTTAGTGTTGGTATTAACATGAAAATCATTCAACAGGGCTTCTCATAACAATTCCAAAAAGCATAAATATACGACTAGGAACATTTTTTTACGAATGCAAATGCTTGCCATATTGATGAAAATACCAAAATCGCTATGTGTATGCCTATACAATTTAAGGAGTTTGCTCGATTTCTACAGGATTCCATCACCAGATGGAATCCATGACCATGACATGAACATGACCATGGGAACATCTGGAAAGTATACCCTTTCAAACAAAGGATTCTTTTTTCCAAATCGGTTCTTTTGTAATCGGTGAAAAAAAAAAACAATTCAACTTCAAGGTGAAAAAAGAATTGAGAACCTCCTGCTTTTTTGAAGTCGGTAAAAATATCTGGTATTCACCTGTATCCGGTTAGACTGGAAGCCAACCCCACATCATTAGACAAAGACTAACGTATTGTTTTTTTTGTTAATAATCACTTTAATGTATGTGATTTATAATTGGTTTTTCTTCCAACTATGCTTTAATTTCATCACAATCACACTAAAAACTCAGTACAAAGCGAGTCTTTTATGCTCTAGAGCAATAAAAATGTATGAAATTTTATAATTGCACAGTTTATTTTTTAATCGCACCAAAAGGTGCCAATCTCAATGGATTAGCTCTATTCAGCCAGCCGATATCAATACTTTTTTTTTTACGTACGTATTATTCGTTTCTATTCTACTTGTTCCAAATTTAAAAAATTATTGCTGCTAACTCTGATTTAAAAATGAAAGAAATTTAAAAAAGTGATTTGGCGGGAACTTTGTTAATTTTGCTTGACAATATTTTTGGAAACGATAAAGTGTGATACTATCTGATTTTGAGTGCTTCGGCTTCGAATTAAAATGGAATCATCTAGCGACACATTAACTCCGGTAAACATTCTAAATGAAGCCGACAGTGTTGTAGAAAATCTTTTAATTTCAATAATTAAACTTTTATTTTAACTGTTTGATATGAGTTTCTTTTATCTACTATTCCTATAGGTAATAGTTGAAAGAAAAGCAGATTATGCACCTCGCCTTAAGTAATTTATATTGCCCTCGTGCCTGTAAGATTAGAGCCCTCGCTAACGCTCGGGCTCTAAATCAGGCACTCGGTGCGATAATAAATTACTTTGTGCTCGATGCAATAATCTACTATTATCTACTCTCATATCATAATATTCGAATTATAAAATTCAAAACGAGTTTATATTGGCATACTTTATAAACACAATACCGAAATTTAAAAATAGAATCCTATTATAACACTATTTCTCTAACAAAATAATGCTATAAAACAATTTTTTTTCTATTACGATACAGGACAAATCCAAGAAGTTAATCACTAAGGAGTTTCCATCAATATTTTTTTTGTAATGCTATTTTATAGTACCTATTATAAAAATATTTGATTCCAATTTTAAATTGTCTATGACAATGCCCGCTTAAGGCACGCACTGCGATTTTTATTCGCGCGAATTTTGTTTCCTTCTACCTGTTCATAGAGCTCAAAATATTCGGGCGAATAAAATTCGCGCCGTGGTGCCGTGGATTCTGTGGCAAAACACGGATTTCTTGCGGTATTATTTCCGCACGATTTCTTTACCGCAATGCGAACAACTTCATATAATTCCATAGGTCGCAGAATGGGCGGAAAAGATGCGTGCTAAGCCTTAGCGCATGCGCGGTTAATGCGGTGATGTGCTGGGTTTTGGCGCCATTCATACGTTTTGCAAGTTTTGCTGTACTGAATTTCATGAGTTATTTAATTATTTTTTTAAATTTCTGATATCAGTGAATGTGAAGAAAATTTTACTCCGCCCGATATTTTAGATGCGGCGAAGGATTCAAAATTACTAATAAGAGTAATTACTAATAGGAATTACTCTTAATTTATTACCAGCAAAGTCGAGAAAAGTATGCAAATGCTATCACAATTTTATGGCATGGAAAATTAAAAAGAGGTATTTAGTAGGTTCAATCCCAAATTAATGAGTGTAGATAAAGTAGTAGTAACACACACTCATGTTTTAATACCCCTCATTATGCAACAGTTTCATAAACTACTATTGTGAACTGTCTTAATATCATTACATAATAGCCGGGCGCAGAAATTTTGCCGATGACTACCCCACCCCCATAACAACGCGGTGCCACGCTTTCGCCTTGTTTGTTCGCCGAACGTCAGAGTAACGTCAACGGTAAAATAAGTTTTTAAGCTTCATGGTCTCAATCACTAGAATTATAATTAATTCTCGTCATCGGCAAACCTTCTGCACCCGACTTATACTCGCAAACAACAATGATACCCTCTGACAAATCATAACCCAGCCGCTCCTGTATTCTATTCATTTTTTCTGCTTTAACGCATCTGTCAACATAATGAGTCCCTGGTCCATCGCAAACCGATTAGATTTCCAACAACACGCGTATTTAGAAACGACAATCAAGGGAATGTTTTGCGAGGCACGAACAAACACCGTTTCAACTGAATTTAGTGAACAGCTGTCTGTCATGCTCTCCTGGTACTCGGCTGTAAAGAGTTCCGGTAATGTGTTTGTTTTAGCGCCGTTTGTATCTTTACTGATGGTGATTTGTGGATTTATTTGAAACCTAGCCTAACCTACAATTCGATCTTTGTTGTTTAAGGTAAACCTCATGATGAAAATTTTACTCTTGCACGATTTAAACAGAATAAAAGGATAGGCAGCAGAAGAACATACATTGATAATGAGAAAAGAAACCTAACTATTTTAGCGATAAAGTTTTTACTACCAAAAATATATCGAAATTCAGCAAGTTTAAGATAGCTATAAATTCCTTCAGAATTTTCTCCCACAAACACAATGAGATAAACATCGCCTTCCACATTCGTACGTAATACATCCGCATTAACTTACTTTCATTTACAAACACGTACCTCTCTGCACCGCAGTGTAACTACTAAACAGCGGTTACTTATGTGGTTCGTGTTTAAAATATAATATACTACACTGGCTGCCCATTTCCCCAGCTCAAGTCCCAAAGGTGCCATTCCCACTAAATTCTGTAAAAGCTTCGCTACTCCTGCTCACATGCTTGCCATTCCGAAATACCAGAATGTGTACTTACTTGTGGCATCAAGTGTAATACCGGCCTCACTGAATTCTGAACTTTACGTATAAGTTTTAAGGTTTATATTCCTTATTGGCAGTAAAATTCAGAATACTTTTGTTTAAACAAGGAGTTTCGATACAATGTGCGTGGTGGTTATGAAATCATTAACAGCGTGTGTTAAGAAGGTTAAGAAGATCAATTTTATTTAATTATCATGTTTTACAAGGCTCTTATTGTGATGAATGGGATCTGAAGAGCTTCCTAATTAAGTAATTTTCTTTTTCTTTTTAGCATTAATAATTTTGATTAATTATTATAGTTACTGACTTCAAAGCTGATTAGTTTGTTTTAATTCGATTTAAATTTTAGCTAAATTAGGTATGCCTGATGGTAAAGTTAGTTACTAATTAGAAATTCTATCTTTAGCTAAAATCTGTACGTTTGTTGAAAAATGTAAAATCTTCAGTCTCACAGTTTTATTTTCGTAGTATGTTAGTTACAATCTGTATGTTTGGTGTCAGACTACCAAACGGCTTTCACCGGATTTTCGTTTTGCAAACATGACAGCCTAAACCTCGCTACAATGTGGAATACGACGAAAACCTATCCGCGATTCTCAAAAATGTAGTGAAACTAGTAACGAATCTGTATCTTAAAATAACTTTTATGAGTTTCCGAAAAGACAGGATCATTTTATTAGACTCGACACATGATGATAATTTTGTTTAAATATCCTATTTGCAATTAAATATTATAAATGTTATAGTTTTGATGTTTAGATATTTGGATGACTCTTAAAATATAATCGTCAATAGCCTAATGGATCCGAACAAATTTTGGCCCACAGTTAGACCACGACCTGAACAAGGCAACAGGATACGTCTATCCCGTATACGTATCCTGTTGCTTCTTTCAACTTTTACTTTTTCATGCGATTATTTCGCGAGAGAAGCCGCTGTTATAAGCTAGTAAGATTTTATCAGACAGGCCTTAGAGTACACCTTTCTAAATTCGAACTTTGTGCCGTAACCTTTTCATATCATACAGACTTGACTGAAGGTTAATTAGAAAATTAATGTTTTCATAGTAAATATAATCACTCTAAATTAATATAATAACGTTAATACTGTCTCATTACGATGAGCAAACAATGAGTACATCAACTGTATTAATATTAATAAGGGCGGCTAATCGTAATATCAATAAGCAGTTATGTCAAATCCGTGCTGCTCTACGGGTGCGAAACGTCTTCGCCAACCGCTGTGTTCGTCACATTCTCGGCATTTACTGGCCCGAAACCATTTCCAACGTAGAGCTGTTGGAGAAATGTCACGGGAGCACGATCGACCACCAGATCAAGCTGTGGAGATGAATTGGCCACACGCTCCGAAGAGGACCTCTTCGGACGTCACATCACATACCCAAGCAAGCTTTGGACTGGAATCCCCAAAGGAAAAGAAAGCGCGGTCGTCTCCGTCAAACATGGCGTCGCACCGTGTTGGCAGAAGTGACTAGCATCGGCATGACGTGGATCGAGGTGAAGCGCAAGACCGATCGCGATGGAGGACATGTGTGGACGCCCTCTGTCACATCTAGGAGTCATAGAACATTAAGTCAAGTAAGTCAATTTTATCTTATTACGTTGAGCTTGCAATGAAGACTTCAACTGTATTAATAATGGCGGCTAATCGTTATATACATAAGTAATCATGTATGATTATTAATGATGTGAGTATTACATTGATATCTACGCCATGTTTGTTTCCCATGGGGCTATGGTTGTATGAATAGTATGTTATGTATGTGAGAGCGGGACGACTCGGGGTTCTCAAATGATAATTTTCAGACATCTTGTAAACACTTTTATTACTCACAATCAATAGTCACGCAACTTAATTTTACAACGAGATGTGCACAGTTCGAATTACAATTCAATTCAGTACTTTTTCCACTAAAGCGAGCCTATTTAAACGTTTTTTGCAAATAACAAGACATCACGCAGCATCAACTACCCGTGATATCCGTTTCACAATTTATTTTAGAATTAGGTTAGTAAAAATACAGTAATTGATTTTAATATTTGATTAGTAATTAATAATGCCTTTTACAAATACTTTTAATCATTTTAACTAGCAATTATTTTATTTAAATGTACTAACAGTCACAGTGGATTACCCTCCTTTTTATTTTTATTAAATTATTACTTAAACACAAATAAACAAATCATGAAATTAACAATACTTAATTTAAGGCGATTTTAAAACACAATGCAAAATCACATATTTATTTATTACTGATTTTAGGTACCGACACAAAATAGAGAGTATACAGAAGGGCCACTCCCGCCGTTTCGAAATTTGACAGCCAAACTTGGCAGACTCACTAAGGTTGCTACTATATTGAAACCGAATTTAAAAAAGAGTAGGTTGTTTAAGTTACAAACATAAATACCTCTATTCGTCTAAACAAATATCATATCATGCTTACATGGTTTAGAGGATAGACAGAGACTCCACGTACGACGATGATTAGGTTCGTAACAATGGTGTAATAATGATACAACCAAAAACAAAAAAATGTGAAAAGCACCAAGCTCGACAAAAATATAAATGTGTTTTTTTTTTAATAAAATCAAATAACCTGACTGCTTAAGAAACTAACTAAAAACATGTATGTACTTAAACAAAAAGAAAATTATGCTTTGCAAATGGAGGAAACATATTTGTTAGCTGGATGATTTAAACCATATTAATATGACAAGTTTCATACCCTTTTCAATTTCGTCTACGGACTTAAAATAATTTATTATTTTCCTAGATATTGAATTTCTAACTTCTTCTTTAAATCTTGAAAAATTTTATGACCTTTATAACTTAAAATGAATGTAATAATGAATTTAAATTATATATAACTAATTTAAAGTATATTCGGACTGTAACAATTAATATAGGTAACCCAGCCAATGCAACCTCTTTACAGTACCTACCTACTTTATATATGAATGACGTGACAAACTCCCGCACAAAGCATTCGTGACAGCCGCGACTGTTCTCGGTCCAATATTGCCCATTGTTCCCTGTAAAATCGTAGTGTCAATGTGTGAGTTCAAAATGGCGCTTTGTTCGAAGTGGACTCTCTGTCTGCGGCGCGCCGCCGCTTATGTACTTTGTGGTACCGATTCGTATTTCCGTTATGTCATCAAATGTTTTGACGTTTATTACAGACTGTGGTACTGCTTTCATTTGCCAGCGCTATCATGTATGTTTGCAAAATAAACTTTAAAAATAAAAAATCTTTTTGCAAAAAAATACTACCGACTTCCAAATACAAAACTACAAAGTGATAAATAACTTAATTTTTTGAAGTCGGTGTCTTTCGTAGGTACCAGTTTTTTGCGTTATGGACACCGACTTCAAAAAATTAAGTTATTTATCACTTTGTAGTTTTGTATTTGAAAGTCGGTAGTATTTTTTTGCAAAAAGATTTTTTATTTTTCACTTTTTAGTTGTACGTACCTAATAGGCAAGTTAGTAAGGGAACTATTTCGCCAGAATAGATTTCATGAAACTTGAACATAACCGGTGAAATGAGAGATCTGCTTACCCCTTATGAGCGAACTGGCGTGATGTTATGTTATGAAATGTTATAAACAACAAACAGACATGCGATTGCAGCAATCCCGAGAGATTTGCCGTTATTTATTGAAGAGTTCTGTTGTATATCTCCGAAGTTCTTCATCAGATCTTCACCAAATTAAAATGGGACCAATTTCGGAACATACTTTTTCAACCAAAAAAAGAATTTTCTAAATCGGTCCACAATTGACAGAGTTATCGGTGAACATACAAAAAAAAAAAAAAAAAAACTTGAAGTCGAACATAGAACCTCCTCCTTTTTGGGAAGTCGGTTAAAAAGGCTTTTAACTAAAACTTACAAGCCGGTGGTAAATGCCAATACAATCTTTCATTCCCAATTTAATCCCTTTAGAAGATGAAATTTTCAGTAATTCTTCCTTAGGGCTTCTTCTGTAGGGACGAGTATGTACGTAGGTAAGATGATACTTTATAATGCAAGACGCACAAGAGACGTGGCCACTCGTACGCGATCATTCCTGTGTGTAGACGTGTCAATTAATTAAAGTGAATACATGTGGATTTAGTATCTATTGTTTTATTGAGACTCTACAGATAGTCTGTATTTTGGTGAGTGTGCTCATGAACTCCACGACCTCATTCCACCGGCCCCCTTCTACCATCGGACATCTAGACGCACATCAAGTTACCATCCTCACTTAGTTGCCATTCCACCAATTCGCACCAAGCGCTTCCAAACATCCTGCATAATGCGCACTGCCTGCGTCTGTGTTTCCGAACGCATACAACCCGAATCTCTTCAAAGTTAGAGTGAACAGGCTTCTTCTGGGTAAGCTCACTCCATCGTCCACTTTGTCTCTGTCACCATTGACCTAGACTAGAGTCAAGAGCAAACCCATCATAAATAAATAAAATAAAAAAAGACACTACTCCTAAACTACAATATTTCAACCTAGCCGTTGAGACTGTAGGACTGTGGATTTAAGGCTGGAAGAAGCTGCGGTGTAAGTCACTAAATACATTATTTGAAATTTTTACTAAGTAGGAAGAGATGAAGAAATATCAAGCGCTCTATTTCTACGGACTCTATGCTAAAGTAATAAGTAGTAAACTTAAAATGATATTGGAATTTTTATTGACTTGAAATGATATTGGTTACTGAAACGAATACAACACTTTAAAACTCAACACTATTTTTTTTGAATAATTAATTTGGTTGGTTAGTCGCTTCCCTCTGTCTGTCCCTATGTATGTTAGATCTTTAAAACTACGGTGACCGGTATGTGTGTATGTATGTTAGTATGTATATATGTTCATCTGTTCCCTCATAACTACTTATCATAATTTGACAAATGAGGTGTCGTTGGAAGGGTCTTGTTTGTCCGCTGGTCTTTCTCGAAGTTTGACCTACCTAACTGGACCGTTTTTCGCAGGTAGATATACTCGTCCACAACTTCGAGTGTAGAGTCTCCGACTTTGATAGGAGTGGTACATATATTTTCCGTCAGGGGTTAAAAATACTGGTATCCAGCTGCAATCGGTAAGACTGGAAGCCATTTTTTTTAGACTGTAGAAATGCTCATGCATACTGCGCTACCACGGGGAGATTGGGCAACCCCGTCCAGGCCGCGGAAGGTAGGGAGAGCGGCGCACTGCAAACCGGCACTCCTCTCCAGCTGCGATATCTTATGGATATTGGAGGCCCCATACGACATCGCAGCCCACCTCAGTTGCGATGTCATCCAAGCGGCACCGCAACCTACTTGTTGGCCGCTACATCGTCGGCTTTTCAGCAAAAGCCCTGACGAGCGGCCCCCACTTCGGGTTCCTCTTCGCTTCCCTGTGGGTGACCAAGCCACGGCTACTGAGCCTGACAATGTGGGGAGCCACCGGGGTAAATACTGGAAGCCTACCCCAACATACATAAACGCAGGCCTTTTTTCCATGAGGGTAGCCAGAAATTACAGAACGCCACCTGCTACGATCCTTACATACTCCTTATGCTTCATACATCAATATTGATGGGCAAAAGCTACTCAGTTTGATTGAGTCTTCCGTAGTCAAGATTGTACACCATTTACACGATCTTCACCATAATGCAGTGAAACTGCCACAAAACCAGCACGCTCATACTTCAGATCAAACAGTCTAAACTTAAGTAAATCAAGTAGTGACGGCACTTACAAGTCGCGACTAACTAACTAAGCAAAGAACAATAATGAGATGAACAAACACTAGTTAGAATTTGTGTCCTTTGCATACCGAGATAAGGTGCAGAAGGTCAGCTCTGTATACCGTCTGAACAAACGCTTAACCGCCGAAATGCTTACACAATTTAGTTTAGAAACATATAAACGAATTGTGTTTTTGAAAAAACCCAAACCCATTACGTAAAGTTTAGATTTCGCTGCAACTTCAAACACTGGTATGACTTTTTCAAACGTAGAATTTTTTGAACATAGCCATTCTGAAATTAACTTAATTTAATCAAGACGATATTCGTTTACGTTGATACACTTTCGACTGAGATATCCAACAAAAGCCAATCATGAGTGCGCTTGTAATCACTATGTTTAGTAAAAAACACGCATACACAGACAAACTTCATGTATGAAGCTTGTCTATGTATTCGTGTGTTTTCACTCGCTGTACGGAGTTGAACTTCTCTACCAATCTATTTTTTGTCTGCATACTGATGAACATTGTCCAAAATGATTTGATTTAGACGCGCAGATCTGATTAGAGGCTGATGGTTCTTGGTGCTGACAAACTTAGCTGTGAGATTTTAGTTAGTTTGAATGTTGAAATGAGCTTAGAATTATGTCACGAGTTGCTAGAAGCACGATTTCTTTTGTTTTACAGTTTTGGAAAGTCTACAATAGGTACTATAACTTACCTAGGTCTAAATATGAAGCACTTAATGCTTCTTCTGCCTGAATCTTTGGAGAATATAGACGGGATGTCATATTAAATGAAAATATTTTAGACCTTTAGTTTCAATGTTACGCTCAATTACTCGTAGGTATGTAAAAAAGTTAGTAGTTTAGTGGATTCCATAAAATCAATCTTTAAATCAAAACCCTTGTTTGTTATAAAATGAAAATAATTGGACAATATTTACGTCCTAAAGTACATCGACTGTTATGCTTGTTCTGCCAAACTCCTTAATTCCCTTCATCATCACCACCATCATTCTCATATCATTCGAAATACGTCCACTGGTGAACATTGATGTCCCGCAAGTGTCACAACATCGACCACTTCTTTGCATCTCGCATCCAGTAGATTAAATGCCTCAGCCGGGGGCCTTCCGCCACTCATTTTCCCTATCTCTACATAATTTCATTGAATAAACGAAGACAGTGCCTTGAGACTACTGACCAGGAGACCAGAATGATAGTGTTGTAGAGAAGTCTTAGCTGTGCTTGGTGAAGGTTGAATAATTCGTTGTCGACGATACTCACGGCAACTTAAACGGTGCAGTTTAAGTTGCCGTGAGTATCGTCAAACGTAACATTTATTAATAAATAAAATTTCCAATTTGCATTAGTTTCTATTTAGGGAAACAACATAAGATCATGTGTTTATTCCTCGAAGGGTTAGGCAGAAGCGGTGATGGTGTGACAAGGGACTTAAACAAAACTGATGAAATGTGGGTGCACCCCTGTCTAATTTCTAAATAACTGGCCAACTTTATATTTTTTTAAATCAAGCCATGATGTGGTCGACGATGAAACACGCTTACCAAGATGTAACCCATTCACAGTTGACTTAAAGAAACCCAGATTATAGATTAACTGCAACTGGTTAAAATAATAAGAACATCCGCTTATCTTAAACAGTTTGATATTTGCCCTCTAATTCGTATTTTAAAATGTGCCTACTTCTGTATGAACATACAAAAATTAAAAGGCTTTCTCATTTACCACTTCAAAAATTAAAGCCATTAACATAAAATAAATAACGACTCAAAACGTTCGCAGACATTTTTACGGCCTTCTAATGGAGACATAAATACTTCCAGAAAGATTCTTAAAAACAACATGAATCAGCAAGTTTTAAAACATTGAATTAAATTCATTACACGCCTATATAGTTCAATTCTCTTAATATCTCGTGCTTGGTCGTGTTGATAAATTATGAAACGAACCTTCGCAAATGTCATCAAGACACGAAGTTGGGACGAACGCACTATTAATAATGGAGGGACTTCTATGATTTTTCATTCCATCCGGCTCGAAGGACCAGATTGTAAATTGGTATAATTAAATGTTTGTTTTGTGAAATTTGTACATATTCTATTTAAAACGAGTGTCGTTGTTTAGTATTTTTATTGTTGTCATGGTTTTAACTTGCAAAGGTAAATACATTCTTAGCTGCATAACAACTTTTCAGTTTAGGTGTCTTACCATGAGGTGTTATAGACATCATTATTCCAGTGTGGGCAAGATACGACGCTAGGCAGAACGAATAGCACTATCCAAGACAAGGCTATTTGAGGCAAACAAAAGTAATCAATTTATTAAATGAGATAAAGTTTGAAACATTTGAGAAGTTTTAAATGAAATAAAACACGTTGTGAAAGTGTAAGACGGAATCAGAAACCGACGTTCCTTTATAGTTAGAACGTCGTCGTCAGAATGGAAGCGAACAAAAAGGTTCGGTTCGCTAAGGTATCATCCACTAAATGGCTCAGAAGTTTTTATTCCAAAGCCTTTTGCGGTTTCACTGCTAGGCAGAGCCTGAAACAGTTTATTTTATATAGCCTCTCAAAAATGATCACCTATATTTATTATTCACTAGATTCTGCCAGCGGCTTCGCCCGCGCATAAACCTTCGTCTTGAATCACTCTATTAAAAAAAAACCGCATCAAAATCCGTTGCGTAGTTTTAAAGATCTAACATACATAGGGACAGACAGAGGGAAGCGACTAACCAACCAAATTAATTATTCAAAAAAAATAGTGTTTAGTTTTAAAGTGTTGTATTCGTTTCAGTAACCAATATCATTTCACTTTATGATTTTTAAACCAAATGATAAATTTAATATTTCAAATGTTTGCATATCTAGGTATCATCTGTCTCATTTATTAATTGTTTTATTTTAATGCAATGTTTACATTATAAAGTAAATTTTGTTATTGAAATAACACATTCAATAACATTTTGATTTAACAATAAACAGAGATTTGAATTTCATAACGAGATTAATTATAAAGAATAACTATCAATTGTTGTGAAATCAACAAAACCAACTTTGAATCGTTTCAACCGTTTTTATCGCTTTTAGTTTTATAAATAAAATATTCGTCTATTTAATCGGCTTACCAAGCGCTGTTATTTTTTTGTTTCTGCTTTTTAGGGTTCCGTACCCAAATGGTAAAAACGGGATCCTATTACTAAGACTCCACGGTCCGTCTGTCTGTCTGTCTTTCTGTCTGTCACCAGGCTATATCTCATGAACAGTGACGCGAGAGCCTCTGTAACAACAAAATACAAATACTAAAAACTCGTGGGGCTCCCATACAACAAACTTGATGTTTGTGCCGTTTTTTGCGATAATGGTACATAACCCTTCATGCGCGATTCCGACTCGCACTTGGTTTATTTTTTATATTACGAATTCTAATAATTCAGTTCAAAACAATCGATTTAATCGCTGTTGTATGGCATACTACTTTTTCATGTTACCAGTTTTTTCACATGGCTTCAGTGGTTGATGCCACAGGTACCGTGCATTTTAGGATTAATAGCTCATTTATTATACTCAGCGATGGCATAGGAAAGTCTGAATATCTAGAGATTAGACTTGACAGAGAAAAGTTCAAAAAAAATACCGCCTAATATTTACGTCGATTATAAGGAGATCCTACTTTTCAAACACAAACGTAATATCTGTTCGTACCCTCGCGCTTCCCTTTAAACGAGGTGGCGCGATCGAGTGGTAACAATATGTGACCTCTGGGAGACGCCATGTTTACAACTTTAGGGGACTTTACTTTCCAAAAAAATATTCTACGAAATATGCGAGTTCAGGAAAACTTAACTTTGTTTTGAAGGAAAAAAACGCAGAAATATGTTATGATTATGTGATAAGCTTAGGATCGGTTTGAGGTTCCCCTAAGAGTTGCTTGGATATGGATCTATACGACTCGTATTTTGTGTACTTAGTTTGAAAGAGGGAAAATTTCTTTATTACTATACAATGGCGGTACGTTCTCAGTGTTTTCAAGGAAATAGATTGTAATATATTGTATTATTTTGACAAGGTAATGGGCTGGTGGTCGCCCCTCTATGTACTCAGGGTGTTGGGTTAGGTTACGCACTGGGACAAATATTTATAAGGGTAGACCTTACACATATTTGTTCTGATGCTGTATGTTTGTGCATTTAATGAGGAAGAGGTTCGCGGTGACATAATGTTGTTTTATTTATATTTACGGATTTTACTGTGGGGACGTAGACAGATAGCGCTACTTAAATAAAACTCTGGATTCACTGTTCTAGTTATATTTCAGCAGCAAGGTGCCTTCCCATAGGCACCTTCTATCGGACTATCACAGCAAAGTTCAGAGGAGCCCTTATATACACGGCAAAAGTCTAGCAAAAACATCTTAATTTATTTTATGTTCTAAATTCATATTACCTTTCAAGTAATACTTATTGCCAGTGTTAATATAGGCAAGTAGGTTGTCTTCTAGTTAAGCAGAGTCTTCACAGTACCGTTGTTGTAACGATGGTTTACGTGTAAAAATCAAACTACCTTTTCTCAAGTATAAACGTACAATGGCTTTATTCAATGTGTTAAGAAATACGAATTAACGAACAGGTTGTATTTTATCTAAAAGGGCTATTTAACCGGCTTCCTAGAGACTGTTGCTGAATACCAGTATTTTACATGAATCGGCTGCCTATTTGATCTCCACCGCAACCCAGTAACTGGAGATCCGATCTCCCTTGTCTTACCTGGTTCTCATACTTTCGGGTTTCTGACTAGTAGTAGGTACTGTCATTACGAACGACTGCCAAAGATCTATAAATGATAGCTAGGAAGGGGTTCAACGTTTCAGTTTGTTGGTATTTTACGTCTACATTTTTTTTCCAATTAAAAACATATTTTTTTACATTTATTTATTTTAGACATTAATTCCACCGTTGTACCTTTGTGCATGAATTTTTATTTTTTAAACAAGCTTACGTTGTTGTCGTCCCAACCAACGTGTATGCAAAATTTCATCTTAATCGTTTGAGAGTAACTGCTTTGAAATTCAGTTTTGATTTGACCCCAACATACATATGCCTACTATGCTCTACCTACATACTTACATACATACATAGCAAGTTTTATTTTCCCTTTTTTATTAGATACTTGTAACCAACAACAGGTTAAATCAGCACCATCTTATCTTTAACCTCGTTAAACACACTTCTTAAGACTATTTAGGATAAACATAAGAATAAACTTAGATTTAATACTTGCAGGATTTGCTAACACAGATTGAAATCAGCCTAAATATAATAAATTTAATTTTAAACGCCTACATAAATATTTTCTCCCTAAATTATTACGAGTGCAATCCAAAAGAAGGTGCAAGTTTATAAAAAGCTTTTAAAAATATTTAGTTATAAGTATTAAAGCAAATTAAGCTTAATTTTCTCATGCCACTTGTTTTAAAACATCGCAACATAAACTCAAATATACACGAACAAAGTATCTAATAAGTTGCTTTATATAATCGATCGACACAAACAAACAGCCAACGTTATAAAATACATTGTAGGTAATAATAGTGCAGCTGAATCCAGCTAAGAACGCAAAGTTCAACATTCAAATTGCAATTTTCAAAGTACAGTTTGTGCCATAACAAAACCGAACACAGTGAAAGACCGATAAATTCTCATAGTTACTAAATTCAGTTGCGAACTTAGCCGCTAGGGGTCGTGCGAGGCGATAACATGGGAACACCGCGCCACTACCTACTAGCTACAAGGGATGTTACGGAGGTTTGATTCTGATTCCGAAAACTGGGAACTTCCGATTGAAACTCCGACTCCGACTTCGCGTGCGACCTACTTAATCGGTGGTTGTAATCGGAGGTCAAATGCTACTTTTGGTGTCATTTCATTTGCATTTATTTACAATTACATAATTATATATTTAACCAAATATAATTGTATGTTTGTAAACGCAACCACGATACAGGAAAAAAATTCTAGAGCGGGGCAAAGTCAAGAAAAAAAATCATCACCTAGGTAACTGCAATATTTTTTTTTACTGATATTAAAGAGGTTGGTTCATTTTTGTATATTTTTTTAAATATTATTATATATTATTTAACATTCTTTACATATATTTCTTATGTCTCCGACTCCGGTTCCGATTCCGAATCCAACAAACCAAATTTATAAACTCCGACTCCCAACTTCGCTTCCGATAAAACACCTCCGTAGCATCTCTACTAGCTACATGGCTAGTTTGTTTGCTACTTACGAACCAGTATGATAATATTGGTTGTTTTATAAAATGGCCCCTTGCGAAAGAGCTTAAATTGTTGGACGTTGCTTGGACATGAGGATACTAGCACTACTGGGGTTACGATAGACTGTTTATCAGGTCAATATTTAACAAAAGTAAACTGCGAAGTTTCAAGCGATTTTGTAGCGTGATTTGCACAGCTCCATCGACTATTTTCCTCTAAACGCCACTTACCAGGGGGATAAATTTCTGTCAAGACAACTATTCTGACTACAAACTTTGATGTTTTGTTATCCCTTTAGATAGACACGCATTTAAGAGCAGTCGCGTATATTTACCCTACTGCCGAAGGAGGGTAATGTGTTTATCAGTTTATGTATGTATGTGCGTTTGCTGTGCAGTTGGAGGATACATCTGGTTTTGGTCAGCCAGCTCGCGAATATGTATCTTCCGACTGCACAGCATGATTGTATTATTGTTTGATCTTTTTAGTTCGCTTCTTAAGCAGTCGGGTTTTTATATATTTTGAACTAACTTTTTTCTGAACTTGTCAAACAATTATTAGGGCCAATCAAGAAGCTATACGCCGCTTTCTCATAATCGGTTAGTCGACAGATTTTTTTGATGAGAATAGTTAATTATAACCCTCCAGATCTCGTTGGTCTTGTGGTTGTAAGCGCTACTCCTGAACATGATGTGTTGTTTATTAAACGTGTCCACCCTTGACTGCATGTCTTATTGTCCTTCACAATTTGCAAAGTCCAAAGCTTTTCTTAAAAAAAAAACATAAAATTATTGAAAAAGAACAAATATTTAAAACTGCTGAACATAACGAACAATGCCTTTTTGAAATGTATGCTTTGAAAAGAGAGATAGAACAACTGTATCTATCTGTCTGTCAATATTGGTAATGCAATTTTATAACCCCATTCATTAAATGCAGCCAATCACTGACCATTCCAGGTAGCCTGGAAGAGATCGCGAAATGCGTTGTATGTACCTATTTTAGTTTTAAGTTTCCTTTTCTTTGTTATACTCTAGTGTAGAATAAAGAATATATCATCACATCATCGTCATCATCCTCAGCATTTCAGCCGAAAGACGTCCACTGCTGGACATAGGCGTCCCCCAAGCGTCGCCACACTGATCGGTTCTGTGCGTTCCGTATCCACCGGACGCCCTAAGCCGGTAAAGTACGAGTATATATAAATAAAAAGTTACACATGCGTTCCAATCACAATATTAAAATTTTAGACTAAATTTAAATAGTCAGCGCTTTGTGAACTGTCAAAACATAGCTTCATCATCTATTTTTATAGTTTTACTAACGATTTTATAATAGTGACATTAAAATAAATGTGTTGGCTTTACAAACCTAACGAAGCAAACAATTTTTTGTAAAATTGTTTTAGCAAATACAGACGGTAAGCAAATAAAATAAAACAAAAAGTTAATGTCAATTCATCAAAATATAAAAATAACTGAAAAGAGTTTTTGATAGAGTAAACCAAAAAAATATTGGCCCTTTGATCCGCAGAAAATGTCTAGCGTGTTGGTATACCACAACAAAAACATAGTTGACTTGACTCACGGACTTTTCACACGCACACGCGATGTAAACTTATGGCTTTTGCCCTTGGGGGTAGGCATTTCTGCCTACCTTCATGCCCCTACAGAACATTACTTGCTACGCTCCTTACACAATCTTTTTTTTTCGTTTACGGGGTCTTACAATCACGCCAGTAGCGAGTACCTACTACACCCAGCCTTTCTGAAGAACGCAAACGTAGTCAAATCTGTTTTTACCCGACTACGGCGAAGCAAAAAAAAAAAAAGGGAAGGTGATTTTTTGACCGGTATGTGTATATGTATGTATGTGTGTATGTTCATCTGTTCCCTCATAACTTCTAAACTAGTTATTATAATTTGACAAATGAGATGTCGTTGAAAGCGTTGTTTGTCCGCTGGTATAGTAGGGCTATAAGACGTTACATTAAACGCCACCTATAAGCATGCAGACAAGAAAACAAATGCCATCCATTCACATGTGAAAACCAACGCAATGCTTTCGAAGAGGAACTGAATAGGCTCTCCGGTATCAACAGTGCCATAATAATGATATCTATACAGTATTGTGACTCGGCCCTGTCCTTGAAATTCTTACCTACAGTCGCGCGGTACTCAATCACACCGTTCGTTCGTCATTGCGCGAGCTGCAGCGCGAATGTAAAATGTACCGAGACTTTACCGAACTCGAGACGCGTAGGTATGACTCGCGTTCCGACCGTTTGTATGAAGATAGAATACTGTATAGATAACATTGCCGTCACAGTGTCGACCACTAGCAAAACCTCGAGTTAATGAAACTTGACGAGCCCCGGCGATATAATTCAACTATTTTGGATCACGCAACGACATAAATCGGAAAAAAACAATAGAGGAGTAAGAAACGATTGCTTGCCAAATGTATTTTTTATAAAATTACCTTTTATAGAATTCCTATTCTATAAATGTATAGCTAGACCACACGAAACTACCAAAGTTTCCTATCACTCCTCCATAAATTATAAGTTCACCGTGCCATAAATAATGAACTTCTAAGGTTCAATTTGTCTTCTACCCGAGCTTTAACACAGGACACACAGGTACTTCAACCATACCAAACAAAAATAAAGGAAATGTGCTCGTATATCTTGATATCAAGGAAAACAGGCCACTGTGTCACAGGAGTAGATTATCCAACAGAGTCTTAACTTTATGAGAATTATACTTTATTGCTAAAAGGCAAGAAAGCTGTACTTAGGCTCGCTTGCACTTCTAATTACTTAATTTGCTCAATGAATTTAAATCATGATTCCATTTCTGTCAACTGTTTGAAGATGATCGAGGTTTATTAAAAATTAACTTAATTATGTTAATTACGTTTGCCGGTAAATGTATTTAGTGTTTTATAGTGCAAGTGGGCCTAAATTTAGTTATACAGTATTGGCATGAACTTTAGACCATGATTAACTAATTCCATGGAAAAACATTAGCTTTCAGTTAGAAAGTCTGCAACTGGGCAGAGTGCTCCAATATGATGCTACAAGTCAAAAACACACAAAATTACATAAAACTAAAATAACCTAACAGCAAAATTGCACACAATAGAATAATAATAAATATTAATAGATACATCAATACATTCAATTAACCATGCCAAAGTCTATAGCTCCAGGCCTCTTTCAACAATTATTTGAGCCCTTTGGAGAAATCTCAGCAGGCCTTGCCCAAATATGTCTTCTGACACTGTAATAACATTAATAATACGCACGGCTTGTAAGATGGGGCAAACTTGAGCAGTTTGATCCTAGCCACTGACACGTCTAACAGAGCGGGGCGATGGCGCACCCACGCACCCGTCCGGCGCGCGCAGCCGCAGCGCTTCCAGCAACTCCGGGTGGTGCAGCAACCCTAGTAGTATGCTCGCCACATATTTGACCAGCACGACGTCCCTTCTTACTTCTATTATGAAATGTACGTTTAAAGTTGAGTCGCCCTTTATTTAACCTTTCATATGGCTCGTGTTGAACATCAACATGCTATAGGAATGTATTGGTTTTGTATCTTTGTATAGATACTCTGATATTTCTACGCTGATACTAAACGCTAAAGATATAGGTGTCCCCAACTTTAAGCATCGCCATGTATTCTATGTAGGTATTGCATTTTGTGCACGCGCGTATTTTGTGTACAGGAGATACACAGCATCGCCATTCATAAAAGCTATTTGACACAACATGAAGCGTGGTCTCTGTAACTTAACTCCTCAAGTGTCATGGCTACCGGGCCATATCGTAACGACTAACATATGCAGAGAACATGCAACGTATCGTAAAACACATGGCAGTAGAAATAAAATATTTTAGTACATGTTATAAAAATTATGATGACTTTTATTGTACTTCAATATTTGTACTGAGAACTAAGAGATGTGGAGGAAGACTGTCTACATAAATTATTTAATGCTTTATGCTCTTTCCTGTTTAGGTATCTATGGAGGAATAAAACAGGAACACAATAGGTATTAAACTTTTGTTTCTTTTTATATAGTAACTTTGTGTTTTCACCAAATGCAGTATTAAGTGTCATGTTTATGTTTCTAATGTGCGTTTAGTTTGTGTGAAATAAACTATTTAAGTTTCTGTATTTGAATTAAAATTAAACAAACTTAATATTTACTAAGCAATTTCAAGAAAACTCTGATGGCACAAATCGCCTGTGCTCCTATGTGTGTTTTATTTCAAGATCTGCAATTTTTGTATTTGCCGATACCAAAAATTCCAAGGCACTACATAAAAACTGAAATGGTATTGTACAACAGTATGCAATATAAGCAAACTATATTTGTTTACCATTTGCACCAAATATATAAAAGAGATAGACAAACAGAAAAATACCCCACCAGACAGATCCGCTATACTATCTCCGTGATACCAGACATTAACCCACACGTATACATACAAACATACAATTACAATACATAGGTAAGTACACAATGTTTGTTTTGCTTCGCTCCACGGCCTGTAATTTCTTCCTTTGATAACGGGACACGAAACGTCCATTGTTTAGAGTAGACATAGATTGTAACTTGAACAAACCTGACACTACTGTCCAGTTTCTGCAAGCCTGGTCGGTAAACCTGCTGACAAATTAATTAATTGATAGTTTTTGTTATTGGAAGTATAAAATAACAAGATTTGATCATCTATAACTCCATTTGAAATTATAATAACATTAGAAATTTTTACAACCCCTTTTTACAGTCCGTTCAAACGATTTTGAGTTCTATTCCGTAAATATAAGGATGGCATAAAAAGCATAAACCTGATCCCAAAACTAACTGTTTAATACAGCTGCCATTTGTCATATCACTAACGCAATAGAAGTCAAAATCGGTTGAATGGGCTGTAAAATGGGATTATTATACGTCTAATGTTATCTCAAATAAAGTATAGTTAGATAGATAAAGTACTCTGTATGACTGTATTTGTGTTTCGGAAGTCAGTGTTGAAAAATGATTCAAATAAGAGGCGCCAAAGACACCGACTTCCGAAACAAAAGTTATTTTTGCACTTTTTAAACATTACATATAGACCATTCCATGATTCCTTTCTTTAGAAGTCGGTAAAAATTGATAACGAATTTGTTCTACTTTTAAAGTTACATAGGGCTGTCTTATCGCTAAAAACTTGTAAGTAGACTAAAAGAAAGACACCCGATACAACATTCAGCTTGTTTAGTGATTCAATCCTACTATATAGGTATAAGTTTGTGAGGAAGGTTCAATGGATGGACGTTTGTTACTCTACACGAAAAACCTACTAAATGGATTTTGATGAAACTTTACATTTGCATTATACGAGTACATCAGAATAACACATAACATAGGCTTTAACATATAAATTTACGGATCCGAATCTTGGGCAATTCGCTCGGAGGTTCGAAGAAGGATTGAGGCTTTCGAGATGTGGTGCTGGAGGAAAATGTTGCGCATATCATGGACAGCAAAGCGCACAAATTAGTCCATTCTCGACCAGTTAAACATCAAAACCAGACTCTCCACGATCTGCTACCAAAGAGTCCTAAATTACTTTGATCACATCGCCCGGAGACAGCGAGAAAACCTAGAAAACTGGTTGTTTTAGGCAAAGTAGATGGGAAAAGGCCACGCGGACGCTCACCCAATCGGTGGTCACATCAGGGTAATTATTAAAATTATCAAAAAATAATTAGACCAGACTCACGGTGACCACTGCCCTGAGAAGAGTCGAAGACAGAGTGGCTTGGAAGCAGCTCGTCAATGACTCCGTGAAGCTTTCAAAGACGAGCATGACCTTCAGTAAGGAAGACAACGAATAAGAAGAAGATAACATATAAAGATATTGTGCAATTTGGCCAAAACGGGGGTGAAGTGGGGGCAGTACTAATTACACGCGGGTTGCAGCAAGTTCCATTATAAAACCTTACCAGCCATCTTAAAAATTGCACGAGCTATTCTCATACTCATTCATGATAACAATTCAGGCATAGAGCATACTTGCTTTAAACTTTATCAATCAATTATTCATTTTAAACTTCGTAACGTTACAGAACTATTACTTCAAAGTTACTCAGTACTAGTGCTAATGTTGTTATGATTCACTGGAAACTCGTTTCACAGTTCTGTAGGTACTAGGAGAGCAAGTTCGCAAAGGGCTTTCGAATAAACCTCTCTTGAGTATAAATTAAGATTACTGAAAGGTCACGTCTCATGGGCGATATAAACGACTAACGGGACTATGTTGGGACATAATAGTAACCGGTTGTGGGCGTATAAATATTTACATTATTTACTAACCTCTAAGGAAGCCTTTCAGTCCTGGCAGGTGCTTTACTTTGTGTATATTATATCATCACCACTGCTCTCAAAACGGTGAAGGAAAACATCGTGAAGAAATCGACATGTCTACTAGGACCAAAAATTCGAAGACATGTGACCCAAACCGCACTGGGCCCGCGTGGTGGATTACGGCCCATCCCCTCTCACAGAGAGGAATCCTGTGTCCCAGCAGTGGGAACATTAAAAAGCTGATGATGATGAAGCCTTTCTAAGGGTAGTGGAGGCCAGATAGGCATTAGTTCCATGTAAAAAACTGGTATTCAGCTCTCACTGGTGAAACGGGAAGTTTATTCCCATATCAAAATTTGTTTATTTATAGTTGTCTGTCTTCCTTGGAGAAAAATGTTTATTTACATGGGCAGAAGCAGTTTTTAGGGTTCCGAAAGCAAAGGGTAAAAACCGGTCCCTATTACTAAGACTCCACTGTCCATCTGTCTGTCACCAGGCTGTATCTCATGAACCGTGATAGCCAGACAGTTAAAATTTTCACAGATGATTTATTTTTGTTGCAAGTACTAAAAAACAGATCAAATAAATATTTTTGTGGGCCTCCCATAAAACAAATGTGACTTTTTGCCGTTTTATGTGATAATGGTACGGAACCCTTCGTGCGCGAGTCCGACTCACACTTACTGCAACGTAGAAAGGTGTGGTAGGCAACTGTTATTTATGTGGAGAAACATACATTTCTGCTCATCTTACAAACTTAATCTTTGTCTATTGTTTCAAGTAGAAAACAAATAAATAATTCCAACAATAAGACGAGGAGGAGGCTGTGACGGTCCTATTGCACGTCATATGCAAGTTGACCTCTATCAGAAAATACATTTTCTTTTTTGACTACTTCAACTAAAATATAACCTTAAAACTCAGACTGTAGAGTATCTTTATGCATGTTGTGTCAGATGTTTTTAGATAAGCACAGCTATTGAGGCTGGTTGTGTTTTTGTCCACTAGGGAATGACCCGCGGTGTACATCGATAGAATTTAAGAGAAGGCCGTGGTCGAATCAATGAGGGACCGAATTGATCGCTAGATACGAAGTGGCGACCGTAGTGAATGTGTTTATGGCTTTATCTGATTGTGGTTTTGGTGACAAGACTTTTTATTTAAACATAATGTCGTGGTCCGATCTTAGTATTGATCATTTCATGAAATGGTTATGTTTGTGGAGCAACACGGAAATAAGTGTCTAACCAAAACATTCGTAGTACGTTATTTCGTGTTAGTTCGATATTTGAGTGCAGTTTTTTTATAGAAAGCCAGTGTGTTTTGAAAAGATCTTGATAGAGTGATGGATGATATTCTCGCTCACTTAACCAACGTTGTTAAACGAACGAGAATATTTTCCATAAGTTTTAAAAACCGAAAGGTTACTTATTCACCTATCACGAAATATCGAAAACTGCTAGACGTATAAAGATGAAATTTGGCAGGGAGATTCCTAAAGTAACGTAAGTGCGCGCTAAGAAAGGATTTTTGGAAATACCACCCTTAAGGGGTAAAAGGGAGGTCGAAAGTTTGTATGAAACTGAAATGACACGAGAAATAATAGATTTACGCTGTTGGTTGATAAAAAGAATTTATGTATTTATTGGTTATTGGAAATTCCACTCCTAAATGGGTAAAATAAGGGTTCAAACTTTGTATGAAATTTTCTGTAAATTGGACACGTGAAATTAAATATTTACGCTTTTGGTTGATAAAAATCATTCATGTATTTATTGGTTTTTGGAAATTCTACCGCTAAGGAGGTGAACGGGAAAGTCATCTATAGGATAAAATATAGACCACGCGAACGAAGTCCCGGGCGTAGTGCTAGTTTTCCATAAGTTTTATTGGGTTTTGTAACATTTTTTATTTCATTGTGCCAGTTATTATTATAGCGAAAGGAACTTCGTTCCATCTTGTTGTATCACGACACCTGACGTTTTTGTTTTATTTTTAATTTTTGTTTACGAGTGATTCAGTTTACTGTTTAAATTAGTCACCGGATAGTTTTCTAACCTTTAACATAATAATAAAATAACACAAACAACGCAGCCATTATTTACATTAAAGCTTTTATTTACACAAACAGGAAGCTTTCCTTATGCCAAAGTTTACGAGCTTTCCGAAATGAGAAGTCAAGCGATAACGTTCTACATGGGACAGAGGAATACAAACATGAAAGGAAAGGTATTAAATTACCCTAGACCTATCAATATAGGTACAGGATAACTTTTCATTAATTGGCAATATTTTAGCAGATGACTGTAGTCCAAAATATGAGAAACTTTTGTTATGGGACTAAACTTGAAATCGCAAAAAAACGATTGTAAATACTGTTTTATATTACCTATTTTTATCTTTTTTTACAAATTTTATTAATTGTATAATTTTCACCAGTTTTAATTTTTTGTAACTAATTTTAATATCTACATTTTACAATTTTTTACCAATTTTATTAATATTATCGATTACATGTACTCACTCACTTGTATTAATAATTAGCTTTTGTAAGTTAGCTTTTAGATTCTTCAAAATTGTGAATGTGGTGTTTGCTTCTAAGTAATTGTTGCACTGAAAGATTAGTTTAAGCATGTATTTTTGTTATAATTAAGAGTTAAAAAAAATTGGTGAACCTAATTAAATAAATAGAGAAAATAAAAATAAAAATATGTTTTTTCTTATTATTCCACTGGATGCGGGACGCACGGGACCTACGGTTGCCAGATGGTCGGGAATCGTCTGGATTCTCCCGACATTTTAAGGGATCTCTAGACTCCCGACAAAACTCAAAATCTCCAGAAAAACAAGTTCTTTCTTTCAGATTATTTGTATTATCAATTCCTGTAAGCATGACTGTAAAAAGATGTTAAGTTTGCTAACCAAAGAGAGAAATTGTATGGATTTTGATATAATAAAAGCTGAGTTGGTAAATAGACTGAACTTTGAAGTAAATTATTTGAATTTAAAATTGTTTCCTAAATTGGTGGACTCAGTAAAGTTTAATGGCAACCTAAATATTAAGTGTAGGTAGTTAAATTAGTTATGTTTTATCAATATTTAGCTTAATAATTTAAAACAAAATTTTTCTGTAACATCTTATTCAATTATTTTTTTCTCCCGAGAACAACCCCAAAATCCCGGCATTTTCAAATTTTCTCCTGATATTTTCGTCTTCCAATCTGGCAACCCTAACGGGACCGGTCAACGTGGCGACGCTTGGGGGAGGCCTATCTCCAGCAGTGGACATATTTCGGCTGATTAGATGATGATGATATATTTGGCCGAGTTATACTGACATCAGTGAAATATCGTGAGGACATTGGTTTATATTAGTCTGAAATCATCAATCCGTCTTCAGCAACCGTATGGATTAATAATGCTCGTTCTTTTTCAGTCCTTGCTCTTGCAGTATGATAGTTACTGGTATTATCACAAAGTCACTATATTATCAGCAGTCTTCCAATGCATCGTCTTCCGGCTTGCGGTCGCCATTCCAGAACTTTTCGGCCCTATCGGCCATCCGTTTTGCGAGTAATGTGCCCTGCCCACTGCCATTTAAGTTTCTCAATTCTTCGGGCTATGTCAGTAACTTTGGTTCTCCTGCGGATATCCTCATTTCTGACGTGATCACGCAAGGAAACTACGTGCATAGCCCTCTCCATTGCCCTTTGGCCTCCCACTAGTTGGACCGATGACCTGGTTAAGGTTGCGGGAAGACGCACGGGATCGGTCAATGTGGCGACGCCTGGGTGTGGCCTATGTCCAGCAGTGGACGTCTTTCGGCTGATATGATGATGATGGTGATGACTGAGCAGTTGATTTTTTTTTCATATTTTAAAGTTAATCCTATCGTATAAAAAATGTGTATAGTAGTGAAAGTAGTCATGAATTCTTTCTCACCATGAAACATAGCCAATGAATTAAAAATCAGCTTACATGTAAACATAGACGGTATAATGCCCTCACTCGTAATCAAGCTTCGTCAAAGCGAGGCCGAGCGTCAGTAGTCACATTTCAAATCGAATAGAATCGTCCAATCAATCGTTATGGGTGATAGCTCAGTTTCCGCATTTGACGGACGAATGTACACACGACGACGTGGCAAGCTATGCTCTCCTAGTATAAGCTGACCTTTCATTTCATCTGTGAAGTAAAAATATACAGCCATCATCAACCCATTCTATTCTGTACATCAAACTAAGTTTGTACATTAATAATTGTTTGTCAAAAGTCACTTTACGGTGTTTAGCAATGGATAAATTTGAAGCAAAACATTGCGATTATGATATAAGTTTTTAAACTGTCATGGTCACTAACATTAACATTAGAATAGGGATATTTACCATATTTACTGTTTGTAGCGAGTTTGCGATATTTCGGTGCTGTTGCAAGCACCATGATCACGGATAAACTGAAGTTATTAAGTTATTGAGAGTGGGTGTGAGGAGACAAATATCGGAACCGAAATATCGGAATCAGCACCGAAATATCGGAAACTCGCTACAAACAGTAAACATGGTAAATATCCCGATTCTAATGTTATTGCGATTATGGTTGCATACAACGTCAATTCTGGAAAAAATATTCAATTTTAAGTTAGGGGTTCAACTTAAAGTTAGGAAATACCAAGACTCATTAAGAAAAGAAGTTTGATCTTCAATATTCCGTAACCAGAAGGTGATGTTTAAGAAAATTATCACAATGACGGGCAAGACGAATGACTCTCGGCTTTAATAAATGTATTTTTAAACACGATCCTCTCAGAAGGTCGGTCCATCAGTCTGAAATCGTAACCCACCTTATACAAGGGAAGTTATCAATGGTCGTGCCTTCTCAGTCGAAGAAGAGGTCTTTGTCCTGCAGATAGTTACAGGCTGGTAGTATTTTTTTTTATACTATCCATACAGCGGGAGATCAGCTTACACTGGAAATGTGTAGCTAGACGTGAGTCGTTTGCACCTAATTCACATTCGATCTCACACTGAATCGATTATGTCGGTCTGATTGAAAATTCCAAATTGATTATCCGAGTAAGATGATTCGTTGGAATTAGGTTGAAAGATTACGTTTTGGAAATTGAGCTAATTTTGGTTATTCATATTCTGTAATATTGTGGCAATTGAGGTTTAGAGAACCTTCTTCTTTTTGTGTCACGGTACATTCTATAATAGGGATGTTTCCTGGCTAGAAAAATGATAATTCTATTTAGCCTGTCAGTAGTAGACCCGTATTTTTTGCTTTAACAAATAAATAAAAATTTACTAAGATAAAGCGCATCAAGCTTTAGGAGTGGGGGCTTGTGACGTCACTTTGCCAGTATAAAGTGTAGCACACCGTGAAGTCGGACTATATTTGAACGCACTGTATCGTCATAATTTTTTGTTTACGTGGCAAAAAACAATATGTGTCCAATATTTATAGGTTATTTAACTGACGGACTAAATAGAATTTGCTGTCAACTACCTACCCTTTTATACTGTTTGGGCCCAGTAGGTGACCAAGTCCGTTGCAGAGTCCGTGGCATTGCGCATTGTTTACGAGAGTTTAGGGTATAATACATTGCGTGCGGCGAGTAATGGGTAGCTCGCCGTCCAATAAGGACCATGCAGGCCTGAGTCGACGGGTGGGTGTTAGTCAGTAAAAGTCTGACACGCCCTTCCGCTTTACCCAGAGCGGGAGAAGACATTGGATGATTGATTTCCCAACACAAAAAAAAGGGTTAAATACATAAACTAATCATTATATTTTGCTTTTTGTATAGAAATAAATTAAGCATTGCATGTGCAGTTATGTGAAATATGAAGTATATAAATATTTAACTAAAAATGTCTATTTTTATGCCTCGTACGTTTTGTACTAAATCAACATTTGCTTTGCTATAAATACTCATATCATCCCTATATTTAGCTTTTAACTCGCTAAATGGCAGAAATGTATTTCTTTATTAAATACATCACTAAACTTTTAAATAAACTGACATTATGTGGTATTTTAAATGACATTTTTATGAAGGACATAATAGTATATTAAAAAGACTTTATTATCCAATTTTATTAAATACTTTTTCAAAAAAAGTCTCTTACTTGAAAAATATGTTTACAAACTATTATATTGTGATGATTACGTGTGTGTGTGTCTTATGTTAATAATAAAATTATTTAAAAAGTTAAATAGTTTAAAATACAGAGACGAATAATACGCTTTGTAGCACAACTGCTACGCTAGCGTAGCAGGGTAGTCGCGTAGCCGCTAGTCGTAGCTCCACCAGCTACGGCGTAGCAACAATACAAACTTATATCAACACACAGCAATGCGGCTTACATAAACTAAATAAGCACTGTCATTATTTTGTTCATCATGCGCGACTCATTAGGGCAAGTTAGGTTTTATCATCAGAAATCAACTTGAAGTTTGAAAGTTAGCGATGAGAAAGCCCCGTGCGTCTCAAAATACGGTAGGTAAGCCGTTCGTCTTCTGCCAGACCTCTCACCAGTCGTGACGGATTTCCCAACCATCGACCTTAATCCGACTCGACCTACTAGAGTCAGTAGTTTTTTCTCCATCTATACTTTCTGTAACTTATATGGTGAACATAATAAAGAGTATTCTATTCTATTCTAGAGTGACAGGAATGAGAGTGCGCCTGTTTTTGTGCTCTAATATATCTCACACGTCAATGGCTAGTGTTCTCTGAGATTGACCACCATGACAATGAAATAGAATAGAATCAACAATGAGAGCAGTGTTAGCCCACAGGTAAAAGCCGCGACTTACAAGTTGTAGGTCGTTGGTTCGAACCCAGGTAAGTGCTTTACTTTCTCTAAATTATTTCATCACCACTGCTCTCAAAACGGTGAAAGAGAACACATCGTGAGGAAACAATCTTAGAACCAAAAATTCGAAGACCTGTGACATCCACTAACCTGTACTAGTCCCGCGTGGTGGATTACGGCCCATTCTCTCTCACAGTGAGGTCTATGTCCCAGTAGTGGGAACATTAAAAGTTTGATGATGATAATGATGACCGTAATCAATCAGGAGTAATACATACAGCAGTATAACCTTTACATCTTTAGATAACAGTATGGCCTTTGACCTGGAAAAATCAAATCCGAAATTTCCTAAGTAGGTTAGAATTGGGGGTTCTGAATCACGTCTATAGAATTGGGGATTCTGAATCACGTCCCAATTCTATAGACGTGATTCAGAATCCCCAATTCTATAGACGTGATTCAGAATCCCCAATTCTATAGACGTGATCCCGAACCCCCCAATTCTATAGACGTGATTCAGAACCGTAATTCTATATCGATAAATAAGCAATGAAATCTTCTTGCACTGTATCGCTGACCTAAGGTTATGATGAATTTGTGCTTGATTTATAATTTTCGTCGCGTATTAAATATAAACTCTCTTCCCTTCACAGTATTTAAATAAAAACATTGTGGAAAATGTATAGCATGTTGCATCCAAGGATCGTCATATATTTCCCAATCTTCTATAACACCTCCACATGAGAAACACGCTGCTTTATCATTTATACTGTTTCCACAATAAAAGAATCCAGAGTCAGCCATTTCCATCACTAATCTTTTCTTTGAATCTGCCGTTGCCCAGTAATAATTAAATGAAAATGCACGCATTTTATAAGTATTATAAATGTCATAACGAGGTTTGTAGTTATTTTGAGACATGATCCGTTTACAGATAAATGGATAATGACGCCGTCTAGCTACAGACAACAGATTTTATTGATTTGACGACCTTGTGATGGGGAGGGGTAGGAAACGTTTTACCGTAGTATAGAAATTAAAGAAGAAAATGATTATTTTAAAATTTTATTATCATAGCACCATTTATTTAAACACAATACATTTTTTAAAGCACATACAGAGTCATGATAAATACAGTTATATAAATCTTGAGAATATTTATATTGATCGTATAAACTTATCAAACTAGAACAACCTTTATCTTCTAAATTAAATATATTACAATTATTATTTTCTAAAATATACTTCAACCACAACACTTTTTCTGAACCTTTAACGTAGATACATTTATCTTTTAAAATATCTATAACCAAATTCTGATAATTAGAATAGGGTAAAAATCCTTCACGCCAGTGTATCTTTCTGTTTCGTTCAATCCAACTAACTTGTTTTTTTTCTTGTTTAGTTAATTTTGAAAATGGAAATGGTGGTTCAATTAAAAACACTTGTAATGTTTTATTATACAATATAGCGATTTCTTTTATTATAAATTCATTTGTCTCTGTTTTAAAGCCTTGAATATCCACAATAGCAATCATGATAACCTGCGTACAATGTTGCTGAGAGGTTTGTATTCCACAAGTCGATCGTTTATAATCAAACAATATGCAGTCGTCTTATCTGGTATTGCTGTAGAACATTCAATTTCCAACCTCACATCCACTGGACCTGTTTTCAGGCTATCGTTTTGTCTTGAGCAGTCTAAGATAAAGAGAGGGGCTTTTTCTTTGAACTCCTTTAGGTCAAGCAACGGGTCTACTGGACAGTTGTAATACGACTGACGAAATTTCACAAACATTTCGTATAATATACTATATTTGTTCTCAGAAAACTTTAAACCTAAAGGTTCGTATGGATAATATTGAGAATTCAAAAAGAGCGTGACGTTTGTTACTTCACAATGATCGAATACTGAACTGTCTTTAGTTTTATTATTTTTTCTATTAGTTTGTAAGCAAAATATTACATATCTAGGTTTTTCTAATTGTGAAGCAGTCTTAACTGACCATGAATGTTTTGTAGTTTTAGGAAGTAAAGGATATTCATATAAATCCCAATTTCTAAAAGCCATCTGAATGGATTTATCTCTTTCTAAATGCTTTAAAAGTGTTAATCGTTCTCGATCTGACACTTTTATGTGTGGCATCCTCCATTGTACTCTTTGCATATCTATTTGAAAATTAGCAACATCATCAGTAAGAATAACGCTGTTTAAGTTAGAGTTACTTCTATTCAATATAAGCTCGTGTTTACAATTTATAACGATTTTATTGTAATCCTCTGCAAACCCTAAAATCTTATTTAATGGTAACACAATACTAAAATGACCATCATTTTCGAATCCGTTTAACTTCCAGCCCCATAATGCAGCAACTTTATTTTCACCTTCATTTAATGAGATATATGATTTTATTGTTGACGTTATTCCAGAATTTTTTATACGATCTATTTCAATACCATTCATTTCGTACCTGATGTCTTGAAACAAAGACATAATAGGGTTATTAGTGAACGAAACATTTTTCTTGATCGGATTCCCATCTTTACCGAGCAGCTTTGCTTGGCCTTCGATGTAAATTGAACTGGCTGATGGTAGCACGTATATGTCTTGTTGATGTATGGGGATTCTGATTTCATCGTTTTCTCTAAAGCTGTTATTGTAGGGATTATATGAATGGATTTCATAACTTTCGATCGAACTATCGAAGTGCGGTAATTCAGTAATCTGTAGTATATTCATACTTTAAAACCTAGGGCTCTAAGAAAATCTTTATTTCCTTCAGTCAATTTCTTAACTTTTTTCTTACGTCTATGCTCCTTAGTGGTCGTAGAAGGAATAAGACGTTTTATTTTCACAGGAGTGTTTTTATAATATACTATCATTTTGTTTTTCTTAAATGAAGACGTAGTTGAATATTAAGTTCTTCACCAAAGTTAATACAATAACCAAATTGATCAACAATCCTAACAGATATGGATGAAATTATATTTTTGTTCACTGGAAAGTAAATAACGTTTCGCGGTATTTCTATGTACTGATGACTCGGAGCAGTATCAAATATAAATTCATGAATAAAATGAGTTGGTAATCCGTTGCAGTACGAACCATGTACAAGATCACACTCGATTCTGATTACAGATAGACTGCTGTTATTGATGGGCACATTTGGTCTTGAATTTAACACTGAAAAGTATAACAAACCGCATTCGTATTGATTGGTTAAATGCAGAGATGGTTGAAAGTATGACACTAATTCAGATTTATTTCCAGAGATGGTAACCGTAGTAGACATGCTTGCATACTGAACTCTTCAAAAAGATCCTCTTTATTTTATCCCTTGACTACTCCAAAAATTCTTTAAAAAAATCAAACAGAGATGGCCGCAATTGAAAGGATGATTGCGTTGTATATTATCATAATTGTAGTAAACTTGAGAACCTATGTATTTTACAAATTCTTTTGGAGGCTTAAGATTCCCATAACTGTCAAAGTACTCAATATAATCGTTATATTTTGCATAGGCTACCCAATGAGAGCCAGGATCTTTAGAACTATCTAAATTAATAACTCCACATTCTTTTTTATACGGACATTTAGGAATCTCATCTCTCATAAAGACTCCTCTAAAATAGGGAATACTATTTCCATACTTCAAAATGTCAAAGTTAGTTAAGGCTCGTTTGGGTAGCCGATATTTTAGTTTTTTTTATTCGATACAAAAATTCCAAGACCGTTTTTATGTGGTTTAAGGTGTAGTCCTTTCCCAATGCAGAGAGCTTCCATTTTCTCGTTGTGTCTCTTCGACTCGGTCAACAGCTTTCTAGCCATTTTGAATTCATTTATGGTTTTGGCAATACCAGCTGCACCGCCCGCTAATGCTCCCACCGCTGATAATCCAGCAAAAATAGGAATCAAAGGTAATAACCGCCAGTTTTTGGTATAGGAATAACTCGAGGAAGTTTAATGGATAAATCATCAGCTAATTCTCTGGCTGCGGCCATAGCAAATTCTATTGCCACTTTTTTGCATTTTGGTTTTAATTTTTTCATGTGTTTTTTCATTTTAGTAATAACATTTTTAAATTTATTTTTTAATCCTTTTCCAGATGTAACTTTTTGAGAGCACTTTTTGCTACTTTTTTTTAGGCCAGAACCACTTTTAATTTTCGTAGACATTGTCTTGCTTACTAAGCGTGCTGCGAGTTTTTCGCTTACACTCGCATCCGAGGCAGCTGCTCGCTCTTTCGCCATTTTTAACAAAATGAAATCAGCTTTGTGACGATCCTTTAAGTTTGCTGATTTGTGATAGGCAATGTCGTGTTCTTTGCAATATTCGTCTAATTTATTAATACCTTTATCTCCGCGTGTAAGCCTTTTAATTAATTTCGTACCAGGGCCACAATAATTGTATCCTGGTAAGTGTAATTCAAACGGCAAATTGTTTATAAGCCAATTGAGAAGACTACTCTCTCCAATACACATCATAAGACTAATGATTCTGGATTGAACACTTTAATAAATACTTATTCGATTCATCAATTTATTCGTTGATAAGTTAGAAAAGTTAATTTTATTTATAATAATACATTCGATTGATCAATCCAACTGTTTTCAGCAGATGACAAACCTAGCCATTTTATTAAAACCCTGTTTCCTTTTCTTCTAAGAACTTTTTCGACTAGGTAAACATTGGGATGTTTTGTCTTTTGCAGCTCTTGTAAGTAAAATGCCCCTAAAATAGGCTGACCTCTGATTGTATCTTCAATTAAGTAGGTTATAGGAGTTGTATTTTGTATTTTTCGAATTTTAAATATTTCCGTCGACCAGTTGGGGGTATATCCTTTTTCAAATGTCCCTTTGTACTTACTGATACGGACATAATCACCAACTTTATACTTGCTTCTTATTCTTTCGTTTTTTACCAGCCTTAAATATCTTTCTAATATACGTTTTTTATTAATGTTATTCACATTAGCAGGGATTTCCTGAATTGTCCGATGGTAAGTGTGATTATATTTATGAATAACATCATTAAGGGTATTGTCTATCCAATTATAGTTGCCTTTTAAACTAAATTCTTTATACAGTTTAGATTTCAATGTTCTGATGAATCTTTCAACTATTGAAGCCTTTTTTGTTGAGAAGGTTGAGTAGTGGTTGATATGATTATGTGCGGGACGGACGTGATCGATCAAGGCCCCAGGCTGACTGAAGGTTGTAAGGCTTCAGCTTGAACGCGTTGACGCCCCTTGCACCTATTGTTCAGTTGTCTTCGAGCAAGTATTGACCCTGCAGTGGTTGGAAGGCTGCCAAGGATGTTGAGGGGAAGGCGTGATGTCCAGTTCAGAAGAAAAGTCAAGTTTTCATGTCCAAAAGCGACGTCTCTTCATGGTCTCCGTTACGCAAAGTGACGTGGATTTAATATTTCGGAAATAATGGCTACGATTAGGACGGTGTCTCAGCGCACTATCCTACTACCACACTTGACCGTAACGAGGACCTCGAAACAACGACCGCGCATAAACTTTAATTATAAAATTAATATCTTATGGCTAGTCGCTGAAAACCGACAGAAACCCCCCTTCTACTGAACCGATTTTGATGAGACTTGTGTCTCTGGATAGGTCTCGAGAAGACCTTCCCTCCGGACCTGGGTCCAGGTTCCTATCTGCTACCTTCACGGAGCCCTTGCGTTGAGAACGCCTAATAAGGGGAATTTCAGTCAGTTTGTAGCTTTATATGCTACTTTACAATACAATGGTGCACTTTAGTGCCAGGGTACCAGCGAGGGACTTGTAGCCCTACTCCTGGACCGTCGATCTGTGACAGTTCCACAGCTTCATCTGTCACCTTCACGGGCACAGCCACGTGAAAGTGCGAAAACATAGCTTCAGTGCCTGTTTTCGGCATATTTCGTGAGTTTGTACTCGAGCTGGTGGGCGGATCCGCATTCACCAACCGTCATCGGATAGCCCTCGCGATGGGCTACCCCATGGTGGAAGTCCGGTGGATACAGCTCCAACCCTCGATCCAGTATTCACTCTGATGTGGTCGATGATGCGAGAAAACCATGGAACCTCTTACTATATTAAGTCGGTTAGTTCCCTAACCACCAGAGCTAGGCTCCTTCCAAAAATGTGGTTGGGAAGCTGGAGAATTGGGCTATCGAATGGTAGTACCCTGATGGGTGTACCACCAGCCCTTCTGGGACTTCTGATGCCGGGAAGCGGCCGAAATAGAAAATATCGTGTTGTTCCACGGCTTTAACGCCTCTGTGTGTGTATGTGTAGCCATATATTAGCTATGTGTTGTGACTGAGTCCAGGCGTGTGCCCGAGGGTCCCCAAAGGTAATGCTTCAGATAGCATATCAATAATCCTTCAGGCACCAAGTGTGTCTGAAGGTAGTGGGTCCTCTGGCAGACGCGTAGAAACGTCCATGCTGGCACATACAGACACATTATTTCAAGTAAGTAAGATCTATGTACTAGAATTACATAGATGCCATCTATATATAGGGCCTGGACACAGTTCCAGGTCACCTAGAAGCGCTAAAACGCTTATAACCAAAATTCTATTTACTTACTTGAGCAAAAATGCATGTATTTACCATCTCAGAGTGAAACTGTTTTAAACCTGGCTATGTACTGTTATTATGTACAGTTTTTCAGTCATAGCACCAAGGTATACTATCTAGAACACCTAGGTGGTGTTTCCTAACAAAATAAATGTGTAAGGTAAATAATACGATTGGTAGGTGGGCAGAGCGCACCTATCGATACTTGCGACCCGGCCATTTTCGGGGGGTCCAAAAAACGTAAACAAATATTTTTTATTTGCTTAAAATACTACTTACACATTTTATCTATAGTATATTAATTCTAATTATACTAGATAACCGTATTTTAGGTACTATAGGCTATTATAAAGCCCTCAAAACGCTATTCTAAAATACCAAATTTGTCTGCTTACGCGCCAGACTATATATATCGTGCACCGCCATCTGACTGCTCATTTCGAACTAAACTGTCATGGCGGTAGGTCGTGTTTACGGAATTTGACTTGTTTTGATTTTGCTTTCTTTCCGTAACTACCGCATTTAGTATGTATGTAACGATTCTAATTTACTCTTTAGACCCCATATTTACTTAATACATACTCATATACACTAAAACATAATGTTTAGTGCCTCAAAAAGTGGTCGAAATTTTATGTTTGAAAAAACTATAAAAGAAAAATTCTCGTCTAAAACTGTTTAGTACGAGCTAGCGCGCTGGGGTAAGCAGACGTATGTTTGTTCATAACATTTTATATTTACAACAAACTATACTAATATTGTTTGTGATGCCCCGTCGCGAACATCTCTCCCGCCGTGCAGTGTCGCGTCGACCCGATGTGTTGACGCGGCGCTGCATCACGCATAGTGAGCGACGCACGTCGGCAGCGCGCGTGCCACGACGCTCAGCGACACGTCGCTCTGCTCTCGCCGCGGGAACTCTGCTACGCTCATTTCGGTAGTGACGAATGAGCTTCTTCACCGGACGCTTTAGAGTGCCGCCAGTGGTGCGCACCTCAGCGGTCCGGACTTCTCTATCAGGCCCAGGGTATATGGCCTGGATGCGGCCTCGCGGCCACGGGTTGCGTGGCGGCTGGCCGTCGGCGACGGGGGCGGGGTGGCCTCCTGCAGGCCAGGCCCGCAGCTATGGGCTCCCGCCGGTTTTGGAGCACCGGCAGGCAGCCTCGGCGACTGGCCTCCTCTCGGAAGGCCTCTCGGAGCTCTGTCTGTGTCTCGTTCGTGGTGAAAACGCCGTGTGATGGCGATATTCACGACCTCTATTGGTCTATCTGTTGGTCGGTGAAAGCGCCGTATGATGGCGTCATTCACGCCCTCTATATGGTCGGTGAAAGCGCCGTGTGATGGCGTCATTCACGCCCTCTATATGGTCGGTGAAAGCGCCGTGTGATGGCGTCATTCACGCCCTCTATATTTCTCTGAAGATCCGGTTTCCTACCCGGCTTCTTCTCGATGGAGACTAGCTTTGTAAGAGCTGTCTCGTTACTGTCGGGCACTTCTATGGCTTCTTCCCGCCATAGCATAGGGGTCTCTTTGTGCCCGCTCTCTAGCCGCCTTATGTCGCGGTTCAGGATGCCTTCTGCCCTCTTCTGAGGGTCAGAAGCTGGCTTATTTGGCTTGATAGCCAACGATTCTGTGGCAAAGATTTCACGGAGCCGCCGGTTCGGTTCCGTGTCTCGCCCTTCAACGGACTGCATCCCGTTGATATGATCCAACCGCCTTATGTCGCGGTTGGAATGTCTTCTGCCCTCTTCTGCGGGTCAGAAACCGGCTGTACATAGATTTCGCTGGCGAAGAATTCACGGAGCTGCTCGTTCAGTTCCGCATCTTGCCCCGCGTCAACGTTCCGAGTTCCGTTGACACGATCCAACCGCCTTATGTCGCGGTTCAGGATGCCTACTGCCCTCTTCTGAGGGTCAGAAATCGGCTGTACAGCTATGGCAGAGATTTCACGGGACCGCCGGTGTGGTTCCGTGTCTCGCCCTACAACGGACTGCGTGCCGTTGACATAATGCACCTGCTGGCCCGGTGTTCTGGTGTGTGCACCATGCAATGTCCAGCCCATCATGGTCCTTGACGCGATGGGTTGGTCTCTTGGTCCCCTACGGACCTCAGTGGCCAGCAGCAAATGCCAGTTGTCTTGTCCGACGAGTGTCTTCGGTACTCCCGCCGGATATATAAGCTCAGACGTCAAGTCTTGAAGGTGCCTGCAACGTGCCAGGTCCTTAAGATTGACTGCCTGTGGAGACAGGTTGAGCTTCGAAATGGTGCGCGCATTGAAGGGCACCCGATTATTCAACTGGCATGTGAGAACGACTGTTATTCGTCTCGATAGTGGAGTATCGATCCTGTTGTTTCCTATGGCATCGATCTTCAGTGGCTCAATTGGGCCCACTGCTCCTACTCGCTGAGCGATTGCTTCGTCGATCAGCGAGACGGTAGGTCCGTCGTCAAGGAGTGCGTATGTGTCTGCCTCTCCCGCCGGTCCTATGACCTGGACCGGTATCATCTTCAGGAGAGCTTGACTCGAATTAGTTCGCGAACTAGCCACCGTTTCCTGCGACTTCTCTGTCTGAGGCTTCCTGTTGTAAGGAAGTCGATTGTGCGTGGCGGTGCACCCCTTGAAGGCCACACTGCTTCTTGCTGCAGCTGTGGTTCTTACGACGGTATCTTAGGCAGCGATAGCACAAGTTGTATGCTTGGCTAGCTCCCATTTTTTGTCACTTGCTGCGTCTCTGTACTTTGAGCAGTCAGACGCGTAGTGACCCTCTTTGTCGTAAATTCGACATTTGTTTACCGGCTTGTCGGTAACTATGTGCGTCCTCTATATGACGCGTTTTCCCGCGGGAGAGTCCATCTCTTTGATGTCCTCAGGCGGGGCGAATGCACTGCAGAAGTGAGCTTGTTCTGTTATGAAGTCGCTGAAGAGTGACAAGTCTGGCAGCGACTGGTACTTTTCTGTGTACGTTCTATACCATTGTACACGTAGAGAATTGGGCAGCTTCTCAGTTAACTGGCGCATCAGCTCAGCATTGAGTAAGTAGTGCCCCTTCTTGAGGGCCCGCAAGGTGACGACTCCGCTCCTGATCCGACTTGCAAAGGTGCATATATCTTTGGGCTGTTCGCTGCAGCGTGGCAGCCCTCTGAGTCGGTCGGTTTCAGCCTGAGCTATTGAGTCGGGCCGTCCAAATTGTAGCTCCAATTCTCTCATGATCTCATCCGGTTTCGCGTTCCCGATGAGTTCTGAGCTCACTGTCTCCAGTGCGCGACCACGCAAGCTCCTTCTGAGTCTTGCTGTGTTTTCAATGTCGCTGAAGTAGGCAACAGTTGCCTCGTAAATGGCTCGAAAGGTCAGCCATTCTGTGTGAGCTCCACCGAAGTTCGGCAGAGTCAACATAACCTGCGACGCCGTTCGGTTAGGCGTCCATGGTTCGAATTTTCTGTCGGCTAGCGACACTATAGCGGATGTCAACTCCGTTAGAAACGGACGGAGTGACTCTTTCGCTTCTGTTTGCCCTGGTGGCTCCGTCTTGGACGGCTCTGTCCTAGACGGTTCTATGTTAGCCCTCGTCTGTGGTTGGTCTATATGGGTCTGGGAGTCCATTACAGCGTCGCCGCTCGCAGGTGGAGGCCTATCTTGCTTCCTATTGGCGACGTCGTCCTCCCTCAACGGTGTGGGCTCTGGCGCCTCTTCGACCCAGGAACGCACGTACTCTTCATTTGAGTCTCTTTGATCCATATATTCCGCTTCAGAAGGTTCTTCTTCTGCTCTCTGAAGGGCTAACTGTGCGAGCTCCAACTTAATCTTCAGTAAGTTTTCGCGAGCTCTTGAGACTCTTCCCTGTAACCGGGTCGTCTTGCTTGTAGACGGCGGTCTCCAACGTTTATTACGGGCGTCACCCCGGGTAGCCATTATTTCCTTATGTACAAAGGTCTTGTCTTGGATCCTTTGTTTTTCATCAGAAGGCTTCAGTGTTCCTTCTGAAGATCCTTCTTCTCTCGATGCCTTCCTGCATGTGCTCGGTTCCTGTGGTTCCTCCTCTTGGTGTGTGGGCGTATTGTCACCTATCTGTGACACGGTTGGGCTCCTGTTCGGTACGGACTGCTCAGTCCCATCAGTCGTTGTCGGCGAGCGTGGGGGCAATGGATGGTGTATGCCTGCACCCGGTCGCTCCATGGCGACTGTCCACGCCTCAGGTCTCTTGTCCTGCGATCTGGTTATCGGCATTCTGACTGGTCCAAAATGTCAGCTCGAAACGGTTAAGTCCAACTCCAGACTTCAGTTCAAAACGTCAACTCGTACGGGTTAAGTCCAACTCTAGACTTCATTACGATTGGGTTAAGTCTATTTTCGAGCTTCCAAACGGCTATGTCCAAGTCCAGTCTTCACTTCAAGACGTCGACTCGAAACAGCTAAGTCCAAACTTCAAGTTTTTTCTTGAAAAACCTAAGTCGTAACTCCGGGTTAAGTCCAATTTAAATCGTTGACTCGAAGAGGGTTCGCTTCCTTTTTCAAATTGAAAAAATATTTTTAAACTCCGGGTTAACTTTTAACTCCGGGTTAACTCTGGCCCTCTTGACTCCGGGTTATCCTTCAGACTATAAGTTTTTATTCAGTCTTCAAAACTATAAGTCCCAAATCAGCTTCAAAACTGCTATGTTGACACGACACAGGTTCACTATATTACTATCGACCCACAAGGGGTAAGCACTTGAGTAAGTTTTCACTGTACTTACTGTTTTATACGTGTCAACCTGTCCAGCAGCCTTCAAGGATGACCAGCTGGTCTGATACCACTCGCAGAAACTTCTGTCTAACACTTGACGTTAGTAGTCAGTCCAGACTCCAGCTATCGAAGGTCCAAGCTTCGATTGAGAACTTCTATCTCTTATATGACTATTTGTTTCCAAACAAATTCTAAGTCAATAATAAGTCTTCAGCTATAACGCTTCAGGAAATTTACAGGAACTATTTTTCGTTCTATTTTTTATAGAACAAGTCGCCCACACGACTATACAATATGCCTCTGTGTGTAAGCCTCCTCTAGGATAGCGCTTCAGCGATAATCCTTCAGCCGTAATCCTTCAGGAATTCTATGAACGTTTGTATGTTCGTTCTATCTCCTAAACAAGCTTTCGACACGCTGTATATGAAATTTCCGATTCTGAAATTTCAGCGATAACTCTTCAGGCAATCTACTTGTTCCTTCAGGATACAGTTTCTATGTATTCTCAGATACTACTGTTTCTCAGTATGCAGGTTACACAACAGAGACAACTCAAAATTCCGTCTTTTTGCGACGGCAATCTAATCGGAACGAAATGCTTCTCTGGAAGCAGCTAGGCACCACAGGAAACGGCTCAGGAAGGGCAGTTGCGTCCCAGCAAAATGGTTGTGTTCTAGAGCTAGTCCACGCGTGGGTCCCAACCACACGTGCACTTTTCACTCTGGTAGTCGCTCTAGAAGCTTCTACTAACCAAGGTCAAACGTACGCGCGCCTTTTGACGACGCTAATCTCCCAGTTACTGGGTTTCTACACTGTTTTTGACTGTTAAAGAAATATGATCTTAACCTCGACACTTGTAAGGTTTACGAGGGGGACGTCAGGTTTCTTTATTCACTGGAACTTTTCTCACGAACGTAACGTTACGTACCCCGGTCGGTACTTTGTGTGGGTGTGTACTCTTACCAGATTTATATTGAGGGTACATACGTTCTCAGCAATGGTCGTCAGGCTTCTTTGTTCTCAGGAATTTTCACTGGCTTGGGCCTCGGTTTTCTTTGTTCTCAGGCACAAGCTTCACAGGAACGATACGTTTGACTTTCGATAAAGAAATAGGAATGTAACCCCACTTAACAAGGTTACGGGACGTCTATCTTCTTTGTTCTCAGGAACGGGACAACGGTTTTCTTTTTTCTCAGGAACTAGGCTCTTCAATATTGGCCTGTATTTTCACTGGAACCCAGGACGCCAGGCTTCTCTGTTCTCAGGAACGGGACAACGGTTTTCTTTGTTCTCAGGAACTAGGCTCTTCAATGTTGGCCTGTATTTTCACTGGAACCCAGGACGCCAGGCTTCTTTGTTCACTGGAACTAGGCTCTTCCTATTGGCCTGTATCTTCACTGGAACGCTGCATAGGTCGTTTGCTCAAAAATTCGGCTCGACAGGACCAGCAAATGTGCGGGACGGACGTGATCGATCAAGGCCCCAGGCTGACTGAAGGTTGTAAGGCTTCAGCTTGAACGCGTTGACGCCCCTTGCACCTATTGTTCAGTTGTCTTCGAGCAAGTATTGACCCTGCAGTGGTTGGAAGGCTGCCAAGGATGTTGAGGGGAAGGCGTGATGTCCAGTTCAGAAGAAAAGTCAAGTTTTCATGTCCAAAAGCGACGTCTCTTCATGGTCTCCGTTACGCAAAGTGACGTGGATTTAATATTTCGGAAATAATGGCTACGATTAGGACGGTGTCTCAGCGCACTATCCTACTACCACACTTGACCGTAACGAGGACCTCGAAACAACGACCGCGCATAAACTTTAATTATAAAATTAATATCTTATGGCTAGTCGCTGAAAACCGACAGAAACCCCCCTTCTACTGAACCGATTTTGATGAGACTTGTGTCTCTGGATAGGTCTCGAGAAGACCTTCCCTCCGGACCTGGGTCCAGGTTCCTATCTGCTACCTTCACGGAGCCCTTGCGTTGAGAACGCCTAATAAGGGGAATTTCAGTCAGTTTGTAGCTTTATATGCTACTTTACAATACAATGGTGCACTTTAGTGCCAGGGTACCAGCGAGGGACTTGTAGCCCTACTCCTGGACCGTCGATCTGTGACAGTTCCACAGCTTCATCTGTCACCTTCACGGGCACAGCCACGTGAAAGTGCGAAAACATAGCTTCAGTGCCTGTTTTCGGCATATTTCGTGAGTTTGTACTCGAGCTGGTGGGCGGATCCGCATTCACCAACCGTCATCGGATAGCCCTCGCAATGGGCTACCCCATGGTGGAAGTCCGGTGGATACAGCTCCAACCCTCGATCCAGTATTCACTCTGATGTGGTCGATGATGCGAGAAAACCATGGAACCTCTTACTATATTAAGTCGGTTAGTTCCCTAACCACCAGAGCTAGGCTCCTTCCAAAAATGTGGTTGGGAAGCTGGAGAATTGGGCTATCGAATGGTAGTACCCTGATGGGTGTACCACCAGCCCTTCTGGGACTTCTGATGCCGGGAAGCGGCCGAAATAGAAAATATCGTGTTGTTCCACGGCTTTAACGCCTCTGTGTGTGTATGTGTAGCCATATATTAGCTATGTGTTGTGACTGAGTCCAGGCGTGTGCCCGAGGGTCCCCAAAGGTAATGCTTCAGATAGCATATCAATAATCCTTCAGGCACCAAGTGTGTCTGAAGGTAGTGGGTCCTCTGGCAGACGCGTAGAAACGTCCATGCTGGCACATACAGACACATTATTTCAAGTAAGTAAGATCTATGTACTAGAATTACATAGATGCCATCTATATATAGGGCCTGGACACAGTTCCAGGTCACCTAGAAGCGCTAAAACGCTTATAACCAAAATTCTATTTACTTACTTGAGCAAAAATGCATGTATTTACCATCTCAGAGTGAAACTGTTTTAAACCTGGCTATGTACTGTTATTATGTACAGTTTTTCAGTCATAGCACCAAGGTATACTATCTAGAACACCTAGGTGGTGTTTCCTAACAAAATAAATGTGTAAGGTAAATAATACGATTGGTAGGTGGGCAGAGCGCACCTATCGATACTTGCGACCCGGCCATTTTCGGGGGGTCCAAAAAACGTAAACAAATATTTTTTATTTGCTTAAAATACTACTTACACATTTTATCTATAGTATATTAATTCTAATTATACTAGATAACCGTATTTTAGGTACTATAGGCTATTATAAAGCCCTCAAAACGCTATTCTAAAATACCAAATTTGTCTGCTTACGCGCCAGACTATATATATCGTGCACCGCCATCTGACTGCTCATTTCGAACTAAACTGTCATGGCGGTAGGTCGTGTTTACGGAATTTGACTTGTTTTGATTTTGCTTTCTTTCCGTAACTACCGCATTTAGTATGTATGTAACGATTCTAATTTACTCTTTAGACCCCATATTTACTTAATACATACTCATATACACTAAAACATAATGTTTAGTGCCTCAAAAAGTGGTCGAAATTTTATGTTTGAAAAAACTATAAAAGAAAAATTCTCGTCTAAAACTGTTTAGTACGAGCTAGCGCGCTGGGGTAAGCAGACGTATGTTTGTTCATAACATTTTATATTTACAACAAACTATACTAATATTGTTTGTGATGCCCCGTCGCGAACAGATTAGATTTCATAAGCTTTTGAAATGTATTATTATAAAATTCTGTACCATTATCCGTTTGGAGATTTTTCGAAACACGTCCTGTAGCCAGCAACATTTTGAAAGATTTACATACATCATCTTTGGTTTTACTTTTCAGAGGGAAGGCCCAAGCATATTTCGAAAATGTATCAATAACGGTAAGAATAAATCTGTAATTTTTATTTTCTTTTGAAATTGATTGCATATCCATTAAGTCTGCTTGCCAAAGGTCATCTACATCTTTCATAATAACATGTCTTCGTGGAAAGTTCACCCTCACATTTTTATGTATTTCGTTTACTACGTCAGCTTTGCTCATTTTTAGAATTTAGTACATTTGTCTTGAATGCATCTATAATACTGAATTAAAAGCATATTATTATCACTATTTATTCTTTAATTATGTCAGCTTCTTTTAATTCTTCAATTATCGATAAAATTTCATTATCATGGTTTGTATTGCCAGCATCTCTTGAAGCAAGTAATAGTTTCAATCTCTCAACCAATTCGTTAGGATCATCCCAATATACTAAGTCAGTGTTGTTTTTGTATTTTTTTAGTATGGGTAAGTTTCCTCCAAGTTTTGTGTGAACAAGTTTATTAGCGTTTGTCAATTCGGAAAAGAGTGGTTTGATTATTTCACGATATTTTATTCCTTTATCACCTCGTATTTGACCATTAGGATTAAAATCTCTCTTATGAGCATTTGTAAAATGCAGCATATCCTTATAGACAAGTTTATCTTTGCTCGAAACTAATTTTAAATCAGGTTTTCTTCGAAGTAAAAGTTCCTTCAGGCCAGGAGTTAAATTATAGGTTTTGTCATCGATTTTAATCAAAAGGTCACTATCATCATTTAAACTATCAATTTTAGAAAATGATACTGCTGAATTACTCATCAATAAAGTTTTGTTTACACTTCTTATTCCAAACGGTATATTTACACCATCATAAATATCATGGATATCACGGCCCTCTAATGAAATTTCTAAATCGTCTGGTAATTCTATTTTATTAGACTTTTTAGGGGATTGGGTAGAATTTAGTTTTGGATCGTAGCAATCCTCAAAACTTGTAAATGAGCTAGTATTGATATCATCCAATTCACTGCCTTCAGAATTAGTGAGTGTTGTATTTTCTAAATGTTTTATTTTTTCCATAGATTTATTCGAATCAACTAGAGTTTTAAGTGGATCTGTGACAGGTTTTAGCATTTTATCGAGTGACAAGTTCATTGAGTTTTCCTGGTTCTTCATTTGTTTTATTTTATTCTTTATAGAGTTTACAGACTTAATTAATTCTATTTTAATATTTTTCGCCATGTTGTAACAACTGTGTTCAGCTGAAGAACAAATAATACTATTTTTTCTTTTTGTGTGTTATTTACTTATATACACAGTCAGTCAAATTTAAAAAAAATATCGAAATTCTGTCTGTACCTCCCATTATTTAATGGTGATTCTTTGCTAATAAGAAGAAATTGATATGGATTACTCCAAACAGTTGCACAAATATCTTTGAACTGATTCCATGGCAGATCGGAGTTGACATGTTCTCCATAGATGTGCTTTAAGTTTACATCATCTTGTTTAAATATTATAAGAAAATTGGTGTTATCCCGTAGCAACTGTTTCGGTATTTTTGAATAGGTTTGCGATAAATAAAAGCAATCAATTTGTTTATGTCTACCCATAGAAAAATAATTACGAATATTTATTTGTTTTTCACAGGCAACATCATCAAATATAAATATAGAATTTGGTAAAGCTTCATCGGGAGATATGACTTCTGTATTGTCATTGAACTCAATGAAGTTAATCTGAGGCACTCTTCTTAATACTTCACTTAAGAAACGATATTTTGGTTGGAAAGTGGTTTTTAGTAAAGATAAATTTTTTGGTGTACCACAGGGTAGTATTTTGGGACCCAGTCTCTTCCTTGTGTACTTGAATGGTCTCTGTGGACTTACCTCTGTAGGTGGAAAAATAATTTCTTATGCAGATGACACTGTTCTTCTGTTCTCGGCTGATACGTGGAAACGGGTCTATGATGATGCTCAACGTGGTTTGGATATCGTGTGCCACTGGTTGGGAAGTAACATGCTGACACTGAATGCTGATAAAACACAGTACATAACGTTTTCAATGCGTAACTCTAACTTACCTCCTACAACACTCTCCTTAACTGCACACAACTGCTGTAACAGTGGAATCTGTCTGTGTCCAACATTAGTCAAGACTAACTTCATAAAATATCTAGGAATAACAATAGATAACAACCTCTCATTTAAAGCGCATATAGAGTTAGTAACTGTTCGACTAAGAAAACTGATATACGTTTTCAAAAATCTGAGACATGTGGCTAGTCCCGGATTGATGAAGCAAGTATATCTGGCGCTCGGTCAATCCATTCTGTCATATTGTATTTCTGTCTGGGGTGGTGCACCAAAAACCATACTTAAACCACTTGAGGTGGCCCAGAGAGCTATTCTCAAGGTAAGCACTTTCCGTCCATATTTGTTTCCAACTTATCAGTTGTACCAAACTTGTGAAGTCCTCTCTATTCGTCAATTGTTGATACTGTACACTGTCTTGATGCAACATAAGAAAACGTCCTTCATAAAACCAACCACAGTATCCAGACGACGAAAACCTATAGCCAGCACTGACAGATCTATGTTTAAACACCCGTTCGTTAATAAGTATTTCTGTTTCTTAGGCCCGTACCTTTATGACAGGATTGATAAATTTATCGACATACTTCCTTTAAATAACAGAAGTTTTAAGAATAAAGTGTTTGAGTACATTCATAAACTGAACTATGACGAAACAGAAAACCTCATAATTGTACCACATTAAGGTCACATACCTACTCACCCTCCTACATACACTCAATCATTTACACCCTACACAAAAGGAGGTCACCACACCACTTTACTTTTATTGTTAATTAATTTATTTTTTAACTGCTCCTAGTTTATGTATAATTTAATATAATGTTTATAAGCAGGATTGAACTCGTAAGCTTTTAAATGTATAACGGAAGAGCACTGTTGTCTGGGATACAGATATTAAGTTATCTAGTTCAGACTCAGACGTCTTGTGGAATTTTGTTTAGCTTAAGATCATAAAAATTGTTGCACATTCTATGTACCTTAATTAATTGAATTGAATAAATAAATTATTATTATTATTATTATTATTATTATAAAGATTTTGAAATTTAAGACCATTTTCATGCAGCAATAAACATAGCGTTTGTTTTGCCACAGTTCGAGGGTCCACATATTATGCAACGAATCGTATTAGGCAATAGAGCACTATGCCTTATCTGTCGAGCAGAGTCATTGAAATTGATATTATTCACGTTCAGGGATATGGGTTGTTTGATCAACTTCATCTTGCCTAATATTTATTTTCATTACTTACTAACCTTTATATATGAATAAGTGAGTGCAGTATTTAAACAACAGGTTTGGACTTGTGTCGTTATCAAACTGATGTTCTCGTCTTACGGTATAAATGTATTTATGACTAATAGCTGAAAGGGGAATATTCTAGGTATGCCAAAGTAATTAAACATTACACTTCATTGCAGTAGCTGATTTGAAGTAGGACTATAGGCTGTTGTTCGCGATTTAATTATTGTTTTTTGTCTAAAGGTAAGTTTTTGAATGATAACCAATCAAACAAGAAATTATAAATACAATATTTGTTTATAGTTTATTTATAGACAGTATTTTTTATTTCAGAATAATGTCTCAAGCATCGCCACCACCATCATCCTACAGCCCTAGCATATTGGACAATAAAAACGTGATTTCTGCAGAACAGGAACAACCCAGTTTTCATGAGGTAATCTTTGCTTTAATATTTCATAGGAGTTGTTTCTCTTTTTTCTTACGCTACTGTTATTTTTTCACAGTCATGCTAATATCGTTTTTTTTTTTTTCGCAGTGGAACTCTGAGGTCCTCAATGGAACACCTGTCATGAGCTCATTTTTTTACTCTCAGGGCAACTACGAACCTTATTTTGAAGCTTTAAATCAGAGCGCTAAAGTTGAAAAGCTGCACACTGGAGATGAACAAGCACAAACTTCTAAAAAGTCTTCAAAAAAGAGAAAATGCCCATTAGGATCATCATCATCATACATTGTTCGCCGAGGAGAAAGCGAAAATCGCGGGCATTTAATTAAATTAGAAGTGCATAAACTTAAAGACTCTAAGAATGAAAATGATTATAGTGATAGTGACAACGCATGTATAACAGTGCAATACGTGGTGCATGAAACTTATGACGACGTGATGGAAGCAGCAGAGACCCTTATTAAAAAAATTGGAAAAAAATTGAGTGACCCAGAACAGTTTTAGACTATTTTTGTATTAGTTAATTATAAATAGTTTGTACTGTCAAAATATGTGTACTTTAGTTAATAAGATAATAGTAGGTATTTTGTCACTTATTGTTTTATTATTGTTTTTAGATTCGATTATTATTTTATACTGTGAATGATCTATACAATAATTATGATAAAAAAACAAAAACATTTCTGTGTAAATTAAATAAATGTTATATCTATGCTGGGTTTCATTTTTCTTTGTTTACTTAGTTTAAATAGGAAGTGGGTATATCACATTTAAACACACTTATTTAATTATAAATGATTTATTTCATATTATATAATATTTCAATCAATACATTTTACTTTATTAATTTTTGATACATACCTTAAATTAGCCTTACTATATACCTTAATTGTAATCTCATCCAACACTTAATTAAAATACAGTTTTATGATGCCCCCAAGGCAAAGTATTACAACCATCTCCCATTATTTGTCTTTTATCATCATCCCTACTAAGAATCAGCTTATTAATCTTCTGAGTAAAAATCTTATGATTTTTTGACTTTATAATACACATGTCATCTCTTATGCATTCATTGTGCCGTAAAGCTCGTTTATATTTTTTAATATCGAGTTTTTTCACAGCTGATTTTTTTACACCTTTTGCTCTGATGATTGAAGAAGCTAACGAGTCTATACAATACAATTTCGCTCTTAAACCTACAAATTCAGATATAATATCACCACCCAATTCATCTTTAAAAAAACCTGGTATTTTACAATTTGCTTTATGTATATTAAATTGATTTCCAGTTTGAAAGTTGCTCGTATCAAAGTATTTTATATTCTGTTTCATATCCTCATAGAAATCTTCTGTATATATTAAATACAAAAGGCTGTCAGTGTCAGTATAACAAAGTTGAATATCATTTTCGTATAGACGTTTCATCACAGAGTAATGAAAACGATACAAATGACTCTTAGCCAATTCCAATATTGTGAAGCCAATATAAATTGGTCTATCAAGAACAATTTTCGTTTGTTTTAACTGGATTGCTACTAAAGTATCAGAAAATATAGATAAATCTTTGAAGTTTGGAGCACTTACATATTTTTCAGCTCCACAAATTTTGTTAGTTTTATTATGAATATCTTTCCATACATTAACTAGTTTGACATCAACTTGTTTTCTTTTGTTTTCGATAGTTTTGCCAAAAATAGAATTATTTTGTTTTTTAAAAAAGTCTCTTTCAAAATCGGAAGAAGCTTTTTGTCTAAGAGTAGTATTCAACAAGATATACGGAGCCAAAAATGAACTTTGTTCAAACGCTAGTATTCTATATATCTTAAGTAATAGAAGTCCGTTTTTTACACATTCTTTAAGATGAACATAGTGAATGATATATTTATGTTTGTCATACAGGTTAGCAATTAATTTAACATTTTTACTACCTGGTGGAGCAAACCTTTCAGCGGCAAATGGTAAATCTGAATGAGCTTCGTGAATTTTATGAGGATAACATAAGTCAACTTCTAAAATAAATCCTGTGTCACTATCATTTAAAATACACATTACATTAAAATTATTTATTTCATCTTCGTTTAAAAACCTAAAGTTTCGAGTAGGAAGCGGTTGCATCATGGCATGGCCATATAAATTTACACAATCAAGATAAATTAAATAGCTGTCAGGTTCCTTATTGTTATAATTTGGCAGATATTTATTATTTGCCTTCGCATATCTTAAAGAACATTGGGCAAGTCCTCCCCTAATGCCTTGTTCTAACATTTGATACATATCAATATCTGAAATTAAGTCTAAGTTAATTTGAGTATATTATAACATTGCATCCCAACTCAGCGAAGGAGATGATACATAATAACAGGGATCAAGGTTATAATATTTTAAACTCATTGTTCTAAATTTTTCAAAAACATCACATAAAAGTAGGACATCACATTTCAAATATAAGTCTGTGTACTCCCCTAAATTAGAAATACCAAAGGCATTCCAGACATTTAAAGCATGATTATAATCTTCATCCGAAATAGATTGGGATGTGAGTTTATTATAAAATTTAGATGAATCTGGCAATTTAGTATCTTTATAACGATCCCATGAATCAATGTAATCATAGCAGTATATACCCTTCTTGCATGCTAAATTAAATAAATAATCATCATTAAAAAACTTTCGTAAATTTTTAAAATCTTCCGTTTTCATCGTTTTTATTAAATTATCTAGACTTGAACTTAAAAAATTAAAAGAATCGATAAACTTTAACTGAGCTACATTTTTTTTGTCAATCGGGACGAATTTTGTGAAAGATATATATTTTTCTTTGTTTTTGGGAATAAGATTTATGCGACCGCAAAGAGCTGAAAGTTCCTTTATAAACAAATGACAATCATAACCAGAAAGATTATGAAATATGACAGGTATAAATGGACAAGAGTTTGCATTTAAATTACATGTACTATGGGCTGGTCCTCTATACATTCCTGTGAAATGATCATGATCAGCAACAACGAGGTCAGTATCAGAAAATGTTTTCCTGCATAAATGACATTGTTTAGCGTTTTTTAAAGACATTTGCTGATCTTTACTAATTATTATGGGTTTTATCTCTGACATAAGTCTATGAAGTCTTATTACATCTTGACTAATAGATTCAACGAACTTTTTTGAGCAGTCTGGCCCTCTATAGGATCTAAACTCATTTAATTCAGGTTTAGACTGGCAAAAAATGTAATAACCATAACAACTTGCCACATGGATTTGTATATTTTCGACACATGTGGATTTATTTTTGTCTGAATATTCATGTAATAGACTTTCAAAATCGCCAAAAATAACAATTGGAACTCTTTGAGTCCTATTAAAATTTGAAAAACAAAGTTTTGAGTTTTCTTCGGGGAGTATAGTCTGCACTCTTGCATAGCTATGATTTAATTGTTTTTCTGGTGAGTCAAAATACACAAAACATTCGTCACATAAATATATCTTAGACTTATGTTTTGTAAGTTGTCGGTGTACAAGCTTACTGAAATTTTTGATATAGCAATAATGACTTTTACCATTATTATTGAAATAAAGTAAATTTACGTGATAAAGTTTTCTTTTTAACGTTTTATATAACGGCCCTGTTACATCATAATTCTGCTCCAGACCATAGACGTTAATACTTATATTTGGATTTAAATCTTCAAATAATTTTATATCGTCTAAACTGGGGGGAAATGTCATGTTCGTAATGTTTAACACTTTGGAATAGTGCGGATATGATGTAACTCTATTGAAGTTATTCTTTGCTGGATACAAATATGCCACAATGCTCCAAAGAAAACAGTGATTATCTTTATTGACTATGTTTAGACACGATTTCGTATTTTGAATTCGTTTAGGTAATTCTAAATAAGAACCTGCTCTCAAAGGACTATATTTAACGAAATTAATTTCTAAATGACTTATTGATTCGATGGCCCACCCTGACTCACTTAGTTCGAACTCGGAACATTTATTTAAGATTTTTTCTATAAATGCATGATATGTGGATAATATATTTGTACTTTGAAGTATAATTACATTAAAAGATTTAAGACTAATTTCGTTATTTTTAGGTAAAGTGTAGGAAACAAAAAGTTCGAAATTGACTTTCAAAGAAACGTGTTGTATTAATAATTCTTTAATTAGATAGCAACAAGTATCTAAAACTTCAATTAAAAACTTTTCAGGCATAATAGTAAAACTTTGAGGATTTATTTTGTAACTGACTATTTTGTTTTTAAAAGCACAAGCTATTATACGAACGTTATCAAATTGAGTTTTTATAAGGTTATTAGATTTATGGATGTTAGTTTTTTTGTGGTAAGGATAATTGTGAACGTCAATGTTACAAGCTTGACAGAAAACCATTTTGCATATAGTTAAATTTGATCTATGTATATTGTATTATTTCAATTTTAGGTTTTTATTTAGCTTCTTTTTTTTTTTGGTATATTTTTAATCAAATTAAAAAATATTTTTAAAACATAGGTATATCGATTATAATTATATTTATGAGATAATGATTATATTATGAATATTGTTGTATTTTCAATTTTCATACAGATTTTTATTTAGCTTTTTTTTTTTTTTTGGTTGATATTTAATCAAATTAAAAAATATTTTTTATAACATAGGTATATCGATTATAATTATATTTATGAGATGTTATATTATGATTATATTATGAGCATTGTTCTATTTTCAATTTTTGATTTTCATTCAGATTTTTATTTAGATTTTTATTTAGCTTTTTATTTTATCTACTAAGTAGATTCTGTAAGAGAACAATTAATAGTAGTTTATGAAACTGTTGCATAATGAGGGGTATTAAAACATGAGTGTGTGTTTAAAAACCGAGCCGTAGGCGAGGTTTTTAATAGCTTTCACACGAATGTTTTAATACCTAGTTATGTGCAGTTTCATACACTACTTTATCTACACTCATAAATTGGGATTGAACTTACTAAATACCTCTTTTTGCATTTTCCATGCCATAAAATCGTGATAGCATTTGTCATATACTTTTCTCGACTTTGCTGGTAATAAATTAAGAGTAATTTCCTTCGCCGCATCTAAAATATCGGGCGGAGTCAAATTTTCTTCACATTCACTGATATCAGACATTTCACACACAATAATTTAAATAACTCATGAAATTCAGTACAGCAAAACATGCAAAACGTATGAATGGCGCCAAAACCCAGCACATCACCGCATTAACCGCGCATGCGCTAAGGCTTAGCACGCACTGCGATCTTTATTAGCGCGATTTTTTTCCGCCCATTCTGCGACCTATGTAATTGTATGAAGTTGTTCGCATCGGTAACGAAATCGTGCGGTAATAATTCCGCAAGAAATCCGTGTTTTGCCACAGAACCCACCGCACCACGGCGCGAATTTTATTCGCCCGAATATTTTGAGCTCTATGAACAGTTAGAAGGAAACAAAATTCGCGCGAATAAAAATCACAGTGCGTGCTATGTCTAAAGCGGGCATTGTCATAGACAATTTAAAATTGGAATCAAATCTTTTTATAATAGGTACTATAAAATGGCATTACAAAAAAAATATTGATGGAAACTCCTTAGTGATTAACTTCTTGGATTTGTCCTGTATCGTAATAGAAAAAAAATTGTTTTATCTACTCTCATATCGTAATATTCGAATTATAAAATTTAAAACGAGTTTATATTGCCATACTTTATAAACACAATACCGAAATTTAAAAATGGAATCTTATTATAACACTATTTCTCTAACAAAATAATGCTATAAAACAATTTTTTTTCTATTACGATACAGGACAAATCCAAGAAGTTAATCACTAAGGAGTTTCCATCATTTTTTTTTGGAATGTCATTTTATAGTACCTGTTAAAAAAATATTTGATTCCAATTTTAAATTGTCTATGACAATGCCCGCTTTAGACTTAGCACGCACTGCGATTTTTATTCTCGCGAATTTTGTTTCCTTCTACCTGTTCATAGAGCTCAAAATATACGGGCGAATAAAATTCGCGCCGTGGTGCGGTGGATTCTGTGGCAAAATACGGATTTCTTGCGGTATTATTTCCGCACGATTTCTTTACCGCAATGCGAACAACTTCATATAATTCCATAGGTCGCAGAATGGGCGGAAAAAATCGCGCGTATAAAGATCGCAGTGCGTAGTAAACCTTAACGCATGCGCGGTTAATGCGTTGATGTGTGTGCTGGGTTTTGGCGCCATTCATACGTTTTGCAAGTTTTGCTGTACTGAATTTCATGAGTTATTTAAATTATTGTTTAAAAATGTCTGATATCTGTGAATGTGAAGAAAATTTGACTCCGCCCGATATTTTAGATGCGGTGAATTACTCTTAATTTATTACCAGCAATGTCGAAAAAAGTATATGAGAAATGCTATCACGATTTTATGGCATGGAAAATGCAAAAAGAGGTATTTAGTAGGTTCAATCCCAATTTATGAGTGTAGATAAAGTAGTGTATGAAACTGCACATAACTAGGTATTAAAACATTCGTGTGAAAACTATTAAAAACCTCGCCTACGGCTCGGTTTTTAAACCCACACTCATGTTTTAATACCCCTCATTATGCAACAGTTTCATAAACTACTATTATAGCATTATTTTGTTAGAGAAATAGTGTTATAATAAGATTCTATTTTTAAATTTCGGTATTGTGTTTATAAAGTATGCCAATATAAACTCGTTTTGAATTTTATAATTCGAATATTACGATATGAGAGTAGATAAAAATATAAGTTACATGGTTGGTAGATATTTAATCAAATTAAAAAATATTATTAAAACAGGTATATCGATTATAATTATATTTATGAGGTAATGATTATATTATGAATATTGTTGTATTTTCAATTTTAGATTTTTATTCAGATTTTTATTTAGCTTTTTGTTTTATCTACTAAGTAGATTCTGTAAGAGAACAATAAAAACATATAAGTTAGTTATAGATACCAAGCCAAATTAAAAATATTTTTAAAACATGGATGCTAATATCGATTATATGTATGTATATTATACCCAATATTATAAAGGATTAAACCAAGTTTAATATTGAAATTAAGTAAAGTTATGCAATTTAATAAAAGTTAAGTAATGTTTTAAAATATTGATAAAAATATTTACGAATAATTACGGGGGTACAAAATTGGCTGGATAGAGGAGTAATCCTCTTTAACTGCTGCAACCAATTGAGTAACCGCCTTCCAAGTTGGACTATCGTCATTCACTGCTGTTTTGAAACACACCAGTGAATGTTTCCAGCGATCGGTTGTTATGGCCTCCAACTCCTGACTATTCGATATTCGAAGCTCAATATAATATTCGCCGCGCCTTGTGGGATTGCTTTGCGTAGTATATCCAGAACCAACTCGACGCGTTAGGTAGCTCTTCAGTTTTGATGCTCGAATTGATTCACGTTGCTCTTCATCCTGGAAAAAACAAAAAAAAAAATAGTTTTAATCGTTATTATATCATCATTATAATCTGATGATTCACAATGATCATCAGCCATCTATCACCCCTTTGCTATTATTATAGGTACCATCACAACAATATCTTAAGACGTGCCTACGTAGTCTTCATGTATTTTTTTTAAATTCAATCCCTTCACACAATCACGAGTTAATGTTTACTAAGTAAACGTTAACTTTTATTTATAACATACATAACATCATGCCTGTATTTTTCGAGCGCTAACACTCCGCGATACTGCCTACTATAAAATTAATCAAAATTGACACAATTATCTACACTTGGTCAGACCTGAGAATTAGATCGATAGACCTAAGAATTGAATATAGGACTTTATAATAATTAGTAATCAGTATGCTTACAGCACCACTAAACCTGGGTCTATAGGCCATTAAATATTTATTTCATGACGGCATCGAACCCACGACACACAGCGCAGCTGACAATCGCGCAGGCCCTGCACCAGCCGAGCCGTCAAAATATAATTAATAATTGCCAATTTTATCTCAACTTACCTCGGAATCAGGGTAGATGCAAAGTTTTCGTTTCTTTTTAGCTGATGTAGACGCAAATGCAGATGCGGTTGAAGGGTCGGCCTCTGACTCAGATCCGCTACCGATCGGCTGTTCTTGGAGTAGTTTTTTATTTTTCCCTTTTGGCTTCGAGGGTTTGGGTGTTAAAGGCTTACTTGGCTTCTTCTTTTGTGATATAGGAATCACTTCAGTGTCAGAGTCAAATGGATTGGAAAACCTGAAAACAAAACAAGATTATAACATTTTGTAAAACAGGTCTACTTACAAACATTCATACGTTTATTTACAACTTTTATCACATAGTTCATTCATGATACTTAGGTTCCTGTCACGCCTAGCTATTTGCCTGTAAGAAAATCTAACTTATAAACTCACTCTCAATAGTGACCTCTGAACCTGCCATACCTTCGATCATATTGATCATAGCATAAGACCTAAAATAAAATTTGAAAAATAAAAAGAAACGCACAGTCACACATCCCCCACCTCCACACATAACCGCACACCCGCCCTTACACTGATAACAAAATTAATAGAGTTAAAATGATACGTACATACTTGCTGTTTTATTTGTGAAACACACGAATTAAACGATGTTAAGTTATACGAAGATCACTGCACGATGCACTGATTGATTGAACAATATTCTGTGAGATAATTGCCAGATGACGCTGCTTTTATATTCATACATTGTAAAACGGTATACACACTTAAATAATCTTTGTTAGATATAGTTTATTTTAAATTAGGCGTCAATATTGGCATATAATTATAATCCCTATGCGCATTACACATAAGATTTATAATTATTTATTTCTTAATCATCATTCATACTCAATTGTAACGTTGCCCTAACTTACCATTTTAGGAGGATATATTAAACGGCGCCGCGCTGTCGCTGAAAACTGAGACGAAATTTTTATAAGGTAATCGCATGTACTTGTGTACAAATGGGTTTAACCATCATGAAATTCTAGAGACCAGGCATATCGGGTCTTTCATATTAACATTGAATATGACTAATATAAATTGAACTCCAAAATATTTTATTGGAAAAACAAGAAAAAATATATTTTATGTTATCAATATTAAATCTACAACTGTAATAAATACCGAGTATAACAAGTATAAGGTGTGCATTTTGTCATTTGCTAATCATGAGGCAACAACAACTTTTCTTCTCATGTTTATCATGTGGAGGTGTTATAGTATATTGAGAGATTTACTTTGATCCTTGGATCACGATAAACGTGGTGAAGGGAATAAAGCTACATTACAAAAAAAAAATGTTTGAAATACTTACCCTATTAGAATGTATATGTATACGATGACATACTGCACTAAAAAAAAAAAAATGTAAATCTGTATATATTATAGAGGCACCATGCATCATCGCAATTTAAGTCTGAACATTACAGTGCACTGGTTCAATTTTAAATTTATTTCTTAAATAAATAATTAAATTTATATTAATTATCTATAATGTTTCACTCAGCCAAATCTAATTTAGATGGCATTCGTAAAATGATTTTCAAGAATGCTAGGGGTGAGATAATATATATTCAAGATATGCCCCCTAGAAAAAAGATATCAAACACAGGTGAAATAAAATACCAGGATAATGATTTATTTTACCAGAAGTTGGAAGATTTTGTGAAATCTAACTTGAAAAATATTCACTACCTAAAACTCAAAAGCGAACCTGGAGAGGATCTTCGCACATTCGTACGAGTTAGCAACAATCAGGCTGATCATGAAAAATCGAATATTAGTGGGAGTGGTATATCGGCAGCAACAGGTGATTTATTTGATCAGGAGAGTGATACAGCACATGAGTTAGTTTTACCTGCATTAGAAGATATTGATAGCTATCAGATACTATCGGGAAACGAAATGTGTTTCATATAAATTGGGTCATCATCGTTTTAGTTCTACTCTACAGGTCTGAATGTTATTCCTAGTATAACCTGTCTCACTTTTACTTGCTATGTAATCTAGTCCTAAGTTAAAGAATAAATTTATTTTATTTCTATTTTATTTTTATTTTTTCAAAGGAAAACCTTAGTCCAACATTGGTTGAGATGATGATTGAAAAATTAATGGAGGTGTTCTGAATCATGGCTTTTAGAATTGGAGGTTCTGAATCACGGTTCGAGCGCAGCGAGAACATGTGATTCAGAACCCCCAATTCTAACCTACTTTCCTACCCCTGAAGTTAAGCTCAAAGATAAGGATCAAATAAGTAAGGCAACGCTTCCTATTACTTTTCTAAACTTGAACTATCGCAACAATGTGCTTAATAAAAGTCAGCCAAACCCGCCAACTTTCTCTCTCAACTCTCTTACGTGATCAGAATGTAAGGGTGGGGCTTTAAAATAAGCGTTTCAATTATTACCAATTATAACCTTACGGCTGCGGGAGTCCGGTGGATGCGAAACGCACAGGACCGATCAGTGACCAGTCTTGGGGGAGGATAATGATGATAGCCTTACGTGACGGTCGTTACGGATAGTTTAGAGCCAGTAAATCAGACACCAGTCTGTCTTGTTATGGTTTGTCAGATGGGCCAAGACAAGAGCGCCCATTGTACAATTCTTTTTTTTGATCTGTTCATATATTTTTATGGTTTACAATAAAGAATATAATAACAATAAGCAATCTTCTTCTTCGTCGGTCCACTCTTGACAGAGTGGTCGTGGTCTGCATGTCACAGTAAAACACCGTGCTGCCATGATTCGCCTCACAAAGCGACGCCATCCATCGCCTATCGGCTATGACTCGTGTCTGTGGGCCACCTACTGCAGACTTGATCTGGTCGGTCCATCGCATGGGTGTACTGAAGCACGCTCTGGTTCCTTCCACTTTCCCCTGGACCCAAGAGGATCAAAAGTGTCGTTGCCTCGTCGGGACACGTGACCAAAGAACTGAACAGCCTGGACTATAGCCGATAGAAGCTGCTTGATGCCGAGTTCTTAGAGAATAAATACGTTGGTGCGAAATTCAGTCCAGGATTCTCCAAGCATTTTCCTCCAGCACCACATTTCCAGAGCGTCTATTTTACTCTTTTCAGTTTCCCTCAGCGTCCAGGGTTCGGCTGCGTTCGGGAATATGGGGACCACCATTGCCCATATGAGCCGGGTTTTCATTGCTTTGGTGACGTTATGGTTCCTCCATACTTTCCTCAGTCTATCCATGGCAGACCTGGTTTTAGCCATGCGTCCCTTGATCTCGTTCCTGCAACCACCTATGTTTGATAGCACGACGTCACAACTCACGATTTGAGTGACTTCAGGCGAGTTATCGTTAGCGCGATGTACAATCATCACCGAAAATCGAGCTGGTATGTTCCATCCTGGATAGCAAATCTTCCATGTGGTAACTAGTAGTTGCCAACAGCGTAGTATCATCCGCTAGCGAAGGTTCAAAACTCTCATACCTCCTATTGATACACCGTCCAATCTTCAAGGGTAATCCTCATTATCAGTCCGGTGTAAATGATGAATAGGAGCGTCGTGATTATACAACCTTGACGAACGCCTGCACTGGGATAAAAGTAATTCGATAATACGCCATCCGTGCTCACTAAGGCTGTTCCATCTTCATAAAGCCGCCTGAAAAGGTGCACAAGGTGTTTGGGGGTGCCCATAGCAAGAAGCGATCTCCACAGCACTGGCCATTTCACCGAATCAAACGCTTTTGAGAATTACTCTCACTCCTCACGTCCTCACACGAGGAAAAAAAGAAAACTGGTCTAGTCGATGTGGTGCCGCATGGGGAAGGCCCTATGTCCAGCAGTAGACGTCTCTCGACTGATATGATGATGAAAGCCTTGTAACTTACAAGGCTTTTATCGTAGGTAAGATCTTTCGTAAACAAATAACATATCTGACCATTTTTACCAGTAATAGTAGTTTTCCACGTGCTATGATTGCTTGCGTTAAAAAACATAATGACTCCCACTTCAATCCTCTTTGCAAAACCAACATGTCACCATTAAATAAAAATAAACCAAACAGAACAATAAAAAAGTAAAACAAAAATATATATACCTACGAATTTCCTCAATTTAAAGTTAGCAAGATAATTTGAACATCAACTGTACGACGGCAACTTTTTAAATACACTATAACAGCGGGCTTAGGGCATAAAAAACTCGGCGTAATGTTCAGGGTAATAGAGTGTACTTTTTTATTATTATTGCTCTTTTATATTCATCCCTCTCTGATGGTGATTCGGTGATCTTAATTATTATTACATTTTTAATTTGGTTTTATTGTTTGGACTGAGTAATCTGGTAAAGCAAGTGTAACCGTCGCGTTTGGATGATTCTTAAATGTAACGGGCAATCGTGGTCTAGCAACTACAAAGCAGTATAGTTAAAGATTTTTTTCTAAATGGTAGATTTGGTGTTCGACGTGACTACCAGGGAAAGTACCCGATAGTAATTTAACTGAACTGGTGGTACAGTACCTGTCTATCGATATAATAAAATAGTTTTCTTTTACGAAGAAAAAAATGCTCATGCATGTATGTAGGACTCACACCCACTAAAACTCCATGGTGTCCTCCTGTGCCGCTTATGGCGGGAGAACTGGCACGCGTTAGCACTCACCGCGAACCCTCCGCGGCTGTCCGTCACCGGGCCCTCCTCTGGGGAGTAGCCCCCATCACCGGCGCACCAAAACGTACTGTGCGCCGTGCCCGACGACCCCGTGTATGGCACCCTTGGTCCCCTTGTGACGGGTCAAGTTCAATGGCCCCGACACCTAACTTTTTCGGCCGCAGGGGAAAGGGAGAGGGCCAACGCTATAGCGATACTTCTCCTCCCCTGCGGCCCCTCCTCGGGTTCCTCTTCATTTCATCGTGGGTGACCAAGCCACGGCTACTGAGCCCCCCCACCTCGACAATGCGCGCACCCACTGGAGGAGATCATAGAATAGAGCTACGGGGCGATGCCATTAGGTACATTACACACTCATACATAAGTAAGCTCACGCCTTTTGCCCATTGTAGTAGGCAAAACGCAATCAGTTACGATCCCTACATAGGTCCTTTTGCTTCATTTAGCTTCATATAATCTAGTCAAACACGCACACCGGCTATGAGTTATGCACAACTGGCTTTTTTGAAGAACATGATCAATAAGATCCTTCTAGAGCGCCCCTCCCGGTGCTTTCATTCACGTCTGCCTTGTAAATACCTCATATTAGTTATTTAACCATTATATATTTTACTAACCCCCGACGGAAAAAGAGGGGTGCTATAAGTTTGACGTGTGTACTTGTGTATTTGTGTATCTGTATGTGGCATTATAGCTCCTAAACGGATGAACCGATATTAATTTCGTTTGTTTGAAAGATGACTTTATTTAGAGTGATCTTAGCTATGTTTGATGAAAATCAGTTCAGCCGTTACTGTTTAAATCGGGGTGTTTTTGCAAGATATCGTGTCATAAAATTACGAGTTCAATAGATTGTCGATCGAAACATGTCTACTACTAGATAAATAATGTAGCATGAAATAAAAATTTGTTGGGTTTTTTTTTTAATTTTTAATACTTACTTGTTATCAAATTGAATTTTATGTTTATTAATGCACGGGGATGAAGAGTTTAACCTCAAGCAATCCTAGCTCTAAACGAAACCCTTTTTCGCATAATTATTATAAATCCACTCTTACTAGATAAAGACAACTGGGCTTATCTCATGATAATTATTATATTAAGTTATTCGTCCACCCGGGTGAATTTATTCATTACTAGCTTCTGCCTGCGGTTTTACTCGCGTTAAAGTATTTTTCATCCCGAAAGAACTACCGCGATAATAAGAATCCTTTTTCATAATGTAGTAAGTCAAGATCGAAGTTCCTGCGTTCCAAACATCCAAACCCGTTTATCCGTTACGCCGTAACAGCTTAACAAACACCCAAACATCCAGGGTTTCATAGAGGGTTTCATCCTGGATGTTTCAAGCATTTCATAAAAAAAACTAAGATTTTCTAAGACAAACACCTCGTTCATAAACGAGTTTCATAGTTCTCGATAACTCTACTAACAGTTTTGTCACATAAAGTACAGTTTGTTATATCTGGCGAAATGTGGGTGCACTTCTGCTAAACCCTACGGGGAATTCAGGCGTGATGTTATGTTATGAATATTTATAAAAAATGTATTGTTGCAATAAAAGAGTGTTACCGTATTAAAATATGACACTGGATACTGCACTAGGATACCCTGTGTCGCAAAATCCAGTCCCTTTCGACAAATAATATGGTTGTTTGATTAGACATATCAAATGAATATTCGGTTCCAATCATAAAGACGACGACAGTCGCCAACGACCTTGAAGGAACAAAACGCGCAATCGTTTTACACCCGCGCGACACAATTAAATTCGGTACTTTCTTTATTATTCTATGACTTTAAAAGAAAACCTTAGAACAAAATGTAGATAGTTCAATTTTATTGCCTTTGAGATGGTTGGAATTTCATTAAATAAAATACGGCCGGCGGTTTTGGTGCGATTGTCGGTGTTTTATCCGTGTTAGACATAACTTTACAAATTAATTGCACTATGTTATACGAATAAAACTCAAAATTTTCGTAGATCAAATTATTAAGAAAATGGTCTAATATATAACGTATGTTATTTCAAAAGAATTACGACTAGCCGTATAGACGTGATTCTCATTTTAAAATCAGCTACTGAGCCATAAACAAAAACTGAAAGGTTACTAAAGGTGTAAGCGTGCTGGTATGTAAGTGATGGAGTGTATGTGATGGTGTGTATATGGTGGTGTGTATGTGATGGTGTGTATGGTCATATGGTGTGTTAACACTAAATTGCTAGTAGGTTTTCCGTTTCATTATAGGTAAATCCTAAAAGCCAATCCCGTACTTGTTTTTTTCAGCCAAACTTGGTCATGGGGAGGATTAGCTTGTTATTGACTTTCTCATACAGATGTGGACCGATATGTGAGAATGCTTTGTTATAACCATCATCATCATCTGCCAAAATTTTTCTATTTCCTCCGCTGTTTTTTCTTTTGGGTCCAAGACGTTTGAATCCCTTTTCTGAAAATCGTCGAACATCATTCTTCTTTTCGTGTGAGGCCACCTCTGGTGTCAGAGTTAATTAAGCCGCCTCTAGGAAACCCCACAGGCCTCTGACTTGGCTATTTCAGACTTACATTAACTATATAAGTCCAGGTTTCCTCACGATGTTTTCCTTCACCGGTGCCTGTGATGTCCAAGATAAACTTAGAAAGTATATATGAATTTGAGAAAGTCACATTGGTACTTGCCCGGATTTGAACCCAAGACCTCAAGCACGACAGCCGAGGTCTTAGCCACTGGGCTACCACGAAATTTCGAGCATCATTGCCTTGGCGCTTTACAGATGGTGCCAATGTTGATTCTGGCTTTTTGCAATTGCAGTGGTTTGGAACAGGATGGAGGAATGTATGAAAAAGTATGGAATTTCCCCACCAAATGTTATGGTCTGCTCCCAGTCTAACCGGATAGATTTTACAGAGACTAGATAATATGTAGGTATATGGCTGGTTTCACAATGAAAATTACAGACCAATCGCTAACGCTAAGGCCTCACCAAAAAGCTTTTGTGATTTTAACGTCAAGATAGGTTTTTAATTAACCAACGAACTTCAGTGCGAGGTCAGTTTCAGCTAGCTGACTTGGCTGCCTCTATGTAGGCTTAGCCGAAATGTTTGCTCGGCTATCAACTTCTTTATTTATACTCCGCCAAATTAAGCAGACATCTTTGTGGAATTTTAAAGGGTAGGTTGATTTTGATGTGCTATTTCATGTAATTGAATACTTATAGATTTTATTTGGCCAAATATTTGTTGAACAAGGAAGAGAGAGGCCAATGTCTTTTGAAAAAAAAAAACCTTTTTATTTGGCGCCAAATAAATTGATTTTACCTAGGTTGATCTTCGTTGATTATTTTTTGGCGCCGCCTCAAATGTTAGACTAAAATATTTTTGAATATTTTGTTTTTCAGTTCGCTATTGCGTCGGTAATTATTTTTTTAATGCTTTTTTTTTTGCTTTACTGTTTACTTAATTTTTACAGAATCAGTTCACAATTGAAAATTCTGTGGTATAATTATCAATAAATCGTTTTTCTACCTTTAGGAGTATATTCAATTTTCAAATTTATATGGGACCAACTTTGAGAAATAATCTTTCCAATAAAAGAAGAATTTTTGAAATCGGAACTCTATAAAAAGTTATGTGCGGAGTTAACTCATCGTAACAGACGTTTACGCTGAGTTAGCAGTCACCGTCAACATGCGTCGTTTTGCAACTTTGCATTTACCGCAAAATTAGATATCATTATTTTTCTTTGTATTATATTCAGTCTTGCATCAGCCACCAGCTAAATATCCTGTATTTTTATAATTAAAGTAATTGTGTAATAAATAAATATTTTTTTAAGTAAATCTCCGACCGCCGAAACATAACTGGCGCAGTCGGTAGGATCGCGACGTTCTAAGATCGAATCCAACTCTTCATCTTAAGAACGACGGTTCTCAAATCGTTCCTTCGTGATCTACAAAGAACCTATCGCGCGGTCGGACACCTCTACGGTCATCGGGATAATTCTCCGGAGAATTGGAGGAAGCTGCGTTGGAGGAGACTCGACTCGACAGGAGATGCAGTGGCTGCTTTGGTAAGTACTCTCGTTTTACCAAGTGTCCTTGCTCTATTTCCTGCCCTATTATAATTTTTGTATTTTATGTTAATCTTTGTGTATCTGTCTCTAAGCTAAAATCGCAGTAGGCAGCCACAAAATTATAATAAGTAGAGTTAACTATCCCACGCGTAAATTCCAAGTGTTTAATTTGACACCTCTATTGTTTCGCGCCGAGCGCCACTAGGTAGAAAAGCTACAGAAAAACAATGTCGCTCAGGGATTATGATGCCAACTATAAACCTTATAAACTAATCGCAGATTTGATGCCAAGATATGATGGCAATCCTAAATTACTTAATTATTATATTAGGGAAGTAGAAAACTTATTACTGTTAACTTCCGAGGCAGATCGTTCGCACCCAGCATTCATCTGCTTAATTAAAAGTAGGCTTAGTGGGCTAGCCATAGACGCAATAGCGTACGAAGGCCACTTAGACTCATGGCTAACAATTAAAAACGCGTTAGTTAGGCGCCTTGGTGAACCACGAAACGAAATACAAGTAATGCAGGAGTTAACGCGAGTGCGTAAGTCTAAGACAGAAGACGCTGAAAGCTTCGGCAAACGCCTCCGCGAGCTTTTAGATACTCTGCATTCCGTAGGTGAACATGGGAATAAAACGTATTACGAAAAGATGGTTATTGAACAGTATATAAACCAGTTAGACTTCCATGTCTCGTTGGGCGTTCGAATCGCCAAACCGGACACCTTCGAAGCAGCCATCATAGCGGCCAGACAAGAAGAAGCTAGGCTTTCGTATAATAGAGCTAATTACAGCAATAATCCTTCAACGTCACAAGCAAAGCCAAGGGAGTTATCTAAACAACCAGGCAATAATAATCCCATCCGTAATACAGCAAGCCCGTTTGCACCTGGCTTTATTATTCCCCCACAAAACTTTGCACCTCAACCAAATTATAGGACCCCCGAACAGCGTCAACAATGGGTACAATCTGTATTGCCCTGGAAGTCCAAACCAGCATCAGGTAACTCTAGACCGAATGCTTCAAATAACTTTAGGAATCAACCTAACATTCCAAAACCACCAGTTCTCACGCCAGTATCATCGGACGTCACAATGCGTACGGCAGGTAAGCCAGAAAACCCACAGTTCGCACAGCAGTTGTTCTACATTCCAATACAGATGGCCACTCAAGATCAACCAGGATCCAGTGACATGGAGCTCTATAACACCATCACAGACGGTAACGGCATAGCACTTGAGCCGAATGTAACCATGGACGAACAAGAGGTAAGTTGTGACCAGGATTTTACCCTGGACACCAACCGAGACAACCAGACTTAGTTTCAATCAATTTCCAGACCAAGAAATATTTACCGTACATAATACTACCAGAGTTTGACGGTAAGTTTCTATTAGATACAGGGGCCAGTCATTCAACTATAGCAACTGACGTAGTTGCAGGCACCATATTTGAGTACTGTGTAGAAACAGAACCCTTTCAAATTAATACGGCACACAGTTCATCAGTTCACGACAAAGTAGTGTACCTTCCCTTACCTCCCGCGTTTAATAGTGATATAACACATAAGTTCCTAATATTCGATTTCGACCCTAAATATAAAGGTCTTATCGGAATGGACCTTCTGCAAAAATTAAAGAGTAACATTGATTTAAATAACAATGTGTTACGTACATCTACGGCGGAAATACCAATACACTTTAGTTCTCCACCCCAAAAGATAAGTATCGAACCTAGATGCGAAAAGATAGTCAAAGTAAAAACTAACTACTTAGATGGACAATACCTTCATGACGATTTAATGTGGTCAGATGATTTAATGTCCCCAGCAGCTATAGTTAACGTCACAAACGGTTCTTTTAAAACATCGTTAATTAATCATAGTGATCAAAAGAAGTGTATCCCGCTTAACCCGTCAATTAAATTAGAAACATTTTCCAATGCCAATAAAAACAATAGTCACGATATTAATACCATACAGGTAGATAATAACATTGACCGTATATTAAACGAAAACCTTAAAAAAATCCGTACAGACCACATGAACGAAGAAGAAAAGCGCGAAATAACCCGGTTATGTTATCAGTATAGGGACTTGTTCTATGCAGAAGATATACCACTCACTTTTACACACGCTGTTAAACACGAGCTCAGATTAAGCGATAATACACCAGTCTTTGTACGTAGTTACAGACAAGCTCCTCAACAACGCGAAGAAATTCGTAAACAAGTGGATAAGCTCCTTCAGCAAGGTATCGTGCGAGAGAGCATATCTCCTTGGTCATGTCCCGTTCATATCGTACCCAAAAAGCCCGATTCCTCAGGCAATGTCAAATGGAGACTTGTAATTGATTACAGACGACTCAATGACCGTATCATTGAAGATAAATACCCTTTACCAAACATTCACGACATATTAGATAGATTAGGACGAGCTCAATACTTCACAACCCTAGACCTTGCTAGCGGTTTTCACCAAGTGGAAATGCACCCTAATGATACTGAAAAAACCGCATTCACCACAGAACGAGGGCACTATGAGTTCCTTAGAATGCCATTTGGACTCAAAAATGCACCAAGTACATTTCAAAGACTAATGGACCATATATTAAGAGGCATAGACAATGTGTACACATACTTAGATGACGTAATAATAATATCTACGTCATTGCAACAACACATAGAAAAATTAAAACAAGTATTCGATCGATTCAAAATACATAATCTAAGGATCCAGTTGGATAAATCACAGTTCCTACAAAAACAGGTTAACTTCTTAGGACATGAACTAACAGATGAAGGTTTAAAACCAAACAAAGACAAGATAAAAGCCGTACTTAACTTCCCCTTACCTAAGACCCAGAAGGAAATAAAAGGCTTCCTAGGTTTGGTCGGATATTACAGAAAATTCGTAAAAGATTTCGCTAAGCTTACTAAACCAATGACCCTTTGCCTTAAGAAAAATAGTAAAGTCATACACTCCCCGGATTTCTTAGAAGCTTTCAATAAGTGCAAACAAATTTTAACTAACGCTCCAATACTACAGTACCCTAATTTTGATGAGCCCTTCATCCTCACCACCGATGCTTCGGACGTAGCATTAGGTGCGGTATTATCCCAAGGAATAGTAGGATCCGACAAACCGGTAGCATTTGCATCCCGGACACTATCAGATACCGAATCGCGTTACTCTACAATAGAAAAGGAGCTACTCGCTATAGTATGGGCAATAAAATACTTTAGGCCCTATCTTTATGGTAGAAAGTTCATCATATATACGGACCACAGGCCTCTCACTTGGCTTATGTCATTAAAAGACCCCAATTCAAAATTAACTAGATGGCGTCTAAAACTCTCAGAATATGATTACAAGGTTGTATACAAGAAAGGGCGTCAAAACACTAACGCAGACGCTCTATCACGTATTAAAATATTCCACGGTAGTGTCGACTCTTTAGCTGTTAATTTAGACGATAACGAAGACGATGAGATAATTAATAGAATATTCGAAAACGTGCGTAGAGAAGCCGAAAATCAAACAGACACAGAAGCACCCAATGAAAATGTACAATTACAAACCCCAAGTATTCCCGAATCTAATATAGGTACGGATAGCATGAGTGTAGTGTCAGCTGAACCTGAACTAGTGTCTACAAGACATACACAGCCTGACAACGAAAATAAAGGTATACCCATCATAGCAGACGCTATTGACAGGCAGTTAAAACAGTTCCACATTAGGTCAACACCCGGTTCTATGTATAGAGTAGATAACAGATCCACTAACTCAAAGGTAGTTATAAAAGATGTCTTTATCCCAGTAAATAATACAGAGTCCGAGATAATTAGATTCCTTAAAGAGCACACCATTGCTGATCGTATATTCCATTGTTACTTTCATAATGAAGAATTATACCATGCCTTTTCTAGAGTTTACACAACAATATTTAACGACAGAGGCCCTAAGCTACTTAAATGTACAACACGCGTAACTCTAGTAGAAAACAAACCGGAACAACAAGAGTTGATTAAGAAATATCATGAAGGTAAGACGGTTCATCGTGGTATTCAGGAGACGTATAAACAGTTGCACAGGAATTACTATTGGCCAAACATGCTTCTTACCATTCAAAGATTCGTTAATCAATGCGACACATGTTTGAAATCTAAATACGAACGCAACCCTCTTAAACCACCTTTAGCTATAACCGATACCCCTCGTAAACCGATGGAGCATATATTTATGGACCTTTACTCAACCGGAGGCGCAACGTTCCTTACAGTCATTGATAACTTCTCTAAATACGCCCAGGCAGTCCAACTAACAGCATGCAGTAGCGTCCATATAGCTGAAGCATTGCTAAACGTTTTCTCAGTGTTAGGTTTACCGAATAAAATAACCACAGATTCAGACACTAAATTCGACAACGATGTTATTAAAGAAATTTGCGCACTACATAACATTCACGTACACTTCACGACACCCTATAATCCTAATTCTAATTCCCCTATTGAACGTTTACACTCTACCCTAGCCGAAATAATTAGGATACAAAGAATGACTAACAAAGATGATCCTATACAGCTAATTATGAAGTACTCTATAATAGCGTACAACAACGCTATCCATTCAGCAACAGATTATACACCTCATGAGTTATTATTCGGACACACAGCATCCAGAAACCCTCTAGAATTATACTACCCAAAAGAATTTTACCAGGACTATGTTATTAAGCATCGGGCCAACGCAGAGGCAGTTCAAGAGTGCATCGCCGCACACATGTCCAAAAACAAGGAGCAGGTGATTGCTAAACGTAACCAAGAAGCAGAAGAAATTAAATTCAAGGTAGGTGAAACTGTCTATAAACAGGTAGCAAAGTCAGCACGCAGTGACAAGACGAAGCCAGTCTTCAAAGGACCATACAAGATCATACATCTTCACCCAAATAATGTGGCTGAAATAATAGGTAACCATCCAAATTCTAAGTCCATTAGGGTTCACTTCAAACTACTACGGAGGCCTCATCTTGTTGCAGGATCTTCATCGCAGGAGCTGTCGTGCTCAACACAACAGCAACCGTAACCATTACCCAAGTAGGTAACGACAATGGTATCCTCCTCCTTAAACAAGGTCAACTCCTTAAACAAGACAACTACTTTAGCCTTGCTTGCGTTTACAACATTAGCAATCTGCACTTTACATCTATCCAATTGATGTTCCTATATGCTAGCACGAAAAACGCTGAGAGTACAGCATCTGGAGAATTACATAAAACGTATAGGAATCAAATAGAATATAGCCTTAATATTATTGGTAAGAAGATTAAATCTTTAACGCCGCAAGTTAGAAAGCGCCGCGGTCTGATAGATGGATTAGGTACTGTCGTTAAGTCTATCACAGGTAATCTCGACCAAGAAGATGCAGCTAAGTTTGAAGCAGAAATTTTAAACATTAAAAACAGAGTTAGAAACGTACAGGATTCACAAAGGAAATCCTTGGTATTAGCACACAATACAATCGATGAGTTTAGTAAACAGTTAACAAAATTAAATAATAATCAACAACATTTGGCTAGTGTATTACAAAATATTACGAATAATTCCAACAACCTTTCTAACCATTTACATTTCCTAGATATTTACGTACAGATAGATTTTAGTTTACAGATAATTTTAGATAGGTTAATGTTATTAGAAGATGCTATGACTTTCGCTCAGATAGGCACCATGCATCCTAGTATTATAAGTCCTCAGAATTTAATAGAAGAGTTAAGAAACTTAGAAAGTATGTTTATGTTTAAACCAGTAGATAGTATTAGCATTAGTAACATATACAGGATAGAGAAGTCAATTAAAGTTAAAGCTTACAGCACAGAACACTCTGTTAACTTTATTCTCGAAATCCCCTCAATTACCTCAAAAACCTACGACCTTATCCATCTCTATTCTATCCCAAATAAAAGTAACCTCACTATCATTCCAAAATCAAAATACCTGGCACTTGGTAACGATGAGTACGCTTACCTGGAAGAAGACTGTCAGCCACTGACCGACAACACCCAGCTCTGCAAGCTCCTCGACACCAGAAGAATTGAAGACTCAGATGACTGCATACTATCACTCATCCAGCATCGCCCAGCAAATTGCACTCACGCTAAGATGAACTTAAGAAGAGGAAAAGTTCAGAAGATCGGAGACAACAACTGGCTACTCGTCCTCAGAGAAGAAGAAGTTACCAAAACACAATGCAACTCCAAGACAGATTACAAGAAGCTGTCGGGAATTCATCTCGTTACACTAACAGAAGACTGCCAGATGAACATCATGAATAAGACACTGCGGTCTCACACCGACACGGTCGTTATCAACGAGGTCATACCATTACCGGAGCAGCATCAAGTCTCAGAACAATCAATACAATACGAACTCCAATTAGAAGACATCTCACTAGACAGCATCCACGAACTTATCAACAGAGCAGGCGACATCTCCGTGCCAGAAGAAGATAATTGGCCAACCATAGCAGTTACACCTAGCTGGAGCACAATCATCCTATATATCCTACTGGTCGCAGCAGCATCCTGGAAACTGTATCAATGGAAAACAAAGAACATCCCGGTGGACACCAAGGGCAGCGCGGACGCCGCCAGAAGCAAGAGTTGCTTCTATCCTATGGTGGGAGGAGTTAACTCATCGTAACAGACGTTTACGCTGAGTTAGCAGTCACCGTCAACATGCGTCGTTTTGCAACTTTGCATTTACCGCAAAATTAGATATCATTATTTTTCTTTGTATTATATTCAGTCTTGCATCAGCCACCAGCTAAATATCCTGTATTTTTATAATTAAAGTAATTGTGTAATAAATAAATATTTTTTTAAGTAAATCTCCGACCGCCGAAACATAACTGCGGTCATACATTAAAAAATATATACATACATGACAAATTGAGAACCTCCTCCTTTTTTTTCGTTGGTTAAAAAACAATAAGTAAGGTTTCTATGAAGCAGGTTCTATAGTTTGGTTAACATAGTTTCTCTCGTGCTTTCTTAACAGCACGTCTGTTTTCCTCGAAGTGTTAGGTAGACGTGTATCAAAGGTAGACCTATATTTAAACAGTTAAGTTAATAACCCCATGTAATAAGAAACGAGCCTATTGCTATTTAAGCTTTCATTCCACACTCAATTTCACCCCTCTACACACAAATCCGTCTCCACACACACGTTAATCAATGCAGCCCTTGCACAAGGTATTAAATTCTAAGGCCCTCAAAATACGCGCGAGGCTTATCAAGTAGGAGACGTTAGATTAAACTCAGGCCCGGAATCAAGTTCAACTTGAGAACAATGTACACGTCAAGTAAGTTTCAAGTTAGATTTGTTAGCAGCACAGAGCACAGAATCATTGAGACTGGTTACGGCCGTGACATACAAGTTGTTGGTCCTGCGTTCAAAACTAGACTCGTAGTTTTAAATAATTTCATCATCCCTGCTCTCAATGCATCGCCGACAATTATACAGTCCATGAATGAGGCCTTCCCTGGCGTGCAATCCCGATGGGCCTCTTGGACACGTAAGATCATCACAGTGTGTCTTGTGAGCTAATTTAGAGAGAATTTCTGGTTTATACTGAGAGAACCCACTGCGTCGGCGAATGATGTTGCCGTGGCAAAATTCTGGGCCAAATTTAATAATTAGAGACTATATTTTCTATCGAAATGCAAATAAACATCGGCTGACACAGCAATAGTCTAAATTGTCACGGGCAGTCAATTTATAAACATAAACGGAGACACTCATTGACATGCTTGTTACCGACTTCAAAACAAAGGAGGTAGTCAATTTGACAAGTATGTATGTAATATTGTTGGAATCGCATAATAATCACATATTATGTTACTCTGTATGGGCTTCTAAACACGTGTGCAAAATTTCATAAGTGTATGTATGCTTGTTTGTATGTATGTATGTTTTTCCAGGCATTTCTCAGAAACTACTTGTCGGATCATGATCATTATTTATGTCTCATTTAGAGTGACAAGAGTATCACTCAACTAATGGAATAGTGCAAATTTCATCAAAATCCGTCCAGCGGTTTTCTAGATATGGAGCATACAAACTCCTTACCGACAAACAGCACGGATGTGTAAATTAAGTTATTATGGGTATTTTGTCAATCCTTAAGGTTTTAGGTGACTTACTATAGAACTTGATCAATTTTAGTGATAGTGTGTAAAACTGAGAAGAGATAAATATAAACATTTTCACATAAAAATAAACCGATTTCAAAAACAAAACACAAAAAAATGCAAAATAACTTTCGTTTTGGAAGTCGGTGTCGAAAAATTATAAAACAAGCGGTACCAAAGACTTACGAAACGAAACGTATTTTGCACTTTTTAATGTATTGCTTTTTAGTCTTATTTTAATAATATATGTTTTTAGAATGCCATCTACCATTTGCATCGCTTGCCAAGTCTCAATGCTCTATGGTAAGCACTGTCAAAAGTTTCCTTGCAAGTGGTGTTGTATTTACGTTTTCAAAAGGATCGGATGGAAAATCCTTTTCAAGGATGGCTGTGTAACAAGTTGCCTTGCGGAAAACTCTAATCCAATTTTAACTTGCATGTTGGATTCGTCGTTGGCGTGTTATTTTCAAGTCTTTCAGTTTTAATGGAGTGATACTAACCGTAAGATTATAAGTTTGTCATTCATCTATACCAATATTATAAAGAGGAAAGATTTTTTTGTTTGTTTGTACCGAATAGGCTCCAAAACTACTAGACCGATTTCAAAAATTATTTCACCGTTGGGAAGCTACTCTATCCCCGGGTGACATAGGCTACTTTTTATCCCTGTATTCCCACGGGAACGAGAACTACGCGGGTGAAACCGTGAGGTGTCCTCTAGTTTTATTGTAATATATTATAATATGGTATTAATTAATATGGTCTAAAGAACTTATATAAAAATGTCACCCTGAAAACCACCCATATTTGGCAATAAATGTGATTTGAATATTACGTCTTGATTTTTTGTATGATACTAACGACCGGCCTCGGCTTCGCGCGGGTAGTAGAGTATATTATGCCTTCATGTTTTTTTCTGTCGTAGGGTCCCATCTCGGTGTGAGCGAGGCTTGAATTAATTTTCGCTCGACTTGTTTTTATTTTGCGATAACTCCTAAGATATTCATTTAAAGTAAGTGGTGGAACAGATTATCATAATGTGCATGAAACGGTTAAGGTAACTAACGTATTTAAGTTAATAGGGATTAATACTGAATCAGTCTAAATATCTTTCTAATTACCGCACTGTACGTGACCATTTTTTTAGAAGTTAGTTAAACCATCATTTAAAGATAGATTATGTTATGCCATCGTAGACTTTTATGGAGACCTATAAAAGAGAAATATCCCACCATACATTGTTTTGTTATATCTCAAAGGAGTTAGGCAGCGTTTTCGATGAAAGATCTCAGGCGGTTTGACCTTTGCCGACATTTTCAACAATTATCGTCATATTTCAACCAATTTACACAAAACCATAACAAATTATACACCTATACCTTCCTTGTGAATCACTCACATCTATTGGTGAAAAACAGATGAAAATCCGTTCAGTAGTTTTTGAGTTTATCGTGAACAGACTGACAGACGCGGCGGGGGACTATGTTTTATAATATTTATGTAGTGATAAATTTAATGCTACCAAAGTTCTTAACTTTTAAGGTATCGTTAGTCGATATTCATAAACCTAACATATTCACGATTATTATTAATCTCCAAAATCAAATTCATTATTCAGGAACCTATCGCAGTGGTGGCGCAGGGTATCCGCCGCGACTTATAAGTTGTTGGTACTGGGCGCTTTAATTTGTGTAAATTATTTCATCACCTCAATAAAGAGAAAACATCGTGACGAAACCGGTTGTCCTATAACCAAAAATTCGAAGACATGTAACATCCACCAACACGCACTGGGCCCGCGTGGTCCATTACGGTCCATTCTCTCTCACAGAGCGGAGGCCTGTGTCCCAGCAGTGGCAACATTAATAGACTGATGATGATCATGAACCTAATCTCACAAAATATTTGACAATAACTCAGGTCAAAAATTAAATTAACAACAATCATCATTAATATCCAATCATATAAATTGACCATTGATTGGGCTATCGAATTAAAGATTTTCATTTGTAACAAATGGCAATTAACCCGTTTAGATAGTTAAATTTAGATTGCGCTGTTGTGGGACAATCAGGCTATTATTATTATTATTTAAATTAGATTGTCATTTGTTTCGAACGCCCTTTAACACTATACAATTCGCAGCAAAATTTTCGCAAGCTCCACACTGCCCTTAACCCCAACCTGTACACATTGACACGGTGTTGTCTCCATCAGCGTCAACATTTGCGCAGTTAAGTGCACTTGACGAGACATGCTGTAGTGCCAAGACCGGCACTACCAAAGATCTTATAGTGCCCTGGTAGTTCAAGTGAAAACTTTGAAACGTCCAGAGATATCACTTGGAAATAACCTTTTTACAAGGTTTTATTTTTATTACATTCTTTCAATATATGTATGTATGTTCGGGTCATATCTTGCAACTGAATTTAAAAAATCAGATGCTAATCTCATTGGCCAAATTGAAATTACTGTCACATAGCCATTGTAAAGTAGTATTAAGTAATTGGAATAAATATTTTTTACACGTACAACACGTTTGATTTGGATGAGAAAAAAGTAGTCAGTTCGTTATAATAAAAAGCTTGTTTAAAAAATATGAAAAGTTAGTACTTTCATCTGTCCCGGTAGTGTCTGCAATCAAATCATCCAAGTTGAATTTGATCCACTTCCAAGTGTCCGATTGAACTGAAATTCAACACACACGTTTATTTCTAGTGACAGTGCATTACTTTTTTATAAAAGATTACAAAATAGCATCTTTTTTTTAAATATAAATGCTTGTTTATAGATAACTAGCTGCCGCCCGCGTGGTATTAGTTCTTCGCCCTATATATTTATGAATTGTAGCCTGTGTATTGTGTTATTCTGATGTATCTTACTTACTAATAACGCACTTATCACACTTAATATTATAAAGGCGCAAGTCTGTGAGTGTGTTTGCATTGCGCAATGGTTAAAAGAAAAATGAATACATGTCAGATCCCGGCGAAAGAAACCAAAATATATAATATTGGTATATACCTTATAATAATTAATTGATGTTCAAAATGTACGGAAATTAAAATAGTTGAGATGTTACTAATTTACTATATTTTTTAAATTGTTTTTGACATTATCAATTAAATTTACAATATTTTTTATAACAGTTTATAATATTATCAACTAAATTTACAATATTTTTATAACAGTTATGACATTATCAATTAAATTTACAATAATTTATAATTTTATTCTTGATTTGACATTGTTTGAACTGACATCGGTATAATAATGTAACTCTGACATCAATTAATTAATTTGTTCCATAAAAATCCTAATGCATAAGGTATTTTTGTTATTACTGTCTATTTTCTTAATTTATTAAAGATACGTTTAGATAGTACAAGCTAAAATTAAATATTTGCACACCATATTTAATGGTAGAATGTAAAAGGACCGTCATAGATTTAAGATCATACTTTGTAAACCTACATGTTGTTACAATGTTTGTTATTTTTTCACGTTCAAACAGCTGGACGGATCTGGATGCAATTTGAGACAGAGATAAATTATAGTCAGAAATAGCCGATAGTACGTCCAGCCGTTTGAGCGTAAAGAAGAAAATACATACAAACACACACACGCACACTCACAGTCTTTCACCTTTAAAATATTAGAGTGAATTGTGATGTGATGATAGTGTGATAAGTAAGAAGAACACATCACTACTTCTAAACATGGACAGCAGGCTGGTGCATAGCATGGAGGAACTAGAGAAGCTGTTTAGCTCTCGCATGCAACAGTACGAAGAGAAGTTGCAGAGAGCTACAGCTGGCAGTGACACCACACACTCAGACCTTGCATCATTGTCAAAGGACTTCACTGAGTTTAAATATTTTGTCTGCAAATCACTTTCTCATTTTAAGACGCAGATTGAACTACTGTCATCGAGCCTGGATAATCATGAGACTGCAATGAGGAGAAAGGTTTTGCTGTTTCACGGTATCCCTGAAAAACCTGGTGAGAGGTTGTGCAGCACAATTCTTGAAGTAATCTCCAACCAGCTGAAATTAAATGACTTCAAGATTGATTATCTCAACGTGTGCCACAGACTTGGAGCTTCTCAGGGCAAGACTAGACCTGTGCTGGTACGTTTTAATGAGATGGAGCATCGTCGTTTGGTCTGGGACAGCAAGACCTCACTTAAGGGCAGCGGGACCACTATATCTGAATTCCTGACCAAAACCCGGCATCAGGTGTTTATGGCCGCTCGCAGGCACTTCAGTGTTAATAGTTGCTGGTCTGCGGAGGGGAAGGTAATCGTCATAACGCCAGACAAGTCTCGCCGGAAGATAGCATCCATGGGTGAGCTTCGTACTTTAATCGCGCTATTCCCCACTGCAGCCACTGCTGGTGCATCTGAGGACCCTGGACCTGCTGCTGCAACTGCATTGCCTAAAACCGCAACCCCTAGAGCGAAGGTTGTGAGGAAGGCCCGTCGCTGAGTCTGCGGTTTCTGGCTATCTCTCGAATATTTACATAGTAAGCGAGTAATGTGGGTATAGTTTTAGATAAGTTTTTCCTGTGTTCTACCCGTACTTTATTCTTTGTTGCAATTTCTATTTTAATTACTTAACACTGTAAGTCTGCCGGTAGATGTTTCTATTTTATTTTGTTTACTTTTCTTTTACTTGACATTGACATGATGACTTTTGACATCTGTCAGTTTCATAACACTATTTTACGTTTCGTTACACTGTGCGCGTTTGTTGTGGTGTGATATTCTCGAAAACTTATTTCTTTTTTTTTTTCTCCTTTGTTTTCTCACTTTTATAACTGTACCTTTAAGTTCTGATATTTTGTTAAAATCTCTTCCAACGTCAGCGTTCAGGTGGCTTTGTTGCGAATTTTTAATTGTTTTTTTTTTTTTTTCTGATATTTTTTGGATATATTTATTTTAGGTATAGGTACATTATAGTTATATATATATATTATATTTATTACCAACTATGATCGATGGTGATTTTGATGATGACTTTTTCTCCTGTTCTTCCTCTTCTAGCAGCTCCCTTAGTGCGGCGAGTAGTTCTTTCTCTCCTCTAACCCTTGGTGATCAGATTTCCTCGTTGTTTTCCCAGTACCCTAGTAACCTCAACATAGCTCACATTAATGCCCAGAGTGTTCCTGGCCATTACTCTGATCTTCTGGCTTCCATTAACTGTGCACATATTGATGCATTACTGATCTCTGAGTCCTTCCTGAAACCTTCTCTTCTATCTGTTCACTATGCCCTTCCAGGTTTTGTTCTCATTCGTAATGACAGAACAGGGAAGGGTGGTGGTGGTGTTGCCATATATTTGCGAGCTGGCATTCCCTTCAAGGTTATTAGTACTTCACCATCTTCCTACTCGGGGTCAGCAGAGCATCTTTTCCTAGAAATCTCTTTGCATCACTCTAAGATGCTTCTTGGAGTGATGTATAGCCCTAACCTAAGTATCGATTACTTTGATTCTTTTGACTCGCTTTTAAGCGATTTTTGTCCAATTTATGACCATGTAGTCTTGATGGGTGATTTTAACACTTGTCTTATTAAAAATGACTTGCGTTCTCACAAGCTTCAAACTCTCTTATCTTCTTTCAACCTCAGTATTTTGCCTCTCTCTGCCACTCATCATTTCCCTAATTGCACACCTTCTCTTTTGGACTTAATGATTGTTTCTAAAGTTAATAATATATCTGTTCACGGTCAGCTCACTGCTTGTTTCTCCTATCACGATTTAATCTTCATGTCTTACAAGATGCGCCCTCCTAAACGCAAGCCATCTTATATTTTCCTTCGGAACTTCAAGGGCATAGACCTGGAAGCACTGTTGCGTGATGCTGGTGGCATTGACTGGACGGATGTTTTGGAGAGCTCCAATATCAACGATATGGTATGTATTTTCAACTCTAAGATACTCAGCCTCTACGATAGTCATGCTCCTATTCGTCGTGTCAGAGTGAAGTATGTTCCGGCTCCCTGGCTCACGCCTGACATTAAGGATGCGATGGTAATTAGAGATCGAGCCAAAAGAAGGTTAAAGCGCCGTCCTTCCGAGCGCAATCTGAGTTCATACCGTGAGATGCGTAATCGCTGTAGTCGTATGTGTAGAGATGCAAAAAGACGCTACTTCCACAATTCTCTGGACAACCGGAACTCCTCTGAGGTCTGGAAGTTTCTGAAGACTGTCGGCATTGGTAAGTCCCCTGTCGTTGCTAGTAATGATACTGACGTGTGTGCTCTAAACTAGCATTTCTCACTTCCACCCGTTACATTGGATCCACACGTCAAATCAGCTACATTAAATAAGCTTTCCGCTTTGCCGATGCCGCGGTGTTCGTCTTTCGAATTCAGTCCTGTGAGTGAAAATGATGTCAAGAAATCTATCTGTGCTATCTCCTCCTCCGCAGTTGGTAATGACAATCTATGCTCAAGAATGATTACTCCTATCCTCTCCACATTACTTCCCGTTTTAACCCATATTCTTAACTACTCCTTGTTTTCTTGCTCTGTTCCTGATGCTTGGAAGCTAGCTCATGTTATTCCTTTACCTAAAAATCCTAACCCTGTCACCCTAACCGATTTTAGACCCATTTCCATCCTCCCTTATCTTTCCAAAGTTCTTGAGCACGTTGTTCATCAGCAACTGTCTCTGTTTCTATCTAGTAATGATCTTCTTAGTCCTTTTCAATCTGGTTTTCGTCCTGGTCACAGTACTGTCACAGCTCTTTTAAAGGTGACTGATGACATCCGCTGGGCCATGGACCACAAATCTCTCACGTTACTTGTGCTTCTTGACTTCAGCAGTGCCTTCAACTCTGTTGACTTCGATATCCTTCTTGGGATCCTTAAATCTTTTAATTTTTCCTCTGCCACTATTGATTGGTTTAACTCATATCTCAGGGGCCGCTCGCAACGGGTACGCCTTAACGAGTCTTCCTCGGATTGGTGCTCTCTTACTGCGGGTGTGCCCCAGGGTGGCGTTCTTTCTCCTCTTCTCTTTTCTATTTTCATTAACTCTGTTTCTAGAGTTATCTCTTGTAACTTCCATCTCTACGCTGACGACCTGCAGCTTTACCATCATTTTTTGAGCCTAGACGCGGAAGCCGCTGTGGCCGCCGTAAACAGTGACCTGGAGTTGATTGGGGAGTGGTCGCGGTCTTTTGGGCTGCAAATCAACCCTAAGAAGTCTCAGGCCATGGTTATCGGCGGCAGGCACATGCGGAACAGGCTTGATGTTGCGTCGCTGTCTCCGCTCTGGTTGAATGGAGTTCAGATCGAATACTTGGGGACTGCTAAAAACTTGGGAGTAATCTTGGACTCCTATTTGTCGTGGACTGCCCATGTCGCTGAAGTCAGTCGCAAAGTGCACTACACGTTTCACTCGCTGAAATGCCTCCAGAGCTTTTTGCCCTTGATCACCAAAATTTCCCTAGCTCAAACTCTCATTCAGCCCATCATCGACTATGCCGATGCCTGTTATTTGGATGCCACCGAGGAGCTTTTAAATAAACTTGAGCGTTTGCAAAATATATGTATTCGATTTGTTTTCAATCTTAAAAAGTATGACCATGTTTCTGGCTTTCGCAAGATACTCAAGTGGCTCCCAATTCGACTTCGCAGGAACTCTCGGATTTTGTGTCTGCTATTTAACATCCTTCATAATCCTAAAACGCCATCCTACCTCCGTGAACGCTTCTCCTACTCCCGTCCTGCGGATGCACCTTGCAGGTCGCATCTTAAAAATCTCCTTGATACCCCTTCCCACACAACCGACTTCTACTCCTACTCCTTTACTGTGCACGCGGTGCGTTTGTGGAACTTGCTGCCGCCTGACATTAGGGACTGCCAAACTCTTGCAGTTTTCAAAAGTAGAGTGAAAGAACACTATCTTTCCATTCCGTCATAGTTGCATAAAATATGTATATTTATCTTTTTATATTTATTAGTATTTATTTAGTTTTAATTGTTATGTTATGTATTCTTATATGTATGTATAGGTATGTCAGTATATTTTATTTGTTATATTGTAAATTACATAAATCTGAATTGTTTTATGTCTTTATTTTTTCCCTCCACACACAATGTCTACATCTCTTTTTTATCATATTCCTTTCGCAGGTATGCTGGAAGAGATTTCATTAGAAATAAGCATCACCTCTGTACCTTTTTTCTTTTCCTTCTTCTTGTCCTTGTATTATGTGTGTGTACATAAATTGTTAAATAAATAAATAATAAGATAAGATTTTCGACGAAAGAAAGAAAAAGTGTTTATTAGCCACAAAAACCACTTTTTGTTCCTTAAATTAAACCCCTAACGATAGTAAGTACTTAAACTATGTTAGTAAAGTAAAAAAGATGAAAATAAAATACCAAACTTGAGTACCGTAGGATTATGACGAGACATGCTGTTTTGCCAAAACCGGCACTACCGAAGTACTCATAGTGCCCTGGTAGGTGACGGAAACATTTTTAAATATCCTGTGATGCCACTTGTTGTTTTTTAAGTAAGGTGATATTTTTGAGGTGTGAATTGTTGCTTGTTTTATATATTAGTATTCACATTTTGTTCCGTATGGAGTCGGACGTAAAGAATCTCACCATCCCATATCTTCCCGTGGGTGTCGTAAAAGGCGACTAAGGGATACACCAGAGAATGGGCAGCAGCGTTCTCTGTGCACTTTAACAACAAAGTGCGATCGCCAACCCGCCTGCCAAGCGTAGCGATTAAGGCAAATCCCCCCAAACCAAAATGAAAAGCACAAGAAAAAAACGGCCCCAAGTGCCCGGCAGCTCATCTACCCTCGACTACGGTAGCGGTCGAAGCGATGGCGTGGCAAGGGGTGCGAAGAATCCGCGGAGTGGACCCGGCTACCCTAATAAACACCGACGACTGGACCTGGCAACGTATAACACGCGAACACTCCGGACCGACGAGAAGATAGCCGAACTCGAGGAAGAATTGAGCAGGTTGCGGTGGAGTATTATAGGGTTATTTGAAGTCCGAAGAGAGGGGGAGGACTCGATAATCCTCAAATCCGGTAACCTGCTCTATTTCCGAGAGGGTGACTGGCAGTCCCAGGGTGGTGTCGGGTTTATCGTCCACAAGTCGCTTGTGAACATCGTGGTGAAGATCGAGAGTGTGTCGACCAGGGTGTGGTACCTTATACTCAGAATATCTTCGAGATATTCGCTGAAGGTTATAGGTCTACGCCCCGACCTCAGCACACCACGACGACGAGGTAGAGACCATGTATGAGGATATTTCTAGAGCCATGCATGGTTTCAAAACTCACTTCACCGTTGTCATGGGGGACTTTAACGCGAAACTGGGCAAACGAGACGAGAATGAGCTGCAAGTGGGCCAATTTGGAGTTGGACATCGGAACCACCGGGGTCACCTACTGGCCAGTTTTATGGAGAAGGAGGGCCTCTATATGATGAACTCCTTTTTTCTAGCGTGTGCACAGGAAGTGGACCTGGCAAAGCCCCGATGGTGCAACTAAAAACGAGATCGACTTCATCATGTCAACCAAGAAGCAAATGAATGTCATTGAATGATGTCTCTGTGATCAATTCGGTGAAAACCGGGAGCGATCACCGCATGGTGAGAGGCACATTGAACATTAATATCAAGCTTGAAAGGTCTCGACTGATGAAGTCTACGCTCCGTCCAGCACAGATCCAGATCCAAAACCCCGAAAGCTTTCAGCTCGAACTCCAGAATCGTTTCGAGTGCCTAGGGAGCTCCGTGGACGAAAACAGCGATGGGTTCGTGGAAGCTGTCCATACGGTTGGGTCAAAGTTTTTCAAGACCTGCCGTACAGATATAAACAAAAAGCTCTCTGATCCTACTCTCAAGCTCATGAAGGAGAGGCGTGAGATGATCCTGCAGTCTTCAGACGATGCGTTGAAATACCGGCAGCTCAATGGACGGATCTCAAAGTCCTTGAAAAGTGATCTCCGCCGCTTTAATACCGAGCGTATTAAAGACGCGATTGAGCGGAATAAGGGTTCCAGGGTCTTTGCAAGAGATCTGACTATTGGGCAGAGCCAGCTCACGAAAATGAAAACCGACGATGGCAGAATCGTATCCGCCAAACTGGAGCTATTGAGAGAGATCGAGAGATTCTATGGGCAGTTGTACCCGTCAACCAGTAAACCCGTCGCGAATCTAGCAAAAGACCCTAGAGCTAGATTGACCCGGCACTATACCGAAGACATTCCGGACGTCAGCCTGTATGAGATTGGGATGGCTCTTAAACAGCTTAAAAACAACAAAGCGCCGGGTGAAGACGGAATTACAGCCGAACTCCTGAAGGCGGGTGTAAAACCAGTCCTTAAGGCCCTTCAGAAGCTGTTTGATTCCGTCATACTCGAGGGCAAAACGCCACAGGCATGGTGCAGGGGTGTGGTGGTACTCTTCTTCAAGAAGGGCGACAATGCCCTACCAAAGAACTATAGGCCCATCTCACTTCTTAGCCATGTCTACAAGCTGTTTTCAAGAGTCATCACGAATCGTCTCGCGCGCAGGTTTGACGATTTCCAGCCTCCTGAACAAGCCGTATTCCGTAAAGGCTTTAACACCGTAGACCATATACATACGCTGCGGTAGGTTATACAGAAGACCGAAGAGTACAACCTGCCTCTCTGCTTAGCGTTTGTGGACTACGAGAAAGCCTTTGATTCGATCAAGACTTGGGCTGTGCTGCAGTCTCTCCAACGGTGCCAAATTGACTACCGGTACATCGAGGTGTTGAAGTGTTTGCACAAAAACGCCACCATGTCAGTTCGACTTCAGGATCAGACCACGGAACCTGTCTTTCTGCAGCGAGGTGTAAGGCAGGGAGATGTCATATCTCCGAAACTGTTCACCGCTGCACTGGAGGATGTCTTCAAGGTTCTGGACTGGAGAGGGCTAGGCATCAACGTCAATGGCGAGTACATCACTCACCTTCGGTTTGCCGACGATATAGTGGTCATGGCTGAGACTATGGAGGACCTCAATACAATGCTCGATGACCTCAGTAGAGCTTTCGAAAGAGTGGGTCTTAGGATGAACATGGACAAAACCAAGGTGATGTTGAATGCCCATGTCACACCCACTCCTATCAGGGTCGGAGACTCTACACTCGAAGTTGTGGATGACTATGTGTACCTGGGACAAACGATCCATTTGGGTAGGGCCAACTTCGAGAAAGAGGTCAACCGTCGAATCCGACTCGGCTGGGCAGCGTTCGGGAAGTTGCGCGGTATCTTCACGTCCAACTTACCACAGTGTCTCAAGACGAAAGTCTATGACCAGTGTGTGTTGCTAGTTATGACTTATGGCTCTGAGACGAAAGCTTACAGTCATCCAAAGGGCAATGGAGAGGGCTATGCTCGGAGTTTCCTTACGTGATCGAATCAGAAATGTAGAGATCCGCAAGAGAACCAGGGTTACCAACATAGCCCGAAAAATTGCCAAACTTAAGTGGCAGTGGGCAGGGCACATTGCTCGCAGAACGGATGGCCGATGGGGCAGAAAGCTTCTGGAGTGGTGACCGCGAACCGGAAGACGTTGCGTTAGAAGGCCTCCCACCAGGTGGTCCGATGACCTGGTGAAGGTTGCGGGGATACGCTGGATGCGGGACGCACGGGACCGGTCAATGTGGCGACGCTTGGGGGAGGCCTATGTCCAGCAATGGACGTCTTGTGGCTGATATGATGATGATGATTCACATTTTGAATATCATCCAAATAATCTAATAACTTTTTTATGAACACGAGCAGGTGTTAATTTTTTACGTTGGTCTTTATTTGAAAATACTGTTACGAGTTTTTTTTTTTTTTTTGTTTCTAATTGTCATTACGTGTTGAATGCGGGTATTCTGTGTGTTTGGTTAGTTCAGCAGTTCGACAGTTGGTACACTGTAGTATGAGTGCAAAGGCTTTGTACTAGACTGGTCAGTCTATAATTGAATGGAATTGTAGCAGTGCAGAGCGTAAAGTAAGCAGTAAGATAAGGTGTTTATTTGTTTTCTTTTGAAAAAAGAATGAAATATTATCTGCCTGCTATTCTCGTGTTACAAGGGGCAATAGCTTCTTCATGAAAAAAATAAATTAAAAACCTATGGGTGCTCTATTTCACAGGTGCACCTCGGCCTAATCTATCGGAATATCTAGTCGTGTTGTTATGTCATTTTAGACAGGAACAAGGGGGTGGAATGTAGGCAACTCATTCTGCATCATCTGTGCCTTTTTAGTCTATGTATATTATTGTATTGTGTTAGCTGTAGTTTATTGTTATCTGTGACATGCGAGCTGGCAGCCTCGCATGCGCCGGCGCCGTATGTTGCTGTCCTTGTCGGCCTTGTGCGGGCGTGCCCTATTGTCCTTGTCGCTCTGTAGCCAGCGTTGCCAATAATAACTTAAATATAGTTCATATTAACATTAGAAGCATTAATAAAAATTTTGATCAGTTCCTAACTATAATCTCTTCACCGAAAATCGAGTTTGATGTAATAGTTCTGACAGAATGTTGGTTGCAGGTTTCTGGACCTGTTCCCGTACTTCACGGTTATTCATCTTTCGCTACAATTAATAATGTAATTAAAAATGACGGAGTGGTGGTCTATATTAGAGATAGTATCAAATGTGTGACGACGGAGCCTCCATTTCAGGATGCAAACTGCATTATATCCTGCTTAGGCCCTACGGCAATAGTTTCAGTCTATCGCTCTCCATCCTACCAAAATCTTGAAAACTTTTATAATAGTCTGCAAAGCGTAATATCTTCTCTGCACTCCTACGTTAACATTATCTTGGTAGGTGATATGAATGTTGACATCAAATCGGGATCTAGGGACCGGCACGCTAATGACTATTTAACTCTCACCGCCACTTTAGGACTACTGCCTGCGCATTCTCTTCCCACCAGAGTTAACAACTGTCTAGATCATATAATGGTTAAAACTAAGAAGACTTCTACTGTGCTAGTCCTAGACTCTCATGTTACTGATCACCAGCCTATCTGTTTATTTTTGCTCCTCAATTCCAGTTCGGGATGTAATGGGAAAAGAACATCATCACAGTATGACTATGAAGCTATTCGTAAAGAACTGGACAACACCGACTTCAGCCCCATCTTAACTTGTACTAACGCCAATCAAGCAACTAATCAGTTCATTAATAATATACAACGTGTGATTACCAATCACACTCGAATAACCAAAACACGTAAAAAATTCAGGGTTCTGAAGCCGTGGATGAGTACCGGCCTGGTTCGTTGTCTAAGAAACCGAGATAGAATGCATAACGAAGTCAGGAAAAACCCTGACGACTCCATACTTAAAATATCATACACTCGTTATAGAAATTTCTGTAATACCTTAATAAGAAAGTTGAAGCGAGCATATGAAAGGGAAGAATTTATAAAAGCAAAAAATAATCCTAAGGCAACGTGGAAAGTGATTAAATCTATCACGAATACTAATGTTCAAACCCGATCCACTCGTGAACTTCTGCGTGATTCGGTCGACGTTAAAACATCGGTAAACAAAGTCAATGAGTTCTTTGTCAGTGTAGGTACAAATCTGGCGTCGAAAATTGGAGCCAGCACCATCAGCACTGATGTAGCACTAACACCCAGTCAATTATCAAACACTTTTGTAATCCTCCCTGTGGATGAGGAACAAGTAAGCAAAATTATCCATGACCTTCGTATTGGCTGCGCTACAGGTTGGGATAATATTCCAGCTAGAGTTATCAAGAATTCACGAACTACTTTAACCCCCGTAGTTACTCATATTTGTAACCTGTCAATTGATTCTGGCATCTTCCCTGAAGCTTTTAAGAGAGCCGTCGTGCATCCTATATATAAGAGCGGGGCCAGAGACAGAGTCACAAACTATAGACCTATTTCTGTTTTGACTACGCTTTCAAAAATATTGGAGCGAATTCTGAACAATTGCTTAGTCAGCTTTCTTGAAAAGCTTAAATTAATAGCTCAAAACCAGTACGGCTTCAGATTTGGAATCTGTACAGAGGATGCTGTTGCTGACTTTACCAACAGTCTGGTAAGCCAACTAGATAATAAAATGAACTGCTATGGCATCTTCTTAGACTTGACCAAGGCTTTTGATACTGTCTCTGTCCCTCGACTTATTTCGAAGATGGAAAGCTTGGGAGTGCGTGGACTAACTCTCAAACTATTTAAAGACTACCTCTGTGATAGATCGCAGTGTGTTCTCATTGATTCAGTCACCAGTTCATATGAAAAGCTTACCTATGGCATCCCACAAGGTAGTATATTAGGACCGACACTTTTTCTAATATACATCAATGACCTATGCAAGCTCTCCATCCCAAATTGCGAAATTTTCTCTTATGCAGATGATACGGCACTTCTAGTGTTTGATAAAAACTGGGAGCAAGCCAGAGATAGAGCGGAATTCTCACTTCGATTAATAATGGAATGGCTGTCAGCTAACTTACTGACGTTGAATTTAGATAAGACGAAAATAATCAGATTCTTTCGCCCACATTCAATAAGCCCACCCTCTTTCTCTCATATGATTAAAGCTCACACTTGTCCCCCTCATCAGTCAGTAGGTTGTAGCGGTCTCGCTCTCAGAGCAGTCCCCAATATTAAGTACCTGGGAGTGATTATTGACGAAACAATAAGTTGGCACGCGCATATAGAGGCACTCTGCACTAGAATTAGAAGATTAATATATATTTTTAAAGAACTCAGGCACTCCGCCAACTCTGAAACTCTGACTCTTGTGTACCTCAGCCTTTGTCAATCTATCATTATGTACTGCATCCCGGTGTGGGGAGGTACTTACAAAACCGCAATGATCCCTGCAGAACGTGCACAACGAGCGGTTCTTAAAGTGATGCTTTTTAAACCTAGAGACTACCCTACCGATCAGTTGTATTTTGAGGCCGAAGTTCTCACAGTAAGGCAACTGTATGTCCTTCGTTCAGTCCTGCGGAAACACTCCAGCCTTCCATTAGACAAAAATCTGCTGCTGAGACGCCACGGTTTCCCTATATGTAAAACAAGCCCCTGTCGTTTTCCATTTACTAGTCGACAATTTTTGGCTCAAAGTGCACGCATGTATAATAAAATAAATAAAACTATTCCGCTGTACAGATATAACTTACGTGAAATTAAAAGTAAATTAAAAAAATGGATTTTAACCTTAACTTATGATGAAACGGAAAATATATTGACTATAGAATCATAACTTTGTCAAACCATTCTTGAAAGAAAGCTTATCAAACACTTACACTTCACATACACACACTCACTCACAAACTACACTCATACACACACTCTTAGATACACAACCACAATCTTTCACTTCATTTGCTGTGTTAACAACAACTGTAAACAATCAGTAAAGTCACGGTTGTATTGTATTATATAAATTGAAGCCGCAAAATGTCCGACTCCTAAGATACAGGTCTGCGTACCTAGTTTAGGAGCCCGGAAAGCTGACAATAATTATAACTTGGTAGTACAACCCACTGTTTCTATATGCCATGTAATGTGTTGTTGTTCTTTATGTACTAAATAAATAAATAATAAAAATAATAAATAATGTAATAATAAATACAGGGATCTATTTTAGATCTAGTAAGGCCAATTTTCTGTAATACACTATTTAACTTTAAATTCCACTGCCTGCTGGCCTGCTTCAAACCATAAATGGATTTTTGTAACAAGCATACTTTTGTGCCCACTTCATATGACTCCGGCTGCATCATATAAATTTGGTTCTCCAAGTCTCCCTGCAAAAATGCTGTTATGGCATCCATTTGGTCTATATCCAAGTTGTATTTTGCAGCCAATGCAATGAGGTATCTTACAGATGTATATCTTACTACTGGTGAGTATATTTCGTCATAATCAACTCCTCTTTTCTGAGCATAACCCTTTATGACCAGTCTAGCTTTATGTCTATTTACAGCCCCAGTATTATCAGTTTTGGTTTTAAAAATCCATTTGCAAGGAAGAGCTTTCTTTCCAGGAGGTAAGTCGGTAAGTATCCAAGTATTATTACTTAACAATGATTGGAATTCTTTATCCATTGCAATTTTCCAATTTTCAGCATGATCAGAGGACAGGGCTTCCTTTACTGAATCTGGATCTCTGAGGTTTTTAACAGGACAAAAATAACTGGGTTTAGGACTGTAATCAATCTTTCCGAGCTTGTTCCTTGGCCGTAAGGTGACGGTGCTATGAGGTATGTCTTTTGTTGATTTTTGTGGTATGTATTCTTCATCATTGTCTGTATCAGTTTCATATTCGTCAGAGGTCTTACTAATATCTGTGTTCGTAAACTCTGTTAATTGTTCTTCTGTTTGAGTTTCAGGTGCTGCTGCTGCTGGTGGCATCGCTGATTGTGACACATCAGTAAGTTCAGAAGGTAGGTATATATTATTATTCATTTCAACATTTTCCAAAAATTCAATATCTCTACTTTTCATGATTCTATTTGTTTTAGGTTCAGCAAGACAATATCCTTTTGTGTTATCACAATAACCAACAAAGATCATTCTTTGTGATTTCGGGTCCCATTTCTTTCGCTTCTCTTTGGGAACTTGCATCATGACTTCGGAACCAAAGATTTTCATATTGGATAAATCAGGCAGCTTACCTGTCCACAATTCATATGGAGTCCTTTTCATTATAGAGGTGGTAGGCGAGCGGTTGATGATGTAAGCCGCAGTAGCAGTCGCCTCAGCCCAGAATGGTTTAGGTAACTTTGCATCTAGCAACATACACTTATCCTCTCCACAAGAGTACGATTCATCCTTTCAGCAAGACCGTTTTGTTGTGGTGTGTATGGTGTGCTTGTTTGATGTTTTATGCCATACTGACTTAAGTAGCACTCAAAATCTCTGTTACAATATTCTAATCCATTATCTGTACGAATAATCTTTATTTTCTTATTACATTCATTTTCTGCTTTCTTGTGAAAATCTTTAAATGCACTTAGGATGCTGAGCTTGTCTTTAAGGAAATATATAAAGACTGATCTGGAGTAATCATCCACAAAAGTAATGAAATATCTCATACCTCCAAGGGAAAGCGTCTCCATCGGACCACATAAATCAGAATGAATCACCTCGAGTAATTCTGTCGCTCTGTATCCCTCATGGTTGAAGGGCAGTCTCGTCTGTTTTCCTTCTAGGCAGATGGTACAAGTCACTGGTAGTCTCACTGTGTCCGGCAAGCTCATTCTTTCTGTACATTCTGGTAACCTGTTCACATCTGGAAAGTTTAAGTGTCCCATGCGTCGGTGCCACATGACAACATCATTTGAAATATCAGAAATACTAAGGTTAGCATTTATTTCTCTGTAAATATTAAGTGTGTACAAGTTATTTTCTAATAATGCAGAACATATAAACACTCCATCACTGGTAAATATTTCACAATTGTTTTTATTAAAGTTTACTTTGTAACCTTTGCTGACCATCGCACTAACAGAAAGTAAGTTTCCAGCAAGTTCAGGTATATATAAGACATCTCTTACCTGAATTCTGTTCTCATTATTACCATGCAATACTAGATTAATTTTTCCTATTCCTTTCACAGGTAGCGAGGTATTGTTAGCAACAGTGATGGTTGAAACTGGTGGACTTTTGACATCATACATCCAATCACAACGGTTAGTGCATTGAAGCTCCGGAGTCCACATACCATTTATCACTTTCATTGGTTACAGAAGAAGCTGTAAATGCTGCTACATAGCCTTTATCTTCACTTTTACTTGAAGTTTTCTTCTTTGTCCGACAATTTTTACCAAAGTGGCCATACTCGTTACAATTGAAACACCTTGGGCCTTTGGGTTTCATGTTGTTCTGCTTTTCATAAGTTTTCTTCTTGATTGAGTAAAAAACAGTAGTATCGGAACTCTGAACTTCTTGTAGTAGTTTAGTTTTAATATTATCTGCACTGATTTTTACCTCTGAACTCTCTATAGCCATAATCATGGGTTTGTATAGGTCCGGCAAACCCGCCAGCATCAGAGTGCCTAGCCATTCGTCATCGACGCTAAATCCTATGTTGCGTAATTTATGTGCTGATGTCATAATTTTATTAACATAATCCTCAACATTCTTAGAGGACTCCAGTGTTGTAGTGATGAGATCTTTCAACAAAGCCACTTTTCGTGTCAAACCATTGTCGTCAAATGCTCGTTCCAGATTCAACCAGACTTCTTTAGCTGTTTTTGCATCCTGAATATGAACGTAATTGATAGCATCCACTAACAAAATTAACTTTGACTTGGCTTTGATGTCTTTCGTGCCGTCTACTTTTTCTCCTTCTATGCACTGCCAGAGATCTTCATGCTCTAAATACGCCTTTGTTGCAAACTTCCAATTTGCATAATTATCCCGTCCAACGAGTTTTTCAATGTTAAACATCGTATTTGCAGACATTTTTCACAGACGCTGAGGGTGACACTTCGCCGGTAGAATTTATTGCAAATAACTTTTCGGGCTTTTCACTTTACTAATCCGAGTAACCACTTATTTGCGCAACCACGCTATGCTGCCATGAAGGATTTTGTGATTACTTTAGTAAAAGAAAGACTTCGTTGATATAAAAGTTCTATATTATGGCGCGAATCAAGTACAACAGTTTACAAAAGAAGAAGCGTTACAAAAGTTTTTTGACCACAGATAACTAAACTACAATGTTGCAACTAAATGGTTGCATTCACTATTTAACAGTTTTCCTGTAATTGGGTTGTGGTCTGTACTATAGAGATTTTACGGCAATGTATGATGTTTAGGAAAAGTAACTGTGTATGTAAATACAAGGAGGTATTTAAGTCAAGAGAGAATAGGTTACTTCAAGGCAAGCGTGCTTCACCGTCGACCATATCATCGCTTACCATCAGACGAGTTAGTATTCTTAACTAAGTATACTAACTTATAATACTAAACCTAATTACTTACATATATTATTATTTAAAAACAAGTTACACTTAGGCGTTGAGGTACTCTTCCACATCACTGTCATCCGGAAAAGAGTCCAGAAGACTGGTAGCATTGCCAAGTTGAATAACAATGCTGATTCTTTAAACAAAGAACGAGCCAGCGCGAGTCGTTTATCATATTAGCTAACAAATTAACTTGAGTGTTAGTCAATCTCTGTTTCAGGGCACGAGCCGGAGAGCCAGAGTCGCGCAAAAACCGCAAAGTGGATGGCTTAAACAGGAGGAAATAAACAGATTTCGCCAGAACTGGAAGGAGGAAGCGCGAGTTCGTGAAAGATGGAAGGAGTGTAGAGAGTCCTTGCTCAGAAGAGGGATAAAACAGAATAGCGGAAAAAAAACCGAATCAAAACTGTAATCCGTTCTATTTTTTTTTAATGGCTGTAGCAAATTGACGTAGTGGTGTCAATTACATTAATAATTGTTTTCTCCGACGGTACAGTGTAAGTATCTAGTCTATACCAAAAACCTCTATCAAAAAACCACGCAGGAAACAGTAAAACTATGACAATAACTTTAAAAAACATTTGCATAAAACTTTTATGAATAACTGCATCTTCTAACTGAAATAAAGTTCGCTATTCGTGTTAAGCATAAAACGGACAAACTTAAAATGAAAATAAATAATATTTCACTCATTTCTGCTTCACTAGCGACACTAGGTCACTATAAAGAATGACATAGCCATAAAACATGAAAAAAAAACCGGAACGCGTTCTAACATTCAAAAATAGAATGTGGAAAGAGAGCGCGCGAAATTACACAACTCAGGACAAGCCGCGAGCCACATCCGTTTCCGGCGGTAGAGTAGGCGATAGTAAAGGGCGTGACACACTAGCGGGGCCACTTTCCTAAGTGTGAATTTATAGGTTTGGGCATTGTGGCTTTGACGTTTATCGACAGCGGTCGCCAAATTGTGTTTGGGCGTTCAGTAAGTGGTGAAGTTTGTGGGTAAAATTTAGGTACTTGGTCTTTCACATTATTTTTAATAAAAACGCTGTAATTTTGATACAAAAACTCCAGTCTTCAATCTTCGTAATAGTAATTTCTATTGGTAAGGCCCCATTTCATAAAAAGGAACGTCAGTACGATTCCTGTAGGTTCAATATTTTTTTACCAGTGTCCAACATTGACCTATTCACGTCGTCAAATACTATTTCATATGTGCACTTCACCGAGTTAATATATCATAGTTAGGTACTGTCTGCTTGGAATATTTAGTCAATTGTGTATATATACACACACATTTTGCTAGTTATATATAAATGTTCCAAATCAAAATCCGAAGCCACTACTGAGAAATTTCGGATGAAAATCAGGCAGCCCTAGACCAACGAAGTAAATTCCACCGCAAACTCCAATAACGTGACAGACAGTTAATCCACTACTAGCCGTCCATGTATCCTAGCCCCAAAACCGCGTCTGTTTTCAAACGATCCTAGTTTTTCAAACGGCGTTCGCCAACGTATCGCGGTATTTGGATGCCAGCTCCCACAATTTTGCTCTTATTACAGTTTTCAGCGAATTTCTGGCTATTGTACAAAATGTACAGTATGCACGGTAGGCGTGGACATTGTGCGTTCAAGTATAAATGCAGAACGTATTTTAAAGCGGCTGGGTAGCTGGTAAATATTTTGTATTTGGAACATCGTACGAGTATCTGACCTGTTTTGTGGGTTTTATTATTTTGTGTTACTGAAATATAGCCCATTTATGTTTAAAAGTTTATTTTCATTGTGCATAGTTAGTAAACTTTAGCAACATCTAATAATAATGTAAAGAAGGCTGCAAGTCAGTGGCAATTAACCAGATTAAGCAAACCTCATATTATATTGAAACTCCGTACTACTCTGGGCTAGCGTCAAAAGAGTCATGAATATAAAAGAAGGTAAAAGAGGGCGTGGACTTTAGATGAAGAACCTAGCGTGGTCGACCAACATTCTGGTTGGCAGATTTTAGAGATGGCAATCCTAGTTTCAGCTGAAGTTGTTTCAAGACTATCTGAGTGGTGGTAAACAGTGTCTGAGGGTAGATTCCCACATAAGCACTGATCTACCTGTCTCTTTTGGAGTCCCACAGGGCTCTCTACTGGTACCTACACTTTTCTTAGTGTACCTCAATGACCTCTGTGAACTGAAACTGTAGTAAGGTAACATTATTTTTTATGCTGACGATACAGCCTTGCTATTTTCTGCTGATAATTGGGTGGTGAAGCGTCAATGCCTTTTTTAATAAATTCGCCATTCACGTATAATCTATAAATTCAAACATTTCGCCTAGTAGCTATCGTTACCTATTCATCATTTATTGACAGGAATCATTAGAAGCACTAGGTATATTTGTAATGTATGGAGCTCATAAGCTGGATGGCTGTTAGAGATCATCGATGGATTTCTCGCTAGATGGCGTAAGCTGTCTTCCATTGTACCAAATCTGCAATAAAATAAAGGTAGGTATCTATGGACTATCTAAATTACACATCATTATTAACATTTAAAATTATTCTGCATATGGTGAGCTATTTACACGCCAGCGTTTTTACACGCGTCATCATTGGGCAAACCTTAATATCTATACATTCAGTAAACGTGAATGCAAAACCAAATTATTGAACTTCCTAATTACTTGTGATTATGAAACTACGGAAGAACTTCTTGAAACATTAAGATAAAGTTAAACTATCCCCCCCGTTGTCCACTTCTCCACTTTGCCAAAACTTTGCCAAAATTTACAACCCGCATCTTTCCACCCCGGCCGATTTACTCACTCAAACACATTCAACACAAGTACACCACACACAACACTCACTCCTTATGTTGTAAATGTTATTTTGCTTTAGAGTTATATTATAGATGTAAACTTAACCACTGTTGTATAGTTCATAATGTCAGGCAAGTAAACTGCGTCCTGAAATACAGGCTCTGCCTTGCTCAGGCGCAGTTGCTCAACTTTATTTTTGGCATATATGTAATAGCTTTAGTTAGTAATTAAATCATAAAGTTCAAAATTTTACATTTTTTATGGAGAAATAAATATAATTTAATTTAATGTAAAATGAAGATTAACCCCTCGTATAGAACACAGATCTACGCGAGACAAAATTACTTTTACATTCTTCCCTAATTAGTGACATAGAGGGGTGAATTAAAAAAATAAGCAAAAATATCACTAATAAAGTTAATTCCTGAGGGAAACAACCGTTCTATTTTTGTAACGTTGCGATCTGGAATGATCAAAAACTAGGTCGAATAAATGACCACACCAAGTTATCCATGACAACATAATTCAAATACATATTAGTGTTCCGACTGCTGGTACACAGGCCTCCTCTCTGTGAGATAGGGAATGGACCTTAATCCACCACGCGTTGGTGGATGTCACATGTATTTGAATTTTTGGTTCTAGGACATGCCGGTGTCCTCACGATGTTTTCCTTCACCGGTTTGAGGGAAGTGGTGATGAAATAATTTACACAAAGTAAAGCGCCTGCCTGGGTTTGAACTCACGACCTACAACTTATAAGTCGCGGCCAATATCACTAGGCTACCACTGCACTCATAGGATAATCAAATAAATTATACTTTGCAACAATGCAAAGACATGATTTTGGAAATAACTCTGATGACAACGAAATTCGACTAATATTACCGTTTTTTCAATCGTCCTAAAATTTTATTTACTTTAATTAGATTTGCTTAGAGCTGGTTTATACCCAACTGCAGGGCCCAAAAGTAGGGTTATGTATTTTTTCCATTGACTTACAACACATAATGCAACAATACTTACTGAGATAATCTCAATATCACTAGCTATATCACACGAAATCCACTTTAGAATATACAGATGCAATCGCCAAACGCGTCGTATGTATATTATAATATATTCATAAAATTTGTTTGGATGGCTCTGTATTTCTTAAAAACAAGGCGAGATTTAATTAGGTACAGACTGACTTACGATTGATCGCAAGTGTACGTGCACTTACTCTAAATCAAAATCCATACGATTCAAATATCCGTGCGGGCTTTTCGAAAAGGTTCCGCATAAATCATTTGAGGGCCATCTACGTTCCAAGGCTGCTTCTCTCCAGTTAATGCATTTCGATTACCCTCTTGAAATTCATGAACTGGATCCTTCAGGAGAACTCCTTAATATTTCTCGATAGTGCTTTGAAGCATCCTTAATTTTTTAGTGATGCAAATGTTTCATAGCGTCTTAGATGAGAGGAAATGCAAGCAGTTTTTAGTTAAGTTTTTGAGTAGTAATTTAAGTTGGAAACGGTAGCATCTTGATCTGATTGTTATTGTTAAGATTATTCTTATACGCCGATCTATGTAGGTAGTAACATCGCGGAACTAACTGTTAAATACAGGTCTTCTGGTCCCAAGCCAGGAGCTAACGCTGGGGCCCATAGCAGCGTTGGGACTCCTGGACCCTTTCTGAACCTGTACCCCGCGAAACCGCGGTTCGCGGCAGTGGAAAACTAGGGATTTGCTCCTTATTGGGAGATCTCGGGGTACCTATCTAACAGGTGGGAAGTGGGACGACTACAAGATGTATGAATAGGACTTACCTTAGATTCCTGCGGTAGACTCCTGGAGGTCGATCAATATCGTGCCGTGAGGTTCGGGATAGAAGAATATATATATAATAAAGGACAATGATTGGATTGGGAGCACCAATGCGTTCTGATCCGGGCTTCGGCTTCCAGGCAGACACACACGCGTTTCCCACAAAAGTGCCTTGCTCCGCGTGAAAATATACTCTAAACCACCCTCGTGGGCGCCCCACAACGCCAGTTGCGACCGGTGGGCGCAATTATCATTTACAATGGGCGAAACATATCTCGATTAGATATTTTTCGACAAGAACCCGACTTCAGCGTGTTCACGTTACAAATTTTCACTTTCGACTGTCAAGTGTCAGCTGTCAAAATCGTTGACAGCCCACCGACACGGTGTTGCAAGTAAACTTTAAAAAATGGGACGAAACACTACCCTATTATGTTTAAGTTCCATGGCAAAATAAAATACGCATGCCCTGTACAAGTGACAGAAGTAAAAATTCTTGTGGAGTTATGGCAGGTAGAGGTATATATCTTTCTTCTTTCTTATGTAACGAAAAGTGGCAAGGCGACGCCTCCTTTAATTCATTCAATTACACTTCAAAAAGAAAATGGTATCTTTTTAAATATTTTTACTTTCAGCGGTATAAACAATGCACTACCAACTTATTTCTTCACTACTCTTGGTTGCCTGGTAATTTAGTAAAGTGGTAAGGAATTTTGTGGTCAAACCCGAGCCTATCGATATTATAAAAGTCCACCTCTGTGTCTCTGTGCCTTTGTGAAAGAAGTATAAATAAATAATAAACAAACGTGACACAGAAAACCACAACGTGCCATGTTCTCTTCTCATCCATACGTCTAGTCAGACATCAATAAGCGAAATTGAATTTTCTATCAGATTTCCGCATATCAAGTTAAGTGAATCTGGTAGCAAGAAGATTGCATTACGTCGTGGCTCACGTAATCGATGCATCGATGCGATCGATAATGCTCTTATTGGTGTTTCGGTAAATACGTGTCCCGGCAATTCATAGGGAGTGGCGTCACTCATACACGGTGTCTTTGTGTAGAGTAACTTGTAGTGCGGGTTTTAACCCCCGATGGAAAAAGTTTGATGTCATAAGTTTGACGTGTGTATCTGTCTGTGGTATCATAGCTCCTAATCGGATGAACTGATTTAGTTTTTAGGATTTACGGTTTGAATCTGGGTGTTTTCGCAAGATGTCGTATCATAATTATGTGTTCAATAGATTGTCGATCGAAGTATGTCTACTACTAGATAAATTATGTAGCATGAAATAAAAATGTGTCGGTGGTTTTATATTTTTTTAATTTTTCTAGTGGGTTATCACAAAATATCGTATTATAATTGCGTGTTCAATAGATTGTCCATCGAAGCGGGTCTACTACTAGATTAATAAATAAATAGATAAATAAATAAATATATAAATTATGTAGCATGAAATGAACATGTGTCGGTGGTTTATTACATTTTTCTTGTTGTGGAGTTTTCATCGTTTGTTTTGCAGTTGTGATTAGATAATGCTTGATACAGAAATATAACATCACGCCTGTATTTGACGAAGAGTTAGACGAAGAGTTAGAGAAGGCAGACGTGCACCTATTGTAGGGATACCCACATTTCACCAGCTATGGTAAAGTCCTGGTAAAAGAAGGCGGGCCTATTGCCTTTAACCAGGCACACGACCAGGACTTGTTGACGATATTATGAGAGGCAAATAAAATAATTATATTTTTCATCATCAGCCTTTGAATTTTCCCACAACTGATGTTTTCCTTCACCGATTTCAGAGCAGTGGTGATGCAATAATTTACAAAAAGTAAAGCGCCTGACTGGGTTCGCCCACGATGTAATTATACTAATTAATCAGATTTATAATTTTGATGAGAAGTCCCGTCTTGTTTTAAACCGACATCTCAATTACAAATAACCGAACTTCCTTATAAAAAAACCCATCAAGATACAGAAGAATCATGACTCGTGGCAAATATCCGCAAAAGCAAATACTTACCTTCCAATCAGGACACAATTTATCTTTAACCATTTCCTAATACAACAATGAATCTAACCCATCAATACAATCCAAACTCAAACCTTTCAGTATCCAATTACTGGATTCCAAGAACGTGTGAAAACCATTAGGGGATCAACTGGCGCAAATAATTACTTTTAAAAATTCTCTTCGTCTATTTTGCTAAAAGCGTTTTCAAATAGCGGGCCAGGTGAGCTCATGCCTATAGTGGGAGTGTGTTCAGAATGAAGCCAGTGGCGGATCCAGGATTGTCGTTTGCTTGAACAAAACATGTTATAGAAACTAAAAATTTAAAACAGTACACTTGAGTTAAGGATAAATGATGTCAATTTATTGTACCTTAAGTAGTGGAAAGCTTGCAAAAAGTTTAATTAAAATAATAGCAAGTTTACTCTAAGATTTGTCACGGAAGAACTGAGATGCTTTAGGGGTGGGGCCTGAGCCCCTTAGCCATGACCTCCCTCCCCTGAATCCGCTACCGAATGGAGCTCCGTCTTGGAAAATAAAGGCAGTATTGGAAACTCAATGAGGTAAGTATGTTTGGATTCCTTGGAGTGCCATTTTGAGAAAGGTACTTATTTGCCGTTTTAAAGTTTAGATTAGGAGGATATGGAAGTGGAAAAGAAAAGTGTGGCGGCAGTGACAGTGGAGATGCTGGCTGAATATGGAGATAGTCAATTGGTTTTGCTGGTTTGGCGAGTATAGTGAATTCCTTTTTGTTCTCTTGCAGCAATCAGTTGAAAGCTCATTGTGAATAGAATTGATATTAAAACGCACTATATCAAACAATATTGATTGAACTAAAGTTCTTTTTTTGTATGGCAATAGCGGCCATGGTTCTTTCTATAATATTTCTTCGTAGGAACCTAAAAACCATCACGATGAAATACTTTTTGATTTTAACAAATTTTTTTAAATTAAGTGATCAACTACTATTCCCATTCTAAAAGGCAGTAGCTACTAGCAGTAACCACCTAATTTCCTCTATCAATATTATTATTTCGTCTACATAATATCGTACACGTAGAAGGTAGAACGAACATGAGTACATAATCTATTAAAGGATAAGCTGGACCGGTAATAGCTCGTGAGAGCGGACATGGAGGCGGAAATTTTAAGACTCAGCCAAACATACCTGAGAGAACTTGCCGCCTTCTTTGTACAGTCAAACAAAGTGACAGGTTTATGGGGCTACTACTAACTTGCAAAATCTATTTAAGGTATATTGTTTTATCAAAAATAAAGAGCGTCTTCTAACAAAAGGTAGCGTATCTGTAGTGCCCCTGGTATTGCAGATATCCAAAGATGGCAGTGATTTTCTTTTCTTTCTAAAATAAATAAAAGAAAATAAAGAAAGCTAGTTTATTTGGCACCCACAGATACCCACAATGGAACTTAATTTTAAAACAATTACAAAGTGTGCCCCAGGCCGCGGCTGCGCCAAATAGGTCCAATTCAGCAAAATGCCAGAGAAATAGGAGTTGCCTGACCAGGATAACTTACTAACAGTTGAGCCACTCACATTAGTTAAAAAGTGTGCTGTCAAGTTAAATCTTTGACATCACTCTTGAACATATGAGTTAACTAGTCGTTACTGGTTAATCAGGAGTCCGATAGTCTAGTCTTTCAAGGGGTATCTTGTTACTCAGTAACTGGCCTGCAGAGGCAGCTACTCCATGAAATTAGCACTGGTATTCAGCAGTATCTGATAAGACTGTAATCACTCCCAGCGTGGCTAGGAAAGCGATATTTAGATGTTTTTAAATCTTCTATATTTGCCTCAAGGCAAAACGCACACCATATAAACTAAAATTGTCAGAGTGATGAAAGGGTGAAGATTTTTACCTGTACACCAAACTCTTAGTTCGACTGTACGCTAGAGGGTAGCGGAGAAATCGTGCAATATTTTATGTCATGACCTGCAGAAAGAACTTAAAAAGTTTTACTACTGAGTGTTGATGTTGTTCATTCAAATATTTAACAACAGTCTGCCGGCTTTAGAAGTTTTTGTCACGTCATCCTGTGTAGCCTTCGGCAACTAAGTTATTTTTGTTGGAAACCTTGCTATATGTTTTGTCTAGACAATTATTCTTCAAACTCGTTTGGTTTTTTGACGAAGTTGGAGCTAAAAAGAGAGGGATATTATGTACATATTGGCCATTTTAAAGTTAATTAATTGGTGATAACTACTTATAGTGGGCAAATGTTTATCATTGTAGATCAAAACCTGCCTAAAAGTAAATTGTATAGGTTTTTCTCGTTTAACTTATCAAGGTAATAAGCTATACTATATCAGCGTGTAGGTGTTGTATGTTCATAAGCACGATACATATTTACAGTAGGTAATACCTATTTATATAGGTATGAGTATCTACTGTAGAAATTACTTTGATCAGTAAGTTTGCTTAGCGCTATTAGTAACTTCATTTTATTGCTGGCTTTTATTTTGCTATCAAAGCTTTAAACGTAACGCCAAAGGCAATGTCTACAATACCATTCACTTTTATCTCATTTAAATTGAAGATTGTAGTACTTACTGCAACACACCAAACTTGCAGTCAATGTAAAGACTTGATTGTTGTTCAAAATGTTACATTGTATCAACCTCAAACAAACATAAGGTTTGTTTATAAGATACCTTGTTCTTTTATTTGGGTACATGTTATAACTAGTGATGCAACAGATTTCTGCTAAAGTTTCCACAACTGCGGCAGTTCCGTACACTTATTTACCTCCTTTTCTGCTTCTGCTTCCGTAACTTTTAAAATAGAAATTTAAACGGAACGTAACACCGGATTGTTGCGCAGGTGTGCATGTCAACTAGCTCGATGGATACAAAAGCAGTACAACGAATATTTATGAAGTATAATTTACCGTCATTTAATTTTGAATACTGATTTATAAAAAATATATAATTTAAAGTATTTACACTTCCGCTTCTGCATCCGTTTCTTTTTCATCATCATCATATCAGCCGAAGGACGCCCACTGGACATAGGCCTCCACCAAGCGTCGCCACATTGACCGGCCCCGTGCGTCCCGCATCCAGCGGATCCCCGCAACTTTTATCAGGTCATCGGTCTACCTAGTGAGAGGCTTTCCAACGCAACGTCTTCAGGTTCGCGTTTCTGTTTCACTGTCCGCGAAAATTTAGTTTTTACGTCTGTTTCCGTTTCTGCTTCTGTTAAAACACTTCCGTTGCATCATTAGTTATAACCGATTTTGATGTTACCAGCGTCTGTGCTGATAATCATGTTGGAAATCAGGCAGAAGAAACCTGTAAGTTAGTGGTGGTCCCATGTTGAGTTTATCAACATAAGTTACATAAGCAGTTTTAAAATCACTAGCATACCCTAGCTAGTGCAGTGTGTCCATCCAGTACTGAATTTGAAATTTCTCATATTACATGCCGCGATTGATTTTGATTTTGAGTCTATGTATGTATATATGTATGTTTGTTCCTATATGGCGTTCAAGAGACCAAACGCGTTGGCCGATTTTTCTGATTCTTACGTCTATCGATTCGTCTTAACCCTACGAGTGTCACTGGCTACATTAAAATTGAAAAAAAAAATGGCGGCTTTTGGGCGCCATATTGTGGGGAACAATTTTTTTTTTCTTCCAAACCCATCGTGTGGCGTATCAAAATGCGTGATTTCAAAAATATATGACACTTATATGTTAAAATGTACCGAAATGTAAAAAAATATACTAAAAAGTTATAAAGTTATAAATAAATAAAAAAGTTAATTCAAAAAATCAAAAAAACCCGACTGCTTAAAAAGCGAACTAAAAAGATGTAAACAAGAAGAAAATCATGCTTTGCAGTCGGAGGATACATCCGCTTATTAAGCAGTCGGGTTTTTTGATTTCTTTCAATTAACTTTTTTTTTTTTATCCTATAAGTATCCACTTATCATAAACACTAATATCTTTAATGGAATAGCTGTTCTTCCATCTCACAAGGTCCTCCCAATGTAGGACAATCATCATAATCTACAGTGGCGTCCGGTAAAACCCCGGGTGCCGGAAATGAGCACCACGGGGCCACACCGGCCTCGTAAAGTAAGCATCACGAGGCAACATCGGACTCGTACTGAAACCGAGACGCCGCTGTGGGACTATTAACGTGTTACTTTTAATGTTTTACTTCTCTTTTGATGATAATTTAATTGGTGAGGCTGATATGTCAATGAGATTGGTGGGGCTGAAGATATTAATTAGATTGGACGATTAATACGATTTTTGGGGATGAAAAATGTAATTTAGTTGTCATGTTAGTGATGGACCTCCTGGGGAGTACTATCGACTATTTCTGCCACCAAGCAGCGTTATTATATTCCATTTTGAAGATTCTTATTGTTGTTACAATAGAGAACTAGGTTCTACCAGCGACTTTTCCCGCGTGTCGAACGTTTTCTCACAGAAACGCAATTCTACTTCCGTAGAATTTATAACTGTCATGATTTGCCCTACGTCACGACTCACAACTGAGCTACAATTTAATAATCCAAAAAATTTCCTACGCGTATAATAAGTATTATATAATAGTATTATAGGCTCATGAGCTATTTCAGCTCTTTCTTTGGGATGGAAACGCATTTAAGATGAGAGAATTTCTTTGTTGCGCTTTTTACGTCAGTGAGATACAATATAATCGCAACTTCAATAAAATTAGGTCATCACTTTCCCAAAACCGATATACCATGCAAAAGCTCTAAAAAGCTCCATAAAACAACCATTACTTTAAAGATAGCTACTTCACAGCGAGCAGCTGCGAAATGAAACACTCACAGAGCAAGGAAGTATAGAGGTATGCGGAACTGGGTGGAAAGTCTCGCAACTTCCATTGAAGAAGGTTGTCTGTAAGAGATTGCCTAGTTCGATAAGACCGGCCATTGTTCACTTGTTTTTGGGAGCGTTTGTCCTGTATATATTTTTTTGGTGTACTATAAAGTATATAATAAATAAATAAAAGGAGGATAGGACCAAACGGATTTTATGTCTAGTCCGGTCAAATGCCCCACGATTGTTGTCGGACTGTTGTATATGTTCAAATCGCCCCGAAAACTTTGCTTGCGCGATGCAGGATTTGTGTCGTTACAGAAATAATGAAGAATATCGTAGTGGCCCAGTGGCTTAACTATGGTTGAAGGTTAAAATCCGGGCAAGCACCAATATGAATTTTCAAATGTTCTTTCTAAGTTTATCATTGACATCACTGATAATGGTGAAAGAAAACATCGTGAGGAAAACTTATAGTTAACATAAGTTTGAAATCGCCGACCCGTCTTGAGCGAGCTTGGTGATCAATGCTTGTGCAGAACTGTATTTGTATGAGAAGTGGCCTTTATCCTGATGTGTGGCAGTTACAAGCTGGCATTGTTATTATTTTAGAAGCATTATTTATTTATTTATATATACTTTATAGTACACCAAGATAAAACAATACATAGAAAAACTTAAACAAACTTACAAGAAGCCCCCTTGTAAGTTTGTTTCCAGGCAACCAAGAATGGAATGAAATAGACTGGACACGACATGGGGTTGAACTTGGTGCAAATTTTCAACAAACAATTAGTTGAATTTGTTGACAAATTACTGCAAGCATTGGACTGGCAGTGAATAGATAACTAATAGGTTTTATCCATAGTTACGTGTTGTGTCTAGGGCGGGAGCGGACGCGATAGGCGTCCACAATGCACCACGAGTTGATATAGCAGGCAATAGAGGCTTCCCCGCTCGGTGAAAATCCATAAGGATTTGCAGTAAAAAAAAGGCAGGAGAGGCTAAACGTGTTCCATCAAGGTTTCTACCTTCTCTCACTAGCAAGCGATCGTCTATTGTTTTTAATAGACGATCGTTTGCTAGTGAAACCGCTCCGTCAGGTTATGATGTAACTACGGCGCACCGTAATCACTTCAGTGTGGCCGTAAACTGTCTGATATCTTAAGTTAGATACTTCGCTCCTGCTTTAGAACCCGCGGAAACTCCTACTAGGGTTTTAATATTCTTGCAAGCATGCATGAGTCATAGTTGGACACACGGGCCGTCCATTTTTATGAGGAAATGGTGACACTCACTGATACGCATGCTGAGTATAAAGAGTTTCGACATCTCATCTCCAGCAGTGTCCTCGAATTTACGTACCTTGGGAGCGTCGAGTCACAGCCTGGAGGAACTGAAGAGAACATCACTTCACGGATAGCCAAACCACGAGCCAAGTTAGAACTTAATATCTTCGTAAAATATCAAATCCGTGCTGCTCTACGAGTAAGAAACGTGGAAGGTAATAAAGGACATTTCACGCCAAATCCAGGTCTTCGTCAACCGATGCCTTCGAGGCATCCTCGGAATATATTGGCCCGAGACCATCTCTAAGCTGAGCTAGAGCTGTTGGGGAGATGCCACGAGCACCCGATCGACAGCCAGATCTAGCATCGTAAATGGAAATGGATTGGTACACACGCTTCGTGCATGTGAGGGATTCCAATCACATTCCTAAACAGGCCATGGATTGGAATCCTCAAGGCAAAAAGGCAGCGTGGCCGTACCCGTCAAACCTGGTGACACACCGTACTGGCTGAAGTGACGAGCATCGGAATGACGTGGAATGAGGTGAAGCGTGAAACTCAAGACCGGTCGCGATGGAGGACTATTGTGGGCGCCCGTTGCCCTAGCTAGGGGACATAAGATCTTAAGTCAAAGTAAGTCATCTCTCTGTCGCTGTAGGGCGTCTGACAGACACCTGTAGGACAGAGGACATCCAATGAGGATTTTCCACCCCGGAACACATAAAAATTGTTTGTTGAAGATAGGAAGACTGGCTTTTACTGAGTTGATACATTATGATGTAGATAGTTGAAAAAGAAAAATAATGAGAATCACACTCGCCTGTATTACCCAAACGGGTAGGCAAAGTTTATATAGTGAACTATTACACCTGTTTCGCCAGTTTTTAAGTCCATTGTATTAGGGAGCGAGTTTATTTCTATTAACCGTACCTATTCAAAACCACAGCGCCATGAGTTCACAGTAACAATTACTAAAATCCCAAAAGGAAAACTTAATAACTTTATGCCCAACCTGTAAAAACCAGGTTAGGATTTGAGGTTCAACATTTGTGCCTCCAACCACAAAACAAAATCATCTTCTTCGCCTTGATCGTTTCAGCACTTTTTTAACTCCCGACTGTAAAAGTGGGGTTTCATAAGTTTGGCGTGTGTACCTGTGTGTTTGTGTATCTGTCTGTGGCATCATAGCTCCTAAACGGATCAACCGATAATGATTTCGATTTTTTTAGTTTGGAAGGTCACTTTATCGAGAGTATTCGTAGGCTCTATGTTTGATGAAAATCGGTTAAGCCGTTCAAAAGTTAAGGGCGTTTTACTGTTTGAATCGGCGTGTTTTCGGAAGATATCATGTTATAATTACGTGTTCAATAGATTGTCGATCGAAGCGCGTATACCACTAGATATAATAATATAGATGTAGCAAGCAATAAAAAGGTGTTGGTTTTTTTTTTGTGTTACTTGTATTCTTTACTGAATACCTAAGCGAACGCAGATATGTAGTTAAGATAGGATCAGTCACTAGTTCCGAAGAAATAGTCACATACGGAGTGGGACAAGGAAGTGTGCTCGGCCCGACGCTGTTTCTCATTTATATAAACAGCCTTTGTGACATGAAAATTGACGGTGCACACATATTCTCCTATGCTGATGACACAGCAATTATTTTCTCGGGAGAAACTTGGAACAGCGTCGGTCACGCTGCCGCACGTGGCTTGTCTAGAATAGCTGCCTGGCTCGAACGTAACCTTTTGACTTTAAATGTCTCAAAGACTAACTACATTTGTTTCTCCATTGACAATCGTACTCAGCCATCTCAAGATCTCCAGATTAAAATACATACCTGCTCTGACTCCCCTGATACCAACTGCTCTTGTTTAAAAATCAGCAAAGTAAGTAGCACTAAATACCTTGGTGTTATGCTCGACCAAAGGCTATCGTGGCACTTGCATCTAGAACTGATAATGAACAGAGCCAGGAAATTAATTTGGACCTTCAAAACTCTTCGGCATGTGGCTACTAAAGATCTTATCCAGCAAATTTATGTGTCTCTGGGTCAATCCATACTGACGTACTGTTTACCAATTTGGGGAGAAGCATCAATAACAAAGTTTTTGGAACTGGAGAGGGCACAGAGAGCATTACTGAAGGTCATGTGTTTTAAACCTCGATTATTCCCCACCGAAACCCTATACTCAACTTCGAACGTCTTGTCAGTTAGAAAGCTCTATATCCTCCTGATAACTTTGAAAAACATAAATCCCTTCCCTTTGTCACTCCCAGGATACAAACTAGGAGGAAGAATAAAGTAGCTCCGGAAACCCCAGTCAAAACTATATTTGCTACAAGACAATACACAAAGCAATCCTCTCGCTTATACAATTTCCTCAACAAAACTCTCACCATATACCCAATGACATACCGCGACTGCAAAAAGACACTCACAGAATGGTTGAAGAGCAAAACCTACGAAGAAATCGAGGCTCTGCTCCATACAACCACATAATTCCCAAAATGCATAATCATAATTTATAAACTGTCGCTAGACTAAACAAAAAGTACACGAATCACACCTTCCACATCAACATTCACACCTCTACATCACACACACACCCACACCACCACCTCACACCCACATAACACCGCGCGCAATCCTTATTTCTTACTAATAATTATATGTAGTATTTTTTATTGTTAATCTTCTGGGATTTTTTCAAAATATTCTAATGTTTTTGTTTATTTTTATATTTATTTTTGTCACACATACCTATGTATAGTTAATGTAAACTGGAGGAGCGAAGCCACCTAATGCAAGCAAATTTTTGCTTAAAAGGTGACTTCAAAAATAACAAAAATAACATTGTAATTTGCATAAGTTGATGAAATAAACATTTTATTTTATTTATTTTTTATTATTACTTCCATCCCGACTTGTCAACTATCAGGCTATAAATGACTCCATCTTTTTTCACATTATTCCTCACACAACACATAAACATAAAAAATCACATCAACCTAAACGACTAACAAAGCCGCAACGAGAACTCATCATCCGTTCCAAACGAGTCATTCACATGAGAACTCCGTTAATCAACATAATTCTGTGTTACTCTGTATTAATACGCCATGAGTGTGTGTTAAAATAAAAACGATGTAACCGTACACTGTGTGTGCTCGTGAATAACATGTCATAATACTACATGACGTTAAAGCAACGTCCCTCAGCGGGCTGTGCGGGAACACACGACGTGAAATTGTGACATGAAACTGTTATGTTTCGGTCCCATTCCACTTCTACGTCGGTACACTCTTGGCAGAGCGGTCGTGGTCAACATGTTGCAGTAAGACTTCAGTTTGCCATAATTTGCTTAACGGTGCGACGCCATCCCTCTCTATCGGCTGTTATTCATGTGCACTCATGCAATGGGCCACCCACTGCAGACTTAATCTGGTCGGTCCATCGCATGGGCGACCTGCCGCGCGCTCCTTCCACTCTACTCAGAACTACAAGCTGCTCGATAGAGTCGTTCCAATTACAATTCTGTAAAGGTCCGACTTGGGGGAGGACTTTGTTTAGCAGTGCTGCAGTGGATATGTTTCGGCTGACTTTATGATTATGAAAGGCTCAACTGGCGTGCAAATGCAGAGGTCTATGGTCAGCAGTGGTCTACTGCACTACTCAGCTGTAGGCTAATGACGATAATGAAAGGTGCAACTGGGTACCGATGATCGTTAACAATCCAGATCGATCCAATATGATGGCATGGCAGTTAAAGCTGCATACCATCGTAAGTGCATAAGCATTTCTTGGAAGACTATAAGTGTTATATGAAATACCTACCTTATACTATACTACAAGAAGCCTAGGTTACAATTTGAACACTATGTGCATAAGCGAAACGCTCGTATCATGTAATGTATTTACTTACGCCCGAGTATTTCAGCGACTCGGGTGTTTCAGCGACTCGGGTGTTTCTAAACACGTATTCGCGGGCGCGTATATTGTTTAATCTGTACAGGATCTTAATTACAACTGCTACGTATCCGCGTAAAATATCGTTCCGTATAAACATCTTGAGCTCTGCGTCGACTCAAATTTGTAACGAACTAAAAGCCTTTTTTTTTCACCGAATGCGATAAACACGGCACACGATATGTCGCTACAGTAAATGCATGTTTTAATACATAATACACTAATATAATGTATCTTATCATACTTGTATATTGTGATACCTACTCTGAATCAAAAGTTCTAAATGTGGCTTGTTTAAATTACTAAGAAGTAGAGGCTCCCCAAAGCGCGACGCAACAAATGCGACAACCATGTGCCTTTTTATTCTTGTTTTTCGGTCTTAGGAGGTCGGGTCTCCTTATTTCACGGCGCCAATATTTGCTGGTCCAACAAGTGAAAGGAAGTCATCATAGGCCTCTTTTGCCTTAAGGATATCTTATTCGTAAAACAATAATTAACGCATTGTCGTATTGTGGCGTAGCGCTTATCTGTGGGAGGCTTAATTCTGAGAGCTTGACTCATTTCACCTTTACTTGGAAAGCGAAAACCAATTTATATTAAGTAACGCGAAGATATAAAAAGATAATCATCTTTTCAATTTACTCTTCATAAAGTTCAAATAAAAATACCTATCTACTTATAGATACCGAAGACATGCAATGCTTAGGTACTATATATTTCAAAATTAACGAGCTTCGTAAACCTGGTACGGATGAAAGTTGTAGTCATAAACTTATGGTTTGAAACGGTTCTGCCTACTTGGTAATACTAGTATTATATTTTGTATATTCTGATTTTATTTTTGGTGTGAGTTTTGAATTTTTATCACAATCAGAATCTTCACGAAAACTTACGACAGCATAAATTTGAATCACAATTTTAATTCTATCCAAGAAAATATTCGGTTTATGAAGGAAGAGTGAAGAACGCGCAAAACTCTAGTTGAAGTTGCCAAAGTTTGACAGATGTTCAGGCTGGAATGAAGTTTGGCAAATACTCTACTTTGAAGTTGAGTTATTATTCATAATTCTGAAATCGGGATAAAGTTTACAATTTATAATTTGTAATATAACATGCTCAAAAGCTCGATGATTCTAGAAAATTTTAGGCTTCTAGTTTGTGGGTGTATGATAAGGAACGAGAAGAAAATATTTATCTTTTTTGTATTTTGCAGCTACAAGAACACAGTGACATTTAATTTCGCCAACAACAGAGAATCTCAATATAGCCTCGAGCTATAATCCCTTGCCAAGGTATAGTAGCCAATCCTTGACACAACCTTCAGAAAAATTTGAATACGTGAATAAATGTTATACTGTAACAATATTACCTTTCTATTATCAATGTTTCCTTCTATTAATATTAAATCTTTTTCATTATCCGTATTGAATTCTCTGAAGAGGGCGACATGTTTTTAGCATTCATTGCGACTTAAATATTCATTGGGCTACAATTTATATGAATATAAATTATAAGGGTGAGATCACCTGGCTACTGGCTGGATGATTGAAATTAATAATGAATGTTCTTCTCGACTAAGTGTAAGTGTGGTTCACTTGAAAAAAATTACTCTGACCTAATTAAATGAGATATTTTAAAAGGAGCTCGCAGCTATGTTATAAGCTCCTAACAGCTTCACGTGGTCGATCTTAAGGGCCTTCCACCGCTTTAGTTCCGTAAAACGGTTACTTCCTAAAGCATATTCCTTATTAACGGCTAGGTTAAAAGGTTTGAAAAAAATAATAATTCATGTACATTATTTGTGAAACGAGTTTTTTTGTGTAACTTATAGTTTTGCTTTCAAAAAATAATTAAAATTGGATATGTTTAAAAATATTTTTACACCGGAAAATTGATGGCTAGAGTTTCTTAATAACTAAAATAGCATATGTATAATTAGCAAACAAAACTGTCCAAAAGAAGGTTCAATATTGACATTCTGGCTCCGAGCCACGCCCAGTACTGCGTTAACATTGTGGAATATGAATACGCCGTGTATTTTGTCTAGTTCGGTCCATTGATGATTGAACTTTATATCTACTTAAATAGTCCTGACCGTCATTATAGTTCATTGATAGTCGTTACGGATAGTCAGGGGCTAGAAAATGACACCAGTTTTGTCAAACCGTATTGTATTACCCAGGTATAAAAACTGGTATTCAGTTGGATCTGGTTGGACTAGAACTTAAACATGGTTTGATGATATTAAAGAGAACTTAAAAATACAAGCATAATGTTTTAATGTTTAGCTGTTTCTTATCCTTCATGGCTACACCTTCACTGCCCCCCACTATGTACCGCTCGGTACACAGTTGGGGTAGTTTCCAGTACATTATATTCAATTGATTTAATCTACTAATTTGTTTAGCCATGGTGGCCCAGTGGTAACGGCCGCGACTTACGTATCGTAGCTCATGCGTTCGAACCCAGGCAGGCGCATTACTTTGTGTTAATTATTTCATCACCACTGCTCTCAAAACGGTGAAGGCAAACATCGTGAGGAAACCGGCTGGAGGATGTCCTAGAACCAACAAATCGAAGACATGTGACATCCACCATCCCGCACTGGGCCCACGTGGTGGATTATGGCCCATTCTCTCGTTCACAGAAAGGAGGCCTGTTTCCCAGCAGTGGGAACATTAGAAAGACTGATGATGATGATTAATTCGTTTGCATATTGATACAATCAACTGTGAACTTAAAGAAAATAAAATCTTATTTAATTTATTTTATAAAGAGACCACATCGTCCTTAAAAATTAGTACCCTCAATTGAACGCGCACTGAAGCACGTAATCACACAATAACGCGGTACTAAACCTGAACACCTACTAAGCCCAAATTCATAACAATTTTCCATTCCATTACGCGTCCGCAAACCGGATCACTATAACCACTTAAAAAAAGCCGCAATAGGAAGGCAAACAACGCAATAGGTACCCAAAATTTCCTATCTCTATGAGCAGTGGAATGAACACTTTGCGCCGCTGAAAGCTAATTACGCTGACACACTGCTAAAGTGGCACTATATGACATTTAGCTGATTTTGAGTTTTTAATACCTCCACGAGCTCCTTTTCGAAACCATGTGACATCCACCAACCGGGATTAGACTTTATTTAAAAAAAAAGACATCCACCAACCTGCAATTTGCCCGCGTGGTGGGTCACGGTCTATTCCCTCTCACAGAGAGGAGACCTGTGTCCTGTGTTTCCCAGCAGTGGTAAAATTTAAAGGTTGATGATGAATACCTCCGTAATTGGCAAACAATTGTCTATCGATCTCTCTATAATCGTGAGAATCTAAGAAGTCCGATGACGTTTCTCATTTTTTATGCCGTGATAAATTTGTAAATAAGAAGTTGAAAAATCAAATCTTAGTCCTAATTAATTATCTACTATGTTACCTATACATACACTACAACAACGAGTATCATTCGTAAGCAGTAGTATTTTTATAGCTGTCATATTTGACTTCTGAGATTGTCGCGACTTATAAATATTTTCTGCTATTCCAGATAAAATATTAACGTACTACATTGCTATGTATACCAATAATGTTTTAATAAAATTAAGTATTTAATTTTAAACTAACAAGGACCAATACGAAAGTACGCAATTAGTTCTGTGGTGTATCTATCTCACTCGCACGTTCACTTTGCCATCCCCACTTTCCCCCACACAGACATATACAATCTCGTGCGCACCGCGTTAGTATTACGAGAGCCGCTGGCCAGAGTAGACGTGTTGAAGTGTGGTCATTTAGTGCGTGAACGAGCCTGTGAATTGCCCCATAGAACCGGTCACTACAAATGGCGACGAGGATAAAGTAAGAAAACATTGGTGTAAATAAAAAGAAGAAGGATTGGGGTAAGTAGATAATGCATGATATGACACACGGTTATTTGTTATCGTCAGGCGCCCACATTACGTTATGAAAATAAGACATTTAAGCAGATCCTAAGTGTAAAAAAATTAAAAAAATTACATAGTAAATACCTATTTGTTGTGTTAACATTATACGACTGCTTAAACATAACTATGTAGCGGAAAATAAATTCTGCCTAAGTATTGAGTAAATAACCATACCAGATTTTAATAATAAAGGACATTTAGTATTACGAAGGTAAAGAAATTCGTGTTATTCTAATCAAAGAGCCAAGGGCCATGACTAAGTTGTGTCTAATAACAAAAAACTGTGTCGTTAAAGAAACATCAAACTAACTATTCTAAAACGATTGTAAATTATATTGGTGGGTAGGTAAATAACAAAATTTACTTTACGATTTCAAATCATAACATCTGATTAAAATAATAAAATCGATGCATTTTTATTTTGAACCTAACTACTGCGGCTGCAACGCGGATATCTTTGTAATATTTACACAGACAATCGAGAGTCTACCCTATTTAATGGAATCATTCTCTGATCACCGTTAATAATTCGAATAGGGGTTTTCATAGATCGGGAAATACGTTTTGTTTGACTACTTAAGTTTTATGGCGACATAGTGTGATTTCGTTTCCATTCGGACACATTTGGACACTATTCGAAATTGTGGTACATCGATGCTATGGAATTTCGGTAATTCGGAAGTTTGATTTGATGACTTAGGAGAATTAGTCATGGGGCACATGACATTCAAAATCAAGCAGTAAACCCAAAGATTATATAGTCGCTCTAGTGAAGTTTGCAGTTACAACCACGCCTATGTAGAAATCCTAATGAAAGAACTTAAAACATAGGTATACACGCACTGACTGTTTATGTGAATATGTACATTGTAGGAACATATATACCTAAATGCCTACGTATTTATTCATTGTTTATCGAGCCTAACCCTTAAAATAAACAGGTTAAAATTGAATCGTCTACCGATTAAAATGTTAATGACAATAAACAGTAACCTATAATATCACCAAAGGTGGCTAGGGGAAAAAAAAAAAAAAAACTACATCTTAATAACCAATACAATATAAAATCAAATATCCACATTTGTAGCCGTAACTACTTAAAGGAAGGTCAAGTTTAAATTGAATCACGTCAAGCCACGCAGATTCTAAAAAGCTCGTAATGGGCACGTAAATATTTGCAACATCCTAAGGCCAAGCAGTCATGTTTTGGTTACATAAGCCATGCATATGAGTCCAAATTCCTGATGTAAACAGCGGTGACTAATGAAAAGACAGTGCTATATAAAATACGGGTTTCAGTTACGTAGTTTTAGGGCTAATTAAACGTAAAAAGAAAAGGAATGATTGATTTATAAATAGATAAAGTTAGTTAAATTATACTATTAGTTAGTTAACAAATTCGTGTTAACTCTGAAATAATCTTTTCAAGACCTCGTTGTTTATTCATTGCCTACGAAGCATATACAGTACGTTTTGGAACAATATACTAAACTTATTACTTTCTGGGCACGAAAAAATATTTATGAGCTAGCTTCTTCCAGCGGCATCACAACCGCGCAGGTCGAAATTTATTCCTAGCAGACATTACACCAGGGTAAGTGGCCTATGGGCTGTTCCGGACTGTGATCTGTCTTTGTGCCGAGTTTCAGCCGGATCCGTTCGGCAGTTCTAGCATGGTTGGGTGCCGGACATGTAGCCGTCCGTCCGTACTTTCGCATTTATAATATTAGTAAGGTTTTCGATCTGTCTGAAATGACAGTTGCCTGCCATTCTACAAAAGGGTTTGAGCTGCTGACCCTATCAGGTATGTACATTTTTGAGAGTGTAGTGGTCGTGAAAACAGATTTACACCATTGCATTTGGAACATTCTTAGTTATTTTTGTACACAGGACATACAAAATAAAATAAATATTTGTACAAAGACGAGTTTAGCTCTGGATTCGGTTTTCTACTACCAAACTTTTGAGTGGTGGACAGAGTTTGTAAAAGAGGGTAGATGTAGTCAGGTGTAAAAAGTCAAACTAACACAGAAGGAATAAAATAAATCAAAAATATACTACATACGTAACAATACCCAATAATATATACAGTTAGGCTGTTTGATTCTTGACCCATCCGATGGTAAACTTCAAAACATTAGAGTTTTCTTACTATATACCAGTCATCTTATGGTGGATATAAGATGTTTCAAAATTATAAAAAACTGAGTTAGTACAGGCATCTGGTCGCGCAACTACTATGACCATTTTGTTCATTGCAGTAAGATTATTAAAAGAAAAAAAATATTGTGTTATAGCAGATATTGGAATTAACTGTCGTCGCGCATTGTTTACTTATATAAAGAAGCGCAGGATAGAATTTGATAAAATAAATTCAAAATACGAACTATTTAGAGTACTATTATTTATGAGTTTATTCTGAATTCAAAGAAAAATGCTAAATATCAATGTAGTACGTTAATATTTTATCTGGAATAGCAGAAAATATTTATAAGTCGCGACAATCTCAGAAGTCAAATATGACAGCTATAAAAATACTACTGCTTACGAATGATACTCGTTGTTGTAGTGTATGTATAGGTAACATAGTAGATAATTAATTAGGACTAAGATTTGATTTTTCAACTTCTTATTTACAAATTTATCACGGCATAAAAAATGAGAAACGTCATCGGACTTCTTAGATTCTCACGATTATAGAGAGATCGATAGACAATTGTTTGCCAATTACGGAGGTATTCATCATCAACCTTTAAATTTTACCACTGCTGGGAAACACAGGACACAGGTCTCCTCTCTGTGAGAGGGAATAGACCGTGACCCACCACGCGGGCAAATTGCAGGTTGGTGGATGTCTTTTTTTTTAAATAAAGTCTAATCCCGGTTGGTGGATGTCACATGGTTTCGAAAAGGAGCTCGTGGAGGTATTAAAAACTCAAAATCAGCTAAATGTCATATAGTGCCACTTTAGCAGTGTGTCAGCGTAATTAGCTTCCAGCGGCATCACAACCGCGCAGGTCGAAATTTATTCCTAGCGGACATTACACCAGGGTAAGTGGCCTATGGGCTGTTCCGGACTGTGATCTGTCTTTGTGCCGAGTTTCAGCCGGATCCGTTCGGCAGTTCTAGCATGGTTGGGTGCCGGACATGTAGCCGTCCGTCCGTACTTTCGCATTTATAATATTAGTAAGGTTTTCGATCTGTCTGAAATGACAGTTGCCTGCCATTCTACAAAAGGGTTTGAGCTGCTGACCCTATCAGGTATGTACATTTTTGAGAGTGTAGTGGTCGTGAAAACAGATTTACACCATTGCATTTGGAACATTCTTAGTTATTTTTGTACACAGGACATACAAAATAAAATAAATATTTGTACAAAGACGAGTTTAGCTCTGGATTCGGTTTTCTACTACCAAACTTTTGAGTGGTGGACAGAGTTTGTAAAAGAGGGTAGATGTAGTCAGGTGTAAAAAGTCAAACTAACACAGAAGGAATAAAATAAATCAAAAATATACTACATACGTAACAATACCCAATATATACAGTTAGGCTGTTTGATTCTTGACCCATCCGATGGTAAACTTCAAAACATTAGAGTTTTCTTACTATATACCAGTCATCTTATGGTGGATATAAGATGTTTCAAAATTATAAAAAACTGAGTTAGTACAGGCATCTGGTCGCGCAACTACTATGACCATTTTGTTCATTGCAGTAAGATTATTAAAAGAAAAAAAAATATTGTGTTATAGCAGATATTGGAATTAACTGTCGTCGCGCATTGTTTACTTATATAAAGAAGCGCAGAATAGAATTTGATAAAATAAATTCAAAATACGAACTATTTAGAGTACTATTATTTATGAGTTTATTCTGAATTCAAAGAAAAATGCTAAATATCAAGATGTTGAGTAAATATTCAATCTGCATATATCATTGAAATGACAGCGAGATTGGTAAACTAATTGTCATTGACTTTCACTCTATAATATATTAGTATATGACTGTCTTATTAAATCGATGGCAAGTTGTTGCTGAGAAAAAATATATTTAAGCAAGATTAGACCTAATTGGGTTAGAATACCCGTAGAATAATTAGTATATGGTGGGTCAGGTTTCAATCTTGTTGATTGTACACATAATTATATTGTGTCATTGTAAAATAAATTATTTTCAACTGGAAATTTAAATAGAGATGTCGTGACACTGAGATTCACGCCACTATACAATAATACAACACAGAATTTACACTTACAGTTTTCTGGGTATTTAAAGCCGGACGCCATTCAGTATTAGAGTAGATACAATGAGCAATGGCGATCTCTTTACTTTTCTTTACACATAAGTATGTATGTGTTACAAATATATAGTTTGAGTATGAGTTCTTCATTAACGTCAAACGGACAAAAAAGTTAGTTTATGGTCAAACTAAGATTTGCCTGACGGCTAAGCGTATTTCAAGCGAAAAAAAAAGAACGTTTTTATTTATTTAGACTTCATGCACAAAGGTACAAAGGCGGACTTAATGCCTGTATGGCATATGGTTGGCTACATCATGGGCGGGTGATGCCAGTTTAGGAGACTGGATCCAAGGTGGCTGATGCCATAAGGTATGACTAGATCCTAGGCGATTTATGTCAATTTAGTTAGATTCAAGGCGGGTCATGTTCTGTAATCGTGCCTTTTTCATGTGGAATGAGTATTATGAAGGCTAACCACAATATACGTAGATAACGATATGATTTAAAGTGGTGTACAGCTTGGAGAGCGCGCTGGATCAGAATAGCCATATGGGCGCAAATCAATTAAAACTACCAAGTACACTGCAGTTGTAAAAAGATTCCTCGGGGACCAGACAACTATCGAAATGTCAGTTTTAACAAAGTGCGACATCGATAGCCTTTAAGTTATTTAGCTGTGAAGATATGCAATGTTAACGTTAACACTGAACTGTTTTTGTAAAACTATAAAGGTACCTACATAAACAGTTTCGTAGGTGACCACACTCGATTGGTGTAGTGGATTGTCAGATTTCCAATGTCACGAAATAGTACTCAGTTATTCGGGGACGTGTGACGTCTGCCGGGCAACGCTTAGCTCATGTGATGGATTGAGGCCTTGTCCCTGTCGCAGAGGGCAGGTTCGCTTTCCGGCGAATGGAGCATTATAGGCTGATTATGCTTATAGGAATAGTTGGAGTAAAAAGACGCTGCCATTTAATTGGTTGGTTGTTCTGCCATTAGATTGGCGGGTTTTGCTACCATTCAATTGGTGGGCTGCTGCCATTAAATTGGTAGGTTGCTGCCATTAGATTGGCGGGTTTTGCTACCATTAAATTGGTGGGTTTTGCTATCATTAAATTGGTGGGTTTGCTACCATTAAATTGGTGGGTTTTGCTGCCATTAAATTGGTGGGTTTGCTACCATTAAATTGGTGGGTTTTGCTGCCATTAAATTGGTGGGTTTGCTACCATTAAATTGGTGGGTTTTGCTGCCATTAAATTGGTGGGTGGTTGCTGCCATTAAATTGGTGGGTTGCTACCATTAAATTGGTGGGTTTTGCTGCCATTAAATTGGTGGGTGGTTGGTGCCATAAAATTGGTGGGTTGCTGACATTAAATTGGTGGGCTGCTGCCATTAAATTGGTTGGTTGCTGCCATGAAATTGGTGGGCTGCTGCCATTAAATTGGTGGGTTGCTGCCATTTAATTGGTGGGTCTTGCTGCTATTAAATTGGTGGGCTCCTGCCATTAAATTGCTGGTTGGCAGCTGCCATTAAATTTGAGAAATTGTGATTTCCATTAACATACATCAACTCACACTTTATTTTATTTCCCAGTGACAATCTAGAAAATGTAACAAAATACGTAAAAAACTAAAATCACAAACAAGTACTCATGTCACACATACTAATGTCCACGTACTAACAAAATAATTATAAAAGTTCACTGTAAAATTACAGTTTCCAGAGATTTTGGTGATAGCTTTATTTTCTCTCATTAAATTGGAGAAAAATAGGAGGGTGAAGGGATATTGAGAGCGTGAAAAAAAGACAAGAATCTGTCACGTGAAGAACAAACAATATAATTATGATTACATTAAGCATACCAAAAATACATTATACAAAATGAATTAATATTAAATATATTCTTAATAAAATCATTAATGAGGAAGGGATGTAGTGTATCTATCTCACTCGCACGTTCACTTTGCCATCCCCACTTTCCCCCACACAGACATACACAATCTCGTGCGCACCGCGTTAGTATTACGAGAGCCGCTGGCCAGAGTAGACGTGTTGAAGTGTGGTCATTTAATGCGTGAACGAGCCTGTGAATTGTCCCATAGAACCGGTCACTACAAGTTCTATTTTATCACACTGGAAACTCGCGCATGATTTATAGTTGGAAAACAACATCGAATTTTATCATATCACGGTTTTTTTGTTCTTCGTCTAATAACTTAAAATATGATTTTTTCAGATAGTGACACTCTAGCTAAAAGACGGCAGTACGGGAAGCCAGTTCGAGCGCTTTTTCCGCTTTGTTTAATAGTTTTGTAGGTTCGTTCCGGACGGAGCATATTGGAGGAGAAATGTCTATTCGAAAAACCATTTTCGGTTAGCACGTTGCCAGAAAATTGGTGCTAATACGTTTTTGTTCTTCTGGTCCCAAGCTAGGAGCTCACGCCGGGGCCCATAGCAACGTTGGGACTCCTGGACCTTTTCTGAACCTGTACCCCACGAAACCGCGGTTCGCGGCAGTGAAAAGCTAGGGATTTGCTCTTTATTGGGATGTCTCCTGGTACCTATCTCACAGGTGAAAGTGGGACGTCCACAAGATGTATCAATCGGACTTACCTTAAATTCCTGCGGTAGACTTCTGGAGGTCGATCAATATCGTACCGTGAGGTTAGGGATAGGAGAATATATATATAATAAAGGACAATGATTGGATTGGGACCACCAACTTGTTCTGATCCGGGCTTCGGCTTCCAGGCAGACACACACGCGTTTCCCACAAAAGCGCCTCACTGCGCGTGAAAATATATTCTAAACCACCTTCGCTGGCGCCCCACAACGCCGATTGCGAACGGCGGGCGTGATTAACATATACAATGGGTGAAACACATCTCGATTAGATATGTTTCCACAAGAACCCAACTTCTGCGTGTTCACGTTACAAATTTTCTCTTTCAACTGGTAAGTGTCAGCTGTCAAAATCGTTGACAGCCCACCGACACGGTGTTGCAAGTAAAAATTGGGACGAAACAATGTATTGGTAACGTAGGTGTTAACTTATTGAACAGGATTGGCCTTGAGTTTAAGTTTACGACAATTATATCGATTTCAATAATGTCATGCTTGTAGTCGAAGGGCCAAGCTGAAGTGTATAACGTTTTATCAGCTCATCGTCACCATACACAACCCAACTTACCCATCCCCCACTGCTTAGGATAGGCCAATCTTGTGCCAATCCTCACGCTCCTATGCCAGCCTCATCCAGGTTCTACTCGCGATGGCAACAATACGGTATGCCCATCTCGCCAACAGAAGAATAATCCTTCTTTTTCCAGTACTTGGACCTCATTCAGTGACCACCTATCATCATGATTAAAGATACAGAGCATGCAAGTTGTTCAATTACATATTTAGATCAGTCATGTTTGGGCTTTGTAGTATACAGATATTTAAATGTCAATGGAATTAAAAATGTAATAGAATACAAGTATAATAATTGTGCATTTGAATAAATAACTAAAATAAAACTAATCTTAAAAATTATAATAATAATGTTAATAAAAACTTTTTAACAAAAAATCAAACCGAATTCCAGAACAAAAACTACAAACCAAAAAATAACTTTCTTTTCCGAAGTCGGTGTCTTTTGTACCCATTTTTTTTTCAGTTTTTCGACACCGACTTCGGAAAAGAAAGTTATTTTTTGGTTTGTAGTTTTTAGTTCTGGAAGTCGGTTTGATTTTTTGTTAAAAAGTTTTTTATTTTTCTCTTTTTAGTTTTGGTAGGTATCTCCAATTAACATGATAATCATTTGTGGCCAAAGTACATCTCATGACAATTCCAATAAGCCCAAGCACGACTAGGATACATTGTTTTATTTCAGAGTTCCAGTGCCTACCTTCCGGCTTCATCATCAGAACAGTTCAATGGTACCATTTTCATCAGTACCATTCATTTATAAGTATTCGCTTAATCATTGTCGGTTAACTAGTCGAGAGATTTTATACCCGTGACATACTTAGCATTAAGGAGTTTCAGTGGCCATCTGTGGTCTTCTTCATCAGTTCCACTTCACCAAATTATACTTTCTGAGTGCAAGTGATTGCATTGTTGGTGAAAATACCAAAATCACTATATAAATGCCTATAATATTTGAGGAGTTCCCTCGATTTCTCTAGGATCCCATCATCAGATCCTGACCAGATGACTATGGGACCAACTAGAAAGTATACCCTTCAAAACAAAAGAAGATTTTTTGAAATCGGTCCAGGCGGCTTTGAGTAATCGGGGAACATACATAAAAAAAAAAAGATTCCGACGAATTGAGAACCTCCTCCTTTTTTTGAAGTCGGTTAAAAATAAATTAAACAAGAACATGTAACGATGTTATCATTTGTCATAGATACACTTCTTAATAGGCCAAAGATGCATTCATAGTTTTTCTAAGTTGCTACATTTTATCGTACACTTTCCCTTCAAGACTTCAAGATGAAACTTTAATTTCTTCTTAATAAGACGGGCAAAAAAAAAGTTAATCTAGGAGCCACGCAGAAAACAATTTTGTGTATCAATGCGTTTTTCGATCGATGTAAACAGAGAATTGCTTCAAAAGTAATGTTTACAAAATCAGGTTCCAGACTACCAGTATTGATTATAGAAAAACACAAATACAATTTGTCCAATCCGAGAATTCAACCCGAGACTGGCAATTGCAATAAAACTAATGAGAGATTTCCACAGCTTCAGTTTGGAAAAATCGGTGAGCGATTAAGTAAATATGATCCGCGACCGACAACAACAAATAGAAAATTCTGCGATTGAAAACACCTATTGTTGTATGATACTGGTCGCAAAACAAACATACAGATTTTGCCAGATGGAAAGAGTTTACCAGCGGACAATAAGGAAATTTCCAATGACTTCACTAACTTTGTTACAAAGTTGAAGTCTTGTGCACCTGTGTTTTCAATATTCTATGACTTATGAGCAAAGCTTGCAGGGTAAAGATAGAGAGTACCGTATTTTTTATGCTTTGTAGGCTCGCGCTTGACCACTATCTCACCTTATGGTAAGCGATAATATGGTCGTCGATGAATCACGCCTGTCTAGAAAAAACCTATTCACCCTTGACATAAAGACCCCTAGATTGTCCTGTCGGGAAACACAGGAACAATCTAGGGGTTTAAATTTATTTTAATAAACATTCCTCTCATTAGCTGTACGCATAATAAAAGTGTTCCCAAAACTTTTTGTGCGTATGGGTGGAATGTCCACCATGTACCGATGGCTCATCGCCGTACGTCTGGTAGTCCGATGATAAAACGGGCTAGCTGGAATTAGATCAATACTTCCATCGCTCACATCCCGTAATGTAACCGATAAAAAACCGACTAGCTGGCAACTCGGCGCCGATGTTCAAGGCTCTGATTGGGTTTCTATTTTTCCTGGTATTAAAGGCGCGTTTGTTAGAACTCAGCGTTTTCTAGCTAAAAGTATAGAATTACAGCATCAATATACTTGAGTGGCCCGGGATAAGTCAGGCACATGCTATGGATGAAACTTCTACAACAAACCATAAAAAAGGACCATACTCCATATGGTCCTTTTGAAAACAATATTAATAATTAAGGATCGTAGCAGGAGGCTTTCTGTAATTTCTGCGCACCCTCGTGTGCAATATAGTACAGTGAACAGAGTGAGTGTAATGAGTATGTACTTGATGTGAAATTAGTCGGTGTTCCTGTTTTCGTTTTTTGACACCGCCTTCCGAAATTGAAGTTATTTTTCGCATTGTAGTGTTTTTATTTGGAAGTCGGTTGTAATTTTTTGTAAATAAGTTTCATTTTTCACGTTTTAGTGGTACATACTGGACAAGTTCTATAGGGAAATAACTATAATGCCAACAGTGATGCCAGAATAGATTACCCGAATAACATGTAACTTGAACATAACCAGTGCAATGAGAGTGTACCAGGGTGAACTGTACATATCTGCGTACCCATTAACCATTTCATAGCATACCATCACGCCAGTATGCTCATACTGGCGTTATCACTGAAATAGTGTAAACAATAAACAGACATGTGATTGCAGAAATCCCGAGAGATTTTCCGTCATTTAGAGTTCTGTTATATATCTCCGAAGTTCTTCATCAGATATTTACCAAATTTAAATGGGACCATTTCGGAATAAACTTCTTTTGAAAAAAATAAAAAAATTGCAAATCCGTTTATATAGGATGGAGTTATGCTCGAAAAATTGGTCTCCGAATTGAGAACCTCGTCCCTTTTGGGAAGTCGTTTAAAAAAGGTTCTTCCTGCATAGTATTAATTCGTAGAAGTAGCTGAAATACAATATATCTTTCACATTAAGTATCATTAAAGAGGGTTTTATCTATTTAAAGGAATGCGGAAATAATAGAATTTAATGATAGTAACAAAAACGTTATATGTATAACAAGCTATACTATGCTTCATGTAGTTAATAAATATACCCTTTAAAACACCCATGTAATCAAACCCCGAAAACTAATTAGCAATTAGCCATCCTACACATTCCAATTCAGAGTCAGACTAATAACGTGAAATTTACACTCCAGTGCAAAATAAAGTATAAACCGGGGCATTAATCAACGTGTCCGTAGCAAAGTGTGGACGCACTTACCGCCGCTAATGCACGCCGCACCTGCAGTACTGCTAATGTTGTGCCCGTTTTACTGGCCGCTTTTCTTTGCACTTACATTTTTAGTGGGTAGTTTTTTTGCAAGCATTTGTATATGAGTTCCTTTTTTATGTTGACTGTAGTAGTTTCGCAAGTGGAATTTGCGTTTGGACAGTAATAAATAAAAAAATATTTTACAAAAAAATACAACTGAATTCCAAATAAAAACCCTACAAAGTAAAAAAATTACTTCAATTTCGGAAGTCGGTGTTCTTTTTTAGGGTTCCGTACCCAAAGGGTAAAAACGGGACCCTATTACTAAGACTCCGCGGTCCGTCTGTCTGTCTGTCACCAGGCTGTATCTCAAGAACCGTGATAGCTAGAGAGTAGAAATTTTCACAGATGGTGTATTTCTGTTGCCGCTATAACAACAAATACTAAAAACAGAATAAAATAAATATTAAAGGGGGGCTCCCATACAAAAAACGTGATTTTTATGCCGTTTTTTGCTATAATTGTACGGAACCCTTCGTGCGTGAGTCCGACTCGCACTTGGGCGGTTTTTTTATTTGTTTCTTCGTTTTTTGACACCTACTGCCGATATTGAAGTAATTTTTCACTTATTAGTGTTTTTATTTGGTAGTCAGTTGTATTTGTTTGTTAAAGTTTTATTTTTAACTTTTTAGTTGTATATCTATAATGAACACAATCGTTGAAATTAGAGTCTACCAGGGTGAACTGTACACATCTGCGTATCTCTTTAGAGTGTATCGGCGTGATGTAATGTTAAGAAATGCGATTAGAGGTACCAAATAATGCTGAGTTGCTGAAAACGGCCTATATCAATAACAATATGGCGAAAACGAACGAACGAGTGCGACAGCGACCGAACAACGTAACCTAATAATTATAACTTAAATAAAACGTAATGAACTTCAACATAATAACATTAATGAAATCTTCAACGCAGTTGAAACAACTCCTTACTAAGCCAGTACGCTAGCCGATATCCAACACCGTTCTCGGCACAACAATGTTGACAATGGGTGATTATAATGAAACAACGATGCGCATTGATAACGAAAAATAAAAACAACGCTGATCTTTACTCAGTAGCCACTGTCTAACACATAAAAGTTAAACAATCACGTGAATCATATATGATTCATTGGACAGACACATTTAGAGTTCTGTTATATATCTCCGAAGTTCTTCATCAGATATTTACCAAATTTAAATGGGACCATTTCGGAATAAACTTCTTTTGAAAAAAATAAAAAAATTGCAAATCCGTTTATATAGGATGGAGTTATGCTCGAAAAATTGGTCTCCGAATTGAGAACCTCGTCCCTTTTGGGAAGTCGTTTAAAAAAGGTTCTTCCTGCATAGTATTAATTCGTAGAAGTAGCTGAAATACAATATATCTTTCACATTAAGTATCATTAAAGAGGGTTTTATCTATTTAAAGGAATGCGGAAATAATAGAATTTAATGATAGTAACAAAAACGTTATATGTATAACAAGCTATACTATGCTTCATGTAGTTAATAAATATACCCTTTAAAACACCCATGTAATCAAACCCCGAAAACTAATTAGCAATTAGCCATCCTACACATTCCAATTCAGAGTCAGACTAATAACGTGAAATTTACACTCCAGTGCAAAATAAAGTATAAACCGGGGCATTAATCAACGTGTCCGTAGCAAAGTGCGGATGCACTTACCGCCGCTAATGCACGCCGCACCTGCAGTACTGCTAATGCTGTGCCCGTTTTACTGGCCGCTTTTCTTTGCACTTACATTTTTAGTGGGTAGTTTTTTTGCAAGCATTTGTATATGAGTTCCTTTTTTATGTTGACTGTAGTAGTTTCGCAAGTGGAATTTGCGTTTGGACAGTAATAAATAAAAAAATATTTTACAAAAAAATACAACTGAATTCCAAATAAAAACCCTACAAAGTAAAAAAATTACTTCAATTTCGGAAGTCGGTGTTCTTTTTTAGGGTTCCGTACCCAAAGGGTAAAAACGGGACCCTATTACTAAGACTCCGCGGTCCGTCTGTCTGTCTGTCTGTCTGTCTGTCACCAGGCTGTATCTCAAGAACCGTGATAGCTAGAGTGTAGAATTTTCACAGATGATGTATTTCTGTTGCCGCTATAACAACAAATACTAAAAACAGAATAAAATAAATACTAAAGGGGGGCTCCCATACAAAAAACGTGATATTTATGCCGTTTTTTGCTATAATGGTACAGAACCCTTCGTGCGCGAGTCCGACTCGCACTTGGCCGGTTTTTTTATTTGTTTCTTCGTTTTTTGACACCTACAGCCGATATTGAAGTAATTTTTCACTTTTAAGTGTTTTTATTTGGTAGTCAGTTGTATTTCTTTGTTAAAAAGTTTTATTTTTAACTTTTTAGTTGTATATCTATAATGAACACAATCGTTAAAATTAGAATCTACCAGGGTGAACTGTACACATCTGCGTATCTCTTTAGAGTGTATCGGCGTGATGTAATGTTAAGAAATGCGATTAGAGGTACCAAATAATGCTGAGTTGCTGAAAACGTCCTATATTAATAACAATATGGCGAAAACGAACGAACGAGTGCGACAGCGACCGAACAACGTAACCTAATAATTATGACTTAAATAAAACGTACTGAACTTCAACATAACAACATTACTGAAAACTTCAACGTAACAACACCTTACTAAGCCAGTACGCTAGCCGATGTCCAACACCGTTCTCGGCACAACAATGTTGACAATGGGTGACTATAATGAAACAACGATGCGCATTGATAACGAAAAATAAAAACAACGCCGATCTTTACTCAGTAGCCACTGTCCAACACATAATAGTTAAACTTTCACGTGAATCATATATGATTCATTGGACAGGGATATTGTTAAGTCTTTATTTGTACCAATTACGTCACTTTCTATTTCATGGAACTTAAACGTAGAGAAAATGCGGTTACGCTATAAATACTCCTCTCTAACCTAACCCTTCGGGGAAAACCGGCGTGATGTTTACGTCATGTAAATTAAATACTGAGAAAAGGGAATGTAAACAGATTGCTACTACAGCTTCTTTTATTCCCTCCCGAGGTGTTTACACTTAGCACGCGGGTTTCTTAGTACAAAGGAAAGTGGAAATTTGAATTTTTAGAGCTCAAAGATAATGTACTTATGTATGAATTTTACTTTAATCTACAAGAGGTTTTCGCGTTTTTCTTTAATGATTTTTTTAATTATTGACGAAGCGACTGTACCCACTGTATTTTATTAAGTTTAGATTAGACTGTTATTATCTTTGGTCAAGATACTCGAATAATTAGACACCAAACTCCACCCAAGCATAAACTCACGCCTTCTTCCCATGAGAGGGTTGGCAGAAACTACAAAACGTCACCAGCCAAGGTCCGACCCTTGTTACCTTCGATTTTTCTTAATTTTTTCCCGTTTGATATTAGGATAGCATGCGTCTGGAGAAGGCTTAACCTTATGTTAAATCGGTGTCCTACCTACTAAAACCGCACGGTGGCCGTTCTCCTCCACATACGAAAGGAGGGATTGAATCTACATACGGTTGCCTCGGTTGCAGACCTCTCTGTCCAAAGCTACAACTTTGACAAATCCCTGGGCAGTTTAGTGTAGGTATATCTATAGCTCCCATAAGAATCAAACAAAAATTATATCAAATTCATTCCATTTTTGTGGAACACTTGACATCCATATCCCATCAAATTCCCATATACCCATGGCAATAGACAAGACGCAACACCTTAGCAACAGGACAGTGATCTTATCCACATAATCGAACTTTTTGGATCTCTACATGCCTTCGACTAACAATTCTGAGATGAAGTTCTTGAAACCGCATCCCAAATTCCCTGAAGTGGGACCTCGAACTCAATAGAGCAATCTTATAAAGCGACAATTTTATCGCTGCAGTTTAAATACTCTTATGTGAATGTTGTAAAGGTTAATTTCCCCTGTGTGGACAGAAGATAAGTCGGTGTACGGAATTTGGGACATACGGGTTTGTGATTACACAAACGGGAGGCGTGTAGAATTTATTACAAGTATGATGTGTGCTTTCGAAATTATTCGAGTATGGTTCTTTTTTGTAGTGGATGATGTATTTTCATGGATGGAATAATTGTAAGTACTTACTGCGTACCACTTATCGTCCCACGTCCCACTTACGATACTTTAAGCATTTCTAAAAAAAAACAATTGTTTTTGCAATTTTGGAAAAATAATTGTTTTCTTTTTGTTTCGTTTTAAATTTCATTTTGTTTTGTAATACAAAGTGGCATTTACTGTGAAATTTGCACTGTGTCCTCTGCTTGTGCCATTAAGTTTACAAAAGTTATAACAAAATACGGTACTTGGAGGAAACACGGCAAAACGGTTTACAGAACGGTATATCAACACCTATGTAGTGGTCTCATAAAGCTCGATGTTTCATATGAGCTCAAGGACATTTCCATCGCTCGCAGAACAGGTAGCCGAAGTAGCTAAAAGGTTCTGAAGTACGCAGGCACTGGCAGACGCAGTGTTGGAAGGCTCCCACGAGGTCGACTGATGTCCTGTCAAGGACTGCAGGAGTCTGCTGGATACGACAACTGTAGGGCCAGTCAATGTGACAATGCTATGGGGATACTGTAGGGCTTATAGCCGTAGTAGATGTTTTTCTGTTGAAAGATGATGATGATATATCTTTAACAACGTCTCTCTCAACAAACGCTCATGAAACAACGTCAACCCACGTTCCCGTGTGTCGCTCCACTAAACTAGTTGTGAAGTACAGACGACTCAAAGTTGTAGCCTGTGCCTGTCGGTTATGCCGCCAATAATTTACACCGTTTTCACTTACCTAGCTTCCGCTTTATAAGAGCGGACGTGTGTGATCACAGCTTTAGGTTTCCAACAGTAAGTAGACGGTTCTTTAGGTTATCTCTTTGGTTTTAGTGATCGTAAGCACGACTGATGACTGTGTGGTCCTGAGCCTGTAAGCAGGCAAGTGTTTTTGGGTTCTTCTATCGGGAGTTTTAAAGATATACCATGTGCTTGTCGGTTGTGTAAGCAAGTGGATGTCTCTTTAGGTTCTCTTTTGTTTTATAATACCTCCTCCTAAGTCCCAATTCCTTCGTTGGACCTATAGTGACGGCTAAGAGGAATAGATGGTTCTTTTGACTCTCTCTTGTGTGCATACCTTCTTGTAACCCCTGATTGCCTGGTACGTCAAGTCAAGTGGTTGTAACTGTGACTGCTGAACGGGGGTCCTAGATCCGTGACCACAGTGTTATCGGGCTTTTCTATCAAGAAGTGTTCAGTAACACCATTAGGTCTAGTTTGGGCCTAGTAGATGACACGGACAAGCCTATCCTACTAATATATACTATTTTAGTTCTTATCTTAATAATATTATAAATGCGAAAGTTTAGATGGATGTGTGTAAGTTTGTTACTCAATCACGCTAAAACAGCACAACGGATCTGGTTGAAGTTTGGCACAGAGATAGGTTATAGTCTGGCATAGCATATAGGCTACTTTTCATGCCGGTATAATGTTCCCTTGGGATAAGAAAACAATTTTCACGCGGGCGAAGCCGCGAGCAGAAGCTACTAGCTGATAAAATTAACCGTTCAAGGAGTACGGGAAAGATTATACGCTCAAGTTTCCATGTATTGGCATACAGAACCCTAGGGGTATAGCCCCGCCTAAACCCAACTACTTTTCACATCGACTTTCAGTCCAACCGGTAACGCGGCTGAATATCAGATTTCAATGAAGAGCGAGTGCTTTCCGATCTGCAATGGGGACTACCGCGTTTGTTTCGGATGTTCCGGAAAATGTTATTCTCCTCTTTTTTAAAAAAAGGGGCTGCGCGAAACTGCGGCACACTCGATTTTATATTTAATCGCACTTTTATATCATTAGAAATGAATTTTAATTCAAACTTTGTTTCCGCGAGCGTTATAAAAACTTTTAGTTGAGATCCATTTATTTGCCCAAACATGTGTATACATACAACAAATCATTACACTTGCATTCAGGATGGCAAAAAAAAACAGATGTTCAGCCATGTTTGCCAGGCCATAGGGCCTGCAAATATTATGAAAAAAGAAATTAATTACTCCAATTAATTTAAAAATAAAATAATTTAAAATGTAAACAGTAAAAAAAAACCTTTTTTTGAACTCTATAACAGCTTTTTTTATGGACCTTGGTCAATAGTGGCGCCAACTGGTGAACAATAAAAAGTAAGCCCCCATTACGTCATAGGACGAATATGTTCAATTTGTTCAGCTAGACTGGATTGCGAACGTTCCAGAATATGTTCTACCTACAACAACTGTTAAAGTTATGACAACTAGGACCAACAAGTTAGTAAACTTCAAGACATTGGATTTCAGAGATTGAAACGTTTGTAACCCCGAAACCACTAACACAAAACATAAGACATGGTGTTTAAGCACCTAATCCTTTACGGTCAGAGGGTCACTGTATGTGATTATCACCAAACAGATTTGCAGGCCGTGAAAGGTCTGCAACATAACATAACAAAATCAAAATCAAATAGTTTTAATAGTTTCTTACAAATAAAACTTAAAGGTACTTATGATTTGTCAAACAAAAAAATAATAATATGCACCTAGTTGCACATTCGCAAGCATCAGTAGGTGTTTATGGAGAAGTGAAAGAATGTGCAAGAAACTCCACGGACACTTTTTCCATCAATAAATTTCAATTACAAGTACTTAGTTACATCATTCTTGTTTGAAAATTACATATAAATGTGAGAACGATATAATAAGATGTGCAAGCGTCTAGAATAAAATAAACAACCTCAAAATGCAATAATTAATTTAAAACAGGCCGAGGCAACCAAGGTATGACCCATCCCAACAGATGGCGCCCGTTCACGAACATTACGCATGGATTGGCACCACTCTGCTTAACTATCATAAAGGGAACCAAATGATCCAACACATGTGCTACCTTCAGAGAGATACACACAAGTCAACTAACGACACATAGATACATTGAATGGTAGATTTACAGTCGGAATATAGTACTCACACATGTGCTGTGCAGTTATACAATACTAAAAGAAATTGGGTTTATACAATACAAATATATTCATAAAGTCTTCATCAGGTCGACAATACGTCAAAAAAAAACATCACGCCGCACGTATTCCCTGTAACGTTATGCAGAGGTGCATCTAAAGTACATACATCCACATTTCACCAGATTATGTTTAAGTCCCATGTCACCCCTATAACGAGCTTAGTGTCATTAACCGGACACCAGTCCAGACTCCGGGCATCCAACTGAGAAATTTCAGATAGAAATAACCAATAACTTTGCTAAGCCCAGTAAAAGCGCTAGCGAACTCTAGACAGAGCCTGTCCGACAAGGATCTGCATTCCCCCTAAAATGGATCCCCAGTAATCATTTACTCATACTTCCAATCTTATCTGAAAAGGTTCTCGAATAAAAACCTCTTAAGACTGTTAAGATCAAAAGCCAATCACCAACAAAGACGTCAAACCGCAGAATCATCAAAAAAAGGAATATATCGCAGAATTCAGCCGTTTTATTGCGAAGGGCAAGAAATAAATCAAGTAAGCCGAGATCGCTTGTCGAAGCCCTTCAGCGGGTAGCGAGAGAACCCTCTGTATCGGATTTGGCTTACAATACACGTATACGAGCCACGACACTTGCGTCCGGATAAAGGATATATATCTGAATATGCGTTGATGTGATCTGGTTTGCGGTTTTCGGAATAAAATGTGATGAAGTGGACGTTTGTGATTTGTGATTATTGCTGATGACAAGTATATAAAGTAGTATTAAAGTTATTTTAAAGTTAAGAGAACTTGTTTTTTTAAAGTAAATAACAAAACCACGAGTGGTGACCGCGTACTGGTAGACACTGCGTTGGAAGGCCTCCCACTGTGTGATTGTTGACCCCATGACGGCGGTTATGTTAAGGTTGCGTGAATCCGCTGGATGCGACATGGTGACACTTGGTAGAGGTCTTTCTTCATCACAAAGTCTCTTTATCCCACAGTATCCTCAATTCCAATCACGAGCTACCCGAACGCGAGAATACTGACAATCCCATATCTATCATAGACTCGGGCATCAAACCCACCAGGATCGCAGCACACGCCAAGCTCCAGGCAATAACACCAATTGGAAAACTACAAAAATGCGTACTACTGTTACAAACGCATTCGACCACAAAGAGGGTACCCACCCCACCGATGACATTGATAACACGCGACACATACATAGCAGAGCCCCTCGTGCCGTCGCATCGAGTAACACTAGTATCTTAATGGCAAGCAAGCCGGGACTGCATTTTCCTTAGCAGGAACGTCCAGAGGCGAGACTGCAGTGGGATCGTCTTGAGGTGGGGCTGCGGCGGGACTGTCAAATGACGGTACTGCTGCGGCACTGCCGAGGGTCGGCACTGCTCTGGGACCGTCGAAGGCCGGAACTGCACACCAGACGGCGGGACCGGCGCAAGCCGGGACTGCATTTTCCGTAGCAGGAACGCCCGGAAGCGAGACTGCAGTGGGGTTGTCTCGAGGTGGCGCTGCGGCGGGACTGTCAAATGACGGTACTGTTGCGGCACTGTCGAGGGCCGGCACTGCTGCGGGACCACCGAAGGGCGGAACTGCAAACCAGCCCACTGGGCACAAAGGTACTGCCAAGACTGACGCGACACATGACCCTTGTGTTGGAGGTCGAATAACCTCGGACCTTGGGGCCCCGGACGCGACCGGCAAAGACAGCACCTCGTCGTCTCCCGGCGGCCGGCATGAACCAGGCTGGCTTCCGATTGGACGATCTGGGGCGCGCAGGAAAAAGCGCCAAAAGCTGAAACAGCAGGCAGCTCTAGAGGGGACTCCTACGGAGAGCCCATCAAAGGGGCCGCGTGCTGCTCTCAGCGGTGACAGCGGGGACATGGCGGCCAAGAGGATGAAGACCCAAGGGCAATCATCCTCAACCGGATCCTTTAGGGATGCGGTGGCGGCTGTGAAACTCGCTGTCGTCACAGTCAGGTACCCGGAGGAGTACTTGAAGGCGGAGGACTTGGTGCCAATCCAGGAGCTCATAATTGAGAAACTGGAAGTGGCGCCGGATCCTCTGCCTATTCTGACGGTTACTCCCGGAGTTGTCGCGGGTGCAGTTCATGTATCCTGCGACAATTCTGATGCAGCTAGCTGGTTTCGGGGTGCCATCCACAATGTAGAACTTGGCTCCCTGAAACTCAAGGTCGTTGACGCCAAGGACCTTCCAAAGCCAGTCAAAATGGTGTGGAAGAGTCGCAACTTGGCGTTGAAAGACTCTGCCCGGGCCATTCGGCTGCTCCAGCGGCTTAACCCTGCCTTGAGGACGGACGACTAGAAGGTCGTAAATACTTTCACGGAGCAGACCGTCGTATCGTCCTCATGGACGGGGTGTCCACTGGGGTCATCAAGACCGCGGGCTACTCTCTTCCAGGAGGAATTGAACGGTACTCGTTCAAGCTCCTGGAAGATGACAAGGGAGAGGCACCCACTGCGGAAGCAGGAGTGGAGCCCTCCGAAGATGGTCCACCGCAGTGTGCGGGGGCCATTGACGAGATCTCGGCGCACGACGTAGCGCAGGAGGCAGAGATCTAGACCGGGGCGTCAGAGGCGGACCTCGAGGATGACATCCTTGAGGGCCTCGATACCCTGGGGATTGAGTCGCCAACTGGTCTCGAGGAGGAAGCGATGGAGGGGGAGCCTCAAAACTGAGGCACTCCAGCAACAGCACAAACCCATCAAGATATCCAAGATGGAGGGACTAAGGTGTGTACAAATCAATTTGCATCATTGCAGAGCCGCTACTGCCCGTCTGGCTCGGCAACTGAAGCTAAACACATACGACGTTGCCTTGATACAGGCACCTTATCAGTATAAGGGGACTATAAAAGGCTTAGGTGGGACAGGAGGCATGGTGCTCTATGACTGTCCAACTAATGACGCGAGGACTTGCATCTATATCAGGGGCGGTATAGAGGCAACTCCCTTACGTACTTTCTGTTACAGGGATCTTACAACAACTTTGATCCAAGTGGGGACGGGAACAGAGAAAAGGAAAATTATTCTTGCCTCTGCCTACCTCCCATATGAACAAAAGGAACCAGTAAAACCATTAATTAGAAGACTGGTTGACTACGGCAACCAAGGAAACCTCGACCTGATACTTGGCTGCGATGCGAATGCACACCACGTCGTTTGGGGCAGCTCGAATGTCAACAAACGACGGGAGGATTTGTTGGACTTTGTGGTAAGCTCATCTTTACAAATCTTTAACGCAGGCAATAAACCTACTTTCAGGACCTCTGAAGTTATTGACCTGACACTGGCTTCAAACAGGGCCAGCGCTTATATTGAAAATTGGCATGCATCGGACGAAATCTCTCTGTCTGACCATAATTATATATGCTTTAGGTTTAGGTAGGCGAGAGAAGCCGAAACTAGACGAAGGAGAAACCCAAGCCATACAAATTGGGACTCGTACAGGAGGGACCTAAAAGTAAATCTAGGGATCCCTAAAGGTAAGCTTAATTCCATACTAGATATAGAATTTGAAGCGGACAGAATCAAGATGGGCACCATCGGTGCATGGGAAGACAACTGCCCAGAGAAAAAGGCCCTTTGCAAAAAGGTACCATGGTGGAATCCTGAACTAGCAAAAATACGTCAGGAAACACGACAGGCCTTTAATGATGCAAAAGCCAGGAAAGATTTTTCTGGCTATCATAGCATGCTGACGAGGTATAAGACGGCGGTACGCAAGGCCATAAGAACTAATTGGCGGTAGCATTGCACCTCCATCGAAGCTCTACCAAATGGAATCAGGTTGTGCAAAGCAATGTCCATGACTAAGACAAACCCACTATCATCTGTAAAGGATGAGAATGAGTATCTAACGGAAACTGGACAGGACACTCTGGGCGTGATGTTTAGAACTCACTTCCCGGAATGTATACTGCGCGACAGCGATGAAGAGGAACCAGCCACAAGGGACGAGCTCACAAGGCACACGAAAAAATAACTGGCTTACGGCAAAGAAAGTGGTAGATGAAAATAAACTGAAGCTTGCCATAGCGAACTTCCAGCCTCTCAAATCCCCTGGTTCGGATGGCATCTACCCAATACTATTGCAAGAGGGGGCATCTGTTTTGATACCTCATTTGAGTAAGCTCTACATAGCCTGCATAGCCTTTGGGTACGTACCCAAGGCATGGTGGGAGGTCAAAGTCACCTTTATACCAAAGGTGGGTAGACCGACTTACGAAGAAGCTAAAGCTTATAGGCCAATTAGTATATCATCGTTTCTCTTAAAAGCTCTAGAGAAACTGGTAGACAGGTAACTAAGAGAGGGATCACTTAAAGTATTCCCTCTACATAAACTACAGTGCGCCTACAGCCCTGGCAAATCTACGGAAACGGCATTGCACTATGTTGCGAGTCGAGTTGAGGCTGCGCTAGAGGGACAAGAGATCTGCGTCGGGGCTTTCCTCGACATAGAGGGAGCCTTCGACAAGATAACATTCGAGTCCATACGCATCGCTACAAAGGAACATGGCATCAACGATACCACGTGCAACTGGATTGACCATATGCTGAGAAGCAGAATAGTCAGATCGGAACTAATGGGAGACAGACTTAGTGCAAAAACAACTAGAGGTTGTCCGCAGGGTGGAGTGCTGTCACCATTATTGTGGTGCTTGGTAGTAGACTCGCTACTTACCAAGCTAAATACCGGACCATTCTACACAGTAGGCTATGAAGATGACATAGCTATAATGGTTAATGATAAATTCCCGAACATAGTCTCTGGATTATTACAACAGGCATTGAGGATGACAGAGAATGGTGTACAAAGAACCACCTCTCTATCAACCCAAGCAAAGCAGTCATTGTGCCAATCATGAGGAAGAAACAACTAGGAAACCTAGGAGAGCTCTCCCTCAATAGAATAACGCTGCCCTGGTCCACTGAAGTTAAATATCTGGGTGTAACGCTTGATAGAGAACTCAGGTAGTGGTTTAGTATTTATTTAGTAGTAGTGGTTTAGTATTTATTTCTGTACAAGTGATTTGTAATCTTTAGAAATAAATTAATTCAAACCGTAAGTAGAATAAGTACGTATTTCAGTTATCCGGTCCGTCGTTCACCCGGTGGCCATGCCATTATTATTTATTCATTTCACCAAAAATAATACAACAAATTACATAAAATATTACAGGCCAGTACTTAAAATTATGCAACATGGGAGCATCTGTAGCCGAACTAGGACGAATCCTGTATCTCGGCATACAGCGCCTGACCCTCGAAATAGATTATTATATTTAGCCCAATAGACATGCAAAAATGAAATTATACAATGTCTTTGATTTGTTATAAAACCAAACAATACCAAAAATGTGCATGTATGTGTGCCTACGTGTGGTTTTGTGTAAATGTAGAGTAGTGAGAGGTGTAGTGGTGTTGGGTAGTGTAGTTTTGATACATACATAATACCGAGAATCTAAAGATGGATAAAATGAACAAAATATATAAAACAAAACATCCATTATCTATTGGTTACCTTAGTCTGGAAACTGCTCATGTCAGGATGCCAGTCAAACTCTCATTTTTATTTCTGAATGAGAAGCAGGTTCTCTGTTTCCTCATAAGAAAGGTTAAGCAGGTAGTTTTGTACCTCTTTCTTACACAAAAACTTATTTAGTGTATATTTATGTTGAGGTCCTTATTTATTTTATTGTAAAGAAAAGGGGCTAAAAATGTGTAAAATCTTTTTACAAAAGACGTTTTAGGCTTAGGGGGTCGAGTACATACCTCGTGCTTTCTGCGTTTGTTGGTTAGTAGTGGGTCATAAAGAATTTCGCTGTGCTTCTTTAAAACCACTCTTTCTATAAACAGTGGCCTCACGGTAGGAACTTGACAAAACTGATAGAGCTCTCTTGTAGGGAACAGTATTGGCCTAAACGTGCTTACTTTTAAAATTGCGCGCTGAGCCTCTAATCCCTTGATGATGGTCTTAGCAGCTCCACCCCAAGACAGAATGCAGTATGCAATAATAGAATGACACAGTGCTAGATATATATTTTTCAATAGTGTCGCTTCCACGACTTGCCTCAGATTCTTGAAAACATATATGAGCTTGCGCACCCTAGAAGATATTAGTTTTATATGTTCTCTAAAGCTGAGGCGACTGTCCAAAATAATGCCCAGGTATTTTAATTTGTTCACGCACTCCAGTGGTTCACATCTGCAGTCCGTCGTGAGAGCACATCTGTGCGGAATTATGCGATGCTTGCTTAGTATACAAGTTTTTTTTAATAGAGAACGTTAAGTATTTAGTTTTGTCATGGTTAAGGGTCAGAAAATTACCATGCAACCACTCCTGAACCATATCGAAACCCACTTGGGCCGCATCAAAGACCTCATCCCAATTATCGGCGGAGAAGAGGAGAGCAGAATCATCCGCATAAGAGATGATTTTGCCTTTTGGTAAACTTAAATTTGTAAGATCGTTGATATACACGAGAAATAAGGTAGGTCCAAGGATGCTGCCCTGCGGGACTCCGTACTACAAGGGAAGCTCTTCACTATAGTGGCTGCCCACTCTTACACACTGAAAACGTCCAGTTAGGTAGCTCTCAAATAGTTCAATTTGTTTTCCCCTTATGCCAAGATTCCTCAACTTGTTTATTAAAATAGGGATAGAAACGGTATCAAAGGCCTTCGCGAGATCGAAAAAGACCGTGAAACACTTCCCACCCCCATCCAACTTCGTAGTGATGAAGCCAGTTAATTTATGTACTGCTTCATCAGTTGATTTTCTTGCACGAAAACCATACTGATTTTCAGAAAAAAGTTTGTTTTTTTCTAGATAACTGACCAATCTTGTATTAACTATTCTTTCTAGAATATTGGACAAAGAGGGTAGAATTGAGATTGGCCTGTAGTTACTGAAACGACCCCCATCACCTCCCTTATCGATTGGGCATACGACGGATTTTTCAAGGCCATAGGGAAGGTGCCAGTTTCAAGACAGATTGAAAATGACTGCTAGTGGAGGGACAAGAAATTCTTTAAATTGCTTTAAAAATTTGTTAGAGATACCGTCCCAACCCACCGAGCATTCAGTTTTCAGGTCATCTATATGTCGGGCGACCTCCTCTTCACTGGTATCTTTGGGGAAGAAGGAATACAGTGGAGAATCATGCACAGAAACAGCCGATGAGATATTATTTTTGTTATTTTGTGTCTGCACAATATCCCCAGCCAAAGACCTGCCCACACTCAAGAAATAATTGTTCATTTCATTAACCGTTAACTGAGGAGAGGAAGAAATTTTTAACAATTCTGAGGGACAGCTGTTGTCCTTTTTATTGCTTGTGATGCTTTTTATCACATTCCATAACTTTTTTGGGTTATTGCCAGCTAATTCAACTAGATTTTTTTCTTAAGATATCTTGACTTGTTTCAAAATTTGGTTACAGAAATTTCTGTAACGTATATATGTGGTTCTTAGAATTTCGCTATCGGGAGACTTCTTATGATTTACATGTAAGCGGTCCCGGTTCCTCATGCATCGCAACAAACCTGGTGTAACCCACGGCTTTATCGTTCGCCTTGACTGAGTAATCACTTTTGAGTTTTTTTGAAGCGAATGCTGTATGCTATTTACAAGGTAGTCTATGGCAACGTTAGGATCCCGTGTTAGTGATATGGGTTTTAGGTCAATGCTAAGAATATCACTTCGTAGGCTCTCAAAATCAACTTTAGTAAAAGTAGTATTTGGGTATTTACGTATATGCTTAAGACTCATGCAAAGAAGAACAGGATGGTGGTCAGTCAAAGTAGTTTGGGGTATAAGAGTCGTGCATAAATTTTTAGTTTTAAGTAGGACATGATCTATACACGTGCCGCTTGTAGCACGTGTAATTTCAGTGTGTGACGGTAAAAGCCCATGTGAAGTAGCTAACGTAAGATACCTCTCCCCGGAAAGCTCGATTTTGCCATCGTTGATTGCAATATTAATGTCACCAATGATAACTATGTTATTGAAATGCGATAACTTCGAAAGAGTACAGTTTAGGGAGGCTAAAAAGTTATCAATATTTTTATAAGAAGGAGAAAGGTATATCGAAACTTTAGCTGTGGCTTCCCTTGTAAGTACCAAGCAGTTTCCTTCCATGAAATCCGGCTCCTCAATACTAAATTTTAGGTTATCTCTACAATAAACCACGACCCCATCATTTTGTTTGTTGTTTTGCCTTGTTGCATATGATCGATAACCCGAAAGAATAGGTACGGAATCATCTTTTTTTAACCAGCACTCTGTGAGTACCAGTACCTCACATTCAAATTTCAGTCTTTCTAACATAGTTTCTAATCCTAGCATATTGCAATGAATGCTGCGAATGTTCTGTGTAAGAACCGTGAGCCTATTATTTGCCGGTAAAAGTAACTTATTTATCTAAGTCACATGTAGAGTTTTGGAGACAGTCAATCCATCAATATTGTTAGTTAAGTCGACTAGGTTATTGAATTTTGAATATTTATAAGTATGTCAAATTTATCATGAACTGAGAAATGGTCAATTAATCCATATTTCTGTACGTATGTATCTGTATTTTTATCGGTATGTGTGCTATTAAGGGTGTGTGTGTGATGATGTGTACTTACAAAATAGAAAAAGTTCGATAAGCATAATTGATATAAAATTAATGATAGTGTGAAATTAAACTTGAAAACAATCACTAAAATTAAAATAATAAAACCAAAATTAATATTAAATCCAAAAATAACTAGCGATATTAAAACAATAAACATGAAATACGCATGCAATTCTATCAGAAAAATAATTATTTTACGAATGACAAAATAAAAGACTAGTCATACAGCGCTCTTTAGTTTCTCTAGGTCGGACTCTGAGTTAATACGTATTTGTGGATCTTTTTCAGCTTTACGTAGATAGACAATGCCGTGAGAAGTCCAGCAAAAGCCATACCCCTTTTGAAATTGTCTTGCGGCATAGTATAATCGCTGGCATTTATAAGTCAGGTTTTCCGAGACATAAACCGGTTGTGCTGGAGATTGAAGACCTAAATGACCAGTGTTGAGCTTATCACTTTTATCTTTGGACCTGTTGAACCTTTTTACTCCTGTGATGATTTTATCCTTCAGAATGACTGTATTAAGATCAATTATGATTGAACCAGACTTGTCCTTAGCATTGAGTCGGTGTACGTCTCTAATATCTGAGTGTTTTAAGTTGACATCAAGCACCTTCCCCATATTTACAGCCAGGTTGCAAAGATGATCTTTATCCTCCCCATTTAGTTTACGTACGTTGTGAATTTCTGGACCAGCTGAGCGAGATTTACGTTCCAAGTACTCAATTTTCTCCTCCAATTGATGAATATATTTTCTATTCTCTTTCCGCTCCGATTCAAGATAGGTGATACCAGTCAAAAACTCGTCGTACTTGCTTGACATGACTTCCATACTCTTCTTCAGTTCTGTGTTTTGGTCCAAAATATTGTTGACTTTAGCCAGTAGGTCCTCAAAACGACTCTCCTGCTTTTTCGAAAAAGTCTGAAAAAGCGCTCATCTTTACAATAGTGCCTACATTCCCATCAACACCAACAAACTTACGCTTCTTGTTTCGTTCCAATAGATTGTCGATAGATCAGGCGTAGAGACACACTGATGCAAAGTTGACTCAACAGCAGTGAGATGTTTTTCTACGGGGGTCTCGTTTACTGATTCAACAACGGATGACGTCGTCGGTAGCGTAGAAGCGAGGGTCGTATTCCGGTTAGCAGACATCTTTACCGTCGGTTACCAAGTACTACGATGGCCGAAACAATATGGAACAGTGGCTAACAGTGCGAGTAAACACTTTTACGGGGTTCATGCTTAGCTGGTCGCTATCGGCGAATATAAGTATGTATTGGTAGTGGCGGAGTTTCCTTTACGCCGTATAAGAAAAGATACAAAACAAAAATAGGTTTCAGGTGGAAAACTCATGTGGAAAATATTACGACGAAAGCCCTACGAGTGTTCGGCATGTGTTCGTTCCACCTACGGTAAAACTTGGGGGTTAAAGCCCAAAGTGATACGATGGCTGTACCGGACAATGATAATACCTATTATCACATACGGCAGCATAGTGTGGTGGCCAAGAACAAAGCTTGCCTCGTGCAAAGCGCCACTCACCAGATTACAAAGAACGGTGTGTCTAGGCATCACGGGTGCTTTCAGGACAACACCTACGGCAGCGATTGAGAGATACCTCAATATCCCTCATCTGCATATGATGGTTGAATTCGAGGCAAGGAAGACATTACATCGACTTGCTGTAGCTGGACTATGGGATGCCTCTAAGCCAACCATACAAAGTTCGACGGGAATGAAAGCCTGGATCGGGTAACAAGCATGTTATCCGATAAAATGCAAACTATGTTTGTGTTCGAAAGGTCTTTCAAGGTCCCAATCCCTACAATAGAGGACTGGACGAAGGGAATCGATCCACCAGAACAAGATAGTCTGGTGTGGTACACTGATGGATCCAAAATGGAATCAGGTACAGGGGCGGGAATATACGCAAAAGGTTACAAATGTAGCAAAAGCCCAGGGAAGATGGCAACTGTATTCCAAGCAGAAACTTATGCCATAATAACCTGTGCTCAAGAGAATATAGATAGAGGAACCAGAGGTAAATCCATATATATTCTTAGTGACGGTCAGGCTGCAACCAAAGCCATGGCATCCTACAAAGTGGACTCCGGACTTACTCTGGATGCTATCCAAACCCTAAACAAGCTTGGGAAGCACAACAGGGTAAGACTGAAGTGAGTCCCTGGACACAAAGGAATCCATGGCAACGAAATGGCAGATGAACTGGCAAGAGAGGGCTCAGCAAATGATTTTGTGGGTCCAGAACCATGTGTAGGCATCTCGACGTGCCTCGTAAAAGCCGCATTTAGGGAGTTTGCAGATCACAGACAGCGAACTCATTGGCTATCTAGCACCGGTCTGCAATACTCTAAGAAATTCCTAGGCTCTACGTTCAAAGCCCGGGAATGCATTTGGAACATGAGCAGGGGCAAATCCGCTACCTGCATGGGGAATTTACTGTTCACTTTGGCACTAACGACATGCTCTTGAAGATGGGTCTAACCGCGACACCCATGTGCAGGTTGTGTGGGGAACATACGGAACGCATGGAGCACCTTCTTTGCACATGCGATGCACTGGCTGGTAAGCGAATGAGTCTCTTAGGGGTTGGATATCCAAGACCAGAAGACTATAGGCTCATATCTCCCAGTCTCGTTGTAAAACTCATGAAAAGAGTTTTCAACGAGATTGGGGAGGAGTAAGTTATCTAGGGGACCACAATAGGTCCCAATGGGTCGAAGTGTCTGTCTTTTTATATGGCCTACCAAATAAATCTTTAACAGTTTTATTTATCTTCATTCCTCTTTACACATTAAACATAGCTAGAAACTTTCCGATTAAGGCTACATCATCATTAGTTAATGAAATTAGTTTTCCCTTTATGTTCATAAACAGCCTCCAGGGGTTTCCGTGTAGCGGTTATACATTTCTGGTTCTACGAAATTCCCCGGGCCCGTATTGTAACGTGTCAAAGCTATCAAGATTCCGCTGTTAAAAAGGGATAGTATTCTTCGTCCTGTATAGTTCTGACTTCCTTTCACTGTGGAACCATGATATTTTTGTCACGTACGTGAAGCCTCTGAGCAGAAGTACTGTGTGAAGGTTCGTATCCTTAGGAATGTTTTTACTCTGTTCACGATTTTTTTGTAAAATGTCCCTGTAATTTTATCTCTTGATCTGGCATTAAATACAGAGTTAAGTAATTATTTAAGTTAAGTGATAATATGTAAAATGTATTGTTTTATTTAATGATATGGTAAACCTGGAAGTGTGTAGTATATAGATATATATAATTATAATTGAAATAATTTTTTGTTAAATTAAAAATGAAAATTTATGTAAGAATTTCATTTAATTGGAAATTGATTTTGCATGCCGTTAATACGGTGAGATATGTAGCACTATGCAATGTTTTGAACACCTTTGTAAACACCATGTTTCTGTCAAATAAATATTCTATTCTATTGTTTTAGTTTTACTAACCATCTAAGTATACTGCTGCAATATTACTACCCGCTACAGCGAATAACTTGTACCAATCCGAAAACTGACACCCGGGGCCGTACCATACTTCTCAGAAAACTATTTAACTAAAAGGTACACCGTTTGAAAACATTTCCTTAAAGGAATTATTAAGTACTTAATTGCAGAGTATGAGCGAAATTCTTGGCGGACATTATACCCTGGTAACAAGCAATTTTACGTTGAAGTTTCATTAGCTTTCTTGCTCTGGGCAATTTTTAATTCACACTTACTTTGAAGGAAGTTTTTGTCGTTGTTGATCAACGTTTTAAGCTTAGGGAAGCCTGATTGCTGTGTCGAGATAAGCTTATATTAAGGTATGGAATCGGCAGTGGATTTCACAAGAGTGGGATTTCAGTTTTCGGTGACGGCTTCGAACTGTGGATTAAAAACTAAAGTTTTACTGTTGCAGGATCTAAATAGTTTCAAGTCTCATCATAACTCATCTTCCTGCTCTTGTCTCATCTTACTTAGGGTTGGCACAACACGTTTTCTTCTTTCAAATCGTCCTGTAAATTGTCACGCCATCACTGATTCCGTTTTCTTTCATATCACTCCTCAATTAGCTCGAAATAGTACAAATCTACTTTCCTTACATTGTAATACCGTTCTAAAAATAATCAAACAATTCTTAAGGCTTTACTCATAGAATCTTAAGTAGTATACCTTATATAACTAATCCTGTTCTTTCACAGTAATAATGGGTCACATTAAACGGTTGTAAAGACGCAAGCTCTTGTTAACGGGTCTTGTTAACGGGTTTTGGTGCGCTTACTGTTTATGGGCAAGACAAACGGCAGACTTTTTGAGCTATTGAGTCTGTCGCGTATTAAATGTTTTCGAGTTAGACACCTATTGTTCCTCGGGTATCTCACTCGAAGAAAAGCGTGATGTCTCAGAGTGAGACACACTCATTTTGAGGCATCACACTTTTACAACACACTATGCATGTTATTTCTTAGTCCTGTCGTTTCATTGCACGCGTTAATCTTGCGCAATTTATCCTGTACACACTGAGCTGTCTTATCATGTAGCATTCAGACACAGTATTGCAGACTTCGCCATTCTTGAAATATTTCTCATAACTAGTAGAACAAAAGTTCCTTGATTCTAGACAGAAATTACGCAATAAACGCTAAGTTGATGCTGGATTTGAGACCTCTAGACTACGCCAACATAATTTGGTGCAGACTTCTTGAGCATCTTACAAGAATCCGTTCGTGTGTTAAGTGTACCTTTACCTCCGTATTCATTAATACATGTATAGGTAAGGACGATACTGTGTTCTTATGTTTATGTTTCAGCTCATTAAGGCATAAAGCAAGCGTCAATATTTTGTAACGTTTTCCCTGACAAGGCTTAGTCGCGTCTTAAAAGCGTAACATGCGCATAAAAGATCAGATTATATTACCAAGTTTATGTTTAAAAGGCTTTCAGTAGCGATTATAAATAAGACCAGAACAAGCAACTTTACAGAAAATATTCTCTTGTATATTTGAGAGAGTGATTGAGATCCATGAGTTTCAGTGAGAAAGATAATAAAACACAATTAAATCAATCCTAACTTTTGGTTAACTTTATTTAGGGGTCATTCGGGCGTTAGAGCCCCATGAATAACAAATAGCTCATGATGACTTTGTAATTACTCGGGTACGGCCTCGGCAAAAATAGACAAAAAGATCGCTCAAAAAATTTATACATTTTTAACATGGCATTATGTGACTGCCACTCTCATCTCTGGGACGGATCTGCCAAGTACCAGCTTGATGCACTAGAGTCAATCGAAAAGCGAGCAAAGAGATTCATCGGCAATGAGGCACTGGTCAAGTCAAAGCTCCAGAGCCTTGAACACCGTCGCAGAGTTGCCAACTTGTCGGTTTTTTAATGGTTACATTTCGGGGAGTGTGCGTTAGAATTGCAAGGTAAGGAGTGTTCCCTGCCGGAGTCTGTGTTTCCCGATAGCTACAATCTAGGGGTCTTTAAGTCAAGAGTGGTTTAGGTCAATAGGTTTTTTCTAGGCAAGCTTGCTTCACCGTCGACCACATCATCGCTTACCATCAGGTTAAATAGTGGTCAAGCACAAGCCTATAGACAACAAACAAAATAAACTATTTTCTGTTTACCTTGGAGACGGTTTTTGTGTTGTATGTTTCTTATTCATTGAGTTACTAAATATATTATTTCTGCTACTCTCATGCGTACGTTTTAAATTACTCTCCTCAAAAAGGGTTATGAGCCCAGGAAGCTTCCACTGCGCAAAAACTTACGCAATGGTTTTAAAATAAAAACATACCCTTTGTATGATCGTCTTTATAGAGCAACTCGCCCAATCTGCATTAGAGTAACCCACTATATACTTATACAGGGTGTTTGGAAGGGAGCTGTACATACGCCTAGGGTAGAAACTAGGGATAGTCTGCTACCTACCCCCGCCCATTATATTGACCTTGGCCTCAAGGTTTTTTTTTAATTTATTTTTATTTTTTATTTGACTTTTTTGTGATTTTTTGACTAAAACTACCTGTAGCTCAAAATCTATCCATGGGACCGGTCGGCTAATGGTCTTGTTTTAATCGTTAGAGTCTTAGGGTCCTGCAAAAAATTATTTTACACCAGAAAATTGTGGAGAAGAAAAGTTATGGGGCCTGAAGTACCATAGTAAGGTAAAGAAATAATTTTAAGGGCAACTTTCTATGGGGTTTAAAAAAAACTAACAGGGTTGGAGTTCTTCTGATTTTTTTAAAACATCCTCAGTCCATGCCCTTTCTAACGATATGCTAAAAGTGTATTTATCACTTTTAGTTTTAAAGTTATTAATTAATTTCCGCAACTAGGGCACTTTTACCACCACGAGTCGACATTTGTAAGACAAATGTAATTTCCAGAATTTAAACCAGTTTGGCCTACAGTTGGCAAATTTGTTGTCTCACTCTTACACGAGAGCAACATGTAAGAGACAAAACATGTCATGTCATGTCTCTTTCGCTCTTGGGTCGACGGGGCCGGGCAGGTAACTCGTTGGGGTCTTTGTTAGTCAGTCGAGATTTACCCATCTTAGCTAACTTACGTACTTGCCGTTACGACGCTCCACTGTTTTCGTTAATTTTGTTGAGTTTGTTATTACTTCGTTTTTGTTAAGTTTTGTTATTTGTTACCTTGTTGTTGGCAAAATGGCTGGATTTACCAGTGAAGAGTACACCGACATGCTGGTGGTGTATGGAATGGCTGATTGCAATGGGCGCGAGGCACGGAGGATTTATCAAGAACGGTATCCTAACCGGCGAGTGCCTAACCACCAAACGTTTGGCTCAACTTATCGGCGTCTGCGAGAAACCGGAAATTTAAATTTCCGGGAACCAGCCGTGAACAGATTTCAACCAAATTTGGCTGCGGAAGAACGCATATTGGCTGAATTTGAGGAAGATCCGACCAGAAGCGTAAGAACCGTAGCCCGGACGCTTGGTTTAAGCGTGTGGAAAGTCTGGTCGGTTCTTCGCGAAAATGGACGTCATCCTTTCCACTACACCCCTGTTCAAGGTAATTTTTTACATAAAGTTTTTGTTTTTAGCTCTTATGTAATGAACTAGCATGTGAATTTCATAGGCAATTTTTAAATAAACATGAGCATGTGTGTGAGAGAGAGAGAAATGGAAAGACAGAGATAGCAATCAATGTTACATAGCTACTAATTCATAAGGAAACCGCTAACGTTGATATTTTTATTGTTTTAGGCTTAGAGGATAACGACTATGCAAGAAGGGTGGAGTTTTGCCGCCACTTGCTCCATACAGACGTGGAAGATATTAATTTTTTACGGAGTATTCTCTGGACTGACGAGTCCAAGTTTGACAAGGAAGGAATTGTAAATTACCACAATCTCCGTCACTGGGCACCCAGAGATCAAAACCCGAGAGTCAAGAGGCACAGAGGTTTTCAACGAAGGTTCTCCGTGAACGTATGGGCAGGCGTCATCGGTAATCGGTTGATAGGGCCGCACTTTTTGCCAGACAACCTAAACGGGCAAAACTACTTAGATTTCCTCGAAAACGATTTGCCTGATTTAGCGGAAGAAGTGTTTGACGAAGATCGGCCCATAGTCTTCCAGCACGACGGCTGTCCTGCTCATTGGAGCCTAGCAGTGAGGGAGCTTCTGGACAACTGCTTTCCTAATTCTTGGATTGGTCGGGGTGGGCCAATTCCCTGGCCCCCAAGGTCGCCTGACCTTACCCCACTCGACTTCTACGTCTGGGGAAGGGCGAAAGAGTTGGTGTACGCAGAAGAAGTACCAACAAGGGAGGTTCTAATTAACAGGATCCACGCCGCATTCGATACAATGCGCGAGGAACTGCTGCTTAGAACGGTGACCGTGGAGATGAGGAAGAGGTGCCGAGCATGTTTACAGGTCAATGGTCATCAATTTGAACAAAATTTGTAATTAATTAAAATTAGTAATTAATTAAAATTTGTAATTTAATGACATTAGTCATTACCAAATTTTTTGTTTCATTTGCCATCCTTTTACGATCGAACACATTTAATTTTCATTAGTTGAAATTTTTGCTTGAAGTGCCCTAGTTGCGGAAATTAATTAATAACTTTAAAACTAAAAGTGATAATTACACTTTTAGCATATCGTTAGAAAGGGCATGGACTGAGGATGTTTTAAAAAAATCAGAAGAACTCCAACCCTGTTAGTTTTTTTTTAAACCCCATAGAAAGTTGCCCTTAAAATTATTTCTTTACCTTACTACGGTACTTCAGGCCCCATAACTTTTCTTCTCCACAATTTTCTGGTGTAAAATAATTTTTTGCAGGACCCTAAGACTCTAACGATTAAAACAAGACCATTAGCCGACCGGTCCCATGGATAGATTTTGAGCTACAGGTAGTTTTAGTCAAAAAATCACAAAAAAGTCAAATAAAAAATAAAAATAAATTAAAAAAAAACCTTGAGGCCAAGGTCAATATAATGGGCGGGGGTAGGTAGCAGACTATCCCTAGTTTCTATCCTAGGCGTATGTACAGCTCCCTTCCAAACACCCTGTACTAAACCTTATACCATGATTTGCAAAAGGACGCTGTTACATTTTCGACGAACTCAAATTTAGGTATCTAGTCGCACACAGCAACATTACGCGCACGCACTCATTGAAACTACTGAGCGCTCGATTTTATACACCACTCAAATAATATTGGTCCTTGATATTATTTTTTAATTTTATTGAAGTTGATTCAGGAAGGTTAGTTGGCAATTTGAAAATGCATTTGGTAACTGTTACAATGCCGTCGTCGTAAAAAGTATGTTATTATTTTCAACCGACTTCAAAAAAAGGAGGTTCTCTATCTATTCGACCCGTATGTATCCGCAATTTTCTTAAAAACTCCTGATCCGATACTGATCGGGTTTTCGTCGATAAATTTATGTGTTTTCAGGGAAGGTTTTGTTGTATAATTTATTAGGATCTGATAAGGATCTTCGGAGATAGACAATGGAACTCTTCAATAACAAACAGCAAATGACCTGCGATTACTGTGATCGTATGTTTATGTTTTGTTTTCACCATACCCTAATATAACATCACGCTCGTACGGTTTAAGAGGGTAAACCGATGTATTTTGTATACCCAATATGGGGTACCAACAAAAACTAAAACATGAAAAATAATAACTTTCCTGTGTCGAAAAACGAAAAACAATAGGTACCGACACCGACTTCCGAAAAGAAAATTAGTTTTCACTTTATTGTAGTGAGTAGGTATTTTTAAAAAAACGCTACGTGGAATAAGTAGATACCTAAAACGAAATAATTTCCGGTCACAAGGATTAAAAAATTACTTGAACATTTTGCATTACATAGAACATATAAAATATTACTATCTAAAATTTTTGGAGCATTACATAATGAGCAGCAGCTAATGACATATTACCCAACATCCATGAAAATGACATGACACCCATGACGAAAAGATGTAAAATTTTCGTCGGCGCCTACTTGTATTTTGGTTTAGACATCATATTTGATAAAAAAAATTGAATGATGATTGAAATTGAAAATATCACCCATGACGAAAAGATGCCAAATTTTGTATTTTTGTTTTGACCCCGTATTCGATATAAGCGAACCCAAAATCCATGAAAATGACATCCATGTCGAAAAGTTGTAATTTTTTTTATCGGTGGCATCTTGGGTTTTGGTTATGACCCCATATTTATTACTGGAAACCCGAAAAATTATGAAAATGACACCCATGACGAAAATATATTTGATTTATGTCGGCGCCATCTTGTATTTTGGTTTTGACCCCATATTCGATATAAGCGACCCCAAAAACCATGAAAATGACACCCATGTCGAAAAGCAGCCAAATTTTCGTCGCCGCCATCTTGTATTTTATTTTGACCCCGTATTCGTCATACACACCTAAATACAAACCGGTTCAAATCATAAATTTCCTCCCACCCATCCACTTCTAACCTTCACCGCCGCCAGCTTAACCTTGCCCATCTAAATCCTAACCGTACTAAGAACTGCTTAAACCCACCCATCCTTTTCTCAATCTTGTCAATAACTGCTTAACGCCACCTATCCAAATCTCGATCTTACCCAACATAATTTCTAAATCACATCCTAATAATAATAGGAAACTAAAACATACTTTTATTTCGGTACGATAAAAAAAGATTCCGACGAATTGAGAACCTCCTCCTTTTTTTGAAGTCGGTTAAAAATATCAACTCCTTCCGATCACGACAAACGACTCACGCATGCACACTACAATCTTTTCTATTACTTTTATCGTATTTTTTTTTGCGATAAAAAGCGATACGCTCGTCCTTCCACGAGCGCTTCTGAGCGCGGAATGATGAGCTTCGAGTACAAAATGTATGAAGAAGTCGGCAAGTGTTTTTATTTTAGCTAATAATTAAAAAATATATTGATTTGGGTAAAAAATAATTAGCTGAACCTGTAAAGGACTATATATACCGCAATTTCTTATAATTTTGAAGATAAAATATGCTGTAAAATTACCTAAACTGGGACCTATTCGGACCCAATTTTTTTTATATTTTTGCGATTATTGTTATGGGTAAAACGTATTTGTGCGAAAATTTTGTATGATGTCATGCAATTTTTCTGATGCCAATCTGGAGCTGAATATATTATCCATAAATTAAGACCATGATATCCTCACATCTGTGATTGCATATACGTTAAAATTGTACCTGAAAAGCACTGTTATTTGTAGAAAAATGTAATAGCGTCCTTAAGTAACGTAAGATGCACTTTGCTGCCTGCCAAGGTAGTTCTTTTGGGGCCGTGACATACTGTGCTCCCCTGGCGTATGCTTCCCTGGTACAAACATATTTGACAAAACAGAGCTGGGAGAGTACAACAGAATCAATGTATGAGCTAAAGGCGCAGATAGTAGCTGATTTTAAAATGAGAATCACGTCTACACGGCTGGTTGTAATTTTTTGGAAAAAAAACATATGTTGCATCAGACCATTTTTTTATAATGGTATTTAGGAACATTTTGAGTTTTATTGTTATTACATAGTGTTATTAATTTGTAAATTTTGTCCAACACGGACAAAAAAATGACAATCGCGTCACAACCAAAGGGCGTATTTTAATGAAATTTAATGTTCGCAGATAGCGAACATTAAATTTCATTAGTATACGCACAAAGACAATTTAATTTTCTACATTTTGATCTAAGGCTTTTTTAAGTCTAAGGATAATAAGGAAAGTACAAAAAACTACAAAATTTTGGGTCGCGCGGCTGTGTAACGAGTGCGTGTTTTGTTTCCTCAAGGTCGTTGCTGACTGTTGTCTGTAAAAACAAGTACAAAAAGAGGCACCTTGCTACTTCCCTGCCTCTCTTAAAATGTGCGACTGATAATGACAGGGTCGCAAGCAGTTGATCACCTCGCGAGACAAGTCAAACGGAAGCCTGGCTTATGGTTCTCTAGCTTATGGTTCCCTGGTACTTTCCGCTGGCTCGTACTCTTTGTTGGCAGCTCATTAGTTTATCGCGGGAGTGTCAACGACGCTATATCGCGCCGCGCCTGTTTGTTTTGTCACGACTTAGAGGAACGTTTTACTGAGGGAAATAAAGGTTCTTTACTGAATGTTTTAAAGGTAGGTGCCAGACCTAGTGTTAATTATTTTAATGATTCAAGTTCATCGTCTTTCTATTTTTGATAAACAAATCACCAGTTGAACATTAAAAAGAAGTCAGTATATATTTTTATGGGCTAAAAGTTAAATGAAACGGTCCATCAGGCAAGTGGACAAAAGGCAGACCAGCAGATAGATGGCTCAATGTTATACAGCAAACTACATAAAAGGACTGGATGGAAAAATAGAAGGATATAATCGTATGGAGAGAAAGGAGGAGACCTTAGTATTAAGAAAAAGCTTCTTATTTTGATTTAGGTTTTTTTTTACATATTATTTAAGGCTTAAGCCGGATTCTAACCTCAGTATTTTGAGTTAAGAATGGATCAAACTCTTTTATAACAAAAACATTTGACAAGTTTTATATCAGACTAAAATAAAGCTTGATAAATACTCAACCCAAAACTCTTAATTCTGAAATGTGAGGTTCAACTTTCTCACAGAACTCATTGACGAATTTAAAAGATTAAGATCAACGATCCAAGTACCAGTACAAACAAGACATCAACCGTTCAAACCGTGAAAGAAACATGCGAACTCATTATTAAACCGCAAAAAGCTCGCGCAGTGAAACCGCACATTATTTACTCAATAAATCATTTCGCTTTGTGGGCCTTTCATGTGTTCACGTTCTAAGCCGTGGTTCTAATTCACATACCGCCTCTATAAATTAATACAGATGCTAAAACCATTAATATACGTCACCGCCTTCAATCACATAACGAAGGTAAATCTCATTTTTAATTACATTTTGCAAAGCTTTGATTTTGTGCAACTTAATTACTTTTACATTAAATTTTCATTAATTTGCTTTTGGTTAGGGGTTTTGAGTTTTAATTGGTTTGATGTTATGACTGCCTGCTATCTACCACATATTTTTTTTCCTTTTTTATATGCTCATGCATACTTCACTACCACGGGGACATAGTGCAGTTATGTGGGACTCCAACCCACTAAAACTCCACGATGCCCGTCTAAGGACCCCCCTCTGCGGAGTACCTCCCATCACCGGCGCACCAGAACACATTGCGCGCCAGACAAGCCTGTGTATGGGACCCTTGGTCCCCTTGTGACGGGTCAAGGTCAAAGCCCCCGCCACCTACCATTTATCGGTCGTAGGTGATAGGTAGAGCGGCCAACGTTATACCGACACTCCTCCTCCTCTGCGACTCTACCGCGTCCGCCATCAGCCGGTAGCGAACCCGGCCAGGCCACGGAAAGTAGGGAGAGCGGCGCATACGACATCGCGGCCCGCCTCAGTTGCGATATCGCCCAAGTGGCACCGCAACCTCTATGTTGGCCTCTACGTCGTCGGCTTATCGGCAAAAGACCAGACGCGTGGCCCCTCCTCGGTTCCTTTTCGCTTCACCATGGGTGACCAAGCCACGGCTACTGAGCCTCGATAATTTGGGAACCCACCGGGGCGGATCTGTCACTCCAAGTATTTGGCTTCCTAACCAGATTCAGGTGAACACCAGTACTATACTTGTTGCGGCTACCTATCTTAACTCTACAACCCAGTAGCTCAGTAAAACGAGACCTATTAACAAGACTGGTGTAAAATGTTGTGGCTTTTGGCCAAACTTATTACTTTTTATTGTTAACAAAATTACTAACAAAATTACAAAATATGTAACAAAATTACGTTTTATTTTTTATTGTCGAGGCTTGCGCTTGACCACTATCTCACCTGCTGGTTAGCGATGATGTGGTCGAAGATGAAACACGCTTGCCTAGAAATAACCTATACACTCTTGACTTAAAGACTCCTAGATTGTAGCTGTCGGGAATCAGACTCCGGCAGGGAATTCCACTGACAAAGATCGCAAAAAGTATCTTCAAATGGGTAAAAACTTAAAAGTATTATGAAATTTCACTGTACCGACATCTAAACTTTATGGTTTTTACACGCTTCGATCGACAATATATTGAACAGGTAATCATGACACGATATCTTGCGAAATCACGTCGATTCAAAAAGAAAAAACGCCCATAACTTTAGAACGACTGAGCCAATTTTCATTAAACATAGCTAACGAAATCAAAATCGATTCATCCGTTTAGGAGCTACAATGCCACAGACAGATACACAAATATACAAACACACAGGCACACACATCAAACTTATAACACCACTCTTTTTGCGTCGTAGTTTAATAAATTTATACAAAGAAAACAAATCACCTTATCCTTATCCTCTCGAAATGTCAAAATACATTTGAAGAGTCCTTTCCCCAACAAATAATCTATGTACCTACTCCCCAAGAAAAACTAAAAATAACAAACGATGACAAAGCTTAGAAAAACGTTAAAAATGCACAACAAGCCATGAAACGTTTAGACACAATTAAGGGGCGCAATAAAAGAGACAAAACAGGACTCGGATAAATTGTTATGTTTTAAAAGGAAAAAAAAGATGATGAGAGGGGGTGAGGGGCGAAGAGGGTGCTAATTAATCTGGCCAAGTTCCCCGCGGCAGTTACAGGTGGCCCTATTACGACTCAATTTACCTTGAGAGACGCCTGGGGACTTATAGAAGGACATACACGGATCGTATTGGTGAATGTTCTTCAGAAAGGCCGGTTTCGTAGTACTCATAAGCAATGTCGTGTATGACTAGATGTATGAACGTAAATCGAATGAACTTTTAATTGACTCGAATTTTTATAACACGGATAATTATTTAGAATTTGTGAACAGAATGAGATATTATTCTTATTCTTATTCTTTATTGTACACAAAAACATAGAAACATACAAATACAATAGGACAGTTTATGTACAAAGGCGAGCTTAACCCATAGTTGGGTTCTCTAACAGCAAACCTCAGTTGCGTAGAGAAATATGCAATTGAGGATAGTACATCCATGTGCACAACAAAAGCTTATTAAAAACTCGTAACAATTTTAAATACTTACTCACTAAATAAACTAAACAAATACGTGTGCAACACACAATACATAAACATAATATATACCTATTTATTACAAAACTAAAATATTACAATTGTAAATACATAAATTAATGAGTCATGCTGATAGGAAATATTCCCTAATTCTTCTCCTGAAAACCTCCAATGAAGGGCTATCCCGTATAGAGTGTGGCAGAGTATTCCAGAGGCGCACAGCGCGAACAGTAAAAGATCCACCGTAACGACTTGAAGAGTGGGAAGGAAAACGAAGGAGAAGAGATGATGACAGACGACAGGGTTTTCCTCTCGGAACAAGATACTCAAAGCGTTCTCGAAGATACAAAGGAGAATTAGGATTATGAAGTACAGAAAAGAGTAATGAAAGAGTGTGAGCATCTCGGCGCTGTCGAATAGGCAGCCATTTCAACCGCCTCCGAAATTCCGACACATGGTCGTATTTTCGAAGGCCAAATATGAAACGGATGCACAAATTCTGTAGACGTTCGAGCTTATCAAGAAGTTCCTCAGTCGCATCAAGAAAGCTGACATCAGCATAGTCAAGAAGAGGAAGAAGGAGAGACTGAGCAAGTGTAACTTTAGTCGGAAAAGGCAGGAACTTCTGGAGACGCTTCAGGGACCGAAACGAGCAAAACACCCTCCTGCTTACTTCTGCAATGTGAACATTCCAAGATAAGTGGCAGTCAAGGAAAACCCCTAAGTTTTTAACTTTTTTGGAATATTCTATAGCGACGGCATCGTACAAAACAGGGGGAAAAGACTGGCTATTCAACAGATTTATGAAGTATCTGCCACCAATAATAAGAGCTTGTGATTTTGCTGGGTTCACTAGGAGTCCAAAACTTTTAGCCCATTGGCAGATGTTTCCAAGATCATTATTGATGGCATCGATAGTTTCAGTGAGCTCTTCGATTTTAAAGTGACGATAAAGCTGCAGGTCGTCTGCATAGAGATGAAAGTGTGAAGATAAGACCTTCGTTATAGCGTTTATAAAAACCGAGAAAAGAAGAGGAGAAAGGACGCCGCCCTGAGGAACACCCGCCGCGAGATCGCACCAGTCAGAGGAAGCATCCTCTGAGCGAACCGACTGCAAGCGGCCCCGAAGATAAGAATTAAACCATGCAATCACAGAAGGAGACATGTTTAGAGAGGAAAGGATACCTAAGAGGATGTCAAAATCAACTGAGTTAAAAGCACTGCTAAAGTCCAATAAAATCAAAACTGTAAGGAACCTATTTTCCATGGCCAGTCGGATGTCGTCAGTTATTTTAACTAAGGCCGATACAGTGCTGTGGCCAGGACGGAATCCAGATTGATAAGGACTTAGCAGGCTATTAGAGGAAAGGTAATGAGACAGCTGATTATTAACAACACTTTCTAGGACTTTAGATAGGATTGGAAGTATGGAGATTGGACGGAACTGGGTAACTGACGAGGGTTTAGGGACTTTGGGTAGAGGCAGGACATGGGCTTTCTTCCATGCAGAAGGAAAGCAGCCAGAAAAGAGGGAGTAGTTGATAGTGTGCAGGATGACAGGAGCGAGTTCATTCAGGATTGGAAGGAGCATCTGGAGTTGCAGACCATCATCACCCACCGCCTTTGTGGATATAGATTTGACGGCCCGCTTTATATCCCCTTCTGTAACTGGTTGAAAAGAGAATGGAGTACACAATGGCAGAGGAAGTTTAGAGAGATTGTTCAGAGTGGAAGCTTTAACGTTGTCGTCAAGAATAACAGGTGATTTAGAAAAATGAAAATTAATTGTGTTGAGGTCAATATCAGGCGTGCTGTCATCTGCAGATTTGCCGATACCAAGGGATTTGAGAAATTGCCATACTTGTGCTGTGTTGAAGTTTTGAACAGAGTAGTGGATGTGACGCCTTTTAGCATCCCTACACATACGACCGCAACGATTGCGCAGTTTCTTGTACAGAGACCAGTTCGCATCCGTAGGATCCTTTTTGTACCGCCTTTTAGCCTTATCCCATTTCGCCATTGCGCCCTTTATGTTGTCAGACAACCAGGGAGCTGGAAAATGCTTTACTCTGACCCTTTTGAGCGGCGCATGTTCATCAAAGAGTTGCAACACTATCTTGTTAAACTCTGCCACCTTAATGTCCAAAACATTGCATTCATAAACAGGAGACCAATCAATGTTGCTCGCATCATCCCTCAGGCGATCCAGGTTCCAGGGTTCTTGAAACTGCGAAGGAAGAGAAATTTAGATTTACGTTTTGGAGGGCGAACTTTGTAAGAAAGAAAAATAAGATCATGGTAAGAAAAGGAGGCAGAAAATTGCCCGTGAGTGGCTACTTTACTTGGATCGGACACTAGAATAAGATCCAGAAGTGAGGGGTTACAGTGGGGAGCATGATGAGTGGCGTCAAGCTGAAGGACATGCATGTTGACAGAAGATACCAGGGACCGGAGCTTACGGCTGCGCACATCATCCTTGATTAAACAGGTGTTGAAATCGCCGAGTATTATCGTATGGTCATATAACGAAGAAAAATATTCAAGTTTTGTTTCAAATGAAGGAAAAAAATCTATATGACAAGAGGGGCTATAATATACACCTACAAGTAATTTTGTGTGGTTAAAGTTAACTTCAATAAAGAGGTGTTCAGCAAATTTTGAATAATGACTCGGCGACTGATCAACGACATTGTATGTAATATCTCCACTGAGATAGATGGCGACTCCTCCGCATCCCTTGCCTGTTCTGTCATTACGCAGAAGCTTGTAGCCAGGCAGTGAATACTGCGCTGAAGGAAGTGCTGGTTTGAGAAAAGTCTCTGACACGAGTACCGCATGAATAAGATCAGAATCGAATGATGACAATAAGTCGGCGTGATGAGCAGGAACGCTTTGAGCATTTATATGGACTACATTGAAAAATTTACTGAAGCAAGAAAAGGCAGAAAACAGTTGATCGCGCAGGTGAATAGAATCATCACTGAACGCACTAGCATAACTCTCATCAGACGAGCAAGACGAAGAACAGGAAACAAAACTATTATCAACATGACCCAACATGACACATGTATAAATATAAAATAATATAATAAAATTATTATACTAAAGTAAATGTTAAGTGCACCTAGATCTAAGAGCAATAAAACCTCGATACACTCGCCATTTAAACAGAAGCCAAAAGACTATGCCCCAAATTAGTAAACTAAAATACAATCTCTTGGAAAAGTTTCCGAACGAAAATAATTTTTGAAGTATACAGTCTATAATCCTATGCTATAATCAGTGCTGTCAAAGTGTTAAATCAAAATCACAAAAGTCAAAACAAAACAAAGAATTGTAGCAAAATGTTCAGTGACTGACATAATTAATATACATAATAATTAGACACACAAAGGGACTATTATAAGTAGTGGATGTAATTATTTTGCTTGCCTACGTGATGTCTTATCCGATGAAACATTAGTAGATGTAGCCAGCGGGAACTGCGCAATGAGTTGCTTAAGCTCAGCCGCCGTCTCAATTTTCCGGCGCGACTTGTCTGGCAGCAGGATGACAATCTTGCCCTCGGAAGTCCAGCACTGTTTAACACTAAAGTGTTTGCGAGCACTTAGGAACACGTCGTGTCTCGGCTTGGTTAGGAACTCCGAGAAGACCAAACCAGAACCCTTTAGCATAGTCTTGCTGCGCCATACCTCACTACGCAAGTTATAATTGGCAAACCTGATCAGAAGAGGACGTGGCTTGCCTGTGTCCACACCCAAGCGATGACACGACGTGATGTCTGAAGAAGAGGCATCTGAAATATTCAGTTTTTCTGTCAGTGTTGACACAGCCCGGGTGGTGCAATCCTCATCCCTCCGCTCAGGAAGGCCATGGAGGAGTAAGACCTGCCTGCGAGATGCCATTTCGTGACGATCCAACCCTACCGTCAGCAACTCCATCTGCGTCTTCAGCGCATTCATAGTTTTCCAAATAAGACACTTGAATTCTATGAAGTCTCGGGATAGGCTGGCTATTGTCTTGTGGGTAGCTTCATTACCACTGACATTCTTCAGATCCTTCTCGTAGATCTCCATGCGCGTGGCAAAAGTTACAGAAAGATCCTCCATGCAGCTAGACAGCTTAGCGTATAGGTCCATTACTTATTCCTATTTTGAGCAGGTCAGGTGAAGGTGAGAGGAGAACTTATTTAGCAGTGAGTGTAGCCGAGGATATTGAAGACTTTAGTGAATTTGCACAATAATAAATGTAAATATACTATTATTAATCCAATAATAAATGAGAGCTCCAAAAAAAGTTGTGTTCACTTTAGGTACCCTCAAAAAAAAAAAAAGGATATTTTAAAGCAATTATTGAACTTTTTATAATTTTATGTTTTTCATTGAATTTTAATTGACTTGTATTTTTTTTTCGGATTATTATTATTTATTTGTTAATCTATTATAATCACTAATGATTTTTTTAATTGACTACATCTATTTTATTATTTAATCTTTATGTCTAACATTTTATAATTATGTCGTGGTGGCCCAGTGGCTAATACCTCGCCTCTCGTGCTTGAGGTCGTGGGTTCGAATCCGGGCAATTACCAATGTGACTTTTTCAATTCATATGTTTTTTCTAATTTTATCTTGGACATCGCTGACAACGGTGAAGGAAAACATCGTGAGGAAACCTGGACTTATAGTGAGTTTATTATAAGATTGTGCTCCATTGGTGTAATTGCTGCAAGGCGTTCCAGCGCGAGGATAAACTAATAAAAAAATATAGTACTGTTGGCGACTGGCTGGTGCAACCTTATTTGTTTATATTAAACCTTTTAGCTATTTTGTACTGACAATGTTTTGGCATATTACTTTTGGTAGGTTTTGTTTTGCGTGTCGATATATGTGATTTGAGTTTGTAACTATTATAAAATTAACAACGAGTAACTATCTAAAGTGTTTTTCATTTTACATTATTATACAGTCCACCAATCGTCCGTAATAAGTACATTGTGATACAAGGGTGGCCAATGGGGTGGAATGACACGAGTTTGCAATAACCTACACACCCGTGTATTACACGACGTTTTTCAATACAGTTGTGGGAAATAGTAAAAACAAGTCAATTTTTTTTCCATAAAATAAAATTAACGTAAGTCGCCATATATCTTTCTCGAGATTTTGAAGGCAAAATTTCATCTTGCGCAGTTTTGGCCTCAGAAAAAATATCGGGTGGAGTTAATTCCATTTCATCACTTGTGCTTGAACTCATATTAAAAAAAAAGAAATAATTTATCACACAAAAAAAATAGAAAAAGGCACGGTTTTGTAACTAGACATATTTTTTTTTACAACGAAAACAGCTATTAGATTTTTGACAAATGTTGATGTAAAATAATTAAATTAAAACTGGTAATCAAATATATTAATCAACCATTTAAAAAACTTTTGAGAGTTCAATGCTAAGACGTACGGACTCATTCATTTTTCCTCGAATAAAATCCCATTTTATTCTATGTATGAAAACTCCTTGCTACTAAACTTTTTTAAATTGATTAATACATTTAAAACTCAACTGCAAAACTAATAAACTAATGATCGAGCTCGTAAACAAAAATCACGACCGCGTAACAGAAAGATGCCTGTGCAAAAGATTTAATTTTCGAATCATAATTATAGCCTCTGAAAGTACACCATGTTGAACAACTGTATTGAAAAATAAATTTTGATTTTACTGTAAAATTATTAGGAATTATCGTTATCGAAACTTATTGTTATTTAATATATTTCGTTTGTTTGTATTAGGTTTTTTTTTAATTTTTACTTATTACAAATTTCGACACAATGTATGTATTGTTATGAAACAAATTACTTATGAATCAAGCAAAAGAAGTATCTCTAAGGATCGTAGTGGGTGGTCCGGCTGTTCGCCAAAAGCTTTATTGGGTCTTTCCACCTGCAATCTCTCAGGAGTACCGATGACTTCAATACAATTTGTGTCTGATAAAAATAGACTCGCCCTATACTACATTGTAATTAAACGTTACTGGTGAAATGTGAGTGTAGGACATTTGCAATGTCCCAGTATGAGACTGTACCACCTTTCTGCTCGAGTTTTCAGTATGCTGTTGGGGCTGCCACCCCCCTTGCGTATCATAAAGGCGCATCGCTTGCGTATGATGGCGTGGAAGTCATCAATTTCCGCATATGCGAACATGCCTGATGTACTCACATGATCTAACCAAGATTTTGTCTGGACTTTAAAAGAGACTGTGACCTCTGAGTTTGTTTCGGCCTTTCTTCTCAGAGTAGTCAGATAGGAAACGCCGACCTCATCTAGTTTTAAAAATATGTTCGACATGTAAAAGTGTTTGTACAAACCAACTTACAAAATAAAATCATTTATCATTTACTGCAGTAGCATGGCAGCCCCATCAACACCCTGAATGCATTATTATATTGAACACGCAGAGTGCTGTCTACCCTCTGTGTATAGTTGACCCACAGACTGCATGTATAGAATGACTGGCAATACACTCTAAACAGCGTAGCTACGCTTTACGTCAGTCGAACAATCTGCAAATTTGCAGCGAACAGCCTACGCCCTGCACTCATAGTCAATATCCAAGTTGTCCTTGAGGTCTTCGGCAACCCAGTGGTCCAGATACTTAAGAACTTGTTACTCTACCTAACCTTTCGGGGAATATACGCGTCATGATATTTTATTTCCAATTCATTAAGATATTAATTAAAACAGTGAAAATTTAAAGAGCCTGAGTTTTGAAAAGCCTGATTTGCTATTGGTCGTTGATACTCCTTATTGTACCAAGAAACTTCGAGAAACTTCGGCCGGATTATTTGTTTATTAATTCACGCGGTTTAACAAATTCCAAATTTCGGGCAGAAAATTGGCGTGTAGATCATAATTAGCTGGTCGCGGTCGAAAATCATGGATATTGGTTACCTAACTTCTAACTCGGCAAAACTTTGTTGAGGTAAAACCTTCATAATAGACAGACCATTATTTTAATTGATAATGATGGCCATTTTAAGAGAATTGCCTTCAAACATTGTTTTACTCTTCATTTTATTTTTAATGATTTTTACGCTAATAAACGCTGCTAAACAGATATGTTTAACAAAAAACTGAAAATCAAATATTCATAATATATTTTACCCATATAATTTTCAGTTTTTTTATGAAAATATTCAAACTAGATGAAATCAAAAAAGCCAACAACAAGACGCGGCTTCGCACCCACGACTTTTCCCGAGCTACGTTGTTCACTTAGCGGTCCAGAAACTATCTTTATGCTAAAAATCACTTCGATACCTGCGTTGCCTTGTGAAAGAAGGACAAGCCTTTTTACACGCTTCGATCGACAATATATTGAACACGTAATCATGACACGATATCTTGCGAAATCACCTCGATTCAAAAAGAAAAAACGCCCATAACTTTAGAACGACTGAGCCAATTTTCATTAAACATAGCTAACAAAATCAAAATCGATTCATCCGTTTAGGAGCTACAATGCCACAGACAGATACACAAATATACAAACACACGGGCACACACATCAAACTTATAACACCACTCTTTTTGCGTCGTAGTTTAATAAATTTATACAAAGAAAACAAATCACCTTATCCTTATCCTCTCGAAATGTCAAAATACATTTAAAGAATCCTTTCCCCAACAAATAATCTATGTACCTACTTCCCAAGAAAAACTAAAAACTACAAACGATGACAAAGCTTAGAAAAACGTTAAAAATGCACAACAAGCCATGAAACGTTTAGACACAATTAAGGGGTGCAATAAAAGAGACAAAACAGGACTCGGACAAATTGTTATGTTTTAAAAGGAAGAAAAAGATGATGAGAGGGGGTGAGGGGCGAAGAGGGTGCTAATTAATCTGGCCAAGTTCCCCGCAGCAGTTACAGGTGGCCCTATTACGACTCAATTTACCTTGAGAGACGCCTGGGGATTTATAGAAGGACATACACGGATCGTATTAGTGAATGTTCTTCAGAAAGGCCAGTTTCGTAGTACTCATAAGCAATGTCGTGTATGACTAGATGTATGAACGTAAATCGAATGAACTTTTAATTGACTCGAATTGATATAACACGGATAATTATTTAGAATTTGTGAGATATTATTGAACTTTTTATAATTTTTTCTTTTTCATTGAATTTTAATTGAAATGTATTTTTTTTTCGGATTATCATTATTTATTTGTTAATCTATTATAATCACTAATGATTTTTTTTAATTGACTACATCTATTTTATTATTTAATCTTTATGTCTAACATTTTATAATTATGTCGTGGTGGCCCAGTGGCTAATACCTCGCCTCTCGTGCTTGAGGTCGTGGGTTCGAATCCGGGCAATTCCCAATGTGACTTTTTCAATTCATATGTTTTTTCTAAGTTTATCTTGGACATCGCTGACAACGGTGAAGGAAACCTGGACTTATAGTGAGTTTATTATAAGATTGTGCTCCATTGGTGTAATTGCTGCATATTGCAAATTGGACACATAAAACCTCCTTGATACCAATTTTGGTGTTAGGAAAGGATAGTAGCTGAAAATAATAATGACAGTGATCATGAGCTTATACAATGAGATCTATAACACTGATCAGACAAAAAGACAAAACATTACTTCGTTAGACCTCAGCGTCTATGTGCAAGATTTATCCTCATCCAGACTGTTATTACATGTTCTAACGTCCATTCAATTAACCCAAGAAACGAAATAAATGTAGAACCTACTATCTACCCTCGATCCAACAAAAACGTATCTCGTCCAACTAATCCGTAGCCGAACATCTAAGTGCAGAACAATTACACTACAAACTTATCTAATAGGAACAATTGGCCCTTATCATTGGCGGGAGCGAGCGAAAGTTAAAATCACATTACCGCCGCTAACGAGACGATGGAGGCGGTAACTGTCATGTTCCCCTGAGTGATGTAAGTGGGGAGATGTAGAGGTCGCTGGAATAGTGGCGATTTGAAGAGTAAAACTGGGTTGATAGATCTTTGTTGTGCTCTGTTTACCAGGTAGGTTATCAGAGGATTTATGACATAATGAGGAAAACTCATCGAGAAATTTGATGGATACCTATCTTAAGAGAAGCACCTGCCCCCCTAGCCAAGTTACAAACGTTTCGTATCGAATCTCTTTCTACAATCGTTAACGCCTTCTATTTGTATGGTCTTACCACGTGACTTAACGTTCAGTTGTGTCATTCCCATACATTGACTCATTTTCTACTAGCGTTATCGATGGTAGATTGTCAACTTGGCTACAGGTGCTGGTTATAACGAAACAATAGATTAAATTAAGACCTGTTATATTCTGGTACGCTGCTAGATGAATGCATTAACTTAATGAGAAAATATCCTATAGAAACTGGCGAAAAATCTGGTAATGATGAAAGTAAAATGATTATTTGAAATGGAGGCTCTTACTAACCAAGCAGTTTGAGTATTCTCATATTTTTCGTACAGAACGTTTCCTGAACTGTTGTTCTAAAAATACTTAAGTTATTACAGTCGCAATCACCCATGCTTTAGACCACACGTCAAGCGAAAACCGTGCGGTCGGCCGTAGCAATCGTTATTGGGTGGTAATTCGAGGGTATAAACGTGTAAGTAGTTGGAAAAGACTTTGTTATTATTGCCGCCAGACGGCGATGATAGAGGGAGCCACTGTGTCCGACGATAATCCAAACGCTAATGCCGAGTAATTTAACCTTATCTCAAATGGTTCGGTTTTAAACAAAGTTTTTGTTTGATCCCCTTGTAATCTCTGCCTACACTGTACCAAAGAACTTGATTTATTCTGCGTCTTTGAACGCGTTTGTCTAGTTTTTTTTCTAACTATTTTTGGGTCAGCTTTTAGCTTGACCTTATACCTGCATTTTATTTGGAGTGAGGCAGTCGCTACATGATAAGATGTAGTATTCAGATGCAAATGCAGATGATCAACCTCTAGGTATGTTCTAAAACCCAGTGATTAGGTACACCTACCTCGTTTAGACTGGTTGTTAGATTTTTGGATCTCAGACAAGCCGATGCAACTGTCAAAGATCGAACGGTCGATCAGTCTGTCTGTGAACGATTGACAGCCGGGAAGTTATACAATCCATCGAACAAATTTGGCAAGCGTAGTTAAACCTTGATTGATGAACCCATGCAGCAGTTACATAACCACAAGCATCTCTCATTTGAACTGAATGAAATTAAACTTTGACAATATAGCAGTGACAATGGGTTGTAATAAAAAAAGAAATGTATGCCTTTCACGCTTTATTCTCGCGCCCTTTACACGCTCCGTTACAGTTGTACTGAAGAAGATTTCACGGATGAGAAATTCATTCGAAACTTTATGGCGTTATGAGCAGAAAGTTTGCAATGCGATGTTAATATCTGATGTATGGGTACAGACAAAGACAATTTTGAAATAGGCAGAGTACCCAAAGAAAGCAGCAATGGTGAGTTTATGACGAAGGGTAAAATTGTAAATGAGGAGAAGTGAATGGTGTAAATGTTATGTGTCAAGTGATTATTACGGAATTGTTCATAATGCGCAGGCAATTTGAGAAATGCCCAATATGAGTAGGCAATATGATGAAAACTATTGAAATAATTATAATTGACCAGGGTTACTGAATAATGCCCATCATTTATAGGGCCGGGTAATAAAAAAACCGGCCAAGTGCCAGTCGGATTCGCGTACATGAAAATTTCAACTGCCTAACTATCACGGTTCATGTGATACAGCTTGGTGACAGACGGACAGACATACAGACTGACGGACAGACATACAGACAGACGGACCGCGGAGTCTATACGACAACTAAACTAACTAAACCGGAAAGGTTTTATTGGATTACTAGATCTGAAATATCTCAGTACGAGCCCAGTAAAGCTTGGATTTAGGCGTATAAGCATGCGGCGGGTTCGCAGAAAGTGCTAACGCGTGCCTGTGTGCCCGCCATATGCGGCAAGGAGGACACAGTGGGCTGGAGTCCCATATAACTGCGCTATCTCCCCGTGGTGGCGCAGTATGCATGAGGATTTCTCCAGGCAAAATAAAGCCTTACACTATACCCATTCTATATAATATTTGATTTTATTTCTGTAAGTTGGTTTGTACAAACACTATTACATGGCTCTCAGGTTTTTTTTAAACTAGATTAGGTCGGCGTTTCCTATCTGACTACTCTGAGAAGAAAGACCGAAACAAACCCAGAGGTCACAGTCTCTTTCAAAGTCCAGACAAAATCTTGGTTAAATCATGTAAAGACCATGTAGACTGATGCCTGAAATGGTCTTTTGAGGAAAGAACCAGCCAGATTGAATGGACCTGTCTAGTCAGTGCACGCATTTGTCATATATGTCGCTAAAGGCATTAAACACCTTTGACCATTCAGTCCTGTTATTAAAATATCAAGTTCGATCAATTGCAAGTCTCAACTAAATATTATAAAATACGAAGTTCTAAGCCTCAATTTTTCAATTAGATATCCACAAAATTGAGCGCCAAACATTCTCAATCGGATCCGCGCTCGTTATGTTTTAGCGTCGTATCCGGCTCCGTTCAATAGGATCCAGAAGCGGTGCATCTCTCATCTTTGAGCTACTGATTAGCCCTGTCGCAGCCACGCACAGTTAAAGAGAAGCGAGGTTTATCGGGGATTTATTTCATTAAAGTTGGGTAGTTGCAAATTTTGGGACCGATTTATTGAGTTTTCTAGATTTTGTGTTGAGGTTCGAGGATTAAAGATTTATCAGGTAATAAATGTTGCCCTACCACTGCTCTGGAAAGCAGTGGTGGCGCTGAGTTAATGGCCGCGACTCGAGTTGTAGACTTGTAAGTCATGGGTTTGGCATTACAAAAGTTAAAAATTGTTTTAAATTATTTCATCACTACACTGCTAACAAAACAGTAAAGATGTCGTGTAGAAACCGGTATCAGGCATGTCCTAGAATCAAAAATTCGAAGACATAATATGACATCCACCAACCCGCACTGAGCCCGCACTGGGTCTGTGTGTCATCCACGGGAATGAATACTATTTAAATACAAAACGTTCGGGTTGCGGTCACTGAGGCCATCGAGAATTCACCAACATCCAAAGTGAGTAAACCCCTGTTATGAATATCGTCACTCTGATGGTAAAAACCATATTTATTTATGTTATTTACCTATGCTAGAATTTTATAGTATCAGACAAGTCTGCCTTATTTACAAATTGAAAGAAAACTGGAAAAGCTTTATCAGACCCAAATACAATCAAAACTATAAAAATAACAGAACAAATATCGTCGACACTTTATAAAACAACGCACAGAAAAAGTCGATCTCGAGAAAAATCAAAAGGGGCATTCGAAGAAAAATAAAGGACCAACACAAAAACTTTTTCACACAAACATCCCGTAGTTTACAGCACCGTCCCCTTAACACGTCGCTTCTGATTGGCCGATAACACTCACAGGGACGTTATCTCAAACTTATCCGACGTGGCACGCTCGTTCTTGCCAAGAAATCAAAACACTCCACCAGACCTCACAGACGAAAACCACCCTAAAAACAGCCACGTTAAAGTCCAACAAACTGTTTTAGGGCTCCCAAACTATGTTGGCCGTCACGGATCTTCCACTTACGTTCTTTTACAAGCCAATTACAGCGGTCGATGTCCACACCTTTTTGGTGCTTCACAGATTAAAAGGAATCGTTAAGAAGCGGTTGTCTTAACAAAGACTTTGGCGATTAAATGGCTTGCTTAATTATTTTATAGATTTTAATAAATTTTTGTGTTTTCAAGATTTAGTTTAGTATTTATATCCGTATGCCACGAAGGGTCAAGCAGAGGGCACATTTTGGCCTGTTATATTAAGTCCCATGTTATAGGAGGCGAGTATAGACTCGGAATTATTCTCGACTGATGGCAATAGTGCAATCAACCGAGAACAATTCCAGACTCCAGGCTGCTACCGGGAAATTCTAGGAGAAAACCCAATAACATTTTTGACCGACCTGGGAATCGAACCCAGGACCTTTTGATTGGCAAAAGTGTTTGCGGCCACTTCACCAACGAGGCAGTCTCAGGCCAAAAAGGTATCTTGGTCGGTCGGTGGTTAGTTCTTTCTATACAAGTATAGGTGATTTGCACCAAAAGTTAAATGCATCTGTTGTACTTAAATCAAAATCTTTCACGAAATTCGAACAAATCCTAATAATATACCGAAACACGTCACGTTCATACCATAACTTCGGAATTCGTGCATCGTTCACACGGCCAGCCATTTTGAAAAGTACTCGTATTCCAAAAAAGAGCAAAAAATACATTTGAATTTTCCTCCAGCGAGCATTCCACAAACATCTTGGAGTGCCCTTCAACATTTTACGACAAGATTCCAGTAGGCTTAAATTGTGAAAGCTTTTTTTTTCTAGACTGGCAACTGTTACATCATGATATAAAAATAAGGAATTTTGCTGTTTTATTGCTAGGATTAACATTGAATAAAGGCAAAACATAATGAATTAGGAGATGTCGCCAGGGAATGAAATAAATAAGTTTTTTTCCTCCTGTGGCAACACTACAGCCAACAGCTGATTTGAATTTGTCCTAATAATTTTAATTTTAAATAATAGATTTCCTTTATAATAAGGCCTATTTCCAATTTCTTAACTAGTTTTAAAACGTAATTAAGTGTTTTGTGCTAAATACAGACACTACAAGTGCAAAATAAGTGTTGAAATTTAATTGTGTTTCGTTGACAGTTACCGGCTCAAGCGAATGTTACTTTTTCGCCTCGGTATCAGGTACATTACTTGATATTGGATTGTTTGCGTTTTAATATTTTGCCTACAATTAATTGGATCACTTTTATTGAGGTTACAAGTTAATGCCAATGACCTATAAAACGTAAACATAACCTTAATTAGTTTGGTGACAGAACTTTTTTCTTAACTATCTAAATTTCATTTTTCCGTTCAACTAATCATCTGTTACTCATTCCACTACTCTTTTCCAACATCATCTTTCTTCTCTTTCGTCATGATTATGACTCGCAGCGCGCGGGCTCGCCTAGAAGAGACCAAACTCAGTCAGGCTTTGAGCGAATTAAAGGCGTCTCAGGAGTTTTGGACCAACTGATAAGGGAAAAAGATGAAAACGAAATAGAGTTCCTTAGGGTCCTTGACAGGAATAGTAAACTGAAAACAGAAATGGCTCAGTTATATATTCAACACACTGATGCCATAGCAGCCCGGGACAGGCTCCAAATTGTTGTGGACGGGTTCAGCCAGTGTAGCAATGAGTATGAACAAGCTCTTAGTCACAATTATTCACTACAACAGCAGCTACATGAGGCTCAAAGTCAGATTGAACATCTTGAATCAACAAATCATAACATCACTGCCTCGTTGAATCAAAGTCTATTCAATGAATTGGTGCCTGTTGCCCCATCAATGGTTACTGCAATAAACCCCTCTTACACACTAGATTTAACAGGTCATGATGATTCAAAATCAATTAAATCATTGAGGGTAGTTACTAGTAAAAATAAAATAAAAAAGTACATTAAAATTAACAAATACATAGTTAAAACTAAGAAAATGATCAAAAAACAAAGGTTTTTCATCAAAAATGTAAAACTTAATAGAGAAAGGTTGCATCTACTTAAACAATTAGATATGTATTCATTTAACTTAGAAAAAAGTACTAGAAAATACCAAACTGACACAGAAGACTTGCGGTATGAACTTGACCATCTACAGGAGAAACTTGCTTCTATGACCATCAAATATACAGCCTCTGAAAACCAAATGAGGGAATATGTATTGGCAATGAATGAGCTGGTAAGTTCACAAATTAACAAATGTGATCATTGTCAACCACCATCTGTTGAACCCACACCGGACCATTCATTGACAATATGTGATGCCACCATACCGCAGTCTAGTGCAAGTTTGCCATTAGAAATTACTAACTGTTTGCCTAAAAAGAATGTAAATACAGAAATAGTATTATTTTGTGATGAAATTGGAAAGGATTTAGGCCACTTGTTGACAAATAGATATCCAGGACACTCAATAATGAACTACTGTATGCCTGGCTGTTCTTTATTTGACATAATGAAAAAAGTTATAAAATGCAATTTTAACTAGGATACCACATTATTAATATTTATTGGTAATAGGGGTAATGTGAACAAAGGAGAATTACTCCAACATTATAGAACTTTGTGCAACCTTAGTTTAAACAAAATTGTGATGTTCACTTTCCCTTACAGCCAAAGTTTGCCACAGGAAGAAAACAATCTTAGATATGAATTGAATAGGACATTACATAATTTAACATATAGTAGTAATTTATTCCATTTAATTGACACTAACAATTATGTTGGTAATCACTTTTATTTGACAAAAGATAAATTTTTCATGGATAGGTACTTTCTTTCAAAGTATTATAAAAGACAGATAGCTGTGTCGCTATCATATTATTTTTCTATTACAGCCAAGAATTTGGCTAAACAACTTGCTTCTATTGAGCAATGCCAAGGAATGTTAATTAATTCAGCCAATGATTTGGTATCAGAAATTGATATTGATAATAATTTAAATTAGAAATTAGGACAATAGGGACAACCTCTTGCAAAATTATACAGGATAAAAATTGCAAAATAAAATCAAATAAAAGTTTAAATTCGGTAAATAGTATTAACCTGGTGCATCAAAATATTCAAGGATTTATGAACAAAGATTTAGAAGTAGAATTATTTATGAACTTTAACAGTATTGATATTCTTTGTATAACAGAACATTGGCTTAAAAGCCACCAGTTATTGTTCAATTTTAATAATCACCAGGTTGGTAGTTCATTCAGCAGAGTTAATGCTATACATGGTGGCTCATTGATTTTAGTAAGTAACCAGCTTAAATTTAAAGACCGTAAGGATATTGTGAGCCTATCTGTTGAGCGGACAGTTGAAATAGCTTGTATAGAAATGGAGCAGTTTATTGTATTAAGCGTATACAGACCGCCTTCAGGATTGTATGACTGCTTTGAAAAGGTAATGGATGAAGTGTTACTCAAGATTTGTAACTCGAATAACATTAAAATCACTTGTGGTGATTTTAATGTTAATTTATTAGAAAACTCAGGTTCTTGTAGTAAAATAATAAGTCTGTTTCAGTCCTACAATCTTGTTAACCTATTTTTGGAGCCCACAAGAATAACCCCAACTAGTGCTACATGCTTAGATAATATTTATACTAATGTTATACCAGTCCACAAAGAAATTATAAATTTACTAGATTCTGATCATTGCGGGCAGAGGATTACTATACCAAACCAAAACAACAAAGTGGCTAAAAAGGATATCACTGTTAACCCCAAAACTGCAAGTCGCTTGGCAGCTTTTAAAGTTAAACTCATTAATAAGTTACCAATTTTGTCAATTGATGCTGATCCTAATCATCTATATGATGATGTTTTTAGTATATACTGTAAACAATTTAATTCGACCTTTGTTCCAAAGACTATCTCCGTTAATAGTAACGCATCATTCAGTGATTGGGCTACCATTGGTATTCATAAAATTAGAACACGGCTTTATGAGCTGTACAGTGAAAGGACTTTTGTAAACACTGCTGAATTTAATTTATATGTTAGAAATTATTCAAAATTATTTAAAAAAGTTTGTTGTTTGGCCAGGTCGCGTTATTTGAGCTCGAAGATTAAAAACAGTAGTAATGTTATTAAAACGACTTGGAATATTATTAATAGTGAAACGGAAAGATCTGGTAACCGAAATATTGACTACGGCCTGTCTATTAATGGCAACATCATAAAATCAGACTCACAAGTCGCAGTGGCCTTTGAAAATTTCTTTTCAGATATTCCCATTTCAACTACTAAATACTTAAACTCATCACCTTCTGTTGCTGAGTCTTTGCTAAAAGAAAATGTTAATGTTTGCAATTCGGAATTTCGTTTTGAACATATTACTTGTAAAGACATAATTAAAACCTTTCACACTTTAAATGTTAAAAAGACTGCAGATCTGTGGGGTCATTCTGTAGAAGTTGCTAAGACTATTATTGACATTGTCGCACCTAGTTTAGCTATTATCTTTAATAATTGTATCGACTGTGGGGAGTTTCCTGACCTTATGAAAAATAGTAAAATAATACCTTTGTTTAAATCAGGTAGTACATCAGACCCTACAAATTATAGACCTATTTCAGTACTACCTACGTTTAGCAAAATATTTGAGAAATTAATTTTAGAGCAATTGCAAAGATTTTTTAATAAACATAAATTATTACATAGCAAACAGTTCGGTTTTACAAGGGGTCGTTCAACTACTGATGCCGGTGTTGAGCTTTGAGGACATATTTATAATGCATGGGAAGATAAGTGCGATGCCTTGGGAATCTTTTGTGATTTGTCCAAGGCATTTGATTGTGTTTTTCATGAAACGCTTATCAGGAAACTCCGCCACTACGGGATCCGGAACAGCGCTCTGGATCTTCTTACTTCATATTTGAGTAATAGGATTCAGACCGTTGACGTTAATGGAAAAAGATCTCCTGGATCTATGGTAACAATGGGAGTCCCGCAGGGCTCGATTCTTGGTCCTTTCTTGTTTCTTATTTATATTAATGACTTGCCTTACCTCATAAAGGCTAACCATGATATAGTGTTGTTTGCGGATGATACTTCACTTTTGTTTAAACTTAAACGTCAGCAGCTGGTTACTGACGATGTAAATAATATAAAAGTAGTTCACTGGTTCAATGTTAATAATTTACTTCTTAATGAAAAAAAAACCAAATGCATTAAGTTTACCCTACCTCACGTTAGGCAGGTGAAAACCGATGTGTTGATAAAGGGCGAAGAATTGAATCCTGAAAATAGCACAGTATTCTTAGGCTTAACTTTGGATGCTAAGCTTCAGTGGGGCCCACATATAGATAAATTGTCAAAGAAGCTAAGCTCCGCAGCATATGCTGTTAGAAAAATTCGTAATTTAACTGACATAGAGACAGCCCGTTTAGTTTACTTTAGCTATTTTCATAGTGTAATGTCGTACGGTATTCTGTTGTGGGGAAATGCCGCCGACATCCAGACTATCTTTGTTTTGCAGAAAAGAGCTGTTCGATCAATTTATAAATTAAGCCCGAGACACTCTCTCAGAGAGAAATTTAAGGAGATTAATGTAATGACTGTGCCTTCTCAGTATATTTATGAAAATCTTTTATATGCCCATAAAAATATAAAATTGTTTAAAAAATACAGTGATATCCATAACATAAATACTAGGAACAAACACAAATTTGTAGTACCTACAACAAGGCTCAAGAAAATAGGTGGCTCGTTTAGATGTCAATGTGTACGCTTTTATAATAAGCTTCCAAGCCACGTACAAGATCTAAGTCTTAATAAATTCAAGTCTTTCATTAAACGTTAGTTGTGCCAGAAAGCGTTTTATACAACAAAAGATTACATTGAGGACAAAATGGCTTGGGATTGAGCTGCTCCAATCAATTTTGTTTTTTTATTACATTTTGCACTATGCATTTTGTTATTATAAATATTTTTTTTTTTTTTGTTTTCTTGCAATGACAAGAATATTTACTTTTTAAAGTATTATATTATTTTATTTTAATTATTGTGAATGTGAAGACTATGTGGATATTTTTGTTTTGTTTTGTTTTTATTTAAATTTATCTTAGTTTTTAATCATGGTCTGGCAGTTTGAGTAGTTTATGCGGCCTACCCGAATGTCCTTTCTTTGGTATTGTTCGTCGAATCGTTGAGCTCCTTAAATTCTGAGTTGAGCTGCTCGGTTATTGACAAATGCGTGCACTGACTGGACAGGTCCACTCAATCTGGCTGGTTCTTTCCTCAAAAGACCATTTCAGACATCAGTCTACATGGTCTTCACATGATCTAATCAAGATTTTGTCAGGACTTTAAAAGAGACTGTGACCTCTGAGTTTGTTTCGGCCTTTCTTCTCAGAGTAGTCAGCTAGGAAACGCCGACCTCATCTAGTTTTAAAAATATGTTCGACATGTAAAAGTGTTTGTACAAACCAACTTACAGAAATAAAATCATTTATCATTTAAGAGATGTTTTCTGGACACTCTGTGGTTGATAACTGTCATTGAAAATAAGATTTGAAATGCTACTTGAATTGACAGTGACAGAGTTTTGGCAAAAATGTAAATAAATAGACCGTATGAAGAAATTAGTATTATTTTTGAAAAGATAATTTTTGATATGTAAGTTAAAAGATGATGCAGTTCTTTTAATAAATAAAAATAACATACTACAGTCTTAACCATATAAAAAGGTTCATAACATCAAGGTATTAAAGAATCACAATTAGTCGTAATGTTTATAACAATCATTCCCAACTTCACAGATTCCTATTCATTCGTTATTGCCGAGAATCAACAAGCACCAGCGCCGCATAATACTTGACCAATAAAATCTCAATTAACAAAGCTCCCCACTTGAAGCAAAAACCAGGAAAAATGTCCCAGAAAAGGCGAAAGTATTCGTGCAATCATTATAAACGCCGATGTAAGTTAACCCGGTGAAGTACGCACCGAACTAAGACATTCTCTCGTCTATGTTATCCTGGTATTTCCTTTGACGACACCTCAAAGGAACGGGTCATAGGCACACAATGAGATCGACAGGACTCGAACAACTTTCTACATGAACAGCCCACTTTTCTGATGCTCTGGTAGAATTGCATCACATTGCTTTTATATTATGTAGAATATTTTATTTGATTTTGTTGCGAACGTTTATAAGAAGAATTTATGCTTTTATTGACAAAACTTTTCATTTGAACGGTTTTCTTTGAGCTACATTACAGTAAACTATGCAGATAAATCAAGTTAAACTTGTAATAATATAGGTAATTTCAGACGATGTTTTTTATTACAATCATAATAATGTTAATGTATTTCTGTAGGTCATACTGGCAACCAGCTTACGAAACCAAATGGGATAGCATTTTTTGTATTTTATATGCTTTTATATTAATCGTATCCAGATTTTTAAGATGCCGTTAAAATATTCAATAAAGAAAACAACAATAATAATCATTTTTAACCCCCGACGGAAAAAGACGGGTGTTTTAAGTTTGACGTATGTACCTGTGTATTTGTGTATGTTTGTATTTGTGTACCTGTCTGTGGGATCATAGTTCATAAACGGATGAAATGATATCCTTTTTTTTGTTAAAAGGTAATTTTATCGAAAGTGTTCTTAGCTATGACATCAAACGAGCAGAGATCGATATAAGGAAGGACCCGAAAAGTTTCTGGTTTTTGTCAGGGAACAGCGCTCCAGGCAAAACTGTTGGGTGTACGAATATGAAGATAGAGTGGTAACTGGTTTAAACGCTGTAAATTCTTTTGCAACTATTTTAAGTCAGGTTTTTTTTTTCCGGATAAGCTCTTACTGTCTAAAGAACGCGCTGAGCGCGGGGAGTCCGTTGTGTCGTCATCTCGCATAGCTTTGGACAACATAAGCAGTAAATATTTGCTGCTAGCTGTCTAGCGCTTGATACACCGGGCCATTTATTGTTAGAGACTGCATTGGGGCTTTTATGGTGCCGTTATTATATATTTTTATCTCGCTGTTACAAGCGCAATTTATCTCTCGCTTTGGAAATTTTCTGACTCTTGATACACAAGGATGGCTCTAGGTCGTGCACCTCGAACTACAGACCTATTGCGGTCTTGTCGGCCTTCGGCAAGTTGTTCGAGTCTATCCTGAACAGACACATAACCGGACATACCCCGTTCAAACTACTGAGATTTTCTATAGTGGCCACCTTCACCCACCTTTCGGTATATAAGACGGCACACTATACCAGGCAAACCCACATAACCGGACAGTTCAGACCGCTACTAAGCGAATATCAAAATGGGTTCAGAGCCGGTAGGTCAACTGCGAACAACCTAGTCAACTTTATGGATTATGCTGTCTCTGAGATGGACAGGATGGACAGCAGTAAGTAAGTAGGTAGATGCAGCAAATATGTTGATTTCAAAAAGGCTTTTGACCGTGTCTATAATGACGTGCTATTGCATAAGTTCTCAGTCATAGGATTTTACGCCTAAACTATTTGAATTGTTTTGAACCTATTTCGGTAATCGCAGACAGTATATTCAACTCGATGGTTATCGGTCTCATACGTATGTAAATCATTAGAATTAATATTTATTTCGGGATATTTACCATGTATATTTTGTTTTTGGTTGATATTTCGGCACCGTTACAAGCGCCATGATCACGAGAACTCTCAACCAAAAACAAAATATACATGGTACATATCCCGAAACAAATATTAATTCTAATGATTGTGACCATGTCAGCTTAAAAACTTATATCGTATGTAACTCAGTCTGGAGTGAGTAAAGGAAGCACTTTTGGCCCAAACCAATTTCTTGTCTGACTCGCCGGAGGTCATCAGGACGGCAAAGTGCCTTATTTTTGTTGACGATCTCAAGATCTACTTGGGTATAGGGACTGCTGATTGTGATCATCATATTCGCTCGCTGTCGCTCGCCGCATGTGTCACAACAATCCGCGATCTCGGCATAATGTTGGATTCTGGGATGACTTTTAATGACCACATAACCGATCTGTGTAAGGGAGCACATAAAACTCTCCGGTTCGTCTTGAGGCAGTCGGCTCGGTTTACCAACGTAAAAAGTACAATAAACGTAAACTGTACGCGCTCTAATATGAGTTTAGAGCGCGTACAGCGTAAATTCTGCCGGTACCTGTATCAAAAATATGTATGAGTATTACCCCTACTTATACTCATCTCTGATCGTCTCAGGAATGGTGGGTATTGATACCCTTTTTGCACTACTATATGTTGCTAAACGGTAAAATCGACAACCCTACGGCAGGCTCTAGACAAGTGGCATTCGATGTCAGCGAAGGTGATAGTCGAAATGTCACATTGTTATAATCGATCACGTGATTTTTCGATATCGCTTGTCAATCCCATACAATTTTGCCTTGTTGATTATCGCTATCGCCACGCTTCGACCATAGAACGTCACTTGTCTAGAGCCTCTTGGTCGCACTTTATGGATTATCCGCACCGGCTCAGTACACGCGACTACGCTCCCGCCCTCTACTTGCGGGAAGCGAATATTTTCACGAAATGAAAAAAATCGCTTCCGTCAATGTTGGAGATAAAGATTATATCGGCAAACGTCAACATGTCAGGCCTTGTATTTGCTAGGTACACCCTCGTCCTGTTGACATATCAATTTGTATCGCGCATAGAGACCAGACGGTACTTGTAACGTGTAGTTTATGTGATAGTTCTGCGACCGTTGTGCTGTGATTGCAACTCTTTGAAAAACACTTTTTCTTAGTTCAGTTTCGTTATGGATCTGCGCCGAAAGCATGCAGATCTGAATGTCGAAAATAATGCCGCAGGAATGAATTAATGTGATAAAAATTATTCTATGCTTAATTCTAATCCAGGCCATGCTCTATCTGTAATCCAACTTTAATCCATTTAAATGTTGAGGCGTCTTCGAAATTAGCCAAACGTACACCCACGTCTTACTAAAAAACTCCTCAGCCTTCTTAACAAACATCTATTCAACATAGGCGCCACGGAGAGCCCAGTTTGCAGGAGCTGTTTTAACGCCGAAGAATCAGCCGCCCACTTAATCCTGGATTGCATTTCTTCGCGTTGAGATCAACGCGAAGAAATCCTCGGAACAGTGAGGTCGCTCCGTGAAGCCTGTGAAGCTCCCAGGAAGCTTCTGTGCTTTTGGACGGAGCTAGGCTGGCTATGTTAGCCAGTGCTCCCACGCACAACGGAACAATGGGAGTCTAAGTGCGGAAAAGGGTGTCCCTACCACTACCACTACTATGTTGAGGCGTCATGAATTAAACATTTTATTAAGGATGATTACCGGTAAATGTTTACCGAAGTATATTTAAATACGAGTATGTTTGCTATATAACAGTACCCTACTTCTAGGGCAGTCGGGACAAAAGAAAAACTACCATAAATAAAACAAAAAATCTGAACAAGCGCATTTACTAAACAACATAAGGCATTTCTAAAATCATCGCTCTTTAAAATAAATACCATAACAACACTTTCCCATGATATTTTAAACGACAGCAACGGTCGTTCACCGCCTTTACAGAATAAACACCCAGAGCCGTTGAAAGTGTTGATACAAGTTACTAGTGTCGACCCACAGACAAAATATTAACACCTGGGAAGAGGAGCTATAAAAAATTCTCGCGAAGAGTGCCGACATAGTTTTCAAACTGCGGTCGGAGCAATGTTGTTTCTATGGTGTGAGTATTGCCTGGGTACATGGTCGGGAATGTAAGAGCATACGTGCCAATATTTTGTTTGGGAAAGAATGGTGACATCGGGACGAAATAGTACAAATAACATAGGAAGTCGTGAATTAGGGGTTCAGAGGTTAAATAGAGTAGAATGAGAATCCTTATAGGTATGATCAACATTTGAAAGCAAGACAGTATGAATACCAATATAAATCTATGTATCATTGATCACATAAAACTACATTTTTAAAATGACTTTAATGGTAAACATTTCACAGAGACTGTTATTTATATTTGGATTATGCCAAAGCAATTTACAACCTGAACGCCAAATTCCACTCCTTAGCTGTACGCATAATAAAAGTATTCCCAAAACGTTTAGTGCGTATGGGTGGGATGTCCACCATATATCATATATATATTAAAATAATTTATTATCTTTCCTCTCAAATCTGATTTTTATAAGCATATGTATATATATTTAGTATCTATATATTTGAGTGTTATGTATTTATTTAAGTATGTATCACTTACACTATATGTGTATGTTTATATTTCTTAGGTTAGTCGTTCACTTTTCTTCTCTTCCTGTTCTCACACACAATTTTTCTACATTTCTTCTTCATTTCTCCTTTTCGCGGGTCTGCTGGTGGAAATTTCTAAAGAAATAAGCTGTACCTTTGTACTCCTCTGTCATGATATGTTTTCTGTATGTATTTTCTGTGTGTACATTAATTATAAAATTAATAAATAAATAAATATAACAATGATATTTAATCACAATAGAAAGAAAAAGTAAAGAATGTAACAAAATGAATAATATTAATAATGTCAAATTAGGGACGCTGGTATGGTGGAGTTTCAAAAATTGACAAAATAAGAAACGAGTATATTCGTGGTACTTTGTAGTCACTAAAATACACGATAAACTTAGCGAAAAGCGCTTGCTACGGACATGTGATGAGGCGAGAGGATGACCATATGACCAAAAGAGTCATGAACATAAATTAAGGAAAAAGAAGCCGTGGACGACCACCAATGACCTGGCTACGAACAATCAAGAATGACATGATCACAAGCAACACAACAGAAGAGACAGCCCGCATCCGTACGGTGTGGCGCAGAAGTACTAGGAGGGCTGACCCCAAACAAACTGGGACAACACTCAGAAGAAAGAAAGAAGAATGACAAATTAGGGGATTTATTTATTATTTATTTATTATATACTTTATTGTACACCACAAAATATGTACAGGAAAACATTCACAAAAACAAGTGTACAATGGGCGGTCTTATCGCACAGGGCAATCTCTTAAAGACAACCTTTGGATGGACTGTACGATAGGAGAAGAATTTAGGGCTGTCAGTGTACAAAATTAAATACTTAAATAATATTACTTAGACATAATAACATACAATACATACATACAATATTATATAATATACTAATACATATCAAATATCTAACAGAGAAAGGAGAAGAATAAAAATTATAATGACAGGTAATGCTCTTTTACCATTTTCTTAAACGTTGGCAGTGTTTGAGCACGTCTTATTTCAATTGGTAATACATTCCACAACCGAATTACCGAATTTACTATTAAATCAGCAAAAAACTTTACTGAAATGGTAGATACGCCATCACTATTTAATTTTTTTATCTTTTTATTATCCGTATCTTGAGGTACTACGGGGGGCATGAACAAAGAATTTGGGATACAGGTAATGTCACCGTGTTTTGCCCCGAACATTAATAATAACATCCTGAATCTGGTCCACGAAGAAATCATTAATCGAGTCCGCAATCTGGATAGGACTTTTTATAACTTTGTTTTCCTTAATTATTTCCAAAATAGGTTCCTTGATTTGATTTCAATTATTAATTAACTGCCATAATGCCTTTTGTACTTTTTGAGTAAGTAAGTAAGTATTTATTTGCATAAAACATGGTATACATGGTGTTACAATAATTTACAATAAAGATCTTACATGTTTTGCCAGAATTGTACTTAGCATGCATATATGTTCACTTAATACTAACATGAGAATTTGTTATCCATAAATTCTTTAAGACTATAGAAATTTTTCGAGTTTAACCAGTCAAACAATTTTCCCTTAAATAATCTGGAGTTTAAGTTTTTTATGCTACTCGGTATGTTATTATATATACTAACACAATTATATAAGCAGCTTTTATTATATTTAGCAAGCTTGGGAAGATCATGCAGAACGAGTCTCTGTGGATCACGCCGGCTCCTTGGATTAATATCATTGGCTGATATAAACAGGTCTTTATGTTTATTAACGAACATACATATTTCAAATATATAAAGCGACGGCAGCGGTAACAAACCTAGTTTCTTAAATATGGGTTTACAAGATTCTTCCGAGTGCATCCCGTAAATTGCCCTAATGCACTTTTTTTGAGCAACAAATGCTCGGTTTATATCGGTACTATTTCCCCATATTATAAGCCCGTAACGTAATACCGATTCTACATATGCATGATAGGTCATGAGAGCTGTTTTTAAGTTTGTAATATTTTTGATTTGTTTAAGAGCATATACAAATTTATTTATTCTCTTTGCAGCGTTATCCACATGCTCTTTCCAATTCAAATTCTCATCAATAATTACGCCTAGAAACTTCGTTTGTGCTACTTCTTTAATTTTTGATACATTTAATTTAATATTATATTTAGGATTATTACATTTATTGAAATTAATATAAACAGATTTATTAAGATTTATTTTTAAATTATTTATGTCAAGCCATTGTATTAATTTTTCTATAGTATTATTAATGTCAGTCTCATGATTATTTCTAAAATTGTTACATTTTTTTGTCGCTATAATAATAGCTATGTCATCAGCAAATAATACACATCGGTGGTCAGTTATATTAATAATATCATTTATGTACAGCAAGAACAGGACAGGCCCCAGTACACTTCCTTGTGGTACACCACATGTATTGTGCTTGTATTCTGATGAAAAAGGCACCTTAACTTGATTTTCATCAATCTTATCAATAATGACTCGTTGTTGTCGGTTACTGAGATATGATTTTATCCACTGAAGTGTAGGACCCCTGATACCTACAAGTTCAAGTTTTTTGAGCAACAGATTGTGAGAAACTAAATCGAAGGCTTTTGAGATATCAAAAAATAGCCCAGTGGTCAGATTTTTATTATTGATATTAGTAACTGCAGCCTTTACCAGGGAGAATATTGTCATAGTAGTGGACTTGTTTTTCTGAAAGCCATATTGTTCTTTGCTAATTATATGAAATTTATCACAATAGTCAATTATTCTTCCATACATGCACTTTTCATATATTTTGGACAATATGGGTATTAACGTTATAGGACGATAGTTATTAATATCAGATTTTTCTCCTTTTTTATATAAAGGCTTGACTATCGAGTATTTCAGGGCATCAGGAAAAGTTCCCGATGCAAACGATAAATTAATTAAATATGTCAGAACAGGAGTTAGTTGATTGGTACACTCTTTAATAATTTTAGTGTTGATTTCATCATAGCCCACAGAATTGGAATTAGACAATAACAGTATTTCTCTTCTAACCTCGCTTTCCTCCAAAGGTTTTAAAAACATCGAGTTAACGGATGCACCAATACGAGGTTTTATGCTTTCCTGACTGCTCGTATGTGATAAATTAATATAATTATTATTAAAAGCGGTGGCAATTTCAATAGGATTTGTTAGTGTTGTATTGTTAACCGTAATTTTCTCCATATTTCCTATGCAATTTGTATCGTGCATTTCATTTTTAATTACCGCCCACGTGGCCCTACATTTGTTTTCACTCTTGTTTATATATTTAATATTTGCGCATTTTTTTGAATTAATTATACATTTTTTTAGAATATTGGAATATGTCATATAATTAATTTTGCTATTTGCATTTTTATTTTTATAGTATTTATATCTTAGTACACGTTTTTTTTTACAAGATTTCTTTAAGCCTTTACTTATCCAATTTTTTTTATTTGAATTATTGTTATTTATTTTTACTTTTACTTTTGGGAAGCAAAGATTGTAGAATAAGCATAGCATTTCATGAAACTCACTAAATATATTTGCATCATTTGAGATGTATATGTGTGACCAAGATAAATTATTTAAACATTCCTTGAACTTACGAACATTGTCCAAACTGTAATCTCTTTTATATATATGATAAGATGAGCACTTTTGAATCTTTTCATTTATAGGAAAACTCAACATTTGGGCTGTGTCATGGTCAGAGAGATAGAGGGGCAAAACTGAAGCGGAAGCATTTGGAATATTACTTAGAATATGGTCTATGCAAGATGACTTGCGCGTAGGCACATCAATGTGAATTTTCAAGTTATAGTTGTAGGATATGTCTCGTAGGTGATTAGTAACGTTACCTTTTTTCAACGTATTTATATTCAAGTCACCGGTTATTACTAGACGAAATTTAGACTTGTATTTATTAGTTAGGTAGTTCAAAAGATTATTTAGTTTACATAAGAACTGAGTAGGATCTGAGTTTGGAGTTCTATAGACGCAAATAACAAGCAACTTATAACACTCAAGCTCTATGCCACAAGCTTCAAATGTGTTTTGGGTAGCATAATCTTGTATATAAGATAAATCTTTGAAAGGAATGCCTTTTTTTACTAAGATACAGGTTCCTCCTCTTTGTTTTTCTCTACAAAAACTTGAAGCTAACTGATAGTTACATATTTTGATATAGCTCTCATAGCCTTTCTTTATAAAAGTTTCCGACAAGCAAATTACGTCAGGCTCTTTTTGTGCTACTCGTAACTCCTGGATTGTTATTTCTAACAGTTCCCGTTTTGATAGAATACTAGCTATATTTTGATGCAGAATATTGAACGTATTGGCTTTAGGCACGAAAAAAATCGTCTTTATTTCTTAATATAGGGAAGAAAAAAGGTATTGTACCTCTGCTTACATTCCCGATAGATACGGCTGGGTTTACTGGTTGTTTATTTTTATTACAATATTGTTTATTAAAATAAAAAGGGATCGTTCCCTTTTTAGGCGTATTGTTACTAATGGCTACATTGCTGGTTGGTTGATTACGCATTACAAATTTCTTAATATTCCTTGGACACAAGTAGTTTTCATTGTAGTCGTTACAATCTATCACATAATTTATAGATTTACAAGCCTCTGATAATGTAAAATGTCCACAATCAAGATAATGACATTTTTTAAACATCTTACATAAGTTTTCTATACCATCATTCAATTTTGAAACATTTAAGAAGTGACTATTACTAACATTTAGTACAATAATTCTATTATTATAAAATGTGTCCAATAAACCTTCTAATGGTGACAGAACTTGCCTTAAATTATCATCATTTTCCCCCACACATACCACTAGTTTATCATCAGGATGTAATGTTGTTTTTAAGCAGTTCTGAATCACGTCATGACATTTCGCATTTGGCTTTGTTTCCGCAAAGATTCCGTATTTTTGGTACTTAGTGTTAGTTCTTGAATGCAGTAGGGCTGAAGCCAAGCCGACACATTGTTGTGTACCGCATAAAAATATTCTTCTTTCGGGTCTGTGTTTGGGTTTTCGTTCTGGGATGGAATAGGTGCAGGTATTGACTGCAGGAGTCATTGTCAGGTTCGATGCCATGCTTTTATTTTGTAAGCATTGCGACAGTGTCTCTATTTGTTTTTTTAAAGATGAAATTTCAAGGTTAGCGCTATTCAACTGCTGCTGTAGATCTTCAATTATTTTTGCCAGGGATATTGTTTTATCTTCGTGAATACTGTCAACGTTTGAAGAATATAATATAGGTGAAGAAGGGGTGGATGCCGTACAGTGTGCTAAAGAATGCCTCTTCTTTTTAATATTACTACGAGAAATAGTATCTGGTAATGAAATGGATTGACATAATGATTTTAACATGTTAATTTCAGCAGTTAACTTATTTACTTGCCCTTGAAGATTGCTGTTTTCCAGTAATGTTTTATCAAGCTCGAATTCCGTGGTTTCGAGTTTAACGGTTAACTGGGATATAGTATCTTTCATTTCTGACATAGACACTAAGTCTGAAATTAATTCTGATGATGTTCCATCCAAACTTTTTGACATTTTTGTTGGTGTGCAATTCGATTCATAGGATGTATTGTAGTCAGTGAGTATATGCGAATCCAAGATCTGTGACGCTGCTATGGACTGGTCAAATTTTGTTACATTGGTTTGTTCCAGTGATGGTGTTTTAACGGCTTTTTTTTTATTTCTCAGTGTTATGTTCGATGGATTACTGCTAATTGTATCTTTGGTTTTAATACAAGTTACGCATTTCCACCTTTTTTTTGAATCTTGATCCAGCATCCTGTATGTTTGTTCTGGATACCCAATACAATCTGGTTCATATCTATTGTTGCGTAAGATTTACTACTTTTTTAAGTAGTATTTTATAGTAATTTTAAGGAGTTTAATAGTTTTTGAATTTATTTTTATAATCGCACGCAGGAGCTTTTCGGTATTTCCATAAAACGTTTCTTTCTTTTTTGTTCTATAATCTAATTCAACATGCAATCAATTTTACTTTTTTATTAAATTTTATATTAATATATTGCTTTGGAAACCATAGACCGTAGAGTAAGCTAAATAGATCAATAAAATTATCATATGCCTCATTAGGATTATCTGTTTCAAGGGTTCAGAAAAAAGAGGTATTACAGGTGTTTTTTTAAATAACAGTAAGTTTTCTCTGGATAATATCTTTTTATGAATGCGCCAAGAATTAAATATGCATGTTTTAGTTACCTGGATTAAAATTTGAGCGGTATGTTCTGATTGTCTAAAATCAATATTTGTCTACAATTATGAGCAAAGTGTTCTATAAAAGTGCCGCTTTTCGGTCTAGTCGGATGATACAATTCTAATTTAAGAATATAATTTAACAGGAAATTTTCAAAGTCGAATGCAATGTTATTTCTTTTCTGTGTTTTAAAATCCCAACACAAGACTATCCTTTTATTGGCCTTAGTGCACATTTTTTTTAAATAAGATATCCAATTTATCTAAAAAGGCAATAATACACGACATATTCGGCGGTCTATAAATATTTACAATAATCGATCGCTGCGGAATTAATTCTATTGCACAATATTCAAATACGCAAGAAGCTGGTATAGTAACCCCATTGTTATTTTGTTTTGATTTGCTATGTTGCGGGTCAAAGAGGCTATATATTAGTTTATTGCTAAATTTGTCTCATATTTGCAAACGCGACGAATATCTCAGTCTCAGCCCGAAGTTTGGAAGTTTGTGTGCGGTCACACACCCTCGCTTCACTCGGAAACTACGTAAAGCCGTTGGTCCTCCACCTGATCTCTCCCCGGTCTTGTCAGATTGCTATCCCACCGGAAAATTAAAGTAAAGGAACATATAGTGGATCTGTGTTAGTGCACACTATTGTACACTATAATATCACCTGCGTACTTGGCTAATCTCCGACGAGATAGGCCACCGTAACCGGGATTTCTTCTTTTCATTCCTTCCGGTTTTGAGCAGTTGTAGACCAATCCTGCCGATAGGCATTAAACTCGTCTAGCCATCTTCATCTGGGACTGCCACGATATCACTAGGTATTTTCTGGGATCAGAGATAGCGGCCGCGACTTACAAGTTGTAGGTCATGAGTTCGACCCCAGGCAGGCGCTATGCTTTGGTAAATTATTTCATCACCACTGCTCTGAAAACGGTAAAGGAAAACATCGTGAGGAACTCGGCATGTCCTAGAACCAAAAATTCGAAGACATGTTACATCGACCAACCCGCACTGGGCCCGCGTGGTGGATTACGGTCCATTCCCTCTCACAGAGAGGAGGCCTGTGTCTCGACAGTGGGAACATTAAAATGCTGATGATGATGATAATTAAAGAGTCGCATTGCCAAGATATTTGTTGAAGGCGAAGATCTCAATAATTTATATAATAAGAACTCTAATTAAAAAAATATCTCAGCAACGTGTCATTTTAAAGAATCTTTTTCTTAACATGAATCGGAACACATTCAACCATAGGTACATTGACATAACATTCTCATTTCGAGAAATTCTTGATTAGTAATTCCTCGGTAACAGCTTCAAGTCAAAGTCTGGTTTTGTGGTCGGCCCGTCTCTATAACACGGTCATAAACTAACATAATATTATCAAGTTAATATAATCGTGTTACGACTATAATTCTAGCTAGGATAGATGATCACAATTATTTACCTACACAATACTAATTACTTAGATACTGGACGCCACATCAGCAACACCAACGTAGGCTCAAATGATTAGGTTTCGATATCTACTAAATATAGAACGCCATTCAATACATAATCTCCTAGTACCACCCACGCACAACGGACCAAATGGGAGTCTAAGAAAACGAAGTCCCACTAATACTACTACTCTCCTAGTACCTATGCCAGCAACATTATGATTTGATTTTAGTTATCTCTTAGAAAACACAGATTAAAGTGAAAAAGCTACTTATTTTATACTCAGAATTTGGAAAAAAAAAGTCCTTTAAAATACGAACATAAACTCTAACAATCTAACTTATAAGTTTTTTGTGTAAAATCTGAGTTTTCAATATTTTCGTTGAAAACATAGCAACACGCTAGTATCCGCCGAAGGACAGTGGTACACCTACATATAGAACACGCCAGTTATGTTTAATTGGGGCGAGCCTATTACCATCAACCGGGCACAATCCAAACTTCGGTCTGCTGCCGTGAAATTCCAGGTGGAAAAACACAATTTTCCCGACCCAGGATCTCATGTTCATTAGAAGCGCTTGCTACCACTTGACCAACGAGGCAATTTTTCGAGGGTAAATGTTTCAAGGCAGTCGAGATAACATAATGCTCTTAAAAACACGAGCACAAACTCTAACCAAGGTTGCTCACTGGGCAGTTTTTGAATTACTTGTAATTAAAATACGTAATTGAAATACAAATACATGGGGGAGATCGGGCAGCCAAAGGCCTGAATATCAGTTTATTGACTTAATTTATTTCAATACGTCTTTTCTTCTTTTCTCTTCGTTGGCACACAACGCCATCTCTCCCCATACTACATAGACTAGGCCTCCACAGACAAATTATCTTCTCTAACCCAAACTCCTTTCATTCCCACATACACATTTGGTATTTGTAATTCAATTACTTCTTAAAAATGTAATTTGTATTTGGTATTTCAAATACCTGACGATGAGGTGTTTTGTAGTTAGTATTTCAAGTATATTTGAACATAAAAATATTTTGCGGTCTTATTAATGGGTGCGGTCTGCAGAAAATAGCGCTGGATAGCTTTCATAAGCAAAATGGCGACCACTAAATATGTCAATCTTTAAAGTTGGTAACACCGCACATGTACCGTAAGTCAAATTGTCAAGTATCTTGTCGTAGTCATAATTTAACACTTGACCGTATTTTGCAATTTGTATTTTAAATAAAAATAGTTGAAAAATTGTATTTTATATTTCAAATAAAGGACTTAAAAATATGTTTATATGGTATTTTAAATACATGCGAGATAGTATTTTGTAATTTGTATTTTAATTAAAGCAAAGCATGTATTTTGCCCAGTTCTGATCTAACGACTTAACTTATAAGTTTTCCCTGTATAATCTATCCAAACTTTCAATATATTCGAGGCAAATGCCCAGAATTTCGCTACCGACACCTAGTTTGACAAAAAAGACCAACTTAAACCAAGTCCGATAAAATAAGGCTGGTATTCGTAGCCTTGAAGGCTGTGATAATCTATAGGACGAGTACGTAATCCGACGGGGCAACGGACCGAGCTGTCCGCGTCGGCGGGGGCCGAAAACAACGTGTGTGACAAGACACCAGTCCCCGTAGTCACACCACACGACATCACACCAGAAAGTAGATAAGTACAGAAGGTCATTAGATTCATGATGTGTGCAAGTTTAAGTAATTTTCAGAACGATATTGAATACGGAGACAAACACACAGAAAACAAAGGAACCTTTTTTGGATACTTTCAATGCGATCTATGTATTTATCATGACAGTGGCGATCTTAAGTGGCAGTTGGCAGGCCACATTGCTCGCAGAACGGATGGCCGATGGCGTCGAAATGTTCTAAAATGACGACCGCGAACCGGAAGACGATGCGTTGGAATGCCTCCCACTAGGTGGACCGATGAACTGGTTAAAGTTGCGGGAATGCGCTGGATGCGAGATAGGGATCGGTCAATGTGGCGACGCCTGGTTGAGTCCTATGTTCAGCAGTGGACGTATTTCGGCTGAAATGATGATGATGTTAATTTATTATGGAAGAAGACATGCTGTTCGAATCATTGTTCCGTTACATCTTTTGTTTAAGATAACCATACGACGAACGCGCCTACCTTCGTGTGAATGCGCCTATCTTCACTCGTTGTATAAAACTAGCCTTCTGAACTCAGTGATCACACCAGGGTAGAATTAGAGGAGTGAGTGTCTGCCGAAAAAGAAAACAAAAGTGAAAAGCCGAGGCTACTGGAGTACAAGTGACCACGATTTTACTGGTGTTGTTTCGAATGTTCTACAGGACAGATCATGTTTCATACACATAAACTACCTATAGCAAATATGGGCTAAAGTAAATGCTATCGATTTAATTAAGTCTGACTTAAATGAGTAGAAACTAAATATGGACCGCTAGTTTCGTAACAAATGTATTTTTTTGCAGTGAAATAATTCCATTTTCGATCAACTTTCGATCACTCAGGATAGTCAGGATACGACACTATTTTTATTTAACGATAAAGTGAAAATCCCCCAAATGTCAGTTTAGTCTACGAAATTAAAAATCATAGTATAAGAATTAATTAACTGCCCTTAATCACGACTTCATTTCTATCTTCTTTCTTTCAAACATCTCGTTTAATCCTACTGATACTCGTATTATAAATGTGAAAGTTTGTATATTTGTGTTTCGATCACGTAAGAACGGCTGAACGGATATGGATAAAACTTTATACACAGATTGTTTATAATCTGGATTAACACATAGACACTTTTTATCTTGATACACTCGATATAATGAACCCTTGGAATATTAAAACACGTTTCACGCGGGCAAAGCCGTAGCCTAGGCCGTAGTGTAAGCCTATTTTGCTAATAATTACCTGCTTAAATTATCTCTATTTATAATATACACGTTATTAGTCTCCAAAATCAGTTATTCCGAGAACCTACACCTTATATGCTCACAATTTTGTTTGCAAAACGACAACAACAAATAAGGATAATCATCCTTTATGTCACCTGTAGTTACGTAAGCACCTCAAAGAAAATATTTAAGGTACGTTAGACGTGGGCGATATTACAAGCAATTAACGATTACGATAACAAATTGCTTGAGAAATTACACTCAGAATGATGAAAGAAAAATAAAATACATTTATACGATAAATTAATGGGATAGAAGAAACTTTTTGTTGAACATCATCTTCACCACTCTTGGTAACCTGGTAGAGAATGCCTAAGGCAGTCACCCCTCGTACCTTTTATATTTTATATAGATTGATAAATAAAAGGCGATTGATAAAGCTTTTGTTGAACATCAATAAAATTGTTATCTAAATATTTCTGCGTGTCTAAGAAGGATTTCAAGGACCCAATTTTGTAAAATGGTTGTAAACTAAATGTAAGGTTCAAATCGTCCTGCCATGTCATCTCTTCACCGTTCTTGGTTGCCTGGTAGAGAATGCCTAACGCATTCATTGTTCATTTAATATTGCATGAAGTTTTATAAATAAAAAGTTTTATGATACCTAGATACCTGATTGCTACCTTCTTAGAAATTCTTGCCATCAGTGGTCTAAACGTAGTTCATTGTCTTTCGTCTACTCCATTCCTATCGCTCCAAAGGAAAAACGTTACTATTTTTTTAATTGGGACAATCCCACCGCACTATTCCCAAACCACTGCAACTCCTGAAAGCCAGAATCAACAGTGGCGACCACCAGAAAAGCGCCGAGGCAATGAAGCTCGACGAAGTCCCGGAGAATGAATTTAACTGTCTTGGATCCCGCAACGAAATTAATCAGAAAAGAAAATGGAGGAGTAAGAAAAATACAAATTTCCACTTCCCTCCATATCAAGCAGGAGACAGAACAAACAAGACCAATAGGCACAAAGGGTCGTTTACAACTGGGATAAGCCCAGTTGCCTAGCACCACGGATAAAAATTAGCATTAATATTAATGGGTCCTAACATTGTGAGCTGTTATATTTGATTCCAATAATAGGTATGGCAAAAGCGCTTGAACGCACGGAAATTTGTTCTAGTTTCCACAAGGTCCGTATAGTAGACAGCTCCTGATACAGCCTGTACATTATTCAACATAGTATTGCGTTCATTCTGCCAAAGAATACACTCCCATAAGATATGATGTGCAGATTGTACATATTCACAGTCAGATGTAGAACACTGACATAATGGCGAGGCAACAAGCTTGAAGGAAAATAATTTACTTTTAAAGTTACCATGCTCTGTGAGAAATTGGGCAACACAGTGATCCACCTCCAGCCACGTCCTGGCCAGCCGCACGCGAACGGATGGAAAGAATTGGTGGAGGTGTCGGCCCTTGATGGAATTATCCCACCTACATTGCCATTCGGATAAAAGTTCCTCCCAGACGTCAATATGTGGTTTAAATAATCTAGAGATTTTGGCACGGTCACTACGTAAAAAAACGTTACTATATGCACAAGTCAATGAAACCACCAACACAAAAAAACAAATGAAGATCACTCTCTCAGCCTCCCCGAAAACAGACTGTACTAGTAACCCATCCACCACAAATGTGACATTAAGTTTAAAGAATGCACAATATTTCACCTCGGAACCAAGTTAAACCCATTCTGGTAGTCGCTTTCCTCCATCTAACATCATAAAGCACCAAACCAGTGTGTGATGTTTAAAATCTAACCGGAATGCTATTAAGAGCTTTATTATGTAAAATTCTGGCTGGAGTCCAAGACTAAAAGAGCCTGAGCTGCCAGGAACGGTTGTAAATTATATTACATTGTTCTTTAAATGGTATCCGACGCCGCTTGTTTCGGGGATAGTATTTACATTGAGTGGGACTGATGGAAGATACTCTTAGTGTCTCGGTTTGTTTAACCTAGTTGCTATAGTGAGTACAAAGATTGATTTCACAACGAGAACTGGCGTCTCGAGGCTAGACAGCTATTGCCACTACTCGAATGACAGTAGATAGCTTGGCTTGCCTCGACCGGTCTGGAATCAGCCTTTAGTCATCATTGAAGCTATGTACGACGGGCAATCAATATTGTTACTTTGATAAAGTATAAGGCAGAATTATAAGATTTATGGAAAGCTCGTGTATCTTTTACTTTAGTTCAAGATTCCGCGGCAAGTCTATTATTGTCATCGAGACACCACCCTTGGTCGACTAGTAGAGAATCAGTCCGCCTATGTACCTGTATGTTGCACGATAAATAAATAAAACCCTGTCCTTTGGCAACAACTAATAAATTATTATTTGGAAACCCCAAAAAACCACCGAATCCCAAAACTTACATCAGTAGTGAAAGAAACCAATTTTCCCTAGAATAAATACATAATACACAATTCACGTGAGCGAAGTAGCGGTCAAAGATAGTGTTGAGATATACTCGTACTATTATTAAAGTAACGAACGACTTGAAAATTTCAGCAGCCCACTACGTAATTCCCAAAGGCGTATAACCAAAAAGATTTATTCAAACGCTCCTATTTTCCTTAACACACTTGTTTACATACGTAAGAGGTTCATTCCTCATTTGTCTAACATCTACATGGATCCTATGTTACAAGCCTACTGAACAATACTGTTCTTACTTCTTTACTATTTATCTTTATTTACGATGCACAGAATGTCCTGATAGTATATTGTCTTTGTTTTATATGGTGCCTAGATTTATTTCTTTATTTTTCGTGTGATTTATTTCTTGTTTTTTTTTCATATAAAGATATATCATGTGTTTATTGCCATAGTTATTTTACAAAGAAATAACAATACAAAATAATATTTAACTACAGTGCTGTCAAATTATTGATTAATTATCTTATAAAACAAGCTCATTTAACCATCGCGATATATTGCAATCGCGTCTTCTTGGCTCGTCGGCCGCATCCACATCAGTCGTGTCTAGGTAGGGCTGCACCATCGTCGAAGCCGACTTGGCTATAGGTTTAAATATTTTCTCGTTTTTACCCGATTGCCTAAGGAGGGTAATGTGTTTATCAGTCAAATGTATGTATGTATGTTTGTTTGTCCCTATGTGGCGTTCTAGAGACCAAACGCGTTGGCCAATTTTAATGATTCATACTTCAATGGATTCGTCTTAACATTGCGAGTCTCACTGGCTACATTAAAATAGGTAAAATAGAAAAATGGTGGGTTTGGGCCGCCATATTGTGGAGGGCCAATTTTTTTTTTCTTCCTTCCCCATCTTGTTACTTGAATGACTTCAACACACAGTAAGGAATCGTGGCAATGCAATTACTAGGATTCAATTCAAGTTGTATTGACCGCAAGTTTCAGCTGTCATAGGCATACCTAGTGAAAATTGTCACGGGCCGTCATTTTCTATAGGCAACTTGTAAAAGTGTTATTAACTTGCAAAATAAATATCAATTGTCATGTGTGACACCGGTTACAAGCGTGGCTAGTACACCCCAGGTTTGTAAGACTGCAGGAAAGGATTAACATAGCCATCTCTACGGGGGATATTACACTAGCATATATATATCTAGGATCATACATAGGATCCTATCCAAAATATCAAATGTCAAAAATATTTTTCCAAAGAGGTTATGATTCATATTACACTATCAGAGATATTACACTATATGGATATATGCTAGTGTAATACCCCCTAACAACGGCCGCTGAGGTCTCTGTGATTTTTGGGAGAACACGCAGTATACAGTATTTATTTCAACGCTTTTGTTCCGTAATTCAGTCAAACATTTAAATTTAAACCACAGATAGCAGTGTCGTGATATTTCTAACGAAGGCGTATTTCCAACTGTCTGTGTCGTGTGTGCGCCTTCCGAGAATCCTAAAACTCAGCAAACGGAAGCAACACATTACAAATATGTATAGGCAAATTCATATCCCCGTAAACCAGACGCTACATAGGTAAAACCTCCACGCTATGTATACAAATAGATGGATACAGGATCATTCACGTAAAGCCGTAACCACGGTAATCCGTGATTGACACAAGCGCCCTATCCCATCCAGCCGAACGTTTGTCGGACCCAGTATTAGTGGCGTACACTGATCACAATTTAGTTTTAATCCCCTAGTCCCTGACATTGAATAAGATAATATAGAAGCGACACATCATTTCAGCCGAAAGACGTTTATGACTAGGCTTTCCCGAAGTATCGCTACACTGATCGGTCCTGTGCGATTCGCATCCACGTAGCGCGAAACGACACATACCAGTCTCATTTGTGTTTTATTGGATGGTAAACAAACAACACGACTGGATGCCCCTGGTCACTAGGCTATCGTTATTCCTTTGTGTGAGAGAGACGAAGCTATACAAGATGAATAGTAGTATCCCTCATTCATTAAATTAATGATGGCAGTGACACGACAAAGGCTGGCACTTCATGATGTAACTACACTGGAACATCAAAGCTACTTGATATAAGAAAAAGGTACCGTGACGGGCTAGTTCGGAATTAGGTACTTCTTTTGGCGACGGTCTTCACAAAAAGAGATCCTAGTTATTAGTAATCTCATCGGTATATCGCTCTTCACTATTACAACGACCCACATTGGCCCGAATCTCGTAGACGTCTCTAGACGTTTCTTATGTATAAAAATATTATTAAAATTTTGAATAGGTTTAAAGATCAAAAACCGGCCAAGTACGAGTCGGACTCCAGCACGAAGGGTTCCGTACTTGGTAAATTGCGGTTTACGATTTATGACGTATTAAAAAAAACTACTTACTAGATCTCGTTTAATCCAGAAGTGGAAGTTTACATGGTAATGTACATCATATATTTTTTTTAGTTTTATCATTCTCTTATTTTAGAAGTTAAAAGGGGGGGATACAGCTTTTTCGCTACGGAACCCTAAAAAGACACAGTCACATGAGAACAATGCTTAAAATAAATTATATAAAGTTCGTCACAGACGTCACGGTAGCTATAATGCACCGGATTCAATGCATTTAGCTTTAAGGAAGGATGTTATTAGTGCTTAAATATGCAGCTAATTAGGTTTTGAATGGATTGGATGAGTGTAGCCTTTTCATATATAAACGTATTTTGTTAAAATGTCGCTTCTGCGTACTTTTATTCTATGTCCCCGGTAACAGGAGTAGATGGTTAGGATCGGCCGACGCGAATTAAGTCGGTTTTATTATTCCATCGACGCTGTTGATTCGACAAGTGATTGTCAATTAAATTGGGAGCCTAGATACGTGCATTTTTATACGAGAGCAATACAAAATATGAAAATTTTGTATTGATTAATGTTTTGATTACATTGGCAGAACTTGCTCCAAAAAACTGCCTATACTTCATAAGAGATAGTTTGATCTCTACGGCAGCTGTCAGTATCAATACAGTAACAATAGCGCTTGACATGCTAACAATAACATATACGTCAGTTTGACATACGTCGCAGAGATCAAGCTATATTTTACAAAGTATATACTGCATAGTTTTTTTAACCGACCGCTTCGTTGGTCTCGTTTTCGCAAGCGATACTGTACTAAGCAAGAGATTCTGGGTTTGTTTCCCATCAGGTCACCTAAAGTGATATTGGGTTTTTCCAGCTGGAATTTCTTAGGAGCAGTCAGGCGTTTTGGCTAGCGACCGGTTGATGGCCATAGGCTCGCCTCCTATTACGTCATGGGACTTAAACATTACTGGTGTAATGTGGGTGTATTATAGGTCCATCTCTGCTTAAACCCTCGGGTAATATACGATACTGGCGACATATTATGGTACCTATATATATGTCGGGTTTAGTCTATAGTACGGACGTCAAGACAAATCACAAGCACGCCCCCCGGCGGAAAATCAAGAACAACTACGTATTGGTGCGCTTTTTTTAAACACTTACGTGGTAGGGACACCAGAATATGGCAGTTGAGTACTGACCACCTTAGAGCTAGTCTTAGCCTAGTCTAGCCTTAGAGCTGTCTATGCGAAGTGTTCGTAAGCAAGATTGTAACTGTGAGTTGTGACTATTTGAATAAACCCAGTGTATCGAATAACTTGTGTAAATTCATTTTCACGACTGTAACCTCAGGTAATATCCTTGATTGTATCCTGACTTCCCAATGGTTTGCATTTCTCGGCCATCCTTGATGCGACATAAATAATTCATTTATTTTTAGACATAGTAGACCACAGTATTACATTCATTACATAAAACAAAAATTGATAATTCCAAATTAAAATTTTCTAATTTAAATAAAATATAATTCATTAATATTAGATAAAAAAATTGAATCCATTCAAAATAAAACCATCCTAGTTAAAATCAAATTGTCAGCAACACTATCATAATAATTTAAAATGTCAACTATATGTCATAAAAGTATAAAAACTGTCAGAGTTATAAAAAAATTCAAAAAATAAAATAAACTTGTATACAAATGAAAATCGAAAAATAAAATGGTCTACAAAATTTATTTAAATGTTCACCTGCCCCACGCCCGATACACGAGTGCATGTAATGCCTGCCAGTGCTGCATAAATGGCCCGTCCAGCGGCAAGGACTGTTGCCGCTGCCATATTTGCCTATGTTAGACCGAAACCGCTTATCGGAACCAATACCAACCGTAGTAATACTGCTTGTCACATTTCCGGATTTCTAGCTTCCAAGGACTGACAAACATCTACAAATGAGTAATGATATACTTATAAATATATATATACTTATACTTACCAAAATAATAAAAAATGTTAATGCATATATTTTCAACCCCCGACGGAAAAAGAGGGATGTTATAAGTGTGACGTATGTACCTTGTGTATTCGTGTATCTGTATGTGGCATAAACAGATGAACCGATTTTGATTTCATTTTATTTTTGTTTTAATGTTGGCTTTATCGAGAGCGTTCTTAGCTATGTTTGATGAACATCGGTTCAGCCGTTATAAATTTATGGTCGTTTTTCTGTTCGATGCAGGGTGTTTTTGCAAGATACCGTGTCATAATTACGTGTTCAATAGATTGTCGATCGAAGCGTGTCTACTACTAGATAAATTATTTTTACTAAAAACTACTTAATTTTTTTAATGTTACTTGTTACCTACTCGAGTCATAATTTTGAAGCTAAAACTTCACTAGTATCATTGAAAGATACAAAGGCAAAACTTATGATTCGTGTCACCGATATGCTAATGTGACGTGTTGTGACAGTGAAACCTTAACGCTTAGGAATAACAGAGCCAGTTATTCCAAAGCGTAATTCCGATTTAAGTGCTCGTTCACGTAGGGGCCGTTCCACGTTTTATTCGGTGACAGTAAAAAATACTGATCCAGCAAAATATACAGCTATCCGTTTTACAGGTCTGCTTTATCGTATACGTTTTTATTCGGCAATGGCGTAAGTAGTTGTATGAGAAAGTCCACACACACAACAGTATTAAAACACTGATCCGTTTTATCGGATCGAAGCTACGTGGGGCTTTCCATTACTTCCAGTAGCGAAGCATCCGACGGTACTGTAAATTTGGTGTGAACATTACCCCCAGTAGCGACGGATCCGTTAAAACGTTACTGAAAATGCGGTGTGAACATCAGCTCCAGTAGCAACGGATCCGTTAAAAGGATCCTGGAAATACGAGTGTTCTGTGTGAACGAGCTCTAAGTTTTCACTTCTGTCGGCAGTTCTCATAACTGCCTTTTTTTCTTTAATAAATTGTTCAAATTCTTTTCAAAAACCTATGTAATATCAAGTATCTTGTAATCTTTGTATTTATAACACAACCAAAAAGAGATAGACATCAAAATACTAATGGATAACCACGCGAACCCTGCTTAAGACCTTTTTAAACATCTCCATACAATATTTCAGGAGCAGCCATTAATATTATATAGATTCATAAGACCATAAATCAATTTTAAAGGCCCGTGGTCGGGCTTTTGACGTTTAATTAAATATTCGATTTACTTTGTCCAAAACTGGTAGCCATTATCGTTTTAGAAGCTTTAAGAGCAATATTTAGAGGTACATCAAAAGAAAGTTTGTAATTTCAGTGGAATGGTGATTACAATTTAGGATCGCGTCTAGTTGTCCGTTCACCGTTCATTAATATTTACTCTTTATTTTGTTTTAAATTAAATAGGCTAGGCATAGTAATTTTTTAAATGGTCTTGAATATATATTGGTACTAGCTTCTGCCAGCGGCTTCGCCCGCGTGAAAGGTGTTTTATTATCCCAAGGGAACATTATACCGGGATAAAAAGTAGCCTATGTGCTATTCCAGACTATAATCCAACTCTGTGCCAAATTTCATCCCAACCCGTGCACCCATTCTGGCGTGATTGAGTAACAAACATACATCCCCATCCATCCAAACTTTCGCTTTTATAATATTAGTAAGATTAGTGATCTTTGGTTCAATCACGTGCAAAGACTTCTATTATACTCGTACCTACCTTTTAAAGATAAGACGAGAGGAGATGCCTGGTCAACAAACATCAGGTAAGGTACCTACTGTAGATAGCGTGAAAACAGCACACGTCTTAGTATGATTATTTGATAAACTTCTTTACTTTTGCAATATAGCTTATCTTTGGAATGTGACAGACATAATTCAGTCGGCAATATAAGGTCCATCCTACTGCCTTTTACCAGAACAGCTGGAAGTTATGGGAGGATCCTTTTCCTAGCAGTGAAATAATATAGGTTGATAACAGCCAGTATTTAAGGATACAACTTACTAATTACTCTCTTTACCAGCGGTAGGTTATTTATAGAACAATGGTTTGGAAGGCCTCCCACTTGGTGGACCGATGACCTGGTTAAGGATGCGGGAATCCGCTGGATCGGTCAATGTGGCGACGCTTGGGGAAGGCCTATGTCCAGAAGTGGACATCTTTCGACTGAAATGATGATAATGATGATGATGACACCGAGATTTCGTTGCATGTAATTTGAGGGCAAGACTATTGCACTATGCTATTGCCACTAACTGGTCACAAACCGACAATCTGGTTGTACCAGAGAAATAAAAATAATAAATAAATAACACACAAAAATTTTGACATGAAATCGAACTCACGCTCAACATTTAATAAATATATAATGGATATTGCTGTTTCCAATACACATAATAAACAGAAGACAATTACAGAACAAAATAGTAAATATGCAGAACTCAAGGAAGAAATTGTTAGAATATGGCGGCAAGAAAACGTTTATGTGGTGCCCATAGTCCTTTCTAAAACAGGCGTTATTCCGAACCATCTTCTCCATAGTCTGAAGTTGCTTGATCTAAATGAAAACATCTATATCACCCTTCAAAAAGCAGCCATCTTGAACACATGTCGAATTGTCAGAAAGTTCATGCAAATTGATGAAAACGAAATAGCTCCACATCATTCATCCTCAACATAACACACCACACGCTGCATTTACTTGGTCTCGGCCCGTAAACGTAGCTTAAACCAGCCTAAGAGCTGAGAAACACTTCCAAATAATAATAATATCGTTTATTTATAACATAAAGCACATTTTACAATAAAAATATCTTAAAAATATAAAAGAATACAGTTCCTTATATGCCTGAACTAGGTTGAACCTGTGTTTCAGGATATAAAGTGCTTAAAAATTATAATAATAATAAATTAACAAAGGGTATGGTATATGAATACTTAAATTAAAGACACAGCAAAACTATTATTTTGTTACAGCCAGGAGATCTTCTGTCTGTCCGTAATGCTAAGTTGATGTTCAAGAATAGTCTTTTTACAGCTAAAATAGTTTAATTTATACATACTTAATTTTCTATTTAATCTATTGTACAGAAATGGGCCTAAGAATGTACATATTTTGAGGATGCAATAGAAACGCAGACAATGTCATTTCGTCTCTTATTATTTATGTATTTGGCCTTATAGGAAAGCATGGTGTGTTGTATTAACACACACGGCACACTTTTTTTCCATTGTGGAAAGCATGTACTACAGAACGCCACCTGCTACGATCCCATACTCAGTTTGCTTCATAGTTCATACAAATACAATATAGTAGGTAATATAGGTTAGTACAAAATCTACAATGAAATTAAACAGTAAACTCGCAAGCACGTCCAAAACTATTCACCTGATACTATAAAATTATTTGAATGAATCGGTAGCAACTGTAACAGAATTTCGTTCGGTATCATAGTCCTGCTTGTTACTGAATCTAAACTAAAACGAACGAACTATGGAGCTAGAGTTACAAGCGACTTGGAAACTACGTGCGTTTGCACCGATATCCGATATAGTTCCGAATTTTAGTTCTTAGTCGTACTTCATAGTTTATTATGCATAATTGGGTAGATTAACAAGTACGACAAGGTTCCTTTATAGAACGAGAGCCCACGGCCGAAACCATGTTCCAACCGTATTAAATCGTTAGACTAGATGAATCTGAACCCGGCTACGTGGGCAGTACGGTCCAGAAACGTCACTCTTAATAGCCATTTCTACTATGTCAAAAAAAATAAGCAGATAATTGTATTGTACATTTTTATTATCAGATATATTAATATTTTGTGTGGCTGCGTTTCGGCGATCTGGTGATTGACAGATAGGTAGAGTCAATAGTGGAAATTCTAGCACCTAATGAAAGTCTTATTGTCTGTCTGCCTAGCCTTTTCCCAATTGGTGTTGGGATCGGCTTCCAGTCTTAACGGATTCAGCTGAGTACCAATGTTTTACATGGAGCGACTGACCTCCACAAACCTTTCGGCTAATATGATGATGATGAAATATGAAAACAAGAAGGTAATTTATCTTCTTTCGTATATTCATCAACCAAATAACTTAGCGTTAAATAAAACCTTCTTACGAATATACAATCTGTATCAAAGGAAGCCCAAAACTTAGAAACATACAGAAACTTATTAAGTCCATAATTACAAAGACGCCACGTCACAAATATGAAGCCTTGTGCGACCTTCTTACATACAAGAAAGGTTTCTAAAGGCCAGCAAATCTTAGTAAGGATGCGAATATTTGGTTGCTTTGTTTGCTTCGATTGCTTACATATTATTTCGATTTCAGCAAGACTTAAAGTAGCTTATGTGAAACCGAGATATATTTAAGCAAATTTTTTAGGTGTTTGGTAGTAGGAGTTTAAATGCGACTATGAAAAAGATAGTAATTATTTTTTAATTATATTCACACCATTACTTACTATCGATTTCATAATTCAAACCAATTCAAACCACGCATGTATCGTCTAAATTTCTAGACATATTGAACAGGGATGATGACTAGAAAATATTTTGAGCCCGTCAGTTAGATTTCCAAAAAATATTGGAGACGTTTTTTGTCTTTTGTCATTTAAACAAAAAAATATTACGTTAAAGTGCGTTAAAATATCGCATGACGTCATGGCTTGGTACACTTCTTAAATAGAAGTTACGTCACAAGCCCCCACTCCCGAAATTCTACCGAATAAGCAAAAAATACGTGCCCAATATTTTTTGATAATTTAACCGGTGGACTAAATAGAATTTGCTGTTTCGTACCCCGTCCTCATCCCTATTAAACTGTCTGACTACAGGACCTTGAACTATTCGATTGATGCTAAGTCACCGAGTAATCGATTATTTATCGAAATTGAACAGAACTCCAGAATCCTCTATTCTCGATTGTCGGAACATTTTGGGAACAGTGCGTCGCTATTCCCAAGTCAATGAAGCGGTATTCGAGTCACGTTTCGCACTAAATCCTAACCGCATGACGCCATTTCGAAGCGTCTGCCTACAACTTACAGCGGATTGAGTATCTGTGGGTTTATTCTGGAGATCTATTGAAAGAAATAAATGAACATGGAAAGGTCAAAGGTCAGATGATAAAGGTTGAGGACGGTCGTGGATGAATGAATCCACTAGGAAATATTACCAGAGGCTATAAAGAAAATGTCATTGTTACAGTGCAGACAACCGCCACTTATCTTGAGCCTCCGGTATCTGTAATCAAATCTTGCAAGTTAAATTTGCCCTAGTGTCCGATTGAGCTGAAATTTTGCAAACGTTTGTTCAGCATTTTTTATATAAAAGCTTGTATTAAAAAAATACATATTTATACCAATATTATAAAGAGAAAAGATTTTTTTGTTTGTTTATTTGTACCGAATAGGCTCTGAAACTACTGAACCGAATTAAAAAAATATATCACCTATAGAAAGATACATTATGCATGAGTGATATAGGCTATTTTTTAATCCCGAAAACGGGTCCTGTGGGGTGGTCCACGGGAGCGAAGCCGCGGGGAACAGCTAGTATTATATAATGTCACTAGTAAAATGTCTCAGGAACGTAATTATTGAAATCATAGTTGGAGTTTTCAACCCCCGACGGAAAAAGAGGGGTGTTATAAGTTTGACGTGTGTACTTGTGTGTTTGTGTATTATCTGCCTGTGGTATCAAAGCTACTAAACGATTTTGATTATGTTTGAAAGGTGATTTTATCGAGAGTGTTCTGTGCTATGTTTTATGAAAATCGTTAAAGCCGTTCTTATTGGCGTTTTACTGTTTGAATCGGGCTGCTCCCGCAAGATTGTCGTGTCATAATTACGTGTTCGATATATTGTCGATCGAAGCGTGTCTACTACTAGATAAATTATGTCATCATCATCATTAGCCTTTTTAATGTTCCCGCTGCTGGGACACAAGCTTCCTCTCTGGCCGTACGTAATCCACCACGTGGGCCCAATGCGGGTTGGTGGATGTCACATGTATTCGAATAAATTATGTAGTATGAAATAAAAATGTGTCGGGGTTTTTTTTCCATTTTACTTGTTTGTTTGTAACTAATGTAATACCTACTCGTACTTTGGGTGATTTATGCTAAATTAACTTTTTCCCACAGCTTCGCTCTTGTGGTCCATCCCACAAGGACTGTGTATGTTTTCAGCAATAAAGCCATCAAAATTATACTAATTAAGATTATGGACCTATACCAATTTATAAAAAAGATGTAAATTTTTTGAACAAATTCTTGATTTAACCGTAATCTTTTGAAGGTCAGAAATAACAGTCACAAAACCTCGAATTTATTTTATATACAAGTTCGGAATTTATAAAATACGACTGAGTTAAAAAAATTGTGAAATTCATCGTAATTCCAATTTTAAATATTTGAATGGAGGTGTCAATATAAAAATTTATTTCTCTTTTTAACTTGATTTCGCTGACCTTCAATGAACACTTTTGTGGATTCTGCCCGCCTGGTAGGCGCCTGGAGCGATTTACGATATGACCCTATAAAAAGATTTTACTCGAAATATTAGGGGACTGGTGATTGTATAGGAAAAATTACTATTATGTTTTTTTTCACGAAATTGTTTATCTTCTTTCTTCTCCGCTGTTCTTTTCTGATTAATGTATACAAGAGAAGAGAAATGTCCAAGAGAAAGCATGCCCTTCGCTCCTCAAGCTTTATTGACTTGACACATTTCTGGTGGTCACCAATGTTGATTCTTCTATCAGTAGTTTTAGTGGTTGGGGGAATAGTGTGACAGAATTATCTCAAAAAAATATTAAAACCTAAAAAGCACCGAGACTCCTCAGTGGGCATTGCCAAGAAGATATTGTTTGTGCTCAGTGCATATTGCACGATCACAAATGGCGTTAATGGCGTTTGTTTTCGTGGCAATTCCATGCTTTGTGACGAAAATAGTCTACTTATCTAAATAAATATAAAATAAACAGTTTTGTTTTCCAGCACCAGTGTCACTTCAAACTGTTCTCCTAATAAAACTAATTAAATCTACAACCTCAGTTGAATCAGCTGCAAAGAAATAAAATCACTAAAAGTCACTTTCTCAACGTAGGTATCCTCCCTATCCTTAATCCCTAGTCCTTTTCTTAAAGAAAAATTCATTAAGAGCGATTGCATTTCAAAGGAAGTCTCGGCGATGCCTCAATCCTTCCTGATAGAACTGAGAGTAGCCGTCGCGTCGGAGTAAAGTGTAAGCAGCAAAGAGACTTTCTGTACGGGCGCCATGAGATGTGGGATGGGTAGGACTTTTTTTTATGAATATTTAGAGTAGAGCAAACTTAACAAGACAAGTGTCCGTTTTTACCCGACTGCCGGAAAAGCCCTAAATTTTTTCATTTTATATAACTGTTTAGGATACATAACGATTTAAAGTTGGTTAACAACCATCTTCGCTAATTACCTCATACTCGTATCTATCAAACCTCTAGACGGATTTATATAATTAAGACATCGTTAGATACATCTTGACCACCCAAGTGTTCTTAGATAAGTGACTTTAAAAAAAAACAGCGATACCAGTTTTTTTTTAATTCCAAACCCTTCGAATGGGGTAACACAATGAAGGGTTAAGAGGTTACTAATGTTTAAAATTAAATTGAAAAAAAAATACTAAAAAGTTGCAAATAAATATGATTTCTTCTTGTTTAATTCTTTTTAGTTCGCTTCGTAAGCAGTCGGGATTTTGTTTTTGCTTTTTTTTTACATTTTGCGACCGTTTGTCACTTATTACTCTTAACATAATGCGACTACACATAATTAATCTCATCAACAAGGCACAAAATCAGATAATCAGGAATCGAACCTAGAACCACAAGCTAAGCAGACCCATTTGTTTGATTGTGTATTTTTGTAGAAATCTCTGGAAGAAACCCGGGCAAAATAACTGAGCACCTGAAATGTCAACCGAACCCCCCTCACCTACACGCGTTCGCGTCGTGAGCCAATAGCGAGAGTCGAACATCAGAGTGATATTGACATTTCGGGTGCTCAGTTATTTTTACCGTGCTGGACTACTCCGATTCCGAAAATTATACTCTATCGCTGAGTGTCAAGGCTGATAGGCTACTTTTGAATCCGAAAAAATGCATGATTCCCGTACGAAGCCACGGTAATAATATAAGCCTTTTATTTAGATAGATATAAATAACTACATTGGTTGGTTATTTTGTATACAATTTAGTTTAGATATGTTAGTTTATAATTTAAGTTTTTTCTAATTTCTTCAACATTACCATCTGTGTGCCCATAACAGAAAACTAGAAACGTGATAAAATCCTATGGAAAGGAGTTGTTCGGGGAAGAGACTATCTAATAAAATAAGAACTGAAGATATAAAGAAACACACAAAAATAAAGGATGTTACTGTACCCATAAGAAAGCTCAAATGGAAATGGACAGGACATACAATCAGAGGAAAAGAAAATTGACAAAAACAATTATGTACTGGTTTACAAGTCACAAGAAACGAAAACAGGGTAGGCCATTCAGAAGATGGGCTGATGACATAAAGACGGTAGCAGGCAGTACATGGACAAGAGTCGCTAGGGATATGGAAAAATGGAAGCCTTTGTAAAAGCCACAGTAAAATATTTGTAATTAGTAATTGGATGCGAAAATCAGATGGCAACTGCGACTCTATGATAAACCGCATGTGGCAGCACCTAATTGGCAGCTTTGAGTGTTCCTATTAAAACCATTTTTGTATGAAACTGATGCAGTTCATAACACCCGCCCATTATAGCAAAAATACACGATTTTAAAGCTGAAACCTGGTAGCATCAATATATATAACCTATACGTTAACATAAAGTTTTATGCCACGGTCTAACCTAACGCATCCGTGTAGCAAAAACGTTTTATGTCCAGCGATAACAGTAACGCATTAGCCGGGAGTGGTTACTGTCAGCCACAGAGTAGTCTATTCACTTTAATTTTACGAGTTACATCAACGGTTAAGGTTTAATTAATAAGGAGTAACGAAGATGTTGGTTCTTTGATTGCTGGCGTTTTTTTTGTGTGTTTAAAGGTAAAATTCTTAAGGCCTCAGTCTTTGGTTTGAACAAAATGGAAAGGAGTATTGTTTCGCATGTTTGTTAGGTACACGTAGTATTCATATCTGGTCACCTTCACCGTATCTGGTATGCATTAATAGCTACTAATGTTTATTTCTTACCTAAGACCCTTGTGACTAGCAAAGCCAACCTTTTTTTATTAGTGATGATAAGCGATGATGTGGTCCACGATGAAGCACGCTTACCTTTATTTTTTATTTTGCTCCAATTTTCTGTCTCTGCCAGCATGGCCCTCACAGCTGCTGGCAGAGACAGGTCTCGCCCGATCCTGGCGACCAAGACCTGCCACTCAGAGGCCCATGCCGGGCACTCCTCGAGCATGTGCTGTGCAGAATCAAGGTTGCCTCCACAATGGTGGCAATTCTCTCGCCCAATCCTATTCAGGTACTCACCGAAGCAACTGTGTCCGGTCAGTACCTGGAAGCACGCTTACCTAGAGAAACATATTCACTCTTGATTTAAAATCTCCCAGGTTGTAACTATCAGAAGTGTCGAAGCTGAACTTCAAAACCCGATCACATTGTGTGCAGAAGAAAATCATATGACCGTCAGAATACAAAGTACTAAAAAAACACAATTTATCATCGCCTTAAAAACAATAATTCTTAAAGATAATAAATAATTTGGTACAAAAATACTTTTTCGTAGACGAGATTTAAATTGAGAATTCGTAATTTCGTAGTTATAAACATAACAACCTCGTTTGTTTTTACACGAATTATTTAAATCTTAAAAAACACGTGTCTAACATTGTCCAAGAACGATGGTGTCGCTACTAGGAGATAATAACGTTATTGAGACCGATGGGGTGGCGACCGGCGGCGGAGGCTTGACCCAATCATCGGCTTCCTATAATCCAGAATTAAAACTATTTTGTTAAACATCATTTATTTTCTGATTTTAGTGGCACTTATTCCCTAGCTGAATACTACTTTAAAAAGGTGTTACAAAGTGTATTGATTTGTAAAAGGGCTAGGTTAGCTTGCATTTAGATATTGTCACTTAAGTATTTGAAAACAATCAAGATGGGATAACAAAGCTCTAATAACATTATGTTAAAACTTTGTAGTGTTGCTCAACAATGATTTACATTTTGACGTACAGTTTTGAATAAGTAGGTAGTAAAGTATTGTAACTCCCGTGTGATGCCTGGGCCATCCCGAGCCTAATGGCCGGTTTCTGATTGAAGTATGAGAACAAACGTGTCGACCCTACTTTAGTGCCAAATTTTTACAGGTTTTTATACTAAAATAAAGTTTGACAAATACTATTCTCGATCTATAAACCTCAAATACTTCAATCAGGAACCGGCCATTTGTCTTATAGAGCTTTTACATATGTCATTTTTTAGTAACAGCCCTGATTTGTGACCGGTCGATGACAGTAGGATCACCCCTATTACATGGAACTTAAACTGCTACTACTGTCATGGACACCAATCTGTCTTGAACTAACGTGGTGAGTTTAGTGACCAATGATCATACCTTCTCTGAATGAAACGAAGTCATCATAATATATAAAGCGTTTGTCATGCTTCCCTTTTTTCTTTCTTTGAGAAATGGTCATGTATACTGCACTACCACGGGGAGAAGAGTTATGTGCAATTCCAACCTACTAATACTCCACGGTGTCCTCCTGTGCCGCTTATGGCGGGAACAAGGGCACGCGTTAGCACTCTTCCGTGAACCCGCTGGGGCTGTCCGTCACCAAACCCTCCTCTTGAGAGTACCCCCCATCACCAGCACACTATACACATTGCACACCGTGACCACCTCAGGGACCAAACCTGCACATGGGCGCCAGACGACCCCGTGAATGGCCCCCTTGGCCCTGCTGTGATGGGTCAGGCCAGTGGCCCCGCCACCCACCACTTTCATACCAGGCCAGCCACCTACCAGGCTTTCATACAGCTATAGAGCTTATCCGGCCCCATTCAGTGTGCATTAAGGCTGTTGGTTCTCCTGACTGTTTGTGTTATTTTGCATTGAGACCGATGCACGGATTAAGGGACACTTGTGTGCATTTTTTGTGGGGATTTCAGGAGTTTACGTTTTTAGGATAAAGGGAAAATATCGATAATTGTGTCCTTTTCAGGTGTTCGTTTCATTCTACAATAGGCAGGTTGTTGTTGACATTATGTACTCCAAATCCTAACCGAATATTTTAAACTAAATAATCTAGAACCAATTCCAGCGGCAAGTGACTTTATTATCCTCGACTTAAGTCGCTTAAAGTGTTGTCATAATGTCAATTCACGAAAGTGACCTTTTCAAAAACATTGAGAACACACCGGACTATTAATACACATACTGGCAAAATTAGAGGAATAAATACGGAAAATTATTTTTATTTGCATTTCAGCGTTTTAATTTTGTTTTATAATATAACCAATTATCCCACATTGATAAAACAATTAAACTTCACCTACATGCTTTTTCACATAAAGTCATGCTACTCTAAGCAAATGTACTAAATGCGATCTTATTTTAATTTTAAAAGATGTATTTTTAAGTGAGGAAAGCTTTCATATTTTTTTTTTACAATTAAGTGGTCTTTTTTTAAATCGACCTTTTTATTTTGTTCCTCTTATTTTGCCAGTACGTGTAGTTTTTAAATCAAAAGTCATGTCCATGCTCATTCCTCTTACTGTACGATCCATACAGACAATTAAAGACTGGTTTAACTATAACTCTCTCTCACAAAACCACCCACCGCTGTACAAAAGACATGCATGACTCCACCATCAATCAGTCGTCGGAAAAGTACGTCAATCACGGGAAATTGAGCACATGACCCATAAAACCAAATGGCCGTAAGCCATATAACCTACAAAACAAGATAAATGTGCCTCCTGACTCCTGAACTATATAGTTCGAAGGATAGGCTTTTTTATTTCTTGCTAAAACTCAGTTTGGCGTATCGACAATTTGGCTTCGAAGTTCGTTTAGTCAATTTTGAATTATTTTTCGTCTACATTTTTTTATAGCAGCTTGTATAAATAACTGGCAATTACAATTAACTCCCTGCTTTCATTTTTAGGTCAAGTACATAAAAATAGTGTCAGTGGGCAGGGCACATTGCTCGCAGAACGGATGGCCGAAGCTAATGACCTAACCAATAACTTTAATTCTCGTAGGCACACAAGGATTACCCCAAAACGTTATAAAACAGAAAAGTAATCTCCCTCTCAAGTATTTGCGGAGCTCCTTACATCGTTATCAAGTTTAGGCACAACGAATTTTCGTTTTAACTTGCAGCAAGAGATTCCGCCACTCCATTGTTTGTGGATTTAGTTATTATTCGGAATCGAGTTATGGGAGCCTCCTAAAGGATTAACTGAATTGTTTTAATGTAGAAAGGTCGCTTGTTTTTAATGTATGTATTTGTGTCGAGATTTCCGTGCTTGGAGTTTCTGCAGCGAAGTTTTAATGAGTTGGCTTTATTTATTTTGTTATTCACTGCGAGGCTACAAATTAAAAGACCCGAGTCTTAAAGTAACTGAAATACAACGAAACGAAATTCCATTGTCGACTATAAATCCGTAGCACATCGTTCTTGTGCTACGTTTGCTACGAGACTACGGCGTAGCAACGAGGTTTGCTACGGTGTAGCTTGATGCTCCGAAATCCTTTATTCTACTAAGAAACTCGTGAATATCGTTAAGCTGTGCAGATCTACCATGTATCATTCTAAGAAACAACGATCGATAAACCGTTTACAGCAATGTCTTTATCTTTCTATAATCCATTAGCATTATTGATTCACTTTTAAAAACACATACATAAATATAAAAACAAGCGTTTATATTTTTTATATTAATTATTGTATTAGCACGTGTAACAAATTTATTTGCATAAGTTCAGCTCAATAGAACACCGGAAAGCAGGTCAAATTTAAGTTGCAAGTAAATGATAAATGAAATATGTAAGTTGGTTTGTACAAAAACTTTTACATGTCGATCATATTTTTTTAAACTAGATGAGGTCGGCGTTTCCAATCTGACCAGTCTGAGAAGAAAGGCCAAACTCAAAGGTCACAGTCTCTTTTAAAGTCCAAACAAAATCTTGGTTAGATCATGTGAAGACCATGTAGACTGATGTCTGAAATGGTCTTTTGAGGAAAGAACCAGCCAGATTGAGTGGACCTGTCCAGTCAGTGCACGCATTTGTCAATAACCGAGCAGCTCAACTCAGAATTTAAGGAACTCAACGATTCGACGAACAATACCAAAGAAAGGACATTCGGGTAGGCCGCATAAACTACTCAAACTGCCAGACCATGATTAAAAACTAACTAAGATAAATTATAATTGAAAACAAAAAAAAGAATGATCCACATATTGTTCATATTCATAATAATTAAAATAAAATAATATAATTAATATTCTTGTCAGTACATAAAAAACAAAAAAAAAATTAAGAATAACAAAATTCACGGTGCAAAATATAAAAAATCTAAATTAATTGGAGTAGCTCAATCCCAAACCCTTTTGTCTTCAACGTAGATTACGTTACGTTTTAATAGTATAAAACGCTTTCTGGCACAACTTACGTTTAATGAATGATTTGAATTTATAAAAAATTAGATGTTATACGTGGCTTGGAAGCTTATTATAAAAGCGTAGACATTGACATCTAAACGAGCCACCTATTTTCTTGAGCCTTGTTCTACGGTACTACAAATTTGTGTTTGTTCCTAGTATTTATGTTATGGATATCACTGTATTTTTAAACAATTTTATATTGTTATGGGTTTAAGTTTTATATTTTAAGGTTTGATTACATACACACAGACACCGGTATAAATATAACTTTGTAAAACTATTATTAGTATCAAACACGCAATTGTATTATAATTTAATCAATACATTCAATATCAGCTACCAATTACCAACAAACAAACAATGCACTGCACCGCCACCCTTGATTAAATTAATTAGGATCAGTAATTTACAAACATTTACAAATTAAATTTTAATCCAATGAATTAGATTCCTGTGTTGGCAAACCTGAACTTTCTGACCCTTTTCAAACAAATAAGTTCCACAATCTGAACGATTCTGATGTCGCAAAGGTGTGGGATTATAGGGTAATTTAACAAAAGGTACTTCCTTACGCTTTCTGAGCTCCTGGTGAAATATGGTTCAATACAGGCAGTTTGTCGATTGTGTTTGTACGGATTTTAACTTATTACGAGGTTTTGAAACACGTGTATGTCTATTTTTAAGTCGGTTACATAAATAAGATATCATCAAACGTGTGTACTACGACGGGTTAGACAGAGACTGTGTGATCGCGGGGCATGAACCAATTAATATTAATCGGGCACAAATCCAGGCTGCAGCAGACTAGGCAGATACAAAGAACAACCACCTGTGAAATTTTAAAAAAACTTATGACATTTATATGATGGTTGCATCAATAGGATTGCTGGCAGTTAATGCATATTTGGTCTGCAAATATACTCAAAAGAAGAAACATTCTCAGATTATTAGTCTTCTTTTTCAATGTTAGTAAATGCGTACAATTTAATTTACTATGCTCATTCGTGAATTTAATATCAAAAGGTCACCGGCTACGTAGTGAAAGTGGATTAGGACTCTAACAATGGTAAAATCTCGTAATAATTCTCCCTCTCCTCCTCCCCCATTAGCCTTAGACTCACCCGAATTAACAACTCATACACACATTTTGTATTAATTCATAATTATCTGTTACAAAACATTTTCGAACAATGCATGTCGAAACAAAAATGAATTATCAAGCAACCGCGACACATTGCGCAAGAAAGCGAAATAGGTCAGTGACCGATAAGACTCCACCTTGTTACTTATGCACCGCGGCTAATTTGGTAAGCACGTCCCACCATTACCAATAGTCGTTATTCTATTACGTGACCGAAATTCTAGCAACATGTATGAGCCCCCGCTTAGTGGCTCGTGGCTCAGCCCTGAAAGAGGGTGGAACTTTATGGGCTTGCTTAAAGATTCGTCTTCTTGTCCTTTATGAATCGATGGAACCTACTCAAGTACATTTTCAACCCCAGGGATCTGCCACTCGTACGTGATCTACAGTGGCCTATTATGATTTTGGAAAGCCCATTAAAAGACTGCGCATTAAAAAAAAACATCTAGCAGATCTAGACGAGGCTCTATTAGGCAAAGCATGGCGATATCAATAAAAAAATTACGTAAATGTATGAGAATGTCAAACGCTATCGCATCTTGACAAATGGCATTCGACGTCGGCGAAGGCGATAGTCGAAATGACTAAGGGATTGATCACGTGGTTTTTCATCGCTTGCCAATCCTATATAATTTTGCTTTTTGTCCACCGACGGAAAAAGAGGGGTATTATAAGTTTGACTTGTGTTGCTGTGTATCTGTGTGTCTGTCTGTGGCACCATAGCTCCTAAACGGATGAACCGATTTTGATTTAACCGATTTTTTTTCTTTGTTCGAAAGTGTTCATAGCTATGTTTGAATAAAATCGGTTCAGCCGCTCAAAAGTTTTGGGCCATTTTACTGTTTGAATCAGAGTGTTTTCGCAAGATATCTCGTCATAATTACGTGTTCAATAGATTATCTATCGAAGCCTGTTTAATACTAAATAAACTATGTAGGAAAACTTGGCGAGGAAACCTGGACTTATATAGTTATTGTAAGTCTGAAATAGCCAAGTCAGAGGGCTGTGAGGTTCCCAGAGGCGGCTTAATTAACTCTGACACGAGAGGTGGCAACACCTCACTAAAAATAAGAAGAATTATGTAGTATGAAATAAAAATATGTCGCGGTTTTTTTTTTTTTTTTACTTTTTGACAATCGCTATCGCCACGCTTTAGATTATAGAATGTCACTTGTCTTGGGCCTCAGGAGTTGAAAATCAAACAATGCAATAGTATTTATGAGTCCTATTTCTTTATTGTACACACAAATACACCATACACTTAGTGATTAGTGTCTGTGTGTAGAAAACAGCCATCAGTGTAAATGCAGTCCACCAGACCATAGAGTATTTGTGGGAGTGTCGAAATAGCTCGGCCGTGGTGTCTACGTATAGTCCCCGGCATGTAACTTGGCAAGGTGTTGGCGTAGTGCGCGATTTGGCCAATCACCAAATAGAGCGAATGGAACGTGAACGTGTCACGATTGGACAGTCTATCCTTGTGTCAACTGACCAACCAATCACGCACTCGGAACGATGCTAAACGTTCCCGCGTCCCGCTTTGTAACCAAAGAGACCTAAAAAACGACGTGTGCGCATCTAACGACTCTAGCCAAATTAAAACGTTATTGCCTTTAAAAAAAATAAACCACAAAAATAAGTAGGTTCTTATAAGTCCACAGCTGACTACAGTCAGCCACTGGTAGTGAAGTTGGGTACCTACTTGAAATAATAAGTTTAGATACTTTTTTCTTTTATCGTCATTCATAATATATTCACCTTTCACATCTGCGGAGTCTCGGTTACGTTTTTATTAAAAATAAACAAACATGATTAGTGGAATAATGAATGCCCCATAATACTATTTATTTAAGAATAATGAATGCCCCATAATACTATTTATTTAAGAATAATGAATGCCCAATAATACTATTTATTTAAGAATAATGAATGCCCAATAATACTATTTATTTAAGAATAATGAATGCCCCATAATACTATTTATTTAAGAATAATTAATACTATTTATTTAAGAATAATGAATGTCCCATAATACTATTTATTTAAGAATAATTAATACTATTTATTTAAGAATAATGAATGCCCCATAATACTATGTATTTAAGGGTGTTTAAATAAAATAGCTACCCGTTTTAGTTCTGTGTAGCTGTGGTTACAGTCAGCCGCAAAATGTAAATAGGTCTGCTACCCATGTTAAATAAAATTTTCGCACTAAAATGAAAGGTATGCTTTATCAATTGAATTAAAGCAGAAATATAAAAATGATTATATTAACATAGTGAGTTAAACAAAGAATACGTGCCACAGACATGTATATGATTTGGATAGTAAATTAGTTTTAATGTACATTTTAAATTAAATTAACATTATTTAAACAATTTCAACGGAATGGTGCAAAACTGTGGTATGTACAATTTGTACAATACAATAACAACATAGAGTTAGTAAATCACATTTGTTTAAAAATTACAGGTATCATTGACCGTGTGATATATAACATAACTTAATATAAAAATTAAATAACAAAAACAATAGATCTAGAAAGAGGGTCAGTTTCTGCAACAAAATGGAAAATTATCGAATTTAATGTTGTGATTGGTTGAATATATATTTTTAACAACCAAGAGCAGCAAACACACAGAAACTGGAGATTTTCTCTCATATAGCAATCTTTGTTCATATTGGTCAGCAAGTTCTGTAAAAGGAAACTAACGGTCAACTTAAAGAAGCGTGCTCCATTGTGGACTAAATCAACACTTACCTTCAGGACACATAGTCAAACGCGAGTATATTCTATCCTACAACTTTCTTACTAATATTTTAACCACCAGATTATAACCTAGCTTCAGCCAGCGGCTTCACCCGCGTGATTATTGAAAATAATCCCAAGGGTACATATTCCCGGGATAAAAAGTATCCTATGTTCTATTCCAGTCTATAATCTATCTCTGTACTAAATTACATCCAGATCCGTTTGGTAGTTTTTGCGAGAAAGAGTAACAAACATACAAACACATACTCACAAACTTTCACCATATTATAAATATTAGTGTAATGTGATACTTTGGATGGATGTGTGTGTGTGGATCTATGTTTGTTACTCAATCACGCCAGAACGGCTGAACGGATCTGGATGTTTTTTTTCACAGAGATAGATTATAGTCTGGATTAGAACATAGGCTATTTTTATCCGGTAGAATGTTCTCTTGGGATGATAAAACACCTTTCACGCGGGCGACGCCGCTGGCAGAAGCTAGTTACAACTAAATTCGAGAGTTCGTGAGGGTGGATGGATGTTTATTACTCTTTCACGCAAAAACAACTGAATAAATTTTCATAAAACTTTACAGTAATAGGTATACCTTATACATCACAATAATATATAGACCACAATGTATAAAGATATTGGGGGCAGTACCAATCAGGGAGAACCGCGGGCGGTACCTAGTCAATTATAAAACACGGGTTTTCATCCTACAAAATCTAAAACGCCCAAACAGGAGAACATTGAAAAATTCGCGTGCGAATGGAAACCGGACCGTTTTATTAGCCGGACGGTGAGTAATGGAATTCAGGTTTTTTACCCGTAGCCCACTGATTGGGTTTTGAGTGAGTCCCGGCCTGTTTTCTCGTGTTCTGATTGCAGCAACGATTGTCTTTGGCCGAAATTGGGCTTGAAATAATAGGAAACCAGGATTAAGGCCGAAATCTGCAATTTGCTGGCGGAATTAAAAATTGTTGCTGGGTGTCGGTTTTGATTTGGTACCAGGGATGTAGTAGCAGGGAAAAGTAACATGATACATTTTATTTTAAAAAGCACAAGAAGGATTAAGTAGGAAGAGGCATACTCGAAATTCCTTTTTTAAGTAAAAATATAATTCGAGCCGATTGTGAAAAGGTATGAATAGGTTACATCTTTCCTATTTCAACTAAAGTATTATATACATTTATTTTCACGAAAGCAATAAATTGAGTATTCAAGTTTAATTTAACCACATTCAGCAATTGTTAACCATTTTTAAGAAAATTTATAGAATATATAAGAATATTCAAATAATAATTTTTTTCTGTAATATTAGTAAAATACTTATTTTTCTTAGTCTTCTTTACCAAACTATGGCCACCTAGAAAGCTTTGCCGTTGGTTATTTAATAATCATCATCATTACCCAAATACGTCCATTGCTCGACATTGACCTCACCCAAGCATCGCCACAACGAACAGGTAGAACGGTCCAAACCCCTAGAACTAAAGCCAATCAAAAATAACATAATAAAAAAAAAGTCCTTACATCTTACAAAAACAAATTGCCAAACATAACGCAAATAATTCAGCTTTCTCATTGATTATACACAAAGAAGCGAGTCACCATTAACTGAGAAACTCGATAATATATGAAAAGAATGCTACAAATCATATCAGGGACAAATATATGCCTGCCCAACGGTCCGGAAAAGGTCTTCAACAAGAATAAAACAAAATGTTTACGTCTATTTGCAAGAAAACTAAGCGAATCCATCATTCACCATGCCCTGTTTACATATACTTTTTGATTGGGTTAATTTGAGATAGTATATTTTAGTTTGGTTGCTTACATACGGATTTATATTATTTATTCAGAAACCGGTTTTTTTATTAATAAAGTAGTATTATAGCATAAAACTTGTTACAGGCTAAGATTAAGTCATGAATTAAAGTTTGTCAAGATATCTAAACCCCAATTCAGAAATACAATACAAATACATTTTTTTTTATTTCTGACCAATGATATTCTAGTAAACAGATATGTTATGAGCGCGCGCATTGTGAAGACTCGGATACATCCTAATTGGGACGTATAGTCTTTAGTCTATGTCACGCATGGCGAAGAGTGATACGCTAGGTTGAAACAAAAACAAAATTAAAAAAATGCCATGATGTGTATTTAAAAAGTGTACCAATTATGACACCAAAGTACATAAAGCAGAAGGCATCTCATACCATTATGTAAGTAAGCAATACACCTCAATTGACTAATTTATTTCAATATTTTTCCTTATATTCTGATATTTGGAGGTAAGAAAAAAAAGGAGATGGTAAATATCAATATCAGGATTGGTGGCTAGTATAATGTTAGTTTACATTCACACGCAAGTGACAAACACTAGCTGTCTCTTTTTTTCATGTCGGTTTTATCAAGCCATCCCTTTCGACTTGTAGTGAAATGTCAGATGAATGAAGTGTGTATGTGTGCTGCCGCTGCTGCGCGGAATACTTTTTTCGGTTGATGTTTGAGTGTATAACGTATCTGTTTACTAGAATATCATTGTTTATTACGCAAAAAGTTTTACATTAGTTGGTGATTGGAGCCTCCTTTTAAGCAAGTAATGCCTGTGTTAAGAGACTCCGCAATATACAATTCATTCAATATCTTAGATATAACCAGAATGTTTGCGTGTGTGTGTGGGTGGGTGTTTGTGTGTGGGTGTTTGTGTATGTTTGTATGTGTGTGCGTGCGCGTGCATATGTGTATATTTAATTTTGTATTTTTCAATAATGCCTCAGTGCCTGCGTAATTTAGTGTCTTTATCCAATTTGATAGATTTTTTTACATTCGTTTAATTGTTTATTGTGTATATATATAATTTTTATTTATCCTATTATATAGATGACATGATAGTTTATTGATCTGGATGTCAGCAAATTTTGATTTAGTTTATGGAACCTGTGCTATGAGATCTTTCCGTCTTCTTGTTATTGTATTTTGATCGTATGATAGATTCTTATGTTTTTTTAGAACGGTATAAATGATATATAACTTTCTAACAGAAAGCAGTCCACTATTCTGATAGAGACTTTCAGTAGGGTATGTAATCCTTTTGAAATACATAATTTTTATTACGAAAACGGGCTTTAAATCGTAATTGTTTTTCAGTGTCTTTTGTTTTTAAAGGCATTAATCAATGATACCTTAAAATCAAATTCTTCTTCAAGCCAAATGAGAACTCCTTCCATAAGTAAAAATATTTTTCAATTCGTAGCAATTGATAATTAGGCAATAGTTTTATAAATAGAACACCTTTATCTATAAACAGAACACCCATATACTCCTTTCTACAAGCAAACTTAAACAATCTAACCAGAAATCCTTGAACCACACAACTCCGAACTACTAACATTGTTGGCGCCAGTAACTAAACAAGCGACTAAACACAGCACGGCAATTCCCGTGTACAGTGAAAGTAAATACCGCGTGAAATTGAAGGAGCATCGATCGTAAGTTCTCGGATCAGCTGTTCAGTAGTGCCGTAACACGCGGCGTTTGTTCCGATGTACTCACTCAATCTGACTGTCTGTGGAACGCTCTTTGCGTTTTATGAGCGCCTGGTAGAAAGGGTAAGTAATTAGAGTAGTTTGGAAGACATCTCTGAGGATATAAAGGTGTGTTTCGGCAGGTACCTAAACTAAAGTTTTAGACAACAGAGTATAGGTTTATCCACACATATCAGGGCCGTGCCCGGGGCGTGACAGGGCCGGGCCCCATCATTGAAGATTCGTCACTGGCCCGTGCCCGGACGTGTGTCAACGAGTTCATATAAAATGTACGCAACGATATTTTTTGAGCCCCTAAAGGGGCACGGCCCGTCCACGTCCCGGGCATGGCCCTGATATGTGTGGATAGACATTTATCGATCTTAAGACTGTAAACAGGCTACAAAAATTGCATCTTGTCGGCAATTTTGTTGATCAATATAGCTCAGTATATTTGCAACTTATACTCTTGCTGCAATACATTGCCGGATGTTGTCCAGCAAGATAGTGCAACTGGGTTGCTGAAGAATTTTGCTCGTACACGCGGAGCAATAATTGCGGCTAAATTTCAGCAGTTAATGACAATTTTTACGTATGCCTCTTCGGTCGTTACATGAAACTTCGCGGCAATTACGGCCCAAGCATACTTCTTAAGATTACGATATTTATACGGACTAGCTTCTACATCCCATAATTCAGGGTGTACATGGATTCCGTTGATAAAATACAAAATCGTTTCGTTTGAGCACTCGGCCATGACGAACAGAATAAAATCAACAACAGGTACAAAACAACTTATCTAATCAGGCAGCGACAGGACGAGGCGGGGGGGAAAGAGATGCTCCTTAGAGTAGTTTAGACAGGATCATCTGAGAAGAAATAAAGGTGTGTTTCAGGTCGTATCTAAACACTACAGTTTTAGATAAAAGAAAATCGCTCTTATTTCATTTTTGCGTGCTATTGAAAGAGCATCGATCGTTAGTTCTCAGAACAGCTGTTCAGTAATGCCGTAGCACGCGGCATTTGTTCTCGTACTCACTCAATCTGACTGCCTGTGGAACGCTCTTTGCTTTTTATGAGCGCCTGGTAAAAAAGGTAACTAATTAGAGTAGTTTGGACGGGATCATCCTTGAAATAAAGATAATAGCCGCCAAGTTGACAGTTGTATCGCTCAACACAGATCTTGGGCCGTAATCGCCGCGAAGTTTCATGTAACGACCGAAGAGGCCTATGTAAAAATCGTCATTAACTGCTGAGATCTAGCCGCAATTATTGCTCCGCGTGTACGAGCAAAATTACTCAGCAAGCCAGATGCACTATATTGCTGGTAACGTCCGACAATGTATTGCACAGTGAAATTGCAGCAAGAGTATAAGTTACAAATATACTGAGCTATATTGATCAACATAATTGCCGATTAGATGCTATTTTTGTGGCCCGTTTACAGGCCTCTTTACCTTGCTCGTGGGTTCTCTTGATTTTTACAAAGAGATCCTCACAAAATCGTGTACTTAGTTTTTAATTTCAAACAGTGACGACGAGTGAATGAGAAATAAAAAGAAAAAAATACACAGTCACATACAGAATTATATAAATCCATCAAACATTTGTGTCTTTTTTGCATAACGACTTTCAAAACGAGATCTAAAAACAGATGGACAAAGCCGCGTTCAAAATGTATGCACCCTGAATATTTTGTTCACAAAAACTTTTCTCAAAACACAAAGTATAAAAAACGTGGCTAGGGGCACTTCCCAATCATTTTTCGCTACATACACGCGATAGAGTGGCGGCTAACAAAACAAGCAAAAACTAGATAAAAGGCTTTACTATATAACTCTTCATTTTTCTATACTGCTGGTAGTCTATGCACAAAATTATGCAACTTTCATGCAAATGGGAGGACGGATAAAAGTCTTGTTTTTGTTAGCAAGGTTATAAATATTTGACAGTTCACACACAAACACACCATTGTACTACATCACACTTTTATCACATAAAGTTTCTTTAGTAAAATCCGTGCAGGCCGAGGGAAGCCTACGAAACGCTGGCGTAACGACTTAGAAGCGTTTACGGGAAAACACTGGGCAGAGAAGAAGGCTGGAAGAGTCGGCAGAGTGGGACAATTTAGGTAGGTTAAATAAATAAAAAATCCGTAAGCCGGATTTCCCATCAGCAAAAATTATCAACTTGCATCCCAGTCAATGATTTTTTTTAAATAGTACAATGTTTCTTTAATATTGTTACTTCTCTTTCGAACTGAAGCTACGAATTTAAAATTCCGTAATTCTGTTCGATTTTAAAAATATTCACCTTCATTTTTCGTTTCCTCTTTATAAATGTCTACCAATGAACGCTGTAGAAACAGTAAATAAAGGATGTTCTTTTTTTGTAATACGATGAGTGAATCTCCACTTCGCAGATTCCCTATTACGACAATTGCCACTACGGGTTGCCTGCTAGAACAAACCTGGCGAGAAACAAAGCATCGATTTTCTTTTCCAAACGTGATTAATTTACCTCGTGCAGGTATCTTCTGTTGTTCTGCAGTCATTACTTGAGAACGGTGAAAATTTGGGTGAATATCAATTTTTTTTTGGCGTAGAGGTACTCGTATGCTCATGCATACTGCGCCACCACGGGGAGATAGCGCAGTTATATCGGACTCCAACCCACTAAAACTCCACGGTGTCACTCCTGTGCCGCTTTTTTTTTGGGTCAATCCCGCCGCACTATTCCCAAACCACTGAAACTCCTGAAAGCCAGAATCAACAGTGGTGACCACCAGAAAAGCGCCGAGGCAATGAAGCTCGACGAAGTTCCGGAGAATGAATTTAACTGTCTGAAAAAATTGATCCTGTGCCGCTTATGGCGAGAACACGGGCTCGTGTTAGCACTCACCGCGAACCTGCCGCGGCTGTCCGTCACCGGATCGTTGTCTGGGGAGTCACCAGCGCACTAGAACACAATGTCCGCCAAAGCAGATGGGCGCCAGACGAACCCGTTTATGGCACCCTTGGTCCCCTGGTGACGGGTCAAGGTCAATGGCCCACCACATTTTTCGGCCGCAGGGAATATGAGAGAGCGGCCAACAGAGAAGCAAACAAACAGTGTCCGTAGTAGTAAACTGAGTTGCAAAACTTAAACAATCAGTAAAATCTCCGAAAGTCAAACCACAGAAAGACTCAAAGACGTCACTTCGTAAACTGTCAAAGTCGTCAAACGTCACGTTATACACAACTGTCATGGCTGCCCTAAAATAGGTTTGTCTTATTAAAAAACTTTTAAATGATGATTTTTGTACGCTTGTAGCCTTCTTCAAATGAACATGTTAGTTTGTTTATGGAATTCCCCTATTTTTTTTCCTATTTATCAATGTAGTGTACATAGTGGTAGCCCAAAACCAAACAACTCCTTTAAATGACATGCAACAACTTTCAAATAAAAAAAAACATCAAAATCGGTTCACCTAGCAAAATGTTCTGAGATAAATCCAATGGGTAAATCACAAAATACAGTCGAATTGAGAACCTCCTCCTTTCTGAATTCGGTTAATAATAATAAAAAAATGGTTCAAGACTATCTTTCAAATATTTATAGGCATTGACAAAAAAATATTAACGACAAAGAATATGTAATCAATGATCAAGCAAAGCTTCATAAGGTGTTTGAGTATGTAATCTAAATTTTAAAAATAACATATTTGCGCAGCTTAAAAAAGAGCCATTTTCCCTCACGTGTGAAATTGCTATTTTGTCCCAAGATAATAATGAGGATGGGAACAAAATCACGGCAAATGAACGCTTCCGTTCTAAAAAATACCATGTTACATTTATCCCTCTTACATTTCACATACTCCATTTTAGATCTTATGTTATACGAAATAAGTTCCAAGTCTTGTCTGTGAGAGAGGTCTAGTTATCCTTGCCAGTCATATGTTCGAATTTGGGCTGATTTTTCTTTGTTACTTTCGGAAATACGACTTATGCCAGTAATTTCTCGTTACAATAAGCCGCGAACTTTTTTCAAGGATTCATTTTCTGAGTAGTATTTCTGAATTAGTTACTTACCTTTCCCGCGGCTTCGTTCCCGAATTATACTACAACAGCCGTGCATTTCCTAGGAAAAATAGACCCTGTGACACTTATACTTCATAAAAGATAGCTCGATCTCTGCGACAGCTGTCAGTATCAATACAGTATTTTTTTCTTCTTTGGCATTTGAATCAATACAGTAACAATAGCAAAGACCTTATACGTATTTCTTACTACTAGACTGTGTACCAAAATATTTTGTTTAGCTAAAATGAAATCTATCATCATACACCTAGGTTAGCGTTTTCCTTATAAGCGGTAGCTAACCAAAAGCGGTCCTGGCGAGAGGTTTTCCGCTGGTAGTGTGTCCTTGTCTGACCTCTTTCTTGCTAGCTCAACTAATCATTGGGTTTGGTAAAAATTTTATATTTTTTTTCTTTTTATGTTATACCAAAACGAACAATTCATAGACTTTGACACGTATTTAAATATTTCTAGAAAAGTATATAAATATTTCTACAGTTCCTATATTTAATCAATTCGTTACATTTAAAAAAATATACATTAATACTTAGTAAGAGTAGTACTTTTAAATGTTTGGGCCTGGTAATACTCAATGTAGGATGGTGGTTAGCGGATTTTTTGGCGGACTTTGTTCGAGTGAAATTCAGCGGCTGTTAATATTATTTGCAAATTGAGTCCTAGTGGAATACGCAACAATTGGTGTAGTTTTATTTCTCAACTGTCTACGCAACTGGACAATATGTGAAATCATAGAGATCCTTTGAGGTATATTTAGCTGCTGGTATTTCAAAGCACCGTCAGTAGACTGCAGGTCGTCTAACTCCTCTCCTTCATGAGCTTGAGAGTAGGATCAGAGAGCTTTTTGTTCCAATCTATATGATGGTCTTGAAGAGACTTGGGATTTGAGGATTATTGTGTCCTCCCCTTCTCTTCGAACTTCAGATAACCCTTTAATACTCAATCGTAAACTGTTCAATTCCTCTTCGAGTTCGGTGATATTTTCGTCGGTCCGGAGTGTGCGCGTGTTGTACGTTGCCAGGTCCAGTCGTCGGTATTTGTTGGGGTAGACGGATCTCGTCCGGGATTCTTAGCACCCCTTGCCATACCGTAACCTCGACCGCTACCGTAGTCGAGGGTACAGGCTGCCAGGCAACAAGGTTAGTATATATATAACTATGTTTTATTTGTGCTATTCATGGGGAGTACTTTGCAGGCGGGTTGGCGATCGCAGTATGGTTGTTACAAATGCACAAAGAACGCTGCTGCCCATTCTCTGGTTTTTCCCTTAGTCGCCTCTTACGATACCCACGGGCAAACATGGGATGGTGAAATTCTTTACGCCCGACACCATACGGTTAGTGATGTAGATACCAAAAAATATAAAAACTTTTTTTTTTCCTAACTATAAATTAGAATACTTAAACTATCGTTTTACAATCAATTTGTATAATAGGTAGATTTAGGTAGCGCAGTTAGGTAGCATCAACATATCGGAATACTTAAACTATCGTTTTTACAATCAATTTGTCCCGTGTTCTGTTTGGTCATGGTCACCTCATTAGAAAGAGACACTACCAATGGGAGCCCTCTCGCTCGGATCGGTTTTTGCGCCATAGTACACAGTCTAGTAGTAAGAAGTATAAGGTCTTTGAACAATAGCGCTTTACAGATTAACAATACCGTAAAAATAAAGTATACGTCAGTTTGACTTATGTCGCAGAGATCAAGCTATCTTTTAAGAAGTATAGACGTCTAATAATTTTTGTTACCGGATTAAAATTACCAAATAAAAAAAATACCATCCAAGAAATTAGCCTAAGTGCTAAATAAACCGGCAAAAGAAGCGCTTGATTGTTATATTAGATATGTTAATGTAATCTTCAAGCGATTTCATAAACACAGCACAAAAACCACTCCTATTTCCATCTGTTCTCCTGGTACCGCAACCCACTAGCTTTCAAACACATTCATGTTCCCCTGTTGTCAATGAGGAGTGGTTTCGAAGCCCTTTGCTCTCGTATGTGGGCCATTCTCGTTAGTTTAGTAACTGCATGTGACGTTCAGCTGGAAACAATTCTCTTTGGAGAGAATTGTTTCCAGCTGAAATGCTGAGGAGTGATTCGGAGAATTTTGAATCATTGGCATTCAAAGTTCTTCGAATTAGTATTAGTCAAAGACTGTTAGGTATTGTTTTAGAGTTTAGGACCTAGTAAAAGCAGTTTTGCGGCTTTGCTTACTTTAGAGTTAGGGCTGGGTATCTAAATTAAGAACTTGACGTTGTATGTCAAACTTTGCTGTATCCTGAAAATCGGTCAAAGTTTGTCGTTAGGTCGATTTCTGAATTGTGTTTTTGAAATTGAACGTGTCAAACCCTTACTTTAGTACAAAATTTTGACAGGTTTTCCGGCTAAAGTATAGTAGTTTGACAACTACTCAACTCGTACTTAACCTCAAATGCTCAATCCAGAAATCGGCCCATTATCTTCGGGATTAACACGTTTCTTAACTCCAAATACTCAATCAATTCCAAAGTCGGACCTTAGACATAAATAAGAAATATGTTTTACAACTCTTATTTAACTTACTAACTTAGTACTTTTTCCAGTTTTGAACATAGATTCTCAATCAGATTTGTTATTTATAAAGTGTTGGAAAAAACGAAATATTCTGCAATATGTGCCCCGTATTGAAATGTTTTCAAGAGATTGATTTTCAATGAAGGCCAATCTCCTGTGAAATGCAATAAGAAATGGGTGATTTAACAACTATTTTATTCATACCTTGGCAATCAACAATTTCATGCGTTCTGAATTCAATGGAAAGCAATTTCGAAAAATCTAATACCGCTGTATACGATAACTCTTTGGAATAAAGTGCCCAAAGATATTTATTTGTGAAAAACTGAACCCCGATTGCAAATACCTTCGAGCGATTGACCCAACAGACTAAATGCAAAAAATGTACCAGTATTTTTCTATTTTACTTTTGCAGGTAAAATCTTGTTTGTACAATAAACAATATTTTACACCATTACCATTCATTATTAAACCAGACAAACACTTTATTCAATGTGAATTATTTAATCACCTCTGGCTCTAAGGACGATAAAAGAAATAATTATCGTAAAGAAACCGAACCAAAATGGACAGTTGTGAAACAGTGACGACCTCCAAACACACTGAGCCAGGTAGCATGAAGTGTTACGGCCCACTTCCATATACAGAGTGGAGGCACTGTCCGTGCACTAACCGTGGGCACTTTAAAGACTGATCATGGTATGATTATGCTTTTAAAATGCGATCTTTTGGAGATTGCAACGTTACATAATTTTGCAATGATCCTGATATATGATCGTACGATTACGAAAATTGGTATTTGTTTCCAATCCGGTCCTTTGCAATATCACTAGGATTTCGGCAAATTTTCTATTTTTGCATCTATGTTTCTTACAACACATGATCATCATCTACATCATTTCAGCCGAAAGACGTACATAGCCCTCTCCATCATCCTTTGGGTGATTTTAAGCTTTCTGTTGAGGCCCATTGGGAGCGACCACGTCTCGGTCCCATAGGTAATTACTGGCAACACAAATTTATAACAGATGTATTTGTTTTAATTACCGGGATCGCATAATAATATCTATAATTACAACCATTTCTCAATTTAAAATTGAGTTGTTACATGACACGTGTAGCTTGGTTTACGAAAACTGTGGAGACTCGCCCCACTACTATTTTATTGCGGTTGAACCTTCAAGAGGAAATAATTTCGGTGTATGAGACCACTATAATGACCACTGGCCAAAAGTGAATTCTAAACATAAATAGTTTGTTTTTATCGTTATCGACAGTCTATATTATAGACTATCGATAACGATAAAACAAACATTACGATCCAAAGAGCAATTTCAAAGTGTGATTTTTTTGTAAGACGATTTGATCATTTAATGAAATGTACTAGCACAGTAGGACCGATGAGTCGTAGCCCATCTAAAGTAAGCGCCAAGTGGTTGCCCAGAACATACTTTACCAACCAAATGGTTGTTTTATTAACGAGTGCGCGGTGCATGCGTAAAAGTTCGCAAAGCCTATGTTCAGACGGGCCACGACTCATCGGTCGTAGATAAATTAAACGTATAGCCAACTTAACAATGAAATAATTTACATCTTATTCTTTCTAATAATTTCAGAACCTCTTCTTAAACTCAAAAGTACCAGGGCGACAGAAACAGACAGGCGATATCGCAACACCATTCCTGTCCGTATCCAGCAGTCGCCGCAAAGCTAATAACATACTTCCCTCACTGTCATTCGTGAGGTGAAAACCAACTTGCCTCACTAATGCTCAACCAACTAAGTTACTCATCAAACAAGAAATTCCACGATGCTCGTATGAACTCCACTACCCTTTGCCGAGGAAATCTAAGGAAATTAAGTTATGAATAAGAAATTTTATGTTTCGTGTTTAAATGTGACGACACGTAATTTTGAATGTGTTCACTGTTCGGCTGGTGTGAGTTTGAGCTGGTATTTGAGGCATTTGTTTGATTAGTCATAGTTTAATATATAGATGTTACGATGTATGGACTCCTAGTACAAAACTGGTACAGCTGACACAACGATACATGAACGTATGCTTTCGCAATAGTTAGATCTCGTTGAAGGCAAAATTTGAGGTCTTTTTCTACCAACATAAAAGTTATAAAAAACACAGGACTTACAGGTATTTTATGCCAACTTATCTTCTCATCATAATCATCATCATTTCAGCCGAAAGACGTCCACTGCTGGACATAGGCCTCCCCCAGGGGGGGTTTTGCCGTAATCGCCACGCTTGGCAGGCAGTTTGGCGATCTTCTTGGTACAATGTTTTGCACATACCGCTTTCCCCAGCAGTGGGGAAACACCGGTCATTATGTAAAATGGTTAAGAAGGCCAAAATTCAAGCCAAATTTCCGTATATAAATGGATTTCAAAATCACAACGCTAGATCCACAACACCGTACCTGCATATAGTATTCAGGAAACAATCGGTGCACACAATACTGGAAACTAATAGGCTATTAATTGTGGCAACAATGCAGCTTGATTAGCCAGTCATTGTGGTGCTTGTAGGTGCCATGGACTAATCTAGACTCTAATTAATGCCCTATGACACTAAAAAGATAGGTGCAGAAGGTCATATTCAAAATAATTTATGTTACATAAGCCTAGGTTGATGAAAAATGGTGAATACAGTTCCTATGGTCAGCTACGAACATCATCATCTGCTTGTGCAACCTAAAAATGTTTGGATCAGCTTCTAGTTTAACTGGATGTCGGATGGAGCTGAATTCTAATATTTTACATGGAACGACTGTCTTTCTGACTTCAAAAAACCACTCGGTCTCTCCCCTGTCGCGTCGGATTGCCGTCCTATCAGACAATGAGATGATGGCTAGTCTCTGACTGAAACTCGGTCAGGAGGACTATTCAAGTAGCCGTACGTGACTGCTGTCCTTATTGCCAAGACAATGTAACTTTTATTAGATCACCGATAACGATTAACAATATATGCAAAATTTACTTGAGCTACCGAAATCCTAAGCATTTTGCACTTTTGACAATCTGCACGATATATTTGTGTTGTGCCTCGTTGTGTTTACTAGTGATAGAGTTACAGTGTTGCTTTACTAGTCATTTCATTGTAAGGCTATTGGGTTACGTAATTATATAGTGTGGTTGTGGTTTTCGCATGTATACAGGTTGTGACATTTGCTATGGTGAGGTTTGCATCTAAAATATGTATAGTGAAACTTCAACAATAATCATTCGGACCGAATTTCGGCCGTGGAAATCAATTTCAATGGAGATTAGCCAAGTACACAAGATATATTATACCTAGTGCACGTGTGTCTGCGCAAACACAGGTGCACTCTCTATTCTTTTAGGCCATGTACACATAACCAAGGCACGGCGCCGCGCGCCACCGTGGAACGATGCTTTGCGGCACGTCGCACGGTGCCGTGTACGGTGTCCCGCGCGGCCGCGCCGGTTCACGGTTGCAACCATCTTTTCAAACATGTCAAACTTGCAGTTCTTGTCAAAATATGGACCGTGAAATACATATTATTCTCCTGTTATTGCAAAGACGACAAATGATGAAAAAACAGAACCAAAGAAACCATACAGTTGTTCATTTTAAAAGGAAGTATGAGGTGCTGAAAATATTTAAACATCAACTGCCAAGCGGGTGCGCCGTGAGCCGTACACGGCATCGTGCCAGCACACGGAGGCGGCGCCGTACCGTTGTGATGTGTCCACGCCGTAACAAACCGACAATCCGACACGACCGGGAAGAGATCAGATGCAAGACCAACGTCTGAAAATACTTTTCGGAGCGTGAGGGCACACTGCGAATTTCCGAACTCGAGACTGCTAGAAATTCCTAATTGAAATACCCAATTATGTTTTTTGCGCGACTTAGGAAACGAAACTAGGAACCCACGTTCCCCCTCCAGGTGGGTTCTCGCATTGTCGAGGCGGGGGGCTCAGTAGCCGTGGCTTGTTCACCTACGGTGAAGCGAAGAGGAATTCGAGGGCCGCTCGTCAGGCCGATTAAGCCGATGACGTAGCGGCCAAGAAGTAGGTTGCGGTGCCACCTGGTAAAAGAGGTCAAATCGCAACTGAGGCGGGCCGCGATGTCAAATGGGGCCTCCCATACCAAAAAGATATCGCGGCTGAGGGTTGGAGGCCGCGGCGGGAGAGGAGTGCTGGTATTGCGGTGCGCCGCTCTCCGTACATTCCGCGGTCTGTACGGGGTTGCCACCGTCTGATGGCGGGCCGGAGGGGACGTCCTTATCCCCTGCGACTGAATGTGGTGAGGCCACTGAACTGACCCGCCACAGGGGGACCAAGGACATACACGGGGTCGTCTGGCGTCCATGTGCTGGTTTGGTCCCTGGAGTGGTCACAAGACCAATGTGGCAACCTGCCACGTCTGTGACAGCGCTGTACCGACACTCTTGCACTTATGGTGCAGTATGTCTTTTTCTTCCATTTGCCGTCTCAATAGTCACATCGGTCATTTAAACATGAATAAGTTCTTGTTAGCAGAGCTTGAGAGCAGTGGTGGCCCAGTGGTTACGGTCCCGACTTACGAGTTGTAGGTCGTGGGTTCGAACCCGAGCAGGCGCTTTACTTTGTGTAATTTATTTCATCACCACTGCTCTCAAAACGGTGAATATAAACCCATGGATAAATTAGGTCTAAAGTTCTTGAGGTCATCCGTGTTACGCCAAGTAAATATCTTGTACCCAGTGCGTCAGGTAAGTACATAAGTACAACAGATATATGAACTATTACTAGTATGAACGTATAATTTGGAATGGAGATAGTTTGAGACCCAGGGAAGGACATAGGATAGTTTGTATTCACTTCGGATGATAAAAGACTTTTTACGCAGGCGAAGCCGCGGGCAGAAGCTAGTAGCTTATAAGCAGTGTTTGATAACACAGTGTGTAGGTAACTAACGACTTACACAAGCGACGTACAAGGTTGTAGGTCTACTTCGTGTAAATTATTTTCTCAAAACGGTGAAGTAAAACATCGTGAGGAAACCGGTATGTCCTAGAACCAAAATTTCGACGACATGCGATATTCACCAATCCGCACTGGGCCCGCGTTGTGGATTAAGGCCCATTCCCTCGCACAGACAGAGGAGGCATGTGTACCAGCAGTGGAAAAATGGCTAAAAGGCTGATGATGATGAACTAACAACTTATGGATTGACCATATTGGTTTGAATGTTTTATGCTTTTTGCCAAAACGTGAGAAAAAATTGTCAAATATTTAAGCTTCATCAGTTTAACCAGGTTTATTTACGCTGCTACCTATATTTTAGTCCCCAAACAGTGAATAATTGTCATTGATCGCTGCTAAATTGAAACTAATGCCCATTTTCACTACCACTAGAGGACAATAAAATAAAAGATTGCCTAAAAAATCGAGCTGTTGCATTTTCATCAGTCGGTTCAGTGTCGAAAGTTAAAAACTTACAGTAAAATAATATTCAGGCATTCGTAAGGTGTCGTCTCATGTTAATGAAAACCTATAACGCCAAAAACCAAAATATATTTCTCGTCTATTTCTTATCGTACATCACGATAAGATAATCATTAATCCATCAATAAGATTATGAACAGGCTGCTGGGACTATGCGCCAGTTGAAACGTCTACTGAGGCACAACTTTGGAAATGCTTACGTCCAACAGTGGACTGCGACAAGCCGAGTTTATTAATTGTGTCTGAAAAACCCGTTAAAACAAACATACACCCACTCTACTACAAACCTACAAATCAGTGAGCCTAAAGGCCTTACCATCTCATCTCGAGCCGGAACCGTGGCCGTAAAACGCTGCACGTCTGAAAGGCTCGCGTGATATACCGCGCCGGCTGGGTACATTACTGGAGATTTATCACGCTCTTCCGACGCGCAACTGATTGCTCGTGCTGTAAATTTACCACTCTCTTGATTAGCGTAATAGTTTCGTGGTTGCTGTTAAGAGTTTGAGGCAAGTAGGGTTTTATATGAGAGAAAAATATTTGTTTAATTTTTCAAATGTTCAGACAGATGTTTAGGACTAGCTTTGGTGACGCTTGTAGAAGACTTATGTCCAGCAGTGCAAGTGTCCGACCGAAAGTTCGGTTTCGGTTTCGGTCGAGTTTTGGCAAAAAACGAGTTTCGGTTTCGGCGTTACCTACCGATACTACGACCGATACTGAAACTGCATTCAGGAGTTCTCGCGCTGATTGGTTATGTTCGGCGCATTAAATTCCATCCAAGCGAGTATATTTATACGAATATCTTTTTCTTATATGAGGGGTTGTTATGTTGATTATCATATCAATAAGTGAAATGGCGAAGACTGCAGAAATATGTGATTTAAACATAAAAAAATAAAGACTTTAATAAAGTTTTCTTTATTTTTTCCTCAAAACATGATCCTTGTAAGGAAGTTTCGGTTTCGGCTAAAACTGAGACTGTTGACAAAATTTGGTTTCGGTTTCGGTTGCGGTCGTAAAAACTAGTTTCGGTTGTACACTAAGCAGTGGTCGTCTTTAAGCTAAAATGATGATAATGATAGTGCAGAAGAGGCGCATGTTATCTGCAAAAATTGGTTAAAAGAACAAAAATAAATCTTATATAAAGTAAAAGAAGTATATAAGGAGCATAGTGGCTTTATTTATTTATAAATACTTTAATGTAGGTACACCAAGTTGAAACAAATAAAAGGAAACTTAAAACTAATAAAATTTCATACTCTTTGCCTTTTGCCTTGTCGAATTCACTTCCGCAACAAGGCTGCTGGAAATGTCAGTGATAGCCAGGACATGAAATGGGGTTGACGTTGTGGCTTCATGTAGTTTCTGCCTCCCCCATGGTAAAAAGGCGTAATTTTATACAATTATAATGTCTGCATCCTCATGACTCGACCATCCCTGTTCATAGAAGGCTTGCCTCCCCCATGGTAAAAAGGCGTAATTTTATACAATTATAATGTCTGTATCCTCATGACTCGACCATCCCTGTTCATAGAAGGCTTGAAAAGCTAATGATTGAGTTAAAAAATCTAACTAGGTATGGGTAACAGGTACTGTGTATATAAGAAAAATGGAGTTTAAAATTCCCGGTCATTGTGCCCCAAAACATTCCAATTAAATGCCACTAAACTCGACTTCCAATCCTATTATAAAAGTTACTGTCTCCAAAAAACTAATATCTCGGCTGGTGCGGAACCTCCCTCTTTTTTAGAGATCCGCCTGTGACTCTGTGTCCACTAACCTAGTAAGCCAGTGGAAGTAATTAAAACGTTCGGAGAAGCCCACTCATTTAGCTTAGAGAAACATTACTTTCTGTTAAGATGCGGTACACTGATTTACTTTTGGTTTATGTTTTGAGCAAAACACGCAATACTACCGTAATGTGGGCTACCACGTGTGCATTCGCCGCTTGAGGCGCTAGTGTGGCGTGAGGTTTCCGACATTTCAAATTTCATAATTTTGTGGCTTATAACTTGAATCTTAAGTGAAAGACCGTTAGATACAGTTGTAAGATGTTTAATTTTAATCAATAACGATGCAGGAGAATAATATTAATTAATTAAACTTTTTAACACAACAAACAAAACCATCTTGTATTCATGAAGCTGAGAGAAAGCACAAACAATGATTTTTTACTAATGTCAAAACGACCATAGGCTCTATAATCTTATTTCTCTAATTTTCTTGTGTAGTGATCGACATTTTAGCGCGAGTTTATTTGCATTTTTGTTATTGTTTTGAATATTTACCAAATATGGAATATTAAGATAGGTACGGGCTTTACCAACCAAGGCTTTAATAGAGTTTTATGTTTCGGAAAATGTTATTCCCCTTTGTTTCAAAAGGATAACTGTTTTTACATTTAAACGCTTCTACGGCATTAGTAATGATTTAAATTCAACATTTGCTTCTATGCGCGTTATACCAACGTTTAACTGCTATATTTATGGACCTTAGTCAACGTTCCAAGTTTAAACTGACGTTAATTAGGTCATCCTCATTGATAGCAGATTTTGCTGCCAATTACCGTAGTATTGCGTTTATTACAAGCTTTTATTGAACTTGCAATGTATGTATGTGAGTGTGTTCAGGTTAAATCTTGCAACTGAATTTTAAAGCAGTTATCCTCCACCGATTAAGATGAATTTTTGCATACACGTTCAGTTTAGATGTAAACTAAACTAAACTAAACTGTACTGCTAAGTGACGTCATTCTAAATCCAATATGGCGAACGTCTCAAGATGTCGGACTAGTTATTTTCTGTGCATTGCCATGATATGGGTATCAAATGAAAGAGTTTGCTGAGAAGAATATGAAAAAAGAAAAAAAAATAAAAAAATTATATGCTATTCCCCTAAGTACACCCATTGTTGGTGATTACATGCGTGATGTTATGTCTTACTCGTTCACACGTAAACTATATGAACGATTCTGTATTTACAGAATAATTTTAGCGCACCCGCTTCATTTCGGTAATGATGACATTTATTATGAGTGAGTTCACGGACACAATAGTATTCACGATCCAGTAAAAGATACGTTTCAAGGGAAATGACAAATCGATTAAAAACAGTAGCCGAAAAAGTTTCTGGGTGAACATAGCTTGTTCACTTATACATACCTGTTTATTTTCTTTCTGACATCCAACCACACCTGAATGGCTCTTGGAATAACATAGCGAATCAAGATCTTATTATATTAAGCACTTTATTTTCCTACCTATGTTAAACAAATAATAAATGGCATGATTTAATTTGTTACTTTAAAAAACTTTATCACAAAAATTACAACCGACTTCCAAATAAAAACAATACAAAGTGAAAAATAACTTCATTTTCGGCACTCGGTGTTCCTGTTTTCGCTTCTTCGTTTTTTGACACGGACTTCCGTTGTGATGTTTTGTGAAAAAGTTTTTTATTTTTCACTTTTTAGCTGTGGTAGGTACATAATGGACCAGTTCTATAGGCTAGGTACCCATAATGCCCAAAGTAATGCCAGAATAGATTAACCCAATAACATGAATCATAAACAAAACCGGTGGAATGAGAGTATACCAGGGTGAACTGTTCACACCTGCGTACCCCTTTAGAGCGTACCAGTGTGACGTTATGTTATGAAATGGTGTAAACATTAAACAGACATGCGATTGCAGCTATCCCGAGTGATTAACTGTCATTTAATGAAGAGTTCTGATGTATTTCTCCGAAGTTCTTTATCAGATCTTGATGAAATTTAAATGGGACCACATGACAAGCTTTCAAATAAATAAAGAATCATCAAACTCGGTTCACCTAGTAAAAAGTTCTGAGGTAAGGTACAAATAAAAAAAATACAGTCGAATTGATAACCTCCCCTTTTTGGGAAGTCGGTTTAAAAAAATAAGCACCAACACAGTTCACACCAACCAACAAACTAAACAATATGAAACCGCCCCGTTCCTCCTTATGAAACTGCCCTAACAATGAAATATAGAATCGCGGTCGGCACTAATAAAGGACAGTCTCTTAATTGAAGGATCTCCGTCAGTCTGTGGCCGGCTCCATCTTTCGCCGACTATTATTTATATGGACTGTCTTGGAAGCCTTCCAATTTAATTCTGGTCATCCCTCACACTATTTGTTTATAGAGCAAAAATTTGTTAGCTGTACCAAAGATAAATGAGCTTGTATTTATTTGCTTGCAAGCTGGATTATATTTTCTTGATAGATGGTTCTGCTGAATTTAAGCGGTTTGGTTAAATGGAAAACAGTGATGAATTGTCTTTTAAAGATTCAACCAAATATCGCAGTTATAATAATAGACTTCTCCTATTTTTAACCGATTGCCGAGCCGAAGGAGGGTAATGTATTTTTCAGTCTATTTATTTATGTATGTTTGTTCCTATGTGGCTTTCTAGAGACCAAATGCGTTGGCCAATTTTGATGATTTTTACGTCAATCGATTCGTCTTTACTTTGCGAATGTCACTGACTACATTAGTATTGGACGGAATAGAAAAATGGCGGCTTTTGGGAGCCATATTGTGGGGGTTCAAAAAAATCATGCTGTGCAGTCAGAGGATACATATTCGCAAGTTGGCTGACCAAAACCAGATGTATACTCCGACTGAACAGCTGGATTTTCTTAAGCTCGCCCGATTACATGAGACTTAAACATAACTAGTGAAATGTGGTTGTAGTTACCTACTATACACACACACACACATTTTACACACATACACACTTCTGCCTAAAATAGGCCTGGGTCGTATCGGTTTTTTCTAAGAATCGTATCCGAATCGGATTTCGAGTTTCATTATGTGCTTTCAAAAGTACATATTTCAATATCTAGATATTGTGCGTAAGTGTTTGTATTTTAAACTTGATCCGATACGCTGTTTAATTTGGATGCGACGGTATTCAAAGAGAATCGAAATTATCTACAATTTGAATAACATGTAGATATGTCATCTTTTTTCACCTGGTGAAAGTTGCGGGGATCCGCTGGATACGAGACGCACGGGACCGGTCAAAATGGCGACGCTTGGCGGAGGCCTATATCCAACAGTGGACATCTTTTGGCTGATATGATGATGATGATCATCTTTTTTGTGCTAATGCTGATACTGTACTGAAGTTTGTATATAAAATCATAAGTTTAAGATCTAAAGTTATGTCATTAATAACTATATCATTAAAATAGTTCTTAAAATTATGACGAATAGGTTCGAAGTCATATCTTTTTATTGTGTTAAGCCGATGTAGAGCGAGCGGTACGAGAATATCTAGATTTTGTAATTCATAGTTTACAAGGAAGCGGTTTATAGTTATTATACCAATACATAGATTTTGTGACTATATACGGTTTGTATCCCCCACCACTAGCTAAACCAGCGGGTCTCAAACTTTTTTAGCAACGGAACCCTTTTGGAAACCTAAATATTTGGTGCAGCACTAAAATACGTTTGTTGCCTAAAATAAGCTTATGTGTACTTATTCTTGATTAGTAATGAAATAATCATGTCTTATTAATTACTTATAACTAAATAAGCTAATCAGAGGTATGAAACTGTTTTTTTTTTATATTTCATACATTGTTTTATATCAGGCTTGATAGAAGAGAGTTGAAGTCGCATATCAGGTTTGGCATCCATTCTATTGTGGTATTTGTAGCTGCTTATGTCGAGAATCCTGTTTCGCACAAGTTATTGGTTGGGAACAGGAGAATAACTTTCAGGGCCTTTGTGGCAAGAAGTGTATCTTCAATACGAAACCTATAGCAAAACTCATTCAGAGGCATTGTTAAGAAGAGATCGAAGAGACTACTCGATACTGGAGTCTTATGACATTTCCGAAAATGATTGACATGTCTAATTCGACATACATTCGGGCTTTAGCAAGTTGGGCTAAAAATTATAATTTTAGTGACTGTCGCATAGTAACAAAATGTTCTCTGCAACCTTATTTTCTTTGGTATATTTTTTAATTAGTACCAGTATTTTCGTGGAACCCCTACAGAGGCTCTACGGAGCCCTAGGGTTCCGCCGAGCAAACTTTGAGAACCGCTGAGCTAAACCTTTGAAGAATACAGCTGTGTTGTTGAGGCATGTTTTTGCCTTCTCAATCTCATTTCCGAAGACACTGAACTGCATCTTTCCTGTTCAGTATTCTTTACAGAACTTTAAGTTGCACTAAATATTTGGTGTCCTGAAAAATCATTGCGGTGCCATACGGAAGTCATTGCTAACGTCTTGTGGCAGCCTTTTTCGGATACTCAAGCATAAGTAGGGCGTTAAATTTCACGATCCAAACAAACTCACAGCCAATCCTACTTTACTATTATTAGCTCCTAGCTGTGCTCGCGGGTTCGCTCCCGTCAACTGCCTACCCTAACTGCCTGCCTACTTACTTTCCTACCTTCCCTACTAACCTTCCGACTAACCTACACAACGCCATTTATCAAATATGGAGTTCAACTGTCCGATTATGTGAATTGCGTGTGTTCTGATATTTTACTTCTTGAACACCCTAAATTCATCTAACTTTTGATAGAGATGAAACAAAAACTAAGTCAAGGTCTATCCACACATATCAGGGCCGTGCCCGGGACGTAACAGGGCCGGGCCCAATAATTGAAACTTCGTCACTGGCCCGTGCACGGGCCGTGTGTGAACGAGTTCATATAAAATATACACAACGATATTTTGTTGAGCCCCTGACGGGGCACGGTCCGTCCACGTCCCGGGCACGGCCCTGATATGTCTGGATAGACCTTAATACTTCAAGTTACGCACAATTTTTATGTATAAAAGTTATCTACATTGGTTTCGTATATTTTACGTGAAGCACAACTAAACTGACAAACCGACATAAAATCCAAAAATGCTGGCAATGGGATCTGTTGGTTATCCTTTAACACCCTGGCTATTTTTTGTGGAAATATTTTCGATATACAAAAACGATTTTTCTACAGATTTATTATGTGTATTGATAAAAATCAGTACGATTGTCAATCACGTGTCAAATCTGAATGGAGAACACAAGTAGACCTTGACCTTAATTAAGACACAGGGTACTCCCATTTCTCCTTTCCGTGGCATATTTTTTACTATCTCACGGGCATCGCCGCTGGCATAAGCTAGTATTCCATAAGAGCACATTATTATACAAAAGTCGTGCAGTAAACAGAAGTCTTAGCACATACCGTATTAAGTATCAACTCCTCGCATTTTGCATGTTGCTGGTACACACGACACCAACAAACTATACAGTTTCCAGTATAGCCAGAGCTAGCATTGTACAGCCTTTCGTTAAAATGAGAGCTTAGCTTATATTAGACATAGATAGCTTGATATGTTGTTCCGTGTACATAGCGGAGAACAGGGCGTGTTCATGCATTTTTAATAAGAATTTATTATAGGTGCCGCTGTGTTCATATCGATTTGTGTCTTCAACCAATATTTTAAGACCTGCAAAGTTTGAAAGCTTTCATAGCTATGAATTGGATCTTAAAAGGCTGCCTAAATTGTTAAAAAATGCCTAAAGTGTTGATGACTCACCCGTGTGCCCAAAGGACCGAAAAGGCCTCCTCTGTGACTGTTTTGATTAAAGGTTCAGCTTCAAACTTGAAAGCCTTGTAATTGTCTGATTACCAAGAATTTTAAGGCAAGTAGTTTTCAGAATGAACGCGTATTTAAAAATCACGATCACTACCGATCGATCAATATCTATTAAGGATGTAGGTACGACACTACCGTTTTGTCCGACTACGAAAAAGGAATGGTAATGAGTTTGACAGTCTCTTTATATGTCTGTTTGTGTTTTCGATCATAGATCAAAAACAACCGATTGGGTTTTGACAAATAAGGTATCGATTGATTCGACTTCACTGTAAGCATGTCATATGCTATGTTTGGAAAAAAATATAAAAGATGAAGGTATGGCCGAATAAATGTAAAAAAGAGAAACATGCATATTTTTCCCGTTTTCCTGCTTATCTCTCTTAAATTATTACAAAAGGGAACATCCTTTTTGGCAAATTAAGTACCGTAGCAAAACTGTGATCGTATTTTACACCAAGCACCTAAGATCGGCTCCACACTGCGTTTCAATTTAGTAGCCAATGAAAACAAAGTGCAGTACCTTGCTACCTTTACCCTATTATACCCTATTACACGGAGACGGACAGAGCGACGATTTCAATATATGTATATGTATAGACAGTACCTACCAACCCGGAGCTTCAGGCAGTGTCATTCTTTCAACCATTATCATGTCAAGTCCAAAGTTTGTGGGGTTGAGACGCGCTATCGAAATATCACGTTGTCAATTCAGGCATTTCTCCCAAACATTCAGGCATTTTGTCAACCGCTATCGTCGATAGAACGTCAGTCTGTCTAGAGCCTAAAATTACATCCTTTAAGCGCTACGGATTGTCAAAAAGTCCAAAATGACGTGCGCAACCTTTCACGTGGTCTATCCCAAACATATATAATTCATTTATCCAAACAATCATACCGGAGACAACTCAAGCAGATATTGTAAATTGATTGTTAGACAACTGATTGTGCCATAACTCTTAACTCTAACTCTTAGGATTAAGGATTATTTGTGATATGACGACTGAGCATGATATTCATGATGATAGATTTCGCTAATATTTTGATTTGTTTTTCCCTTTGTCTAATTAATGTAGCCATATTTGCATGTTTACATATGTAAATACTTTTAACTCTGATTTAATGTGATCAATGAGTCTTCAATCCCACATGATCACTAATAGCTGCACTTCTGTGTAGCTAGTTAACTTAGCCTAACCTAGCTTTTTCCATGCCTTGAAACTGTGTTATTGGCTTAAGAGATAATTGTCATCATCTCGCTGTCACTGTGCAGTGTGTGTGTGTGTGTGTTTACTAAGATGCTAGTAACGATGATGCATCTGCACTGGGCTGTTCATTGACAGTGAGGTGAACATCTACTCATTTAAATCTATACTAATAGTATAAAGCTGAAGAGTTTGTTTGTTTGAACGCGCTAATCTCAGGAACTACTGGTTGGAATTGAAAAATTATTTTTGTGTTGAATAGTCCATTTATCGAGGTAGGCTAACAATAGGAGCGGAGCATAAATGAAAAATGTTGCAAATGTTGTTGGGTAGGTAGATAGTCAGTTGACGGGAGCGAAGCCGCGTGGGACAGCTAGTTAATAATAAACTGCTGAGTTTCCAAATAAATAAATAAGGCATTTTGACAATCGCCATCGTCAATAGAATGTCAGTCACTAGGGCCCATAGTGGCATTCTAAGAGAGATAGCGATTGTCAAACAGTACAAAATGTGGACTTGACATTTGCTACCGAAATGTTATGTGAATATCCATGCATTTATAATTCTCGTCCATCGTTATCGCCGGTAGGATAATGTCACTCGTCTCCAGCCTCAGGTCTCGTGAGAGATTAAACTGATTCCTGCGGGACCCTGATTCACTATCACACTTGCGTAAAACACGTGTAACGTAATTACGTTACACGTGTTTTACGCAAGTGACAATTACGTAAGTGTAAAGCAATTGCTTTACAGTTAAATTAATTTGCTTGAACTGTCCGATGAGGTACGCATAAGTACATCCTCATTTTGAAATCTATTGTTTTTTAATTTTATGTTTTTTTTTATAATACCTACCTAAGAGGGAAGTATCCAAAGCCATCTTAGCGGGGGTAGAAAAATAGTGAAAATTAAAAAATAATAACGCTTTTGTAAGAAAATTAATGTAATGGCAGTCAATTTTACAAGGAGGAAAACAATATTTCACAGAAAAGTAGCTGTTTTAAGGCTTTGTCACCTTCTAGCCTTGTCTGTCTTGTCGTTTGTCTTCTTCTATCGTAGTGTTTACTAAACATAAACTCACATATTTATTTATTTATTATATACTTTTTTATATTACACGGTGAACGAATACCTAACTGATACTTTATAATTACATTTTCTTTTTTTTGTTTGATTTACGTATATACTAGAATTTATTATTATTATATTTTATAGGAATGTCTTTTTTATTTTGTAGATAATTAAATTTAGAGTTATTTAATAATTGGTGACAATTTATTATGGTCAGCATGTTTGTACCAAATTAATATTTGTACGCCGATCACGGCTAGACATAGCGTTCCTCAGTAATTACAACATCTGTACCTAACCTAACTATGTTCAACAAATACAGATATTTGTTTTTGTATTTATTGCACACCATAACAATCACAGGAGGATCCGATAACCTTTATCGAACCTTCTAAAACCTTGCGATTTCTTGCAGAAGTTCCATATTTAGTACCTACATAATTTATAAAATGAAAATGTAAACGGGTGGGATCCTTGTGACCTGAAATACAGGCCATGAACCTAGCTTAGACACCAGTCTCCTACAATATATACTTACCTATATTGTGTATCATTGTCGAATTTGACCAATGTAAAATAATTTATGGATATTGTGGTGAGAAATAAAAACAAAGTTATTATTATTTGCGGTCGTAGTCAAAGTGTCGGTAACCTCGCAAAAAGCCAATAATACTGATCATAAGCCAACTGAAATAGACTAACTTATTTCCTCCTCCGCGGCAATTTTGCAGATAAGCCCCAAAAAGTCGACAAAAATAAAATAAACAATTCTAATATTAACAAGAACGATCAGACGGGAATAATCTCCAACCAATATGAGACAACAAATGTTTAAGCTCCAACGAAATTACAAGAAAATCTCTCTCACAAACAATGTTTATACCAAGACATTTATCTTATCCGCGATATCGGGGCACAATGGACTCCGTTTTAAGTCATTTATTACGAAAACGTTCGCCCTGTAGGTAAATAAACCCCTGATTATATAAAAAAGCAATAACTAGCGAGGACACAATGAAACAGAAATGACAAGATCTTAAAAAATGGCGGCCTATTATAAAAGACGCTTTTCTTGAATTTTCTTAATGCTGAAATGTGTCCAAAGTTCCCTAATATTTTAGGCCTCTTTAGTATAATTTTCATTACCATGGCGTTTTTCGTTTGGTTGAATGGTTGAGGCTGTATAAAAGTTATATATAACTGTTTTTTGGTTTAAAAATAGAATATAAAGTAAAACATATTATAGTGAATGGTTGTGACGTTAATATTATTGTATCTTGGCCTTTTCCTAATTTATTTGAGGTCGGTGATACAAATTTTCTTTCGTACGAAGAAAAAAGGCTTTTTGATATTTTTAATTGTTTTTTTTATTTATAACTTTAAACAATTAAGTGTTATATATTTTTGAAATTGCCTCTCAAAACTCTTTATTTTGATAAACACGATAATTCGCCCCACACGATGAGACCCCACAATATGGCGCCCAAAAGCCGGCATTTTTCTATTTTCCAATTTTAATGTAGCCATTGATACTCGCAAGGTTGTACTCGCAAATCGATTGACGTAACATTCAACAAAATCAGTCAACACGTTTGTTCTCTAGATCGCCACATAGGAACAAACATACATACATACATAGACTGATCAACACATTACCTTCCTTCGGCAGTCGGGTAAAAAGAAGACATCCATCTAAAAGACCTTTTCATTTTCCATAAAAGACCATTCATTCCTTACATCTTTAACATATTCCATTAACTGCACTTTTATAGCCATCCATTATTGCTACAAAATATTTATCATCACTCTTGTTTATAAAAACCTTGATACTGTTTGCGATTGCACATTCTATATTTAAAACTATAGAGAATTTGAATAAAGAATCAGCTTATCAGCTCAGAGTTTTTATAAATAAGTCTCTATGCAGTTAGGAAATGTAGATCTGCATAATATAAAGAAAATCTTCCATTTTCTTAACGAAATATTTGGTGACGATCTCTAGAAATGTGGGTCATACCAAGAAGCACAATCTTAACACCCCCTTCAAAATATTATCAAGCACGACACTTAGAAATGCAATGCACATTAGCACCTCACTCGTGTCCCCTCAAGACCCGAAGCCTAAGACAATTTCTGTAGCTAGAGACAAAGCATAGACTATAGACGATGGTAGTGGAACAGGGAAGCCCGCAGACCTAACTGTAGCAAGTGTAAAACCACTGTTATGCATGTACAGGGTAGGGTTGTCACATTAATAAATACTTGTAATTAAAACTGATGGAACAGAGTGTCCGTGGAGTTTCTAAAACATTCTTCTCCATTGAGACCTACTGACGCTTGCGAATTTGCAACTAGATACAACTTTTTTCTTGAGTGACAATATAAAGTACCTTTAAGGTTTACTTGAAACAAACTATTTGATTTAGATTTTGTGCAAGTAGTAATAGAATTGTTGGAGCTCGTGGCTAAATAATAAAAGCCGCACGGGTCGATTTTCAAGGATAAGCAACGCTTGAAGAGGTCGGTCCGTGGATGGGTGACCATTTTCAACATATCGAGTTTCCTCCGTGCCTCGGAAAGCACGCTAAGCCGTTGGTCCCGGCTGTCATTTGAAGATCTTTGACAGTCGTTACGAGTAGTCAGAAGCTTGAGATCTGACACCAGTCTAGCCAAAGGGTACCGCGTTACCCAGTTACTGGGTTGTGGAGGTCAGATAGGCAGTCGCTCCATGTAAAATACTGGTACTCAGCTGAATCCGGTTAGACTGGAAGCCGACCCCAATATAGTTGGGAAAAGGCTAGGCAGATTGAGTAATAGAATTGTTATATACCCCAAAGAGACAAAGGCACTTACGCTATCCTTTCGCCAGTTATGTTTTAGTCCAATGTTGTGAGTAATTGTCCCATGTCGATTCCTATAGTCTGGTCGTAGAGGGTCTAGTTCCGGGCCTATTGTCATCAAACGAAAAATAAAGAGGGTCTTCATGCTTTAAAACCTTTTTTTATTATAAAAATAGGCTCGCGCTTGATCCCTATCTCACCTGATAGTAAGCGATGATGTCGTCGATGGTCTAGCACGCTTGTCTAGAAGTGATTGACAGGCTTGTGATTCACTCTTGATTTAAAGACCCCGAGGTTGTATCTATCGGGAAACACAGACCTCGGCAGGGAATTCCATGGATAAATACACGGACGTATAAATTAAATCTGGCCAATCGTAATACCGTTTGCAACCACCACTGGGATCAAGGTGAATCAGAAGTAAAGTTAAAACTTGCCTAAGCTTGTAAGTTTTTGGATATATATATAATTTCAATTTGAAATTTATGTTGTATTTATTGCTATACTTCATGTAATACAAGTTTAGCAGAAACACAATACTAATTATAACAATAACGTTTGCTCTCTGCTCTAGCTTCGAAAATGATGTGAAATAAACGACTTCACAAAAGCAACAAAAGTTAAAACCTATCATCTCAACAAAATAAATGAAATATACTTAAGCAACTATTAAAGCCTTCAACTCGAGCTTACATAAGTAGCAGATGAGACTCCATTTCTCCCCCTAAAAACAATATGGAATCAAAGAAAATGAATAGGAATTAAGAAAAGGGGATGACCGAAATGGTATGGCGGTAACGAAATTAAAATCACCATTTACTGAGCACATTTAACGCCAAGGAATTAAAACAATCTGAAATTGTCTTGATGGGAAGATTTCGGGTTCTGATTGCTGAATGATTTAATTGATCGATATAATTATCTTTGTATATCAGGGGCAGTTACTTTGAGGTTCTTTGTAATGAAGAGTTATAAGATAATGGTGTAAGCGTCGATTTATATCTTTTAGTTAAGTTTGCAACTATAGTCGTGACAATCTAAGAAGTCGGATTTGACAGCTATAAAAATACTTAATAACAATTTGTTATAAAGCCTGGTAACAGCACTTTGATAGTATAAGTCTGCAAAAAGGTATATGGTATAGGAGCATACAAGGCGAGCCTACGCGTGTGCCTTGGGTTGATGTGGATCAACTAAGTAGGAATTATGTTAAATTAATTTAGACTTCGCTCTGAATACCCATCAGCGAAGTTTGCATTTATTATGAACAAAACAGATTCACCGAATTGCAGAGAATGTAATCAGATTGAGGACGTGCAGAATTTGCTGATAGATTGTGTCCGCAACAAGCGTGAGTGGGAGTCAGTTTTGAGAGACTTAAATAAGCTTAATGTGGGATTAATACAATCAATTTTATCCCAACCAACTTCAGAAGGTGCCAAAAAATTATGTCATCTAATAACAGTTCTTCATCGGTGACTTCTATCTTGATCACAAAGTGTTTTAGATATTGTTTAGTATACATTATGTGTTAATTATAAGTAATGATGTTACAATGGTATAAGGTACGATGGGGTTAACATATTTGCTTAAATAAAAACCCCAAAACATATAAAGAGAAAAAAACAAATAAACTTGATACTTACGAATGATACTCGTTGTTATAGTGTTTTGGTAACATAGTAATTACTTAAGATCATGTATTCGATTTCTCGATTTTTACGTACAAAGTTATCGCAGCATATAAAATGAGAAAAGTCATCAGACTTCTTAGATTGTCACGATTATAAGTTGGACTTTAGTGGTCGCAAACGCTGCTGCTGAGTATGAGGTGCCAGGGTTCGTTCCCGGGTCTGGTTATGCATTATTAGGTTTTTCCATCAAGAGTTTCTCAGCAGAAACCGGAAATCTTGATTTGTGCTCGGTTTATGATATTGGCTTCATCCGTTTTACATGGCACTTGAACACGACTTGGAAAATGTTATCTACTTGATGTTATATTTAATTTCAACATTATCATTATTTAGACAAGATATCTACTAGTCCACAAGGGCTTCCGTGCTTAAAAACGAAACAAACTTTCGTGTTTAATCATAAAAGCAATCAATTCTATTCCGATCAAGTGCCAACCCTATAGCAGGACAGTGCATGTTTCACGTGGCAGGGTAGCCTATTAATTCAGTTTACATTGCAACTAGCTCCGGAGGTGAGCCGCCCTTAAATTATTTATAAGCTGTGTACACACACCACTGTGATGCATAGACTATGCCTTATCTATGTTATATCCACACTTTATGGTAATCTAGCAAAAATATCCTGAGGAATATTTATGAGGCGATTTTCTAGACAGCCAGAGAAATGTGGTCTGGCGGGATTTAGATTGTACACTTATTTTTTGTGACTATGAGTTAGAGGGTAGTTTTTATATTTTTTTGACGTTTCACAGTTCACTTGAAAGTTTAATGAAGTGAACATCTTGTTTTATTATTAGTCCATCTACGTCATCAACATTTTGATGCTCTTTTGTGTCTGTGTTACATCATCAACACCGATGTAAAAACTATCAAACGCCAATATTAGCGCAAACCACAAAGTTTGCGTTACGTTTCCGTTACGATAGAACTTCCCATTACCTAATACAACGGGCCACACGGCACGTCCTTAAGCTTTCAGAACACAATAATCCAAGATTAATCACTGGCTCTATGGGATATACATAAAAAATATTTTATGTACGTAATGGAATGTTTAGGGAGATAAAGTGGAAATTTGATGGCGGGCTGGGGTAACGAACTGTGACGTCAGACGTTTGACTCCATACTTTATTACCAGGATACAAGAAGACGGAGGATGTTGATGTGATATCATAAAGTTTGTTGGATGGGCTAGGCTAATTAGATACAGTTGGCCTGGATTTTGTCTGTTATATTTAAGAAAAAAATATGTAAGAAAAACTCATTTTTTTTGTATTATGTAAATCAACCATTTACTATACTTATTAAGTCCTTCGTTGACTTAAATGTGCCCTAGCAGTTAAGAGTGTGTCATGCTCTTTCAAATGTCTCTCTGATGAAGGCACATGTGTTGGATCACTCGGTTCCCTTTATGATGGTTGAGCTGAGTGGTGCCAATCCATGCGTCATGTTCGTGAACGGGCGCCATCGGTTGGGATTGGTCATAACTTGGCAGTATCGGACTGTTTTTAATTAATTATTGTATTTTGGGGTTGTTTGTTTTACTTTAGCTAGACGCTTTTTCGTGCATGTCTTTTTACATCGTTCTCACATATGTATAATTTTCCAACAAGAATGATGAAACTTTGACAGTTTTTGAACTGGTTATTAAAATTTATTGATGTAAAAGAGAGTTCGTGGAATTCCTTGCACGTTCTTCTCCATAGAGACCTCCTGACGCTTGCTAATGTGCAACTAGCTTCATTATTTTAAATATAATGGTTCCTTATATATTTTCATTGAAATAAAAATATTTTTATTTTAAATGTTTTGTTTTTCTTTGAGAGTACAATATTTGGTTAACTATATTATCTGAATATTGTCTTGGTAGATTTTTTCCATGTAGTAAAAAGACTAAAATGAAATAAGCACCTAAAATGTTCATAACAACCAAGAAATGTCTCAAAAGACCTTAGACCTTAGTCTAAATCAATTTATAAATTGATTCCATTACTTGGTACTCTATTGAAACACTGTCTAAGTAGTATCAGTTTAAAATGAAACTTTTATTTTCAATCCCATTAGACTCCTCCAAAAAGCTTCCTTACATTCTAACATCCAACATCAGCTTACCGAGATGACTTTTTCTTTAAGAAATACGAGTGTCCCTCTTTGCCTAAGTGACCATGTAATGTTCCTCTGATACCAGGCCAGCAGGGTGGCTGGCCTGGTATCTACGTCTATCCAAGTTTTCTTAGAAAATTCATTAACACCGCATACCATCATTTTAAGTCCTTTTGAATGAATACTTCTGTTTTTTTTCCTCATTTGAATAAAGATAAAAGATCGTTCTTTTGACAATTATTTTAATAGGTCTTACGCTTTTTCTTGCGTTCTTTGTCTGGTTTTAGGTCTCTTTTAGTTATTTATTTTAAAATAATAAGACTTATTGACACGAAAAGGGATCGTTCGTAAAGAAGTGAATATTAAGGTAAGTCCACCTACGCTATGAAGTACGTCTCGAACTCTTATTTAAAATAATTTAATGAGAGTTTGTTTACATGGTCGCTATTAGTATTACAACTGTTTTTATATATTTTTTAATATCTACTATCGGCAAATAATAATTGAGTTCTGAATTCTGAGTCAAACACAATATTTAACTTTTTATATTTGCCATCGACACGCAAGAAGATAATGAGCTCTTTATTTACGCAAACCATATTACCAAGATGGAAAGAAACAGAGTACGTAATACAATTATAAAAAGTACTTAATACAAATGGGGAAAATTATGCGGCACAAACAGGCAAAACCAGAGATTAATTAATAGTTACTGCGTTCAAAACTAACATTGCTCAGCATAATACTGGGACTTGTGTACAAGACAAATACTCACCGGTGGGGTAAAAATCCCACACTGCCTGGTATTTTTCGCAAAAGTACTGACGCCTTTTGAAAGTGATCCCCCATTAACAAACAAAAGGTTCTCCAACTAGTTGCCTTTGCGAAACCTAATATGAACAGCCTGCACCCTGTCAAAACGATAGCGTCACATCTCAGTTTAAAGTCCACACTATGCTGTATTTTGGCAACAGGCCAGCAAGGATATCTATTGCACTCGAGTCACACTCGGGGTGTGGTAATAGAGAATTGCATCCCATAAAGCTAAGCTACGAGTAACGGATTCAATGTCTTTCAAAACATAAAGGTGTTACCTATTGCCTGTTTCTGTTCGCCTGGTCATTCTGATCCTACTTTATTTATTATAGGTATAGGTTGTTCTACTTGCATACCGGTCTGATTGGCTAAATTTGTAGCGTTTGGTTATTACAGCCTCGAGTAGATCCTACAATTGCAGAAACGATTACTAATTAGAAGTCATCATCATAAATTTTACATGGAGCAACTGCCTTTCTGATCTCCACAACTCAGTTGATGGGTAACACCATCAAGGCAAGACTGTTTGTTAGACCTTCAAATATCTAACTATCCTTAAGGACTGGCAAAAATCTTTAATGATTTTAGACAATGATCTTACTTTCCCTTGCTCTATACCAGGGCACACCAAATGGCGGACCTCCGACCTATTTTGTGTGGACCTTAAGGAAACAGTAGAATATGATTTACTTTAGTACGTAATTTAAGAATTTATCCCGCGCTTAGTCTTGACTGCCGCCAATTCGACAACGGACGAGCGCAGAGCGCAATATCGTCAGTCGTCGTGGTGAGAAAGAGATATACCGATGGACATCTCCAAGATGTAATGACAATAGGATTATTGTTGCACCAACTTCTGACGGATAGTTCAAGTCAAAAAGGATATTTTTCACATTTAAATTTGAAACATTTTTAACAAAGTAAAACGTCGACGACGACGTGGACGATGAAACTAACTTAACTTCTTTACATGTGACGATGCAAAGGCGAGTGGGGGTAGTTGGCTTTAAACCTTAGGGACCGCGGCGGTCATATTATTTTTAAGAAACGGACCCCAAATTAAAGTAATTAGTGACCGCTGTTCTATAAGGTCGCCCTCAGATGTAAAATCACTATGAACGGATTTAGGGGTATTTTTTTAAATAATTCGTTGCCCAACACTAGGAATTTCTTCCTGTATCGTGGGTAAATTGTTAAAAACGCAGTCCTATCATTTTCCACGTATTCGCTTGGATCAGATTCGTCTGCCCAATTTCACCGTGTATAACTTTAGAGACCACCTATCCGTGTTTTGCGTAAACTGATCCTCAAACTATAGGAACCCAAGCTTGACAAAGAGCTGTCCAATGTAGTTTGTTGGACGGGACAAATTGTGCAACTCTAGGAGATTGGACAATAGAATTCGGCACGAGTCCTGTTACTGGACGAATAGTTTTGCAATGAACCAGCAGACATTGTTTGGTGACGGGTTGAGAGTCTAGAATCGGCCATCTTTATTATTTTCACAAATCCTCATTGCGTACTATATTCTATACAGGGCTACAGGTTAAGTCGACCTAGATCCTTAGCCCTAACTTAGCAGTTTTCAAGACATTGGATTTCAAAGTTTTTTTTTCAAATTGCCGATATTTGTCTATTGGCCTATATTTTTTTTTCGGGTTTTGCCTCAAATTTATTTGTGTTTGTGATTTTTGTGGAGTAGATAAGTTGCTTTATTATTCTCAATACTAAAACTGCAGTAAACTGAACCAACTGGGGTAGACGATTGATAGTTATAAAATGAAATAAATTCATAAAAAAATATTTTTTCTTTCAGAAATATTTAAAAATATATATGAGAGTCATGCTGCAGATATATTTAAAAATATTAATATTTTATTAGCTACCCAACAAGGTATAACAACCAGGGTATTCTCAGAATTCTTAGAAAAATCATTGATGAAATGCTCCCAGGTAGTAATAAAAATAACAGTACGTGAAATTTATCACTCGGGTCAAAAAACAAAATAAAACAATCCAAATAGGTACAAAATGACGTTTATTAAATTTTTACAGATATTCTATGATTAAAATTCATGTCCGCCTCTGTTTCGAACACATTCTCTCATTATGTGTTTTAATCCAATTTTTTCTACACCAGTTATTAAATCCTTATTTCGTTTGCTGCAATTATTCACTGTCTCAAATATTATTATTAATTTATATTCTTTGTAAAACAAACACTTCATGTGACCTGACCACCATGGATTTTTATGTGTATGGGACACATAAAAATCCATGGTGGTCAGGTCTGGCCTTCTAGCTGGTCACGGTAAGGGTCCACTTCTTCCGATCTACTTATTCTAGATAGACTTATTAGGATAATTAGTGTCTAGCCTAGACAGAGAATAATCGATGTGGATAATTTAATTTATAATATCAATGGTCTACTACGACCCAGTTCGTTCGTTCGTCCAATTTTAGTATTGAGAAAAATAAAGAAACTTATCTACTACACACAAATTGCAAACAAAAATAAATTAGAAGCTAAAGACCCAATAAAATAGGACAATAGACAAAAAATCGGCTATTTAAAACACTTCCTAGTCCAATATCTAGAAAACCGTTAAGTTTGGGGTACGGCTTTCTTTCTTTCCTTCTTTCTTTATTTCATTCTTTCTTTTCTTGCTTACATTTTGGCATATCGACAAACGCCATTGTTAATAGAATAACACTTAGTATGTTACTTATTATGTAGTAGAATAACACTTTATTTAGAACCTCCGACAATATTCTCTCTGTTGTCTGATGTTTGAGCTTTTAACAAATTAAAACTTATCCAAACAAATATGAGGGAACCGTGAATCACTCACATTTTTTCTGACTTAATAAATCCCGTTCTCCCTCAACTCATATCGGGACTTAAACTATTCATCATCGTAGTACTAAGAACCCATAACCAAAAACAAGCTTTAAAAAGTAAGCCGTAAAAAAAACAGGGGAGGGAAACTTTGCAATATTTGCAAAAACATAAACATTAAACCTAAAACTTGGGTCGTGGGGTCGACAGGGATGTACCTACTGTGGCAAGAAGATTGACCGTCCCTTTTTTATTATTTCTGACACAAAGTAGCTAAATCCCCACTTCGGATATAAGCAACCATGATCCCTTCCTACTGAAATACAAACTCGATTTGATATTGATAGGCACTGTAGGTTGAAAAGTTGGTTTGGGATACGAAATGTTTCTATAGAACTGTAGTATAATAAGTGCGTAGACAATAGGGATGATGACAGGGTATGCAAAAGCAATAGGTATTTAGTCCGTCCTTAAATTATCTTACAATATTGGACACGCATTTTTTGCATTATCAAATAAATGCAAATGCACCAGGATAAAGCGCATCAAAGTTGGGGAATGGGGCTTTTGACGTCACTTCTAAGTAAAAAGTGTACCAACGCATGACGTCTTGCGAAATTTTAACGCACGTTACCGTCATCATTATTGTTAACGTGACAAAATAATAAAAAAATACCCAATATTTTTTGGAAATCAAACTAACGGACTAAATATAATTTTTTAGATAACATTCTTTGAGTTTGTTAATTACATAAAAGAATTATACTGTTATTTAATATGATCAACAGATTAATAGACTCCAAAGTATCCACGAAAGGTTTCAGTTGAAAGTATTTTTATCTACGTCTCATTGCTATTTTTTAATAAATGCGATGGCCCATCGTCATACAGAAACAATAATATTAAAGAAAACAGCACATAATTTTAAAAAAGCAACTGGAATAAAAGTCGTCAGAATATTCGAAGGATTTCTTTTTCAGCTTACTTTGTTTTATGTTTCGTCAGAGGAAAATGCATGAATTATTAAATGTATGTATGCTGATGTATGCAAAATTATTACCTATAACTCGTAACATCGCATCTCGTTTAGGTCCCTGCAAATTTGTAAATAGAACTTTTAAATTTTGAAGTATTTTTGAGATATGACTTTATAATCCTGGACTTTATTCCCATGTCCAAAAAAGTGCTTTTAGGTTGTATCCTCAAATAAGTAAAGTAGCAGCTAGGATTATTTATTTATTTATATATGCCTTATTGTATTTACACCATGTTAAATCATAGAAAAGGAAACTTGAAACTAAAATACAAACAAAGGGCGGCCTTATCGCATACCGCGATCTCTTCCAGGCAACCTGGAAGAACGGTTGAGTATACAGGCAAAATTCGAAAGCTCCAAAAGTATTGAAAGTATTTGTTTATTAAAAGCTTTAATTTAATTTGCAATGTATGCATGTGTGTATGTATGAGTGTTCGGATCAAATCTTGCAAATTAATTTTAAAGTAGTTATCCTCCACCGATAAAGATGCAATTTTGCATACACGTTTAGTTTGGATGACAATGCATGGTTAGCTAAGTGACGTCATTCTAAATCCAATATGGAAGACGGCCCAAGATGGCGGATTAGTTTTTTTTTGTGCACTGCCATGATATGGGTATCAAATGAAAGGGTTTGCTTAGAAGAATACGAAAAAAGCTTGGTATAAAAAAGATTTTTTAATGAATAATTTTTATTTTTTCCATCTGTGTCAGATTATGTGTGTCATTGACTACATTATTCTCCAATGCTATAAATTCGCATATCTAGATACGTTACCTAACATCTATAACTGATTGTAAACAATACACTGCTTGTGTAGTCAAATATGTTATTTTCGAAACCAATTTATATGAATTTAATATTTTCCCAAAGTTGTAAACGTAAAACAGCTTTTGAATTTTATAAAATTGTCTGCCATAATTGGCTGGTAACTGCAGTAAATGCCAATGACTACGCTACCTAACCCTTTTGGGTTTACAAATTTTATTATTTTAGCTTACTGAAAATTCCATTCACAACAATATTCATTAAATATCACCGTAACAAAATAATGCATAAAATTCAATTCACTAATGAAATACATTTGTATTTTCCATTTAAGTTCATAATACCTATCATTAATAAATAGTGAAAGCAATTTAGTGGTGCTAAAAGTATAATTATCGTATACAGGTTGATTATTTAGTGATGCAACTAATGATAGCCACCGTTATCTATATTCCTCTCTTTTCAACACCTATGTATGGTATAGCTTCAACCCTCTCTCGCATATGGAAATTTGCTTTTAGGTGCTATAGTTTCAGTTTCAGTGGCGGCCTTAGGGAGGTAGCGACCAGGAAAAACGCCCGGGGCCTCGCGCGACATCCCAAAAAGCTCTCAATATAAACTTTTTATAATATCATCCTCATTATTGAGAGCAGTGGTTACGGTCCCGACTTACGAGTTGTAGGTCGTGGGTTCGAACCCGAGCAGGCGCTTTACTTTGTGTAATTTATTTCATCACCCCTGCTCTCAAAACGGTGAAGGAAAATATCGTGAGGAAACCGGCATGTCCTAGAACCAAAAATTCAAAGACATGTGACATCTACCAATCCGCACTGGGCCCGCGTGGTGGATTATAGCCCACTCCCTCTATGAGAGGAGGCCTGTGTCCCAGCAGTGGGAACTTTAAAAGGCTGATGATGTGATGTGATGTGATAATATCATCCTTATTAAACAGTTGTTCGTAACAATAATATAAAGTTGGATAAGTATTTCAAAATAATATATTAATAATAATAAGTTATCACATTATATTATTATCACAAACAGGACAAAGTGCCTCGCATATATCAAATATCTAAAAGCACTGCGCAAGTGCACCCAAAGGCAATCCCCGGTTGTTGAAGGACTATTGCAAAATATGGTGAAAAAATGCATTGGGCTATGGGTTTGGTAGGTATAGTGGATCGATTGCCTAAAACTATAGGAGGAATACTGGCCCCTGCCTGACCACTGTTGAACTACATGGCTATAAAATGGAAGGGGGTAACCGGCACACTCAATTAATGGGCCCCCATAAAGGGTCGCTTGCACTTTAGTGCGAAGAAGCGCCAAGGGGGCATCATATACTTACTTGAGGAGTGGAGAGGTATACCACGGCTATCAGGACAATCCCGAAAGTACAGTCAAGATCTCTACCAGTATCTTACGGGGTTAACTTCCTTCCTCCGAGCACGTTTGCTCTTGCGAATCTCCACTCAAGCCTACCAATAAGGCAAGAGAGAGGTGGGAGCTCTGTTTCCCGTCAGTGTTCACCCCGACCGGCCAATAAAGGGGTCGCCACTACCCACCAGCTCGCCACAAAGCTGCCCTGCGGATTGCATCTCACTTATTCTCGTTTCTAATCTTAGACATGTTGCGGCAAAGTAAGATCTACCGTCACAGTCCTAGGGATCATTGAAGCGTGCAAGCACCACCACGACGACAACGTAGCACTGTGGTGGGGATAATGCCGAATTCTGCATTTCTCATCTATCAACACTTTACCACATACATTGCAAAAAGGGACAAAGGGCCTCGCAAATATCTGCCGCCAGCCAGGAGCCTCGCAGCGGTAGGCCGCCCCTGTGACAGCCTATATGCATTTATGTATGTTCTGCAAACGTAATGGGACATTATAATAATATCTCATTAGTAAACAGACCTAATGGACGCTAATAATATTAAATATTACACTATGGGTGATCTAATTAAAGCTACACATTGTGGCACATATTTGCACTAGAAACTGTACATAACGGAAACATGGAAAATATATGGAATGAATAAGAAATAATGTACGGATCGTAGCTGGTGCAGCTCTGCAGTTTCTGCCTACCCCCATGAAAAAAGGCGTCAGCTTTTGTATGTATTTAAGCATGGATTCCTCATGGAAAGGGTAACTAAGTTCGTTTATAATAAACTTACTTCTTATTAAGCATCTCCAAATCTATCTAATTAGACCAATTGTGGTATTTTGCTGAACAGATACACATCTTTGAGTCTATTTACGTTTTATAACACTATACAAATCACACCTTTTGATATTGAACAGCATATTTTTAGTTATCTTTTAGTTTAGTCTTTTTTTAGTTGTTTTTTTTTTATCATCTTCAACTTATTTTTACTGCCAATTTGTAAAATCCTAGAATATTTTATACTCTGACATTTTCATCTGATTTGACATCTGTCTGTCCAATTTTATGGCACGGCAGACTGCCCCTCTGTTAACCGTTTTTATTCGTTCTGGTCTTGATTTCTTAATTGAGATTTGAATTGATTTTCAGAAGAAATGACAGAGCGGGGAAAAAACGGGCGTCACATTTTTAGTTTGGTTCGGGCAGTGAACGCAAAAAGAAGATTTTGTTTACCTAAAATTACTAAGAGTTTGGTCTTATCTGCAAACAAGTTTTTATTATAACCAGTTGGTGTATGAGAATATAATCACTGAACTGCTTTAATTTTAGTATATTGTGTGTTTTTCCCTAAAGAGAGCATTATTCACTAGAACCTTACCCACAAACGTCATCTTTTGGCATCAAAGGCCACGTTGTTTGGCGTATTGAGCCAAAGCCAGCCTCCACACCCTTTGCTGCCTACGTACATACCCGTTTGCCTGTCTATCCGTCCTGCTACCTTTTCTACTGCCTACCTGCCCGATTGCCTGCCTACCGTATGCCTACGTAACTACATACGTGACGTCTTGTCCGTCAAGGTACCTGTTCACCACCTGCCTACCTCGAGCATAGAAGAGTTCCTGTCCGTCCTGCTGCCTCCCTAGCTGTTGACCTCAAGCAACCAACAACGTGTGAAGCCAGCCCTTAGAAGTTCTATTCTCAATATCCTTTTTCTTAGTTTTTTTTTTTGTAATTACTCTTTATTTTATCTTTAATATTAACGTGGCTTACACAACGTTACACAATCCGCGGAGAGGATCCCCATACAGCCCAGGCGTTCAATCTGCTGAACGCCCTAATTGCCCAGGAACCTGGCGTCGACGTATTTATGTACACTGATAAATCAATGTTAAATGTTTGTATAAAGTTGTTTAGTTCATAAGTGTTATATTGCTGGCTTGCTGTACGCTTTGGTGTAAGCTGTTAGCAATCAATTGTTAATAAATAAATAAATAAAATAAATAGACCGTTATGACCCACTGCAGAGCAAAGCCACTCACGTTGATGCATACACGTCTTTCCGCAGCCATTGCTGGCTTTCTCTCTTTATTATTATAAATAGATAAATTGTTTGTTTGTTTAATTAATTTGTTCAAGTTGAAAGTACTGATTCGATTCCGATTTGTTTTCACTGACTTGTATTAACTTTCAAGAAACCATGGTTCCTGTTAAATCCTGTTGGATAAATCACGGCAGCAAAGCCACGGTAAAACGCAAATCTCAAACAAATTGCCATTCTACCAAGCAAGCAAACAGTTCAGGAAATTGCTCGAAACAAAAAAGAACACGATCCAAAAGACACCATATAATCTGAGAAAAATAATCATCGGACTAAAGACGTTCCCCTTGTTTCAACCTTCCCTAAAAAAATTGATACGAATTGAAAACGTGACTTCAGGACGCGAATTCGTCTCGAGTGCCCTTAGTGAACCGGGATCATAAACGAAGAGAATGGACTGAGTGTTACTAGTTCAGGTATGAATTGATTACAAAAAGTGTAGGGTAATAGTGCTTTTTTGTGTATTGTAATGCTGTTATTGTAACACCAATGACAAACCCACTGCATATCCAAGCAATTACTACTGCCCAAACTACTATTACTATTACTGATGACCATACCAGGTTGCCTGGAAAAAATCGCGGAATGCGATAAGGCCACCCATTGTGTGTGTATTAGTTTTAAGTTTATTTCATTTATTTATTTTAATGTGTACAATAAAGCATATAATAAATAAATAAATATTGTCGCTATCTTTTTCTAGAATTCTGATTGGGCCATGTCACTGGCTTGCATGAGCGGATATGTCCTGCAAATAAACATATATATTGTGAACAGAAACTAACCTGTTTTCCAAATCAAATAAAAATATCTATTTGCGACGAAATACATTGTTCACAAAGGAATGTAATGCCTAAAATTCACTCTACTTTGCCTGCAAGCGTGCAATTATTTATATGTATGTCATAATTATCATGAAGTTCAGATACATACATACAATCATACAATTTATTATAATTATTTCTATGTTCTAAAAAATCCTTAATGCTATATAAAAAAACTCTTTGGTATCAACTCTGCGCAGTCCATTTCTCTATGTCTAAGACTCAAAGACCTTATACTTCTTACTACTAGACTGTGTACCAAAATTTTTTGTTTAGCTAAAATGAAATCTATCATCATACACCTAGGTTAGCTATTTCCTTATAAGCAGTAGCTAACCAAAAGCGGTCCTGGCGAGAGGGTTTCCGCTGGTAGTGTGTCCTTGTCTGACCTCTTGCTAACTCAACTAATCATTGGGTTTGGTAGAAATTGTAGATTTTTTTTTTTTTTTTTTTTTTTTTTATACTAAAACGAACAATTCATAGACTTTGACACGTATTTAAATATTTCTAGAAAAGTATATGAATATTTCTACAGTTCCTATATTTGATCAATTCGTTGTATTTAAAAAAATATTCATTAATACTGAGTAAGAGTATTACTTTTATATGTTTGGGCCTGGTAATACTAAATGTAGGATGGTAGAAAGTTTGCGGATTTTTTGCGGATTTTTTGGCGGACTTTGTTCGAGTGAAATTCAGCGGCTGTTAATATTATTTGCAAATTGATTCCTAGTGGAAAATAATTGGTGTAATTTTATTTCTCAATTGTCTACGCAACTGGACAATATGTGAAATCATAGAGATCCTTTGAGGTATAGTTAGCTGCCGGTATTTCAAAGCACCGTCAGAAGACTGCAGGGTCATCTAAAGCCTCTCCTTCATGAGCTTGAGAGTAGAATAGAATAGAATAGAAGAATAGAAAACATTTATTCGACATAGACACAACACGACAGCAAAAATCACAAAGTAACAGAGAAGAACAGTAAAAAAAAGTACAAACAAGTTTTAAGAATAATTGCGCCGGGCGTGCCCATTCCGAAAGGGCTACCAACTCAGCATTTGCTGGGCGTCAGACACCAAGCGCTGATTTTCAGTTGGCACCCCGCTAGTGACACACGGACGTGGGTAAATAAAATAGATAATATAAAGTAATATAAAAAATAGATATAATGTAATATGATATAAAGTATATAAAGTGCTACAATATGATGGTTTAAAATTGTCTCAAAACCCCAAATGACAGTGTGGCATAGACGCAACCGGCCTATCACATCCAGCCAATCTCTTCCCGACTCATAGAAATAGGCACACTACTTGATGGATTAAACTAAATTTTAAATTAGCGTAGAAATAATTCATATTAAATAATAAACATTGGATTGAATTAAATTAAAATAAGGATAGAAGTAGGATCAGAGAGCTTTTTGTTCCAATCTATATGATGGTCTTGAAGGATGAAACTTGAAGAGACTTGGGATTTGAGGATTATTGAGTCCTACCGAGGGGTAGAATATTAAAGAGTTATCTGTGAACTTCAGATAACCCTTTAATATTCCATCGAAAACTGCTCAATTCCTCATCGAGTTCGGTGATATTTTCGTCGGTCCAGGTGTGCGCGTGTTGTACGTTGCCAGGTCCAGTCGTCGGTATTTGTTGGGGTAGCCGGATCTCATCCGGGATTCTTAGCACCCCTTGCCATATCGTAACCTCGACCGCTACCGTAGTCGAGGGCACAGGCTGCCGGGCAATAGGGGCTATGTTTTAATTGTGCTATTCATGGGGAGTGCTTTGCAGGCGGGTTGGCGATCGCAGTATGGTTGTTACAAATGCACAGAGAACGCTGCTGCCCATTCTCTGGTTTTTTCCTTAGTCGCCTCTTACGACACCAACGAGCAAACATGGGATGGTGAAATTCTTTACGCCCGACACCATACGGCTAGTGATGTAGATACCAAAAAGTATAAAAACTTTTTTTTTTATTAATTATAAATTAGGTAGGCTTAGGTAGCGCAGTTAGATAGCATCAACATATCGAAATACTTAAACTATCGTTTTTACAATCAATTTGTCTCGTGTTCTGTTTGGTTATGGTCACCTCATTAGAAAGAGACACACTACCAAAGGGAGTCCTCTCGCTCGGACCGGTTTTTGCGCCATAGTGCACAGTCTAGTAGTAAGAAGTATAAGGTCTTTGCTAAGACTGGGATCAATGAAAAACGTCACCCGGGGAAATCTGTAATCGAGTTTGTCGATTATGCCCGACCTCGGACGAATCCCGGTGTCCTCACGATTTTTATCTTGAAGTCTCGTGGTCACCGATGACAAGACCGCTTAATTTTGAAGCTGAAACCATTAAAGTTTCTGAGTTATATAGTTTTATTGTAGTTTGTGATTGGAGATTTCGATATCTGAAGACACAAGCAATGGACAGATTTTTGCACAAAAAAAATCTGTATCTCAAATGTTGGTCAGCTGACGAAAACTTTAAATGGGAAATCCAATTATTTTTTAAGATTTTTCTTTGACATTCTTTCTTTCTTTCTACATGGGCTGAAAAAGTACTTAACCTTTCCGTTACACCCTGTATATTTATATTATAACTTGTATTCTTCCAATCTTCAAACAGTTCCAACGTTCATCGTAACCTAAAACCAGTCTAATGAAAAACGTTATTCTTAGTGCAGCCCAATTTTCAACTAGCCGTTAGCGCTAGCCTGCACTCCGAATTAATATTTACTTCAAAGTTTGGCCTAATTTCATGTGATATAGAAACTGCGGCATATTTCGCTCTTATTAGCCATTTTTTTGCTGACTGACTAAGAATAGTTTGGTTGTAATTGGGAAACTGTTACCAAATATGTTAGTATGTGCAAGTCGTATGAACCTATTTAGGTTGATAGATGTTATGTATTGTATGATAAAAAGATGCATCTCACTTAACTTTTTCATATCCTTTAAATTAAGTTACTCGTAATTAATCCTACTATCTGTTTGTTACTTTTTCACGCAGTAACTCTAAAACGGATTTTGATGGCACTTTACAGTTTATAAATATAGTAGTACTAAGAGGGCAATCCGCGCGATCTATAAAATGGGTCCTCGCGAGTCCCTCAGAGATAAATTTAAAGAGATCGATATACTGACTCTACCTTCACTTTATATTTTGGAATGTATTTTGTATGTCCGCAAAAATCGAGGGCTTTTCAAAACTAGAAGCGACTTACATAATTTAAATACACGCAGAAAGCACGAACTTGTAATACCCAAATTCAGATTAACTAAAACTAGCAAGTCTTTTCTTATAAACAGTATACGCTTTTATAACAAGTTGTCAAAGTCAGTTATAGAACTGACCGATGGAAAGTTCAAAAATCACATCAAACGTGTCCTTATTAAAAAAGCATATTATAAAATCAAGGACTACGTTGGAGATAAAAATTTTGGCTTTAGCTCCTTCTGCGCATGCGGCTTCCCTGGTAACTCATAAACGGCACAAATATGTGGATGTCTCTAACTATTCTCAATCTCATTTTTTTTTCTTTTTTTCTTCTTTTAATTGGACTTTTTACAATAGTTCGCAATCATCTTTATAGCCCTTTGCAAAGAATAGTTACAGCACTGATAATAACATTTGTGCCACATGTTAAATTTAGTCTTGTTAGTTATATATACATATATTTTTTATTTTTTTTTAACTTTGTATAGATTCTTTTACCGATTATTTTGTGAATGTGTGAACATTGTAGGCCTTCTAGATGTTAATTAACATTTGTTATATATTATATAAACTTTTTTTTTTTAGTTCTTTACGACTTATTGTCGGGCCTACGTTGTCCCCCCATAGTACTAATGCTGTAACATGGAAATATTGTAAAACCAAACCATTTTTAAAAGAGTAACCATGGAGTTTCTTGCCGGTTCTTCTCCATAGGAAACGACCAACCCGAACCGTGCACCTTTTGTCGACGTTTTATAAGTGCCTATGTAAAATAAAAATAAATTGATTTTGATTTTAACTCCACCCGAGCGTACGCCTTGTTGTTTGATGATGGAACAGGCTTGCTGAAACTAAATTGTGCAATTCCAATGCACGCTCCCTGAAATTATACATTTTCTAAACACAATATGGAAATCACTATTCTCATTTGACTTATATGCTTTTATACTTGACTGCCTATGTCCCCGAGGGACTATAACTGTGGACGCCTCCACAGTAGTCCTCCATCGTGATAGGTCTTGATTTTTAACGCTGCACCTCGTTCCACGTTTTCTCATTCTCATGTTCAACAATTAAAAATACTAGCGCTTCTAAAACTTTCCTCAAATCAAACAACACGAATAGTTTTTGGAACTAGTTCGTGAACTTTACTCGAGTTTGCCTCAAAATTGCTGTTTATCGTTTTGTAAATAACTAAAAACCTGTCCTGCGACTAAAAGTTTGCCCTAAACATTCATCTTGATTTTAAAACTGTGATTAAGTTGAAGGCGTGGAATAAGGACGAGTTTTCCATTTAAACTCGTGTTCAACACCTAGACAGACTTTTCACAGCTGAAGATGACCATGTGATAAAACTCTTCTGAAATCAAGTGTTTAAAGATGCTTATTGAACCCGAAGGAAGCAACCGTGTTATCAACTATTAAAGACGAGCTAAAGCTGGAATACGACAGAAAATAATTAGAGATGGTCCGCAGAATGATAAAAATAGTACATTATGGTACAAGTGTGTAATGTTGGTGATTACCGCTGAGATGCCATTGAGACCCGAGCCGTTAGGTGAGGGTCTTAAGAGATGCGAGGCTGGTAATCATCAATACACTCATGTATCATACGACGTTTATCAACACACTTGTGAAGAAAATAATACAAAAAAAAAATTTACCAACTCGTTTTCACCAAAAAAAATATTTTTTTAAGTGAAAACGAGTTGTGAAATTTTTTTCGCAATGGCGGGCAAAATAAACAGTTTTCCTATGCGCGCGCATCTAACAATGGCGATCGGCCATAGACTAAAAAATGAGGTTTCTTTTTTTTGGGTTTTCGTGGATAGCGTTTTCGAATTTCAAGTTTTCTTTATTACAGAGAAATACAAAAGTTATATCTGAGTGAAAGTTTTATTTATTAAACACGTACAAGTTGAAATTATCTATTTAAATACGAAGTAGCATAAAATGAGCAAGCAATAGGTACATTAATTTATTTGTACTATTTTATTTATTAGCAAGATCTTTTTTGTATCGAAACTTTATAATTACAAAACAATTCAACCAATAAATTTAAAAAAAACTCTATAACTCACTTGTGAATAATAGTAATGAAAAAGTCACAGTTTGATTACAGGTGTCATTATGTGCCTAATTGCGGTGAAATTAGAGCCACTTTATGAGCAAGTGTGTTGAAAATATATAATATCCACATTCAATTTCAAATCATTAGCATTTGAAGCAAGAGTAGTTGAATTGGAATATGCGATATCGAAAAATAATTGGGACCTTATCGGTATAGCTGAAGTGAGAAGACAGGGCTATAAAATTGAAGACAGGGACATATCTTCTTTACTACTATGGGGAAACAAAAGGAGAGGCAGGGGTAGGATTCCTGGTTAAAAAAATACAATACAGAAGTACAAGATTTCATCGCAATATCCGAGACGCCTGCTGAATTAGAAGTAGTAATACATGGAAAGAAATTCCCTATAATCCAAGCATGTGCACCAACTATGTAGAAGAACCTCTAAAGCCTGCAATACATGTTGGCCGAGCTTAGACCAACGCGAGCCTAAACAAATAGATACAAGGCAAGCGCTACTGTCTAGACGTTCGGCAAGTTTGAAGAACGCCAATGCGAATGGCCAATATGGACGAGTTTTGAGGAGACGCCCCCACATGTTGGGCGCTGTCAGTTTTCATTGTGCATTGAAGCAATATGGACGACGACGTCGAAATTATATCAGCCGCTGCTATTTATTTAAAGAGCGCTTACAATTATTATGTCAGTACATAGCGCACTAAAGTTGTGAAAAAGAAAAGACAAAAAATTTATAAAAAAATCAAAAAACCCGACTGCTTAAAAAGCGAACTTAAAAGACGTAAACAAGAAAAAATCATGCTGTGCAGTCGGAGGATACACATATTCGCGAGCTGACTGACCAAAACCAGATTTATCCTCCGACTACACAGCATGATTTTTTCTTGTTTACGTCTTTTAAGTTCGCTTTTTAAGCAGTCGGGTTTTTGAAAACCGACACTTCTCTGAAGTGAGGCAAGTGATCGCGAGCGACTGCAAGTTCTGACAAGCTACGTCAAATGAGGTCTATACACGTTGGCGCTTGTCTATACTCAACCAACTAGGCAAGTGACACCGAGCGATAGCAAGACAAGGCATATACCGTCTACATGTTGGTATTGGCCTTCCCTCGACAACGCTCGGCCAACATGTATTGCAGGCTTAAAGAAGAAATAGAAAACTTATACGCCGATCTCATAGTCAAAGTTCTTTATTTTAAGTAGGCTACTAAGCGGCACTTACGAACGTAAAAAAAATTAAATTCTAAAGTAATAATTGGTCTACCATCCATTCGGAAAAGTAGCTTGTTATGGGAAAGATCGGATAAGAAACTCCACACTTATCTTTAAAAAAAAGTGTTTTACAACATTTACATACATACATTAATCCATATACGTAATCGCTTACGAGAAACAAGGCGAGATAGTGCATAGCATATAAATATTTGGGGGCATGCGTAACAGGATGTAAAGTCCCACAAACCTCCATAGAAAAGGGAGGTTCCTCCGACCAGACGGCTGTTGTGTCTGGTCCGGGCGGTCCCGACGATTGTTGTCGGACTGTTGTATGTGTTCTAATCGCGCCGAAAACTTTGGTTGCGCGATGCAGGATTTTTGTGACGTCACGTCATTAGTTCGTAAGTGGCGGCGTCGGTGCCGCTACATCATTTCTCTCTGGAGACCGGAGTTCGAAAGCAGGATGAGTCGTCCGTACATCTTGTGATGCGTGCCTGGCCAGTGGAAAGTTGGTTCCCGTGAGTCGGAACTGGAAGTCGCAGAGTTCGCGGTGAGTCGGAACTATATGCGGTTGTGCCCCAGTGAGTCAGGGTGATGATATCCCAGTGAGTCGGGATAGTGTTGCTGGCTCCAGTGGTTCGGAGCGGTGATGATGCCCCAGTCAGTCGGGACAGTGCTGCTGGCTCCAGTGGGTCGAAGCGGTGATGAAAGAAGCTGAGGGTGATGACCAGGAATGCGCGTCCGCTGCATGCTGGTGGTAAGAATACCCCCGTAGATGCCGTGGATACAGGCTGGCTAAATGACTCGCTGCCCGAAAGATTGAGGATGTGCTGATGACGTCATGATGAAGTAGTTCTGCACGAAGGCTACTCTGATGTTCATGCTCGAGGGTCACCAGTTTGTGGGTATGCGGAACAGGGTGTAAAGTCCCACAAACCTCCATAGAAAAGGAAGAATCTTCCGACCAGACGGGTGTTGTGTCTGGTCCGGGCAACTGCCCCCGGTTGTTGTCAGACTGTTGTATATGTTCTAATCGCGCCGAAAACTATGCTTGCGCGATGCAGGATTTGTGTGACGTCATGTCATTAGTTCGTAAGTGGCGGCGTTGGTGCCTTTACAAATAAATAAAAATATAAAAAAATCCTGAGCACGATGCATCCAGACTAACACTACTATACTATGTATAGGTATAAAGTATTACAAGCACTAACAATTAAATCCATTTATTTGTTAAATAGGAACATGGCTCTCATATACTTGCAAATATTGCAAACATAGGTAAATTACCTAATTCAACAACAATGTTTTTTTTTACAAGGATATGTATAAATGCATAAGAAATATTATATTTTTGGGAGACATGAACGCAAAAATAGGATACCTCAAAGAAAATGAAGAATTAGTAATGGGAAGGTATTGCTACGGGAAAAGGAACGACAGAGGATAAACGTTAATAACATTCTGTCTTCAATACAACTTGAACAAAATTTGTAACAAAATTTAAAAAAAATCTAATAATCATTGGTGGACCTTGAAAACACCTGATGGAAAATTTAAGAACGAAATCAACTTTATAGCTACAAATGTCACAAAAACATACAAAACGTATACGAAATTAGCTAGGCAAGAAAAGAACAGTCTGAGTAAACTATACAGAACAATAAATAAAAAATATAACAAAATATTAAAACGAGAGGGCACTTGATACAATTATCAAATTCATAGAAGAAACAGGCGGAAAAAAAAGATATATAAAAAGTTAGAAACTACCAAACATGACATGACACAACTCTAAAATTCTTCAGGAACCACCGTCGCACACACGAAAGACAATAACTACACAGTTTTATAAGAACCTCTACACAAATGCAAATAAAACCCAAGAAACAAAAATGTCTAAAATATAGAAGCCAGCCCAACAGTACCAACTTTTTTTGAAAGCGAGATAGTGATATCTATAATATAAAAACCTTTTAAACAAAAATATAAACCGACTTCTAAAGCAAAACACTACAAAGCGAAAAATAAATTCGTTGGTGTCGAAAAACGAAAAACAATAGGTATAACAAGACACCGACTACGGAAAACAAATATATTATTATATACGTATAAATATATTATGTATGTGTAGATGGCGGCTTTGTGAAAGATCTTTTTACATCCTATAGATTTTATAAATTTTGAAGATAAACCTAAACATCTGAAATTCTAACAAAACTATTGGGTCAACAGAAATACCAATGGCCCTGACAATTCTAGAGAGATAACAAATCAAAGACCCGAAACTCAATAAGAAACACGAACATCTACCAAACACAAATAGACGGAGTCCGAAATCTGACGCCCGGACGCTGAAACCAAATTATTTAACTAACTGAACTTCGTATACCAATAGATGGGTGTGGGGCTATACAATATTGACATTTATCCCGATAGATTTGGCGACTGAAGTTACTAACACGCTTGGTTATTGCTAGCTTTCGAGCTGCTTTAGTCGTGCCTTGGGCTCTTGACTAAATGACGTTCTCTCAGCGATAAAGACTATCAAGTCCACAGTTTAAGATAAAACGTTTCGGAAGTGCGTATCAATGCACACCCACATATTGAACTTTTTGACAACCTGTCTGTGTCTCACGCATATATTTTTATTAAGAATCTACTTATCAGGGTTTAAGCTAATCACATGGTTAAAAAGTTTTTTATAACTAAGGCTTAAGTCTGATCTAAGTGTTCAATTTAAGAGCATGCTAATCTTTGGCCTACTGTGCACCCCATCGTGCTGCTCGATGAGGTAGGCAAGCTCTTTGAAAGATTAATTGCAGATAGCCCAATCTAGAGGGTCCAAACGCCTTCTGTTGGAGGCCCTACGCGGGGGTCGTGCGGTCCATGGCCCTTTACGGGGCACCGGTATGGGCGCGTTCCCTGAGGCGGCGACCAGCCCGCCGGTTGAACGCGTCCCAAAGGGTTATGGCCATCCGGCTGGTCCGGGGATACCGCACGGTCTCCGGTGAGGAAGCGAGCCTCCTTGCCAGATTGCCGCCATGGGATCTGGAAGCAAAAGACCTCGCGCAAATATGGGAGTGGCGCGAGGAGGTGAAATGCCGGGGCGAAACTCCGTTGCCGCGACAAATCGCGGCTCGGCGGACAGAGCTCCGGCAGGATCTCATGGCAGCATGGAATGGGCGATTGTCGCAACCCAGCGCTGGGCACGCCACAATTGCGGCGGTAAGGCCCCTCTTTGAGGAGTGGCTTGAGATGCGTCACGGCGTCCTCGCCTTCCACCGGACACGGCTGTTTCGTGAGGTTCCTGTTCAGGATAAGACGGGAGGAAACGCCCGGGTGTCACCATTGTGTGGACCGCCCGGAGGACACGGTGGAGCATACAGTGGAGATCTGCTCCGCTTAGGCGGAGCAATGCCGTGTCCTCATGGAGGCGATTGGCGGTGGTGACCTCTCACGTCCGGCCCTGATCCAGGCCATGGTACGGTGCGAGAGGGCATGGGAAGCTGTCTCCTACTTCTTCGAAGCAGTAATGCTCGCAAAAGAGGAGGCGGAACACGTGAGGGAGACTCAAAGGAGACGCTCTCACGCCCCTAGCCACCGCAGGAGACGCCTCGGGCGTCGGGAGTCGCAAGCCGATTCCCGGCCACGGACGGCAAGTAATGAGTAGCTCACCGTCCGATAAGGACCAAGCCTAAGTTTACGGCGCGTAGTGTTCCACGCGCGCCTCAAAGAAATGTCAGCAAAAGTGACGGGGCCTGATAGGGCCCTAGCCTGTCTGGGTCGTGGATAAATTTGAAAGAGAGTTACTGCGGCCCTGGCACAAGCAACTGAAGGAACACGGGTGGGTTATAGTCAGTAAAAGTCTGACAGGCCCACCTGCTTCAACCAGAGCGGGAAAAGTCTTTGGATTAATTCCAACCGAAAAAAAAAAGGCCTACTGTGCACGGACGCGTAGCTTCATAGACACTTCAAAATACTCCGTGCAACTTGTGCAGCCCAGCGTACTGAACTATGTCCACCAGGCGTATTGCATGTGTATGTTTTCAATCTTTTGTGGCAATGCCATTGAACGGCGAAGACGTTGTTTACTACATTCGAAGTCACCGAAGATGGCGATTATATTGGGCACATCCATACATAGAAAAAAATATAGATTCTCGGGACCCTAGGGTCCCAGACCTTTGAAAGGCGTATCTGAGGCAGAAACCAACTTGCAGAGGCCACTTGCCAGAGGGACCAAAATGTGATACCAACCGGCGATTATACCTGTATGCACTAGTCACTACGCAAGAGCACCCAAGGACAATCCGCGGCTGTTGCAAGACTATTACAGAATATGGAGACTAAACAATTGGACTATGGGTTTAGGAGGTTTCGTGGATTGAAATCCTAAAACTATAGCCCCTGCCTGACCACTATTGATCTAAACGGTTATAAAATGGCAGGGGATGATTTGCACACTCAATTAATGGCCCACGCCATTAACAGTTGCTAGCACTTTAGTGACGTAACGCAAAGGGTCGACATATGCGGAGGTGCTTGAGAAGCGGAGAGGTATGCTATATGTATATATATATAGAAGTAGGCTATCAGGAAAATCCCGGCAGTACGGTCAAAATCCCTACCAGCATTATTTCATCTTCATCATCAACACATTTTACGCAAAATAAAATAAGACAAATATATAGTATCGTCAGTTTTCCATTTATCATTTCTATTCTGTCAATTGCTTAGTCAATGACAAAAAAATTGCATCTATTCTTTATGTCAGTTGTACAGAATATACAAATTTAATTACAATGTGTAATTACTAAGTAAACCCGATGGAGTCCCGCTACGCGGGGATCCTATTTCTGTTTGCAGGGTCTAAAGTAACCTAACATGAAGGAAATGACGGGAGCTGAGTTCGCTCGCTTTGCTCACTCACTTCAGTTCCCGCCATCTCCTTCGAACCTCACCTGTCCGTGTTGGGGTGCTCTTAGCTCCCGAGCTCGCTTCGCTCTTGGACTAATTAATTGACCATAATTAAATAATTGCCATTAATCTACCATGCATGGGATCCTTCCGTTTTGCCGAAAAGATTTTGACAAAATTTCACTACCCAAACAAATTTTAACAAGTTTTTTGTACCAATGCAATATTTGGAATGATTTTAATATGCATTTTTTCATTTGCGGGCTCCGTCGACTTAATTACAGATCAAATCTCTTCACAAATAATTTTTTGCTAAGTAATAATTTAGCAAATGAATTTATTCGGAAAATTGTTTGGGTAGGATAATTTGTCAGTTTCTTTTCGATGAAACATGGTGAACCCATTAAAATAAAATTGCATTTTTTAATTATATAATTACCAAAAAATCTTATTTTTGCCTTTATATTTTTTGTCGTAATAAATCATTTGATTAAAGATCAAATGCCTTAATGACACTATCCTTGGTAATATTATGCCAAGTAAAAATTTAACCAAATGACAATGTGCGTATAGAATCATTACAAATATTGCATTGGTATAAAAAAAGGTTGGTAAAATTGGTTTGGGTAGTGAAATTTTGTCAAAATCTTTTCGGCAAAACGGCAGGATCCCTTTAAACATTGATGGACCGATACTTGGTTGGGTCTGAATGATGATGAAGAAAGAAAAATAGATGGGATGCGAAAAGTGTTGTGGGCGTTGTGGCGCTTATTGGGAGAGACCTGCCTACTTATGCCCATCAGCAGTGGACTGCGACAGATCGAGTTGAATGATGATGAAGAATATCATGGTGACAGCTTAACAAAAACTAGTTAAACAAAACAGAATAAACCAAACGGATTGTACTAGGAAGATCACATAAAGACGACACAACTAATGAATGAACTCTATACTTTACAAAGGCTGACAATATTTAGGCTGACACTGAAGTGACATCACGCATCCAGGGTGCTCTAGATAGATAAACAATGTGTTTTCATAGTAACGAAATTGTATGTTGACTCATCACCTAAAAGCCTAGTGAGCTTTGATGCTGTTGACGATACGACTACGATTCGGTGATGTCAGGGAAATATCAGCGGGGGGGCTATTAAACGTACTTCATTGCGTTAACATAAAGTATAATTTGTACTAAAACTAAATCAGAGCCAGTAGGAACAATTTTTGTACACAAATTGACATATGTGAACGTTTACGTTAACTCAATCGAAAAAATATAAAAACTCGCACGAAGGCCACCGTTAATCACGACACTTGCATGTCTTAACCCACTTTCTTCTTCTTCTTAGTCGGGCACTCTTGGCAGAGTGGTCGTGGTCATGAGTGGGTCCTGATGCAAGATGGTTCTTGCCATGCGTCGCCATTCGGTTCTATTGGACGCAATGTGGGAACAGTCGGTCATCGTAGCTTTGGTGATACTTTTAATAAGATCTGCCCATCTGGTTGGAGAGCGACCTCGGGATCTTTTGCCCTCCATTTTGCCTTGGATTACAAGACGCTCCATTGAGTCTTCATTCCGAGTTATATGCCCAAAGAACTTTAACCCACTTTAGGGTATATATGTTCTGTGACATAAACTGACATTCGATCAGCGAGAGACATTTTCGTAAACTCCTAAATATATTAACGTATTGATATATTATTATGTGCATACGAAATGACACGAAGTCAATCCCAAGACATGTCGGTATTTCGATAGTCAGAATCATCATCATATCAGCCGAAAGCCATCCACTGCTGGATTTAAGCCTCCCCCAGGCGTTGCCACATTGACCAGTCCCGTGTATCTCGATCCCCGCAACCTTCACCAGGTCATCGGTCCTCCTGTTGGCAGGCCTCGAACGCAACGTTTTCCGGTTCGCAGTCGACACTCCCGAACTTTTCTGCCCGATACGTTATGCGAGTAATGTGCCCTGCCCACTGCCACTTAAGTATGGCAAATCTTTGGGATATTATGTCTGTAACACAGGTTCTTTTGCGGATCTCTACATTTTTGATTTGATCACGCAAGGAAACTCCAACCATAATCCTCTCCATCGCCCTTTGGATGACTGTTAGCGTTCTGATGAGGCCAATTATGAGAGACGACGTCTCACAATCAGAATGTTACTTTGAAAACAAGAGTCTCTTGACGTATTGTGACGTGCAACTCGTGCAAGTGGCATTCAACTGTAAAATGATGTACAATAATTTTATCTTTAGTCACGTTGTGAATGTAGCAGTTCGATTTGAAAATAAGATCTGCAAATCTATTGTATTTTTTTCCTAGCATCATTTATGTCCATTGCTGTTTTGCCCTGCTAGGCAAAAGCCTCCCCTCCTTCCAAGTATTGTTTTCATCTATAAACATTCAGTATCGCATGATAACTAACATTTTCATGCAAATGGGCATTATATTGTAATATAATATGTAATATATAGCATTATATGGCAAAATACATTAAAAAGACTTCAGAAAACGAAACAGGATTCGCTATTCATCTATACTTCTTTGACTGTATAATAATATTTGAACATAGAAAACAAATGTTATGGTGAATTCTGAGAAGACATAGAAAACTTTTCTCTTTTCGATATTACCTACCAAGTGAACACAAACGTATGCATATCGTTAGCATCGGAGTTCAGTTCAGTTACTTGAACAAGTTCCGATGTCAAAGAACCAAAAGGAATTCCAGTTCAATTTATTTCTTTGATAAAATGTTTAATTTCTTATAAGCTCGTTACGCGGAACGAACATTTTTAATATCCTCAAATAACTACATCCAAAAGATATGATTAAACATTCTACTGATACATCTATATTAATATTACAAACGTTTTTTTTTGTTAAGAATTCACGCAAAGGAATATTATTAAATTCTACAAACACGGAACTTTATTTTTTCGCAAAAAGAAAAGCAGAAAAATATTTATATTTCAGGAAAATACGAGAAAAATCTTCAATAACTCGTTAGATGTGTTCTGCAAAGGAAGAATGACGATTAAATACCGTAACACAATTATGGAGATAAACCTGCCCGAAGAATTTTATAAAGTCAAAAGGGATTCATGGAAAGACGCAGCAAATGCTTGTATAACGAGTGTCGCCGCTAGTTTTAAAGCATTTCGTACAGCGACCTGTTTTATCTTTCGCCTGAAGGCGTAAAAAGGTTTTTAAATGCAGAATTTTCGGATCAAAGAGTTTTTGAGAAACGCCTGACAGATAGGCTTGTCCTTGACTTCGTCATGGTAACGAAAGTTGCTTTAGAACTTTTCCTTTCACAATCCAAAAAACAATTAAATAAAAAATACGGACCCCAGTTTTCAGGTATTTCGTGATGATAATCGCGATTAAAAAATCCTGTCGGTTTGTCTGTTGGAGTTTTGCATTAATTAATCGTATAGAAAATATATCGACAGTAAATAATGGTGTCAATTCAAAAAGTCATGGAGATTGCTGACAAAGGCAAACTTAAAACTTTGGAATCACTGTTATTATGTTTTTTTTTGTGGCGTCTCGCTGTTCAATCAGGGCCAGGCAGTCTGTTACTCCGTCATCACCCATTAAAAATACCATCCCATCCCATTATCATGTCGATGGCGTTGTCACATTAGCATGTAGCTGACGCGAACCCAAAAGTTATGCCCCTACCAAAAATCACTCAACACAGCTAAGAATATTTCACTTCAAAAAGACGGGCTGTTTCAAAATCGTGTCGAAAAAGGCTAAATAGATTCGTTTGGACCGGGGTTACTAAAGAGTAAAGCGTCAAGCATTCGGCTTGAACAGGGCCGCGGCAATGATTGTGACATTTACTTACAGACACGATTGTGCCAAACTCTACCGCAATAAGAGCATTTATTAGGGATTTAGGACCAAATCAGCCATTTTACGTAATAAGTTGTTGTTTCTACGACAAAAAGATGCATTTAATACTAGCAGCTTTGCCTGCGAAAGACTGAATTTATCCCAAGCTAACGTACTACCAGCATGAAAAGTATAGTTATCTATGGTCAAATCGTTTACCACCAGTTTCAAATCCAAATCCGTTCAGTCATGATTGATATTATATTCAGACCACCATATTTATAATTACTGAGCTAACTAATTAAACGACAATTAATTGATATATTGAGATAAATCCGGCAGTCTTAAGTCACTTCTTGAATTTAACCAGTCAATGACACCACAGTATCAGAGGTCATTAATCATTGGTTGCGACTCAGGATCAATTCCTTACACGCCAACCGCGACACGCTCCGTCACTCACATCGATCAGATTTGTGATTTATTATACTGCCAATTATGGAGATGCTGTGAGATAAATATTTTGTTACTAAATAAACACATAATACATATAGTACATTACTGCAGCGGCCACCAAAAGACGCATTGATGGAGGATCACACATACGTAGGTCCATCAATGCCTAGTTGTGGCTAAGGCTTGTATAGTATTTTCTCAAATAATGCGCGTAAATTAAAACTTAGTAGTACCTAGAACTCATTTTGTCAAATACAATTATTTTTCAAATTCAATGAAGAACAATCCTTGCGAACACAAATAATTTATGCCGCGTTAAAGTGTTCATTTGTTTTTTTTCCAATAAACAGCTGTATTTGCAAGCCAGTTCGAAATTTAAATAAAACCTTTGATAAGTTACCTCCTTGGTTGCCATGTTTCGGAGTAAAAGATCGTTCCATTTTTAAATTACACGACAGATATGAGTTTGCTATGATATTGATTTGGCCGCTAAACTACGATAGATATGGGTTTTCATAATACCTTTGCCGGCTGCTGCTCGCGTGTATTTGGCCAATACAGCAATTTCGATTTATCTCGAAGAAGGTAGTCAAAATAATGCTCAAATTTCCAAACATGTTTGAGAAAATGAATTTTAATAAAACACAACATTACGCCTGTAGGTACTCCCCAAAAGGTTAATCAGAGGTATACCTATAGTTTGCAAGTTAGTCTTAATTCCCGGGTTATAGGAAGCAAGCTTATTGCGATCAACGTGGCACGAAACCAGACTTCAAAACTACAACTGAAAAGTTTCCGGAAGATAATCCCATAACACTATGGCCGACACAGGAACCACACCCAGGACATTCGTCGACCACTACATTAACGAGACAGTGATACTAAATAACTGTGAATTATAAGTTTTTGTACTTATTGGCGTCAATAATTTGTTAGCATTCCTAGTGATGTTATGAAAATTTGTCTCGCGAAATGTATTTTTCAAAGGTATGCAAAAATAGCTTTCAAAATTCAGAAAAGAATATTGTAAGTATGTTATGAAATATTTCTTAGAACTTGCTAAGTATTCTTTTTAGTATTTTTGTTAAGTCAACGAGTCATAAGAAGATTTTCATGTTTTCCTCTCGTATCACTGACCGATTGCCAAGGTACATTACCTACTTAAAGAAACTACTTATATCGTTGTTGACTTTAGCGAAAATAATATTTTTAAATTCAAAACCGAACATGTGAGCTTAACAAAATGTTGTTCCTCTCTGGTCTAAACCAATCGTTCGAATTTTAAGTTACGGATTTTCAACAAAAGTGTTTGAGAAATTATCCGTCGGGATTTCTTTTCGTACTGTTGGACAATGTCATGAACAAGTAAATACTCAGTTATGCGCGACACGACAACGCGTTTCCATAAAACCAATTGCTATAAAAAGGCGTAGTCGCAGACAGACACAACCCGAACATAACCTTGAAACCTATAAAAGCCCATGTTTCTCATTTACAATCAATGAGCAAAAACCCAGTTAATACGAAACAAGTTCATAACAAGTTACAATCCCTACGTCAGCAGGGTTGTCACCGCAGTCCGACCCTTCGCACAATGTCATAATTACTGTTATTAAATATTTGGTAAGTTTTACGTCGCTAGTTTGGGAAAATATTTTGTTATTGAGGATCATGTCTCATACGCTCTAGTGTAGTGGGGTCAATGTTCAATAATAAACAGTCAAGATTATTATATTTATTAACTTTGTTAGTGTAGTAAATAATTTAAATAAAAGTCTTATTAACTTTTTCAAATCTTTTGTTTTGTTTGCTAAGCATTTGATCTTACTTTTTTGTCATCAAACTATTTTCCTTTCTTTCATTTCCATATGAGGATTATAAAGATTATGTGTTTCGAATTAATTCATCCCGTGAGAGAAAACACACCGTCGTCCACATCATCGCTTACCACCTTATATCACCTACAGTGGTCAAATGCGAGCTTATCATTAATAATAAAAACAAACAGAAGCCATTCGCAAAATATCCATTTTCCAAATCCTAAGGTCGTGTCAAATCCACTTCAACATCATGAGTGATGAGATGAGATGCCTTGTAAGATTTTCAAGTCTAAATATAAAAGTTGTAACAACAAGACGAGATATTTATGACACAACATGAATGGAGGGCGAGAATGCTGGAGAGTCCTGGAGTGTTCACTTTGATGGTTGCCATCCTTCTCGAGGGCTCTTCAGATTGTATACAATTTATAGGGAGCCATTGATGCACGCTTGAGGGGGTAAATGTTGGAGCTTGATAGGGGATTATTGGTTATTAATAGCACAAATATGATGCAAGGACCATTAGGTGTGTATTAAATTCCAGAACTAAAATAGCTCATTTAGATTTAAATTTCTATGTTTTGAGTGGTGGTGACGCATCCTTTTCCTATTAGTATTTATTTTTTAACCGACTTTCCAAAAAGGAGGAGGTTCTATGTTCGACTTCATGCTTGTTTTTTTTTTTGTGTATATTCACCGATTACTCCGTCAATTGTGGACCGATTTTGAAAATTCTTTTTTTGTTTGAAAAAGTATGTTCCGAAATTGGTCCCATTTTAATTTAGTGAAGATTTGATGAAGAACTTCGCAGATATACAACAGAACTCTTCAATAAATAACGGCAAATCTCTCGGGATTGCTGCAATCGCATGTCTGTTTGTTGTTTATAACATTTCATAACATAACATCACGCCAGTTCGCTCTTAAGGGGTAAGCAGACCTCTCATTTCACCGGTTATGTTCAAGTTTCATGAAATCTATTCTGGCGAAATAGTTCCCTTACTAACTTGCCTATTAGGCCCCCGTACGCAAAATACGCGCTTAGACGTGGAGTTGCGGACACCAGCCCGTCTTAATCTAATCTAGGTACGTACAACTAAAAAGTGAAAAATAAAAAAACTTTTTGCAGAAAAATACTACCGACTTCCAAATACAAAACTACAAAGTGAAAATAACTTAATTTTTTGAAGTCGGTGTCCATAACGCAAAAAAATGGTACCTACGAAAGACACCGACTTCAAAAAATTAAGTTATTTTTCACTTTGTAGTTTTGTATTTGGAAGTCGGTAGTATTTTTTGCAAAAAGTTTTTTTATTTGTTTTTTGTTCTCTTATAGGATGCGTCATACCTGGTGCAAATAAACTCTTTTCTTTCTTTCTACTAAAACAAACATATTGTTGTTGCATTATCGCGTCGTTATCGAATTGTCCCGTTGCACCTATCTGCAGATCCTTCATGTCAGTCATGTTCATGTTGGTACAACCTATTTCCCTGCATTTATCGTAGCCAGAAAATGAAAACAAAATCCCTTGTTTGTTACTATACGAATTCATTTTCCGATTACCACCATGAATCATCTTTACCAAGATTTACCCTTCACCTCATACACATTCACCCATCAATGGAACGAAGTTCATTTCTAGAACGAGCTGAAGCATATAAAACCTACGTATATTTTCCCACTATGTATTCAAGACAAACACAATAGTTCTCTCAACAACCGAGCACATCAGACTCTCACCGCATCAGACATTTACGTCCCCGCAGTAATAAGGATCGTCTCAGACAACAAATCTCCATATTTTTACAAAGCGCAGAGGAATTGCAAAACACGTTACGTTTAGAACAAGTACTAGAACACCGAGGTATGAATATGAAAATCTGGGAACAGAGAGTAGTTTATGATACAGAGACCAAGCTTTAGTCAATCGCACTATAACACATCACACACTTCATGGCCTTAGAAATTGCGCATTATGTGTTAAGTTAGTAGAGCTTCGGCCCTACGGATATTTCAGTCTATTTCTTCCATAGGTTACTATTTATTTATTTTTATTTATTGTCTATAGGCTCGCGTTTGACCACAATCTCACCTGGTGATAAGTGATGGTATGCAAACTCATGCAAATAACGAGTTTGTCCGTTTGTAATGGCCCATAATTATTAACTTCACATAGAACTGTCAGCGTCATCATCATTAACACCACACCTGGACATAGGCCTCCTGAAGAGTCACCACATCGACCTGTTCTACGCTTTTGCATCCAACATATCACCCGTGTTTAAGATTTGTAGAGAATACCCGATCTGTCAGCGTATTTTTTACAAAATCCTACGTAAGTTACTTTTCTATATGATCGCTTTGACATCAGCTTCAAAGGCACATCATCTGCCCTTCAAATATTAATGGCACAGTAGTCATTACCCATCCCAGTGAGGTCTCAGTCCGATATTTACTCCTGTCCCATGCCGTGCTTACCCCCAACGTTTACACATTCACCATGATTAACGTATTATTTAGGATAATATCCTGCTAAATTATGACGGCTATTTATTTTAGAGATTGCGCTTCCATACGCCACTTCCACTGCTCTCAAAAAAGGTGAAGGAAAACATCGTGAGGAAACCGGCATGTCCTAGAACCAAAAATTCGAAGATATGTGACATCCACCAACCCGCACTGGGCCCGCGTGGTGGATTATGGTCCTTCCCCTCTCACAGAGAGGAGGCCTGTGTCCCAGCAGTGGGAACCTTAATAGGCTGATGATGTCATGCTTCCATACGGAATTTCCGACGCGCGCTCTGAAGCCGTGAATCCCACTTCTGACTCGCAAGTGGGATTATATTCCATTGCCAACTAACAGGCTTATGGTGTAAATGCGTGAAAATTAACGCGCTCTCTTTTAGGATTTAAGTAATACATGCTAAGCTGTAGATTTTTGAGTGGTTGAGTAAATTAGTGGGTGTCATCATTTGTATTAATTAAAGGTTGGACATTTTTTACGTGATATTTTGTAACATGATATACTCGTTACTGTAGAAGTTTTTCATACAACTGAAATAGGTTCATCTATCTTACAGTCTAAGGCATAATTATTAGATTATGGAACAAGAAACAATTTTGAGGAGCTCGTGGCTTAATCATAACAGCCGCACTGGTCGATCATCAAGGTTAAGCAACGCTTGACGAGGTCGGTCCGTGGATGGGTGACTATTTCAACATACCGAGTTTCCTTCGTGCCTTGGGAAGCACGTTAAGCCTTTGGTCCGGGCTGTCATTTGAAGATCTTTGACAGTCGTTACGAGAAGTCAGAAACTTGAGATCTGACACCAGTCTTGCCATGGGGTACCGTGTTACCCAGTTACTCGGTTGTGGAGGTCAGATAGGCAGTCGCTCCATGTACAACACTGGTACTCAGCAGAATCCGGTTAGACTGGAAGCCGACCCCAATATAGTTGGGAAAAGTCTAGGCAGATTGATTGCAACAAGTAATAATGTACCAATAAATAATCGTAATTCAGTTAGTTTTATGTACATATCTATCTAGAAGAGCATAATTACATACATCAAATAGTAATTAGTGCAATTATTTTTACATGTTTTTTAGAAATTTGCAATGTTTGTATGAACAATGTTCGTGTTAAATCTTGCAAATGAATTTTAAAGCAATTATCCTCAACCAAGCTAAGCTAAAAAGCTTGTTTATTTTTTTATATTTGGACAATATATAACACATACTACATAGTATCTTCTATTACTACTGGACTATTTAATTCCTTGCAAATTATGAAACCTACAATTATAGTTTTTATATATTCAAAGAAATGTTCCATTGCTTATTCTTCTTTTTCGTACGTAAAGTACACCACAACAATTTATCATAAAATAAACAGCGAATATTTCAAGAAAACATTTCCAATTTTCTCAATAAATCCAGTTTGTTGGAAAAACTGTAAGCTCCAATAAGTTTTTCCTTCCTTGTATTAGTTATTGTCTATCCAATCTCCAAGGTTTTTAAAAACAGCGATCTGAAACGATTTATAACATCTACACTTTGCACCGTTTGTAAATGAAACAAAGTGGATATGAAATTTTAAGAAAAGATGGTTTGTTTTTTTCCTGCAACCTTTTATTAAGATTTATTTTTTTATATTTTAACTTATAAAGAAATAGTTCTCGGCCTTGATCTCGCCTGATAAAAAGCGATGAACGAGGTTAACAAAGGAACGAGCAAGACTAAAATAAACCTTTTCATTCTTGTTTTGAAGTCTGACGGGTTTAAGGTGGTAGGGAACAAAGTCGCTGGCGTGGAGAAGAAGCACTTAGTGCGACTAGTCGGGATATTAACTAAGTGCAGTTGGAACCGAGCAGTACGTCTCTAGTCTGGAAGAGAAAGGGAGATGGTAGAATTGGAAACGTGGCGCAAGTTCAATTGCCGCACGGAACAAATATACTCCTATGATCTACAGATTGTGGTTCCGATTCTGGCTCTTTGTGTATGTGAGTTAAAATGTTTGTAAACGCATCAATGATACAGGAGAAATTCCTAGTGGTGAGCAAACAAAGATCTTGTAGCTCCAGCTCACATTCTTTTTACAAATTTCATTTTACCGTTTTCGAAAGTATGTTTACTTTTGCAAGTTAATGTAATATTAAAGATCAGACAGACCGGCTTTTTAATGAACGCTCTTTTTTGTATACTTTTATACTTATTTATTTTTCATTTTAAGGATTTAAATCCACAGTTCAACTTGATTAAGGCCTCCTTTGGTTTTCATTCGTAATCGAATATGAAACTGAATATTACATGCAACATTTTTATGTTTTAGCTGCTCCTGTCTGATAGGCACTCAAAATATTGACCATTGCGTTTATCCAACAAATTGTCGACGTTTTACGTTGCAAATAACAGTTTGCTTTTATGCTTTGCAAATTAACATTGATTGTGTACTGTGTAGTCAATCATCAGTAAAAAATAAAATACTTATACTGTATTGATACAAGCAAGTGAAATGATAATAATTGGACACGCGAATCAAACGTTTGTAATACACCGCATTACGAATTATAAGAGACACTTTTCTAGAAGAAAGGGAATCGAAAAATAATATTTGTGTACATGTATGTAATCATATTTTTAATAGATAGTAGTACACATTGTGTAAGTTATTAGAAGTATAGGAGACCTGATTTTCGAAAGTTTGGTTACATTAAAATTACATGACTTAAAGTCACCAATCTACTTTTACCTCTTGAAGTCTTTGTGTTTACAAAACTACTATGTTGCGACAAAAAGGACATAGCAGTATATTTAAGTTCTCTAATAACTCATACATAATACTTGCACTTAATGTCTTTTCATAATTATTATGGTCACCCTATTACGGGATGCATTGTCGTATGCAGTAGATTAGAATTATAAATGCTAACTATTCTATAAATATTATCCCCATCGGTTTCAAATATTAGTGTGTTGGCCAGAGTTTGGGTTTAAACTATGTTGTGTTATGTACTCATATTGTTATTGTTACTTGCGAACTGGCTAATATAAATGGAGATAGATACTTATCTTGATTATAATAGGATACTTAAAAATTGGTAGTACTCCTTGAAACTTTGATAACTATTCCGGATATACATAGTAACAATACTTTAGTTTTGACTGTTGCACATTCTTATGCCATAGAGTGCTTCCCTGACGTCTAAGGAGATCTACAATAGATGCCAGGGCACCATAGATTCGTTGCCTAATGAACACGGGAGCCGTAAACGACTATTTATTTGCAATAGATAATTTCGACATCCAAACATCATCCCATTTGGGCTATATTACGCCAACGCAAATCAGTGAATAATCCGTCCGCTCCCGTTCGGTACCAGGACAGCAGATGTGCGAGGCAATGTGTAAACACGCGTGAAAGTGCCCAGTCAGCGGCACGCCTGCGCTGCTCGAGGCACTCAAGATGGCGGCCGATTCCACAGCTGACGACGAACGAAATGTCAACGCGACGCTCAAAATGTAATTAAACGTAAATCGATTGATATAGTTCGAGTTTGTTTCGATTTAGACAAACTGTTTCGCGTTTAGTTTGTTTGGAGCCTTTAGGGTGCTTGTGGACCGTTGTAGAGGCGCAACCGTTAATGAATTGGGTGTTTATGTTTCGTATTGTTAGTTCTATCTCTTTATCTAACGTATTTACGAAATGAGTTGTTGTAAACAGTTCAAAGATTTTCGTTTCTGTTTGTAGAGACCAGCCTTTGTCATCATCAATGAGTCTGTCTTCTAGTGGAGACTTTAAACGCATCCACCATAGAGACAGGGAGCTATTACCAAGTATGTATAGTTGTAATTTAAATTGAAACAAAAATATTCGTAATAAACATAATAATAAAAAGAGAACAGGAGAGATCTCACCTGCTGATAATGCATAAGTGTAATGTGATAATGTGTTGCTTTCGTGCCCATTCAGCCTCTACTTGCTAATTGGTAAAAACGTTCGTAAACGAGCTATTCATATTTCATATAGCTTCACATAAACAAGAGAAGCCGAATAACGAACTACATGAGTAGTTTTCTTAATAGTAAAGTTTATAACATACAAAGAAACATTGCCAAAACTAGGGTATACGAAGAAAAGAGAGAACTGCGGCCATAACTCAGTCAAATAAGGCACTAGACTGAAGAAATGAAGATGTCTAGACGCCGACAATACAACGAAACGATACTAGGCCAAAAACTTAGCAAATTGGCCAACGAAGTAACCTTACAAGAACGTTTGAACATTTAATTCTAAGAAATAAATAAAAAGCCACATAAAATGAAGAACAACTGTAGAAGCAATTTTTCAAAGTCTGCGAGTCCTGCGATCAGATACTTTTGTAAAGGATTGATTTGCACAGTACTCGGTATTTTATACGGGAAATTCAAGGAAGGCTGAATGAGGTGATTCTTTAAATGATGAAGGAAAATTTCAAAATATTTGGTGTATTTATGCTGTACCGAATGATGGAAGTTTTGAAACAAAAGCTGATTATGAATTCGTCACACACATCGTCTTTGATTTTAGTGCCACGTGAAGTGTGGTATCTAAATATAAAAGAAAGGGGGGAGAAATAAGTTAGTGACATACGAATGAACACAAAGAGGGCAACAAACATTTGTATTATCCGACTGTTACTTTTAGGGCTCTTTCAGTTTAGATGTTTCGAGCAGCACGGCTGCGGCACCGAAGCGGTGCGTTGGGCATACTGCGCACCTCCAGGTGATTTTTCCATACAATTGATGCACACGAAACTCTTGGTGCATAAATCGTATGGAAAAATACACCGGACGTGCGAAGTACGACAAACGCACCGCTGCGGTCGAAACGTCTAAATTGAAAGAGCCCTTGAGCCATTAACTAACTGACCTGTAAAAACCCTCCAAATTAGTTTTAATAATGCTTTTGCTGTTTTTTTTTCTGTTGTGTTGTATATTTGTCTTAGAAATGTTATCTATTCTATTATTATTTATACACCCGACTGAAATAGTAGTAGTTGAATCAATCAAATCTGTTTATAGAGTTAGTACCATTACTAGATATATAACCTTTCAAATAACTTCGTCTTTCGACGCTACATAACCTTGACATTCTCAATATTACTATATCGTTTCATATTCCTATAAAGAAATAATCGCAGGCAATATACGGACGATGTAATATTCAATGAACGCAGGCATATCACGGTGAAATTACCTAGTATGTAGGACGGTGTCAATTCTACGCTCAGTTGAGCTTGCATTGAACACCATCACAACCGCGTTTAGCAGAGTGAGCATATGCGAAATACGGACGAACAAGGGTAGGATATTAAAGCTGGGGATACGATTTGAACTTGTAAAGAACGGCTTGTGTTGTATGGGTCAATAGAATAAAATAAAACTACCTTCTTCTATACAGATTTTAGAGGGTCAACAATGGTGGGTCCGTGACACACAGGATTGGTGACTAAAACAGCGCCACACAGCGGCAAACCAATAAGGAAATAGCGAGTGGACCTGGATGTTTTTTTGAGAACTGAGGAAAAAGTAGCGCAGAACCGTGACCAATGACAAGAATGGAACCTTATTCCAACAGTGGGATATTACGAGTAAAAAATTACTATTCAACTATACATTCATCCGGCTCTGGCTGGAGACTTAATTTATCCTACAGGTTGAAGAAGGAACTAAAGTTAACTAATTTGTTGTAAAACAATGAGTTACTTAGATCCCTCTACCAGCATTTGCAGACACCTACAATAAGAGACAATTGAGGGAGGCGTATGTTTAGCAGTGAACCTTTTTCGGCTGAAATTATGATGTTGAAAATAATAGGACCATTGAAAGGTGAAAGTAATCTTACTGATATAAAACATACTATTTACGTGTTACCATTCGCTCATAAACTAGTGTAAGATATAAACTCATAAGGAAATTACATTGATCGAATTAGTTTTCATGGGTGCACTTGAATTGAGTGTCATTGAGTAACGGCACGGAGAGAAATCCAATGCTTGCCGGAAATAATAAATATACAGTTCTCAATAAATATTACATTTCTAATAAGAAAAGTAATAACTAAGTAGGTACCAGGTTCTAGACAAGGGGCATTCGATGTCATCGAAGGTGATAGTCAAAATGTAAGGGATTGATCACGTGATTTTTCGCTTGCCAATTCCACATAATTTTGTCTTTTTGACAATCGCTCGCTATCGCCACGCTTTCGATGATAGAATATCTCTTGTGGGCTTGACACATCTAGCTCATAAATTACAAACCCAAAGTTATCTCAACTGATATTGAATAGAGTTGAAATTATTTGTTTGCATAAATATTTGTAAAAGGTAATCTCTGGACCGAGTATACTGACCAGATTACTGTTACAAGATAGGGCAACGCCATCTAATGACGAGAGGAAGAACTGGTAGTAGCTAGTAGCACCATCTCGTGTCGAATCGCGGCAGTAATCTTCTCGAATATTTGTGTCGCCGAAATCTCTCTCAGCCGAATGTTCTCCTCGAATGTTCACTGATTATTCTGGAAGGTTCTCGACGTATCTAGAACAGTATGGAACGTTCCAGAAACATCTACTGTGCTATATAATAAGGGCGGTCGTGTTCGTCATAGGAAAGGCCTGATACACCCCCTAGCGGGGACCTAGCGAACGCTTGATTGTATGGGACAGTTTCGATTTCAGATACAGAGCGAACGAAAAGAAAATAGTGCGATGTAATAAAAGAGATTAAGAAGTGTTTCAGTAATAAAGTCTGATTAATTATAGTCTATTTAAATAATTTATCCCTGAACCCCGGCTCGTAACATTACTTTCAATCCCGTACAAATATAATGTCCTGAGGGATATGTCTCGGGACCGATAGAAAACAAGATTAATAATAATTTCGGCTTTGTAAAGAGTCGTCTCAATGTGCCATATTTACCTAGCTAGGTATGTACTAAGGTTACCTACAAACATTTACCACAGAATGTTGTTTACGAAACATTCCGTCAAAATTACCTAAATGTAGGTCCTTTGTTGAACACACTGAAGATAGCATTGCAGAAGTTTACACTGGATGTTTTTATTGTACCTATAAAATCTTATGCTGGCAGACATTGTATTCTTTGATGACGGTGAATTTTGGATTGTATGGGAGGAAATACACTACAAGCTACACGAAAAAATAAACCTTTTGACAAAAAAAAAATAACCAACTTCCAAAACAAAACACTACAAAGCGAAAAAAATATCTTTGGTATAATATTTTTTTCTTTTTTGAACACAAATGCCGAAAAGAAAGTTAAACGCTTTGTAGTGTTTTGTTTATACCTATTTGTTTTTTGTTTTTGAGACCTACTTTTGAAAAGAAAATTATTTTTCGTTTTGTAGTGTTTTTCTATCCTTGCAGATCAAATAATAACCGACATAGCTCAAAGTATCGCCGAACATAAGTGTCAGTAGACTGGGCAAATAATGAAAAGTGGGCGAAACAACATGAAGTGAAAATCCGCATACCAATAGACGTAGCGTTGGTTTGTGGACCTGAATGACCTGGCGAGAGCCGCAGGGATCCGCTAGATGCAAGAACCACAGAACCGGTCGATGAGGGGAGGCCTATACCCAGCTGTGATAATTAAGGAAAATAATAATGTTAAGGTCTGCTAGATGCAAGGAGACCCCTTAATTCAAGTACTTAAAATGTACTACTCTATTCGCTGGAGCAAAAAATAAAAGGTATACAAACCATAAAAAAGGTTTTTACAGTGTTTTCTTTGATGTCACTAAACTCTAAAATAAAAATATAATGAGAAGATTTTATTTCATGATCATCAGCTTTATAATGTTCAACTGCTGGGACACAGGCATCCTCTCTGTGAAAGTGGGCCTACATACGCTTTAGTGCCGTAGAAGAAATGCCAGCCATCAATTTTTCTGTATAAAAATATTTTTAAACATCCAAGTCGTTTTGGAGGAGTTTCGAAAAGTTGCGAAAAAATATCGTGTTGTTAATTTTTTTTTAAAGCAAAACTATTAGTTACACGAAAAAACCTTGTGTTCAAAATTATGTACATGAATCAATAATAAATATTTTTTTTTTTCAAACCTTTTAACCTAGCTGTTACTGAGGAGTACGCTTTAGAAAGTTACCGTTTTACGGCACTAAAGCGTATGTAGGCCCTTAATCCACCACGCGGGCCCAGTGCAGGTTGGTGGATGTCACATGTCTTGGAATTTTTGGTTCTAGGACATGCCGGTTTCCTCACGTTGTTTTCCTTCACCGTTTTAAGAGCAGTGGTGATGAAATAATTTACACAAATACAAGCGCCTGCTTGGGTTCCTACCTACCTGTACCTAGTAGGTACCTACGACACGTAAGTCTGGTCCGTTATCACTAGGCCACCACTGCTCTATCACTGCTTATTTCATACAACAACCAAATACACACGTGCACAAGTATGTGAAACATATTTTAAATTATTATTTTCTTTACTGTATTTTGCAATGGAGAGCGCTAAGCTCGGAGTTTACTTGCGTGATCGAATTAGAAATAAAGACATCCGCAAGAGAACCAGGGTTGCTGACATAACCCTATAAAAATTGCCAAATTTAAGTGGCAGTGGGCAGGACACATTGCTCGCAGAAAGGATGGCCGATGGGGTAGAAAGGTTCTGGAGTGACGACCGCGAGCCGGAAGACGTTGCTTTAGAAGGCCTCCCACCATGTGGACCGATGACTTCGTGAAGTTTGTGGGGATCTGCTGGATGCGAGACGCACGGGACCGACCAATGTGGCGACGCTTGGGGGAGGCCTATGTCCAGCAGTGGACGTCTTTCGGCTGATATGATGATGATGAGTTCATCAAAATATTATTGTTGTAAAATACAGTTGTATATATATTATTAATGTATAAACAGTTATATATTTTTAATGTATAAACAAAAAAATTGTATTATTATAACCAAAACCAATAGCCTACATTAAAAAGCATCTCGACAGCCTGGAGTTTGGAACTATTATGATAATAAATTAAAGAGTGTTAACCATTTTTCGTTGTAAGGTTGTATTTATAAAATTTGTCGGATTATAACCGTTTGACGTTTGTATGTTTACCTTTTATTATTTTTTGTTGCAGCGAATAGAGTATAGGTAAAATAGGGACATCAAAACATTCTTTTCAAACATTAGATTTAGTAGAACTTCTGTCATATCCCTGTATCATCCGTTTTCATAATGTATATTAATATGGTAATTGCGTTAGACGGCCCTACTGCTTTTAGTACGGGTATTGATTTAGTGAAAGTACAAGGGAAGCAGATGTTACCAGCCTGTTGCCGTTCTTGAAAACGTATGATTTTTGGCACTCATTTGTCGATTAGAGGTACGAATAGGAGTAGGATATTAGTCGAGGAAAACAATTGACTCCGTGTACCCGTGTAGAAGCAGTCGATATTTCTACAGGGTAGTTTATATCTGTGTTACAGTTTCGAGCACATACTTAAGATTAAAACTACACAGTTTTAACTAATCAAATGACTTAAACGAATTTTAAGTGCAAAGTAAGAATATGTCACTAGCCTGTTGCCATTTATATAAACGTATGATTTTTGGCACTCATTTGTTGATAAGCGTTACTTTACTAAGGATAATTAGTTAAGGAAAACAATTGACTTGTTTTCCGTCGTGTCGGTGATCAACATGATAGATTCGATTTGCCTTTAACAAATAAAAATTCATAATAGACCAAGACACTTTACTTAAAACTACTTACTTAGGTAGTTTTAACTAACATCACTTTCAACGAGTTTTAAGCCCGTAGTTGAAGTATGTTTTTCTATTCATTTTGAGTCGAACTCTTGACTTCGAATCAATGCTGTTAGAGAGACTTAAGTGCAGTTCTGTAATACAGGTGTCCCCATCACCAATCCATCACCTGAGATAGTCATAAGGCTTCTCAGTCGCTTTGCGATTAATCAGAGTAACCCTATTTAACGTAGTTGAACAAAACATGCCTAAAAGGCCGCGTCATTACTTTATCAATAAATCCTTAAAAAATTACTGCTGAACTAGAAATGCTGCTGACTAGGTCATGCATTCCTGAATTCCGGCATTTCGTAACTCCGGAATTCCATAACATTTTTTCCTATATTTTCATTCCGGAATTGAGAGGAGTAAATCCGGAATTCCGATATGTATAATTTTTTAATATTTTGATTATTATTTATGAAAATGTTAAGACTGTTTCTTCTATGTAGTATGAATTGTATGTGACACGTGATACATACTACTATTCAAATATCGTGTGTTTTTTTATATTGTGTGATAAATCGGGTCCCACAACAATTTACTCAGACGCCTAACATCATACAACTGGGGGGCAACAACAATCTCACCTCACGTTCTCCGGACTACGACTACGACTAGCACCTCCACACGTACGAAGGGAAGTTGCGAGTGCAGGCGAGAAACAAAAGCAGGAGCGTGAAATCAGAGACCCACAATTCGGTGCACAACTACCGACGCAACCGCTGAAAAGCAGACTGACAGGAGACCCGGGCGACGCTCACTGCAGACTGTGGCAGAATAGTTTGTCCCCACCAAAACATTATTGACCTCCAAGCGAGCATCTTCCCGCAGGATCCAACCTTCCGTGATCTACATGGAAGTCCCTGAACCGCCTCAGAACCCAGGTAGGAAGGTGTAACTACAACTTACTTAACTTACTCGCGGTAACCTCGACGGAACAGCGGCAGCCGGTGCATGTGGTGCTGAGTCGCAAACTATGGTTCACCTACTGTCCTGTCCTCTGTGCCAAAAGAACATGCAACCAGAGCCACCGGAGGTGGCTAAGTTTTAAGTCAAACTAATTTGAAAGACTGTCTTGCAAGCGATACGAAGAAGAAGAAAATAACCCTTTTTGATTTTACGGTTTAAAATGTTTAATTAGAGTAATAAGGGAGTAAGATGACCAAAAATGTTTAATTTGTTACTAAAAAAATATTAAAAGACTGATATTATTATAAATTTTGTTTGATTTGAAACATACTTTAAAAGTTACCAGTTCCGGAACCTGGTCCTGAATATCGGCATTACATTTTTAGTAATGGAGCTCAATTCCGGAATTAAGAAACTTACGATATTGCATGCCCTACTGCTGATTACCCGATAATTAATCTCCTTCCAAACAAACCTAGGTAGTACTCACACGTGTCAATTAAAAGCACCTCACCAACCTACAGTACACACGACCCTTAAATTCGGCTGCGAGGTGAAATTAGTAGAACAAATGACGACGACGCTCACTTACGTTGGATACTTGGATGTCACTCACTTATTAATTACGAGTCAATTATAAGCTAGGATTTACCTGCCTTTTTTATTAAGTAGGTACAGGAAAAACGCATGGCTTAAATTATCATTAGGTAAATGAGCTTTGATGCTCGTCGAGAAGATATATTTAATCTAAGATAAATTATAGATACTTAAAGAGGTAAGTATTTTTTTTGTTAGGATAATCCCAGAAAAAGAGTGATCTGATTGCAAAATTATTTCATTGAGAGATAGGTACACTATCGATGAGTGTTATTTATCCCTAGAAAATCGCAAGTTTTCTGTGTGAGCAAATTTCATAAGACTTGTCGCGATATCAGACGTTTTACTGAGAACCAATAGGTGCAGTAAATAAAAGCCTGTAGGTACATACAACTGTTATTGGCAATGTACTCAAATATCAATAGATTCGTAAATTAATAAACAAAATTAACCGCAAATAAACGTCTATTTTAAACAAAATACATTTTGTTCTACAACAAAATAACGAACATCATGGCATTTCCAGAAATTGCTCTCATACGAAACCATACATAGCGCAAATAATTATATTATCAAATTTTGTAACAACTTACTCTATGTCAAACAAGGTAAAGTTCAATTTCAATTGCCACACCTTTTAAGGCCCTCTTTTATATGGTTACTTAAAAATCAACTTAAAATACACAATGCTAAAGTTGATACTTGATTTGCGTTGGATTGAAATGATCTCGAATCATGGATTCAAGTAAAGGTAACCAACCTTTATTCTCTTTAGTCTCCAAAATCCTCAATTATTCAATCAGAAGGACACGATCAAAATAAATATATATTTTAAACGAAACGAATTTAGAAACGTCGACATAAAACGTTTTCCGAACGAAAAATATGTCGCCTGCTGAAGCAGAATAGGAAAATAGAACAAAATGTCGTACTTAACTATCTCATCAACATCATCATTTCAGCCGATAGACGTCCACTGCTGGACATAGACCTCCCCCAGGCATCGCCGCATTGACCGATTCCGTGTGTCTCGCATCCAGCGCCTTCCCGCAACTTTAACCAGGTCATCGGTCCACCGAGGCCTTTCAACGCATCGCCTCCCGGTTCGCGGTCGCCATTACAGAACTTTTCGGCCCCATCGGCCATCCGTTCTGCGAGCAATGTGCCCTGCCCACCGCTATTTAAAATCTATAAAAAAAATATACTTAACTACCTATAATCTCTAAAATGGATTTGCAAATAATGCTTATACGGCTGCTTGGACGACCAAAATAAGCAATTTGCACACAATACAATCCTAAAACCCGTTTTCTGAAAGACGTCATGCCATGCATGAGCATAGAGTAAAGTAACTAAAAAGGTGCATGAGTGATTTCGCTTGGGCCACAAGGCCAAACATCTTCATCATGATTTTAGTATTCCTGAAGTATTTTTTTTCTCTTTTGGCTTCCCACGGTTTCCTGAAGTTAATTGTTTTGACAGTAAAAATTAAACACTTGGGTCATTCTGAATTTCAGTAGCTCTATACTTACTTTTATTTAGTTTTCTATTGGAACATTTTGCTACACTAAGTACCCGATTTCTTGCAAGTTGTATGTCATTATGATTAAGATAATATTAGGTGACATTAAAATTATGAACATTAACGGCACAGAGACATTACGCCGTCTTTGAGGACAGTGAAAAGATAAAGTAATGACCGCAACAAAAATGCCGCCAGCAATACCAAATTCATAAACTAACTTCTAAATTATGAGGCTTGTTACTGTACCAGCTTTAATACTAAAAACAAATTCATTAAAAGCCTACACGGTCACATTAGTACCCGAAATAACTGGCCACTCGGCTATAGTTTAAAACGTTCCATGTTCAAAACATTCAACATCATTTTTAAAACAAATAAATCAATTCTCTTACGCCAACCCATTAGCATACGGACCCCACGTGAGCCTTTAAACACCTAACTTTGTGCAGAAAGGATGAACAGATTTAATAATGTGACCGTTCCACTGGCCTAATGGAAAAGAGTGACACTTTGGGGCTCTCATATTTATGTTGCAAACATAACAAAAAGTTTTGGACAAACACAGGACATATAATGAATGCGGATGTGTGTATTATGAATTACGTTTGTGACGTAACTAAACTTATAGGAGTAATGGCATTTAGCCAAGTTCAAATCTCAATAGTTTCAAGGCTCAGTTTCACAGCATTTGTAAGAGTTATAAACCTTTTTAGAATACAGCTTATGATGAAAGTGATGAGAGTAATTCTGCCGTGGTATAAATAAAATACCGTTATCCGACATCTGGTTGATTTATTACTTTTGATGCTATATTAATAATAAAAAGAACTATCGATCTGTGTATGCGAATTTCCAAAAAGATAGATATTTTTTTACACGAACACATAGGATAACGGCAGTTTAGTTATACCACGGCAGAATTGGTGACCCCTATTATAAACCATTGAAACTTAGACACCATTATCCAGACTACAGTTGGTAGCCACCAAATACAACATAACGAATCGCTAAAAAGCGACTTCAAAAGAAGAAATCAGATAAGACGGTATAAAACTAAATAAGTGCCAAGCCAAACGGTATAATCAAATCGTGGAGAGCTGAGACAATTCCCAAACCAATCCTGGGACGCGGACACCACTGTCTCCTTACTTTATTACTCGTATACGTTACGGGGAACGGTTATTCGTTTCTTTGCTCGTCTCGGGTTATTGTGTCTATAAACTATCTCTGGATATGCCCTCGGAAACCGTCAGGATGCGATTGCATGTAGTTCGTGAGAAGTTTCGTTATTCCTTCTGTTTTATGTACTCCGTGCTGTTTGTTTCAGTTTGATGTTTTATCATGTGGTTGTTGGAAAAAGTAGCTTGTAAATATTCTTGTCGGGCACTGTTCCAAACTGTAAATTGCCATCGCGATTTTATTACGAAAAGAAAAACTGAAATTATCACAAAAAAACGGCCAAGTGCAAGTCGGACTCGCGCACAAACGGTTCCGTACCATTATCGCAAAAAACGGCAAAATATCACGTTTGTTGTATGGGAGCCCCACTTAAATATTTATTTTATTCTGTTTTTAGATGTTGTTATTTTATTTATTATTATAGCGGCAACAGAAATACGTCATCTGTGAAATTTTCAACTGTCTAGCTATCACGGTTCACAAGATACAGCCTGGTGATAGACAGACAGACTGACAGACGGACCGCGGAGTCTTAGTAATAGGGTCCCGTTTTTACCCTTTGGGTAAGGTACCCTTAAAACTATCTACTGCTCTCTAACTTACGTCGGGATTTTTTTTTTATTTTTATTTGTACAAAAACGCGCTGTACACATTTCTAAGAAAGATTCGATAGAATCAACTATTAAAATTAAAAAAGGAAAGGCTTTCTTTTTCATTTTAATAATTGATTCTATCATAAATCGTGTCTATGATTTATTAAATGGTATTTTTTTTTTGTTGAAGATTAGAACCCTTCAAAAGGCGCCTGGAGTTTTGGGGAAAAGTCAAGAGAGTGTGGGATTTTTACTTCACAAAAACCAACCCGGTGATCACCATCAGCACGTAGAAGGGGCCCCGTAACCTTTCAAATGTCACCCCTGAACCTGACAGGGCTGTGCAACGCCTGTTAGGTACCTAAAACCTGGAAAAAAATTGGCCAGGGATAAAAAAAAAAAGCAGTTTTGCATTATCAATACCGTAACCTTAGCCGTTATGCTTGACAGCCCCACCTGAACCACTAAACCTGAAGTACTATATTACGATCATCTGCCAAAGAGGGTCACGGCACATAAAAACCTGTTCCGAGTTCCGAATGGTTGATGTAATTCTAGCTTGTTATGTAACAACTTATCCGCTGTGTCAGCGTGCAGCCATTACCATCGCAACTTTCTCTTAGCTGGTCAGTTTCTGCCAAACATTCCATAACTAAAAACACGCGAACACGTTTGGACGTTGTTATTTTTATTTATTTTGTTTTCGATTTAATTCAAAATATTTTCAGAATGATCAGTACTTCATTGAAAAAGATACGTCATCGTGCCTCTTTTAAATAAAACTCGTTTGAATTTGTGTTTGCAAAAATTTTGAAGTTGCTTTGTATAGTGTTATTTTATGCATCGCAGTGATTGTTAGTGTTTAAAAAAGAACAATATTTTGTTTGATTGAGTTTAAAATAAAATCTCGTGATGTGGTGGTTGATCGTGCTGTTAGTGACGTGCCTCTTCTATTATTCCCGGAACCGTTTGAAATACTTCTCGTCTAAAGGTGTGTGTACGTTGCCTCCGGTCCCGTTTTTAGGGAATTTGACAGCTGTCACTCTTAGCCGAGAAAATTTTGTGGAAGCAATCGCGACTGGATATGACGCATTCAAAGATCAAAGGTAAATGAATCGAATGATGGGCAATTTAGGCCATATGTATCTGTGTTATTTCTCACGGATATTATGTTGTTTCTTATGTAGGCTCACGTAATCGTGTTTAAATTATTTGATTTTGTAATCATTTTATCGTTAGTATAGTAAAATGCCTTCACAGACTTTTGTCTGGATTTCATAGACATTATTTTTGACTTCTATAGGGAGACAATGTAAAAAACTGATGCCAAAAAAATCGGAGAACACAGTTTGGTGGAATCGACACCCAAAATTTAGTTACACCTCTCGATAGCTAAAAGATAAAGAATTCGTTAAATAAAAACAAAAAATAATACATTGCCGTGTCAACAACACAGCCACACCCCGACTGATTTATATTGGTGCATATTATGTGTTTCACTTTCAGTGTTCTGTTATTATTTATGGTACTTAAATAAGTCTGGCTCACATCCTGGACAATCATCTCAGTCACCAAGTGCGATGACCGGCTGATGTTGTTACTGAAGTGGTCAAATACAATTAATGTTGTCTCGGAATTAAGGATAAAGGAAAACTTAAGTTCTATAGGTAACTTGACGCACCATGGTTGGTTTCAAACCCGTTATATAGCAAGATTTTAGCGCAAGCTTTTCCTTGTTAACTACTAACGAGGTCCCAGCGCTAAGTAAGAAAATTTAGTTCAAAATAATATCACTAGATATGCATTGAATTGTGTGTAAAATTAACATTTTCTAGAATGTATCATAAAAATTGTATGTTTTTGTTTAATAAACTCTCATAATATTCGATTCGAATTATTTGAACGGATCATTTAAATTTCTGAGGTATACCACTCGAATTTAGTTTACTCGAAAAATAGAAAAAAATATGCTTTATTTCCAATCTTACATAGCATGGTTTTACAAGTAATCTTAAATAACTTAACTATATAATATAAGGCAAGTCTTGTTATTTGTCCTCTAATGGCCTGCTGAGTCCTTACCAATCTGGTTTTAGACCTGGCCATGGTACTGTAATAACACTTGTTAAAGTAACTGACGACATAAGACTGGTTATGGAGAATAAATCTCTGACTGTATTGGTTTTACTGGACTTCAGCAGTGCCTTCAACTCAATTGACTTTGATATCCTTCTGGGAAACCTTTCCTCTCTTAATGTCTCTGCTCCGGTGATTGAGTGGTTCAAATTTTATCTTCGGGGCCGTTCCCAGTCTAATCAATCTGATGAGTATTCCTCTGAATGGTGTGACTTGACTGCGGGCGTTCCTCAGGGTGGCGTCCTCTCTCCTCTTCTCAATTTTATAAATGCTATCACTAAGGTCCTAATTTCTAACTATCATCTCTATGCAGACGACTAATAGCTATTTCGTCTTTTTTAAAGTAGGTGAACTCGTTGAGGCTGTGGCTGCCATCAACGATGACCTTAAAAATATTAGCAAATGGGCTAAATCCTATGGGCTCTTACTGAAACCAACCAAATCGCTAGCGCTCATTGTTGGTGTTAGATACATGCTCAACCTATTGGTGGACCAGTCTCTCCCGCCGGTAGTGTATGATTCAGTGCCCATAAATTACTCCACAAGCGCAAAAAATCTAGGCGTTCACATGGATACTATACCCCTCTTGGGAGGTTCATATTACTGATGTGAGTAAGAGGGTCTTTTACTCTTTTCAGTCCCTTAAACGTCTCCAAAAATTATTACCATTTCACACTAAGGTTACTCTTGCGCAATCCCTTCTTCTACCGCTCATAGACTATACGGATGTCTGTTTTTGCACTCCTATCAAGGTGGAAGACTCTACACTGGAAGTTGTAGATGACTATGTCTACCTGGGACAAACGGTCCAGTTAAGTAGTTCTAACTTCGAGAAAGAGGTTAATCATCGAATCTGACTCGGCTGGGAAGCTTTCGGTAAGTTGTGCGGTATCACCTCGTCCAACTTACCGCAGTGTCTCAAGACGAAAGTCTTATTTTTTTTTTTTGCTTCGGGAAATGCTAATGCATACTGAGCTACCACGGGGAGATTATGCGGGACTCTAACCCACTAAAACTCCACGGTGTCCTCCTGTGCCGGTTATGGCGGGAACACGGGTACGCGTTAGCACTCACCGCGAAAAGACGAAAGACCAGTGTGTGTTGCCAGTGATCACATACGAAACCGAAACGTGGACGCTCATAATGGGCCTCATCAGAAGGCAATGGAGTATTATGCTTGGAGTTTCCTTGCGAGATCGAATCAGAAATGAAGACATCCGCAAGAGAACCAAGGTTACCGACATAGCTCGAAGAATAGCCAAACTTAAGTGGCAGTGGGCAGGGCTCATTGCTCGCAGTACGGATGGCCGATGGGGCCGACTGCGAACCGCAAGACGTTGCGTTAGTAGGTCTCCCACTAGGTCGACCGAAGACCTGGTGAAGGTTGCGGTGATCCGAAACGCACGGGACCGGATGTGGCGACATTTTGAAGCTTATGTCCAGTAGCGGACGTCTTTCGGCTGAAATGATGATGAATGATGTTACGTGGAGGAGGGGTACGTGAGTCTAAACCATACGGACCGCGAGGGTCATATTATTTTAAAAAACGGACTCCGAATGAAAGTTATTGGTGACCCCTGATCTACGTGATACTTTTACACTATAAGCAACCTAAATTATTTTAGATTATTCGCATTACAGAAATTTCATTCAGAATAACCATTTATCGGAAAGAAATTACTTTTACCATGATATATTTACATAAGACCATCATTAATACCGTTTTAATCATGTTCTTATAATGTACCTACACCGTGTTATGTGCTGGAGTTCGTCCTTTCAGTGAAAATTAAATAGAGCAATATAACATTTATTATAATCGACGTATTCCCCGATGGGCTTAGGCAGAGATGCACCGCATATATTTTCTCATTTATTCCAGATATTTCGGCCTCTACCAGTACCTGGTACCGACCCTGATACCTCGTGACCCTGAGCTGATCCGCCAGATTATGGTGCGGGACTTCAACTCCTTTGCCGACAGAGGGGTTCACATCGACGCTGACTGCGATCCGCTATTTGGACGGAACCTAATCATGTTGACTGGTAGGCTTACTTATATTTGAATGGGTAGAAAAGTGACAGTAAATTAAAGTTTTAAGTGACAATAATAATTAATTTACGTTATAGCATTACTAAGTGAGCGACTGACTGCGAGTGACGAGAAATCAACAGAACAGCAACTTTCAAAACATTAATTTGAGTTACTTAATATGCAAAATGAGAAGCTTCATAATACAGAGCGTCCTAATATTTGTTTGAGTGTCAACGTTACGTCCTGCATTTTTTTCAATATTTGGCGACTTGAAAATAAAACTTTGTCGACGGAGCCCTTTTTCTGTCTGCAGTGTCTATAGTAACCTAACATGAAGGAGATGACGGGAGTTAATTTCGCTCGCTTTGCTCGCTCACTTCAGCACCCCCTTCGAACCTAACTATCCGTGTCGAGGTGCCCTAAGTTCCCGAGCTCGCTTCGCTCGCTCTTGGATAAATCGTCTCTATCATAATATTGAAGTTGTCCTCTCTGTATTTCTAGTCGCTCACTTAGTAATTTAGTCGCACGGCTAGAATTTTAATATCTGAAATGGATTAATCACAACCCACTTTTTGTAAGCTCGTTCTGGATTTTATTATTAATCAATATTCGTCGTTAGTTTAGTAAATTTTTCGCTTAGTCAAATTCATGCCGCTCAAGTTATTAAAACAATATATCATCATCAGTCGCTAAGTTTTCTTTTATTCGATAGTTTTATAATTCCTCTATTTTAATTGATATACTAGCAAAGTCAAACTTAATGGCGGCTCGGAACACGCCGCTAGATGCTGCTCTGTACCAATTACATGTGATAGTGGGTCTGAGGGTTGGGTTATTGTTCAACGAGTTACGAACTTCACAGCCTGCATTAAATTTGAATCAAGACGGACGTCGTCTTCACTTAGCGTTCTTTTGACTCTTTCTTCTTTTTGCTCGACTCCTAAGGGTCTTTCTTAACTTTTCGAATAAGAGCAAGTGCTATGTGAGTCAGTTATATACATCGATCAACGTTCGCGTCGATCGGGCATCGGCTATACTAAATCAGGCTGGCCAATGAGACTGAAAGGTTCTGGAGTGGCGAGGTCGTTACTGGAAGATGCAACATTGAAAGGCCTCGCACAAGTTGGACTGATATCCTGGCGAGGGCCGCAAGTGTGCTGAATCCGGAGAGCAGAAAACTGGTCGCGATTTTTGATTCGCTTAATTTCAGGTGGAGCAAAAATTACTCTAGTATAAAAATTAATACTGCGTAAATAACGCGACAGTAATACGTCACTCACAACTCATAAAAGTATCCACGATTGTTTGTGACGGTCCAGTTCGGTAGTTCCAAATCGAGGTAGAAGTCGTCTTAGTGCCGTAAGATTCTCCAAAAAACCGTTGACACCCCTAAATCATCATCTGGGGCTAATTCTGAAAAACTGATGATGGCAATTTATTATTTGCTCAATTAATAAGATTTTCAAACAAATAAATGTCTCCCTTTTAAACTCTTTAAAGGTTGAATTTCCAAAAATCCTCCTTAGTGTTTCCCTACATCATAAAAAGAAGCCTTGAACAGTAAAATTCTTCAAAAAACATTAGCACCCCCTGTATCGTATTTTAGAAGTAGTTTTGAAAAACTTGTAATGACAGCCTTTACTATTTGCTGTTAGAATTTATGCCAAGTTTCAAATATATAAGCCCAACAAATTGCCACCTTTGACCCCCTTAGGGATAAAATTTCCAGAAATCAATAAACTCATTGTTTTTTTTTTATTAATCAAGAGCGTAAACCTACAATTTCGGATGTTTTACCTTCCAAATCGAGGAAATTTCATATAAAGTTTCTAACCCTAACCCTTAAGGGTGGAATTTCCAAAAACCAACCAAGAGCGTAAATATAAAATTTCACGTGTCCAACTTATAAACTATAGAAATTACATACAAACTTTCAAACCCCTTGGGTGTGGCATTTCCAAAAATCCTTTCTTAGTGCTCACTTACGTCACTTGAGGAACCTTTATGCCAAATTTCATGCTACTAGGCCTAGCCGTTTTGGCTGTGCGTTGATCGATCAGTCAGTCAGTTTCTTCTTTAACTCATTACAGAATGCCAAGTGAAAGGGTCAAGTACGCCCCTTACCGCTGTACGTTTGTTTTATCGTGTTAGCGACACTGCATTTACATTTTTTCGTATCGTTTGATGTATTAGAATACATTGGTAGACAGGAGTTAACAACTTTTTGTTGTTATCTTGCGGTGACTTTAGCCGTTTCATGAGAGGCGAGAGGTCGACCTAGTTAGAAAATTAACAGCTGTTCACACGACTTGCACCGAGTTGAATGTATGCTAAGCTAAGTGTAAATAGATTGTGTACATACAGTTTAACAAGTTAGGCAAACTGGAAACTGTTTACAAGTTAAAATGGTAAAAAGTTTCTTGACTGAAACTGGTACCTAAGCTGCACCAAATATTTAACATTTATGCTCATCAATATGTTTGTTTCTATTTAATAAGCATGTTATTGCAATTCAAGGGCCTAAGATACAGGTGCTACCTAGTAAAGGAGTGGTACCCATCAATACAGCAATAGCTTTAACTTTTTGTCTTTAAGAAACAATAAATTTTGTTGCATTATCAAAATTAAAGTTAGGTAGGTAGGGCCTATCATTCTGATTTTTACACATCGCATGGCAGCTTTGTGCAGTGCGTGAAATAATTCGTTCGTCTAGATCCTATTTTCTCCCAAATCTCACATGACAAATCGCCAAATACTATGGAGATTTTCCATCTGGGTAGTAAAATCCGTCAAGACGCGGGTGGGACATAATCGTGATTGTAATGAAATTTTCCCAATCTCACAGGTTCAAAATGGCGGTCGATGCGAGGGTCACTATCTCCCGCGTTTTCCGGCGCGCGCTGTCGCAGCATGGCGCCGCACATGTCAGAGAGCGCATGCGCCGTCCTCTCCTACTTGCGCGAAAAGATACAGGGCGAGGTGGTCATGGATATTAACAAAGTGAGTTCAAAGCTTGTAACAGAAATGTGCCTATAAACAGTTTGCAAGACATTATTTTATCATCTCGGATTAGCTCTAGTTGGTTCGTGGGTTCTTGGTCATAGGGCAAAGTGAAAATTGAGTTTTTCCATTACGACCTTGTCAGTAATAGCTCGGATTCGAGTTAAGTGCCTAATTAGGCTAGGTCCTAACCGTTAGGCCAATAGGCTCATTTCCAATTTCATGGGTCTAAAAAATTGTGGAATGTGGCTTCTGCCTACCCTTTCGAAATATCTTTATTTATTAGGGAAAAAGAAACAGTTGTACAGTTGAGTGGCATGTCCCGTGTCTTCTTCTTTTCCTGTAGATTTGACTCAATTTTTGTATATAGCTCGGTGGTTGGCTTGTCTGTGTGGAAATACCTATAATTTCATTTTCCTTTGCAGATAACCATGTCATATGTGAATGACGTCATCGCATCGTGCGCGTTCGGTTTCGCAGTAGACTCCTTAAAGGACCCTGACAATTGCATCTTCAGGCTAGGCAAGAAAGCAGTCATACAGGACACCACGCAAGTCATGAAGTTCTTCGGTTACGAGAATATGAAGAGTATTATGAAGGTATGTGAGACCTCTTGTACTATATGTCAAAGTCAAATATATTTATTTAACTAAGCGGCACTTTCGAACGTCAAACATAAATTAAAATTTACAAGTAATAAAAGTTGATTCTACCGTGCATCCGGAAAAGTAGCTTGTTACGGAGAAGATTGCACAAGAAACTCCATACTTAACAATTTAAAAAAAAAAGGTGTCTTACAATATTTACATAAGTATATACATTCATAAATTCATATATGTGAGGACCGTGCACCCAAAATAGCACTATACTACTTCTTTAAATTATTTTAAAGAAGTTCAGTATTGTTCTCACTGCTATTTTGCTTGTCCTCGGTGCTCATCAAACTGGGTATGTAAAGTCTGTTACACGTACTTGATATTCGCACAAATTACATTATTCATTACTCCTCTAAATACACCAACAAACACACATTATCACTATCATACACATTATACAGCTAAAGGTTTATTTACATTTTATTCAATTTTAATTTATTACAGGAATTTAAATAGTACAATATATAGATACAAAAATTTAAAAATATGTGAAAATAAATTGATTAATATTCACAAAATAAATAATTTAGAACAAAATAAGTATTATTCGTCACTGAAACCCATATACGTATGGCATGAGTTCCTACGGCTCCAAAGATGTTATATAAATATTACCCTGATTCTAAAATGTACCGTGTATTTTATAAAACATAATAATGAGTGATCTACTACAAACCTTATATGACATCGATAATTTGAGTATGGCGAGAACGTTAGAATGTAGCTGTAGTGAACTCGCTAACAACTATAACATAAATAAAAGTGACCTTACCATAATCTCCCAAAATATTAGGAGCATATATTGTAATTTCGATGATTTCATAGCAAATATGTCTTGCCTCAATTTTGATACAGACGTAATAATTCTGACTGAATGCAGACTTGACCGAAATAAACCTATACCGACACTAATCAAATATCGGTCCTATGCTACTACTCGTCAACAAAATCAAAATGACGGTGTGGTGGTATATATCAAGGACACCTTAAAAGCCAGTGTCTCAGAGTTAAGCATTAGTCATGCATCCTGTCTACAATTGAATATATTAAATAATGTAATTTTAGGAATATATCGTTCACCATCAAATACCAACGCGGAATATTTTATAAATTCTCTGGCACTCCATTTAGATAACCTAAGTTCTCATAAAAGAAATGTCATAATTGCTGGTGACATTAATATCAATATTAAACATAAAAATACTGAACAAACATATGAATTTAAAAACAGAATTTCATACCTGGATATGTTATCGGGTCATGGTATTCTCTCAGGCCACACCTTACCTACAAGGGAAACCAATTGTCTTGACCACTTTATGCTAAAAATAAACAGGAAGCGGCATTCTGCATTTATTGCCATCCTACACACTACTGTTACAGACCACCGTACAACCTTTCTGTCGTTATCTAAAATAAAACATTGCCAAATTGCAACTACAACTATTACAAAAATTGATTTTGAAAGTGCTTTACAATATTTAAAGGAAAAAAATCTATCGACATTACTCTTCTGTGATAATCCTGATTACATTACAGACTGTTTAATACAAGATCTTATTGAGTCACTAAAAATAAATACTGCTATTCACAAGATCCCTAAAAGTAAACGAATAATTAAGCCCTGGATCACAGAAGGCATACTAAGATGTATAAAAAATCGTAATAAGCTCCAAAAACAATCTCGAGACGACCCCCATAATGAAATTAAAAAAATAGCATATGCTCGTTACAGAAACCATTGCAACAAACTTATAAAAAAAATAAAAAGAAAATACGAAAGAAACCTTCTTAATAAATCGTTGAACAATAACAAACTTCTATGGAAAAACCTGAAAACCATCACATATACAAATAAATCTACTAGAACTAATTCTGAATTAACTAATCTAAAAGCGTCACCTACGGAATCAGCAAACTACATTAATAAATATTTCGCAAATATAGGTAACCAACTTGCTAATGAAATCCAACAAACCGTAACCCAGAATGACCTAAACCTATACCTAAGTTCCTTACCTAGTCTCTCTAAATCTTTTGTTCTTCTTGATACAGATAACAATGAAGTAAATTGTATAATAAACTCTCTAAAATCAGATAGTGCCCCGGGTTGGGATAATATCTCTACTAGGTATCTGAAACATGTAAAATATGAAATAATACCAATTATAACGCATTTAGCTAATATTTGTTTTAAACAAGGCACCTTCCCTAACTCTTTAAAAAAATCAATAATAACCCCGATACACAAGGGTGGACAGGGGGGGGATGTTAATAACTACAGACCAATTTCTGTTATTCCTGTTATTGCAAAAATATTAGAAAAACTTTTAAATACCAGATTATTAAGTTATCTTCAAACCAACAACATTTTATCGACCTCTCAATTTGGCTTTAGACGCGGTATTTCTACGGAAGATGCTATCACATCTTTAACTTCTGTGCTAACAAAAGAACTTGACAAAGGAACTAGGTGTTTATCTGTTTTTATAGACCTAAAAAAGGCCTTCGACACGGTCTCTATTCCCATCCTTGTCCAAAAATTAGAAAAAATTGGTATTCGAGATACACAACTAGCTATATTTACCGATTACCTGACAAATAGAAAACAGAAGGTTAAGCTAGAGAATGTTGTCAGCGAGGACGTGGATGTAACATGCGGCGTACCTCAGGGAAGCGTTTTGGGTCCTACTCTATTCCTCATTTATCTAAACGACTTATGTAATATGACAATCAACCAAGCAAAAATTTTTTCGTATGCCGATGACACCGCAATCGTCTTCACCGGCTCAACCTGGGCTGAAACCAAAACCAATACAGAAAATGGAATGGCACAAGTAGCTTCATGGCTAAAAACTAATCTCCTTACGTTAAACACGAGCAAAACTAATTATATCTGCTTCACCATATATAAAAATGTCCAACCAGAACATGATTTCAACATTAAAATACATGAGTGTAGGAGTGTGGCTGATTACGACTGTAATTGTCCAACCATCAATAAAGTTAATCACGTTAAGTATCTAGGTATAATGTTGGACCAAAGTCTGTCCTGGTATCCTCAAATCGAACAAATAACTGCGAGAATACGAAAATTTATTTGGATTTTTAAAACATTACGACACATTGTCCCAAGGAGTGGCACATCCAAAAATCTTCTAAATGAAGTGTATATCTCGCTAGTTCAATCCGTAATAATATACTGTATTTCCATTTGGGGAGGCGCGCGTAAAACACGTTTTCTTGATGTTGAAAGAGCGCAACGGACATTAATAAAAGTAATGTATTTCAAAAAAAGGACCTTTCCTACTTATGAGCTATACCAAATTAGTTGTTTATTATCAGTCCGAAAATTATATATTATACACGTTGTACTAAAAAAACATAAAACCCTACCATTAGATCCCAATATATTGACTAGAAGAAGGAAACACAATGTTGCTTGCACCCATTTTGTAAAAACAGAATTTGCTAATATTCAGTATGACAGACGCTCGTCTTACTTATATAATAAAATAAATAAATTAATAGATATATATACTAAACCGTTTAAAGAATGCAAATCATTACTGATTAAGTGGATAAATAAGTTATGCTACGATGAAACAGAGAATCTTCTATAAACTGTCAACTAAAAACCTTTTCTATTTACACAAATCACTTCCGTATAAAAAAACCATGCACACTCACACACACACTCTATCACACACACCCACACATACATACACACACACACACACTCGCACGCACACACACAAACACACACACACCAACAGACTAAGGATTAAAAAAAAAACTAAAAATAGACTATTAATTATTCATTTTCAATGCACTTTTGTCTTGTAACTTATTACACTCGTAAGATATAAAAGAGCGGCGCCTCCTGGTACAGGCATCTATATGCTTAAAAGGAGACGCCACCAACTGTGTAACATTGTATAACGTGTAATAACGAAATAAACATTTTTGATTTTGATTTTTGACTACGTACAGGTATAAAATATTTTTCAACACACTTGCTCATAAAGTGGCTCTAATTTCACCGCAATTAGGTACATAATGACACCTGTTATCAAACTGTGACTTTTTCATTACTATTATTCACAAGTGAGATAAAGAGTTTTTTTTTTAATTTATTGGTTGAGTTGCTATGTTCTTAAAAAAGTTTCGATACAAAAAAGATCGTGCTCAATAGTACAAATGCAACACATTTCATGCAACTTCGTATTTAAATAGATAATTTCAACTTGTACGTGTTTCATAAATAAAACTTTCACTTAAATATAACTTTTGTTTTTGTCTGTAATAAAGAAAACTTGAAATGCCCCATTTTGTATGTGGCTAAAACGCTATTCGCCAAAAGACAAAAAAAAAGATAACTCATTATTTTTAGTCTATGGCCGATCGCCATTGTTAGATGGGCGCGCATAGGAAAACTGATTAATTTTGCCCGCCATTGCGAAAAAAATTTCACAAAAACTCGTTTTCACTGTTGGAAATGATTTTTTAGTATTATTTTCTTCACAAGTGTGTTGAAAAACGTCGTATGATACACGTGTGTATTGATGATTACCGTCCTCGGCTCTCTTAAGACCCTCACCTGACGGCTCGGGTCTCAATGGCGCCTCAGCGGTAATCACCAACGTTACACACTTGTACCATAATGTACTAAAAAGCATTTACAGGTAAATTCATTAATTTTATAAATAGGAACATGGTTCTCACTAATTCAACAACAACGAAACAGTGTGAGACAATTTATTAAAAAAAAAAACAACGAATATAATCACTATGAATATAAATTAACAAGTTTGATTTTGTCTACACTAAAGATTGCCTTATGGAGCAGGAGCAGCATGTTTCTAAGCATTCTTATCTTGAATATAATCTAATTTGTAATATGCTTGTTTACAAAGTGTGCTTTTAACTAAAGTATATGGATCAGAATGTTGGGCTGTGAAAAGATGGATGAAAAGAGATTGCATGTTGCAGAGATGAGATTGTAGAGATGGATGGGTGGAGTGACGAGAATGGATAAAGTGAGAAATGAGTATACAAGAGGAAGTTTGAAATTGGTGCCTGACACAGAAAAATTGATAGGCAACCGTTTGTCCTGGTCCATACCTGACCATTCATGGGATGAGGAGGGATTAAACGCATGCCACTAAAAGATTTATGAATATAAATGTGGATCGATGGAGAGGGAAGGGATGCGAGAGAAAAGATAGATGGACTGTGTGAGTTTCTGTTCATGGCACTCATGAAAGAAAACAGAGTCAGTGATACCGTGACGAGGGACAGGACGGTATGAAAGAAGAAAACGCGTTGTGCCGACACTAAGTAACATGGGATAAGGGCAGGAAGAAGAAGTAAGACTATTCACTCATTATCATCGCACAACCGAAATACTAGACATAGTCCGATCCTGTGCGTCTCGCATGCAACAGATTCCCGCAAACCAGGTTACCCAACAACAATCAGCCTAGCCTTTTCCAACATAATTGGGATCGGCTTCTATTGCAACCAGATACATTTCAATAACTCTATTTTACATGGAGTGATTTCTTATTTGAACTCAACAACCCAGTAACTGGATAACCCGGTACCGCCTGGCAAGACTAAAGTTATGTCTATTTTTTTTTTGTAGCTCCTAGGCGTAAAAATAATCCCTACACAAGACGCAGAACAGTTCTCTCAGCTCTTCAAATCAGCTTTAAAGGCTCGGCGGGAGAATCTGGTGAAACCCAGACCTGACTTCATTCAGATTCTAGTCGACGCTGCCCAGAGTAAGTAGCGCTGCCTGATTTATATGCTCCTAGTACTTTGTTGAGGGAGACATCACCGTTCAATGGGTGGCCCACGAACATGAACACTTTAACAGTTAAAAGTCGAACTAGAACGTCACTCCTTTCGATCTGCAGGCTCCTTGTACTTTACCCTCATATCATCACTGTTCATTGGCAGGTCCATGAAAAAGAAAGGTTCCTGATAAAGTCAAACTGTAGTAGGTACGGTAACTCCTTTCTTTTTTTTTTTTTTTTTTTTTTTATTATTGATAGGCTTGCGTTTGACCACTATCTCACCTGATGGTAAGCGATGATGTGGCCGACGATGAAGCACGCTTGCCTAGAAGAAACCTATTCACTCTTGACTTAAAGACTCCCAGGTTGTAGGTATCAGGAAATACAGACTCCGGCAGGGAATTCCACTCCTTTGCTGTACGCATAATAAAGGAATTCCCAAAACGTTTGGTGCGTATGGGTGGGATGTCCACCATGTACCGATGACGCAACGCCGTACGTCTTGTAGTCCGATGATGGAACGGGCTAGGAGGAATTAGTTCATGCAATTCCAACGCACACTCCCCGAAATGTAACCGATAAAAAACCGACAGACTGGCAACTCGGCGCCGATGTTCGAGGTTCTGGAGCCTAGATTCGGCCAATACTTCATTGTCGATGAGCCTCTTAGCCCGTCTTTCGATCGCATCAAGTGCATCCAGCTGGTACTTGGCAGATCCGTCCCAGAGATGAGAGCAGTATTCCATGCATGATCGAACTTGCGCTTGATATAAGTTGAGCAGCTGTTCTGGCGTGAAGTACCGTCTCACCTTCGCGAGTATCCCCAATTTTTTGGAAGCCAGCTGAGCTTTTGCCTCAATGAATGGACCAAAATTGAGCGTCGATGTCAACGTAATGCCAAGAATCTCAAGATGGTCAGTTATCGGCACGGTCACACCTCTGAAAGAAGGAGCCGGGTGGAATTGGCTCCTTTTAGCGGAAAAAAGACACGCCTGGGTCTTAGCAGCATTGAACTTGACCAGATTGGCATCGCCCCATTCGGAGACTGCCTCCAAGGACAGATTCAAGCGCCCAACCATGGCCTCCCGGAGAGACTGGATCTGAGGTCCAGTAGCGCGCGCGTTGGACACGTATCTCTCAGCTACAGTGCTGTCGTCTGCATACCCAAAGGTGCCGGGTTTTAGCAGATCATTTATGTGCAGCAAGAACAACGTTGCTGAGAGTACTGACCCCTGTGGGACCCCGGCATTAATATCCAGTAATTCAGACGAGCGGCCATCAATAACCACTCGAATGGACCGGCCCCTCAGGAAGTCTGCAATCCAATCGCACAGACCACTGGGCAAACCGAATGAAGGAAGCTTACCAATAAGGCTTTCATGCCAGACCCTGTCAAAAGCCTTCGAGATGTCGAGGGAGACGGCAAGCGCTTCCCCGTGTCTCTCTATGGCCTCACTCCAGATGTGAATGGCATACGCTAGAAGATCCCCAGTTGACCGATTTTGGCGGAAGCCATATTGGCGGTCACTGAGGATGTCGTTAGCTTCTAGGTATGCCAGGAGCTTGGAATTAAGCACTCGTTCCATACTCTTGCAGAGGATGGACGTTATTGAAATGGGTCTGTAGTTGGCCGGGTCAGCCCGACTGCCCTTTTTGGGCACAGGCTGAACGTTAGCTTGCTTCCAGGCATTCGGCACTTTTCCCGTCTCATATGAAAGGCGAAACAGGCGTGTCAGGATCGGAGACAATTCAGGCGCACAGGTTCTGAGAACAATTGCTGGAATTCCGTCGGGGCCACTAGCTTTGTTCACGTCAAGATTGCGCAGCACCCTACGAACGTCCTTTTGATGTATGCGAATGTCCGACATACTCGTCTCGCAACAATCAGGAGAAGGAGTGGGCCGCGCGTCACCAGAATCCAGACGCGAAGATTCCGCAAAAAGAGAGGCAAACAAGTTTGCTTTCTCCTCAGCGGAGTGGGCCAGTGACCCGTCGGGCTTCAGCAGTGGTGGTAGTGAGGGACGGCAGAAGTTCGATTCAACCGACTTAGCCAGGGACCAAAACGCTTTACTACCCGCTGGGTAGGAAGCAAGTTTGGTCCCAATACGGCTTATGTGGTCAAATCGAGATCTTAGCATCACCTTCTTGCAGGACTTGGCAGCCCTATTGTAGGCTCTCTTGCGCTGACCCACGTCGCTTGCTTTGCGCTTCCGAGCGTCGACCCATGCCAGGTACGCCTCATGTTTGAGCGTGTTGGCGCGCTTGCACTCGGCGCCAAACCATGGCCGGTCAGCGCTAGAAATTGCAACGTCAGAGAACGGAATGAAGTACTCCATTCCCCGACGCAACACATCCGACACGGCGTCCGCGCACGACGAAGGATCAACCATAGAGAAGCAAGTAGGCTGCCAAGGATACGATGCGAAAAAAGAACGCATCCCATCCCAATCTGCTGACTTGTACCGCCAAACCCGCCGAGCGCCTCTTGGGCTGGGATCGGGTGGGGAGTGGACGGATACGGACTTCACCAGACAATGGTCGGAACTACCCAAAGGTGAAGATACCGACACCGAGTAGCGGTCTGGATCTGTAGTCAGCAGAAGGTCCAAGCAATTGGCTGTGTGCGAATCAACATCCGGCACCCTCGTTGCCCCCTGGACCAGCTGGGCGAGATTTAACGCAAGCGCAAGCTTTCTCGTCTCCCGCCCAGCATGATCAGTGCGCTGGTACGGGAAAAGCCACTCCTGGTGGTGGGCATTAAAGTCCCCCAGTAACACCAATTGGGCAGAAGGGTACCGCTGCTGTGCCGTATCAGCCGCCTCACTAAGGTACTCAGTGAGCCTGGTTGTCTCCTGATCCCCGCTGTGCGAGCGGTAGACACAGGCGTAAACAATTTTATCAAGGCCCATGTCCACTAAAGCCCACAGCACAGAGAACCTAGAGTCCTCAAGGTTTCGGAGACGCCGATAACAGATGTCGTCTCGGGCATACATGCATACACCCGCGCGTTGCTTAAAATTGTGCTCCAGGGTATACCCTGGGTATGTTAGGTACGATACATCTGACGGACATCTGATCTGCGTCTCCGAAAGAAAAAAGAGAGCCGGCTTATCAGTCTCCAGGTGATGATGGACTGCTATGTGATTTGAGTGCAGACCTCTGATGTTAGTGAGGTGCACTTTGAGTGGGAGGGGGTGCAGCCGCTGTTCAACTTTAAACATTTTTCTCTTTTTCATCATTTGCGAGTGAGTGAAGAAAGGTTAGGAGAGGGAAGTGAGATGTGGCTTCACGCTGGTTACCTTCAGACACGCACTGAATGGACGCCATCATTGGGGGACTAGTCTGGAGACTGCGGGGACGCCCGAGCCCCCCCGGGAATGACCATCGGGCCCTCCCTTCTGGTCGCCAACCAGCACGATGGTGCATTCCGGGATTTTTCGTCAGTTGGCGGGGCAGCCTTTCGTGTGGGGCTGGCACACTACTTGGGCCCCCAACTACCTGCGGTCGGCCAGCGGTGCACCGTGCCTCGGATCCCGCTACCCTCCGCGACCAGTCACCCGATACGCCCATAACAGCACGTGCCAGGCTGGTCTGTCTGCAATAGAACCGCCATCTCGACCCATCTCCTGAAGTGGCTACACCGGGCATCGCACCGGAACACGGCTAGGCCGCTTGGCGGTACGTCTTTGCCCGGTGGGTGGTCGCAAGCCTTCGGCCGAAGCCTACCACCAGTTATTGTCACCTGATTGGCACCACCCGGGGACCACGTGTAGGGTATCGCATGGGGTACTTTCCTACGGACGTGGGTGACTCGGCCCCCCCTTTCATTCTATTGATTCCTTTGTTTATTTATTTTTTTCGGTAATAAATCATCCAATGACTTTTCCCGCTTTGGGTGAAGCGGCAGGGCGTGTCAGACTTACTGAGTAAAACCCACCCGTGTTCCTTCAGTTGTTTGTGCCAGGGCCGCGGTAACTCTCTTTCAAATTTATCCGCGACCATTCAGTTGACTCCTAGTACTTTTGTGAACGTAGTGACAGTATTATTGTTGCCATTTACTGCATCAAGTGAATTATAAATTGGTCCTCCATCGGCCAGTATTTCTGCCTAACATCGAACATGTCAATGCTGCCAACCTTTTACACATAATATTAGGTCCTTACCTATGAAATTGGCGTTTTGTCGTAGTGGCCACTTTGATCTCAAATATCTCCTCTTTGGTTTGGAATCCAATCTTTATCCAATTTTTATTTATACAGGTATTTAGTCATGCTTTTGTGTTTGGAAAACCGTAATTCATTTGTTTTTTCCTCAATTGGTTTTTCTTTGCACCAGTCAGTTTACAAAATGGAATACTTGAAATATCGCGTTATTTACGAGTACGAGTTCCATCGTGGCACCAGTGCTGCAGAAACGGCTCGAAGGATTAATGATGTGTATGGCGACGGTGTCGCAAAAGAAAACACAGTGTGTTTTTGGGTCCAACGTTTTCGTACAAATTTCAACCTGCAGAACAAGCCCCGTGGACGGCTGGAGACCAAAGTTGATAATGAAGAATTGAAGGCTATTGTGGAAGCGGATCCATTGCAACCCACGTCCGAGTTAGCTGCAGGCTGCGGTGTTAGTGATAAAACTGATTTAATCCACTTGAAGCAAATTGGGAAAGTGAAAAAGCTTGAAAGGTAGGTACCTCATGAATTGAGTGCAGCAAACCGGCAAACGCGCGTCGACTGCTGCATTATATTACTCAACCGGCACAATAATGAAGGGATTTTAAATCGAATCATTACCTGTGATGAAAAGTGGATCCAGTACAATAATCGGAAACGCTCATCTAAATGCCTGAACCCTGGCGAACCAGCCAAATCCTGCCCCAAGCGAAAATTGACTCAAAAAAAATTACTTGTGAGCGTTTTGTGGACTAGTGCCGGTGTCGTTCACTACAGCTTTCTTAAATCTGGCCAGACGATTACGGCAGATGTCTATTGTCATCAACTGCAAACCATGCTGGAAAAGCTAGCTGCTAAACAGCCGAGGCTGGTCAATCGCTCTAGGCCACTGCTGCTTCAGGACAACGCTAGATCACATAATGCACAACAGACGGCTTCCAAATTAGATGAGCTTCAATTGGAATGTCTAAGACATCCACCGTACTCCCTGGACCTTGCTCCAACAGATTACCATTTTTTTTCGAAATTTGGATTACTTCTTGCAAGTGAAAAAATTCAACTCCGATGGGGCAGTCCAAAGCGCCTTCAAAGATTTTATTGATTCCCGTCCGAATGGTTTTTTTAGTAAAGGGATCAATGAACTACCTATGAGATGGCAAAAATGCATACTCGTAGATAACAATGGTACATCCTTTAATTAAATAAAAATATTATATTAAAAAAATGACTTTATGTTCCTCCCTTACAACACGCCAATTGCATATGTAATGACCTAATATATGACATAGGTACCACATGCCCAAGCACAAATTACAAGGTTAAATTAACTTCCAGGTTAAGCTTGATGAAAGTAAACAAGTTTTCAAGTTAGCAAAGTTTTTGTTTTGAATTCAGACAAAAAAAAACTTTTCTAAGTTGACAGTATTATTTTTTATGCCCTTATAACTTAAGGTGATATATCGTCCACTTGCGTCGACAGTGTGACATCTCGGATTACACGATATTTCATTTTACTGATATTCTGAATCGCGATCTCGCGTTCTATTAACTACAAAAACGGGATATTTTTTTCTACAAAAACAACAAAGAAAATGAGAGAAAGAAACAAAATATCACAGTATAGCGCTGTCTCGTTTGGTGATCTAGTTGGCTTCGACACAGTGACAATTCAGTTGTCAACTGGGCTTCGAGGTGTGTAGTGCTCTCGGTTTTCATGAAAATTGAGACATCACGAGGATACCTCGATTTAGGAGATAAAGGTGAGTCTCTTGTAATAATTTTCTTTTATTCGACAACATGGCACGTCAACTTATCACGGTGTTCTTGTAAAACATCAAGCGAAGGGAATGAGATATGTTTTTGATGTCACGTTTTTCTTGCAAGAAATTCACAGTATCACCGCGTCATTTCGATTTATAACGTTGTAGATGATACATGTTTATCTTATACTGGAAATATGTTGTGGGTCATTTGTTGATGTTCTATTGTTGCAGAATACAAATTGATAAAATTGAATGGTATGTCCACTTGTCACGTTGTATACACTAAACAGCAATATACAACGCCAGTTATATTTACAGATGGGGACAAGGTCTAAACTAATATTGCAATTAGCACAAACAAAAATGGACGAGGATTTAATGGATAAGCCCAATAGCAATCTAACTGCCCGTAACAACCCGGGTTCACAAACTTTTAACGACGATTAAACAGCAGATTAACAACAAACGACAGAAACTCATCTTCATCGCAGTTTATCAACGAGTTTATCTTCTTCAAGTACCTTGTGTAGCAGCTCTTCAAGGTTTTCATCTTTCTCTGAGGACAGCGATGACTCTGTAAAAGATCCCGACTATAAAGAGATTCAAGAAAAATGCCGACATGTATTTTCATTCAATGATGTGAGCGACAATTTTCCGAATCCGATAGCTGCGACTAGTCAGCAAACAACAAATCAAGAAGGATAAGAAAAACGAATATCGCGAATTGAGAAGGACAAAGATTAAAAAGACAAGGACATTTTTGTGGCCGTTTTTGAACTTCAAGCTGTGTTTCAGTGCCCGAAAGGAGACGAGTCCGTTTTTTATTATAAATCAAAACTGAACGTATTGAACCTGACAATTTATGATTTCAAAACAAATTCCATTGAAAGTTACGTGTGGGAGCACAGGCTCATAGGGGTGTGAATGAGAATGCCACATACGTTTTCCAATACTTAACAATTTCTGAAGGACAAAATTCAATGGACGTTGTTTTTTTACTCCGACAACTGTGCTGGCCAGCAGAAGAATAAATTCAGGTTGGCTATGTATCTCAGTGCTGCGCAGAACGTTCCAAACATAAACTCCATTACACAAAAAAATCTCATTAAGGAGCATACACAAAATGAGGGAAACTCGGCCCACTCCCAAATTGAACGCCAGCTAAAAAGGCAGTTCAGAAGTGGACCTATTTTTACCCCTGAAGGATTTATTGGGTCAACCAAAGCTGAAAGAAAAAAAGTCAAATTAAATACATGTAAGTGAATTATGTTACAGTGATATTTATGATTTTAAGGCTGTTCTCAATCAAATGAATTTTGCAATTCACAAGGATGAAGATCAAAAGGTCATTAAAACTTCGGAAATAAAGGGGATTCGTATGCTAAAAGATGATCCTCATTGCTATCGTACGTCTTACGCGGATGAAATGAAAGAGAGCTGAGGTAATAAAAAAGAAGCCTGTTTATGAAATCTAACTAAAGAACGCTTTCAATAGAAAACCGGGGTTGGCCGAAAAGAAAAAAGAGGATCTTCTTTCACTACTAAATGGTAAACACATTCCTGACTGTTACAGGGCACTTTTCGAAAAATTGTAGTTCTTTTGAATTAAAAAATGTAACAGTTAGAAGACTGATTTTATATGCCTGATGAATCTCACTAATGTTCCGATGTTTGTTATTGTGTATTGATAATGTAAGTACCTAACTGTTATATAAGTATCTATATCTATACTAATATTATAAAGAGGAAAGATTTGTATTTTTGTATGTCACGAATAAATTTAAAAACTACTGGACCGATTTCAAATATTCTTTTACCGTTGGGAAGCTACACTATTCCCGGGTAACATAGGCTACTTTTTATCCCTGTATTCCCACGGGAACTGGAACTACGCGGGTGAAACCGCGAGGCGTCCGCTAGTATCTATAAAGTCTATTCCTAAGTCTCTACCTAAGTAGAGAGGTCTTACGTTATATTATTTTGTTCTTGTATTAGTTTACGAAATTGTTTTTTGCAGTCTAGTATGATACGTTTTCATATGAAATATTTTTTAGAATAAGTAAAGAAATGCGAGGATAGTTCAACATACATTTTCATAGATTTAAGATAATACTAGGCAATCATTCCTAACAGTTTACATAAGTGCCTAATTAAATATCTAATAATGCCTTTACTTAAAGAATAGTTAATAATCCTGCCACTCTCTTTTGTTATTTTTCTAAAGTAGTAACAGTAGTGTCTTATTAATTATTACTATTTTATAAGTCAAACTGTAATTTAATGTATCAAAATGCTTGATTAAAATAGTTACCACTATGTTGAATAATTCTATTATTCCTACAAAAAAAGCACATTTTCAAGAATAATGTTTTATTTTTATATAACCTAATTAAATGTCAATTTTTACATCATCTTCAATGTGACATCAAAGCATATCACCTTGTAAACTTTCATTTTTTCTGGAACCACGTGATAAGTTTTCCTTTTTTTTTTCAAACTCTAAAACGAAGTTAATTTGGTTCCAAAAGTGATTTTTCTTTTTGATATTTCATTTCATTATTAGTTATACTCTAATCACTTCATACATTATAAAGCTAGCTTGGCAATAATTTTAGAGCTATGCTCATTTAAAAGTTTAAAAGTCGTTTTCTGAAAAATTACGGTTTTTGAGATGTCGCACTGTCGTCGCAAGTGGGCGATATACGCCCCAATGTAACGCAGTACTGGCCGTGCGCCCGCTCGGTGCCAAAATATCAAAATTGAACCTCCTTTTGAACAGTTTTGTTTGCAAAATATTATTTGATTTACATATGCTATGTTAGGTATGAAGTAATTCCAGCCATCAATTTTTCTGTATAAAAATATTTTAAACATCCAAGTCGTTTAGGAGGAGTTTCCAAAAATGCTTTAGAAAGTTACCGTTTTACGGCACTAAAGCGTATGTAGGCCCTTAAGGGCCCAACTTTCTAAAGCATACTCCTCAGTAACAGCTAGGTTAAAAGGTTTGCAAAAAATATATATTTATTATTGATTCATGAACATAATTTTGAACACAAGGTTTTTTCGTGTTACTAATAGTTTTGCTTTAAAAAAATAATTAACAACACGATATTTTTTCGCAACTTTTGGAAACTCCTCCAAAACGACTTGGATGTTTAAAAGTAATTTTATACAGAAAAATTGATGGCTGAAATTTCTTCATACCTAACACAGCATATGTAAATCAAATAATATTTTGTAAACAAAACTGTTCAAAAGGAGATTCAATTTTGATATTTTGGCATCGAGCGAGCGCACGGCCAGTACTGCGTTACATTGGGGCGTATATATCACCTTAACATTATTCCCGCGGCAATTTAGGAAACTTACTCGAAGAACAGAGGGTACAGGTCTTAAGTCTAACTTTTGAGATTCCGTGTTCGTGGAAACCACTTACAAGGTTCATGACCTTGAGACCAATCTTTGCCACGTTCAAACGGTTACACGTGCTACAAAAATATTAATAACATTATGTTCCTTTAAAAACAGGTAAACCCAGTGCGGACAACGATGGCGATGGAAACAACAACGAAGACGTAAAGACTGCTGAGAGTAAGATTATGAACTTTAATTTGTTTACTCTTCACATTATATTGTTAGGGACTGAACAGTAGATCAAGAGTTAGTGCTTGTATTTTTTTATGGGGAAATGAATCTTCGACTTCTTTTGTTTAGCATTCTGTATGTACATGGCTTAGATGTAGGGCAATGATGTGTTATTCTATATTTCTCAGTTGAAATTTCTCAGACACAGCCTGGAGTGTGAGTCTCATACTTCAAGGGACATAAACATGGCGAAGTATGGGTTTATATAACAGTCTCTGTCTAACCTTTTGAGGAGAACATGCGTGATGTTATGATGTTGATTTATTTACTGCGTCTCTACGAGTAATTGAAGTGAATTTTTAATATATGTCTACGACATTTTTTGATTCTTAAAAGAGTGGTTATATATATATTACTAGCTAACTCCCGCGGCTTCGCTCCCGTCTATTGGCTATCTACCTACCTACTTATTTACCCTGCCTTCCTACCCTACCTACCTTACCAACCTACTCACCTGCCCTACCGATCAACCTACCTACCCTACCCTATCCTACATGCCCTAACCTACCTACCTAGCTTACCTTAATTACTCTACCCTACCTACCAATTCGTTATTTGTTTGAATAAGAATTAATACCACAATACGAATGTAACCAACTTTTGGTTCTACCAGCGCAGCGATCTAATTAAATTTTAGAACACAAAAGCTTCTATTGTGACTTAACTATGATAGTGAGATATATTCTCTCGCAAACTTTTTTGTAGTTAATAATGAGTACTTTAATCATGTGGTACATAATTTTTAAGTATCATCCATAGTTTTCTCATCGCACGCCAAATAATGAATTTTATAGGCAAAATTTTGCTACTTTGGGTTACATTATTGCAATTTTCATGAGGATCTCTATTTTTTTAAATATAATTTATAACCTATGTTACTCGGGAATAAGGTAGCTTTCTATAGGTGAACGAATTTTTCATTTTCAAATCAGTCCAGTCGGTACAAACAAACAAACACACAAAGAAACAAAAAAATCTTTCCTCTTTATAATATTGGTATAGATTACCTAGATGGCGAGTAATCCCCATAAGCAGAAATACAGCCCTGTGATAGACGAACAGACGGATAGACAGACAGAAGATTAACAGACGTAGGTTTAGTATTGTGGTCCCGAAGGCTAACACCCTTTGTGGTCAGTAACCTTAAATGAACATGTCACTTTCAATGACCCAACCGACTTGTCCCACCGCCAACTCTTCACACACTCACAACAAAGCCGACTTTGATTGAAGAGACGCACACCAAATTTAATTATGACGAGTTCTGAGCGTGACGTCTCCATTGTGCCAGGATTACGCCATTCCTCACCACCGGAACGTATTTGTTTTGCGGATCAAGATTAGGCTGTACTGCATACTAACTTATTTGTGTCGGTTCCTGTAAACATAAATGTACGCGTAACATGGTACTGTACGTAGCGAAGTGTGTAGTGAATGAGTGTTGAATTTTAATCTATAGTATAAACACAAAAAAGTTCAAAATTCATTGTGTGGCCTTTACGAAAGAAGGACGGAAGAGCCAAGACAAAGTGAAATACTGCCGCAATAACGATTGTCGAAAAGTTAAAATGTATTATATTTAAAAACGCATCCTTAACATCGAAACATTTGTCAATACGCCTGAAATATTGTTCTATGCCCCCGGACGATAATTTTAATTTTGGGGCTTGGTCAATGCCCTTAGGCTTTGTCAATGCCCTTGGGCTTTGTCATTGCCTTAGGCTAATGCAATGCTCTTGGGCTTTTTCAATGCCCTTGGGCTTTGTCAATACCCTTGGGCTTGGTCAATGCCCTTAGGCTTTGTCAATGCCCTTGGGCTTTATCATTGAGTTAGGCTAATGCAATGCTCTTGGGCTTTTTCAATGCCCTTGGGCTTTGTCAATACCCTTGGGCTTGGTCAATGCCCTGAGGCTTTGTCAATGTCGTTGGGCTTTATCAATGCCCTAGGGCTTTGTCATTGCCTTAGGCTAATGCAATGCTCTTGGGCTTTTTCAATCCCCTTGGGCTTTGTCAATGCCCTTGGGCTTTGTCATTGCCTTAGGCTAATGCAATGCTCTTAGGCTTTTCAATGCCCTTGGCTTTGTCAATACCCTTGGGCTTGTTCAATGCCCTGAGGCTTTGTCAATGTCCTTGGGCTTTGTCAATGCCCTAGGGCTTGGTCAATGCCCTGAGGCTTTGTCAATGTCGTTGGGCTTTATCAATGCCCCTAGGGCTTTGTCATTGCCTTAGGCTAATGCAATGCTCTTGGGCTTTTTCAATCCCCTTGGCCTTTGTCAATGCCCTTGGGCTTTGTCATTGCCTTAGGCTAATGCAATGCTCTTGGGCTTTTCAATGCCCTTGGGCTTTGTCAATATCCTTGGGCTTGTTCAATGCCCTGAGGCTTTTTCAATGTCCTTGGGCTTTGTCAATGCCCTAGGGCTTTGTCAATACATTTGAGCTTGATCATTGCCCTTAGGCTGAGGCAATGCCCTTGGGCTTTGTCAATACCCTTGGGTTTTGTTACCTTCACTAAAACTTATATTACTTACACCTTGAAACAGGCGTGACATTTTAACTTATTGTTAACTACCCACACCCTGAATTAACTTTATCATCACATTTTCACAGATTTCACAGACGACGACCTAGTAGCCCAAGCAGTGCTATTCTACGTGGCTGGCTATGACACCACAGCCAACCTTATCTACTACTTCCTGTACGAGATGGCTATCAACCCCAGAGTACAAGAGAAACTGCATGAAGAACTGGATCAGCTGCCTCCTGATGAGGAGATTGAGGACTTGTATGAGGCTGTACAAGGATTGGAGTATTTGGATATGTGTGTGAATGGTGTGTAGTTTTCTTTTAAGTTTTTAGAAGGGAATCTGAAGACTTGCCAAGAGGTATCTTGTTACCCAGTTGCTGGGTTGTGGAGGAGATGGGGACTTGCAAGTGCTACGTGTAAAATACTGGTATTATGCTTCATCCAGTTAGACTGGGAGCTGAAGTAGACTGACAGATTGAGAGGGCAAAATCCAACAGCACATCCGTTCGTTTGTGATCATAACAATAGGGATGTTTCCGGGGTAGAATAGTTTATTATGCAACTAGTGAATATAAGACGGATTTAATGCGAGGGCCGTTGATGAATCACAAGTAAGTGAAGGATTCTAACGACTGAATCACGACCGTAGGGAGTGATTCATGATGATTGAATCACGAGCCTAGAGAGTGATTAAGTGTTAGAATCATGAGCGACGCGAGTGACTCATGGCCCTCGATATAAATCCGTTTTATTCAAGAGTTGCATACTATATTTTGCCCAAACATGCTTGGAAATTTGAACATTATTTTGACAACCTTCTTCGAGATAAATTGAAATTGCAATACAGGCCAAATACATGCGAGCAGCGGCCGGCAAAAGTTGTATGAAAATCCATATCTGTCGTTTGTAGCGGCTAAATAAATTACATAGTAAATTCATATATGTCGTGTAATTTAAAAATGGAACGATCTTTTACTCCGAAACATGGCAACCAAGGAGGTAACTTATCAAAGGTTTTATTTAAATTTCGAACTGGCTTACAAATAGAAAGCTGTTTATTGAAAAAAAACAAATGAACACTTTAAGGCTTAGCACGCACTGTGATTTTTATTTGCGCGATTTTTTGTAGTATTATTCCCGCGTTTTTTTTTAACGCAATGCGTGCATATTCATACAATTCCATAGGCCGCAGAATGGGCTGAAAAAAATCGCGCGAATAAAATCGCAGTGCGTGCTAAGCCTAACGCGGGAATAATTATTGTTGCTCGTTGTTTGTCATTGATTTTGAAAAGTAATTGTATTTGACAAAAAGAGTTCTAGGTACTACTTAGTTTTAATTTCCGCGCATTATTTGAGAAAAGCACTATACAAGCCTTGGCCACAACTAGGCATTTATGGACTTACGTATGTGTGCCTCGGCTTCGCCTCGGCCCACATTTACACGTTCGTCCATCAATGCCTCTTTTGCTGACCGCTGCAGTAATGTACTATTATACCATGACTACGAGAAAAAGAAAGATTGAAGCGAAAAGCACAAGGAATAATAATAAATAAATGGTTTATTACCTTAAAAAAAAAATACTTTTCTCTATCTCTAACTCTATCTCTATCTCTATCTCTAAATCTATCTCTAACTCCATCTCTAACTCTATCTCTAACTCTATCTCTAACTCTATGTCTAACTCTATCTCTAAGTCTATCTCTATCTCTAACTCTATCTCGAACTCTATCTCTAACTCTATCTCTAACTCTATCTCTATCTCTTACTCTATCTCTAACTCTATCTCTAACTCTATCTCTAACTCTATCTCTAACTCTATCTCTAACTCTATCTCTAACTCTATCTCTATCTCTAACTCTATCTCTAACTCTATCTCTAACTCTATCTCTAACTCTATCTCTAACTCTATCTCTAACTCTATCTCTAACTCTATCTCTAACTCTATCTCTAACTCTATCTCTAACTCTAACTCTATCTCTAACTCTATCTCTAACTCTTATCTCTAACTCTATCTCTAACTCTATCTCTAACTCTATCTCTAACTATAACTCTATCTCTAACTCTATCTCTATCTCTAACTCTATCTCTAACTCTATCTCTATCTCTAACTCATGTTCTCAACTGAATATTTTATGCGCATGAAGTTGTATAGCATTGAGATGGAGTTTGAATATTATATTGGTGTGTTCTAAATTCAAACACCAAAACAGTGATTAAAAGTGAAGTAAAAATTCACTGTTTTCATTGAATAATAGTAGATTATTGCATCGAGTACAAAGTAATTTATTATTGCGCCTGAGTGCCTGATTTAGAGCCCGAGCGTTAGTGAGGTTAGCTGTAACTGTTCTAATCTAACAGGCGAGGTGCATAATCTGCTTTTCTATCAACTATTACCTTTAGGAATAGTAGATAAAAGAAACTCATATCAAACAGTTAAAATAGAAGTTTAATTATTGAAATTAAAAGGTATACTTGAGCAATTATTAAACGTAAGGTTAAGAGTTTTGTTGGGCAAATTTATATTTGATCAGACGAGGTAGATGGGCCTGGCTGATTTGTTACAATGAAGTCGTTATCAAGGGAAGTAGATGGGCGCGGCGATGTCGATTGATTTAAATTAATTGCTTCCGTAATACATGAAGTTAATTTTACTGTTGTTTACAACCGACTCTTTAATATAGCCCTCTGCTACTTGGTCGGATTTCCAGCCGCCGTGGCGCTTGAGTGTAGTTAAATTTGCGCCGGAATCTGCGAGAAGCGTTGCTGAGGTTCGACGGAAGCAATGGCCTGTGTAGAGTTCTGGGTTGGGAAGCTTTAGAAATGTAGCCATCTCTTTAGGAAAATTTCCAAATTTGTTTCTGCCTATAACTTGTTTCGTACATTTACCATTTCTGTAATTCAAGAAGAACCGCGGCGTGCTTGTTTCTGTTGGACGAAGTAGTCGATATTTATCCACGACTTTCACGAACTCATCGCGAATTACGAACATTCGATCTTTTTTCGTTTTGGTGTTAACAAGTTTTATAAGCAACATGTTGTCGTGAGTTTCTATATCGCAAACCGTAATATTCAATAATTCAGAGGTTCTACAAGCATCACTAACGCCAAAAATTAGAGCAACCTGGAAAGATAGATAATTTTGTTTGTATATTCGTACATTCAAATAAAAAATAATATGAATATAGTAAAATAAAAATATTTGTTTTTTTCGATAAACATACCTTTGTAGCCAAATATATGTCACCAGGGGATTTATTTAAAAACTCTACGTTTTGAGTTATTAAACTTTAAACAAATGTAAAGTGAAGGTAGAGTCAGTATATCGATCTCTTTAAATTTATCTCTGAGGGACTCGCGAGGACCCGTTTTATAGATCGCGAGGACCCGTTTTATAGATCGCGCGGATTGCCCTCTTTTGTAATATGAAAACTGAGTCAACATCTGCTGCTGATCCCCACAGCAGAATGCCATAAGACATAATACTGTGGAAATAAGCATAGTATAACAACCTAGCTGTGGCTACATCGGTTAAGTGCCTTATTTTCCTTACTGCATACGCAGCTGAACTTAACCTTCCCGAAAGAGTTCTAATGCGCGCCCCACTGCAATTTTGAATCGATAGTAATCCCTAAGAATACAGTTTCCGTTATAACTACAAGATTTTTGCCGTCAAGATTTAAGTTTAGGTCATGTTGTGGTACATTTGGTAAAGAGAACTTAAGACATTTTGTTTTTTCGCATTCAGTAAGAGATTGTTAGCTGCGAACCATTTTGAGAGAATAATTAGACTATCGTTGACATGTAAGACATCCGTATCTTTCCTATCTATTTTAAAAATTAGGGAAGTATCATCAGCAAATAGAATTATATCCGATAATTTGGCCATCATAAAGGGGAGATCATTAATGTAAACAAGAAAGAGGAAAGGGCCGAGAATTGAACCTTGGGGCACGCCCATCTTGACTAGAGACCCGGAGGACGTCGCCCCATTAACATTTACTTTTTGCTGTATGTTTGATAAATAGGAAAGCACGAGATCAACAGCTTGTCCTCGAATTCCGTAGTGGTGTAATTTACAGATCATTGTGTTGTGGTCGACGCAGTCGAACGCTTTTGAGAGATCACAGAAAATGCCAATGGCATCCTGGGACTTCTCCTAAGATTCCAAGATGTGGCTGATGAGTTTTACTCCCGCGTCCGTTGTCGACCTACCTTTCGTGAAACCAAACTGCTGACTATGCAGGATCCCATTAGAATTGAAGTGAGACAACATCTGGTCCAGCATGATTTTTTCATAGATTTTATTAAATGCTGGAAGCACGGATATAGGTCTTTAATTAGAGGGATCACTCTTACAGCCTGATTTGAAAATTGGTACTATTTACTGTGCTTCACTAAGTCAGGAAACGTGCCGCTGTCCAAACATTGATTGAATATGCCTGTAAGGACAGGAGCAATCGAATCAATAATATCTACAAGAACCCTAACGGATATCCCCCATAAGTCTTCAGTATTTTTTATATTGAGACTTTTGAACGCGTTTTTAATTGTATCAAGACATATTGGTTTAAATTTAAAGGTTGGTATGTCTTTAGTAAAGTTTTCTTTAAGACGAGCTTCAGCTAATTTCGATGAGGAGGGAAGAGACTTCGTAACCTCTCACGGAATGTTGGTAAAGAAATTTTGTAATGTCTCAGCGACTTCTTGCTTATCAGAAATGGTTTGATTAGTTATTTTCAAAGACAACTCATTCTGATCGCGTTGTTGTGTCTTTCCAGTTTCTCTATTAATTACTTGCCACACAGTTTTTATTTTATTGTTAGAAATACCAATCTTGTTTAATTATTATTTGAGATTTTGCTTGATGATTTATTTTGTTCTGTTCTGTTTTAGTAGGTATTTGATGTTATAGCGGCAACAGAAATACATCATCTCTGAAAATTTCATCTGTCTGACTATCACGGTTCTTGAGATACAGCCTCGTGACAGACAGACAGACAGACGGACAGACAGACAGACAGACGGATCGTGGAGTCTTAGTAATAGGGTCCCGTTTACCCTTTTGGTACGGGACCCTAAAAACTCGAAATAAGCTCCACTGATGATAGTGGTTCACAGCGTTCTGTCATGATAATGTATATTATTTGTTGCAGAGGTGTTAAGACTATGGCCTCTCGTTGGCGCAGCAGATCGACGATCAGTCACCACATACGACTTCGGTCCCACATACCCTGGCAGTAAGGACAGACTCATCGTAAGTACCTATAAGCTTAGTTTTTGATTACCTTAAACCTGTTAATAATTACGAACTGCTTTTACTTCTTCTTCTTTTCGAGTCGATCATTAAACTCTTTAGATATTCACGTTGCTTGCACCGTCAGTGGCATTCATAAAGTCCTCTAAAGTAAGGGCACTTGGGGCACTCCAATGTGTAGTTATTTTTTAGGGGCAAACGCACTCACATTGGGTCTCAACCGATAAAACCCGAATTTGCTAACAACTTTTAGTATGGGACCAAGACTGAAATCGCACAGACAATATGTAATATGATACCAAAAAAGAACTGTTTAGTACATTTTTGACAAAACGCATAGGATAACCGAATTAAAAGAAAAAGCAATCCAGTTCCCGTAACCAAAACTTGTGATACCCATAACCGTAACTAAAGAAAGTGTACCTTTACAATATTTCCAAATACATTATCGCGAAGTAGGTCCCCAAAAAAATTATTCTGACAATCAAGTAAAATTATCGACAATGATAATAAACCCACAAACATTTCGGCTTCAGCACTTATTTTCAATGCCTATCTCCACAAATGACTTAAGGTAAGGCCGCACTGCTAATTTTATTCGCGCGATATTTTTCCGGCCATTCTGCGACATACTTGTTGAAATTGTATTAAGCTGCACGCACTTACGAAAAAAAGATCGCGCGAAAATAATTCCGCAACCAGATCTGTGTTTTGCCAGAGAATCCACCGCGCCGCTTCGCGATTACGCGAATGTTTTGTGCATTATGAACGGCTATAATACTGCTGAGAACTGGGTAGAAACAGACAAAAATGTCTGTGTTGATGTGTATTTAAATGTTATGATGTGAAACGAAACGTGGTCGCTCACAATGGGCCTCATCAGAAGGCTTAGTCACCCAAAGGGCAATGGAGAGGACTATGCTCGGAGTTTCCTTACGTTAGCGAATCAGAAATGAAGACTACCGCAAGAGAACCAGGGGTACCGACGTAGCCCGAAGAATTGCCAAACTTAAGTGGCAGTGGGCAGGACACATTGCTCGCAGAACGAATGCTCAATGGGCCCGAAAAGTTCTGGGGTGGCGACCGCGTATCGGAAGAGGCAGCGTTGAAAGGCCTCCCTCTAGGTGGAGAGATGACCTGGTCAAGGCTGCGGGAATCCGGTTGACTCGACACGCACAGGACCGATCAGTGTGGCGACGCTTGGAGGAGGCTCACGTCTAGCGGTGAACGTTCGTCGGCAAAAATGATGATGATGATGACGCGGATTATAAACCGCCAGCAAAAAAATTGCGCGGCAAAATTTCGCAGTGCCTTAGTTTACGTACCAGCGATATTTTTGGGAATAATAACTTCATTGGCGCACGGTAATAAGTAATTTAGCATCGTAATAGCGCCATTGCCCTGGGGCATTCCTTTATTCTGTGTTAATAGATCGTTTACGACATAATAGGGGGCGGGAGCTTAGTGAATTCTGTTTACATTTTTCGGTGGCTGTCTTGATGACTTAAATTTTGAAGGAGCTGGATATTTTTACCCGACTGCCGAAGGAGGGTAATTATCAGTCTATGTATGTATGTATGTTTGTTCCTATGTGGCGTTCTAGAGACCAAACGCGATGTTGATGATTCTTACGTCAATCGATTCGTCTTAACCCTGGGAGTGTCACTGGCTATATTAAAATTGGAAAATAATAAAATGCCGGATTTTGGGCGCCATATTGTGGGGCACCAAATTATTTTTTTCTTCCAAACCCATCATGTGTGATATCCAAAGGGTTTTAAGAGGTGATTTCAAAAATATATAACACTTATATGTTTAAATGTAGTTACCTAAACCAAAAAAATAAAAATATAAAAGTAATAATAATTTAAAAAACAAAAAACCTGACTGGTTAAAAAGCGAACTAAAAAGACGTAAACAAGAAGAAAATCATGCTGTGCAGTCGTAGGATACAATACGTTCGCGAGGTGGCTGACCAAAACCAGATGTATCCTTCGACTGCACAGCATGATGTTCTGTTGATGTTTTTGTTTTTATTAATTAACTTTTTTTATCATTGACGATTAAAAATCTTATCCGTATATTCGGAATCAGATGTGCAAATAATGTTACTAATTAATACACTATGTAGGTACATATTTTGGTAACGCAATTGCGTGACTTGCGAGTTTTCATTGTTAGTTTGTAGTTACTAGGCTATTATAATATATATGGCACATCGAGTTACAAAGTGAGTGACATCAACAATCAAACAACTCAGGCTTAAGTGGCATGAACAATTCTCTACGAAGTCAAACTTTGTCAACTGATGCGACATGTTTCAAGTCCCTTATAAAGTTGTAACACAAATACTACCTTTTCTTTTTATTAATGACTAACGACCTGCCCAGGCTTTGCATGGGACAAATTATATACAGACCTTTCTCATTTATTGCTCTTACTATTAATTAAAACCGTATTAAAATCCGTTGCGGGGTTTTGAAAAAGTATGCGGAGACACCGACGGAAGCAGGCAGCACATTTCACTAGACTTAGGCTTAAAGATTAGAGATAGGCTCGCATTTGACACTATCTTACCTGATGGTAAGCGATGATGGGGTCACCAACGGAGCGTGCTTGCCTAGAAGCAAACTATTCACACTTGACCTACTATTACCGAGAATTTTTCGCCCACAGGCCCCCGCAGGTATCCACGTCTGGCTCCCAATATACTCGATCCACCGCGACGAGAAGTACTGGCCAGAACCCAACGAGTGCAAACCCGAACGGTTCTCAAAGGAAAGGAAGGCCGACATAGTTCCCTACACGTACATGCCTTTTGGGAATGGACCCCGGCATTGCATCGGTAAGGAATGCTTTATGCCTTGAAGTATCGGGCAGATATCTTGCATATGTAACGTCAGAAGTGAATGATGTTATATTTTAGCTAATTTCAATAAAAAATACGAGTTTTGGTAATAGACTACTACACACGACGCTCTACAAAGTCTTTCTCAAACTTGAAGTATCATAACATTTTCTGCTGGGTACCTATCTACTGTAGGTATATATACTATGATTGTTTAACTGATCCTTGTGTATCTGAAGTTAACGATTTATATATTTATGAGTATTTATTTCACCAAAAGTAATACAACGATTCATTTAAAGTATTATTACACTTATAATTATGCAACATTGGAACATCTGTCTGTAGCCGAACTAGGACGAGCCCTGTATCTCGGCATACAGCGCCTGACTCTCGACATAGGTTATTATAGTTAGCCAAATAGACGTATTTATGAAGTACAATGTCTTGATTAATGTTCTAAAACTAGACAATACTAAAAATGTGCATGTAATTCCTATAGTGTTCATTTCTTTGGAGCTTGAAAGAAATCTCAAAAATTATGAAAAATATGTGACAAAAACCGCGCCGAATGCATAACCTTCCCATTTTTTATTTTGACGTCTGTTTTGTCTAGAAAATTAAATATGCAGCTTACTTCAGACACATAAGGATCTGCGTACTTTAAGTGCAAACCTTGTCTTGTCTTTTCTATACTTACGTTAGATATAGAAAGTCAATACTTTAAATACAAACAACAAATTAAACTCAAGTTCACTCTTGTCCTCTCAGGATCCCGTTTCGCAGTACTAGCAGCCAAGGTGTTCCTGGTGAAATTCCTTAGGAGCTACAAGACAAAAGCCGAGCGACCTTCTCCTCGCCTGCACCCGGTAGCGTTCATACTCAGACCCAAAGATGGATACCAACTTATTGTAGCAGCTAGGAATTAGTCTTAAGATAAGAAAAATAAAGCATTTTATATTTTATTGTATGATCTAGTTTGCATTCCCTTCTTGTTTTTTCAGAGTTTCTAACAAGCTTTAAGTATTTTGATTCATTGATTGACGTATTGAGCTGTACAAAGATATTTTTGGCGCCCAACGTGTTACTTGAAATTCAACTTTTGGCGCCCAGCGTGGGACAGTTACAGTTAGTTAAGAATTGATTACATAATTACAGTTTGCTGAATCTGTCTATTAACCCCTTGAGTGTCTGAAACGTGGATCCACGCGAGGCAAAATGGTTTTTAATTATTTCGGTAATTACCGCTTATGCTAGACCTAATTCATCCTTATGCCTAACACTACAGGCCAAGCTGATGAAAAGTCTCTCTCTTCCTTTTCCAATTGCCTATTGAACATTATAGTTTATTGCAAACTTAAACACTTTAAATTCATATTTACAACCAGTTAGAAACAATTGCCAATCAAATAAAATTCAACACAAACAAATTCGCTTCTGGACAATAATTTTAGAAACAATGATCTTCAGCATTGAGAATTTACAAAGCTTTGTGATTTAAAATACGTATGCAGTGTTGCCAAAACATGCTATTTCGAACGTGTTAGAATCATGAATGGAATTCTATATAAAAGTATTGGTATCTACCAAGATAGCAAGCTTTGAATGTCAAGATGGTTATTGGTTATTTACTGTGTGTCAGAGTTCTAATGTATGTGGTGTGTAAGGAAAGGGTTTTATGAATAAAAGCACAGAAAGACAAGACTAGGTATTTATTTAAGTAAGGCTTGTCAATTAATTCATATTTAGAAGGCTCATTAGCTTACTGCCCGTTCGCTAGACTAGTTCTCGTGGGGAAGAAGGGCAACAAACCCCACGGAAGCTCTTTCGTAGTATTTGTCGATATCTTTTACAAACACAAAGTATTTACAATATTATAGATTTAAAATAACAAGGATAAGGCAAAGGACAGAGTAGCCCTTAAATCAATATAACATATTAGGCATAAAGGCCATAATACAATATAGATACAGCTTCAACACAACCAATAGAAATAATAAAGTTATATTAATATCAAATAACTTACGTTTGTCTTGTGTAGTCGAGCTTACACCAAGTATTATAAAGTAGTATACTTCTAAATAACAATATCTAGCCTGTACTGGCTTGTAGTTCACCAAAAAGTAAGTCCGCTTATCAATTACACTATATTTTATAATATCGGGTCTATCTGTGTCTCAATACGTCCAATATGAGAAAATGGCGCGGTGTCCGGCCATTTTCTATATTGCTTCAAATAATCTCAAAATTAGGTGAACAATAATCAATTACTATGAAGTGAATATGTTTTAAAACGTATCAAGACAATTAAAGAATTTAGTATCGCCTATATAGTAATTCTTAATCAATATTCGTAAGAATATTGATACTAACAGACAGTATTGTACTAATTGTTTTAAAGGACTTATAATAGCAATATAGCATTATAAAATCCAGGATACATCACAATGATCATTACAAATTATGTAATAATTTATAGGTATATTATCAACGTGGCTTAAATATAAGTTTAGAGTTATTTCCTGTACACACAACAATATTTACTTAGGTTGGTACTATTTTACATTTGAAGGTAGTTGACACCACAATAATAATTAAGGTAGGTACTTAGACATTTGTCGGTAGGTGCTTAATAAATATGACAGGTATGTATTATGTCGCAAACCATTGAAAAATGAAAATTAACGATTTAATGACGTCACACATACTTCAAATTCTATCAAACGCGACATGATAGTAAAAACCACGTACCTAATTTACGTTTTGTAGTTAATAAAAGAATTCAATAATGGCATTCAACTAAACAAAATGTTGGTTTCGTAATGCAAACGATGTAGTTTGAAACAGAGAATAATTTTGCATAACCGTTGTGCATTTTACAATAAAATGTCGAGCTATTCAGCCTAAATATGTGGGTATTTTATTACTAGGATTCTTTTTTTTAGCACTTGTAAAAAAATGTGAATAATACAGTATCAAGTTTAATAAAGGGCCTGCAGGAATTTGAAAGATTATAAAATCTTTGAATAATTATAAAATGTTCAATAAAGATGTACAGAAAAAGAGATTAGTAACTAATCGCTGAAACACTTGCCCGCGTTTTCGTCTGTGTTTTGGAAACACAGTATATGATTTTCTATCCAATGCTGGTCAGGGAGATACCAACTAGTTATTTTAAAAATGAAACTTACCTATGAAGTATTTGAAAACCTTTGTCCTCACAAACAAACATTAGGTCCATGGAGTCCAAGTGCTCATAGAGTTTTTCGGAACATCAGCAAACAGCGTTCGACTCTTTAACTTGACCAGAGGGCTGCTGCCAGTGTTCTCAGCACTTTTCCTATTGATAGCGATGTGGACGATGTTTCACATAATTAGTTCTTCCCCTCTCCCCTTTTTATACGCGATTGTACATAATTATGATCAGTTTGTATATATTTAGTCCTAATAAACACTTACCCATATTGAATTACTCTTAAAATAAAACTGGAAGATATTTTTTTACAAAATCCAGCTTCAATAAAAAGTTTACGGATCCCCACACTCATTCGTGGTGCAACCATGGTATAATAATATACTTCGCCTGGTAGTCTCTTCCCGTGACAGCTGGGTCACGTGATTGGCCTAAGACTACGTCATCAATTGCGTTGCGGTTCTCAAACTTTTTTTGTGGGGAAAAAGATAAAATAATACAGTAGGTACTAAATTTTTATCATTTTTAATAAATCGACATATTTGATACTTTTTTATTTTTTTACTTTGCTTCTTTTTTAATTGATTGCTTGGTTTTATTTCTTTTTCTTACGCGTAGATATAATGAGATGAGAATGTTGAGATGGATGTGCGAAGTGACGAGAATGGATGAAGTGAGAAATGAGTATATTAGAGGCAGTTTGAAAGTGACGCCAGTGACAGAAAAGTTGAAAGGAAACCGTTTGTCCTGGTATGGTCATGTGATGAGGAGGGATGAAACGCATGTTACTAAAAGAGTTATGAATATTAATGTGGATGGATGGAGAGGGAGGGGACGGCTAAAGAAAAGATGAATGGACTGCGTGAGGAGTGATATGAAAGTAAAGGGAGACAGTGATGGCGTGACGGAGGACAGGACGGTACGGTAGAAGAAAATGTGTTGCGCCGACCCCAAGTGACATGGGGAATGGGCAGGAAGATGATGATGTCTCGTAGATAGGTTTTTGTTTGAACTAAACAGAGTAATACCTCATAATGAATTACAATTCCATGAACAATCCGAGTCAAATTGAAAATGAATTTTTCATTGTGCAACGTTTGACCGTGGTATTAATTAAATTATTTCTCCATTATATCAGCAACCCTGATCAATTCTTTGCAAGGGTAAATCAGTATTCCCCTCGACACAAAAAAAACTAATCACAGGCATCGCTACTAATTTTATTTTATTTTGCCTGGGGAAATGCTCATGCATGCTATGCTACCACAGGTAGATAGCGCAGTTATGTGGGACTCCAACCCACTAAAACTCCACGGTGTCCTCCTGTGCCGCTTATGGCGGGAACACAGGCACGCGTTAGCACTCACCGCGAACCCGCCGCGGCCATGCGTCACCGGACCCTCCTTTGGGGTGTACCACCCATCACCAGCGCACCAGAACACATTGCACACTGTGACCACCCCAGGGACCAAACCAGCACATGGGCGCCAGACGGCCCAGTGTATGGCACCCTTAGCCCTCCTTTGACGGGACAGGTCAGTGGCCCCGCCACCTATCACTTTTCGGCCGCAGGCGATAGGGACCTCCCCTGCGGCCCCACCTCATCCGCAATCAGACGGTGGCGACCCCGTCCAGGCCACGGAAGGTAGGTAGAGCGGCGCAACGCAATACCGGCATTCCTCTCCCACCGCGGTCTACTCTCCAACCCACAGCTGCGATATCGTATGGGACGCGCTCCATATGATATCGAGCGAGCCTCAGATGCGATGTCGCCTGTTGCCAAGCGGAACCGCAACCTACATGTTGGCCGCTACGTCGTCGGCCTAATCGGAAAAAGCCCTGACGAGCGGCCCCTCCTCGGGTTCCTCTTCGCTTCACCGTAGGTGACCAAGCCACGGCTACTGAGACACGGAACGAAACTACGCCTTAGCTTGTCTGTTGAATTTTTTATTTGATCTGAGAGCTCCACTGACAATCTAAGGCATAGTTTCATTGTACGTGTAATTGAGTATGTATACGGCAAGGTGAAGTTTTAACCGGCGTCACCTTGTTGTTTGCAACGTTCCATCTTGACTTTTTATTTGATCTGAGATCTAGTTAAACAATGTCTCTGACAAAACAAATGTTGTAAAAGTCACACGCTGCGCCTGTCTGTCTGTATGGACGTGATAAAATGGACCAACTTAATTTAGTTCGGGACGAAAACCCACAATACTTGACTTGACTAAAATAAATCAAAACTAATTAGGTTAGGTTAAGTTCGGGCACACTGACACAGCTATGCCTTAATTTATGGAATTTACAACGCGTAGATGAATGAAATAATTTCTAGAAAGGCACATACCAGTTCTTTTAAATAAATAAATAAAATAAAATAAAAAACCTTTTATTTCATGCAAAGTTAAAAGAAACATACATAGATAAAAGAAAAAAAAAGACGTTGTTTTAGAAATTTTTCACTTATGTTAGAAAATAAATTAAAATATATATAATATGAAAAGACCAGTTCTTTTAGCTGAAGTTAATTACAATATTAAAGTCACGCATATGGTAGCGTCTCTTCGTTGGGAAAAGAAAAAAACCTTATACACCGCCTTTTTTTATACTTCTGTTTTTACAGTTTAGTACGGAAATATTAACAATTTTTCTTGTGTATCTTTCACAGTTCACGGGTGCACCACAAATGTTTGGGAGCCACAGTATTTTGCTCACCGAGCGAAACAACGCCGCACATACGGGTATTTGATACAAAAAACTGGCCAAAACCTTTTTTTTGGTAATTTTGGGTCAATTGTGCCTCCTAGTTATTTTTCATATTAATTTTAGTATAACCCAATCATTTCTATACCCTTTTCTCCAAAGGGACTTACGTGTGAAATAAAATCGAAATAAAATAAAACATTATTTTCTATTTCAAGCATTATGGTGATTTATTTGTACAATAACTAATAAAAAAAGCATTTAAAAATACACAATGATTTAAAAATAACGCTTACTTTTTACATAACCTTACAAAATACATAAATGAAAAGCTATGTACAAACTGTAACTGTTTTTTTTTCGAAAAAAACCTATTTTTGTTCAGAGGCTATAATTCATAGGGGCGGAAGAGGCGGAAGGTTTTTCTCTTGATATGAAATCTAGAAGGTTCAAAGAACACGATTATGTATAAACTTTAGCTTAACTATGTTTATCTGATACTTAATTTGACGAAGGAAACCTATTTTACGTGTTTTTTTTTGCATAAAAATACTCATGACTTTATGGTACAATTAAAGAATGAAAAAGTGATCCTAACAGTAGCACAATAGATTCAAAATAAAGTTCATACCTGTGCCTGAAGATTCCATGATGGTTTTTGGGGTTTGCACTAAACACAACAGTATGATTAGTCTTAAACAGCAATTGAAATTTGCGAGCGCCGAGAAAACAAACGTGTCACTAGCACAACAGATGAGTTCCGACTGACGTTGAGGGCGCATGGAGCGCTCTAGCCCCTTCTGGGTACCGGTTTCTTAATGAATAGAGTGTCCCATTGTTAAAACATAACAAAGGATAGCTGCGCGGTTACTATTGTAAAAATGACTTTTGGCCAGTTTTTTGTATCAAATACCCGTATGTGCGCCGGCTATAGGTGTGAGCGACACAACAATAGCGATGAAATGGCGAGTTGTCAGTATGACACTTGTCAATTCGATATGTTGCCACTGTATGTGATTGAACTACCCGAGCAAAATGCATTTTTCAACTTAACAAAGCAATTATGAACTAATAATTCAATATATAAATTAATTTAACACTAAATAGATGAAACACATGAGTTACTAAATAGTTAAGCTAGTTAGTAATTTATTTTATTTTCGTTAACTACTTGAGAAAGTATCAAAATTTTCTGAAAAGGACAATCAATGGTAACACTTATCGTGACGTAGGCTTAGGCCATCCTGTAAAGAGAATACCATGTCTTATTATACCATGGGTGCAACGAAGTATGAATCAGAGACAATAGACTCGCGTCAAGCCCAGAGGCGGGGAACTTGCCTGTTACTGTATACAGCCATGGCACAGACAATGCGTTCATTATTCCATTTAAATAATGAGCCTAGTGCCGTTAGCCGTTATAAATGACTTTGGATTGTAGTTGTGTTCGTAAAATAAATATTTTGTTTATTTTTTTAAGAATTCTCTTGGGTTCTAAAATATTTCTATACTTACTTACCTTCTAAATTCTTTGGGAGTCTACAAACGTTCTGTATTAACCTTCATACAAAGTTTGGACCTGAGCATAACATATTACGAAGCTTTTAAGCTTATGCGTACTGAGTAGATTTTATTTATGCAGCGTAAATGTTAACTTTTCCCGCCCGTAATGTTATACGACGCGACAACATAATACACGTTTGCAAACAATCGTAGACTTATAGAAAACTGCATTGGACCTAGTCAAAACTTCGCCCTATAAATTCGAGCAATATATATTACAAAGGCCTAGTTTAGGTGGTGGTCTGTAGTTTTTGCCTCAAGCCTTTTTCTCGTGGCAAAAGATGGCGTGAGTTATGTGAATTTATGTAGATAGATACCCATGTATGCAGAACTTCTGATCTACTAAACGTACGTTACTATTATAAATGAGATACATAGTTTGGATGGATGTGTATGTGTGTTGTGACAGGAAAAAAAAGAAAATAAATAATTAATCAAGTTCTTAAAATGAACGGAATTATCAGAAACATAGCACAAAAAAACGATAGTGAACGAACATCGCAGGTATTTTTAAATCAAAACCTGTGAATCTGACAAGCAATCATCGCGAAATATAAAGATTGACTGTTAATTAAAAAGTGAATCGCGGCTACAGTGCGCGTTGTAGGCTGGCATAACGATTTTCGACTGAATTTCATCCCACACTAGACTTGCAAACTCAATTCCAAGCCGCACCTGAATCAAACATGGAGCAAATTAATATTCGGCGCAGTTTTTTTGACGAAATCCCAGCGTTCATCTGATGTATAATTAACTAGCTTCTGCTAGCGGCTTCGCCCGCGTGAAAATTGTTCCAAGAGAACATTATACCGGGATAGAAAGTAGCGTATGTGCTACTCCAGACTATAATCTAACTCAGTGCCAAATTACATCCAGATCCGTTCAGCCGTCCTGGCGTAATTTAGTAACAAACATACAAACACACAAGCTCTCGATTTTTTAATATTAGTTTGATAATAATTGATTATAGTCCATTCGGAACAGTAGCTTGTTATGGAGAAGAATAGACAAGAAACTCCACTTGCAGTTATACAGTAGAAATGCCAGTTGCATGACAATTAAAATTTATAATAAATTACCACCTGCCCTGAGAATGCTACCAATTAATAAGTTTAAATGTAAAATGTTTGCTTGGCTCTTGGACATGTGTTTTTATTCCGTCAGTGAATTTTTAAATCATAAAGTTTGATATTGTAATCATTCATCATCAATCATCATTAGTATAGTATTAGTACCTACTTTGACATTATTAGGAATTCTATAACATATTGTATTTTTTTAAATTAATGTTTTAGACGTTATGTTTTATATTTTGACATGATGATTTTGATTATTTTTTTTTGATATCATGATTTATTTTCTGACTTATTGATTTTTTTTTTGACACTGTGTTTGTTTTTTTTTTGTTTATTGACATTATATTTTAATTTTTGATATTATGATTTATAATTTCGACATTATACAAAATTTGATTAATTTATATATTATTCTTATAATGATTCCAATTGATTTGCATGTACCTAGCTTATTGTTTGATATTTCTACATCAGCAATGGTAGTATGTGTGAAACAATGTTAAATGTAAGATCTCAATGTACCATAATACTGAGAAATAAATATTTACTTACTTACTTACTTACTTACTCACACTTACTCTTTTTAACCGTCTTCAAAAAAACTTCATAAATTAATTCATATACGTGAGGACGATGCACCTAGACTAGTGTTATAGTTAAAGTATAACAAACACTAACAGGTAAATTTATTCAATTGATAAATAGGCACATGGTTCTCACATACATACTTACAAATATTGCAAACATAGGTGAATTACCTAAACAACCGAAAAGTGTGCGAATCAATTTATTAAACAAAAAAAAACAAACAGACTTCCAAAACAAAACACTACAAAGCGAAATAGTACATTATGGTACAAGTGTGTAATGTTTGTGATTACCGCTGAGGCGCCATTGAGCCCCGAGCCGTCAGGCGAGGGTCTTAAGAGAGCCGAGGACGGTAATCATCAATACACACGTGTATCATACGACGTTTTTCAACACACTTGTGAAGAAAATAATACAAAAAAACTTATTTCCAACAGTGAAAATGAGTTGTGAAAATTTTTTCGCAATGGCGGGTAAAATTAATCAGTTTTCTTTAATCAATTTCCTATGCGCGCGCATCTAACAATGGCGATCGGCCATAGACTAAAAAGAATGATGTTTCTTTTTTTTTGGCTTTTCGCGGATAGCGTTTTACCCACGTACAAAATGGGGAATTTCAAGTTTTCTTTATTACAGACAAAAACAAAAGTTATATTTAAGTGAAAGTTTTATTTAAACACGTACAAGTTGAAATTATCTATTTAAATACGAAGTTGCATGAAATGTGTTCCATTTGTACTATTGAGCACGACCTTTTTTGTATCAAAACTTTTTTAAGAACAAAGCAACTCAACCAATAAATTTAAAAAAAAACTCTTTATCTCACTTGTGAATAATAGTAATGAAAAAGTCACAGTTTGATAACAGGTGTCATTATGTGCCTAATTGCGGTGAAATTAGAGCCACTTTATGAGCAAGTGTGTTGAAAAATAACTTTCTTTTCCGAAATCAGTGTCCGACTTCGGAAAAGACAGTTATTTTCATCAGTTATATCACTTTTTAGTGTTTTGATTTGGAAGGAAGTCCTTTAGTGTTTTTTTATGCTATAATGTTTTTTAATTATCTCTTTTTATTTTTGGTAGGTACCTCCAATTATAGCCAAAGTAAATCTCCTGACGATTCCAATAAGCCCAAACACGACTAGGAACCATTGTTTTATTTCGGAGTTCCAGTGCCATTTTTTTTTTGTTTTTGTTTAATTATCCTATGACTTCTCCCGCTCAGGGTGAAGCAAGGGGGCGTGTCAAACTTTTACTGACTAAAACCCACCCGTGTTCCTTCAGTTGCTTGAGCCGGGGCCGCGGTAACTCTTTTTCAAATTTATCCGCGACCCAGACAGGCACCGTCAATTTTGCTGACACAGTGACACTCATTAAGGCGCGCGTGGAACACTATGCGCCGTCGACTCGGGCCTGGTCCTTATCGGACGGCGAGCTACCCATTACTCGCCGTCCGCAAGCCCGCGCCTACGGTGGCCGGGAATCGGCTTGCGACTCCCAACGCCCAGGGCGTCTCCTGCGGCGGCTTGGGGCGTGAGGGCGCCTCCGTTGCGTCTCCCTCACGCGTCCTGCCTCCTCCTTTGCGAGCATTACTGCTTCGCAGAAGGAGGTGACAGCTTCCCATGCCGTCTCGCTCCGTACCATGGTCTGGACCAGGGCTAGACGCGAGAGGTCGCCACCGCCGTTCGCCTCCACGAGGACACGGCGTTGCTCCACCCAAGCTGGGCATACCTCCACCGTGTGTTCTACCGGGTCCTCCGGGCGATCCTCACAATGGTGACACCCGGGCGTTTCCTCCCGCCTTATCCTGAACAGGATCCTCCCGAAACAGCAGTGTCCGGTGAGGACCTGCGTCAGGCGGAAGGTGAGGACGCCTCTCAAGCCACTCCTCAAAGAGGGGCCTTACCGCCGCAATTGTGACGTGCCAGCGCTGGGTTGCGACAATCGCCCACTCCAAGTCGCCATGAGATCCTGCCGGAGCTCTGTCCGCCGAGCCGCGATTTGTCGCGGCAACGGGGTTTCGCCCCGGCATTTCGCCTCCTCGCGCCACTCCCATATTTGCGCGAGGACTTTTGCTTCCAGATCCCATGGCGGCAATCCGGCAAGGAGGCTCGCCGCCTCTTTGGGAAGCGTTCAACCGGCGGGCTGGTCGCCGCCACAGGGAACGCGCCCATACTGGTGCCCCGTAAAGGGCCATGGATCGCACGACCCCCGCGTAGAGCCTCCGGTAGGAGGCGTTTGGACCCCTTAGATTGGGCAGCAGCCGCTTGAGAGCAGCCCCCGCCCGCTCCAGTCTGGGAGCTAAACGTCGGAAATGCTCCACGAAATTCCACCGGCTGTCGAGGACGAGTCCCAGATACTTCATCGTCGACCCGACGCCGATGTAAACCCCTCCTACCATTATTTGGGTGGCGCGTTCCGAGGACCGTGAAAACACATGGCCTCGAACTTGTGCAGGGCCACCTTGAGTCCCAATTGCCGGATCCTCTCGACGATTGTCGCAACCCCACGTGTCGCGTTTTCAGCCGCCATCTGGTGCGAACTTCCCTGCGCCAGGACCAGCGTGTCGTCAGCGTAGCATACCACGCTGAATCCACTAGGGAGATCGGCGCGCAGCACCCAGTCGTACCCGATGTCCCACAGATGCGGCCCCAGGACCGATCCCTGTGGGACACCGCACGACATCTCTCGCCGAGTTCCAGTGCCTACCTTACGGCTTCATCATAAGATCAGTTCGATTAGGGATTGCAAAAGCCGGATTTTTTTGTAATTTGGTTTTCTGACTTCGCCTCCGATTGAAATCCGGATTAGCCGGTTTTTTCGAATTTTGTTTTTTATTTTTTGTTTATAGGTTCGAGCTTGACCACTATCTAACTTTAAGTGAAAACTGAAATAAAATAGCACAAATTATTTAAATTCTATTCCGGAAGCCGATACGTTGGAAGGCCTCCCACTAGGTGGACTGATGACCTGGTTAAGGTTGCGGGCAGGCACTGGATGCGAGACGCACGGGATCGGTCAATGTGGCGACGCCTGGGGGAGGCCTATGCCCAGCATTGGACGTTTTTCGGCTGAAATGATGATGATGATTTAAATTCTGCATATTTTATTCGCTCAATTACGACGAACGACCGAATAAATGAATGTTCACCGTCGACCACATCATCATTTACCATCAGGTGAGATAGTGGTCATCAGGTGAGAATTGAGATAGTGGTTATCAAGTGGTGAGTATGGGTGGGATGTCCACCATGTACCGATGATGCATTGCCGTACGTCTTATAGTTCGATGATGGAACGGGCTAGGAGAAATCAGTTCATGCAATTCCAACGCACACTCCCCGAAATGTAACCGATAAAAAACCGACAGGTTTGCAACTCGGCGCCGATGTAAAAGGCTCGGGAGCCTAGACTCAACCAGTATCTCATCGCCGATTAGCCTCTTGGGCCGTTTTTCGATCGACTCAAGTGCATCCCGCTGGTATTTGGCAGATCCGTCCCAGAGATGAGAGCTACTCCATGCATGATCTTACTTGCGATTGATACAAATTGAGCAACTGTTCTGGAGTGAAGTACCGTCTCACTTTCGCAAGGATCCCCAACTTTTTGGCAGCCAGCTGAGCAGCGTTAATAAATGGACCAAAATTGAGGGACGATTCAACGTAACGCCAAGAATCTCAAGTCGGTCCGTTATCGGCACGGTCACACCTCGAAAAGAAGGAGCCGGGTGAAATAGCTCCTTTTAGCGGCAAAAAAGGACACGCCTGGATCAGCTTTAAACAGCAGCATTGAACCTGGCCAGATTGGCATCGCACCATTCGGAGACTGCCTTCAAGAACAGATTCAAGCGCCCAACCATGGCCTTTCGGAGAGGTCGGATCTGAAGCTCAGTAGCGCGCTTAGGACACGTATCTCTCAGCAATAGTGCTGTCGTCCGCATACCCGAAGGTTTCAGCAGATCATTTATGTGAAGCAAGAACAATGATGCTAAGAGTACCGACCCCTGAGGAACACCGGCATTAATATCCGGTTGGTCAGACGAGCGGCCATCAATAACCACTCGGATGGACCGGTCCCTCAGGCAGTCTGCAATCCAATCGCACAGACCACTGGGCAGACCGAATGAAGGAAGCTTACCTAGTCTTCGAGGTGTCCAGGGAGAGGGCAAGCACTTCTCACATGATCGCGTCAAGTGTCTCATTGTTAAGGCGCGGTCTTAATTTATCAGAGAACATGGCAAGCAGTAGAAAAAGCTCTTTCGGTCATCCAGTTGATCTATAGAATAAAAATGAAACCTAAGCTAACCAATTCAAATATTATTCGGATTTGCGCATTAGAATAGTTAATATCGATCTACCGATTAAATAAAATGAAAATTTGTGGATGAATACAAATATTATCCGTTAAAATTAGATTTGAAATAAATCCGTTAAAACCGGATTTGAGTCTTAAAACCGGATTTAGAAATGTCAAGAAAATCTGGTTTTTTCAGTCATTTTCGAATTTCGAAGAATCCGGATTGCAATCCCTAAGTTCGATGTTACCATTTTCATCAGTAACATTTATTTGTAAGTATTTTCGTCATCATAGTCGTCAGCTATTCAATATATCTTATACCGGTGACATACTTAGCATTAAGGAGTTCCAGTGGCCGTCTTCTTCATCAGTTCCATTTCACCAGATGACACTTTCTGAGTGTAAATCATTGCATTGTCGATAAAAATACCAAAATTGCTATATGTATGTATGCCTATAATATTTGAGGAGTTCCCACGAACTCTCTGGGATGCCATCATCATATCTTGGGGTATGTCCTTTCCAACAAAAAAAGAAACATCAAAATCGGTTCATAAACTACGAAATTATAAAATATACATAATATACGGTCGAATTGAGAAACCTGCTCCTTTTTTGAAGTCGGTTAAGAAAAATAAAATAAAAACAATACTATAATTATGCCCGAATGACAGCGATGTAGCCGAGTACTTCGATGCCTAGGTGTACCTTTCTTTTGTATATATTTAAATAGTTAAGTTTAGTTTATGTTATTATAGTATAGTTTAGTTGGTATAGTTCTCGTCAAACTTCTTGGCCGCCCTGAAATTGGCTACAATGACTGCTCAGCAGTAAATCTAATACAAAAACAGCATTGTTTCATGTCTTGCGCACCGGAGAGCCAACATCAGGGTGGCCCAGAATTTTTGCGAGCACTATATATAATTTTGCTTGCTGTCCATCTTCAACAATCTGTGGCAAAAGACCGTAATCCGTCAGAGAATAAAATCTATGAGATGACACTTATTATGTCTATGGATGACACTGACAGAGTGACAGTGACAATATTGTGACACTGACATTGCATTGACAGCCAAAAATTGGGCGCCAAATTTTCACTTGCTCGCTGTGTATTTTCCTGACAACGCAATAAAAATGTATTTTTCGCTATCGTGGCACTAATATTTCGTCTGAAATCAGAAAAAAAAACAAGGTCGCACGCACAAAAAATCGAAATTGATTTATTAAAGTTGACCAACCCGGCGACCTATTGCTTGAGTCATTCTTCGCCTGCTGCAACCTGCATTCAAACACTGAGATTTGTTTCCTGCAATCAACCTTCAAATATGTCGAATATGAAGACTGTTTCAAACGCAGCACGAGCGATAAACAAGAGACCTTTCAGGGTTTCTATTGAAGGCAATATCGGCTCTGGCAAGTCGACATGCATAAAGTTCTTTGACAAGTATCCTAATGTGGAGAAACACGGGGTAAGTGTCTTATGCTTATTTAGAATTGTGCCTGTAAAAGTAACCTTTTTTCCATAATTCAAAGAGTTTAAATTCACAGGTCAATTACTCATTCTAATGAAATTAAGGAAATCTCTTATTTGACCCTCTGACCGTTTGATCTACTGATGCATGGTTGAATTGGTTCTTTACTTTCTGGGTGCTTTGTTTGCTATGCCTATGAATTAACTGGCGAGTTCCAGAATTGAATTTTAAATTTATGCTTTTTTCACATTAATCATAACTATCCATAACTCATTAATGTATCTTCTTCCAAATTATATGTTTCAGGAGCCCTTACATGAATGGCGCAACCTGAGTGGTCACAACCTACTTGGTCTACTCTATGGTGATATGAACAAGTGGACCTTCCCATTCCAACATTATGTTCATCTCACCCGACTAAAGATCCAGACTAGCCCACCTTGCAACTCCAATATCACTGTAAAGATGTTTGAAAGGTAAATTATTTGATACCATCTTCTGCCTCATAAAAGGTTCTAAGAAAACATTCTACTGCGATAAAAAGTATCCCATCCAGGTGATCATGGTCCACCAGTTTGCTAAGCTATATATGAATTCATTCAGAAGTTACTTAAAGGTTGAAATAGTAACAAACAGATAGTCAGAATTAGTATCGATTTTCACACTGCAGGGCCTTACTTACCTTCCATTGGTATCTAGAAGATTTTGGGACCAGGTTTACTCAAAAGGTCTAGCTCATCTAGTCATCTCCAAATCAGAAAAAGAATTAAGTGTTAAAAAGGCAAGATGATGCTGATGATGTTCCAGAAACCAAAATAGATATTAAAATTTTAATGTCAGTGTACCCTCATTTTAGATCTGTGCAGAACAGCAGGCACTGTTTTGTTGAGAATGCCAGGAAACAGAACTTCCTCGAAGACCCTGAGTACCAGACATTGATATCTTGGTTTGATTACTCAGAGAAGTGCCTAGATATCAACTTGGACCTCATAGGTGAGCATTGGATTATCTTTTGCCCACCACAACTACAAATAGATTAACTTAACTTTAATCAACTTGGTTGAGCCATCTTTCTGTCTTACCAGCAGCTTATTGTATAGGTGAGTTCGGCAAAGCAAAGGGTTTGACCCCCATCAATCAACCCATCACAAAGACAGAAATCCACATTGCATCTTTCATCTTGCAATTAGGCTACAGGAGCTGAATACCAGTAATTTATGTACAGTTATCACCATGGCTCTGGAGGAGGAGCTTGTAGCTAAGTATTAACAGCTGCATGGGTCGATCTTCAAGGTTAAGCAATGCTTACCGAGGTCGGTCTGTGGAAGGGTGACCATCTCTACATAGCGAGCTTACTTCTGCACAGTAATTTTTGTAGCCAACTTCAAACCAAAAAGATTACGGATTACTGTAATACTACTGCTTATAATATGACCTCCACCAATATGCCACAAATCAAATTAATTATAGATATAGTCCCCGGCATGTAACTTGGCAAGGTTTTGGCGTAGTGCGGGTAAGTTCGCGCATAATGCGTAAACTGACCAACCACCATATAGAGCGAACGGAACGTGGACGCGACGCGATTGGTCAGTCGAACCTCGGTCAACTGGCCAACCTATCGCGCGCTCGGAACGGTGCTAAACGTACCCTGCACCCTGCTTGGTAACCAAACAGACCTAAAAAGCGACTTGTGCGCATCTACCGACTATTGCATAGTTACGTGCTGACAACTATACTGTTTGTTTTGCAGTTTATCTAAGAACAACTCCCGAGACAGTGATGGAGAGGATGATGAAACGTGGCCGGGCTGAGGAGTCTGAAGTGCCTTTAGATTATTTGAAACAGGTTGGTATTTTAAGAATTTTCTATTCAGCTTGATTCCTTTTGAAAGGACTGGCATTAGCAGAGAACATAAGTTAATGGAATAGAGTGTTGGCCTTTGCCCTGAATGGGATTAATGCTAGATTTAAAACTATCTCTGAAGATTTTTCCCTAACAAATCATTGCATATTGTTTTTATCTCCCCATGACATCTTCATCTCATCTACATTCTGCCTCCAAAGATCATAAAGGACATGATACTCTAGGCTCGGGGTCCCGACGCTAAGAATGAAAATGTGTGGTTCAAATAAATATCACTAGATGGCGCGATATTCATCGATTTTTTATTTAATTGTGTGTATAAGTAAAATTTTCCAGAATTGATCGTAAAAATTGTATGTTCTTGTTTAATCAACTCTCCTAAGAACAAAATTAAGGAATATTGGGCTCTTAATTCACATTTCAAAGATTATTTGAACGGATCATTTAAAATTGATTGTGTCGGGGGTTTTTAAATTTTTATTTAATGCTTTTTAAACTACATGTACTATACCTAGTAGTAGACCCGCTTCAATCGACAATCAAACAAGTAATTATGACACAATATCTTGCTAAAAAACCCAGATTCAAAGAGTAAAATGCATATAACTTTTGAATGGCTGACACACAGCAACACACGTCAAACTTATAACACCTCTCTTTTTCCATTGGGAGTTAAAAACATGCAAAAAATACTATAAAACAAATCGTCACTGAATTTAAAGAAAAAATATTCACCAGTAAACCCTTTTACTTGCAAGTAGCTGCTAATACCATCTATCGCCATAGAGCAAAACCGAACACGATCGATGTACTTCTGGAATAGAATGCTTAAATATTTGCAGTAGAGTATGGTCTGCTTCCATCTTACGAGATAACAGTGTTTTACATGAAACAACTGCCCATCATCTTTCTTAATAATTTAATACCTATTTCCTCAGGTCCACGAATCATATGAAAACTGGTTAAATTCGCCTGATGTTGGCTGTGAGGTGCTGACGATAGACGCCGACAGAGGTCTCGATTGTGTCAAGGAGGATTTAGAAAGATATGCCTACAAAATACTTGGAGGGAACCACACCAATTAAATATTTTTTAGAACAATTATTATTGATTCATGCTTTAATGATGGAGTATACTTACATAAGCGGGTACTTAAATAAGAAGTTAAAATCATATTTTATAATAGCTGTGTCCAAAGTCCAGATCTCTTAAAGATAGGGCTTTCAATTGACATATTTTTGCTGTGCAATGAGGTGCTTTATATGATTAAAAAAAAGAGTAAAATGCTATAGATAACTAATTATTGGTTGGGTAATTATGTCATGACTAGTTTTAACATGAATTTGTTTCATTTGACTTTAATTTTAGACTTCATTGTTCTTATGAAAAAATATTTACAGAAGATTGAAGTGTTAACAAACTTTTAATATTATTATGGAAAAACTATTTTATTGTGTTCTTTGAAAGCATGCTTAAAAACATTATTTTGTTTATTTTAAGAATAGGACAATTGACTGATAAAATTAGATAAAATATTATGTATTATTTTTAAGTTATTTTAATTCAATAATTAATTGCATATTTTCTTAAATAAAAGCACATTGATTAACTGAGAATATGTTTTAATTATCACAAAACAATATAATTTAATATTCCTAATTCCAAGGCCTATTTTGCGTAAGTATTGTTGTTCCATATATAAGTGCTTCAAAGCCACATATTCACTCAATGAGAAAGAAAGATGCGCACACTGTTCCAACAACAATTTTCATCCACAAAGCAACAAATTTCACGCACAACTTGATGCACGTCAAATGTTGCCTAGTATATACGAGGATTTATTATTAGGAATCAAAGTTGCGCAACAAAGGCCCCAGGACTATTTTCATGTTGTTGGAAACAATGTTTAGCAACTGATGTTCAACTTTGTTTTACAAGATTTTCAATTCACAAGATTTGTTATACAAAATAGGTCTCAGAAGTGCTATTTACACTAGCGTTACAATTTGTTCAGCGGTACAGATGGTCGGCTCTAATGTTGGATGCTATCTCGCTCTCCCATTTGTCACCGTTTGACAGAAGCTTCTCCTTATTGTACAGCAGCTCTTCGTGAGTTTCGGTCGAGAACTCGAAGTTGGGACCTTCCACGATGGCGTCGACGGGGCACGCTTCCTGTGAACGTAAGGAAAAATTGTATCAATAACATCTTATTATCAAGTCGATGATAATTTAACCCTTGGAAATTTTGGCAGTAGGTGGCCACGATTATTTGAAAAGCTTTTAAACACGATTATATGAATTAGATTTTTAGCGCCACGCCGAAACCTCGGTGCCTAAGCAATCGCGGTAACGTCTCTTTAGAGATTTGATGATTTGACGCACCATTTGGCTAGGTATTGCAAAAATTGCAGAGTGCACCAAAATGTGATGCAGTATTTATAAAGTTGTAGAAATACATCTGCATGCACTAACGTGGCGTCGTCTTTATGAATTATAGGGACCGCGCTTTTGTAAAATACGCGTCTCAAGGAATATGGTTAATTCAAATTGTTAAATGGGAAACGGAATGTGTATAAATTCGGACGAATGCTTTCGTTTGTCTAAAGGCGAGACCGCACTAGGCGTAACTGCGCGTCAGCGGAGCGACCAGACAAAATATATTGTATTAGATAAAGTGTCGCGTCGCGTAGTTCCGCTGCCGCGTAGTGCGGTTTATCTCATACAATATCATACAAAGTATATTTGGTCATGTCGCGTCTCGTCGTTCCTCTGACGCGTAGTGCGGTTTGACCTTTAGGACGTTTGTTCAATCATGCATATTCAATTCATTTTTAAGGATAATAATATTTGGATCCAATAGTGTAATTTCCCTAAAATAAATTGAATAATTGTAATTGCCGTAAAATAAATTAAATACGAACGAGTGTACATAACGTCGCTGTCATTTAAAAAAGTCATAAGTTAAATATATACTTTTTTTTATAGCTTTGTGTAGTTTAGAATGTAATGCTTCAATTTTTTTAAATAGCTTTTTGTTTCCTGAAAACAGTTTGTTTTTACATATGACTTTTGAAATGACAGCGACGATATGCAATAACTGCAGCAAATTTTTGTTGTATTTGAACAATCATAGGTACCTGACAAAATCCACAGTAGATGCACTTGGTCATGTCAATATCGTAGCGGGTGGTTCGTCGAGAGCCGTCCTTGCGCTCTTCCGCCTCGATTGTGATGGCCTGGAATATGCGAAAATAAAGAGTTAGTAGTGCATATTATTCTGACCATGGTACAATAAGACTGGTATTCTCTTCCCGTGACAGCTGGGTCACGTGATTGGCCTAAGACTACGTCATCAATTGCGTTGCGGTTCTCAAACTTTTTTTGCGGGGAAAAAGATAAAATAATACAAAAGGTACTCGTACGTATTTTTAATAAATCGACATATTTGATACTTTTTTTCTTTTTTTACTTTGCTCCTTTTTTAATTGATTCCATATTATGGTTTTATTTATTTTCCTTACATATAATGCGTATGCGTAGATATAATGAGAAGAGAATGTTGAGATGGATGTGCGAAGTGACGAGAATGGATGAAGTGAGAAATGAGTATATTGGAGGAAGTTTGAAAGTGGCTCCAGTGTCAGAAAAGTTGAAAGGAAACCGTTTGTCCTGGTATGGTCATGTGAAGAGGGATGAAACGCATGTTACTAAAAGAGTTATGAATATTAATTTGGATGGATGGAGAGGGAGGGGACGGCTAAAGAAAAGATGAATGGACTGTGTGAGGAGTGATATGAAAGAAACGGGAGTCAGTGATGGCGTGACGGAGGACAGGACGGTATGGAAGAAGAAAATGTGCTGCGCCGACCCCAAGTGACATGGGGCATGGGCAGGAAGATGATGATGACTCGTAGATAGGTTCTTTTTTGAACTAAACAGAATACCTCATAATGAATTACAAGTCCATGAACGATCCGAGTCAAATGGAAAATGAATTTTTCATTGTGCAACGTTTGACCGTGGTATTGATTAAATTATTAATTTAGTTCGGGTCTAAAACCCACAAAACTTGACTTGACTAAAATAAGTCTAAAACTAATTAGGTTTGGTTAAGTTCGGGCGTACAGCCGTATTGACACAGCGAGGCCTAAATTAAGGAATCTGCAAAGTGTAGATAAATGAAATAATAAGTAGAAAGGCACATACTAGTTCTTTTAGTTGAAGTTTGTTACAATATTGAAGCCACGCATATGATAGCGTCTCTTCGTTGGGAAAAGAAAATGTTTGGGAGCCACAGTATTTTGTTCACCGAGCGAAACAACGCTATAGGTGTGAGCGACACGACAATAGCGATTAAATGGCGAGTTGTCAGTATGACACTTGTCAATTCGATGTGTTGCCACTGTGTGTGATTGAATTACCCGAGCAAAAAGCATTTTTTAACTTAACAAAGCATTTATGAACTAATAATTCAATATATAAATTAATTTAACACTAAATAGATGAACCACATGAGTTACTAAATAGTTAAGCTAGTTAGTAATTTATTTAACTACATGAGAAAGTACCTAAATTCTTTGAAAAGGACAATCAATGGTAACACTTATCGTGACGTAGTCTTAGGCCATCCTCGGAAGAGAATACCATGTCTTATTATACCATGATTCTGACATTCGAAATCAATCCTCTGACCCGCAGTTTTTCAAAACTCTAGTATCGGGCTGTTAACGTAATCGACGAATAATCGCTGGGAAAATTCATTCAACCAATCACAGCAGATGTATCTTAGGTTAAAATAATAAGACAATTATAAGCTACCCTAACTTGAGAGGCATTTATTCTAAAAACTATTACTTATTATTGTTTTAGCATAATTAATTAATTATATAATAATATTTTATAAAAAAACCAAAAAATTGAAATATTTTTCATAAAGGAGAATGACCAAAAGTGGTATCAAAAAGTCTCACGCATCAAGACCAAAATTATATAGTAATTAGTTTCATATTTCTCCACGACATTACGCGTCGGGGATTTGATTTTTGAATAGGGAATTTAATGTTGAGTTTAAAAGTATTGATATTGTTATACTACTCCCTTTAAATGACGTTCCGTTTCACATGATATGATTAACTTACCCTTGATTTTTGAAGGAGCTCAGACCAACAAAAAAAGATCTCATCTTTTTTTGTTGGTCTGAGTGAAGGAGTCATGATCACTTTAAAAAAATATACTTAGCCGATTCTACATTAATTAAAAATAAACTAGAATATAATCTCATCGAATCTTTATTTAAAAGATTTTCATTATTTTATCTATGGTTAATTGGCCGTTCACAGCCGGTCATAAAGATGTAGATAGAATGTATCTAATGGAATCGATTTTTGATGAAAAGACGAACCAGTAATCGTTTCTTTTGTGTAATAAATAACTATAACAGCCATGTATATCGTGTCTATATAAATTACGTCGTTGGTAGCGTCGTACAAAATAGACTAAATTTTAGGTTATTTTCGATTTTATAAAATAACTCCGTAATCCGGGTTTTGTTTTTAAAAAGAACTTTTGTAAGAGTTAACATGATCAGTGTAGTCTATAAAAAACAAAGTTTAATTTTGATGCATCATGGTACGGGATTCCATACATCCATGAGCATTCTCCTTTGCAAAATGTGATATCTGGACAGAAAAACATTCCACGAGAGTATGCACACTAAATACATTTGCCAGAGTTTAACTTTATAACATAAAAACTTATGTCCAATTTTGCAGAGATGCATCAGAGTTACAGGCTACATCTAGCCAAAACTATATAATCTGAATATGACTGTCATTTCGTAGCATGTGGCATTCTGTTTCTACCCCCATGGGAAAAGAGTGTGAGTTTCTTGTATGTGCAGCCGTCTTTTCTTGCCTCCTAAGTAAGTATTTAAGGAATGAATCAGGTAGCATTCAAGGTTTGAGTGAGAAATTACCTGTGCAGGGCAGATAGCTTCACAGAGCTTGCAAGCAATGCACCTCTCTTCACCAGAGGGGTACCGCCTGAGAGCATGCTCTCCTCGGAAGCGGGGAGAAAGAGGTCCCTTCTCAAATGGATAGTTGATAGTCGCTGGTTCCTGAAAAGTCAAGGAAGAAAATTGTTTATAAATAGTATTAGTTACATCTGGCACTTTAGATAATGTGGTGTGCAGTAATGGCTAATATAATAATATAAAACCGGCCAAGTGCGAATCGGACTCGCGCACGAAGGGTTCCGTACCATTATAGCAAAAAACGGCTTAAAAATCACGTTTTTTGTATGGGAACCCCCATAAATATTTATTTTATTCTGTTTTTAGTATTTGTTGTTATAGCGGCAACAGAAATACATAATACAGAAACTCTCTAGCTATCACGGTTCTTGAGATACAGCCTGGTGACAGACAGACAGACAGACGGACCGCAGAGTCTTAGTAATAGGGTCCCGTTTTTACCCTTTGGGTACGGAACCCTAATAATATATGAATAGTTTCCTAACATAAATGAATTAATTAATAATAGATTTTTATATAAACCTTTTGTCCTGGTATGGTCATGTGATGAGGAGGGATGAGCATATGTTACTAAAAGAGTTATGAATATAAATGTGGATGGATGGAGAGGAAGGCCAAATAAAAGATGGATGGACTGTGATATGAAAGAAAAGGGAGTCAGTGTACGGCTCAGAGGTAGCCGGTTACTTACAGTTGAGTTGTTTGACGTGAGTTGACGAAAACCACAGATTACACCACAGTAAAGTTTATTCGTAAAAGTTACACGAAAGTTAGGTTGGATGCTAATCCGCGATTATAGCGCTACGGCAGCTATTGGTCAACTAACTAAATATAATAATAAAGTAAATAAAAACGAGTAGTTAAAAGTAGGTCGCGGCGTAAGCAATTTGCCTGTACGTGAACCGTACATGCTCCCGAGGGAAAAGTGGGATGAGCATCCATTACAAAGCAAATAATAATATAATTAAAGTGAAAGTAGTTATTTAAAGTTAAATAGTAAACAATAGTTAATGTGTCCTGGTAAAAGATGTAAAAATATAGGTATAGGTTATAACACTCAATTTAGTCAAAGTGAAATGCTTTCATCGGCTGTCTTGCTTCGCTGTAAACGGGCTCCGCTGCTGTCGAATGCATTTCTTGTAGCTCGATGTCCCTTCCAAAGTTATCCCTTCCTCTAGGTGTCACTCCTCTTTCGGCAGAGAGTGTTTTGACGTCTTCCTTTGTTTTCGTTTTCAAACATCGTTTAATAATAATATAGAGGGCAAGCGCAGCGATTCCTCCCAACATCAAAGAAGTAACCGAGTAGAGATAAATGTCGTGACTTGACATTTGAGACGCCTTCGGTAATATTTCTCTGCTTTTCTGGAATTCCAACTGCTGGTCTACTTTTCTTATTTCTACTGCAGTTGGCGTTTCTTGTTCAGTTATATTTAATTTTGCATTCTGCCAGCCGAGGTCAAAGATGTGGTTAATAGTCGAATTAATAGTTGGTATTTCTATCTCTGGTTCCATGTTAAAAGTACTTCCCAGCTGATTGTGTGTAAATATTGTGGCGTCCTTTTTCTGTAGTAAGCACTTTGATTTCAAGGAAATCACTCCAGTCCCGTCAATGACCGCTGGCGTAACTTGATCGTTACATATGACGCGCATCAGCTGTTTCCCGCACAATGTAAATAGCCACATATTCGATTTGTGAAGCTTTGTCCAGGTTTCTTTGCATGTTACATCATTGAGGACGCATGATAAAGACTCTTGTTGGTTGAAGACTTGGGCCTCACATGGGGCGTCTTTATCGTGCATGTTGTAGACTGGATTACGTGAGACACAAGTGAATTCGTCTTCTCCGTATGAAGTACATTGGCGCATGTCTTGGTCTTCCATTGTTATGTAAGAGTTTTTTACAAAGTTGATTGCGATGAAGCTTGAACTTGGTTGTACGAGTTTTAAATGTCCTTGTCTAAGGAACGGTATTGGTATGACTCGATATATCTTGTAGTCTTCATCGCTCAGCAAGGGGATGTATATTTCAAATAGCATGTAGTTGTTTGTTATTCGAGCCTTCACATGGATCAGGTCATAGATATTTTTCAAATCCCTTTGAGTGCCCTTTACAGGTAACGATAATCCCTGTGGCAACCTTCCGGATATTATGTTTAGCTGTTCGATCAGTTGATTAGCAGGAAATAGATGGGTATCTAAATGCCCTCTGTAAATGTTGGCGAGAGTGTTTATCAGCATTTCCAATATTCGGTTTAGATCACTTATAATCAGAGTTGACGTCACGGCAGCGGAATTTATGTCATTCATTCAAAATCAAAATCAATATTTTTTATTTCACATAGGCCTACATGGGCACTTATAAAACGTCGACAAAAGGTGCACGGTTCGGGTTGGTCGTTTCCTATGGAGAAGAACCGGCAAGAAACTCCATGGTTACTCTTTTAAAAATGGTTTGGTTTTACAATATTTCCATGTTACAGCATTAGTACTTAGACATGGGGGGACAACGTAGGCCCGACTTATGACAATAAGTCGTAAGAAACTAAAAAAATAAAATAAAAGGATTATATATTTTATAAAAAAGTTAACAAATGTTAACTAGCATCTAGAAGGCCTACAATGTTCACACATTCACAAAACAATCGGTAAAAGAATCTATACAAAGGTAAATAAAAATAGTATTACATGACTAAATTTAACACATTGTGAATAGCATTTGCGCCTTGTTCACTATTTTTGTGATTTCGCTGCAAGTTTGGTTCATGTAGATGCGCAATGTTTTGAATTGTTCATCCATAAAGGCAGTGTTCTTTTTTATAACGTTGTTTTCAGCCTCTACAATTAATGTTTGGTTTTTCATAAGTTGTAGTAGGTAGTCATCATTTGATTGTAGATTCTGTATGTCTCTTTCGTACTTTTCGGCAAAGTCTGCGTCGAGCACTCCGAAAAGAGTTCTTGCTAATTTCCCAACTCCATCAAAGTAACCTCGTTTTGGTCTTGAGTGTTGAGTGAGCAGCATAGAGTTGTAGTCGGCTAGGTGACTCAGTTCATGACGTAGGTGGCCGACAATTGTTTCGCAAGGCGAGTACTCATGTGATATTCTTTGGCATAGTTTATCTATTTGGTTCACATAATCATTGATCTGACCAGTTGCTTGCCAGTATGAGGTTAAGTTGTAGTAAACCAATAGGGTCCATTCGTCATGTATTAGTTTCATTTGCCCAGCTTCATCGAAGTAAATCGGATGATTGCTTGATATAGGTGTAACCTTCAAGTTCAAGTTATTCGTTGGCGCTGATTGTGCAAGCCCCGTCATTGCTAGCATGGCTAGGAGAACTAGTGATAGCCAATTGTTCTTATTTTTTGCTGTGCCTCCCCGTTTTGTAGTTTCCGGAGTAGGTCTCCTTTGCTCTTCCTCTTCGTTTACCCTAGGTTCTTCGGGTTTAAGTGGTAATGGTGCTAGCTTCGTTATTGGTCGCTTAAGTGACCCTTTCCTTGTTTTTAAGGTAACAACCCGTACTCGACCATCAGCGCCTGGATGTAGTTCCTGGACTCTTCCTATAGCCCAGCGGCCAGGACGTAAGTGCTCATCTTTGACTAATACTAGGGTTCCTAGTTTCAGGTTTTCTTTTGGTTGCTGCCATTTGCTTCGAGTTTGCAGTTGATGTAGATATTCGTTCGACCAGCGCTTCCAGATGTGTACGTTCATTTGTTCAACAAGCCTCCATCTGTTTCTTAGATCGTGCTCAGCAAAATCTTGTTCTTCTTGTGGTAGTGACAGTAGGGGGCCACCAATGAGGAAGTGGCCGGGAGTTAGATATTCCAGGTCTTCGACATCCTCTGTTAATGGGCACAGCGGACGAGAGTTAAGACAGGCTTCAATTTGATTTAGTAAAGTAGTAAATTGTTCGAAAGTAAGCTTCTGTTCCCCCAGTACTCGATGTAGGTGATATTTCATGGCTTTGACAGCAGCCTCCCACAGGCCTCCAGCTGTTGGCCAAAGTGGTGCATTGAAATGCCACTCAATTTGTAAGTGGCTCATCTCATCGAAGAATTCTGAATTCTTAAACGTATTGTGTTTTTCAAATTCCTGTTGAAGTAGTTTTGCTGCGCCCACAAAATTCGTTCCGTTGTCGGAGAATACGTGTCTGGGTGTACCCCTGCGGGCACACATCCTTTTGAATGCGGCGAGGAACGTTTGCGTAGTCAGGTCCGACACCAATTCCAAATGCACAGCTTTGGTCACCATGCATATGAAGATTGCTATGTAAGCCTTGCAAGTTTTAACGCCTCTTCCTTTGTTGATTTTCACATCAACATGCCCAGTATAGTCTACGCCTGTGTTTGTGAATGGTCTTGATGGAGTTACACGCTCCTTTGGCAAGTCTGCCATCAGTTGTACGTTTCGGTTTGGTTTGAAACGATGACATCGGACGCATTGTCGTAGCTCCTTCTTGACTGTTCTGCTACCTCCAATGACCCATAATGTTTGACGTAAATGGGCCAAAGTGAGTCGGGCGCCTCCGTGGAGAGTGTTGCGATGAGCCTCTTGAATAATAAGCTCCGTTAATCTTCCTGTAGCCGGAAGAATAATAGGATGTTTAGCTTCGGGAGATAAAGTTGAGTAGCCTAGTCGGCCCTTCACGCGCAGTATTCCACGGTCGTCAAGGATTGGGGTTAACTTCAGCAAGCTGCTTTTTGTTGATATTGGTCGATTTTTCTTTAAACATTCAATTTCGTCGCCATAGTTTTCATTTTGAACATTTTTGATGAGCAATTCTGTTGCTCCCATAATGTCTTGTGGTGACAAACACATAACCTCCTTTTTGTTACCGCAGTCGGTTAACTTATTGGTTGAGTTTAGTGTGCGTTTTTGCTTACGAATATTGCTTATTCGTACAATCCATCCAAGCACTCGTATTACGCGTTTATAATTACTGTTTTTATTAAGTAATGTATCAATTATTTCACAATGCTTGTATGTGACTGCGCAGCAGTTTATTTCCTGCAACTCAGTGTTTGTTGTGTAGGTCAGGTGATTGTCCTGATGAATTTTTGGCATGTTTGTTTTTAACCAATGTGGTCCATTCCACCAAAGTTTAAAATCTAGGAGTTGAAAAGGTGTAAGCCCTCGAGTTGCACAGTCAGCAGGATTTTCTTCTGACTTCACATAGTTCCAGCAGTTTGCTGAGATAATGCTGTTTATTTGTTTTACTCTGTTAGCTACATATTTCTCCCATCGGTTTATATCGCCCTGCAGCCAGGCTAAAACGACCTTGGAGTCGCTCCAGCACCTTAAATGTAGATTTTTAGTGCTGAGGGTGTTCCGAACCTTTTCTAGCAGTTTGGCTAGTAAAACGGCCCCGCAAAGTTCCATTCTAGGTACAGTTATCCTGTTGCTGATTGGTGCAACCTTTGTTTTTGCAGTAATTAGTGTAGTCTTGTATTCGCCGGCTTCAGTTTTCACTCGGCTATAAATGACGCACGCGTAAGCTTTTTCGCTTGCGTCGCAAAACCCGTGTATCTCTAGATTGTTTTCTTGACATTGTAACCATCGTGGTATGGAAAGTTTGTTTAGCAACGGGATATCTTTTCTAATTGTTTCCCATTCTGTAGCGAGATCGTCGGTTAAGCGTTCATCCCAGTTGGTCTTGCTTATCCAGATTTTTTGGAACAGAAGTTTGGTTTTTATTGTAAGTGGCGATAGTAATCCAAGTGGGTCGTATAGCTTGCTTATTTCGCCCAGTAGCACGCGTTTTGTCAGTATTTTCTTGATTGGTAGATCCCATTGGTATGTGAAGCTATCGTTGTCTTGATTCCACCTCATGCCCAACATTTTTAAATTAGTTGTTTGTTCTGGGCTAAAGTCGATGTTCGTATTGCGGCTCTTTTGATCATCTCGCAAGTCTTCCAAGATACTCGGTTCGTTAGTTTTCCATTTTCTCAAGTTAAATCCTCCTTTTTTCAGCAACTCAATTAGCTGTGTGACCAGTGTCTTCGATGCGTCGACAGTATCCTGTCCGTAAACCAAATCGTCCATGTAGAAGTAGTTTTTCAGGACGTTTCCAGCTTCCGGATAGGTATCTTTTTCATCTTCTGCGAGTTTATGTAGAGTGCGCATTGCCAGATAAGGTGCACTTTTTGTTCCGTAAGTTACTGTGCCCAACTGCCAATCTTGTAGAGGTTCCTTAGGGGAAGATCTCCAGATTATAGTTTGCAGATGTTGTTGATTTTCGTTTAGCCAGATGAACCGATAAAGTTTTTCTACATCCGCCGTAAAGACGTATCTGTACGTTCTCCAATTAATTAGTAGTGTCAGTATGTCCTTTTGTAAGTTCGGACCGCAGTACATGTGATCATTGAGACTGCTGCTGTCTCCTTTTGTCTTGTACGAGGCGTTGAACACTACTCTTAGTTTTGTTGTAGTGGACTCAGCTCTCATCACGCCGTGGTGAGGTAGGTAAACTCGGCCCCTACTTTCTTCTGTGACTGGTTTCATGTGTCCCATAGCGATGTATTCGTTCATAAAACGCGTGTACTCGTAACTGAGTTCTTTGTTTTTTAGCATTTTCCTTTCCAGTTGAAGGAACTGTGCTAATGCTTGTGACCTTGCATTGTTTAAGTTTGATTCGTAGTTAGGCTTCATAGGCATTTGTACCACATATTGTCCGTTTGCCAATCTTGTGGTAGTTGCGTTGTAATAATCTTCACAGTGTTGTTCCTCACTAGTTGATGATGACTTGTCTGGAATTTCCTCGGTTTCCCAAAATCTTGCCATGTTTTCGAAATCGTTTAGTGTCACCAAGCAGTTGAATGTCTTTACATTCCCGCATAGAATCCAGCCTACTTTCGTTTGTTGAGCTACGGGGTATCTCTCACTCCTGATGACGCCGTTTAGGATAAGTTCTGAGTAGATGTCCGCGCCCAAGAGTAGATCGATCGGGCCCGACAGATTGAACTGTGGATCCGCTAGTTTTAAGTTTTCTAAATAGTCCCAGTTGCTGATTGGGAACGATGCGGTAGGTAAGTTGCTTATGAGTTTTTTCATAATTAATGCTTCAAAGTTTAGTCTGTAGTCTGAATGTATTGACTGGCATTCTAAGTTCATTGCCCCTTTGCAGTTGCCGCTAAGGGTTCCGACACCCGATACAACAGCGCTCACTTTACGTCGCTGTAATCGGAGGCGTTGTGCCGCGTTTTCCGTTATTAGGCTCACTTGAGAGCCTTGGTCTAGTAGGCCTCTCAAGTTGATGAAGTTTCCATCAATTGTTTTGACTTTCAGAAGTACAGTTGTCAACAACACTGCCCTTTGTTCGTTCGTTATGTTGTTGACCCCATAGGAAGTCGAAAGGGTCGACGATGGGTTTTCCTCCCTTGTTGCTTGTTTTTTGCTAGATAGTTCAGTTACATCTTCATGCATAAGTGTATGGTGTGCCTTATGACACAATTTACACGTCTTTCGTGATTTGCATTGTTTTTCTCCGTGGTTGAATAGGCAGTTTTTACAAATATGCAAGTTGCGAATTGCGTCATTCCGTTTGTTTGTGTCCATAGCCAAGAATTGTTCGCAATTCATCAATACGTGATTAGTTTTGCATATTGGGCATGTTTTTGCTGTCGTGAAGAAGGTTTTTGGTGAGTTTTGTGACTTGTTAAAGTACGATGACCCCTGCGTTTTATTCTTGTAGTTGTAATTTCGGTTTTCTGGTCCCTTATGAGGCTGCTTTTCCGATTTCCATGGTTTGTTTGATGACGAGAATTTTTGGCTACTTCCCTGCAGAGCTTCCAGTGACATGAACTTTGATTCTAAAAACTCGGCGAACTCTTCCAGTTCGGGAAATTCCCTGGGATGTTTGATCTCCTTTATATATTCGTTATACGTAACGCTATCTAGTTTTTGAATCAATAGGTGGACCACGATCGGATCCCAGTTGGTGATGTCTAGCCCGATGTTTTTGAGCCCGTTCAAGCACTCCATCATGACGTCATGAAGCTTCCGTATGCTTGCTGCGGTTGGTTGCTGAATACTAGGTTGATTCAGGAGTGTATTCATGTATGATGTAAATAACAGCCGTTTGTTATCGTAGCGGTGGGTCAGCATGTCCCAGCAAGATGCATAGTTTTCAGCACTGATGCCAAGATGCTGAACCAGTTTCTCTGCTTCACCCTTCAGTTTTGTTTTCAAGTGTTGCATTTTTTGAGCCTTCGAAAGTGTCGGATTGTTGTGTACGAGGTAGAGGTCTCTAAAAGTCAACCACTGGTTATAGTTGCCATGAAAATCGGGTATTTGAATTTTTGGCGTAGATTTCTCATAATGTGCATTGTTCCAGATGTTGTGTTGTAGTTTCCTTTTCAGGTCATCATAGAAGTTTTCTGCTGTATTGTATTTCTGTTGATAAATTGAGTCCTCATCTTGTAGTAGGTACTCTAGTTCCCAATTTGCCTTTTCGATTTGCTCCCATTTAGTTTTCAGGGTGCTTAAGTTGTCTTCTAATTCCCATTTTTCCATCGGTACTGCCAATGCTATGTTTACCTTTTCCACAGTGCGTTCAAACGCTCTAAAGTTGCAGTATTGTTGACGCAAAAGAACTTGTTGCTTTTCCGCCGACTCGCTTGCTTCCCGAGGAGGTACGTGGAATTGGATATCGTCGAAAGTAAATTTCGATTGTCCCTTACCTTGCTTAGGCGTAGCAGGTGGTTGTTCCGTCTTACCAGCAGGTGCAGACGGCAATTCCGATTTACGTTTCAACATGTCTTGCAGCACTTCTTCATACATCTTCTTCGTACAGTTGAAAATGTCGTCGTTGAAGTATTGAAGGTCTGTTGCTCCAGACTCTTCCAGTAGATGATGGTTGTGAACAAACTTCTCCCAGTTATTGTTCAGCCGAGAAAGACGCTCCTCCAGTTACGCCAAGTTCTTCCTGGTGGGACTGTCCTTCTTGTAGTTGGTGCAAATAAGCTTCAAGTCTCTGAAGGTTGTTTCTTGATGGCTTATCAGTTCCGTTACGCTCTGAACCATGGTTATTAGTTATTGGCTTGACCGTTGGTGGAGTAGAGTTGTATCACCGCAGGTACTAGTTCACCAAAGTTGCGAAGTTTCCGCAAGTTTTGGATATCAAGTGCGTTAGCGCCCCACTAACGCGATCCGCTCTTCTGGGACTCCAGCTAGACAGATTCGCTAACGTTAACAGAGAGAATACGCACCTGTAATATCCGGTTCGAAGGACCAGTTTTATGTACGGCTCAGAGGTAGCCGGTTACTTACAGTTGAGTTGTTTGACGTGAGTTGACGAAAACCACAGATTACACCACAGTAAAGTTTATTCGTAAAAGTTACACGAAAGTTAGGTTGGATGCTAATCCGCGATTATAGCGCTACGGCAGCTATTGGTCAACTAACAAAATATAATAATAAAGTAAATAAAAACGAGTAGTTAAAAGTAGGTCGCGGCGTAAGCAATTTGCCTGTACGTGAACCGTACAGTCAGTGAAAGGGGACAGGATGGTATGGGAGAAGAAAATGTGGTCAGTGGGTTGTCTGACCCCAAGTAACATGGGATAAGGGCAGGAAGATGATGATGAATAGAATTTTATATAATTAGTATGCTCAAACTTAATTGGAGTGTAATTGTAATCATTATAATATGCTGCCTATATTGGATTGGCTTTTTCTTCATGCCTTCATAGATAAGAGTTAAAAGCTATGTTCTTCATTGCATGTTAACAAAAATTAAAATATCAGAAGAAAAACTAAAGACCCTTAACTACCCTATCTAGTGTTGCCAACTTAGTGGATTTTCCACTAAAACTGGTGGTTTCGACCCCCCTTTTAGTGGCAAAATATTGCTTTTAGTGGCTAGTGGATATTTTTTGTGGCTTTGATTGCTTCAGTTAGTGGTGGTACGACATTGATCCACTAGTACGATTACCAAAAATCTAGTTAGGAAAGAATGATTGAAACAAGTTTATAATATTTTGTTGTATAGGCGACACAACAGAACTAAGTTACTAGTTTTCGGGGATTCTCTGAAAATAGTTTGATAATTTCTTGAATAATTTTTATTATGGACTTTATTTGTATGGTTACATACATACATAAACTCACGCCTTTTTCCCATGGGGGTAGGCAGAAACTACAGAACGCCACCTGCTACGATCGTTACATACTTCTTTTGCTTCACTCACATTCATGCATCTAGTCATACACACACGCCGGTTATGAGTACTGCGCACCTGGCCTTTTTGAAGAACATCACCTATAAGGTCTATGTATGTCTTTCTAGGGCGTCCCCTCCCGCCGTTTCCATTCACATCTGCCTTGTAAATACATTTTGTTAGTCGCCTTTCATTCATTTGTATGGTTAATGGGTGATTATATTATATTATTATGATTTTATTTAATTATTTATGCATACACAAATACAACAGACGGACAATACAGTACAGTTAGGGTCGGTATCAGTAAAGGTTACTTACTAGTTTAACTTATTTCCACAAATTTTGTGAAACTAATATACCCAAACCACAATATGCTCAAAAGTTCCATGATTGTTGGTTAGGTAACCCAGAATTAAAGAACTGATTACAAGAGGTAGCAAGCACTGCTGGTCCAGTGTAACTAAGTACAAAATAATGTGGTTCAATTTTAAAGAATCATTACGGAGATTTTATTGTTTTGGATTAGTGGTTTTCTGGTATTTTTGGGAGACCGTTAAGTTTAGTGATTTTCTGGTGGGTCACGAAGCCACATTTGGTGGGTTTGTAAAAATAAAGTTGGCAACACTGTCCCTATCTGTTTGTGAAAGTAATTTATGTTTAAAACCATAATTGAGTACTTCAAATAATATTCAAGGCCTGGTTAGTCAAACTTACCTTGAAGATATGAGCCAGAGTAACAGCAAATCCTCTAGCAAGCTCTGTCCAGAACAGTGTTTGAGCTGCTCTATTGGACATCTCCTTCATGCTCATGTTGGGGTCCTCTGCATTCACATACTTATAGCCCGGTAGGTTGGGAGGGTATACCTTCTCCGTCTTTCCTTCTGTGCTGTATTGGGCATGTCTTACAAGGACATTACTAGCCCCAGCAGCTCGAACTAAAAACGAGAGCAAGATTTCAAAATGTTATCATTGATACTAGATTCTCGGATTGGTTTTTCAAAATCATGAATTTAAGGGATCGTTTTTGACTAATGATATAATGCGTTTAACTTTAATATCTCCAAAAATAGCTCAAGCTTTGGTATTGTAAATATCTAAGTGATATAGGTTATAAACAACAATTGCGTAACATATAAGACGTTTTTTTCTGAAGGTACTAAACATGAGAACGGTTAGAAAAGGAAAGTAGCTTTACCACGAGAGGACACAGAAAATATTTTAGCTATAGACATTTTCTATTAACTAAAAAATCGATTTTCGTTCCAATATTGATTGCGTTTTGCAACTTACAAAGACGCAAGTGACAAGTGAAAATATTAGACGAAATGTCAAATTCAGCACGTCAATGTCAAATAATCAGAATCTGTCAAATAGGTATATTATATACACTACCATATCAATGGATTTATTATGTACTCTTGATTTTTCCACATCCACAGCCGCTGATATTCTAATCACACCAATGTGCCAACCAACTCCTCCACTCCTGCAGATTACCAATGAGTATGTAAGACTATGGTAGAGTTACCGCGGCCCTGGCTCAAGCAACTGAACTGGGTTTTATTTTGTCAGTAAAAGTTAGACAGATTGACGTTGACGCCCTCCCGCTTCACCCAGTGTCCAGCACTGGGTGAAGCGGGAGGGAAAAAATGTGCTGGGAATCATTGGATGATTTCCCAGCACATTTTTTTTAAAATATATGCCAGTGCAACCAACCAGTCAGTACGACATACGATTGTATTACATAAACTTTATTCCTCCAAAAACTGATTGCACTGCATGGCTCAGCAAACGTAGCGCATCGCTAGCACAGACTACTTGGAGATACTACGTATATCGCTAGAATAGTATTGAATAAAAATGTAACGTCCTGCTCCTACCCTGTGTGTACCATTACATCATCCATACCATTCCACCAAAGATTAATGTAATCATGCTTTTTACCCGACTGCCGAAGGAGGGTATTGTGTTTATTATTTAGAATTCTTTAGTGAACTAAGTAGTTCAAATTAAATTCAAATCAATAATTTATTAGTATTTAAAAAGAGTCCGTGTAACCTACGCTTAAAATATCTATTTAATTTTTGTTTGTGAATGTACACCCGCCACCCACGTCAAAACATTGGAATTGAAGTGAAAAAAAGGCGGGAAACGGTTGAAGTGGAAAGGCGCGTTTTTTAATTTATTATTTTGTAATTCAACTTCTCGTGTTTATTGTAATTTAATTCTGTAAATATTCGTACTATTAGGTCTTATTTGGTGTATATATATATTTTTGTGTAATTGAAGACAAAAAAATGGGGAAAAAGAGGCGGAGGAAGGATGAGCTGGAAATTCCTCCGGATCTGAAACAGCATTTGCAGGAATCTTCAGACTCTGACACGGCGGAGTCCACGGTATCGACGGCATACTCGGTTACTAAATTTAAAGATGCCAATGATAAGGAACCTAAGGACAATAAATATGCCATATATAAGGTAAAGGGGTATACGCGTAAGTACAGTGAAGATACGAAGCAGGCAGAGTTAATCGTTTTTCTTAGTCATATGGACGAGAATAAGTTTTTCAACGACAAAGATCGTATGGCCCTTTCCAAGGGCATACGAGAACATGGAGTGTCTGGTGTGATGCACTTGCGCACAATAAACAAATATAAGGTCGGTGTCACATTTGATTTACCAAATAACGCCAATATGTTTCTAAAAAACAAAAAATTATTTGATCAGCTTTCTCTAAAAGCATCTATCCCTGCTGGTGACACAGAGGTTACTGGAGTCCTTACTTCAGTCCCAGTAGATATGTCTAATAAAGAGATATTTTCTTTAATCGGCAGTTCAAAGAATGTAATACAGGTGAGGCGTTTCATGCGCAGGTTCAGAGGTGATGAAGGTAGAATATCTTTTGCCCCTACCCAGACTGTTGCTGTGACATTTGCATCCACTATTTTGCCAACTTATATTTATTTGGACTCATGGCGTCATGAGGTGAACAAATATATCCCACCAGTGAAACAATGCCTTAAATGCCTGCGTTATGGGCATATAGCTAAATTTTGTCGAAATACTGAAGTTTGTTCAATATGTACTGAACATCACAATTTCAGAATGTGTGTTGTTGCCCAAAAGGATGCTAAGTGTGCAAATTGTAACGGCAATCATATTGCAATCTCTTCAGCATGTCCAATAAAAAAGCAAAAGGTAGAAGAAAATAAAATTAAAACTAAAAATGCTACATATTCAGATCTTTTTAATGTAAACTCTTTCCCAGCTTTAACATCACGCAATCTGGACACTCAGATTAGTAATCTCATGAAATCAGATAAATTTATAAATACTTTAGTCGAAACACTCACAAAAATAATAAGCAATAAAGACGAACCTATTAATTCACTTTCTATTAAAGAAGCCTTGAAAACAACGTTCAGTAATAAATTTTCTTCAACCAGTTGATGGATTTTTCAGAATTAAATATTGTACAGTGGAATGCTCAAAGTTTAAATAGTAATAAACATTTATTTATCGATTTTCTTTATAGTCACAATATACATATAGCAATTATCAGTGAAACATGGCTTAAACCTCACCAAAATTTTAAAATAAAAAATTATAATATTGAGAGAAATGATACCGGTAACAAACATAACGGAGTCGCAATAATTATTCACAATACCATTACCTACTCTAAAATTGATACCTTCTTTGATAACTCATTGCAAAACATCTGTATTCAAATAAAAGTAAATAACAAGGAGATAAGCATAGTCAGTTTTTATAGTCCTTTGAATTGTAATCCAGCATTCAGAAAAGAAAACCTTGATTTATTAATAAAATCTATTCCTGGGCCATTTATATTTGCTGGTGACTTTAACGCTCACCACTCGTCTTGGGGTTGTGGCTCGGATTCTGTACGAGGTCGAAATATTTTGGAAGTAATAGATGATAATGATTTGGTTCTGCTCAATAATGGTCATGCAACAACAGTTGGCTCTTTAACTTGGCGACCTAACGCGCTAGATTTGACGCTGGTCTCTTCGTCTTTAGCTCTCAATTGTGAATGGAACGTACATGATTGTCCTCTTGGTAGTAGTTATCACATTCCTATAATCATTAAAGTAGTGATTAGTAATATTAACAAAAGTAATACATACAGCAATTGTTCTAATGCTGAACATTTGCCCATTTATCCAAATTATAAATTGGTGGATTGGCAAAGATATAGTAGTCTTGTTGATGAATTGTTGGTTGATTTTAAAGTCGATACTATAAGTCTTTCTGGTACATATCTTAAATTTTGTAGCATTTTACATACAGCAGCTGTAAATTCTATTGAAAATAATAATCATTTGAATGGTAGGACAAATTTTGTCAATCATTCATGTCTTGTAAATAATTTTAAAAGACCTTATCTTCCTTGGTGGAATCAAAAATGCACAGAAGCCGTATTAAATTTTAAAAATGCATACATATATTTTAAAAATAATCCTTCAGAAGAAAGCTATCTACAATTCAAAAGGCTTCGAGCGGTTAAAAAACTTGTTCTAAAATTGGAAAGACAAAAAAGTTGGTTTGCTCTTTGTGAAACATTCAATAGGACTACGCCATTATCTGTCATATGGAAATTTATGAGGAAGTATAATAAAACATTCAATTTTAATGCTCTCGAAGATGATGGATGGGTTTTAGATTTTCTTAAAAAATACACACCAGATTTCGCATCACAAGACTCAAAATCTTCATTCACAACCAGTACTAATCCCAGCAATAATTTTCTTCTTAGTCCTTTTTCATTGCAGGAATTAATATCAGCCATATCTTCCAGAAGAGATACTACTTATGGTCTTGATGGAATGCCATACATACTTTTTAAAAAACTTAGCATTAGTAGTTTAAAAATATTTTTACAACTTTTGAACTTATTATGGCAAAATGATATTATACCTCTTAACTGGAAGGTGGATTGCCTTGTACCTGTTTTAAAACCAGATAAGCCTAAAATGTGTCCTGATTCTTACCGCCCTATAGCTCTTACTTCTTGTGTTGGAAAATTATTTGAACAACTTTTAAAACAGCGTTTAGAGTTTTATATTGAAAAAAATAATATCTTACCATCAAACCAATTTGGTTTTCGTAGGAATCGTTCTGCTAGGGAAAGTGTTTGTCAATTACAGCTCGATATTCACAAGTCTTTATCGTCAAATGAAAATTTGGTTGGAGTGTTTTTTGATATTGCAGGTGCATTTAATAGTGTGAATATAGATATTTTATGTAGTGAGTTATCACAGATAGGAATCCCTGGAAAAATAATAAATTGGTTAAAACAATTTCTTAGCAATAGGAAAGTCTTTGTAAAATTTAACAGACACCTTTATGGTCCTAGGCTATCGTCTAAAGGAGTTTGTCAAGGGGGCATTTTATCGCCTTTAATATTTATATTGTATATACGAAGATTAAATTTAATGTTAGGGTCTCAGGTTAAAAACTTACAGTTTGCAGATGATTTAGTGGTTTATGCATCTGGGAAAAATGTATCACAACTAGTTGAAATAGTGAATGCTGCATTAATGTATCTATGTAAATATTTCTCTTACCTTGATCTTAGTGTCAACCCATTGAAGTCCAAAGTTGTTTTATTTGGTAAACATAATCATAATATGCCTGCTGTGTTTTACAATAATTGTGCGTTACCCAGTTCTTTAGATGTCAAATTTTTGGGTGTTATTTTTTCACATAATTTGTCCTGGAATAATTATATGAAACATATTATTAGCAAAGCAAATAAAGCTTATAATATTTTGAGATCCTTGAGTGGTACATATTGGGGTGCAGACCCTAAAATTTTGTTATTATTGTACAAATCTTTAGTTCGTAGTCACTTTGAATATGGTTTCTATTGCTTTGCTGCAGACTCTAAACATGTAAATAGTTTAAATATTTTGCAAAACAAGTGTTTGCGCGTTATAACTGGGGCGTTCAGAAGCACTCCTGTAAATGCAATGCAGATTGAATGTAATGTTCCACCATTAGCCATTCGTTTTGATTACTTGTTAGAAAGGTTCTTTTTGAAGCTTTATAGTGTTTTGGGTAATAGTCTTTTAGTCAATATGTTGCATTTAGCTATGCAAACTGCTACAAAATCTTTTTATATACTACAGCAACTTAGAAAATTTAAAAACTTTATTGAAAATATTAACATTTACCGATCTAAGCTTATCTTGCCTTGCTATGAGGGAACTTTCAGCAGTAAATTTCCAGCTATTAGTGTTATTATAAATAAGAAAAAGGATTTGCCTTCAAAAGAGGAAGTATATGTAATGTTGTCAGAGTGGTCAGATCATAAATTTGTGTATACTGATGGTTCCAAGAATGATAGAGCTGTTTCTTTTGCCATCTATGAGCCATCTTCAAACGTAGGTATTGGTAGGAGAATTGACAGAAATGCTAGTATTTTTACAGCTGAAGCTGTTGCAATTCTGAGTGCTTTGAAACATATTAAAAATAGCAATTCTGAACATAGCAAATGGGTTGTAGTAAGTGACAGTATGAGTGTTTTAAAAAATTTGGCAAATAATAAACTACATGCCAACACTAATTACATTATTCATTTGATAAAACAACTCTGGGTTGAATTAGCCCAGTCAAATATTGAAATTTGTTTTGTTTGGGTACCTTCACATATTGGTGTTAGAGGAAATGAAAAAGCAGATTTTCTTGCCAAAAAAATTGTTGAATTGGAAGAATTAATACCTAGCACTGATACGAGTGTTCCCATACCATACACAGACGCAGTTAGTCTCTTAAGACGGCGCATGTGTGAGGCATGGGGGAAATATTCATACCACTGCACACATATTGAAAATAAAGGTTCTTGGTTTAACAGTCTTGATGTTCAAATCAACTCTGTTCCTTGGTTTTGCAAAAATAATTTATTTGTAAGTAGAAAGTTTTATTCAATTATTTGTCGTATGCGCTTTGGTCATTGTAGATTAAATTATCATCTTCGTCGTCTTAAAATGGTCAGCATATCGTATTGCAATTACTGTCAATCAGAAAAAGTTCAATCACTACATCATATCTTCTTTGAGTGTTCATCTTTCAACATTCAGCGCCTTGTGTTGTCGGATGAGCTTCTAAAAATTTATAAAACACCTGATAGGGTCCCGCTGTGCATACAGGAGTTGCTTAAGAACGCTTCAACTTATTTATATTTGTATAGATACATATTGGAGACTGTTAATGAGATTTAAATAGTTCTATTTCTTGTTCCTATGCACCTAGGTATATGTAAATATTACCGTTTTATTATTATTTATAGTTTGTATATTTAAAACTGTAGCTTAAGATGTTTTTTAAAAAAAAACCAGAAGAAAGAAGAAATTAGAAAATAAACTTAAACAAGATGACATATCTTTGATGACATGAATGAAATGGAAATGACACTTAACCTGGAATTGATTGACATATAATGGAAATGACGTTTACCCTGGAGTTGGAATTGAAAAAAAAAACGGAATTATGTAAAAACAAGATTTTTACTAATAATCAAAGACAAACTTATAATGACTACAACATGGATTAGAAAAACGAAAGACATGATTTCTAAACATATTACGAAAGAAAAAAATACCTACGAAAGACTAGGCAGTATGGTTGAAAGACTATAGCCTGCCCGAAGGGCGAAAAAAAAAAAAAAAAAAAAAAAAAATTGGAATTGAAGTGACGTTTACACATTTTTATGTCGGTGCTGTAATTTTGCGAATAAATCGCCACGCAGCATGGGAGATGCATCGGTTTCTGACGGGGATTCCAATAAACCTAGCCCAGGAAGCGAGGTTCCGCCTGACCAGGTAAAACTCCTACTTTCATGTTCTTGATAAGTCTGATAATTTTGTTGTAAGTCTTGATCCTAACTTTGACGCTTGTATGCAGGACCGGCGTCCTTTCGGCGATTTGGAGTTCCAAGTTTCTGAAGTAGTAGGCCGTTTGGAGGCTGGAGTGAACGCTCTAGATGTCCAAGATGAGGAAAAAAAGCCGGAGCCGCGAAAGATCAGCGCTGGTTTCTTTGAGCCCGAAGAAACGCAAATGGATGAGATTCTAAAGGTTTTGGAGGACCTGGTGTTGAAGACCGACCCTAGTTGTGAGAGCGTGGAGCCGCCGCTGTTGCCGACGGACCCTGTGACGCGAGCGGCTATCCTGTCGCATAGTATCGCGGCTTTGTTTGGAAGGCTGGAGAGGACTCATGCAGCCAGACTAGGAGCTCATATTGCCAGTGAGACTACAAGATGGATGGCGCACATGTTCAGGTAATTCCTAATCTCTATATAATTCTCCTTAAAATGTGGATATTTCTTTGGGTAATATGATCAAAGCTGTTTGTCTATTAAGAATATAAACAAAATACACCTATCATTTTTATTAAAGGAATCTTATTGGATGCAACTGGCCAAACATTTGTGCAATGTTAAGAGAATGTGTTTACAACTTAACATTGCAGCACAAACAACACAAACATCTCACATAGCATTATGACCAAAGTAGGTATGCTAAATACTAAAGTTCTGTGTTATTGTTGAATGCCTGTTAGTTGACATTGATACAACTGGCTTTATTGATGACGAAACTTGAGTACTCATTAAAGTACCTGTTATCTTATTTATTACAATGTGTGACTGTATATTTAAACTTGCATTTATATTTTGACACTGTAAAAAAGATATTGATTTGTGTAGTGCTTTCAAGGAAAGGTTTATAATATTGTTGACTGCATTCTTCAAGTGGTTGACTTCATTACGTTACATCAGGGATGGCGAACCTTTATTAGAAAACGTGCCATTTAAATTACATTAAATGACATACTCATTACTTTTTTATGTGACAATGACGTGCCACTAAAGAATTTTGACTTTGTCTTAATTGACAAAAAATAAAACTCTAAATGCTATGAATTAATCAATTCTTTATTTGCACCCAGAAATTCTTACAGCAATCCTAATATTTATTTACAGCTTTATGTTATATGTAAATAGAAGAGGGGGTTGGTGTCATTTCTGCTGTTGCAAATTACCAAGATGCTAAATAACCTCATTTTAGCGTGCCCAAAATATATTGTCATGTACGACCACAGGCAAGTGTGCACTAGGTTCACCATCCCTGCATTACATCATTATATCTTTTAGATTATACTGGAGTAATGAAATTCTTTGCAGAGATCAGAAAATATCTTATCCCATTAATTTTTTACTACATGTCAGTTGGTTAATTAATCTATTATTCTCAATCTAGGTAATTGGCGCAATACATTTCCAAATGATGTGTCATTGTGTACATTGGGTCAGTGGCCGCAATGCTACGTCGAAGCTTATATTTTGCTTTGGAAATAACCTAGAATTTTCACTTTCATCGCTTAAACCTTTTATGAAAAACAATCAAGTGTAAACTCCACTTCCGCCTATCATGAAACATAAACAAATTTGTTTATTTTATCATAATCTTAATCTACACATCTTTCCAATTTAGAGCATAGATCTAAAACTGATACATTAGCGGGTAATGTAATAATTTTACATTACAATGTTATCAGTTGCCTTGAAAACTAATTGAAAGCGGATAAGAGTAATGGATAAGGTTTTTAAGGGCTGCTATAAATTGGATTATGTGTGCTTCCTTATCTAGATTTTATTTTTCCTTTTAGGTGTTATGTAAATTTGCTGTTTCAATTAATATAATAAGGATGTTTCCTAGCTAGAAAAATGATAATTATGTTTAGTCCGTCAGTGAGATTATCAAATATTATGGGACACGTATTTTTTGCTTTACCAAATCAATAAAAATTGACAAAGATAAAGTGCATCAAAGTTCAGGAGTGGGGGGTTGTGACGTCACTGTGTCAGTATAAAGTGTACTAACGGCGTGATGTCACACGATATTTCATCGCATTATATCGTCGTCAATTTATGTTAACGTGTCAAAAGAAAAATACGTATCCAATATTTATTATTATTAATAAAATATATGCAGTTACAAGATACAAACAATATTTGAAAAAGATTATGGCATTGTTATCAAAATAAAACAGTAACACTCGTAATAAAAACTAAATTCAAAACAATAACAACTACTCCTAACAAAAACTAACTTACAAAATCTCAACAAAAACAAAGTGTACAACATTCGTGCACGCAAGTGTAATCGGGAGCGAACGGTAAGAGGACGGGGTGCGGGAGGCAAGGGTCGACTGAGCCACCAATCGCGCGCTCGGATCGGCGCGACCTTGTACCCCGCGCCCCGCTTCACTACCAAGGAGACCTAAAAAACGACTTCTGCGCATCTAACGACTCTTGCCAAGTTACGTGCCGATGACTATACCTGACAGACGAAAAACTAATTTTCAGATAACATCCCTATTGATAGCTAAAAATTATTTATTGATTAATTCCCACAAAATGCCGCAAACAAATAATTGACATATTTAAAAATTATAATATATTCTAATTAGAATATTTATAATAAAGCATACTGTCATATAAGATGTGATTTCTCCGCAAAAAACCACCTTTCCACCTATTGGAAGGTGCTGCATTTACCTTTTAAGGTTACAGAATACGGAAAAGTGTCAACCCTATGTATTATTAGATGACTAGGGAAAAGTGTCAACCCTATAAGTATACTCAGATAGCCTGTGCTACTTTACATCATTCGTTCCTTTTTCCTGGTAGAGACCAGAAAAAGCGTTTTTGCCAGAGAAATAAAGTTAATAATTATAACTAAAGTTGATAATTAAATGATGTGACAAATTTTTAACGCGCCTTATCTGCTGTCTATAGTTTTATGAATTATCAATAGCCAATCTTATGAGGTACTTGACATGCATTTCATTTGTGACACTGATAATTTATTTGAGAACCCAGGCGTTATTCTTTTCCTCATGGAATGTCCCATTAAGCATTCTAGAACTGGCAGACTGTCTCACTATGCAAAGCAGTCAAAATGACTATGCTTAATGAGTCAAAGATGAACAGGGTTTGCTGATCTTGGCCCTAAACTTGTTGTTCTGAATTATGTACAAATATAAAATGAAATCAAAATGTTTATTTGCCAGAAATACAAAGTTTTGAAGGGGAGATGGACTAATTTCTGCCTGCAAGCAAGCGAGCAAATTATTTATAAAAAAATTGTAATCATTAAATTAAAAAGAAACCATTACAACTGTCCATAAAAGTACAGTTACCAAAAAAAAATGAAATTATATTTAAGAAATAATATTAAAAACAAAATTCAAAAATAAAAAAAAGCATAAAAATGTTAAAAATTAAAAAAAGAAACCATAAAATAAATCAATCAAAATCATAACTAAAATTTAAATATTTGTATTAAAGGCTGTAATGTAAGGCTACCATTGCACCATTTTAGGCTGATGATAAGCCGACTGTAAATGAAGTCTTACTTATTATCATGCACAGATACACCAGTTAACATTATATTGATAATATTGGTAATTTTCACCACCACAAACCGGCCAAGTGCGAGTCAGACTCGCGCACGAAGGATTCCGTACTATTCTCGCAAAAACCGGCCAAGTGCGAGTCAGACTCGCGCACGAAGGATTCCGTACTATTCTCGCAAAAACCGGCCAAGTGCGAGTCAGACTCGCGCACGAAGGATTCCGTACTATTCTCGCAAAAACCGGCCAAGTGCGAGTCAGACTCGCGCACGAAGGATTCCGTACTATTCTCGCAAAAACCGGCCAAGTGCGAGTCAGACTCGCGCACGAAGGATTCCGTACTATTCTCGCAAAAACCGGCCAAGTGCGAGTCAGACTCGCGCACGAAGGATTCCGTACTATTATCGCAAAAACCGGACAAGTGCGAGTCACACTCACGCACGAAGGGTTCCGTACCATTATCGCAAAAAACCGTTACAAAAACATGTTTGTTGTATGGGAGCCCCACTTAAATATTTATTTTATTCTGTTTTTTTATATAGTTTATTTGTTGTTATACCGGCAACAGAAATACATCATCTGTGAAATTTTCAGCCGAGTGATACAGCCTGGTGACAGACAGACAGATGGACCACGGAGACCTCGGAAACCCCAAAAACGGCAACAATATCACGTTTTTTGTATGGGAGCCCCACTTAAATATGAATTTAAATAGGCTTAAAATTTTATACTGTTTTTAGTATTTTTTGTTATAGCGGCAACAGAGATACATCATCTGTGAAAATTTCAACTGTCTAGCTATCACGGTTCATGAGATACAGCCTGGTGACAGACAGACAGACAGACCGTGGAGTCTCAGTAATAGGGTCCCGTTTTTACCCTTTGGGTACGGAACCCTAAAACTGAAAATATTTTATTTTAAAAGTAGAAGGGATGGTAGATGGATGGAATTAAATGTGGGTGTGTGCACCACTGCCTACTCCTTCAGGGCATACCGGTGTTTATTTATTCGTTTATCCTCGCACTGGAACGCCTTGCAGCAAAACACCAATGAAGCAAATACATTTAAAAAACTAATTATATAAGTCCAGATTTTCTCACGATGTATTCCTTCACCGTAGTCAACGATGTCCAAGTTATACTTAGAAAGTACATAAATGAATTGAAAAATTCACATTGGTACCTGCCCGGATTTAAACCCACGACCTCAAACACGAGAGGCGGGGTCTTAGCCGCTAGTATGTTATGTTTCTTGTTTACCTAGGTATATGTTTGCAAAAGGCAATATCTGGAAATAATGATCCAATTATGTAAAATTTCTCCGATAGAGAATTACACCATAGGCTACGTTTCTGTCTCAGCAAAAATCACGGTTCTTGTGAGCAAGGCCACAAGAGCAAAGCCGCGGACAAAAGCTAGTATGTAAATATTCAAATATGCAGGTATAAGCCGGGCGCCGAAAGTTTGCCGATGACTACCCTTCCCGTTTGTTCGCCGAACGTCAGAGCGACGTCATGACATCTTCGGCATACTTTCTGCGCCCGGCTTATCTTACCAATAGGTAATCTATACCAATATTATAAAGAGGAAAGATTTTTGTTTGTTTGTTTGTTTGTACCGAATAGGCTCCAAAACTACTGGACCGATTTCAAAAATTCTTTCACCGTTGGAAAGCTACTCTATCCCCGGGTGACATAGGCTACTTTTTATCCCTGTATTCCCACGGGAACGGGCACTACGCGGGTGAAACGGCGAGGCGTCCTCTAGTAATAAATAATAGGAAAGATTTTTTTGTTTGTTTGTACCGAATAGGCTCCGAAACTACTGGACCGATTTAAAAAAATATTTCACCAATAGAAAGCTACATTATTCCTGAGTGACATAGGCTATTTTTTAATCCCGAAAACGGGTCCTGTGGGGTGGTCCACGGGAGCGAAGACGCGGGGAACAGTTCCCCGCGGCTAACTAGCTAGTAGTTAATAAAATTATCAAACAAAATTCTAAACTAGCTAACTACTTGTAGTTTTCATAAATATACGATACCCATTAATTTAATACTTCACGGATTAAATCATTTTAATGGTCATTTTCTAGCGTTTTTACACAAATTGATAAGGATTCGTTTTGGTTACTATGTACGTTAGTTCAACAATGAAACGGAAATATTTCTCATATATAGGTCAGTGTGTATCGTGTGAACATAGAAACAGCGATACATATTCGCGAGCTGGCTGACCAAAACCAAATTATCCATAGGCTTGCGCTTGACCACTATCTCACCTGATGGTAAGCGATGATGTGGTCGACGGTGAAGCACGCTTGCCTAGAAAAAACCTATTCACTCTTGACTTAAAGACCCCTAGATTGTAGCTATCGGCATGGGGTATCAACTCATACAAATTATAATTAGTATTAAAAAAAGATCATAGATGGCAGCATAGGTAACAAATGTAAAAGTAACAATCAATTAAAAATGTTTAACAGCAGATTCAGGCTGAAATAAGTTTAGTAAAAATCAAAACTTGCATATGTAATGTTAATTTATCCATTTACACTCATTAATCAGGTTTTTTGAACAAAAAAGATAAGAGAAGACTTTCTATGTTAAATTAGTTGAAAGTAGCTATCGACTTTTCGTTTTGTTTTGAGTTCTTTGCAATAGATGGCGTGTTTCACAATTTGTCCTAAACTATATATCCATCGTAAGATTCATTTTGTAGGATAGTTATTATTTATTATAGGCGTAATTTAAAAGATATTATTTATTATAGGCGTAATTTAAAAGATATTATTTATTATAGGCGTAATTTAAAATATTAAAGTTTTGGTCTATTATTTAAAATCACTTTTTTGTGAAGCTTGTTTACACGTCGAATTAACTAGATACCTCGCTGGAACAGGACTCGTATCGCGCTAGGGCCTACTCAAATCGCACGGGTACTAAAATAAGAGATAACGCGACGCGTGTGCCGCTTGCTGTCCGAGTTTACGCGACGCATAGTAGGTACAGTTTGATTCAAACTTAATAACGGCTGAAACACTTCGTGAGCCACTACGCGCTAGCAATTTCATGTGACAGCGGGGGTGAGGGGTAGGGTAGGTACTGCCATGCTGCGTACCTAACTAAAGTATTAAAAGTAATCATTTTTGTAAAAACATCTTGTTCTTTATATATCTAAGTACCAACCTAAAATAAAAAAGCTAATTTAAAAATCAAACACCCGACTGCTTAAAAAGCGAACTAAAAAGCTGTAAACAAGAAAATAACTAGCTGTGCAGTCGGAGGATACATATTCGCGAACTGCCTGATCCTCCGACGGCACAGCACGATTTTTACTTGTTTACAGCTTTTTAGTTCGCTTCCTTTTAGATTTTTAAATTAGCTTTTTTTATTAACAACTTTTAAGAGCGCGGCGAAGCATCAATTGTCCATACAAACATAATACCAAAATCATTTGTGATTTTAGCATATTTCCACGATATTATGATGATATTCGGATTAAGACAGTATTTATCTAGGTCCCTACGTCTTCTTTTTTTCTAAATACTTACCTAAAATGAAGTTTTAGCGAATTCCATTTTGTATATTTTTACAGCGTAAATGACATGTTTTCTTTTTGATATTTCTGTATTATAAAAAACAATATCTTTATTAATCTCGTAGTAGGAACATAGCTCATATTATCAAATTACAAATCATCGAACAAAAAATTTTAAAGACATTAAATTTTCATTCATAATTTTTGGTATTACGGAACACATCAAATTAATCACACATTTCCAATAGCTAGTATTGCTGTCGCGTCAAGCAAATGTCAATGTGTGCGTGGTCGCACTGCTCACGGTTGTGTATCGTTCGTACGGCGTGGGGTTTGTTCGGGGCACTTCGGGTGTGCTTCGGGTGTGTTTCACTGTTTTTTGTTCTACTGTTCTGTGGATTGTTTGTTGTCATTATTAGATGATTACTTTACTATGCTTTATGTGCGCGTTTATTTATTTTATAAATTGTACTTATTTTAATATTTCTGACACTATTGAATAATGCGTTGAACTTGGATTTAGATTTGCCTTGTGATTTGAACTTTGGTATTGAGTAATCTACTTTTTTACGAACTTTGCGTTGTTTACGGACTTTGTTATTATATACTATATGGTTCGGTTGCCGACATGGTCTCCGAACGTTGGGATGTTTCTCACAGGAAGTACCTATTTCCCAATGACATAATACAATAAGTTAAATTAATAGGTACCTTAGTATATCTATACCTACTAATATTATCAAGCTGAAGAGTTTGTTTGTTTGTTTGAACGCACTAATCTCAGGAACTACTGGTTGGAATTAAAAACATATTTTTGCGTTGGATAGTCCATTTATTGAGGAAGGATATTGGTTATAACTTCACGTTACAACCAGTAGGAGCGGAGCATAAATGAAAAATGTTGCAAAAACGGGCTAAATATTCCTTTTTGAGAGCTTTTGTTGCGTGCGTTGCGTACGATCATGTTTGTAGTATAGATTAGGTATGTAGATAGGGTAGGGTAGGGTAGGTAGGTAGATATGTAGATTAGGTTAGGTAGCCAGTTGACGGGAGCGAAGCCGCGGGGGACAGCGCATAAATTAGTATTTACCTACCTACCTATCCATCAACTTACGAAGCTTTGTTTTTTTTGTTTGTTTATTCATGTCATGAGACAAAGCGGGCGTAGGTAATTATCTCAAGGACACCGCTAAGACTTACCTACATTGCTCCTCTATACTTACTGTGACGTTACGGCTCCCCCAGGGTAGGGTGACCATGCGATTGGACTTGCATGCACAAGCGCGGTTTTATGCCCTCCTTCCAGTTTTTGCTGGACTTTTTTGTAAAATTCCTGTTACAAAAAACTAAAAATCCAAATTCGTTCTAGTTTATTTAATTATTCTTTTTTATCTGGACTTCGGTGACCCTTAGGTACCCTGGAGAGGATCTAATAATCTTTGGTAACTGGCTGGCTAATCGACTTCATAATAAACTGCAAAAATATTTTCAGAGCCACGACGATCAAGGAAAAAACGCCTTTGGCCATCAGTTTTCAGAAAGAAACACTAGAAAGAAAGAAAATAAGCGTGTTTAGTGTGGATCTTTGACACTATGTTTTCTGATTACCATTATTGTATTTTGTTTTTCGTTCAGTCGATAATATAACCCCACACGACTTTATCAAGTTTCGATTTATATTTTTTAAACAGATGAATGAGGATCTATAAAGTAAGAACATAACAAAATAATATTTGTAACGCTCAGTGTGCACGGCTACGGTCAGGTTAGCCGCAGGTAGAGGGACCACGCTGGCAGATGGTCGCCAGATGTATAAAACGCACCCCGCCTAGCGCCCACGCGGGCCCCGGGCCCGCACACCCGCTGACCAGTATCAGGAGAGATTCGGTTCGAGTCGCGCATGCTAGATAGATCGAGTATACCACGGTCCTAGCTCGTTCCCGTCATAACTATTGTCGTAGCTTTAAGTTTAGTTGTACGAAGTAGTGTGTTGTTCCGTAGTTAGCTCGTAAGAACATTTATGTACAAAGTGTGTGTATTAAAAGTGTTTTATCGTGGCATGAACTGTAATCGTTTTATTACGACACCTAGCCGCCCTTATAGTGACGCCCAACGTGGGGCGACATGCTGTTAAAAAACACGTGCCGTTAAAAACCGCGTGACATTAAAGACCACGTGGTGTTGTAAACAGTTAAGTGTAACAGCGTGTGAACGAACCAACCCTAAGGTTTATCATGCCACGAACGACGCGAGCAACCCGCGCAGTTATCAACAGCAAGGCGATGGAACAGAATAACGACAGTTATTCAGACGAGGACTGCGCATCGATGGTGGAGTCGCGCGCCCATTCGGGCGCCGCTGCCACCCACGCGCACGCGACCGACGCGTCCGAGGAGATGCGCGCCCAAGGGGGCGCCGCCCTCGATCACACGCTTGGCGGGGCCCACATTGGCGCTCCTGCTGCAGCGGACCACACGCTCGGCGGGGCCCATATCGGCGCGCCTGCCGCAGCGCTCAACACTGAACGGCTCCTGTCCACCATGATGGAGTCGTTCGCCAGAATGCAGGCGGAGACTAACCGCACCTTAGTGGAAAGCCTAAGATCACTACATCATGGCAACCAGTGGAACCACGTGGCGGCGGCATCGCCCACGGCGAACGTGCCCGCGACATCCGGCGGCGGTAACTTCGCGAAGTGTACCGCGAGATTCGACGGGCAGTCACGCGACACCGAGGTACTGGAGGCCTTCATCGATGCAGTGGAAGTCTACAAGGAGTGTGCCGACGTGACCGATGAGCACGCGCTACGCGGCCTCTCCATGTTGCTGAGCGGCGACGCAGCGGTGTGGTGGCGAGGCGCGCGGACCGGCGTCGCCACGTGGGCGGACGCTCTCGCGCGCCTGCGCGCCGCCTACGGCGTACAAAGGCCTGCATACCGGGTGCTGCGCGAGATATTCGCGGAAGAACAAAGTGAGAGTGAACGTGCAGAAGTGTTTATTTCTAAGGTACGCTCTTTATTAGTTAAATTACCATATGTTGTTCCTAGTGTTATGATAGTAGATATAGTGTACGGCCTTTTACACCGTAGAATACGTAAACGTTTGTCGCGAGATAGTGTTAGTAACATTGATCATTTGTTAGAGCGAGCGAGAACCGTGGAAGACTCGATCGTAGAGCTAAGTAGCAACGCGATCGTCGCCGCGGATAAGCCGAACCTACCTAGAGTCGTTGACCGCAGTACTTCTAGCCCGAGCGCAACCTTAGGTTCCAGTCCCACCTCTAACTCTGATAAACGAAATCGCATTCGATGCTCGTACTGCAAAGTATTCGGTCACCCGACTAACGAATGTCGAAAGGCTAGGAAAGTCGGCAGTGATAGCACTGATAACGCGGATACTAGCGATATTAAAAGTGCGGTAAATGCAAGTACGAGCAACGGTAAAAGTATAATACGTTGTTACGGATGCGGCCGGCCAGGGGTAGTTAAGTCTAAGTGTGAGACTTGTTCAAATAAAGCCGCACCTGCCAAACTATCCGACTTCAATGTCGTAAAAGGCGACTGTTGCACAATGACGTCATCGCACCCGTTGGTAACAATAGGGGTAGTAGGTAAAGAAGGGGTAGCGATCGTCGACACCGGGGCCACGCATAGTGTTGCTAGCCCATCACTACACGCGTTGTTAGTGAACAACAATGTTAGGTTCGATGAAACGGAACGGTACGTTGGACTCGCCGATGGCTCCTGTCATAGGAAAATGGTAAAGACGGCTACTGTACCTGTCACCCTAGGTGGTCGGAGAGTCGACACGGAGTTTATGGTATTCTCCGGTGACGACACCAGGACACTATTAGGTCGCGATTTCATCGCAAACGCAGGTATGGTAATCGACATAGGCCAGGAGTCATGGCATTTCGCAGATAGTCCAGGAGACCGGTTCCCGTTTAAGCACTCTTACACATTAAACAGCGCAGCCGTGATGCACATAGATGTTAATAACGTGTCGTCGCAGCAAGGAAAAGGTAAGATTTTATCGCTGGAGCACAGAGCCGCACTCAGTGAGGTTTCACAACACAGAGTCGCTCAGTTCGCTTCGGTCGGACCTCCTACAAACTTCGCCGTTTATAAGGTAAGTAAAACACAAGAACCTTTGGCTTCTCCTCCTTCTAGATTATCCCCGCCTATAAGAGAGGCACTTGAGAATGAGCTGCTGGTATCCACACCGATTTTGCGCCAGGCTGATGCGACGTTACCCTTCGTCCTCAGTACTGATAACGGTGGGTACGCTCTCAGGGCAGACTCACTCCAGGGGGAGGGAACCTATGAGCGCCGATTCAGATGGGGCAGTCGACTCTTGACCGCAGCTGACCTACGCGAGAATCCAAACAAAGACTCGGAGGTAAGTAAGTTTATTAAAGTTCAGGAGTCCGACGATCCCTCTAGGGGGAGGGTATGGACAAGCAGAGGATACGGGCCCGTCGAAGATGTCCCATACAGCTACTGTCCTGAGAATGGGGACCACGACGCGGCCAGTCTAGTGCTTCCAAAAGGAGAACGTGCCAAAGTATTGGCCGATCACCATGATGCACCCACCGCTGGTCACATGGGCGCGGAACGTACGCTGCAACGTATAGCTGGTAAGTATTACTGGCCAGGAATGCGTTCCTACGTTACGCAATGTAAAAAATGTGTTAGTCGTAAAAGGTATAAGGCAGACACAAGGATTCAATCGGTGCCCCAAGATGCCCGCGACGTCTACGAGAACGCCCAGGCAGCACATAATAGGTATGCCGATGATCGTTGTCAGCCTGTTCCCGACTATAAGGTTAGTGAACTGGTTCTGCTGAGAGCTAGCGACACCGGACGAGGGCAGACACCGAACTTTATTCCTCGCCGCGACGGACCATACAAGGTCCGGGCTGTGGTCAACCCCACTACATACATCCTAGAGTGCCTCAACGATGGCACGGTGCTAGGCAAGTATCACGCTTCCGTGCTGACACCCTTCGTTGGTCGCATCCAAGCTCCAGTACAAGAGAAGCGTAGGAGGGGAAGACTTCGTAGAAGCTAACCCAAACGCGAGGACGTTCGTTAGGGTTAGAGGGGGAGACTGTAACGCTCAGTGTGCACGGCTACGGTCAGGTTAGCCGCAGGTAGAGGGACCACGCTGGCAGATGGTCGCCAGATGTATAAAACGCACCCCGCCTAGCGCCCACGCGGGCCCCGGGCCCGCACACCCGCTGACCAGTATCAGGAGAGATTCGGTTCGAGTCGCGCATGCTAGATAGATCGAGTATACCACGGTCCTAGCTCGTTCCCGTCATAACTATTGTCGTAGCTTTAAGTTTAGTTGTACGAAGTAGTGTGTTGTTCCGTAGTTAGCTCGTAAGAACATTTATGTACAAAGTGTGTGTATTAAAAGTGTTTTATCGTGGCATGAACTGTAATCGTTTTATTACGACACCTAGCCGCCCTTATATATTTTATTTATTCAAAATCCTTGTTTTTATTTTTAATATTCTTAGCTCAGAGCGCTGTTATTTATCTGTACCTACTTATATGCGTAAATAGGAATACATTATTGGAATATTTGTCTTTTACTTGTAATATATTATTTATTATAACAAAACATATTTGATAAGTAGAAGGAATACCTACATAAATAAAAAAAAGTTAATTTAAAAATCAAAAACCCGACTGCGAACTAAAAAGATGTAAACAAGTAGAAAATCATGCTGTGCAGTCGGAGGATCAGGTGGTCAGCCAGCTCGCGAATATGTATCCTCCGACTGCAGAGCATGATTTTCTACTTGTTTACATCTTTTTAGTTCGCAGTCGGGTTTCTGATTTTTAAATTAACTTTTTTTATTTACAACTTTTTTGTTATCTATTTTTTTTAGAATCCCATTAAACATATAAGTGGTATATATTTTTGTAATCACCTTTAAAAATCCTTCATTTTGATACCCCACTCGATGAGTTTCGAAGAAAAAAAATATTGTGTCGCTCCCAATATGGCGCACAAAAGCCGCCATTTTTGTTTATTTTTAACGTCACTTATCTAAGAACACTTGGGCGGCCAAGCCCTATCTAACGATGTATTAATTATAAAAATCCATCTAGGGGTTTGGAAGATATTATGAGGTAATAAAGAATATTACATACATACAAACATACATACAAGATACGCGCGAAAAACATAACCCTTTCCTTGCAGCCGGGTAAAAAGACAAAAGAACGCGGGCGCCATTCGCGTCGGCCGGCTTTCGAGTCGATAGGATGATTAGGTAGCGATATCTATCTGCTCACACACACACACGGCTACGCACGGCGCGCCGCGTGTGCGTGCAAACAGAGATAGCAATACTCCGAAAGAATTTTTCACTCGGCTCGAATTGCATTTGCGAGCTGTGTTCGCCGCGCCCTTAAGTATATTTTTTTAATATTTTTTTTTAAACATATACGTGGTATGTATTTTTGTAATCACCACTAAAAGCCCTTCATTTTGATACCCCACTCGACGGGTTACGAAGATAAAAAATTGCAACCTCTACAATATGGAGCCCAAAATCCGCCATTTTTTTTTAATGGCACTTATCTAAGAATATTTGGGTGGCCAAGACCTATCTAACGATGTCTTAATTATAAAAATCCGTCATGTGGTTTGAAAGATACGAGGTAATAAAGAATATTACACACATACTTACATACAAGATACGCGCGAAAAACATAACCCTTTCCTTGCAGCCGGGTAAAAAAGGATAACCCTTATAGTGAATAATAAAATGACATGAAGTAGGTACCTACTTCGTGTCATTCCGTTGCCGCGGAAGCAAGCTAACTACCTACATTTAATTCTACAACGAATTCTATAGTTTTGATTGATTTGGAATATTCGTGAATATTGTGAAATTCGCAATATTCACGAAAATTGGTGCGACCACTTAGATTTAAGAAGTTACCGCGGTCTGAGCGGAGTCTGTCCCGAACCGAACATACCTAATGTTATAATTACGAATACGAAGTAAGCTTTCAAGGACAAGACAACTGGCAAATAACGTCTCTGAGTACCTACATGATACGATTCCTCGCTCAAATTGCCATATGACTTAGTATCTAGGCAAACTACTAGATGGCGTTAGAAAACCACAGTCTCGGGCTATTAAAGAGTCACTGGTGCTGCCGCCTGTTAAAAATATGGAGAAAGAAAAAATAGCCCGACCAATAGCCCGACTTAAGGAGGTGACATTTCTTTGTATGGGATTGGGTATCTGTACTGTAGTATTATATTATCTTTGCTATCGGGAAACACAGACTCGGGCAAGGAATTCCACTCCTTAGCTGTACGCATAATAAAAGCGTACCCAAAACGTTTTGTGAGTATGGGTGAGATGTCCACCATGTACCGATGACTTCTGATGATTTTCTTCTTGTTTACGTCTTTTTAGTTCGCTTTCTAAGCAGACGGTTTTTTTTTTATTAATTCTTGTATGTAACGAGTAAACTTAAAAACTACTGGATCGATTTCAAAAATTATTTCACCATTGAGAAGCTACACTATCCCCGGGTGACATAGGCTACTTTTATACCTGTATTCCCACGTGAACGGGCACTACGCGGGTGAAACCGCGAGGCGTCCGCTAGTAATCCCATAAAATGCGTGAACGTGTAAAGAATAAACGCCAACCCTAAAAAGGGGTCGTTGTACTCATTATCGTGAACAATATTTACTATGGGACCATCCTTGACATCGCGAAAAATTTATCGTCTGTCTCATGCATTTGTGTTTAGATAACTCGAGAAAATGTACTGATCCGCTGATTTTAATTAAAAACTACAAACCTGCAATATTTTCCGGCAGGTCTATTTAATTTATGATTGGGTTGAAAAATAATACTACCTCCTATAATAATCCGAAGTATACGAACCATAAATAAAATTATTCATTTAAAATCCTTTTTTAAAACATCTTTTTTCGTATTCTTCTCAGCAAACCCTTCCATTTGATACCCATATCATGGCAGTGCACAAAAAATAACTAGTCCGCCATCTTGGGCCGTCCGCCATATTTGATTTAGAATGACGTCACGTAGCTAACCATGCATTGTTATCCAAACTAAACGTGTATGCAAAATTTCATCTTAATCGGTGGAGGATAACTGCTTTAAAACCAGTTGCAAGATTTGACCGGAATACACTTATATACATACATACATTGCAGGTTAAATAAAAGTTTGTAAAAATATCGAATGCCAGCTTTCGTCTTTGGTTTTGCAACAACAGTCTATGTCTATATGTAGCATTATATTTTCTGAAAAAAAAAATCATTTGAGTACTTCCTATAAACTAACAAACAATTGTTTTTCTTTATATTTTAGATGAACTCGTGCTTTCAAAATATGTCGACGACAATAACCATCCAATCTTTTTCTTTGTTTAGGTAGCACTGTTTATTTTTCTCAATACTTCCAATAGTGTTTGGCATTCCTATGCCCATAAAACCACACGAGAAGTTGCGTGTTTTACCGAACTTCATACATAAATGATGAAGGCCACAGCTAATGGACGGCCTTTAGAAACTATTGTCTGCGATTGACCCTGACTGCAGGTGATTATCAAAGCTCGTTCAGTATGGAGAATCTAGGCCTGTTCAGTCCGTGGAATTATCGTTTGTAGCTGAACTTATATTATCCAGGCAATTAGGCACTAGTCCCACCACCGGCGACGAAGCGATTAAGCTATCGACTATTTTCTCGCTGAGGATCCGAACAAAAGATACAGTTCCCGTGTCAATAAAAGAGAAACATAATATTAATAGTTGATCGCTGGCTATTCACACTGCCGGCGAGTACTTACACCACAAGTTTGTCGCAGCGACAAGAGCTATCAAAGATAATACTCGCTCGGCAATGCTCGCTTGGCGATCAGAACTCACGCCGAGAGACCAACCAACCAACGCGTGCAGGACTGACCGCCCGAGCGAGTGGTGCGAGTTCGCTCGTCGCACAAAAACACTCGCTCATAGCCGAACAGTAAAACTATCGGAACCCAGTGCGGATTGGTGGATGTCACATGTCTTCGAATTTTCGGTTCTAAGACATGATGGTTTCCTCACGATGTTTTTCTTGGTCGTTGTAAAGCGCCTGCCTGGGTTTGAACCCATGACCTACGACACGTAAGTCGGGGCCGTTACCACTGGACAACCACTACTACGCCACGGCCATGCCTGCGGGGCAAGCACGGCCTATTGTGACAGGCTTGAGTCACACATTTTTTTTCACAATTTGGGAGCAAAAACCGTGATAAAATGCGTGACACAAGCCTATCACAGAGGCTGTGCACGAAGTGACACTTCGTATTCGAATAAATAAAACAATACTTACGCATGATGCAATCAAACGTTAACCTATAGGTGCATGACCTTAACGTCCTCGATTTCACATAGGTAACATTTTAAATTCATGGTAAATAAACGCAAACACATACCTTTCCCGAATAAACAATACATAGGTACCTAGGCAACGCCATTGAAATATGTTGAAAGCATGTAAAATTGTAAACCAACAAGTGTTACATGCATGTTTCATGGTTATATACAAATTTGCATATAAGTTGGTAATAATGTGGTATATTATGTTCTGATAAAACATTGTATTTGAAATCTATAAATAGCTAACAAATGCTAACTACGAATATGTTTACGATACTGTATATTATTTTTTATGGCTTTTATAGTATGATTTGATAATTTACCTGTTCTCTCTACGCCTGGCGTCTAAGTCCTTAAAAATATGTATGTACAAGTGTCTACTCGTACATGTATACATATTTTTTTAACGTCAACGTCTACGGTATAGGGTTAGTTGTATAGTTGACACAAATGTTGCTACTGCTCCGTATGCAGATGCAACATTTGTGTCAACTTACTTCCAAAGTCATCATGAAACTCTTGATGACCGTGTCTTTATCGGGCCAATAAATAACCGTAGAATTTTACGATGACAAAACGAGTGTGGAAGGCTTAATTCTTATTTGAGTTTTCAAAGACCATGCCCTCAAAAGACTTTTTTATCTGAGCTGTCGCAATCTTAGGAAAAGGCATTGCACTCTGTGTTGGAAAAGGAAATTTGGTTCAAATAAATTGCACTAGATGGCGTGTCATGCTTCGATTTGTTATTGAGTTTTGTGAAATATTAAGATTTTCTAGAGTTCGTCTCTAGAAAATCTTGCAAAAAATACTTTAAAACAAATCGTCGCTGTATTTAAAAAAAAAAAAGAACACGAACCGAGTAAACCCAGGGGGGCTACAATCTAGGGGTCTTTAAGTCAAGAGTGAATAGGTTTTTTCTAGGCAAGCGTGCTTCACCGTCGACCACATCATCGCTTTCCATCAGGTGAGATAGTGGTCAAGCGCGAGCCTATTGATAATAAAAAAAAAACCTTTACTTGCAAGTCGCTACTAACACCATCTATATCCGTGGAACGGAACCGAACAAAAACTTTTTTTCAGACAAAAAACACTAGTTATAGCCCTCGCCAAACTTAATGGCCGCCCTGAAGTTGGTTTACCGGATGCGCGAGGCACGAATCGGTGCTGTTTTTGTATGAGATTTTCTACTGCGCAGCCATTTTAGCCAATTTCAGGGCGGCCAATAAGTTTAGCGAGAACTATACGTCGGGCACGGTTTCTTTGTATGGGATGAGGTATTTGTATGCTAGTATTATATTATCTGTGGTTTAGGTTAACTTTGAAAGCATTCGTTAAAAGTCTGTGCTAAGGCTATGCTTGTTAATTTAAATGACTGTTTATTGTTGCAGACTAGCAGACTACAATGCGTACTATCACCAGGAACAACTGGAAGGTCTCGTGCGTGTCACGAGGATGTTGCTGCATCACAGATACCCTCGGTACCTCGAAGATGGAGGTGAGATATAATGTGTATATGGCAAACCAAATAAGATACATTGCTTCTGCTAGAAAATGACGCGTAGGTTATCCTGCTAATAGAAAATAAGGACCTTGAAATATTTATAAGCTAACTTTGTTTGGTATTGCGTGTTCGTATGGAATAGCTGTAGTTATTACATTATTATAGGTACCCCTTCAAATAATTTCACTATTTCGATTCATAGATCCTAATTTCGTTTTCTAAGTATAAAGGAAAAGTTAGCGTTTCATACAAATATGGCCCTTATTCGCTATCGAATAAAGAGTTAATCACCTAACATGACACATATGAGCCTTGCCCTTATTTATTCGACGCTATACAAAAACTCAAGCATTATTAGAACAGCATGTTATACGCGTGCTCATATGTATTTATTTGTACAACGGCGTGTGCGCAACTCACATGTGTTTAACTCACAGCTTCCAAGAACTCTGCATCCAATCTAAAACAAAGCTTCGGATGACGTAATTTGAACAATAAGCCATATTGTACAGAATACTTGCGGCAATTATTCAGCAATTCGCGCGTCATGAGAGCGTTGACCCCGTCATCAGCTGTAGGTATATGGCTAGAAGTTATGGTTAGAAAATCGTTTTGTTGCCGATTCGCATCGAGACTCTATAACATGTATTTCAATACTCTATCGTGCCGCTAAGCTGCGCTGAATGATCATCACTAGGGTTACTGCCCCGCTGTTCTCGTGGTTGCAAAAGCCACTTCTGAGCGTTTGGTCTTGGGTTTGACTCCCAGTTCGGTCAGTGTTGCTGGGTTCATTAAGATTTTCTCAGTGCCAGCATTTTTTTTTGGGGATGACCTCTTATCACCGGCGCACCAAAACACATTGCACGCCGTGACTCCCTCTGTGATGGGTCAGGTCAGTGGCCTCGCCACCAACCACTTTTCGGCTGCAGGAGATAGGGACCTTCCCAGCGGCCCCACCGCGTCCGCCATCAGACGGTGGCGACCCCGTCCAGTCCGCGGAAGGTAGGGAGAGCGACACACTTCAATACCGGCACTCCTCTCCCGCCGGGGTCTCCAACCCTCAGCCGTGATATCGTATGGGAGGCCCCATACGGCATTGCGGCCTGCCTCAGTTGCGATGTCGCCTCTGTTACCAAGCGGCACCGCAACCTACTTGTTGGCCGCTACATCGTCGGCTTAGTCGGCAAAAGCCCTGACGAGCGGCCCCTCCTCGGGTTCCTCTTCGCTTCACCGTGGCTGACTAAGCCACGGCTACTGAGCCCCTTCGCCCAGACAATGCGGGAACCCACCGGGGGGGCTCATTGACAGCCTGGAGTTTGGAAGATAGCGGTGTGATACCCCCGTGGCTCAGAAAGCACGTTATGCATTTGGCCTTCGCCTGAACCCTGGAGAGAGATCAGGCGCGAGTGTAGAGTCGTTTTGGTTTCCGTCCTGTCGTGCTGTGAAAGTGAGGGAACAGAGAGTGCATCTGTGCTTGCGCAGACACCTGTGCACTTTAATATATATCGAGATTGAACGCCATGATCGATATTCGGTCAGACTGACCTAAAATCATTTTAAATTCATAATCATTCATTCCTTTTTGTTTCAGCAATCGCATTCACAAACCGCCTGCCCTGCATATACAGCTGTGTGGCGAGTCCACTCGGCGTCGTGCAACATCTGTGCAGACAACTGGGTCTGCCGCTAGCCTGTGTCAGACCTGTGCCTGTCAACCCGTCAGGTAACTACTATCATACATATAGGCACACACCGCCTACCCTGTATATGCAGCTGTGTGGCGAATGCACTCGGCGTCGTGCAAAACCTGTGCAGACATCTGGGCCTGCCACTAGCCTGTGTGAGACCTGTGCCTGTGAACCCGGCAGGTAACTACTATCTTACATATAGACACTTCGCCTGCCCTGTATATACAGCCTTGTCGCGAGTCCACTCTTTTCTGCTGGAATGCCAACCGCACGTGAATTTTATTTTTGTAAACAAATTGATCTTGTGGTTATATTACTCGTGAATTTTGGTTTACTCTGTGACGTCATCGGACATAATCAAAGTTTACACTTTCGAAGATTAAACTACACATTCAGTTATAATTGTTGATTTTATCTTGAATTGATTGCACTTTAGTTTGTGGGGGTAATCTTTATGTCGTGTTATTTAGCTAGCTATATAAGTTTACATATCTTGGACAAGCTCAATAATGTAATAAAAATTATATAACCTGGGTACAGATAATATAATACTAGCTTACAGATGCCTCATCCCATGCAAAGAAACGGTGTCGACGTAACCAGCGTTTTTCGTCTGATTAAGATGATTATTTTTCTAAGTATTTCGATCGCGTTCGGTTCCGTTCGGCTATAGATGGTGTTAGCAGCGACATGCAAGTAAAAGGGTTTTCACAGGTCGTGACAATTTTTCCTTTCACGTTGATGTTCACTGTTTGGCTGCCCATATCTCGTAGCGACATATTGACGCCGCTCAAGTGGAGAGGCTGTGATACAGTGATGATTTGTTTTATAGTATATTTTGCACATTTTTCAGTTTCATTGTCATAAAATGTGTTACAATACAAATTAAAAATTCGAGCGGCATGCCTCTGAAATTTATAACCGCGCCATCTATTGGAATCAATTTTAAATGATCCGTTCAAATAATCTTTGAAATGTGAATTAAGAGCCCAATATTCCATAATTTTGTGCTAAGGAGAGCTGATTATAAAAAAAAAACATACAATGTTTATGATCAGTTCTAGAAAATGTTAATTTTACACACTATTCGATTACAAATCGAAGCATATCGCGCCATCTAGTGACATTTATTTGAAACAAATTTTCTTTGTTAGCGCTGGGACCCCGTGCCCTGGGGAAGGGCGGATCATCCTAACATAAGCAAACTATTTGCTTAAATGGATTCTACCCATTGCAACTGGAATAAGTTATTTAAGTTGATGCAATAAACATTTAAATTTTATTTATTTATTTTATTTTACTATATCGACTATTTTGGTTATTTGTCAGATCATCGCATTTCGGATTTGATAGCCTCCAGGAATAGTGAAAGGTAGAAAGTTCTGCAGATTGTATAATTTGCCGTTCTATAATTATAACGTAAAGGTTTCAACAATACTAGAACCGCCTCTCACTTCTGTTTTCTACTAACGCGAGTTAGTCCTTTCATAAACAGTCCAGCTCTAAGTTAATTCTTTAACAATATTGTTTCAGGGAGAGGCATGGATCTAGAGGCATTAGAAAAGCTTTGCGACGAGGATGTGAACGCCAACCGAACTCCCCTGCTGGTATTGGGAGAAGTGGGGGCTCCTCCGCTTGGCTGGGGGTCTCCGATAGCGAGATTGGGGGAGATCTGCTCCCAGAGGAACCTGCATTTGCATGTTAGGGGGCATGCCCTTGCGTTGCCCGGTGCTACGGGGAAGGATGAAGTAAGTTTCAAGACTATTAACCGAATTTAATTGTGCCCACTGCCAGTTTAACGCTTCTTGGTGGTTTACCTACCTACCAGGTAGCTAGAATGTAGCCGGGGTAGGAACCTCAAGACTTTAGGGTAAACTTCACATACTTATTATAAGAAGGAAGAGTGCCAATTATCGTTGGATTAGTTTCATGGATAAAAATTGAGTAGAATGACACTGCAACTCGTCTGCTCGCTCACGGTCAACGCAATCATAGGATTGTATTCTTCTTTGCAGCTTTTTTATGTTGCTTTCTTCGGCCGGTCGTTAGTAAACCAAACAACAACAACAAGTGTAATAAAAAGGAAAACGGTAGAGATCTCATCATGAGACTGGTGCTTCTTTGGCCTAGCAGTCCCAGCAGGGTTGTAGCGAACATCAGCATACATACAACTCCAGAAAAATCTCACCCCTAGAGCGGTCGCTTGCATGAGCGCCGACAGTTTTTTTTATTTCTGGTTAGAACATCTTAGCAGTTTCATTGATGTCACAGAGATGGCGCGCACACGGCGCACGTAAAAATCGTAGTATATCCTCCTGTCCATAGATGTCGCTTTTTATACATTTCTAGAGGGTGAGGTTTCCCTGCAGCTGTATGTACACAAAAATTACACATACAACATAGTGATTATAAAGTTGATGTACAAAGGCTAGCTTAACTCAAAGAAGAGTTTTCTACCAGCAAAACTTAGAGTGCTAGAAAGAGTTTACAAAAGGAAGAAGAGAAATAGTCCAGTGTACAATTTTAGAATAATATAAAATAAATCATATTTATACATACATACATATGTATATCTTATATATAAAATTCTCGTGTCACAATGTTAGTTACCATACTCCTCCGAAACGGCTTGCGGCGGCCGATTTTTATGAAATTTTATATGCATATTCAGTAGGTCTGAGAATCGGCTACTATCTATTTTTAGGTAGGGTAGGGTACGTAGGGAAGGTAGGGTAGGAAGGATAGGGTAGGTAGGGTAGATAAATGTTTGGTGTTTTTATGGCAAAACAAAGTTTGCCGGGTCAGCTAGTAATATATATATACCCCTATACATATATTAATATTATGTCATTCCGAAAGAAAATGATATTCAGAGAAGGGCTGTCGCGTAGGGAATGTGGTAGAGAGTTCCAGAGACGCTGACATAAATCTAACTAGATAACGCAAATCCCTCCATCAGAATGAAAACCAAGCGTGCCACTTCACATACAATTTCAAACATTTTTCTATTTCATCGCCATCAGGTGAGATAGTGGTCAAACACGAGCCTATAAATAAAAAATATAAACAAATTTACTTTTTCTATACATTCTTTACTGCTCAATATTGCATAAAAAGACAAGGATAATGCTAAATGAAAAGCTCAGATTACGAGCATTGATCGTAACTTTACTCCGTGTTTGGCACGCGAAGTACATACGATCGCGTGGTCTAGTTAGATTTATATCTGTGGGCGCACTGCGGTAACAGATATGGACCAATCAGCATCCGCGGATTATCAGCATCATTTTCAGCATTGATAAATGCAGTTCGAGTCATGACATGACTGCAGAGCGAGCGGGGCTTATAGCACGTATTCTTTTCGGTTGCGAGTTTTGACCAACCATGAGGTCGACCGCACCGATTGCGATTGTAAACATACACATACTTGACCAATCATTAGTATTAAGGACGCTATTACATATTTCTACAAATAACAGTGCTTTTCAGGTACAATTTTAATGTATATGCAATCACAGATGTGAAGATATCATGGTCTTAATTTAAAGATAATATATTCAGCTCCAGATTGGCATCAGAAAAATTGCATGACATCATACAAAATTTTCGCACAAATACGTTTTGCCCATCACGATAATCGCAAAAATATTAAAAAAGTAGGGTCCGAATAGGTCCCAGTTTAGTTAATTTTACAGCATTTTTTATCTTCAAAATTATAAAAAAAATGCGGTATATATAGTTCTTTACAGGTTCAGATAATTATTTTTTACCCAAATCAATATATATTTTAATTATAAGCTAAAATAAAAAGACTTGCCGACTTCTTCATACATTTTGCACTAGAAGCTAATTCTCTTTTCGAAAGTCGGTGTCGGTATCTATTGTTTTTCGTTTTTCGACACGGAAAAGTTATTATTTTTCTCTTTTTAGTTTTTGTTGGTACCCCATATTGGGTAGGTATACTAAATAAATCTGTTAACCCCCTAAAAATGTACAAGCGTGATTTTATATTATGGTATGGTGAAAACAAAACATAACTATACGATCACACTAATCGCAGGTCATTTGCTATTTGTTATTGAAGAGTTCCATTGTCTATCTCCGAAGATCTTTATCATATCCTAATATATTATACAATAAAACCTTCCCTGAAAACACATACATTAATCGACGTAAACCCGATAGTATCGGATAAGTAGTTTTAAAGAAAATCGCGTATACATAATATATAAGATAATTTTTTTTTTTCCTCCTGTGGCAACACTACAGCTAACAGCTGATTTGAATTTGTCCTAATAATTTTAATTTTAAATATTAGTTTTCATTCATAATAAGGCCTATTTCCAATTTATTAACTAGTTTTAAAACGTAATTAAGTGTTTTGTGTTAAATACAAACACTACTAGTGCAAAATAAGTGTTAAAATTTAATTGTGTTTCGTTGACAGTTACCGGCTCAAGCGAATGTTATTTTATCGCCTCGGTATCAGGTACAATACTACATATTTTACTTGAATTTGGATTGTTTGCGTTTTAATTGGATCACTTTTATTACGGTGACAAGTTGATGCCAATGACCTATAAAACGTAAACATAACCTTAATTAGTTTGGTGACAGAACTTCTTTCTTAAAGATCTAAATTTCATTTTTCCGTTCAACTAATCATCTGTTACTCATTCTACTTCTCTTTTCCGACCTCTTCTTTCTTCTCTTTAATCATGATTATGACTCGCAGCGCGCGGGCTCGCCTAGAAGAAACCAAACTCAGTCAGGCTTTGAGCGAATTAAAGGCGTCTCAGCAGTTCTGTGACCAACTGATAAGGGAAAAAGATGAAAACGAAATAGAGTTCCTTAGTGTCCTTGACAGGAATAGCAAACTGAAAACAGAAATGGTTCTATGAAAACAGAAATGGCTCAGTTATATACTCAACACACTGATGCCATAGCAGCCCGGGACAGGCTCCAAGTCGTTGTGGACGGGTTCAGCCAGTGTAGCAATGAGTATGAACAAGCTCTTAGTCACAATTATTTACTACAACAGCAGCTACATGAGGCTCAAAGTCAGATTGAATATCTTGAAACTACAAATCATAACATCACTGCCTCGTTGAATCAAAGTCTATTCAATGAATTGGTGCCTGTTGCCCCGTCAATGGTTACTGCAATAAATCCCTCTTACACAATAGATTTAACAGGTCATGATGATTCAAAATCAATTAAATCATTGAGGGTAGTCACTAGTAAAAATAAAATAAAAAAGTACATTAAAATTAACAAATACATAGTTAAAACTAAGAAAATGATCAAAAAACAAAGGTTTTTCATCAAAAATGTAAAACTTAATAGAGAAAGGTTGAATCTACTTAAACAATTAGATATGTATTCATTTAATTTAGAAAAAAGTACTAGGAAATACCAAACTGACACAGAAGACTTGCGGTATGAACTTGACCATCTACAGGAGAAACTTACTTCTATGACCATCAAATATACAGCCTCTGAAAACCAAATGAGGGAATATGTATTGGCAATGAATGAGCTGGTAAGCTCACAAACTAACAAATGTGATCATTGTCAACCACCATCTGTTGAACCCACACCGGACCATTAATTGACAATATGTGATGCCACCATACCGCAGTCTAGTGCAAGTTTGCCATTAGAAATTACTAACCGTTTGCCTAAAAATAATGTAAATACAGAAATAGTATTATTTTGTGATGAAATTGGAAAGGATCTAGGCCACTTGTTGACAAATAGATATCCAGGACACTCAATAATGAACTACTGTATGCCTGGTTGTTCTTTATTTGACATAATTAAAAAAGTTATAAAATGCAATTTTAACCAGGATACAACATTATTAATATTTATTGGTAATAGGGGCAATGTGAACAAAGGAGAATTACTCCAACATTATAACTCTTTGTGCAACCTTAGTTTAAAAAAAATTGTGATGTTCACATTCCCATACAGCCAAAGTTTGCCACAGGAAGAAAACATACTTAGGTATGAATTGAATAGGACATTACATAATTTAACATATAGTAGTAATTTATTCCATTTAATTGACACTAACAATTATGTTGGTAATCACTTTTATTTGACAAAAGATAAATTTTTCATGGATAGGTACTTTCTTTCAAAGTATTATAAAAGACAGATAGCTGTGTCGCTATCATATTATTTTTCTACTACAGCCAAGAATTTGGCTAAACAACTTGCTTCTATTGAGCAATGCCAAGGAATGTTATTTAATTCAGCCAATAATTTGGTATCAGAAATTGATATTAATAGTAATTTAAATTAGAAATTAGGACAATAGGGACAACCTCTTGCAAAAGCATACAGCATAAAAATTGCAAAGTAAAATCAAATAAAAGTTTAAATTCGGTAAATAGTATTAACCTGGTGCATCAAAATATTCAAGGATTTATGAACAAAGATTTAGAAGTAGAATTATTTATGAACTTTAACAGTATTGATATTCTTTGTATAACAGAACATTGGCTTAAAAGCCACCAGTTATTGTTCAATTTTAATAATCACCAGGTTGGTAGTTCATTCAGCAGAGTTAATGCTATACATGGTGGCTCATTGATTTTAGTAAGTAACCAGCTTAAATTTAAAGACCGTAAGGATATTGTGAGCCTATCTGTTGAGCGGACAGTTGAAATAGCTTGTATAGAATTGGAGCAGTTTATTGTATTAAGCGTATACAGACCCCCTTCAGGATTGTATGACTGCTTCGAAAAGGTAATGGATGAAGTGTTACACAAGATTTGTAACTCGAATAAATCCATTATCACTTGTGGTGATTTTAATGTTAATTTATTAGAAAACTCAGGTTCTTGTAGTAAAATAATAAGTCTGTTTCAGTCCTACAATCTTGTAAACCTATTTTTGGAGCCTACAAGAATAACCCCTTCTAGTGCTACATGCTTAGATAATATTTATACTAATGTTATACCAGTCCACAAAGAAATTATAAATTTACTAGATTCTGATCATTGCGGGCAGAGGATTACTATACCAAACCAAAGCAACAAAGTGGCTAAAAAGGATATCACTGTTAACCCCAAAACTGCAAGTCGCTTGGCAGCTTTTAAAGTTAAACTCATTAATAAATTACCAATTTTGTCAATTGATGCTGATCCTAATCATCTATATGATGATTTTTTTAGTATATACTGTAAACAATTTAATTCGACCTTTATTCCCAAGACTATCTCCGTTAATAGTAACGCATCATTCAGTGATTGGGCTACCATTGGTATTCATAAGAGTAGAACACGGCTTTATGAGCTGTACAGTGAAAGGACTTATGTAAACACTGCTGAATTTAATTTATATGTTAGAAATTATTCAAAATTATTTAAAAAAGTTTGTTGTTTGGCCAAGTCGCGTTATTTGAGCTCAAAGATTAAAAACAGTAGTAATGTTATTAAAACGACTTGGAATATTATTAATAGTGAAACGGGAAGATCTGGTAACCGAAATATTGACTACGGCCTGTCTATTAATGGCAACATCATAAAATCAGACTCACAAGTCGCAGTGGCCTTTGAAAATTTCTTTTCAGATATTCCCGTTTCAACGACTAAATCCTTAAACTCATCACCTTCTGTTGCCGAGTCTTTGCTAAAAGAAAATGTTAACGTTTGCGATTCGGAATTTCTTTTTGAACATATTACTTGTAAAGACATAATTAAAACCTTTCACACTTTAAATGTTAAAAAGACTGCAGATCTGTGGGGTCATTCTGTAGAAGTTGCTAAGTCTATTATTGACATTGTCGCACCTAGTTTAGCTATTATCTTTAATAATTGTATCGACTGTGGGGAGTTTCCCGACCTTATGAAAAATAGTAAAATAATACCTTTGTTTAAATCAGGTAGTACATCAGACCCTACAAATTATAGACCTATTTCAGTACTACCTACGTTTAGCAAAATATTTGAGAAATTAATTTTAGAGCAATTGCAAAGATTTTTTAATAAACATAAATTATTACATACCAAACAGTTCGGTTTTACAAGGGGTCGTTCAACTACTGATGCCGGTGTTGAACTTTTAGGACATATTTATAATGCATGGGAAGATAAGTGCGATGCCTTGGGAATCTTTTGTGATTTGTCCAAGGCATTTGATTGTGTTTTTCATGAAACGCTAATCAGGAAACTCCGCCACTACGGGATCCGGAACAGCGCTTTCAGACCGCGCTTTCAGCGGATTCAGACCGTTGACGTTAATGGAAAAAGATCTCCTGGATCTATGGTAACAATGGGAGTCCCACAGGGCTCGATTCTTGGTCCTTTCTTGTTTCTTATTTATATTAATGACTTGCCTTACCTCATAAAGGATAACCATGATATAGTGTTGTTTGCGGATGATACTTCACTTTTGTTTAAACTTAAACGTCAGCAGCTGGTTACTGACGATGTAAATAGCGCGATCTCAAAAGTAGTTCACTGGTTCAATGTTAATAATTTACTTCTTAATGAAAAAAAAACCAAATGCATTAAGTTTACCCTACCTCACGTTAGGCAGGTGAAAACCGATGTGTTGATAAAGGGCGAAGAATTGAATCCTGAAAATAGCACAGTATTCTTAGGCTTAACTTTGGATGCTAAGCTTCAGTGGGGCCCACATATAGATAAATTGTCAAAGAAGCTAAGCTCCGCAGCATATGCTGTTAGAAAAATTCGTAATTTAACTGACATAGAGACAGCCCGTTTAGTATACTTTAGCTATTTTCATAGTGTAATGTCGTACGGTATTCTGTTGTGGGGAAATGCCGCCGACATCCAGACTATCTTTGTTTTGCAGAAAAGAGCTGTTCGGTCAATTTATAAATTAAGCCCAAGACACTCTCTCAGAGAGAAATTTAAGGAGATTAATGTAATGACTGTGCCTTCTCAGTATATTTATGAAAATCTTTTATATGCCCATAAAAATATAAAATTGTTTACAAAATACAGTGATATCCATAACATAAATACTAGGAATAAACACAAATTTGTAGTACCTACAACAAGGCTCAAGAAAATAGGTGGCTCGTTTAGATGTCAATGTGTACGCTTTTATAATAAGCTTCCAAGCCACGTACAACATCTAAGTCTTAATAAATTCAAATCTTTTATTAAACGTAAATTGTGCCAGAAAGCGTTTTATACAACTAAAGATTACCTTGAAGACAAAAAGGCTTGGGATTGAGCTGCTCCAATTAATTTTGTTTTTTTTATTATATTTTGCACCGTGAATTTTGTTTTTGTTTTTATGGTTTTCTTGCAATGACAAGAATATTTACTTTTTAAAGTATTATATTATTTTATATTAATTATTGTGAGTGTGAAGACTATGTGGATCATTCTTTTTTATTTTAATTTATATTTATCTTAGTTTTAATCATGGTCTGGCAGTTTGAGTAGTTTATGCGGCCTACCCGAATGTCCTTTCTTTGGTATTGTTCGTCGAATCGTTGAGCTCCTTAAATTCTGAGTTGAGCTGCTCGGTTATTGACAAATGCGTGCACTGACTGGACAGGTCCACTCAATCTGGCTGGTTCTTTCCTCAAAAGACCATTTCAGACATCAGTCTACATGGTCTTCACATGATCTAACCAATATTTTGTCTGGACTTTAAAAGAGACTGTGACCTCTGAGTTTGTTTCGGCCTTTCTTCTCAGAGTAGTCAGATAGGAAACGCCGACCTCATCTAGTTTTAAAAAATATGTTCGACATGTAAAAGTGTTTGTATAAACCAACTTACAGAAATAAAATCATTTATCATTTATCATACGGGTCGAATACATAAAGAACCTCCTTTTTTTGAAGTCGGTTGAAAATAATAACCTACTTTTTACGACGACGGTTTGTAACAGTTACCAAATGCATTTTCAAAGTGCCAACTAACCTTCCTGAATCAACTTCAATAAAATTAAAAAATAATATCAAGGACCAATATTATTTGAGTGATGTATAAAATTGAGCGCTCAGTAGTTTCAATGAGTGCGTGCGCGTAATGTTGCTGTGTGCGGCTAGATACCTAAATTTGAGTTCGTCGAAAATGTAACAGCGTCCTTAAATACGTTATAATACGTCACTGCAGATGAAAGTGCAGTGTATATATTTTTTTTCGTAAACTTTTCTGTTGTGAAATCTGATAAATAATGGCGCCTCTGTCAAAAAGTGAAAAACGTTCATATTTTAAATTAGTGAATTAAGAAACCGCAAACTGTAACTTATGTAAAAAGGATTATTCAAGCAAAGGGCGTATCAATCTATACTTCACATAAAAATCACTTGAAGAGCAAACATCCTGATGAATTTGAAAAGCAACAAGGAAAAGCCTGTTTTTTAAAGAAAATTTTAAAAAGAACAAAGAAATTCAGTCTTTTTCACTTATGGATTTGGAATGTATTGTAGTTTTTGCTTTTTTTGTTGGTTGGTACAATGTTGAACAAATTGATTGGATTAATCTAGCAAGTACCAGCATTAATTAATGAGTTTTCATTTGTATTTGTATATCGGTTTTTTTTTATATTCTATAGGCTCGCGCTTGACCACTATCTCACCTGATGGTAAGCGATGACGTGGTCGACGGAGAAACACGCTTGCCTAGAAATAACCTATTCACTCTTGACTTAAAGACCCCCAGATTGTAGCTGTCGGGAAACACAGACTGCGGCAGGGAATTCCACTCCTTAGCTGTACGCATAATAAAAGTGTTCTCAAAACGTTTTGTGCGTATGTGTGGGATGTCCACCATGTACCGATGGCGCATCGCCGTACGTCTGGTAATCCGATGATGAAACGGGCTCGGTGGAATTAGATCGTGCAATTAATTCCATCGCACACTCCCCGAAATGTAACCGATAAAAGACTGACAGGCTGGCAACTCGGTGACGATGTTCAAGACTCTGGAGTTTTGTCTTGACCAGCGCCTCGTCGCCGATGAGCCTCTTGGCCCGCTTTTCGATTTATGTTACTATAAACTGTTTTTATGTAACAATCTATCTAAACATGTAACTCTTGTTGTATATAATGTTATACATTGCCTACTCCTATGTTTAATGCTTGCCTTGGCAGACTTTAAATTAAGACTACCTACACTATAAAATGTAAAAATATGTGTAGGTACTTTAACATGTTTTTTTTGGTGTATTCTTTGTTGGTTGTCCTTAATTAAATAAATGAATAGCATTCTAAAATAATTGAAATCAGCTTCAGCCAGCATCCGCTGATGTCAATGACAAAATATCAGCATCTGTGAATGTGAAAAGTTTGGTCATAAGCTTGGTCCCAAGCACGACTGCTGAGAGCAAGGTTTCCTACAGGATTCAATCCTCAAGTCGACCAGTGTTATTTGATTAATTTTTTACCAGCAGCCTTTAAGATTCAAGCCGGATCCAGGCACAGATCCATCTGGTATTTGGTTAATGGCAATATGCTCTTTTCAGGTTATGTGTAGATTGAGAATAATAATTATTATTTTCTTTTTTTTTCAGTCATTCAGCATACCAGATTCAGTGACACTCACACCAGGTCCGTGGTTCGGTGTTCCAGGATTGCCGACTGTTGTATCCTTTATAATAAACACTAATTGTAAAGAATATGGGATTTTATCTCTTCATAAAATTTGTTTAGAGAAACCGACAACATTCTCATTAAACTTTCCTTAATATTGTATCAGACATTTTACAAAATACCAGAAGCCATCACAGCTAACGACCAATCAAAAGTCGTCAGTGCGGTAAGTATCTAATTCTGTTTTTTTTTCTTATTTAAATGTATGGTCTTAGTATACAATAAGGTTTGTGATCAGGACAAGTGGTTCTAGGCTTTATTACAGAAGATTACTCGAGACTTTTGAGCATTACTTAAAACTAGGATTAACAAGCCATCGTGTTTTAAAAAGGCTTTAAATTAAAACGAGTGAGGGTCGGATTCTGGATTGAGAATTTAGAACTGGTTTTCAGACTATAGAAGATTTAGATAAATAATTTTCCTGGTATTAACTTTAAAACTTTCATGTTTCATAATTGAAAAACAATATATCACGGGAATTTGACGCGATGATTTCGATTGTTTATTTACCTATTTCACCCGACGTTTCGGCCGTGTTGTAACGACAGTGGTTCCGGCTAGACTGGAGTCTCGGTGTACTGGCTCCGTTGGGGCAGAAATATCTTCCTCTACCCTCACATTTCTACACACAACACTGACCGTGTCCTTATTCTGTAAGTTCACCGACTGCACAAAACGGGGTTATGTATTCTCTGACGTAAGGCAGGTAGGCAGGCTGTCTATTTACCTCAGGATGTTTGCATCTTGGAACGGGCCGTTTCCATTCGCCGACTGACAACGTACTTGTTATGTTTTAGTACCTCCTGAACATGGTCCAATTCCCCTTACAGGTGTTCAGAGTCACACAAGTCATGAGCTCTGTTAAAAAAAGAAAGGTTAATCGGGATGACGGTTACAAATTATCTGCGGCTTGGAATCCAGTGATTCCAAAAACATTACCTCCTTTTGTGCAGTCGGCGAACTTACAGAATGAGGACACGGTCAGTGTTGTGTGTAGAAATGTGAGGGTAGAGGAAGAATTTTCTGCCCCAAAGGAGCCAATACACCGAGACACCAGTCTACCCGGGACCAAGATCGTTGCAAACGGCCGAAACGTCAGGTGACATAGGTAAATAAATAATCGAAATCATCGCGTAAAATTCCCGTGATATATTTGTTTCCAATTTTCCTGGTTTTTGTCAAAACGGTCAAAAGATCTGAATATATAAACAACCTGAAATATACAGTGGCCAAAATTCAGTTCATACAAAAGTTGGCTCAAGTCTCTTGACCATTTTTGTACTAAGACCGATTTTATCCATTTTTTTAAGCTGTAGAAATATGTGGCTCCCGTCACCTGGCTTCCCATCATCTTCTTCATAAGAACATAAGAAGGATAATATCTACCGTTTCGGTTTAGCCTATATTTTGCCATTGCCATTGTAAGGATACCGATTTCGCTACGTTTAAACTGTCTGTACTCTCCCTTCTCCATACAATTTTATTCTACTAGTACGGGCCTGTCCTTTTGGTAGGAATTTAGCTCGCCGTCTGGCATACCTACATGAGTAATAATTAATGAACAGATTATATGCAACATAAAAAGCTTCATATATGAATGCAAATAAGCATGCAAAATTCGTAATATATGCATGTAAATTTTTAAAATATGTAACATTAAAGTTTTAGAAAACGAAAAAGTGGTGGGTTTTAATTCTTTTTTTCGAATTCGCCATATAATTAGTGAATAATTTAATCACAAATTATAATAATGCACTACAACGGAAAAAAAAAATTAACCTTTTTATAAACGTAAGCAATCCAAATTTAACCTTTTTATAAACGTAAGCAATCAGGTAGGTAGTCTAAATTTATAGTCTTAAATCAATCAACGGTTACCGACATAGCCCAAAGAATTGCCAAACTTAAGTGGCAGTGGGCAGGGCACATCGCTCGCAGAACGGATGGCCGATGGGGCAGAAAGGTTCTGGAGTGGCGACCGCGAACCGGTAGACGTTGCGTTGGAAGGCCTCCCACCAGGTGGACCTATGACCAGGTGAAGGTTGCAGGGATCCGCTGGATGCGGGACGCACGGGACGACGGTCAATGTGGCGACGCTTGGGGGAGGCCTATGTCCAGCAGTGGACGTCTTGCGGCTGATATGATGATGTTGATGAAATCAATCAAAATATTTTTATAAGTAAATATTCAATTTTATAATACGCAAATGCATATAATCCGGTCTGTAGTGATAATATTATAATCTGTTGCAGGTGGGCAGCAGAGAAGGAGCGCTAGCCGCTCTAGCGGGGCTCACGGGAGGCGGCGCGCGCCTGCCCGCGCTGCCGCTGTGGACGTGCGTGCGCGCGGCGGGTGCGCGGGCGCTGCAGGCACGACTCACGGCCGCCTTCAGGTCGGCGCGGGCGGTACATGCTGTGGTCGCTAATGCGGGCTTGAGGCTGCTGGTTAGTATTACTACACTCTAGCGGGGCTCACGGGCGGCGGCGCGCGCCTGCCCGCGCTGCCGCTGTGGACGTGCGTGCGCGCGGCGGGTGCGCGGGCGCTGCAGGCACGACTCACGGCCGCCTTCAGGTCGGCGCGGGCGGTACATGCTGTGGTCGCTAATGCGGGCTTGAGGCTGCTGGTTAGTATTACTACACTCTAGCGGGGCTCACGGGCGGCGGCGCGCGCCTGCCCGCGCTGCCGCTGTGGACGTGCGTGCGCGCGGCGGGTGCGCGGGCGCTGCAGGCACGACTCACGGCCGCCTTCAGGTCGGCGCGGGCGGTACATGCTGTGGTCGCTAATGCGGGCTTGAGGCTGCTGGTTAGTATTACTACACTCTAGCGGGGCTCACGGGCGGCGGCGCGCGCCTGCCCGCGCTGCCGCTGTGGACGTGCGTGCGCGCGGCGGGTGCGCGGGCGCTGCAGGCACGACTCACGGCCGCCTTCAGGTCGGCGCGGGCGGTACATGCTGTGGTCGCTAATGCGGGCTTGAGGCTGCTGGTTAGTATTACTACACTCTAGCGGGGCTCACGGGCGGCGGCGCGCGCCTGCCCGCGCTGCCGCTGTGGACGTGCGTGCGCGCGGCGGGTGCGCGGGCGCTGCAGGCACGACTCACGGCCGCCTTCAGGTCGGCGCGGGCGGTACATGCTGTGGTCGCTAATGCGGGCTTGAGGCTGCTGGTTAGTATTACTACACTCTAGCGGGGCTCACGGGCGGCGGCGCGCGCCTGCCCGCGCTGCCGCTGTGGACGTGCGTGCGCGCGGCGGGTGCGCGGGCGCTGCAGGCACGACTCACGGCCGCCTTCAGGTCGGCGCGGGCGGTACATGCTGTGGTCGCTAATGCGGGCTTGAGGCTGCTGGTTAGTATTACTACACTCTAGCGGGGCTCACGGGCGGCGGCGCGCGCCTGCCCGCGCTGCCGCTGTGGACGTGCGTGCGCGCGGCGGGTGCGCGGGCGCTGCAGGCACGACTCACGGCCGCCTTCAGGTCGGCGCGGGCGGTACATGCTGTGGTCGCTAATGCGGGCTTGAGGCTGCTGGTTAGTATTACTACACTCTAGCGGGGCTCACGGGCGGCGGCGCGCGCCTGCCCGCGCTGCCGCTGTGGACGTGCGTGCGCGCGGCGGGTGCGCGGGCGCTGCAGGCACGACTCACGGCCGCCTTCAGGTCGGCGCGGGCGGTACATGCTGTGGTCGCTAATGCGGGCTTGAGGCTGCTGGTTAGTATTACTACACTCTAGCGGGGCTCACGGGCGGCGGCGCGCGCCTGCCCGCGCTGCCGCTGTGGACGTGCGTGCGCGCGGCGGGTGCGCGGGCGCTGCAGGCACGACTCACGGCCGCCTTCAGGTCGGCGCGGGCGGTACATGCTGTGGTCGCTAATGCGGGCTTGAGGCTGCTGGTTAGTATTACTACACTCTAGCGGGGCTCACGGGCGGCGGCGCGCGCCTGCCCGCGCTGCCGCTGTGGACGTGCGTGCGCGCGGCGGGTGCGCGGGCGCTGCAGGCACGACTCACGGCCGCCTTCAGGTCGGCGCGGGCGGTACATGCTGTGGTCGCTAATGCGGGCTTGAGGCTGCTGGTTAGTATTAATAATTAGTATTAATAGCCTGAAAACTCGTATCCACTAGGCGACATTTGACACGCAACACGTGACCCTCAACATGTTCGGCAACGTGCAGTTGAGCATCAAATGTTATCAAGTGGAGAAACGTGACATGCAGAATGTTGCATATGAACTATTGCTATTTTTGATGACACACTACAGGTCACTGAACACATTTATTTAAATTACCGACTCCAAAAAATTCAGGGCCTGTATGGGCTTATAATTATAAACACGTGTGCCAGATTTCATAAGTGTATGTATGTATGTTTGTCCACGCATTTCGCCGAAACTACTTATCGGATCGTGATTTTTGTTTTTTTGTTGGATCAAACATCTCTAAACTAGAGAACAAGGAACAAAAAATAGGTGCAAATTCATCAATCATCATATTTAAATACATTACGTTTATATTCATAAAACATTTACTTACACCAATTATATGTTACATCGAATTGATGAATCACGCCTTACCTACAACACTATGTTCCGCGCTTGCAACATTTAAAAGAAAATACTTCATTAGCAGCTGTCAGTTGAGTCTATGAAATTAAAAAAACCGGCCAAGTGCGAGTCAGACACGCGCACGAAGGGTTCCGTACCATTATAGCAAAAAACGGCATAAAAGTCACGTTTTTTGTATGGGAGCCATCCTTAAATATTTATTTTATTCTGTTTTTAGTATTTGTTGTTATAGCGGCAACAGAAATACATCATCTGTGAAAATTTCAACTCTCTAGCTATCACGGTTCTTGAGATACAGCCTGGTGACAGACAGACAGACGGACCGCGGAGTCTTAGTAATAGGGTCCCGTTTTTACCCTTTGGGTACGGAACCCTAAAAATACACTGTATATATCCAATAAAGACTTTGAAACCATCCAACCGATGTACCCCAAACCGGTTTCATTAGAAAAGCGAAATGCGAAGATGGTTTTAGACCAAAAAACAAACTAATGTAAAGGTATGTAGGGTAGGGTAGGTAGGTATGTAGAGTAGGGTAGGGTTGGTAGGCAGGGGGCGTGGATAGGTGGGCAGGTGGGTATGTAGATAGGGTAGGGTAGATAGGTAGGTAGCCAGTTGAAGGGAGCGAAGCCGCGGTGGATAGCTAGTTTATATGAGAAATGTTTATTTACACCAGTTTAATATTCCAATAGAGTCGATAAGTGTTCAAATCAAAGCAGATTTCCCCAGGTCATCACACGGTACCTGTTAATATGGCGACACTTGGGGGAGGCACTTTGTTCAGCTGTGGACGTGTTCCGGCTGAAATTTTGATAATGAAACAACCATTAACTAATCAACAATTGTTTGTTGTATGAAAGAAACATCTTCATGATATTTTTATTTTAGAGACAGCAAAACTTGCAATGTATGTGTGTTCCGGTCAAATCTTGCAACTGGTTTTAAAGCAGTTATCCTCCACCGATTAAGATGAAATTTTGCATACACGTTTAGTTTGGATGACAATGCATGGTTAGCTAAGTAACGTCATTCTAAATCCAATATGGCGGACGGTCCAAGATGGCGGACTAGTTATTTAAGTGCACTGCCATGATATGGGTATCAAATGAAAGGGTTTGCTGACAAGAATACGAAAAAAGAGTATATAAAAAAAAAAAAAAAAAAATTGGTTTATTTACTTTTAATTTTTTTGCCCAGCGAATAGAGTATCTATAATACATATTTAATCCTATTGCTTTCCTAAAATTGATATATTTTATCCATCTTAACATAATTCTAAACAATACATAAAACAGTAAAACGTCTGTATACCCCAAAAGTTTAGACCGAGGTGTTACAAAATAGTAGTTTATGAAACTGTTGCATAATGAGGGGTATTAAAACATGAGTGTGTGTTTAAAAACCGAGCCGTAGGCGAGGTTTTTAATAGCTTTCACACGAATGTTTTAATACCTAGTTATGTGCAGTTTCATACACTACTTTATCTACACTCATAAATTGGGATTGAACCTACTAAATACCTCTTTTTGCATTTTCCATGCCATAAAATCGTGATAGCATTTGTCATATACTTTTCTCGACTTTGCTGGTAATAAATTAAGAGTAATTTCCTTCGCCGCATCTAAAATATCGGGCGGAGTCAAATTTTCTTCACATTCACTGATATCAGACATTTCACACACAATAATTTAAATAACTCATAAAATTCATTACAGCAAAACTTGCAAAACGTATGAATGGCGCCAAAACCCAGCACATCACCGCATTAACCGCGCATGCGCTAAGGCTTAGCACGCACTGCGATCTTTATTCGCGCGATTTTTTTTCCGCCCATTCTGCGACCTATGTAATTGTATGAAGTTGTTCGCATCGGTAACGAAATCGTGCGGAAATAATTCCGCAAGAAATCCGTGTTTTGCCACATAATCCACCGCACCACGGCGCGAATTTTATTCGCCCGAATATTCTGAGCTCTATGAACAGGTAGAAGGAAACAAAATTCGCGCGAATAAAAATCACAGTGCGTGCTATGTCTAAAGCGGGCATTGTCATAGACAATTTAAAATTGGAATCAAATCTTTTTATAATAGGTACTATAAAATGGCATTACAAAAAAAATATTGATGGAAACTCCTTAGTGATTAACTTCTTGGATTTGTCCTGTATCGTAATAGAAAAAAATTGTTTTATAGCATTATTTTGTTAGAGAAATAGTGTTATAATAAGATTCTATTTTTAAATTTCGGTATTGTGTTTATAAAGTATGCCAATATAAACTCGTTTTGAATTTTATAATTCGAATATTACGATATGAGAGTAGATAAAATAACTATAATTATAATTTTTCATCTACCATCTTCAATTCTTCATTTTACTTATTACTTAGATATCTATTTATATTGGTAAATAATAATGATTATGTTTTATAATCGTACCTCGAGCCACCCGTAAGCTCACAGGCTCATAATGCGTTATGCATTCATTCGTCGAGGTAGCGTGAGTTCTTTGGCTTGCAAACGGCTTTTGACTCAACCTATTTACATAAAATTTGTACCATTCCTCTCTGTTACTCTTTATAGCTACAAAGTATACATTTAATACTATTGGGTTTAAATAATGCAAAAAAAATCGAATATATTTTACTATTATGCTATTTGTTTGCATAAAGAACTCAGTAATATCTAAAATATATTTGAATATCAAGAATATGTCGCTTAATATAAATATCAATGTAGCGATATACAGCCGCCTACATGTGTCTGTGCGTATGTTTGCATTGCAACTGTGACATAAAGAATACACAATTGTACTAAAAAGAACACAATTGAACATCAAAGGTAAGATAAAAATAACTACTGCTGTATAGCCAACATTGAAAGTTCCTAAAGAAAAGTAAATAGCAACAGCATGAATGCCGGTTATTATGAAAGGTACAAGCCAGCCGAAGATAGCACTTTTTAGATATTTCATTCGGATATGATTATTAAAAATTTTGACAAGATCCACGTAAACCATATGACTTATTATTATTATCCAGTGGTGCTTCACTGTTGCAAAGTATGCTAATACTAACAAATGAATGATGAGATTCCAAAAATTCTGTTCGAAGATCGTGTCGAGATAGAACAAGATCGCCATTGTTGCAGAGCCGAAGAAGTTCGCTAAGATTGCGTTGAGAAACACAAAGTTCTTGTATTGCCGAAAGTTTTTGATGAGGCACCATGATGTCACTCCGTAGCTCAGCGTGAGTACTGGTAGAGCAAGCGTTACGCACTCGAGAATAATTATTAACGTTTCCATCGTGAATATCACTGGCACAGACGTATTAGATTCACTTTTCTATACAAAAAAATACTTTGAACGGCTTGTTGCAAAGCAATGCTTTACTAAATGGTGTCACTTCTAGAGCTGTCGATGGAGTATTAGTTTAAATGCTATGAATTGAATTTAAGGTTAATTTTTTAACCATTGTCAGACATAATTCAATGGTTAAAAACTTTCCTGTTTGCCATACAATATGGTTCGGTAAATGGTAAAATGTGGTGATAACAAATTGTAAAGGTACTCTGTATTGTATACCACAAGTAAAATTGTCTATTACAATCATATTTGCTAATAAATGATTTTAGGTTTAATATTATAAATGTAGTCAACTGCAAGTAGGATTTATTAATTGATGACGAATATTGCTTTAGGTTAACGAACAATCGAAAAATAAATAAATTCAATGGAACTCCATAGTCCAGAAACTACACTCAAAATATTTAAATAGATATAAGATTTGGTATTTTCCGTACCATTTCCAATACATATATTTGAAAAACAAAATACCGTTTAAGTAAGAAAATTATTACTAAGTCTCCTGCTGAACATTTATTTATTTAATACTTTAAGCTCATAAACGTACAGAGGCGGACTTAATGCCTTAGGCATTTTCTTCCAGTCAACCTTTGGGTGATGGAGATACAAATAGTGGTAGCTGCAATTACGATATTAAAATGGATTTGAATACAATATAAATACTAAAACAAATAAAGGTACTACTTAACAATTAGTTGATTGAAATAGACAATGGCGAAAACCATTAGCGCTGTGACGATACTACTGCCAAAGACCTTATACTTCTTACTACTAGACTGTGCACTATGGCGCAAAAACCGGTCCGAGCGAGAGGGCTCCCTTTGGTAGTGTGTCTCTTTCTAATGAGGTGACCATAACCAAACAGAACATGGGACAAATTGATTGTAAAAATGATGGTTGAAGTATTCCGATATGTACCGTTGATAACCTAACCTAACTGCGCTACCTTTTTTTTTTTTTTTTTTTATTCCGGGGTGGAAAATCCTCATTGGATGTCCTCCGCCCTGGGGGGGGAGCGGGGGGGTCTGTCAGACTCATACTGACTAAAAACCACCCCGGTGTTCCTTCTCACACCTACACCGGGGGTCGCGGGAACAACGATACTTCCGCAACCCCCGGCTAGTGCCGGCCCGCCTCTGCGGGCCACGATCTCGGGTTGGGGGGGAGTGAGGTGTTGGACTCCCCCCGCGACGTCTCAGAGGGGCGCGCGTGGAACACTACGCGCCACCACCTCGGGTCCGGATGTGTGGGGGGCGACAGACGTCCCCGAGTCCGTCGCCCCTGGACCCATTTAGGGGGGCTGGAAGAGGGCGTTGTCCGCCCTCCGCCTACGCCCGGCGCGTCTGCTGCGGATTGGGTTAGCGGATGAAATCTCCCTCTCCCTCTCCGCAGCCTCCTTCTGCGAGACGACTGTTTCGCAGAAGGATACCACCGCGTCCCAGGACTCCTCGCTGCCGACCATAGACTCGACTACAGCCGGCAGCGACAGGTCACTGCCTACCTCAGTAAACAAACTGCACAGCCTGTACTCTCGACTACGGTAGCGGTCGAAGTTACGGTATGGCAAGGGGTGTTAAGAATCCCGGACGAGATCCGGCTACCCCAATTATTGAGTGTATTCCCGTTCGTCCCCTCGACTTCGTCCCCCGAGGGGGACGAACGGGAATTTACAAAAATAATATTTAATTTGTTCCCGATCGTCCCAATCCTAATTCAAGAGAGGACGAATGGGAATATGTTCTTCGATTAGTGCCCTTCGTACAGTTCTAATCTAACCTAACCTATTTAACCCAGTTCAAAATGACGAATCATTCACCTGAAATCTGCCGCAGATATGTTTTCACCATTGTCTAATTATCTAGTCGTAGGCAGATTGTAGGTATGATCCGTTATTTTGATCGGGTGAAATAGGTTAGGTTAGAACTGTGACCAACTGCGCGTGAGCCGAGCGAGCGAAGCGAGCGGTGCCGCGGTAGCGGCCGGCGAGCGCTACTTCCAAGTTGCTCTCAGAATTAAAAATTTTGAGGGACCATCGGGAAAATAAATAACGAATTCCCGTTCGTCCCCCTCGGGGGACGAAGTCTAGGGGACGAACGGGAATACACGCAAATACCGACGACTGGACCTGGCAACGTACAACACGCGCATACTCCGGACCGACGAAAATATCACCGAACTCGAAGAGGAATTGAGCAGTTTACGATGGAGTATTTGTTAGAACCTATAAACTAAATGTTGTACCTGGCTGGTTTACCATAGACATACCAATGAACTGCACTGACAGTTGTAAGAAAAAAAAAAAAAAAATGTAATCCTTCTGTTGTGATAAAATACTATTATAGATTTACGTTGTTCCTCAAATTAATGTGTTTTAATTTACTCTAACATGGTAGCAGAGCTACTGTAATGCTGTAATAATTAAGCACGTTAAAGTGAAAAGTTTCTTTGTCGTGAAATTGTGCGCACGTAAGTCATTTACCCAAACATGACGACGTCCAATACCGGGACGGCTATTGTTCCCGCCATAGAAAAATTAAATGGCATGGGGAACTGCGGTTCGTGGAAATTCATCATGAAAATGATCCTTATCCACGAGGATTTGTGGGAGTGCGTGGATACAAAAGACGGTAAGCCCGCCTGCGATGACAGGAAGAAACAACAGAAGGCTTTGGCTAGCATCTGTTTGAGCATCAACCCTGTAGCCATCACGCACGTGCGGAATGCGAATACTGCATGGGAGGCGTGGCATAATCTTCAGACTGCATATGAAGACAGGGGGTTATGCAGGAGACTTGGTCTTATGCGGCAGTTGTTTGGGATGAAACTCCAGGAGCATCCCGATATGGAATCATATTTAATGAAAATATGTGATGTCTCACAACAATTATCAGACATCGGAGCTGCTTTAGAAGACGAATATCTGGCTGTTATAATGCTGAGTGGGCTCACATCCGACTATGACCCACTGATCATGGCGTTAGAGAACTGCAACGTAAAGATGTCGAGCGAACTGGTCAAACAAAAACTTTTACAAGAAGAACAGCGCCGGACCAACGGAACCGACACGAGTAGTGGTTCCGTGATGGTGGCAAAACGACGAGACAATAAGCCTGTCAAATGTTTCCGTTGTAAAAGGCTGGGCCATATTTCCAGGAATTGCTCCGAGAAGGAGAAAGAGGTAAAGAAACCCCAAACTAAAAGCGCGGCAAATATGTTGAGCGCGTTGTCGGTGGATGTGCAGGAGAACGCTTGGTACATTGACTCCGGAGCGTCGTGTCATATGTGCAACAGGAGGGATATTCTCAAAGACTTCGTGGTAGATACAAGCCTGGAAGTCACTGTGGCTAACGGTGAAAAACTTTATAGTGCGGGTCGTGGCAGTACCGAGCTGCATGTTAAAGATGGTATAAAAACTCTAAGTAGTGTAGTTTTTATTCCTAAGTTGTCATGCAATTTGATTTCTGTTAATGTGTTGACGTCTAAAGGTTTTCGAGTCGTATTTTGTTCTGATTTTTGTAAAATTTATTTTGATAATGTTTTAATAGCTATTGCTAAACGTGAGAATGGTTTATTTAAATTACAAACGTTCTCGACGCGCCGTAGTGTTCATAGTTCATCCGAGTCCGCGTCCGCTGATCAAATTGTAGCGAATGTGGGGAGTGAACGTGTTACATCTCAAGATGTTTGGCATCAGCGATTGGGTCATCTAAACTCCAGGAGCATGAACCTACTGAGAACAGGTATGGCAAATGGCATAGAGTTTGACATCAGTAACTATAAACAGTGCATTTCTTGTATTGAGGGCAAGACAACAAAGTTACCTTTCCCGAAGAAATCGTACACGAGAGCTACTGAAATCTTAGGCCTTATCCACAGTGATGTTTGCGGGCCTATGCCGCAAGCTTCGTTCAGAGGTTCTCGTTACATGTTGATTTTTATAGATGATTTTTCACGTAAAACTTTTTGCTATTTTATTAAAGCCAAAAGTGAAGTATTTGAGTTTTTTAAACAATTCAAATCCCTTGTCGAGAATCAAACAAATAAAACAATTAAAATTCTGAGAACCGACAATGGAGGCGAGTATGTAAACAAAAATTTCGAGGTATTTTTGAAGCAGCATGGCATACGGCACCAGAAAACTGTCCCTCACTGTCCACAACAAAATGCCGTTGCGGAAAGGGCTAATCGCACGATTGTTGAGGCTGCAAGGTGTATGTTGCATGGTGCTGGCATGGATCAAAAGTACTGGGCAGAAGCAATGTGTACTGTGGTTTATCTGAAGAATAGATCCCCAACCAAGGCTGTGTTGGGAGCTACTCCTGAGGAGAAATGGTCAGGATCTAAGGTAAACTTGAACCATTTACGAATTTTTGGTTGCGTTGCGTATTCTGTGGCAAAGGATCGAAAAAAGTTATATCCGAAATGTAAGAAGTACATATTTATTGGTTATTGCGAAGATACAAAAGGATATCGGTTAGTAGATCCCGCGCATCCGAATAAAGTTATTACTTCGCGTAATGTCGTATTTGTAGAGGATAAATTCTACAAAGATATGTTTGGAAATGAGGATCAGCAACCAGCGGTCAACATGCCGAATCCGTTCATGATTATCAGCAATCCTGAATCAGAGGATGTAGGAGTACAGGCGGCAGAACCGGTTGAGCACGAGACTTACGACACAGATGCCTCAAGCAGTGATGAATCTGACAGCACTTCGGATGTGGATTACGTTCCTAGATCGTCATCTTGGGATTCTGAAGAATCGAGAGGGCGGAGCGAATTCGAAGATGCGTTTGAAGCGGCATTCACCACTGGCGCGAGTTGCGATACGGACACACCAAGTACCGTGCGCGAGGCACTCAGCGGGCCTGAGTCTACGCAGTGGAAGGCAGCAATGGAGGTTGAGTACCAATCCTTTGTGGACAATAAATGTCTGGAACTTGTGGATATACCGAAGGGAAAGAAACCTGTTAAGTGCAAGTGGATATTTAAGAAAAAGAGAGGATTGAACGGAGAGCTGCTTCAGTACAAGGCTAGGTTGGTTGCGAAAGGATTCACGCAAAAGCGTGGCGTAGATTACTTTCAGACCTTCAGTCCAGTCGTGAGATATTCTACAATAAGACTGCTCTTGGCATTGGCAGCTGAATATGACATGGAAGTCGAACATATGGACGTAAAGACTGCTTTTCTGAACGGAGAACTGAAAGAAGTCGTTTATATGGCAATTCCCGAAGGCTTTCCAGTAGAAAACAGCAAAGGAAAAGCATATCGCTTGCTCAAAGCTGTATATGGATTAAAGCAAGCCAGTCGATCATGGAATGAGAAGATAACCGATGTGCTTATTAAGAAACTGAAGTTCAAAAGGTTGGCGTCCGAGCCGTGTGTTTACGTAAGATCAAATGATAACGGACTTGTCATTCTTGGCCTATATGTTGACGACATTTTGCTGTTTAGCAACAGTCAAACTGAGAAAAGGGCGGTAAAAGAAGAGTTAATGAAACAGTTCGTTATGAAGGATCTTGGGGCTGCTAAAAGTGTATTAGGAATACACGTACACCGCAAAGATGGCAAAATTCATCTAGACCAATCTAGTTACATAGCGAAAGTTTTGGAAAGGTTTAAGATGACAGATTGTAAACCTGCTAAGACGCCTATGGAAGTTGGTATAAAACTAGAAAAGGCTGTAAAGAAAGGGCAGTATGAATACAGGAACTTGATCGGTTGCCTGATGTATATCGCGGTGTGTACGCGTCCTGACATCGCGCATGCTGTGAGTATGCTTAGTCAGTTCAATGATTGCTACTCGGAAGCTCACTGGAAGGCGGCGAAGCGGGTGCTACGTTACCTCAAGGGTACAATTAACTACGGTATAACGTATGAAAAGAGTGGGTTGAATGTGACAGGTTCAGCGGACGCGGACTGGGCGGCCAGTGTAGTTGTCAGACGGTCTTACACCGGCTACATATTTAAGTTAGGCAATTCTATAGTTTCCTGGGAAAGCCGTAAACAGCGCACGGTGGCCCTTTCCAGCACCGAAGCTGAATACATGGCTCTGTCAGATGCGTGTAAAGAGGCATTGTTCATCAAGGCATTCATATCAGAATGTCTGAGGCTCGATGTGAAGATTGTCGTTTACAATGATAATCAGTCCACCATAAAGTTGTCTGAAAACCATATGTTTCATGCCAGAACTAAGCATATAGACGTTAGGCATCACTTCATTCGCGAAATAGTTGAAAACGGTGTGATAGCCATTCAGTATAAATGTACAAGTGACATGTTGGCAGATATTTTGACAAAGCCTTTAGGTTCTGAAAAGTATGAACATTTTGTAAAAGATTTATATATGCTTAGTACTTAGTAGTGCAGTGAAAATATTGAAGTAGTTTTAGTAGTAGGTACTTCACATAGAGTTTAAGGGGTGGTGTTAGAACCTATAAACTAAATGTTGTACCTGGCTGGTTTACCATAGACATACCAATGAACTGCACTGACAGTTGTAAGAAAAAAAAAAAAAAAAATGTAATCCTTCTGTTGTGATAAAATACTATTATAGATTTACGTTGTTCCTCAAATTAATGTGTTTTAATTTACTCTAACAGTATTAAAGGGTTATCTGAAGTTCGAAGAGAGGGGGAGGACTCAATAATCCTCAAATCCCAAGTCTCTTCAAGTTTCATTCTTCAAGACCATCGTATAGATTGGAACAAAAAGCTCTCTGATCCTGCTCTTAAGCTCATGAAGGAGAGGCTTTAGATGACCCTGCAGTCTTCTGACGGTGCTTTGAAATACCGGCAGCTAAATATACCTCAAAGAATATTGAGTTTCAGTTGAGAAATAAAACTACACCAATTAAAAAAATTTTTTTTTTTTTTTGGTAATAATTGTTAAATTATTACCAAAAAATATATTATATTATTTGTAATAATTTAACAGTTACGGATTAAAAGTCAAAAAATAATTATAACCGATTAAAATGTGAAATAAAAATATATTTTAATACAGATTAAATTGTCACAAAAAAAATACGGATTAAAATGTCAACAGAATTAATTGTATAAACAAGGCGTCAGCAAATTAAATTATTATTATTAAATCAATACATTTTAGTTAGGTATTATTATTTAAAAAAAACAAGCAAAAGGGAAAAAAAGAAATAAGAAAACTATGAGTCACTAATATCAGCAGAATTCATTTTCTCACAAACAAGGCGTTAAAATTTTCCTGCTGAAACATATTTATGAAGATACTGATCAGCAAGGCGACGTAAGGGTGCCCGCCGCAAACCCGCGTTCGTACGACTAGATGATACAGCAAACAGGGATCGCACGCGCACCTCACGGCTCATGATATTTCTAGGCACTACATAACTGTCTAATATCAATACAGTGAAATTAATTATTGCAGAGGTGAAATAGAAACATCGTCTCCAAATAAATACGTCTGGTTTTCAAAGTTTTGTAGCTTGTATTTGTTCAAAAGGTCACTATAAGATGCGTAGGTATGGTAGGATGTGGTGCATCATGTCGCACGTTAAATGTTGCCTAGTGGATAAGAAGCTTAATGCTAAACGCGGTGACCCACATCTAATCAAATCAACATTTTGCCATTAAGCGGCACATTCGAACGCCAAAAAAAAAGGTAATGTAAAAATAATTGATTATACCGTCCATTCGGTAATGTAGCTTGTCATGGAGAAGAACGGACAAGAAACTCCACTCTAATTTTTTTTCAATTATTTGGTTACAATAATCTTGTTGAAAAAATATATGAGAAAGATGTAAAAAAAAACGCACTTAAAAGCGTCTAGAGTATAAAACAAACAATTAAAAATACAAATAATCCCAACTGATTGCGCCCGTTCACGAACATGACACATGGATCGGCACCACTCAGCTCAGCAATTGCCAGCTATGGATAGATTTTTTTAAGTTTTCGTTTCGTTAGTTTATTTTAATTTACTTTTTTATTTTTTTGCTTTTGGTTTTTTAAAATGTGATTTCAAATTTGTTTTTTTTTTTTTTCTGTTTTCAACCTAGCAGAGATTGGTCTCCAAGGTACTAACTGTTCAAACTCCATTAATTTTATTTTACTTTTCAGAGCGACCGACCTGGCGGCGATGAACCACCAAACGTAGGAGTTGTGGTAAGTGAGCCATTGCTTTAATTAGTTCCAATAACAGAGACATTGTTCAGAAATAGAATTTTGAACATTGTGATTGTAAGAAATCGAAATATGCCAACTAGAAAAAAAAGGGCTTTTAAATCTATATTGTTGTTGTAAAACAGCTGTTTATTTTGATTGTTTGGTCGACAGACTGCAGTAAGCCACGCGTCGGCTTGCGTAGCATTCCAGTTCGCGCCGCCCGGCGTCGAGAAACCGCCGCCTTACTACGATAAACTGAACTCTTGGCTCGGGCAAGTTCTGCAGAGAGAGGCTGAAATGGTAAGAAGTGAAAAAAATCTTAGTAAATAAATAAAATAAGAATGGCATATTTCAACAATTGTTAGAAAGTCTAAGAACCTATTCATCAACTTAATTTAAATTATGATGAGACGCGGGGCTTCGTTCGTCAACACTCTTATACAACGTACCTACCTACTACCTACTAAATCATAATGTGATTTTCTCTTTGCCAGATAAGCATAGAAGTATGCGAAACAGAAGCTCAAGGCGTAGTCCTCCGCTACTGCCCGCTAGAGGGCGTCGCCGGAGCTAACGGCGGTGCAGACGGCGCAGAAGGATGGGCAGCTCTACTGGACGCACAGCTACACGTGCTACACGCCACCGTGGCGCTGCGGGACCCCTTCCAAGCACGTGTCGCACAGCATGCTAGCCTAGCGCTAGTGCACGTGCCGGGCTGGGCCGGTACGTATCTCTCTCTCACTGTTGTACGCATAGCTACACGTGCTACACGCCACCGTGGCGCTGCGGGACCCCTTCCAAGCACGTGTCGCACAGCATGCTAGCCTAGCGCTAGTGCACGTGCCGGGCTGGGCCGGTACGTATCTCTCTCTCACTGTTGTACGCATAGCTACACGCCACCGTGGCGCTGCGGGACCCCTTCCAAGCACGTGTCGCACAGCATGCTAGCCTAGCGCTAGTGCACGTGCCGGGCTGGGCCGGTACGTATCTCTCTCTCACTGTTGTACGCATAGCTACACGTGCTACACGCCACCGTGGCGCTGCGGGACCCCTTCCAAGCACGTGTCGCACAGCATGCTAGCCTAGCGCTAGTGCACGTGCCGGGCTGGGCCGGTACGTATCTCTCTCTCACTGTTGTACGCATAGCTACACGTGCTACACGCCACCGTGGCGCTGCGGGACCCCTTCCAAGCACGTGTCGCACAGCATGCTAGCCTAGCGCTAGTGCACGTGCCGGGCTGGGCCGGTACGTATCTCTCTCTCACTGCTGGACTCACAGCTACACGTGCTACACGCCACCGTGGCGCTGCGGGACCCCTTCCAAGCACGTGTCGCACAGCATGCTAGCCTAGCGCTAGTGCACGTGCCGGGCTGGGCCGGTACGTATCTCTCTCTCACTGTTGTACGCATAGCTACACGTGCTACACGCCACCGTGGCGCTGCGGGACCCCTTCCAAGCACGTGTCGCACAGCATGCTAGCCTAGCGCTAGTGCACGTGCCGGGCTGGGCCGGTACGTATCTCTCTCTCACTGTTGTACGCATAGCTACACGTGCTACACGCCACCGTGGCGCTGCGGGACCCCTTCCAAGCACGTGTCGCACAGCATGCTAGCCTAGCGCTAGTGCACGTGCCGGGCTGGGCCGGTACGTATCTCTCTCTCACTGCTGGACTCACAGCTACACGTGCTACACGCCACCGTGGCGCTGCGGGACCCCTTCCAAGCACGTGTCGCACAGCATGCTAGCCTAGCGCTAGTGCACGTGCCGGGCTGGGCCGGTACGTATCTCTCTCTCACTGTTGTACGCATAGCTACACGTGCTACACGCCACCGTGGCGCTGCGGGACCCCTTCCAAGCACGTGTCGCGCAGCATGCTAGCCTAGCGCTAGTGCACGTGCCGGGCTGGGCCGGTACGTATCTCTCTCTCACTGTTGTACGCATAGCTACACGCCACCGTGGCGCTGCGGGACCCCTTCCAAGCACGTGTCGCACAGCATGCTAGCCTAGCGCTAGTGCACGTGCCGGGCTGGGCCGGTACGTATCTCTCTCTCACTGTTGTACGCATAGCTACACGTGCTACACGCCACCGTGGCGCTGCGGGACCCCTTCCAAGCACGTGTCGCGCAGCATGCTAGCCTAGCGCTAGTGCACGTGCCGGGCTGGGCCGGTACGTATCTCTCTCTCACTGTTGTACGCATAGCTACACGTGCTACACGCCACCGTGGCGCTGCGGGACCCCTTCCAAGCACGTGTCGCACAGCATGCTAGCCTAGCGCTAGTGCACGTGCCGGGCTGGGCCGGTATGTATCTCTCTCTCACTGCTGGACTCACAGCTACACGTGCTACACGCCACCGTGGCGCTGCGGGACCCCTTCCAAGCACGTGTCGCGCAGCATGCTAGCCTAGCGCTAGTGCACGTGCCGGGCTGGGCCGGTACGTATCTCTCTCTCACTGTTGTACGCATAGCTACACGTGCTACACGCCACCGTGGCGCTGCGGGACCCCTTCCAAGCACGTGTCGCGCAGCATGCTAGCCTAGCGCTAGTGCACGTGCCGGGCTGGGCCGGTACGTATCTCTCTCTCACTGTTGTACGCATAGCTACACGTGCTACACGCCACCGTGGCGCTGCGGGACCCCTTCCAAGCACGTGTCGCGCAGCATGCTAGCCTAGCGCTAGTGCACGTGCCGGGCTGGGCCGGTACGTATCTCTCTCTCACTGTTGTACGCATAGCTACACGTGCTACACGCCACCGTGGCGCTGCGGGACCCCTTCCAAGCACGTGTCGCGCAGCATGCTAGCCTAGCGCTAGTGCACGTGCCGGGCTGGGCCGGTACGTATCTCTCTCTCACTGTTGTACGCATAGCTACACGTGCTACACGCCACCGTGGCGCTGCGGGACCCCTTCCAAGCACGTGTCGCACAGCATGCTAGCCTAGCGCTAGTGCACGTGCCGGGCTGGGCCGGTACGTATCTCTCTCTCACTGTTGTACGCATAGCTACACGTGCTACACGCCACCGTGGCGCTGCGGGACCCCTTCCAAGCACGTGTCGCGCAGCATGCTAGCCTAGCGCTAGTGCACGTGCCGGGCTGGGCCGGTACGTATCTCTCTCTCACTGTTGTACGCATAGCTACACGTGCTACACGCCACCGTGGCGCTGCGGGACCCCTTCCAAGCACGTGTCGCACAGCATGCTAGCCTAGCGCTAGTGCACGTGCCGGGCTGGGCCGGTATGTATCTCTCTCTCACTGCTGGACTCACAGCTAAACGTGCTACACGCCACCGTGGCGCTGCGGGACCCCTTCCAAGCACGTGTCGCGCAGCATGCTAGCCTAGCGCTAGTGCACGTGCCGGGCTGGGCCGGTACGTATCTCTCTCTCACTGTTGTACGCATAGCTACACGTGCTACACGCCACCGTGGCGCTGCGGGACCCCTTCCAAGCACGTGTCGCGCAGCATGCTAGCCTAGCGCTAGTGCACGTGCCGGGCTGGGCCGGTACGTATCTCTCTCTCACTGTTGTACGCATAGCTACACGTGCTACACGCCACCGTGGCGCTGCGGGACCCCTTCCAAGCACGTGTCGCGCAGCATGCTAGCCTAGCGCTAGTGCACGTGCCGGGCTGGGCCGGTACGTATCTCTCTCTCACTGTTGTACGCATAGCTACACGTGCTACACGCCACCGTGGCGCTGCGGGACCCCTTCCAAGCACGTGTCGCGCAGCATGCTAGCCTAGCGCTAGTGCACGTGCCGGGCTGGGCCGGTACGTATCTCTCTCTCACTGTTGTACGCATAGCTACACGTGCTACACGCCACCGTGGCGCTGCGGGACCCCTTCCAAGCACGTGTCGCACAGCATGCTAGCCTAGCGCTAGTGCACGTGCCGGGCTGGGCCGGTACGTATCTCTCTCTCACTGTTGTACGCATAGCTACACGTGCTACACGCCACCGTGGCGCTGCGGGACCCCTTCCAAGCACGTGTCGCGCAGCATGCTAGCCTAGCGCTAGTGCACGTGCCGGGCTGGGCCGGTACGTATCTCTCTCTCACTGTTGTACGCATAGCTACACGTGCTACACGCCACCGTGGCGCTGCGGGACCCCTTCCAAGCACGTGTCGCACAGCATGCTAGCCTAGCGCTAGTGCACGTGCCGGGCTGGGCCGGTATGTATCTCTCTCTCACTGCTGGACTCACAGCTAAACGTGCTACACGCCACCGTGGCGCTGCGGGACCCCTTCCAAGCACGTGTCGCGCAGCATGCTAGCCTAGCGCTAGTGCACGTGCCGGGCTGGGCCGGTACGTATCTCTCTCTCACTGTTGTACGCATAGTTACACGTGCTACACGCCACCGTGGCGCTGCGGGACCCCTTCCAAGCACGTGTCGCGCAGCATGCTAGCCTAGCGCTAGTGCACGTGCCGGGCTGGGCCGGTACGTATCTCTCTCTCACTGTTGTACGCATAGCTACACGTGCTACACGCCACCGTGGCGCTGCGGGACCCCTTCCAAGCACGTGTCGCGCAGCATGCTAGCCTAGCGCTAGTGCACGTGCCGGGCTGGGCCGGTACGTATCTCTCTCTCACTGTTGTACGCATAGCTACACGTGCTACACGCCACCGTGGCGCTGCGGGACCCCTTCCAAGCACGTGTCGCGCAGCATGCTAGCCTAGCGCTAGTGCACGTGCCGGGCTGGGCCGGTACGTATCTCTCTCTCACTGTTGTACGCATAGCTACACGTGCTACACGCCACCGTGGCGCTGCGGGACCCCTTCCAAGCACGTGTCGCACAGCATGCTAGCCTAGCGCTAGTGCACGTGCCGGGCTGGGCCGGTACGTATCTCTCTCTCACTGTTGTACGCATAGCTACACGTGCTACACGCCACCGTGGCGCTGCGGGACCCCTTCCAAGCACGTGTCGCACAGCATGCTAGCCTAGCGCTAGTGCACGTGCCGGGCTGGGCCGGTACGTATCTCTCTCTCTCACTGCTGGACGCACAGCTACACGTGCTACACGCCACCGTGGCGCTGCGGGACCCCTTCCAAGCTGGGCCGGTACGTATCTCTCTCTCTCTCACTTCTAGACGCACAGGTGTATAAAGGAGTTCATTGCCATATTGTCCAGTCTTGGGCCGCATTCAGCCCATTTTAGCCACAACTTATTAAACTGTAATATGTTTATTCAGGTTTGGGAGGCGTACGCTATGTTCCACCAGGCTGGCAGGGAGCTTCATCTGAAGAGCTGAACGCTCTCAACAGGCAGCTTGTAGACACTCTGAGAGCCACCGACGGAGCTTTCTCGTGCGGTGACGCGGATGACGGCATGGCTTGTGTCAGGTTAGATCGGCAATTAATATAATATTAAAAAACGCGTCAACGTCACAGGCAGCAGATAAAACCTTCAAATTGTATTCTATCTTATTATCAGGCACGTTGAATCCTATATATGTACAGTACAAACATTTTCATAATGTGCTTCGGCAAACTTCGTGTTTCGTCAGTCGTCCTCGTCGGCTTTGTATCAGTCATAGACTAATATATATAGATTGAGATAGACTGGCAACTGAAGTTTACATTTTACTTAGCGATCAGCGCCCTCTGAACGCTAAACATTGAACTAAATGTATAGGTACTCGTAGGTACTATGAATACTGTTTTATTTTAACTATTTTGTTTATTAATTAATTAAACCTAAACTGTGTTTTGTCTTAAGTATATGTTTATGATTGCTTTTAGACACACAAGGTTAAGTATCTTGGGTAATGGGGTAAAGAGAATGAGAAAAATAATACAAAAGTAGGTATATTATTTTATGATTTTATTACACATTTATTTCTACACCAGTTTGCCTCTCTCGTTTCGCATCCTTAGTTTTGTTATAATATTCTCGAGCTTTAGGAAGATGGAAGATGGGTCAGTTCTGTTTCAACACTTTCAGCTCGAAGAAGATAGCTCGTGCTAGTGAGGACATTGTTGACTTCTTTGCACCAATTTATAGTGAAAAACAGTACACTTTTTTGAAGCACAATAACACCGTACACGTAACACAAAAACACCAGAAATTACAAGTAAATTGCGTACGAACATGCAAAAATACCAGTGGAAAATGTTCATGTGACGTCTAGACTCGGTGTTGCTAACGTTTGGTAACAGTAATCTACTCTAAAAATTATATCATCGTAAAAGTACTTATGTCTATTAATACAAAATTTTAATAAACTTTTTAAAATAATTTATACTATGTTATGACATCTTAAATTTTCTCCAACTGGACTAATTAAAGAAAAATAGCAAAATTTATTATAATGTAAACTACCAAATATTTAAAAGAAATAAAGTGCCAACACTGCAACAAAAAGTTCCATGTGTCTCGAATAGATGGCACTTTCCACAATAAAAAAAAATGTTCTAAGTTACCAAGGCATGGTATCAGTCGCCCCTTGCACTTAGTGCAGACCGGACGCTCTCAATCAACTTAGAAATCAATAAAGTTGTTTATATTCTTTTAACATAATGTAATTTATTTAAAAAATGGGAGGAAAGCTGCTATAGCTGCTATTTTTACAGTTATATATTTTCACACAGAAATCAAAACAAAACAACAATAAAGAACTCAGTTCTGAATTCAAATTATTATACACGGTAAATCTAATGGACATGGAAATTAGGATTTGTTTGTATTCAGAAATGCGATGCTTGCCGAGAGACATTAAGAAAATAGTTGTTCTGTATGTGTTTATCTTTTTTTAATGTCGCTTTGTCGTTTCATCGAGTTTCAAAACTTTCAAATAACAACGGGGAGTTTTGGCGGGAACGTGATGTTGCTATGTTGCTTCTCTGTTTTATTTTCCTAAAATTGTGTTAAATTGTATATTAATAGTGTAAATATTTATTATTAGAATAAAACACCATCATTTGATGGTGTTTTATTCTAATAATATAAGTGAACGTGCACGAGTGTGGGCAAGTAAAACACAGTGGTAGAACATGAGTTTGTTCATGTTGTCGACAAAACTCCGTGGAGGCTTCCAATAAATTTACCGCCATTTTACTGGGGCCTAACTAGGACATTGGACTAAAAACTAAAGAAACTAGAACTTCTAAACGTGACAATGGCTAAATGCACAAACCGTATTATTTGAACGTATATTTAATATTAATTAAAATAGATGGCGCTGTATTAAATGTTCGAGGTATTCCACTCGATTATTTAAATGAAACTGTATTACTACAGTTATTTGGTGCTCATAAAATAGATAACCTGGAAAGTTTTCTGAGAGTTCTAAATACTTTGATTTTATAGATTTTGACTTGCTCTTTCCGAATTCCTATATTGCTGCTGGTGCTGCCATAATTGGAAAGCCCTAAGGCTAAAAACAGCTTTTTATTAATTTCTCTTTTTCTACTCATTCCAAAATGAAAATGAGTACCTATGTAATAAATTTACTCTCCACTTTGCACTTTGCTTCTATCCACTTTTCAGAATGTATTGTGTTGTTATGGTGGCATACGACCACGGTTATCCTCTATGGAATAGTTTGTACATAACAATTTCAGATGAGAATATTTACTAGTTTCATACTTTTTATTAGAGCGTGGATTTTCAGTAGTCAGACTTTACTTTTTGAAATTACTTTTCAAAATCAAAATCGAACTTTTTTATTTCACAAGCCTACATGGGCACTTATAAAACGTCGACAAAAGCTGCACGGTTCGGGTTGGTCGTTTCCTATGGAGATGAACCGGCAAGAAACTTTATGGTTACTTTAAAAAAAAATGGTTTGCTTTTACAATATTTCCATGTTATAGCATTAGTACAATGGGGGGACAACGAAGGCCCGACAATAAGTCGTAAGAAACTAAAAACAAAGTATTATCTACTATATAAAAATAAGTCGGGTTTTCCTTCCTGACGCTATAACTCCAGAACGCACGAACCGATTTCCACGGTTTTGCATTCGTTGGAAAGGTCTCGGGCTCCGTGAGGTGTAGGGTAGGTAGGGTAGGGTAGGTAGGGTAGGGTAGTGAAGGTAGGGTTGGGTGGGTAGGGTAGGTAGTTCAAGGTAGGGTAGATGAATGTTTGGTATTTTTATGGCAAAACAAAGTTTGCCGGGTCAGCTAGTATAATATATAAAAAAGTTAACAGATATTAACTAGCATCTAGAAGGCCTACAATGTTCACACATTCACAAAATAATCGGTAAAAGAATCTATACAAAGGTAAAAAAAAATATAACAAGACTAAATTTAACATGTGACACAAATGTTGTTATCAGTTGTTTGTCAAACAACGCAAGTTACGTCGGTACCGTTTCATTCTATGATAATGAGATGAGGCAGCCGTAAGGCAGTATGGTATTATCTTGACATCCTGTAAATTAAGAATTATTAACACCGCTGAAAAGCGGATTGAAACTAATAAAGTTGCATTTTAAACCAACAGCATACGCATTAGAGTTCATTTCCCAATATACAAAACTGTGAACACAGAATACATAAAATTATGATCGTTTGTAGGTTCGGCATGGTGACTGAAGACACGGACGTGGATGAGTTGCTTGACCTCGTGATATCAGCCGGCAAGGAGGTCGAGGAGAGCAGCCGAGCGCTCACGAACATGACCGAAGTCTTGAAGAAGGGTAAGTCCAATATTTAGTTAGACGTTGTCTAGAATATTGTATCACCATCATATCAACTGAACGACTTCATCTTACTGGACACAACGAATTTTGTTACCGGCGGTCCCTCGCACACTTCCGCTGCCCCGGACTAGTGCCGGCCCAACCTCCGGAGGCTTTGTCCCGTAGTGGAGTGAGGGAGTGAGGTGTTATCTATCAATTTACGTCTAAGAGAAGCGTGCGTGGAATGTGCCGCCATCACGGGTTCTAACTGTTGGGGGGGTCCTTGGATCCATTTAGGGGGGCTGGAACCAGGAGCCTATTGCGGGACAGGTGCGCACTGGTTCTTTCCCTTTCCGCAGCCTCCGTGTGCAAGTGCAAGATGACGTGCTGCTCACAGAAGGAGATCACCGCGTCCCAGAACTCCGCAATGCCGACCATTGAATGAACCATGGTCGGCAGAGACAGGTCTACCTCTGAAGCGAGTTTAGGTATGCCGCGCCGTATTCTCTGGCTATGTATCTCATTCCTGAGCTCTGGTCTTAGGGCTCTGAAATCTTGAGATTTTTTAAAAACAACCTTATTAAGGTGACTAAATATTATCAGGCAGCAAAATGCAAAGGTCCCCTAAGGTATTCAAAATATAAATGTAGTGTAGCAAGGTTTTCAACTCCCTTTTGCTTTTAACATACTTCTATCTCGCTAGCGTATCGTATTGAGGGCCCTAGGGCCCCAGAAAGGTTTATAAAGTTTTATCTCCTATACAACTATATGTACAGTCGAGGGTCAAAATTGCAGTCGCACCTCAATATTCATAATCGCTCCCACGCGAATAGCGTACACGAGCCTGTTCAAACGTAGTCCTAAAATTCGTCACCGACATTGAACTAGTCGTTGTGAGGCTGTGCTACATTAAATCCGATGGCATGGGTTCAAATCACGGTTGCCCAAACTACTTTTTGTTTTTGTTTGTGTATCCTACATTCATTGTATGTAAGAAACAATGCAAAAAGGTTGCGCGATAATGATGCAACCTGAAGTCAGGCATGAAATAAAAATTAAACTTTTTAAGTATCGTTTATTAATAATACTTAATAATATTATTTGTACCTTTGGTTTAAATACCAGGATAAATTGATTTTTACATAAAATACACAGACTAATGATTACGGAAGATAAAAGGACGCAATACTTGAACATCTGTGCAGTGTACTTGCCTCCACCTGTACAACTGCAAACACTGGACACGTTCCTGGATAAGGTTACCTCTGTAATTGATTTAACGGGTAGCCACTCATAGCTGGAGACTTTAATCTGGGATTCATCAAGTGGGAGCTAGATAACACCAACCCTCAGTCTGCAGGAATGTCCGCAAGTAATTATAATAACTCATTAGGCTACTCCCTTGTAGATTGTTTATATCTTAACAGCTTGCAACAGCTCAATCATGTAAAAAATCACCAATGTAAATCTCTAGACCTAATATTGTCTAACTTTCATGGTGGACTTGTCCATGAATGTACTGATCCATTATCAATAATTGACCCTTACCATCCCCCCTTGTGTATTGAGATTACCAGTGTATCACCAACATTTCTAAAATGCAAGCTCTCTGCAAAGTTTAACTTCCGCAAAGCAAACTACCAAATAATTAATGAGAGAATAAATCAGGTTAATTGGATTGAAAACTTTGCCCAATGTAATGATGCCAACGCTATGGTAGAAGAGCTTTATAAGATATTGGACAACATCATAAGTTCATTTGTGCCAAAATCCAAAATAAAATGCAATAAATACCCCATATGGTTCTCTAAAAGTCTTATAAACATTCTGAACGAAAAGGAAAAACTTAGAAGACGTTACAAAAAGTATAAAAATCCCCGTGACGACTATGAGTATAAATTATTGAGCCAGAGAGCCAATCAAGTTATCAAAAATAGCTATGATAACTTTTCTAGGAGGATGGAGGAAGGCATAACGCATAATCCCAAGCTCTTCCGGTCTTTCGTCAAAGCAAAAAAATCAGGCTCAAGCGAAATGCCGTCTGAATTAAAGTTGGGCACTGAGGCGGCCGCTTCGGGTGACGGCATATGCGATCTTTTTGCGCGTCACTTTTCGTCGACATTTACTCGATCGGCAGCCTTACAATCTGAACTTCGCTCTAATGATACGCAGACCTACTCTTGCAATACGTTGGGCAGCGTTGCTTTCTCGGAAATAGACGTAATCAGAGTACTAAGAAAGCTTAATGTTTGCAAAGGTGCAGGTCCAGACGGTCTACCACCTATATTTGTCAAAAAATGTGCAGCCAGCCTATCTCTTCCACTCAAAATAATATTCAATCACTCTATTAAAACTTCTGTATTTCCTGATAAATGGAAACTAGCACATGTGGTGCCCGTCTTTAAAAAAGGTGAGGCTGATGACGTAAGGAACTACCGACCTATCTCTATTTTATCTATATATTCAAAAGTTTTCGAGTCACTCTTGTATCCTATTTTAACTGCTAATGCCAGAATAGAGATGGCTCCGCATCAACATGGTTTTTGCGCTCAAAAATCCACTACGACCAACTTAGTTCTTTACGTTAATGACCTTTGCAAATTAGTAGACTCACGCAAGCAGGTCGATTCTATTTACACTGATTTTAGCAGTGCATTCGACAAAGTAGACCACAAAATATTGCTGCAAAAGCTGTCAAACCTCGGCATATTTGGTCGACTTTTGCTGTGGTTTCAATCTTATTTGACCGACAGAAAACAGAGAGTTGTATTAAAGGGTCATCAGTCTCTACCTTACCCTTCAACATCTGGAGTTCCACAAGGTTCCCATTTGGGCCCAATACTGTTTATTATATTCGTCAATGATATAGCAAACAGTATCAAACACAGTACCTGTTCTATCTTCGCAGATGACTTGAAACTGTATCGGGTTATTGACGCTAGTACAGACATTGCCCTACTCCAGGAAGATCTGAACTCTGTTCATAGCTGGTGCACTAAAAATCACATGTTTCTTAATGCTGACAAGTGTTACCAAATAACATTCACAAAAAAATGCAGTGCGCTTACTTCTTCATATTCGCTCAACGGAAGACCACTTCAAAGAGTCGACAAAATCCGAGACTTAGGTGTTCTCCTTGACAGTAAGCTTACCTTCATACCTCACGTTGACTCTATTGTTTCTAGGGCTGCAAAAACACTGGGATTCATAAAAAGAACCTGTTATGACTTTAAAACTGTCCAAACCTTAACAGTACTCTACAATTCACTTGTACGAACTGTTTTGGAATACGCTTCACCTGTTTGGAATCCAACTTATGGTACACATGTGAATCGCATAGAACGGGTACAAAAAAGCTTTACACGCTATCTGCGGTACAAATCTGACAACTGTCCTCTGGACGCTGATTACTCGCAAAGGCTAAGTCACTTCAAAATGATAACTTTAAAACAGCGAAGGCATAATAACGACCTGATTTTGCTTCACAAAATCATTAATGGATCTATACAAGTTCCGAAGCTTCTCGTCGAAATAAATATATCTGTCCCTCGCCATAGTTCATCCAGATCTGAACGCATCCTGGATGTTTTCACTCCATCCCCAACCAGAACTAACCCGGGACATTCGGCACCAATGAACAGGTTGATGAGGACGTACAATAAGCTCCATACACGTTCCAATAGCGTTGACATCTTCGCCAACAAGCTATCGCAATTTCGCGAACAATTGTTGCTGATCCACAGTGTCCGCAGTTAATATCTACATTATTCCTATATTTAATTTCTTTTCTTATTAACTAAATTTTTAAATATTTTTATAAAACACAAAATAAAAAAAAAACATTTAAAAATATAGAAAATAGAGGCCCACCGGTATCGGGAACAGGGTCCAAGCTACCGGCGGTCAGGGCTCCAGAGAGAGGAACCTCCTAACAATGCGAGCCGTGTCCAGCAGTACTGCTTTCTGGATCAGGCCCCCGACCCAGCCGCCTAACGAGAGCCTCCTAAGATGTTGGTCGAGGCTCGTGGCTATTAAGCCATTGGCTGACACGACTATCGGTACAATGATCGCTGTGTTTACATCCCACATGTCGACAACCTCGCGAGCCAAGTCAAGATACTTGATTTGCTTATCTTTCTCGGCTTTCACGAGGCTCCCGTCATGCGGGACGGTAATGTCAACAATCATTGCACGCGTCTCGATTCGGTCCACCACCACTATATCAGGCTTATTGGCTACAATAGTCCTGTCAGTGATGATGGACCGATCCCAGTACAATGTGATATTGCCATTTTCGAGAACTGGGTCGGGCACATACTTGTAGTACGGTACCTCCGATGCCACAAGAGTGTATTTCAGAGCAAGTTGCTGGTGGATGATCCTGGCTACAAGGTTGTGCCTATGCAAGTACTCCTCGTTAGCTAGACGAGAACATCCAGAGATAATGTGTCGGATGGATTCACCCGGGCGGTGACATGCCCGACAGATGTCAACCGTGCCATCCTTCACAATAAATCTCCGGTAGTTATTCGTCATGATAACTTCGTCCATAATTGCACAAACAAAACCTTCGGTTTCCCCAAAGAGGTCACCGAAACGCAGCCAGGCTACGGACGCTGCTTGCTCTACATCGGACCCATGTAGGGCCCGGAAAAAGCGTCCGTGAAGCTCCTTACTCTGCCATACCTCCCTGCGATCGTTAGTGTCAAGCACTACAGGCTTGCGCCAGTTCTCATTCGCCAAGGAGAGCGGGGTGAGTCCCTTGTCCACTGCTACTACATCTCGATGAATACCCACGTCGGTGTTTAGAAAATATTCTCTGAGATTGCATATCTCGCGGTTGCGGAGGTTTTTGGCATTTAAAAAGCCTCGGCCTCCACACTTCCGCGGGATATACAATCTCATGACTGACGATCGTGGGTGATGCATTCGATATGCAGTCAGCAGTGTACGGACCCGCCTATCCAGGGCGTCAAGTTCCGTTTGAGTCCATTTGAGTATGCCGAAAGAGTACATCAGCACCGGCATGACCCAACCGTTGAAGGCGCGCACCCTGTTTCCGCCCGAAAGAAGGCTATTGAATACCTTCCTCAGGCGGCCAAAGAAGCGCTCCCTCAACGATTGCTTCATGTCTATAGTACTGATACCTAACGCTTCCGACATACCCAAATACTTATAGGTTTCGTTTGGAGAGAGGGATCTCAGGTTTATGGAATCCGCAAGTTGATTTCCTACGGATTCCACAATCTCCCCTCGCTTTACATGCATGACCGCACATTTGTCCACACCAAACTCCATCCTGATGGCGCTACTAAAAGTTTCAGTTACCTTTAGTAGCTCCATCAGCCGAAGATTGCTGGGGGCAAAAAGCTTCAAGTCATCCATGTAAAGGAGGTGAGATATAACCTGACCACCTCTCCTCAACCGATAGCCTAGCCCTGAATTCTCCAGCATCATCTACATTATTATTATTAATATTATCACTTACTCATTTAATATTCTATTCTATTTATTTTGTCATTGATTGTGTTGATTTTTGGAGCAGCAGAATAGATGTATTTCATTTTATTTTTTAAATGTTTTCATGTAGTTTCTTATTTTTTTGTTAGCCTATAAGTACTATGTAATATTATAAAACTTGAAACATGTAAGTGCTGTGCACACCTGTAAGTGACAAATTCACTCTAGATTTAAATTTAATTTGTTACAGTACCCCAAAGAATGTATTAGTGAATAAGTCGTTGGAGTGCCATAATTATAAAATAAATAAATTAAATTAAATTAATTAAATAAATAAATAAAATATGCCTGTCCTGTAGTGATATTTTTTTTACAATACATTTTTTTTTGTTCATTATATTATTGACTATGTTTTTTGAGGTTGTAGCTTAATTATTTATTTTCACAAGGAAAAAAGGTTTGAAGCCTGACCTCAAAACAATATTAAATAATTGATATTGTTTTAAAATTCTATGACCATTGATTTAAATAGTATGATACAATATTTTTTTCATAAAATAAATACCAATTGAATACCTATTGTAATACATTGAAATATTTCTTACATAATGATTGTTATAGCTTAAATATTATTTCGCACAGTTTTTAACATTATTTCGTTTTGTGTTGTGTTATCGGAAGACGATACGTTGGAAGGCTTCCCACTAGGTGGACCGATGACCTGGTTAAGGTTGCGGGAAGGCGCTGGATGCGAGACGCACGGGACCGGTCAATGTGGCGACGCCTGAGGGAGGCCTATGTCCAGCAGTGGACGTCTTTCGGCCGAAATGATAATGATGTGTTATGTTATACCTTTAACGTTAGGTCCTTAGGAACTTGTCTACCCGGAAATTTTTTTCACACTTCTACCTGATTCTGTGGTAGGAATAATATTGTTTTCAGACCAAAGTGTATTATCTTCGCGCCATAAATGAAGTCTTCCTTTTTCTACTACTATAGTCCCTCAGTTGAAATCTAAGTATTGACGAGCAAAACGTAAACGTTCCTTTTTAACCGACTGCCCAAAACGGAGGAGGTTCTCAATTTGGACGTTTTTTTTAATCTCTTTATTTTTGTCTTTATGCAATCTTTCGCCATGAAGTGCGGCAATGACTAATTCACTTGCAAAAACTTCGTGTTGCGTCAGTCGTCGGATTCCTATGAGTTGCCCTTTGCACTTGGTGCAGACCGGATGCTCTCAATCAACTTGGAAGTACATATATAGAGTTGTTAATACTCTTTTAACTTAATGTAATTTATTTTAAAAATGGGAGGAAAATAGGAAAGTTTTACAGCAATGCTATACACGAAATTCGAAACAAAACAACAATATAGTACTTAGTTCTGAATTCAAATTATTATACACGATAAATCTAATAATTGATGGACATGGAAATTAGCTTTCGTTTGTATTCGGCAATGCGATGATTGCCGAGAGACATTAAGAAAATAGTTTTACCGTGTAAGTCTAGTTGCTTCCAAAAAAAATGCCCATAATAAGGTTGAAAAAAAACCACAGAGAAAATATTTCAAGGGGGCCCTGGGGCCGGGGGACCCATGACCACGAAGTTACGCCACTGCATAAAGCGTATTTGTCTTTTTCAAGACACGCATTTTCAGAAAATCTTGCTTACACGCTGATATTACACACATTCTCGCACATAAGTTCTCGCCAAACTTGCAAGGCATAGATGGGTGCTGTTTTTGTATGAGATTTACTACTGCACAGCCATTGTAGCCAACTTCAGGGCATCAAGAAGTTTGGCGAGAAGTACTAACTAACATCCTTCCAACAGGTATCGAAGAAGCCCAAGCGGACATTGAGCGCGAGAACGCAGAACGTCTGTGGCAGGAGGGCCTCCTACGTAGGGTCCCCGTGGTGGGGCGCGTGGTGGAGTGGTGGGCGCCTGCCGCCGTACCGCCATCGTCCGGTCGCCGCCTGCACCTAGCACACGGCACACTGCAGACCACGGATGACGTCATCAGGTAACCGATAGCCGAACCCCTATAGCTCTGACAACACCTTAGGCCTTAACTCACAATAACACGCGAATATGACCATGTTTCCGGATTCCGTGTAAAGCTCAAGTGGTTGCCAATTCGTCTTCGCCGGCATGCTCATATTCTTTCTCTTTTGTAGAATGTGCTCTTTAATCCTTCCACCCCTCTTTACCTCAAGGACCGGTTTCAGTTTATCTGCGATTCCCACACGAAATCTCTTAGGTCATCAGAAAATTTGCGACTTAAAATACCTATGCATTCCACTACATTCTTGGATAAATTATTTACTGTCCAGGCTGGTCGTTTGTGGAATGCATTGCCTGACCCAATAAAACTTATAAGGGAACATTACCTGTCTCTGTGATCCTGTCCTTGTTTAAGCTGTTTTGTTGTTTGTTTATTTAGATGTATGTATGTATAATAGTTATGTATCTATTTTAGTAGTTTGTTTTTAGTACCTAATTGTACTTAGTATCTAATACTTGTATGATTTGAAATTGCAACCCCATGTCGTGTCCAGGCTACCTCTATCCATTCAAGGTTGCCTGGAAGAGATCGCAGAGCGCGATAAGGCCGCCTGGTGTATGTTTGTTTTAATGTTTCTTTTTGTATTGTCATATCTTGGTGTACAATAAAGTATAAAAATAAATAACACGCGATTTGACGCGACGCGGCCTAGTGACTTTTGAAGATAGCGCTACACAAAACTGGCCTTTTCAAGCATTGATGCTTCGCGTAGCGTCTACTTGTGGACTGAACCGAACGTGATCAAGACTCTAAAACACACACACGTTTTAAACCGCCGACAAAAATAAAGGGGTGTTATAAATTTGACGTGTGTTCCTGTGTGTGTGTATTTTTGTATCTTTCTATGGCATCATAGCTCATAAACGGATGAACCGATTTAGATTTCGTTTTCTTTTTCTTGTTTGTAATGTGAGTTTATCGAAAGTGTTCTTAGCTATGTTTGATGAAAATCGGTTCAGCCGTTCTAAAGTTATGGGCGTTTTACTGTTTGAATCGGGGTGTTTTCGCAAGTTAGGTGACTAGTGGTAGTCTAGCTATAATCGCTATAATAAAGCTAATATTCCGGTCAAATTAGACATATCAAATTGCATTAATTCGCATAGAGCTGAAAATTAGTACGAATGTTCGGAACATAAATGAAATGTCAAAAGTCCCCATCGATCCCACACTTGCAAAAAAATTTATTCAAGGTCAAAGTTTGCAAATATGGGTTTTTTGTGTTTTTTTGCCGAACGGAAAGTTTTATGATAAAAATAGGTCCGACAAAAAATTGTAGATTTTGCAATTATCTATAAAGATTAAACATTTTTTCTCCTAAACGTCACCGTTTCTGAGATATAATTGTTGAAAAAGTTGTAAGCTTCATAATATACATACGTTTCCACGCCACCTGGGAGGTAGTGTACTTGGCCTTTTTTTAACGTGGTTTCCCCGATAGGCCTATTCCACAATCTATTGTGATCCTGTTTAATTCAATACTATTCAAAATTATTTAAAATCTGGTACTATTGGAAATGATGCAACCCATGTTAATTCTAACAAATTAGTTAATATGCTTCCTCTTCTTCTTGTTCGTCTTCTTGTACTTCTTCTTCTCCTTGTTCTTCTTCTTTCTGCTGGGTGGAAGTAAATTGTTCTTACAGCGATGTATCAAATGTCTTCTCGCTGATATCGTACGAATCCTCTTCGTGAACTTGGCTTCGAATATTTTTTTTTGCAGGTGTGGGATCTCTTCGAACATTCGTACCAATTTTCAGCTCTATGCGAATTAATGCTCTTTGATATGTCTAATTTGACCGGACTACGACGTACTTATGCATTTATGAAGAATACAACCTTTCCAACCATTATATCTCAGAAACGGTGACGTTCAGAAGAAAAATGTTTAGACATTTTTATAGATAATTGCATAATCTACAATTTTTGTCTGACCTATTTTTATCATAAAACAGTAAGCTGTTCGGCTATAAAACGCAAAAAAAATAACATATTTGCTAACTTTGACCTTGAATAAAAAAAATAGCAGGTGTGGGATCAATGGGGACTTTTGACATTTCATTTATAATGGTGTTCCGAACATTCGTACCAATTTTCAGCTCTATGCGAATTGCTGCAAACCTAACCCTATTTTTTGGTCTAATTTGACCGGGCTATAATAGTGGGATTCATTTTTTTTTTTGTATATGATACGTCTGCTCTAGGTCTCATCATCTACCCTAGACTCAATATTTTGTAAACTGTAACTGCTAGCTTTGAATAAACTTATGTCTCAATACTGATCATAATTATTTTCCCTATAGGAACGTCCAAAACAAAAGCAATTCAGAGCCAGCGCGCGCGCACTCACCCACGAGACAAACGCAGAACCAGAACGCACTTCAATAGCTGTTCCAGTAAGTTTACATCTGTATACGCGACGCCAACACGTTGGCCAAATGATGTCGACGTTTGCCCAATATTGGTCTCGGAGAGCTTGGAGCCGAGAGGTTGGCCAAACGTTCGATACACGTCCAAAGTTCGCTGCGAGATTGCTCGACATAACTCTGCAATCGGACACGAAAAACTCTGCAATCTACTCTACTAACTCTGCAAAGTCAGTTTAACTGACTTTATACCAAAGATTGCGTATTATTAGTGGGTTACAAGCACTAAGGAAAATTATTATTATTTATATGTACCAGTATATTTGCATTGTAAATTGCTGCAGATCTCAAAATTAAACAAAAGCATTTGTATTATTGTAGATTATTTTTTTAAATTTATTTGACTCATTGCAGAGTTATTACAGCTTCTCTGCAAGTTGAATAAAGTATTATCGTAAAGAATGGTTCGGCTATAGCCAGAAAGTGTTCAGTCATTTATCAAATATTCAAAACGGCATGAAAATATTATATGAAAATATTCGAACTTATTAATATAGTTTTTAGTATTAAGAACCTTAAAAGGGCAATATTACACGCATGTATAAAAGCCTTAATTTTAGTGATCTGTAAATGTTAAAAAATTGAAAATCGATAGGTTGGATTGTATTGATTTTTTTGGTGCGGTAACATTAAGGGTCAAAGTACTTTGAGACACTCGAAGCGAAGCGTACTTGTTCGAATGCGTGCGTTTTTGGTTTATTTTGATAGAAATGACTGCATTACGTGGTAGAGATAGGGGTCAATATGCTGTGTACATTTTTAGGCTGATGTGTCGCTTCGCTTCGAGTCTGAGTGTGCTTTTACCCTTAGTAAAGTGTGAAAATGCCTTATCAGTGATGAACCTATGTAAGAGTAATGATTAACTTTGGTTGTCTTAATAACATCATTGTTGCGTATCATATTTTAATACGGTCCGTTCTATTGAAAACCTAGTATTATATAATGCGTCAGTCATCAATTAATGTTCAAACCAGTTTCGACGCCTTCTAGCCTGGACTGAATTGATAATCTTGATAGCGAAAATAATAACTTGAAAATTATAAGTCAGGCGTAAATTATAGGGTGAAATTATATTTGGACACACAGATAAGCATCTCCGTATCTCTGTCCGTTCCTTCCCTCGAAAGCGGAATTTATAAGTACACTAGCTATGCCCGTGGCTTCGCTCCCGTCAACTGCCTACTCTACCTATCTACCCTAACCTACCTACCCTACGTGCCTACCTAGCTATATACCATTTTTTATTGCATAGGTACCATCTCCTAACAAAAACAAACAAGAAAAAAAGAATAAGCGAAATCGGTCCAGCGTAATGCCGTGACCAAGGGAAATAGGGATTATTTAATATAATTATATAGATTCGCACTTAAATACAATTTCCATGAAAATGCCTATACGGAGGTATGTGGATCAGGCTGTCCACCATTGAAAAGGGTGGATCCTCCAACCAGACGGGTATTGTGTCTGGTCCGGATAACAGCCTGTCGGTTGTTCTAGGACCGTTGTATGTGTTCAAATCGCGCCGAAAACTCTGCTTGCACGATGCAGGATTTTGTGATTTATTTCATATATGGCGTCACAGATTTCGCTACATTTGCTAGGAGACTCCTTGGTCAAACAAACAACGCCCATAAGGCCCACTCGCACAAACAAACTTAACTCAGAGTTAGTTGCTAACACAGGGTTATCATCATCATCAAAACATTATATGTTCCCACTGCTTTGACACATCCTCTCTGTGAGAGAGGTAAAGGGCCTTAATCCACCACGCGGGCCCAGTGCGGGTTGGTGAATGTCACATGTCTTCGAGTTTTTGGTTCTAGTACATGCTGGTTTCCTCACGATGTTTTCCTTCACCGTTTTAAGAGCAGTGGTGATGAAATAATGTACACAAATAAAGCGCTTGCCTGGGTTCGAAGTCACGACCTACGGCACGTAAGTCGGGGCCGTTATCACTGGGCCACCACTGCTCTCACACGAGGTTAAATATACAACAAGTGGTCCTAAGTGACAGAAAGAGGTCTCATATGTGGTGCTAAGTATAATTTCACCCTTAATCCCCGACAATAAGAACGTATTACTTATTTTCGTATCAAGCTTCACCGTAACGCTGTAATAATTTAGCTTTTCTATGAATAGTTCTAACATTAATTGTACCTATTAGGAAGTAATGTATCAAAACGGTCCAGTAGCTGATCCTAGGATAAAATTTATAGCAATATTAGACGTGTACAAAGGTTGAAAATTAAACTTAGAATTAAGCGTTTGTCTAAGTTGCTTTTTATTTTTTAAAGAAAGACTGTAAAGCTGGGAACAAATTATCGGACGCGGCTGACGTCGCTACTTACAGCCGCGTCTGATATGTATGCACAGACAAAAACATCCAGCGGGCCAGATGTCTATAGGACGTCCGAACGCCCAAGGTCACGTCCACGACTTACGTCTGATAGTTTGCACAATGTAATGTACATTCATTACCCAGTGCACAGACAAAAACATCCAGCGGGCCAGATGTCTATCGGACGTCCGAACGCCCAAGGTCAAATCCACGACTTACGTCCGATAGTTTGCACAATGTAATGTACATTCTTTACCCAGAGCACAGACAAAAACATCCAGCGGGCCAGATGTCTATCGAACGTCCGAACGCCCAAGGTCACGTCCACGACTTACGTCCGATAGTTTGCACAATGTAATGTACATTCATTACCCAGTCCACAGACAAAAACATCCATCGGGCCAGATGTCTATCGAACGTCCGAACGCCCATGGTCACGTCCACGACGTACGTCCGATAGTTTGCACAATGTAGTGTAAATTCATTACCCAGTGCACAGACAAAAACATCCAGCGGGCCAGATGTCTATCGGACGTCCGAACCCCCAAGGTCACGTCCACGAGTTACGTCCGATAGTTTACACAATGTAATGTACATTCATTACACAGATACTCTATAAGACGCGGCTGTCAGTCGCGTTCGATAATTTGTTTCCAGCTTAACTCTGCAAACGATAGCTTAGCAACCATGCCGTCAATTCTTAAAGTCAATTTCAAAAGCAGCTTTTTTGCAAAATGAATCACTACACAGATCCACTTTGGTATTTATTATTTTTATTATACACTCTTAAGTTATTGATCCGCAAAATTTATAGAATATAGGATACCTTTTATAGGGAAGGATAAGATAATATTTTAATATCACAATAGTTATTATATGAGCTAGTAACGTTTAAATATTGTTGAGTTGATTTTAATGGGGTATGCTCATGATGACACGACAAATATATATAATCTTGTTTCCTGCCGGGCGAGCACGGCCTCCGTGATAGGCTTGAGTTACGCATTTTATCACGGTTTTTGCTCCCAAACTGAGATAAAAATGTGTGCCTGGCAAAAATCAAGCCTGTCACAGTAGGCCGTGCTCACCCGGCTGGTTTATATTATCTGAGGCTCTACATAAACTGGCAATCGTCGACCACATCATCGCTTACCATCAGGCGAGATAGTGGTGAAACGCAAGCCTATCGTTAAATAAAATAAAACTATCAGCAAAGGCGTTGGTCGAAAAACCGTGACGTTTCTATAGCACTTGACATTTCCATAAGTTTTTTACTTTTTCCCAATCGTTATCCCGTCGCTGTCAAAGTGCTCTATCTCAATCAGGCAAGAATTATTTATACTAGAGAGCCGAGTATGAGCATCTGGAATACGGGCCTAAGGGGACATTTCAGGACGTCAAAAATTTAAATAAAAATTGATTCTACCGTCCATTCGCAAAAGTAGATTGTTATGGAGAAGAATGGACAAGGAACTCCACACTTAAGGTCAACGCAGACCGGGACGGGATGGTAAGGGATTTTGCCGTCAGTCAGCGCACACTAGCCGCATAGATACCGTGGCATTCCAGCGCATTGCCACGGCGTGCCGTGGCGCGACAAAGCATGCCACAGCAGCTCCTGCTGCCCGATACACATTTAGTCTCCAGTTGCGTTTTAAAATGGTAGATTGGGATTTGGTGTTAATATCGATTATTGCAATCAAAGAAGGTGCACAGGCTAATAATAGGGATAGAAGAAGATTTTGGATCAAAACACGTGGTCTCCGATAAACTTGTATACTGTTGTCGGAGACGCCGGTGTCCTTCCCCGCTTCTCTACCCCCGCCTCACCCCGCAGTATGTCACAACGAGCGCCGGCGTCCTCGGCATGCCGTTGCCTACCGGGCTACCGCATAACCGAAAACCGCAGTACGCCACGGCATCCCGCCGGGGGAGCACGTGGCGCGTCTTTCAATGCCGTGCAATGAAATCCCTGATGCCAAGGCATCATTTTAAAGCATAGCAATTTATGTCGTATTTCTATATCGATAGGTTTGAATGTCCATTGGTAAAAATTATATCCCTTGCCATCCCATCCCGGTCTACGATGGCCTTTCAATAAAAAAGTATTTTACCATATTTACATACATAAATAAATTCGTATACGTGAGGACGATGCACCCAGTATAACCTACGTATAGGTATAAAGTATAACAAGCACTAACAGGTAAATTGTCGTTGAAGGAATGTCACTTGTGTAGAACTTATATTGAGTGCTTAACCCCATTAAAACACGGCAACAAGTAGTGAGATTGGATGACCCAATGGGGTAATATTTTATTCCTATATTATTATGCCAGTTTTATTTAAGTTCCTGATTATTTTAGAATGGCCGCAAGTTTTTTAGGTTAAAAGAAATCTAATGTACGGTGCTTTTAAATGACGTTTGGTACTCGTGTGATACAATTGTTTATATGACCTTTTTTTTTGTAATTAAGGTCTGGTGTGTTCATGGCGATATGGATTTTCGTTTTGGTGGTTGCAGTGACTTATGTCCTGTACTCGTGGCAAAACTGTTGAAATTGGTTGCTTAATTGTGTATTAGTTTGCGCAGAAAATAAGACAGTTTCGATAGAAGACCGGCAAAACAAAATACTGCCCCAAATAACGATTTCCTACGTTGCTTTGAACCTGTGGCGGTGTCACCGGATTATTGTAAACTCTGTAAGTTTGTAATAAATCTTGTGAAATGATAAGATATCGCTATTTTGTGAATAGATCATTTTAAATACAATAAATCTCATCCAAATTCGATAGTTTACAATATATCCGTGCCTAATTGAGAAAAAGCAATAAATAATCACACGCGATTTATTGTAAACGTACGGTGTTTGCAATAATTAGGTGGCAGTTACAAGGCATGGTATGTTTTAGACTGCAGAATGTAACACTCAACTGCCATCGAATTTTTTATCGTTACACAATTTCTAAGATAATATTGTATACCCAATCATTTTACAATTTTAATATAAGACTACCCTTGTTTTAGGAAGGCATATTAAGTATCTGATCAGAGATAATCAGTTGTCATGTTAGCTGCATGTCTATGTACAGCTAATTTATTGACTAGAAACTTCACTATACTCTATTCGCTGCAGGAAAAAAAATAAAATGTAAACAAACATACGTCAAAAGGTCGACTGCAAGCCTTCGGTATGCTTTTTAATTATAATAATACATTTTTTTTAAACAATTGATGTTTTTGTAAAATACAGTTAAGAAAATAATAATTAATTTTTTTGACATATTTGTGCGTGTGTCTATTTGTTTGTGTGAAATAAACATCTTCTCATGATATTTTTTATTATAGATTTTATTGACAACAAAGAAGCCCCGTGTAAAAACCTTTTTTATGTTTTGTTTACCTTTAATTTATTGCTGCAGCGAATAGGGCCTTAAGAAAAACTGGGTTAATATTATTATGTATAATTTTCCGTAACGCACATGAAGTTTATTGCCATATTAAATATAGGTATAATAATCAAATCCAGCTACATTTTAAAGAAAGATTAAAATTAAAAGTAAGTGCACACTGAGATATACAATACATACATATTTGGTTAACTATACCTATATAATTATATACTTTACATTATTGAGGGATTTTGCAATAGTCAGATAAATTATACCCGATGAATAAAAATGGTGATTTGATAGCTTTTGTATGGAAAATTTATGGCGAATTATTCTCTAAACCGGTTGAATGCCGTAATTACCGAAATTATTAAAAATCCATTATGTCTCGCGTGGAACCACGTTTCGGGCACTAAATAAAGAATAACATAAAATTATATGACTATTGAAAAATGGATCCTTAATCGAATCATTATTACTTTAATATTTTCGTCTCTGTTTTCAATTTTAAATTTATAGGCATCTAAAATTGTCTGTGTATGGTTTCAAAATATCATTCCAAACAGTTTTTTATTAAATTAAGTATTAATATACTTATAACTTAATGCATTTTAACATCTTCTCCCGTTATTCGATTCTGGTTGCCTACTGATGTTTTATGCGACTATGGCCGATTTCTAAAACAGAATATTTTGACTTATGAACATGTCAAACGCCCACTTTTGTACCAATTTTTTTATGCTAAAGTAGTGTTTAACAATTACTTAACTTCAAATGCTCAAGTATAGCGTAAATGATGTTGTATTATTTCAAATAAAACGTCATGCCTATTTGAGTCGATTTCTGGGGGGTGACCATAAACTCTTAGCCCCTTTTAACACGAAGTGTATAGCCATGTATGTTAGCTTTCACACGTACCGGCGTACATGGCCATACATTCGCCGCCGGTTACCCGGCACCGGCTACCCGACAACCGGAGCGTGTGAAAATGGACTTAGAGTAAGGTTATTTTGAATGTGTGGACAGATGTACATGACTTGTGTATCCCTTACGCACACTCCTGAGATACAAGTAGAGAGTCCCGCGGTGCTGGAGGGATAACAGTTATGTTTTGACAATATCAATAACAATACCTACCTATTAAGAGGGAACGCGGTCATCTTTTAAATTTGTCCAATACTGGAGGAGGAAATAGGCGAGAGCCAAACCTCGAATTATGACTTAATAAAGGAATTTAGTCGGAACGTAAGTCCATCTGTGTGATTTATTTTAGCAAGGAAAGTAAATGCCATTATAGTCCCATAGAACATCAGAATGAACCTATATTTCACACAAAAATGATACGTATTGCGGTGATACTAATGATTATTTTGGTACAAATATAATATTTAATTAAGTATGTATATTAGTTAGTTTTAATGTGTAATATCTTCCAAAGTGAAATGTTTTATTGGGACAAGTTTGAAGCAAAGATAAAAAAATATGGCTGAGCCATGTCACAGTAATTAGAAAAATATTTTATGTTCTTTTTTCTTTAATTATTATAAAAATGTAAGACGTATCTAATCGTCAATGGTATTCTGTTATGTTATTATGATCTTTGATTTTCAATAAATGATAAATCTTACAATGGTTGTTTGTATTCTTATCTCCGAGGTATCAGTGGAGGCGGTCCGTGTCACTACAATGCGAAAAGTATGACTGTATAAAATACACTCACACAGAGTTCGTGGTTAAATAATAAAAGCCGCACGGGTCGATCTTCAAGGTTAAGCAACGCTTGACGAGGTCAGTCCGTGGATGGGTGACCATTTTTACATAGCGAGATCCCGGCTGTCCTTTGTAGACCTTTCACAGTCCTTATAGATATACAGATGCCAGGAAATCTAACGCATGTCTTGTCAAAGTGACAAATGTGTTACCCAAAACTTGGTTAGGGAGGTCAGATAGGCACTCGCACCATGTAAAATACTGTTACTCAGCTGCATCCGATTAACCTGGAAGCTGACCCCCAATATAGTTGGGCAAGCCTGGGCAGATTGATTCGAGTTCTTCTCTTTTGGTACTACCAATGTCATACTATCAAATTGGCCATATTTTTATATCGATTTTGTTTACGTCCTTTTGAATATTTTACATGATTACCAGGCCGACGCCCTTTGCAAACTGTGGCAGAACATTTTCTCCCCACCAGCAAATTATTTACAACCAAGTGAGCATCTTCCCGCAGGGTCTAACCTTCCGTGGTCTACCTGGAAATCCCTGAACTACCTCAGAACCTGAAAGAAACCGCAAAATAGGGCTTCCTCGATGGAACAGCGGTAGGGTGTGCATGTGGTGCCGAGTCAAAAACCATGCTCCACCTCCTGTCCTGTATATATGTGTAATTTATTTTTATTGGTGTACAATAAAAATAAAATTCTATTCTGTCCTCTGTGCCACAAAATATGCAACTAGGGTGATCTAAGTGCTGCCACCGACGACGCTGTGGGAGCAGCTAAGTTTTGGGCCAAACAAATTTGAACGACTGTCGTTCCAGCAACACGGAATAATAAAAATGCAAATGTGAGGATGTGGTCACCTCTGGTGTCAGAGTTATTCAAGACGCCTCTGGTAAGTGGTAACCCCACAGACCTCTGACTTGGCTATTTCAGACTTACATCTATACTAATATTATAAAGAGGTAAAGTTTGTGAGGTTGTAGCGGGTAATTCTGGATCTACTGAACCGATTTAGATGAAATTTGGTATTGTGATAATTTGATACCCTGGGAAGTACATATGATAGTTTGTATTCCCTTGGGATGATAAAATGCTTTTTACGCGGGCAGAAGCTAGTTAATTATATAAGTCTAGATTTCCTCACGATGTTTTCCTTCACCGTTGCCTGTGATGTCCAAGATAAACTTATCTTCTTCTGCCTTCCCCCTTCCCAATTTATTTGGGGTCGGGCCTCCTTGTGCGACTACGCCAGGATGGTATATCCTGGGTTGCCGATGGTGGCAAATCATTCTCCTTGAGGTCTCTCTCGATAGTGGTCCACCAAGAGGCTGGAAGTCTGCCCCTTGTTCGTTGCTTGGTGTTGACTTTGAGCATTGTCTTCACGGAGTAGCTATCTTCACGTCTCATAATGTGCCCATACCAACTAAGTCTGCTCTCTCTGATCTTGTCGGCGATTGGTGCTAACTTGAATGAGCCTCTTACGTATTCGTTCTGCACTTTATCCAAGCCCGTCACGGCCCCTGCCCAGCGGAGCATTTTCATCTCCGTTGTGTGTAGCTGTGGTTCGTGCTTCTTCAAGGCTGCCCAACATTCAGCGCCGTACAGCAACGTAGGTCTAACGGCTGTTTTATATACTTTTCCTTTTGTTTTTATCATTTAGAGTCACATAGGACGCCCGACAGAAGTCTCCATTTCATCCATGCCGCATTAACTCGATGGGTCACATCCTCATCTTTACGAGCGTCAGCAGTCGGCATAGAGCCAAGGTATATAAATCGTGACACTTTTGGTAGGTTAGTGTCGTGTACCTTCAGGTCACAGCCCACTTTCCCCCGCACCGCCAAAATCGCATTCCAATATTCGGTTTTAGTGCGTCTGATCCGAAGTCCATGCCTTTCAATCTCAGACAGCCACAAATCGAATGCGTTCTGGAGCTCTGAGGCCTTCTTTTCCACAAGTACGATGTCGTCAGCATATAGCATGCTCCAAGGGGCTTCTTTTTGATTATGCTGTGTTATGTGGTCCATAGCCAGATTAAACAGCAACGGGTTGAGGGCTGATCCCTGATGCACTCCAACCTTGACCAAAAATGGGTCACTTATACCCGCAGGGCTACGGACCTGTGTGCTGACGTCATCATACATGTCTCGAACCAGATTAATGTAGACTTCTGGTACTTTTTGAGCACTCAGCGACTGCCATACAAGCTTTCTTGGGATTCGGTCGAAAGCTTTTTCGAGATCGTTGAAGACCATGTATAAGTATTTTAATTTTTTTATTATTGTTAGGCTCGCATTTGACCGCTATCTCACCTGATGGTAAGCGAGGATGTGGTCGACGATGGGGCACGCTTGCCTAGAAGTAACCTATTCACTCTTGACTTAAAAACTCACCAGGTTGTAGCTATCAGGCAATACAGACTCCGGCAGGGAATTCCACTCCTTAGCTGTACGCACAATAAAAGTATTCCCAAAACGCTTTGTGCGTATGGGTGGGATGTCGACGACGCATGGATGGAACGATGACGCATCGCCGTTTGTCTTGTAGTCCGATGATGGAACGGGCTAGGCGGAATCAAATTGTGCAGTTCCGACGCACACTCCCCGAAATGTAACCAATAAAAAACCGACAGGCTGGCAACTCGGCGACGATGTTCAAGGCTCTGGAGCCTTGACTCGACCAGTTTCTCATTGTCAATGAGCTCTTGGCCCGCTTTTCTATCGACTCAAGTGAATCAAGCTGGTATTTGGCAGATCCGTCCCAGAGATGAAAACAGTACTCCATGCATGATCGAACTTGTGTTTGATACAAGTTAAGTAGCTTTTCTGGCGTGAACGGTACCGTCTCACCTTCGCAAAGATCCCCAACTTTTTGGCGGCCAGCTGAAGTTTACTTTAGGTATTTATCCTGCACTTTTCTAAGAATAATCTGAGGGTGTGTATGGCTTCTGTTGTGGACCTGCTCTGAGTGAAACCGAACTGGTTCTTAGTTGTTCTTGTCATCAAACTTAGAAAGTACATACAAATTTGGAAAAGTGTGACTTTTCCAAATTCATAAGTACTTTCTAAGTTGGTACTTGACACCTTATTAGCTGACTAGGGAATAGACTACAGAAAGCTGCTTTCTTCTGGGAATTTTGCCGACACCAGCGCGAAAGGGTAACAACTGTTATCCATCGATGGGGCCGAATTTCACAATTGACATTCAACGGTAAGTACCGTACGAGCCCAACATAACCTCCGTTCTTCTCAGATGAAAGGTAATCGATAAGGATTTAACCCATTGTATTTTGTTATTGTTAAACGGGTTGCTGTCCGCAACTCCCATATCCAAGCGCGTATTTTGCGTACGGGTTGGATAAATTGGTCATTCAAGGGACGATGCACCTTATCTCCTCAAGGAAAAGTGTAAGTAAGCACTCTGCATGGCACTGTGACAGTGCGGCTGCAACCACTGGAAATAATAGTGGCCAAAGAGGATACGTCCTGTCTAATCACAATATTTTTAAACTTGCCACCGCCATTTATTTGTTTCGCAACAAAAAAACAACAAACACACAACATGGGATGCTTGATAATCGAGAATGTGGATGTACACCGAATTGTTGTTGTTTAATACGCGCGCCGCCAAGTGGTCAGCTAACCCAAACACCGAAGCCCGAGAGCATGCGTACAAGAACTCTCCTATACTTTACTGGCATATCAACATTGAAAGTAATATTATTATGGCTATTGTTTAAAAATGAAAGACAAAACAATTATGTAAAATGTCACTACTCTGAGACGGGAGATGCTTTGCCATCAGCGGAAGACCCGAGCTTTTCTCCTAAAGCAAAATCCATATTCTTTCATGAGACTTCATGCCGCAGTGGACTGACTTTCCGCCAGGCTTGTGCAGTGGAAGCAGCTGCCAGGGCTCATCCAAAGAGAGAAATCTACGTGCTGTTCAGCGCACCAGTGACCGACTACGAGCTCCAGACTGGCTGCCTTGCGGATCTCCTCCAATTCCACAATGTGAGATTCCTGAGAGTACATGTAGCCGAATATTCAAAGGGAACAGAAGTACAGTCAATGTTACTCAACGATGTGAGTCAAAGTACATTTCTAGTACATCATATTGCAGACATACTCAGAATTTTGACACTTAACAAATGGGGTGGTATATATTTGGACACTGACATGATAGTCGTGAGATCATTGGAGGACTTGCCATCACATTTTGTTGCGAAAGAAACCGAATCCGAAGTCGCATCAGCGATCCTATCATTTGCAAAGGACGAAATTGGAACCAACATAACAAATGAAATTATCAAGTAAGTCTTTTTGTTTTTAAGCATTACATAGGTACTAGAGGTATTGATTCCCAAGTAGCATTTTGTTCTCTTTAGTAGTTCACATTCAGTTCACTGGTGATCTCTAAGTAATAACATTGGCCACACATGGTTCATTGGCTGTATTAGAGTGAACAAATTCACCTATACCTGTTTATGGCATTCATAGAAGTGCTAAATTCGCCTATTAAGTAACTATTGGTGTTATATTAGGATAACATTAATCTTCTAGCCAGCTTTTATTTTAAAAGCTGATTTATGGCATTTTAAGAGAGGAAAAATACGGCACAGGCTATTTAAAGGTCCACCTGTACGGTGTTATATTGCTGGCATTTTAATACAACAAATGTGAACATTACTGCAACCAAAAGCTGTTATGTACAACCTTTTGTGGAGCGTTATTCAGCTTGTAGCTGTAAGCGGATATAGTTTGTGATATATTAATCAGCCTCTATATTATTCTCTAAAAGAGCGTTTAATCAGTTCACATGTACGTGTAAAGTATATAAGGAGAACCAGTATTGATATCTAGTAATACTGACAGCTGTTTATTTATTCACGAGTACCACATTGTTATCCTCTGAGCTGAATAACTATGTAAACGTGGTTTTCTATAACACTTGGAAATGTTAATAAAAGGTTCCGTACCAAAAAAAAAACAGATTTATCAATATATTGATATTCATTAGTAAAATGTACGTAATAATAAACATTATCACAAAATTTCATGTTTTAAAGTCAATAGGAAGTTAAAAAATTCTTCGGAAAAAAATTATGTGACACCCGACGGACAGACAGACAGAAGTACACGTGAGTGACAGCAATAGGGCTCCGTTTGGGAGTGAAGGAGTGATATGCTTTCATGAACAACTTTCTTCGTGGAGCTTTATATGGCTAATCTGAAAAAAGAAAGATATTATTATCACACTCTGCTTCGCCTACGCCTAACCCCTATTATATGATCGTTGCATAAACTGCTATTTGTTGTCAGTCCGTATTCTAACAATACTATCTCGTCTATTAAAATTAATATATTACTTCAATCATACCACTTACTGCATTTACTATCGAAGACTTCGGACTAACTAACTTGTGGTAGGTATTCAAACAAAATTCAAATGTTCAATGCGGATCTCTAAAATTTAGTGTGCTAAAATATCTAAAAGGGTATTCACGTGAACAATTGAAGAACTGCATACCAGCCCAGGGCTGAATATAAGCCTAACGAGCATACGTTGTACAGAAATTGGCATTATAATGGTACACAATGTGAACCTTTCTATAGCTCACGACACTATAATGGTACACATGTGAGACTTTAAAGAGGTGACAACTTTAATCTGGAGTTACAATGGTTCACTGTAGCTGGAGACAATGTCCACCATTTTTTTCAAACATAACCTATAATATTTCTAAATGAATTATGACTTTATCACATGCTACGGAGTTTTCGTGATTAATTTTGTAGTTAATGTTCAAATACAAAATCACAGACTAATTATCCAAACTAATATTATAAATGCGAAAGTAACTCTGTCTGTCTGTCTTTCTGTCTGTCTGTCTATCTGTCTGTCTGTCTGTCTTTGCTTCACGCCTAAACTACTGAACCGATTTGTGTGAAATTTGGTACAGACATAGTTTGGAACTTGAGAATGGACATAGGATAGTTTTTATTACAAAAAATAAAGAATATAATAAAATTTATTCCGGACATACAGCGCCATCTATTGGTCAAGAGTGGAAGTCACTATTCCACGCGAACGAAGTCGCGGGCAAAAGCTAGTAATGCTATAAAAACACAAATATCAAAAATTGCATGGTTCGTCTCTGCTTATTTAGAAACATTTGGTTTGATAAAACGGCATTATTTCTGAGGCGTGTGAAAATTTTAACTGTAAATATGTGTATACTTTACAATAAATTTACATTCCCCATCATTTTAACACAATAGAATATAATAAACACAGATTACTTACCAGTAATAATGATATCATAATAAAAATGGCTGTTTAGATTAGACACTCCCGAACGTCGTTCCTAAATATTTATTACAAAATGTGGTACTCAAGTGATATTTTGGTGAAAAAGCGGCCACTAATAGTTTGTAGGTTACACTTGTGAGCTTAATAGAGCTGCTTATCTCGATAGAGGCTGTGTAATTGTTCACTCGTTACTTCTTATAACTCTCTTGTCTGTATGAAGAACCACACGAAATCATATATAGTGCCGTTGATCAGCTTACAAGACCACTGTTCTCTCTTAAACTGTCGTTAAAGTGCTGCTATTCAGCTACTGTGTACCTTTTGTGAACTTAAGGCTGAATAATTTGTGCCCAAACCGGTGGTGTAAGGGCTGTATAGCGTGCTATAGAGCTCTCATACAGCCTACTTAGAGAGCTTAAAGAATAAATGTGTACCATTAGTCAACCGATAAAGAACCCCCAGTGCTACTTGGGTTCTGCATCTCTTGTTTCAGGGAGATTAGTAAAAAGTACAACCCACTAAATTGGAAAGAAATAGGCGCAAATGCCATCGAAAATGTATTACAAAGATTGTGTCCAGAGGTGTTCCGTTCTAAAGATTTCATGTTGAAACCCTCAGTTAAATGTAAAGGTATGAAACATTTTTATGCGTTTGAAAATGTGTCATTCCTTCACTTGTGGAAGTGCTCCACTCGAGAAGACTCTCGGAGGGGTCTGTCCGACTTCGCAGTCATCAGTTCTGAAATAAAGAAAAAGTCGGTGTTTGAAATTTTGGATGTGTTGTGGACAAGGCCGTTTTCTTTAATGCGTGTAGGTATCTGCATACGTTGCGGGCCTTCAAATGTTCATATTTTGTTATTTTTATTATTACCGATTTCATAATGTGCTTGATAAATACAGGTCTGTGGATCTTAAATTTCCAAGCCAGGAGGTAGCACTGGGGCCTATGAGCAATGCTGCGACTCCTGTACCCGCGAAACTGCGGTTCGCAGCAGAAAGCTAGGGATCTGTTCCTTATTGGCAGAGATACTGGTTCCTGTCTGACAGGTGGGTAGTGGGACGAATAAACGAATTAACACTAGGACTCACCTTGATTCCTGCGGTGGGCCCCTGGGGGTCGATCAATACCGTGCCAGGTCGGGAGATTAGGGGTAGGACAATATATTTATAATATTAGGAAGATGAGGGATAACCGACGGCTTTCTGGACTGGAGGCTCCGACGTCCACCAGGCAGAGGCAGCACGTTCCCGTCAAAAACACTTCGCTGCGCGTGAAACATACACAAATCCGACTGCACGGGCGCCGCACAATACCGATCGCGAATGGCGGGCGCAATTACAAACCACGGTGGGGGAATTAGGGTGTCCCAAAAAGGACGCAAGATTTCAATTTGCCGCCAGTTTTGTATTTTAGTGCTGGCAACCCTGAAAAAAAAAACATTTGACAGCTGAATGTTTAGGATTTGTAAAAATGGCGGGTTATACGAAAGATCAACGCGTTTTTATTATTGAACAATATTTGAAAAGTAATGAAAGTTTGGCGGGTACGGTTCGAAAATTCCGTGCAAAATATGGTCGGCATATTGGCTTGAGTTCATCAACTGTGAAGAGACTGGTTGCAAAATTCAGGGAGAGTGGATCAATTAATGATGTTCATTCCACTGGTCGTCCAAAAACAAGCCGTTCAAATGGCAATATTGAATCTGTGCGTCAGAATGTCCGTGAACATCCAGGAACATCCATTAGGCATCGTGGACAAGAATTGCAAATTTCAAGAAGCTCTCTCCAGCGTATTCTCACTAAAGATCTGCATCTCCATGCTTACAAAGTTCAAATAACACAAGAACTGAAGCCCCGTGATCATGGACAGCGAAGAGAGTTCGTTGAATGGATTATCGACCGCCAAAACAGGGATGCAGATTTTTCAAACAAAATCATCTTTAGCGACGAAGCACATTTTCATCTCGATGGCTTTGTTAATCGTCAGAATTGCCGCATTTGGGGCTCAGAGAACCCACATGTGATTGTTCAAAAACAAATGCATCCACAACGTGTCACTGTTTGGTGCGGGTTTTGGGCTGAAGGCATTATTGGACCATATTTTTTTCAAAATGAGGCCGGTCAAGCGGTTACTGTTAATGGGGCTCGATATCGCAACATGATAACAAGGTTTTTTTTAGCCGAATTAGAGGATATCGATGTGGAAGCAATGTGGTTTCAACAAGACGGGGCCACTTGCCACACAGCCGGAGAAACGATGCAATTACTGCATGAAACTTTTCCTAGTCGTGTGATCTCTCGATTCGGTGATCAGAATTGGCCCCCTAGATCTTGCGATTTAACGCCTTTAGATTTCTTTTTATGGGGTTATTTAAAGTCTAAAGTCTATGCCAATAAGCCTACAACTATTCACGCTTTAAAACAGGAAATTCGACGCTGCATCGGGGAAATTCAGCCGCATCTATGCAAAATGGTCATAGAAAACTTTGACAAAAGAGTGCGTATGTGCCAGCAAAGCCTAGGAGGACATTTGCCTGACGTGTTATTCCACAAATAACCCTATTTTATGTACTTCAAGATTTTATATACAAATATATTATAACGAAAAAATAAAAGTGCTTTTCTTCAATTTCAAATCTTGCGTCCTTTTTGGGACACCCTGTATATTGATTACCATAAAATCCCACGAGAACCCGATTCGTCAAGTGTCAGCTGTCAATCAAAAGCTGTCAAAATCGCTGACAGCTAACTGACATGGTGTTGCAACAAAGTATCAAATAGTAGAGGACCGTTTCGGGACGAAACAGTACTATCGAGCGAATTGGACCAATCGCGCCTAAAGGAAATTTTGGTTGTTTATGATAGACGTGGAGTGGAACACCAAACTGTATCCACCAATTTTGTATTCAACAGTATTTTGGCTTGCGTCATAGTGATGCAAGCACATAGACGTCTCACCACGTCAAAATGTTTTTTCGTGACTTGTTCCGCAAGCAAAGTACCTACGCGCGCGCCACCCTGGGTTATCTTACAACGCCGAGTTAGTAGCTAACCCGGCCAATTATGTATGTCATATTTGTTATTTAACCTCGTGTTAGCACCAACTCTGACTTAAGGGCGCGGCGAACTTAGCTCGCAAATGCAATTCGAGGCGAGCGAAAAATTCGTTCGGAGTATTGCTATCTCAGTTTGCACGCACACGCGGTGCGCCGTGCGTAGCCGTGTGTGTGTGTGTGAGCAGATAGATATCGCTACCTATTATCATCCTATCGACTCGAAAGCCGGCTGACGCGAACGGCGCCCGCGTTCTTTTGTCTTATTTATGTAGGTATTCCTTTGATAAACCTCAAACATGTGTTGTTATAATAAATAATGAATGCAAGTAATATATTACAAGTGTTACTTAGGCAAAGTATTAGTAAAGGACAAATATTCCAATAATGTATGCCTATTTACGCATATAAGTAGATACAGATAAATAAAAGCGCTCTGAGCTAAGAATATCTATACCAATATTATAAATAGGAAATATTTTTTTGTTTGATTGTTTGTTTGTTTATACCGAATAGGCTCCAAAACTACTGGACCGATTTCAAAAATTCTTTCACCGTTCGGAAGCTACTCTATCCCCGGGTGACATAGGCTTTTTATCTACAGGAATAAAAAGTAGCCTATGACACCCGGGGATAGATCTTCCCACGGGAACGGGAACTACGCGGGTGAAACCGCGAGGCGTCCTCTAGTTAAAAATAAAAACAAGGATCTTGAATAAAAAAATATCATCATTCATCTGTTTAAAAATATAAATCGAAACTTGATAAAGTCGTGTAGGGTGACCATAATTATATTATCGACTAAACGAAAAACAAAAAATACAATAATAGTAATCAGAAAACATAGTGTCAAAGATCCACACTAAACACGCTTATTTTCTTTCTTTCTAGTGTTTCTTTATGAAAACTGATGGCCAAAGTCGTTTTTTCCTTGATCGTCGTGGCTCTGTAAATATTCTTGCAGTTTATTATGAGGTCGATTAGCCAGCCAGTTATCAAAGTTTATTAGAACCTCTCCAGGGTAAGGGTCACCGAAGTCCAGATAAAAATCCCAGAGTAATTAAATAAACTAGAACGAATTTGGATTTTTAGTTTTTTGTAACAGGAATTTTACAAAAAAATCCAGCAAAATCTGGACCGAGGGAATAAAACCGCGCTTGTGCATGCAAGTCCAATCGCATGGTCACCCTACCCTGGGTGAGCCGAACTGGCCGAACTAACGTCACAGTAAGTATAGAGGAGCAACGTAGGTAAGTCTAAGCGGTGTCCTTGAGATCATTACCTACGCCCGCTTTGTCTCATGACATGAATAAACAAATGAAAAATACCGGCTAAGTGCAATTCGGACTCGCGCACGAAGGGTTCCGTACCATAATAGCAAAAAAACGGCATAAAAATCATATTTTTTGTATGGGAGCCCCCTTAAATATTTATTTTATTATATTTTTAGTATTTGTTGTATAGCGGCAACAGAAATACATCATCTGTGAAAATTTCAACTCTCTAGCTATCATGGTTCTTGTGATACAGCCTGGTGACAGACAGACAGACAGACAGACGGACCGCGGAGTCTTAGTAATAGGGTCCCGTTTTTACCCTTTGGGTACGGAACCCTAAAAACAAAGCTTCGTAAGTTGATGGATAGGTAGGTAGGTAAATACTAATTTATACAAAACTAGCTGTCCACCGCGGCTTCGCTCCCGTCAAGCTACCTACCTACCTACCTACCCTGCCCTACCCTACCCTATCTACATACCTACTCTATACTACATACATGATCGTACGCAACGCACGCAACGGAAGCTCTCAAAAAGGAATATTTTGCCCGTTTTTACAACATTTTTCATTTATGCGCCGCTCCTACTGGTTGTAGCGTGATGTTATAACCTATAGCCTTCCTCAATAAATGGACTATCCAACACAAAAATATTTTTTCAACTCCGACCAGTAGTTCCTGAGATTAGTGCGTTCAAACAAACAAACAAACTCTTCAGCTTGATAATATTAGTATAGATAAACTAAGGTACCTATTAATTTACCTTATTGTATTATGTCATTGGGAAATAGGTACTTCCTGTGAGAAACATCCCAACGTTCGGAGACCATGTCGGCAACCTAACCATATGGTAAATAATAACAAAGTCCGTAAACAACGCAAAGTTCGTAAAAAAGTATTTTACTCAATACCAAAGTTCAAATCACAAGGCAGATCTAAATCCAAGTTCATAGCATAAGTCAATAGTGTCAAAAATATTAAAATAATACAATTTAGAAAATAAATAAACGCGCACATAAAGCATAGTGAAGTAATCGTCTAATAATGACAACAAACAATCCACAGAACAGTAGAACAAAAAACAGTAAAACACACCCGAAGCACACCCGAAGTGCCCCGAACAAACCCCACGCCGTACGAACGATACACAACCGTGAGCAGTGCGACCACGCACACATTGACATTTGCTTGACGCGACAGCAATACTAGCTATTGGAAATGCGTGATTAATTTGATGTGTTCCGTAATACCAAAAATTATGAATGAAAACTTAAAGTTTAAAAAAAAAAAAATGATTATTTGTAATTTGATAATATGAGCTATGTTCCTGGTACGATATTAATAAAGATATTGTTTTTTATAATACAGAAATATCAAAAAGAAAACATGTCATTTACGCTGTAAAAATATACAAAATGGAATTCGCTAAAACTTCATTTTAGGTGAGTATTTAGAAAAAAAGAAGACGTAGGAACCTAGATAAATACTGTCTTAATCCGAATATCATCATAATATTATGGTAATATGCTAAAATTACAAAAGATTTTGGTATTACGTTTGTATGGACAATTCATGGTTCGCCGCGCTCTTAAGCTTTTGACGCAAGGGCCTTAGCAAAATAAGTTATAAAGTTACTGTACTTTCTTTTTCAGAGGTTACAGTCTTCGATTTCGAGTTATTCTACCCCCAACATTGGATGGAAGTCGATGAAATTTTTGACTACCCTAAGTCAAAGGAGTTTGATTTATATCACCCTTATACGTATCACATGTATGACTATTTAAGCCATTACAAAACTATTGGTAGAGGCACAGTTTACGAGATAGTTGCTAAAGCCTTCTGTCCGACTATTCATAGCTCCTACAGTGATGAGTTTTCTGGTAAAGTAATCACTATTTGATAGTCAAATATCTCTTAATTATCAAAAAATAAGTATCGTTAATTTTGGCAACGGACTAACATAATAATATTATATCAAATGTCTTGAAAATATCTGTTTTTTTTTGTATAGGTACTCTTAGAACTTGGTTCTTTTTATTTTCCGTCATCAACTAGTTTAAACCAGCTCAGACAAAAAAGAGGCGCCTCATAGGTTTTGCACACAGGCAAGGGTCGGCGTGGCCCTGTTAGTCAGGTTTGCTGTAACTAAAGAAATTTGTTTTTACGTCGAGAACCTGAGTCACATTCACATTAGTAGCTTCTTTTAATATTTTCTCAAAATGTTCATCTGTGCGATATTCAGTGAGATTAATAATCAATTTTTCCAACAAACTTACACAGATTTGAATGATCATATTTGCATCATTTTGCGTAACGCCTTAATTTCGTTTAAAATATCAAAACAAATTGTTACTGAGCAAATTTATACTTCTATACTATACCCACGCGGTTCGCTCCCGTCAGTTGGCTTCCTACCCATCTACCCTACCTACCCTACATACATAATTGTTGGGAACTTTAACCTTTTACACAGTGCACGCAACGGAATCTATCAAAAATAAAAAATAAACTCCGTTTTTAGAACATTTTTCATTGGTGCTCCGCTCCTATTGGTCGTAGCGTGATGTTATATAGCCTATAACCTTCCTCGATAAATGGACTAACCAACGCAAAAAAAAAACAATTCTCACCAGTAGTTCCTGAGATTAGCGCGTTCAAACAAACAAACAAACTCTTCAGCTTTCACACTCACACATCATCGGCCTATTAATGTTCCCACTGCTGGGATACAAGCCTCTCTATGAGAGAGGATGGGCCGTAATCCACCACGCGGGCCCAGTGCGGGTTGGTCAGTTTTATAGTATTAGCACAGATAATATAATACTAGCCATTAGTATAGATTATAATATTATAAAGACGTAAAGTTTTTAAGGCCGTAGGGGATAATCTCTTTTAAAATTATTTCACCAGTAGAAAGCTAAATCATTCCTGAGTAAAATAATAAAAATATATATATATACATAAATTATTTTCAAAAAATTTAGAGATCCTTATGAAAATTCCATTAATGTAACCCAAATTAGCAAAATTTTGCCAGTAAAATTTATTCTTTGGCGTGCGCTGAGAAAACTATTAATAATAATAATAAATGGATGACTTGAAGCTCTTTGCCCCCAGCAATCTTCAGCTGATGGAGCTACTAAAGGTAACTGAAACTTTTAGTAGCGCCATCAGGATGGAGTTTGGTGTGGACAAATGTGCGGTCATGCATGTAAAGCGAGGGGAGATTGTGGAATCCGTAGGAATTCAACTTGCGGATTCCATAAACCTGAGATCCCTCTCTCCTCTCTCTAAGTATTTGGGTATGTCGGAAGCGTGGAAAAGTGCTTCCGACATACCCAAATACTTATAGGTTTCGTTTGGAGAGAGGGATCTCAGGTTTATGGAATCCGCAAGTTGAATCAGTACTACTGACATGAAGCAATCGTTGAAGGAACGCTTCTTTGCCCGCTTGAAGAAGGTGTTCAATAGCCTTCTTTCGGGCGGAAACAAGGTGCGCGCCTTCAACGGTTGGGTCATGCCGGTACTGATGTACTCTTTCGGCATACTCAAATGGACTCAAACGGAACTTGACGCCTTGGATAGACGGGTCCGAACACTGCTAACTGCATATCGAATGCATCACCCACGATCATCAGTCATGAGATTGTATATCCCGCGGAAGAGTGGAGGCCGAGGCTTCTTAAATGCCAAAAACCTCCACAACCGCGAGATATGCAATCTCAGAGAATATTTGACTCACCGACGTGGGTATTCATCGAGATGTAGAGTGGACAAGGTACTCACCCCGCTCTCCTTGGCGAATGAGAACTGGCGCAAGCCTGTAGTGCTTGACACTAAAGACCGCAAGGAGGTATGGCAGAGTAAGGAACTTCACGGACGCTTTTGCCGGGCCCTACATGGATCCGATGTAGACCAATGAACGTCCGTGGCCTGGCTGCGATTCGGTGACCTCTTTGGGGAAACCGAAGGTTTCGTCTGTGGAATTTTGGACGAAGTTATCATGACGAATAACTACCGGCGATTTATTGTGAAGGATGGCACGGTTGACATCTGTCGAGCATGTCACCGTCCGGGTGAATCGATCCGCCACATTATCTCTGGTTGTTCTCGTCTAGCTAACGAAGAGTACTTACATAGGCACAACCTTGTAGCCAGGATTATCCACCAGTAACTTGCTCTGAAATACACTCTTGTGGCGTCGGAGGTGCCGTATTACAGGTATGTGCCCGACCCAGTTCTCGATAATGGCAATATCACATTGTACTGGGATCGGTCCATCATCACTGACAGGACTATTATCGCTTATAAGCCTGATATAGTGGTGGTGGACCGAATCGAGAGGCGTGCAATGATTGTTGACATAACTGTCCCGCATGACGGGAACCTCGTGAAAGCCGAGAAAGATAAGCAAATCAAGTATCTTGACTTGGCTCGCGAGGTTGTCGACATGTGGGATATGGATACAGCGATCATTGTACCGATAGTCGTGTCAGCCCATGGCTTAATAGCCACGAGCCTCGACCAACACCTTAGGAGGCTCTCGTTAGGCGGCTGGGTCAAGGGCCTGATCCAGAAAGCAGTACTGCTGGACACGGCTCGTATTGTTAGGAGGTTCCTCTCTCTGGAGCCCTGACCGCCGGTAGCTTGGACCCTGTTCCCGATACCGGTGGGCCTCTATTTTTAATATTTTTAAATGTTTTTCTTTTTTGTGTGCGTTTTGTAAAAATATTTAAAAATGTAATCATTAAGAAAAAAGTTAAAGATAAAAAAACTTTTTGCAAAAAAATACTACCGACTTCCAAATACAGAACTACAATGTGAAAAATAACTTAATTTTTTGAAGTCGGTGTCTTTCGTAGGTACCATTTTTTTGCGTTATGGACTTTTTTTATTTTTCACTTTTTAGTTGTACGTACCTAATAGGCAAGTTAGTAAGGAAACTATTTCGCCAGAATAGATTTCATGAAACTTGAACATAACCGGTGAAATGAGAGATCTGCTTACCCCTTAATAGCGAACTGGCGTGATGTTATGTTATGAAATGTTATAAACAACAAACAGACATGCGATTGCAGCAATCCCGAGAGATTTGCCGTTATTTATTGAAGAGTTCTGTTGTATATCTCCGAAGTTCTTCATCAGATCTTCACCAAACTAAAATGGGACCAATTTCGGAACATACTTTTTCAAACAAAAAAAGAATTTGCAACTTGCTTTGAAGTACAATCTAGTGGAATCGGAGGTACCGTATTACAAGTATGTGCCCGACCCAGTTCTCGAAAATGACCATGTCACGTTGTACTGGGATCGGTCTATCATCACTGATAGGACTATTGTTGCCAATAAGCCAGATATAGTGGTGATAGACCGATTAGCGCGCCGCACAATGATAATCGATGTCACCATTCCGCATGACGAGAACCTCGTGAAAGCTGAGAAAGAGAAACAAATCAAGTATCTCGACTTAGCACACGAGGTTGTCGATATGTGGAATGTGGTCTCGGCGATCATTGTGCCGATTGTCATTACAGCCAACGGCCTGATGGCCAAGAGTCTCGACGACCATCTGTCGAGGCTGTCATTGCACGGTTGGATCAAGGGCCTGATACAGAAGGCAGTACTCCTCGATACGGTTCGCATTGTGAGGAGGTTCCTGTCTCTGGAGCCCTAACCACCGGTAGCTTGGACTCTGCTCCCGACACCGGTGGACAACCCATTTTTGTTATATTTTTAAATGTTTTTTTTAATGATTTGTTTTTTATAAAGAAATATTTAAAAATGTAAATATAAAGTGTGTACAATGTTAAATAAACGGAATAATAATGTACTACATGATTAAAGTACACATCCTACAAAAAAGTCTGCGAGAGAATATATCTATCATAGTTAAGTCACAATAACAGCTTTTATGTTCTAAATCTTAATTATATCGCCGCTAGTGGTCAAGCGCGATCCTATAGATAGAATATAAAAAAAGGAATTCTGTTTGGAAAAACTTTAATTTTGTGATTTTAATCTATATCTATAAGAATTACTGATTTATTCTGTTTTGTTAAATTAGTTAAGAAATAAGACTTCTATTTTATGCGATATTAAAATACCTAATTATTTTTGCAGAATAAAAATTGACTCAATGTCTGCAGCCATTCCCCATAGTAAAATACCGTAAGACATTATACTATGAAAGTAACTAAAATAGACCAGCCTAGCGGTATCTACATCACTAAATTCACGAATCTTTCTAACAGCATAAGCTGCCGAACTTAGCCGCCCTGCAAGTGATATTAAATGAGGACCCTATTGTAACCTTGAGTCTAGCGTGATCCCCAGAAAAACCGTTTTATCGACGAATTCTAGCTTCTCCTTGTTTAATATAGTGTCACAATCAGTACTTTTGACATTCGGCAAGGAAAATTTTACGCACTTGGTTTTTTTACTCTTTAAAACTAAATTATTGGCAGTGAACCAATCCTGAACCTGCCGTAGCGCGTTATTTACGTCGTCAACCTGACAAGTACGTCTATTTATTTAAAAAATTAAAGATGTGTCATCAGCAAATAAAACCATGTTTAGTTTGTTTTCCGTTAAACGGGGTAAATCGTATATGTATATTAAAAATAAGAAAGGACCTAAAATTGAGCCCTAGGGTACCCCCATTTTCACGTTTAACTCCGACGAATTCTCACCGTTTATTTGAACTAATTGCTGTCTATCATTCAAATAAGATGTAACAAAACTTAACGCTGATTCACCTAGCCCGTAATGCTGAAGTTTCAGAAGTAATGTTTCATGATTAACGCAATCAAACGCCTTCGACAGGTCACAGAAAATACCTATTCCTGCGACTCTTCCCACGCATTAAAGATGTGTTTTAATAGGGTGACACCAGCGTCAGTTGTACAACGTCCTTTGGTGAAACCTTACTGTTTATCATGCAAGATGTTATTCGTATTAAAATGAATGAGCATTTGATTTAGCATTATCTTCTCAAATACCTTGCTGAAAACCTGCCGGTTTTATTATAGACCAGTATCCGTGTTGCCACACGGATACTGGTCTATAATTATTTGTGTCTTTACTGTCCCTGGATTAAAAAATTGGTATAACCTTACTATATTTCATTAGATCCGGAAAGACTCCTTGATCCACACACAAATTGAAAATTACAGCTAAGTACGGCGATATAGTCTGAATAATGGAGGTACAAGCTATGATGGACATTCCCCACAGATCATCAGTCGGTTTGATCTTGATTTGCTTAAAAGCTTTTATTACTGTTATGGGGTTTATATGTGAAAAGTTAAATTCATTCGGGCAGGCTGAAACGTTCGCGTTTAATAATCCAAAAGCAAGCGAGGGCGAAGAATTTAAGGTTTCAATAGTTTTAATTGGGATGTTGGTAAAGAAATTTACAAATTCTTGCGCAACTTCTTTGTTATCTCTAATAAGTCCGTGTGTGGTCTCAAGCTTGTAATCAGTATTATTTATTTTATTCCTGTTCGTTTCATTATTTATAATTTTCCAAACAGTCTTGATTTTATTGTCTACTAATTTAACCTTATTTCCAATGTACAAGGCCTTAGCTGCCTTACATGTATTTTAAAAAATTCTTAAGTAGCAACATTCTGTAGCCGTTGGGCATAGGGTTCGGGCCTCTGAGTAAAAGTCCTTGCTAAATGTACACTACTTTAATCACCAAAATACACGTACAGGAACAAAAACAAGATAAACATGAAATAATGATTTAAGGTAACAATTAGAGGTCTAAGATGGCCGGCGCTTTACGAGCGCGGCCTGAAACACGTCGCGTGCACGTTTCGAGGGTAGACTTAGACTGTCCTTTTTCTGGTACCGCCAGAAAAGTCTGCTCAACGCGGTGCGCGGGAATAATCGTGGCGCGTGATTGGTCGCCCACGTCAGTAGTGTCAACCTTACTCATGTTCCCAGAATCATCCGATTGGATGTGCCTATCAATGGCTCCAACACTAACATTCACTCTATCGTCGTGGGGTTGCCGCGCTACAATACTTATTAAAACGTTTCAGTGTTAATACAAGGCTTAAGGCCATATAGCTCGTAAAGTCTTTCCCTACTTTAAGTCCTGTAGTCGCCCAGTCAATGAATAAAAACTTAGGGCATATAGTTTTAGTTATCTTCTTAAAAGTGTTATTGAACTCTTTTTGAACTACTGAAAAAACTTCGATACAAAATATTACCATCATTCATTGTGAGGTCCTGGTCGCTTAACTTACCGATTAAAGTACTGTTAAATTTATTTAATTTACCGGATGTTATTGGTATTGAATATGCACTTGTTTTATTAGCATAATGGACTCAAATGTCACCAGTAGCCCACTATGATCCGAAGGCAGATAATTTATAATGGCCTTGTCCAAGTAGTTGCAGCAATCAAAAACATTATCAATACATGTAGCAGAAGTCAGTGTAGTTCGGGTTGCTTCCGTAAACACATGTGACAAATTAAATGATTTAAAGAGATCTAGAAGATAATTCAGATAGCAGTAGGTTATTAAAATCTACTGCTATCTGAATTATCTTCTAGAATATTAATATTAAATTCACCACAGACAATTACTAGTTTATTACCCATTGCAAGTTTTGCCAAAACATCTTCCATCACTGACTCGAATATAGAGTAGTTCTTATAATTAGTGGGTCTATAGACGCACACAATGACATGCTTCTCCAGCTCAACACAGGACAGTTCAACACTATGCTAAACTGAGAGGTACTATATATTTACGAGATTTTGATTTAAGGAAAATGTTTATTTAAATAGCACGTGGCTGGCTGAAAAGAGCGGAGCGCATTTCTTACAGGCACATTCAGGTACTGATCGGGCATAGTTGCTTCGGTGAGTACCTGAATAGGATTGGATGAGAGGCCACGGTAAATTACCATCATTGTAGAGGCAACTTGGATTCTGCACAGCACATGCTCGATTCGTGTGCCTTCTTGGGCCTTTGAGAGGCGGGTCTTCGCCAGGATCGGGCGAGACCTATCTCTGCCAGTATTAGTGAGGAATATGCTGGCGGAGACAGAAAACTAGAGTAAAATAGCCACCAAGTGGAATCGTGAGAAGGCCAATCCCACTCGGAGAAGAAGGCATCGTGGAGGCAAACATCTCGATGTAGACACACCGAAACCCCACCTGTATCATTTAAAGCAGGTGGAATGCCGGGGTTTCGGGCGCTCAGATTGGAAACTCTGTCCGTCTACAGAGTGACCTCAGGAAAGACAGCGGCACAGTGATCACGTGCTTCCGTGCACAGCGAGGCTAAAGGGAGACTCCTTTATAGTTTCCCCAAGGATGTGTTAATTTAAGAAGTGCTGATGGTGATCACCGGTTTGGTTTTAATGAGGCAAAAATACCACACTGCCTGTTTTTTTTCCCAAAAGTTCAGTCGTTATAAATCGTAACCATCAGCTGTTCGAGGTTGTGTCCATCCTTTCTAGCAATGTGATCAAAAAACTCCAGAACCCTACGAAGGCAGACCGTGGACAGTCTGATATTTATATTTAGTTCCCGGAGGATAGAATCATTAGTGCGATAGGCTGTCCAGGGGATTTGCAACGTCTTCCTCCAGCACTACATCTCAAAAGCGTCGATTCGGTCACGGTCGCTTTCTTCAGAGTGCACGTCTCGGACCCGTAATTGAAGATGGAGAACACCAGGGAGCTGACCAGTTTCACATTTGTCTTCCTCGAAATGTTACGGTTTCTCCATACTCTTTGCAGCTGGGTCATTGAATTTTTGGCCATCTCTATACGCCTCCTGATATCTTTCTCACATGACACTGAGTTGCTGAAACTTGCACCCAGGTAAATCAAATCGCTTACGGTTTTCAGTGATAGGGCACCTGTATGTTGGAGATGGTTTGCGCGATCCACTACCATTACTTTAGTTTTAGCATGATTAATTTTGAGCCCCAGTTCCATACTAATTGTTTCCATCCTTTCAAGGAGATTCACCATTTCGGTTTAATTTGCAGCTAGTAGTGTAGTATCGTCTGCATAGAGGGGGTTAGTTAGCTTGGTGCCACCTGTTGTGACCCCACCGTCCCAGTCTTCACATGTTCGTCTGATGATATACTCCCCGTAAATGTTAAAAAGGATGGAGGACAGAATGCAACCCTGTCTTACGCCCTTGCCGATGTTGAAAGGCCCAGACATTGATCTATCAACCTTTACTGATTGAATGAGAGATTTGTCAAGTAAAGTGATTGAATGAGAGCCACCAGGTGTAAAAGTACTCTGAGTTCTTCCAGAATCTTCCACAATGCCGACCAAATCAGGCAGTCAAAAGCTTTGCTGTAGTCTATAAAACACAGGATGACAGTGGTGTTAAATTCGTAAGACTTTTCAATTATTTGGCGAACGTTTATAATTTGTTCGCGAGTCCCTTGGCCTTTGTCGAAGCCAGCCTGCTCCTGCGGAATTTGCCAGTCTAAGAAATGACGGAATCTTTTGTTTATTATGTGTAGCAACACTTTACTAGCGTGGGATATAAGGGCTAGGGTTCTGTAGTTGTCGCATTTTGCCGTGGAACCTTTCTTGTGCAGCGGTAGAATAATTGATTTTGCCCATTCATCCGGCCACTTGCCGGTACGCCAGATGTCATTGCAAACTTTTTGTAGGGTGTCCACGCCCGATGATCCCATCGCTTTTATAATCTCCGCTGTTAACTGATCCGGCCCAGGCGCCTTCCTGTCTTTGAGCGCTGCAATAGCGGCCTCAACTTCAGATGGCAGAATGGGAGGTTCTTGGTCAATTGACACCCACGCAGATAATAAGTCCCCGCTACTGTTGGGATTTTTGTTTAGCTCTTCGCAGTACCTCCACCGCTCCGCTAAATTTGCAACCAGATCTTGAAGAGGTCTACCATCTTTGTCCTCAACCACCCACGTTTTCGGTTTGAACTGCTTCGACAGTATCCTTACTTTTTTTAACAGATCCGATGTTTGTATTTTTAACGCATGGTCTTCTATCTCTTGGCAGATATTCGCCACAAAATTATTTTTATCTCGGCGGCAGAGCTGTTGTTTTTCGACTCAAGACAGTAAAGTAGTTGTTTCGGTCCCCCTGTGTTACCAGTCCCCGCAGTTTTGAGGTCTTTCCGTTCCTTCACCAAATGCCAGGTGTCAGTGGTGATTAGCCATGTTTGTTTGCAAGTGGCTTGAGTTTGTTGACTTGTGATACAATTCATGACTTTCCACGTCAAGTCCTTGAGATGGTTCCAGTGTTCATTGGCCCCCTTGTCTATGGGGAGTGGTCTATCCGCAATTGCTTTATTTAATTTTTCTTGAAACATTTTTCTCTCTGACGGTGTCAATGTTCGTGGTCTCAAGGGAGGACTTCTTTTCACAGCTTTTAGACGCAGAGAAAATTTTGCTAAAAGAAGGCAGTGGTCCGACCCGCAATCTACACCAGGAAACGTTTTTACATTGGTTATTAAAGTTCTCCAGTGGCTGTTAATAATTATGTAGTCTATTTGATTACGGTACCTATCGCCAGGAGACCTCCATGTGTAAAGACGTCTTGGGTGGTGTTGGAAGCAGGTGTTCATTATTGCGAGTTTCCTTTCGATGCAGAACTCCAAGAGTCGTTGACCTCTCTCATTCCTGGTGCCAATGCCATATTTTCCGACCGTGTTCCGGAGGTGATCGTCTTGTTGGGTAGTGCCTACTTTTGCATTCCAATCACCCATTAACAAAGTGATCTCGTGATTCGGTATTTTGGACAGAGTAGTTTCCAGGATTGCATAGAACTCGTCGATCGTCTCCTCTTTAGCGCAGTATGTGGGAGCATACACCACAACAATGTTGAGGGTACAGGGCTTCGAATTAAGTCTTAGAGTAAGTATTCTATCAGACACTGGGATATACCCCAGTACATGCCTATTTAGACGGCGAGATATCCAGACAGCCACTCTGTTGGTGCTTGTCGCGGACTTACAGAAGATATAAGCCGCGAATGTAAATACAACAATAACCAGACATAGCAACATTACAACAATAATTTTATGCAACGGCAACATCGATGGGACATCGCTGGGCGTACCTGACAAATCAGTATTGGCGCGGTAAGAACCAATATTTGTCTTGTTGTGTTTAGCTTAAGTTTAGTAAAAGGCCGTGTTTATCAAGAAGAGTTCGTATCGGGGTTGGAGCCGTCGGCATCCCTGGATTGAAAGCTGAGTATTTTATGATTTAAGATTATTATTATTTGTATACACTTATCTATGCTATTCACTGAAACGAACTGTCTTTCTTGAGAATACAGAAATACTGATAAATAGTGTTTACATATAAACCAACGATGTTGGCAAACTTTGTATGTCGTAGTTGTATATTATAATGAAGCTTCTTGAGATCTCAATTAGTGCTATCAAGTAGATTGGGGCGGCGATATACTCCACCGGCCTCATGAGTAGGAGGTAGTGATAATACTCCGCTGGCCTCATGAGTCTGAGGCGGCGATAATACTCCGCCGGCCTAATGAGTGCCCTTGGAAGGTAGCGGCCAATGTACACACATCAACACGGTCTAGGGATATTTCATACTCAATTAAATAACTCGAAAAGTACTGGCCGCATTGGAATCTTTTATACAACGATTTGTTTGTAATTTATCTCAGACTAATTCCAAATTCAAATTTTTGAAAATTCTTTTGTTTCGGTGGCATAAAAATGTCTTGATGTGTAGGAGAGGGAATTTCCATTTGTGCGAAATTTAGAAAACAATACGAATTACGTTTAGTTACAGTTTTTTTTCATTTTTAAACGAAAGATAAAGTTAAAATTGAGGTATTGTAGCCATGCAACGCCAACATTTGACGAGGGCGGAGATGTTACGAGCTGTGGGAATGCTGGAAGCTGGGTCTGTTCAGCGTAATGTTGCTGAGGCCATAGGGACCCACCAAAGTGTAATTTCAAGATTGTGGACACGCTATCGTGCCACAGGTGAAGTAGCGGAGAGGCACCGGGGGCCAAGTCGCATCACTACCCCCAGACAAGACCGATTTTTGCAAATTACTGCGCGAGCTCAACCAAATGCAACGGCGACTCAATTGGTCCAAAGGCTGCGAGTGGAACACCAAGTGCTTGTGAGTGACCAAACTGTAAGAAGGCGACTGCATGAAAGCAATCTACGCTCTCGTAGACCACTCCGGGTCCCACCTTTACGGAGAGGCAATCGTGGACGACGATTAGAATGGGTTCGGAACCACGTGGACTGGGGCCGTGAGCAATGGTCCAATGTGCTGTTCACGGATGTATCCAGGTTCGGCTTACATCCAGATTCACGAAGGACGCGTATTTGGCGAGTTCCTGGACGATGGAGCCGTCTTCAGAACCCTCGGGAAGTTCACCCATACCAAGGAGGAACAATTATGGTTTTGGGCAGGAATTCGTCTTGGAGGACGGACGGATCTCGTTTGGGTGCGGGGCAATATGACGGCAGAACGATACGTCCAACAGGTGCTGGGGCCCGTAATCTTGCCCCACAGAACACAAATGGGGCAAGATTTCCTGCTCATGCACGACAATGCCCGGGCACACACGGCGAGAACGGTAGCAGCTTGGTTACATACACACAATTTTAGGGCCTTAGACTGGCCTGCTCAATCGCCAGATCTAAATCCCATTGAGCATGCGTGGGATATGCTGCATAGAAGAGCTCTGAAGGAAGTTCCTGAAAATCAGGCTACAGAAGATCAACTTTTTGCGCACCTCAGAAGGACATGGGACAATATTCCGCAGCAAGACATTGACAACCTTGTTCTGAGCATGCCGAATCGTTGCCGATGTGTTATGAACATCATGGGCGCTTTCTCAGACTATTAACTTCAAGTTTATAAACACAAATTAAATGATTTTTCTATTTTTTTCAGTTTTTACTCATAAATTAAAAGTTAATTCATATACGGTTTCCGTCTATGCTTCATTTTTTTTCCATAAAATCCTGAAATTTTAATCGAAGTACCTAACCATTATTAAAAAATGGTAGAATATTAAATAACGTATCTTTTAAATATATACATGTCATATAAATTATTAACACATTGATAGTAATTCGCTTTTTTAAAAATATCCCTAGACCGTGTTGATGTGTTTAATACAAGACTGAGACGGCGATAATACTCTGCCGGCCTCAGTAGATGAGGCGGCAATAATACTCCGCCGGCCTCATGAGTATTCTTGGAAGTGAGCTTCCTAGGACGGAAACCATACCGGTTTCCAGCTGTTGAGCAATATAATACAAGATCTAATATTTGACATTTGGTTTCAGTAAATACCAATAATATAAGATGTCCATAATATCGAAGTCTCAGTATCATCGATGGTATCTATAATAAAAATAAAGTGTCAGTATCATCGATGGTATCTATCTACAGATGGTGGAAGTGGCCCTCTATGTTCAAGTTCTGTTGCTCTGCGTTCCTTGCTCCGTCTCCATGAAGAATTAACAAGCGAAGCAGATAAAGTAAACCCAGGTACAAGTTGGAAATAATATTTTTTCTTATTCGCTACGTCTGCCTAAGGTTACTCCCTCAGAAGAGATCAACCTAATACTCAGGTATCATATGATTCCTGCGAATAATAGAATCCCTAAATATTAAGACGGCGCCGAGCGAACGAGGCGCGCGGCAAATAGGTATTTAATGCAGCGCGCTGGTCGTGTGCGTCGTCACGCACACAATGACAAGTTCGCTCGAGCACCGCTTGCAGTTGCGCGACAAAATTTAGTAACTAACCCTCAGTTTCCCACCTTAAAATTATCGGAGAATTAATGTGACAAATTGTCAAGCACGCGTTATCTGCTGTGATTGGTTGAATGAAGTTGCAACAGCCAATCACAGAAGATAACGCGTGTTTGACAATTTGTCACATTAATTCTCCGATAATTTTAAGGTGGGAAACTGAGGGTTAGGATTTTTAAAATTCGAGTCGTTGTGTTGAGTGACTTGAAAAAACGAATATTGATTATTTTGATGTTTTTATGTAGGTACATAAAGCCCATAATTAAATCTAATAATAAATATATTATATAAAAAAAAATTGTATTTTTGTACTATAATAATACATTACCCGTTCTCTTACTATTCATCCGATTGCGATGAAATTTGGGCGTTGTGGATTGTACGCCAGGGCATTTTACTGGGTATGTAGGTAGGCTAGGTGAGTAGATAGATAGGGTAGATGGGTAGGTGTATTGTAATAATAAAACCAATATGTAATAAACAATCTATAATTACCTAATGTAATACCTTGCTTGTTTTACCATTTTATAAAAGCTTACAAAAAGCCTAGGGAAAAGAGTTATATTATATTATACGTGTGTAACGGAATGATCTATTTCAAAAATTGCTTCTGCCTCTGTAAATGAATAACTTTCTCCTGGGAAGTCAAAGGCATTTCCCAAAAAATAATTTGGATTTGCCTTACAAAGTTGTCATCAGCTGACCAAAATTTGTGTAGGGATAAGGTAAAATATAAATAAAGTAACTGGAAAAGTGACAAGCAGGGTAATATCAATCTCATTTAAAACATGATTGTTATTTCCAACCACAATGACAACTTGTTACACAAAGAAAACATGCATATTTGCAATTTGGACTGAAGACTGAACTTGAACTTAGGAATTTTGGTGCATAATGGAAGAACGTGTTCATGCGATTTATTGCGCTTTTCTTTTGCGTTTTGTTGTTTCTTTAGTTTCTAGTTTTCGTTTCGAATCTTTTTGTTTCTCCTTTTCGTTGATCGCGTCAAGAATATATTTAGGTTCCCTGATTTCCATTTGCCTATCTAACCGAGAATCAAGGATTTCTGGCAGTAAGCAAACAAAATAAAATGTTTTCAATTTTTCTTCCATTTTACACCAAAATTCTTTATCTTCCTCAATAAATTCAACCTTCATGTCCAATTCAGTCCAAACTGCAAAAATGCATGTTTTTCTTTGTGTAACATGAAGTTGCCCTTGTGCTTGGAAGTACCAATCATGATTTTTATTTAGATTAATATTACCTTCCTTGTCTTTTTTCCAGAAATTAATTTTCTTTTCTCTTATGCCATCCTCAACACTCATGTCTTTGGCTGAGTAAGGACATTTAATTTCGACAATTTTGTCCTCTTCCACAATTCCATCCGGACTTGCTCCTAAAAATGGTAAATCTCGGTCTATAAATAATCCACATGTCCGTATGGGAGTACCAAGATGTAGTTCGAGTTGATCTCGCGCAAGGTGTTCATTGTTTTGACCGTGTTTAATGGACTTCACATGATCTAATTTTTTTTTCAGTCACGATACTTTTGACTAAAGGCCCGCATTTTATAAGCCCTCGTTTGCACACTTTCCCAAAAACAGATGCCGTGAGCCGCAGTTTTCGTTCCATACGCCATTCCACTGAATCAGCCTGCAAAATAGTTCGCCTTTCTAGTTCATGGCGATCTTTGTCGCCTAACGTTATATTTTTTATATGTTCGGTCTTAGAAAAATTAAAATCGGCCTCGCTTATGTCAGGTTTTTCGCAAGAATATCCATAATTTTTGTCATTTTCACTATTAGTAGGCTTTTTGGTTGTTTTATGAAACGATTTATATACTCTGCGTTTTGCTGATGCCAATCTTTTGATATTTCTCTTGGTTTCGAGACGTTTTATTAGTTTGTTAGGACTCTTGAGTAATATTTTTTTACTCAGGTACGAAAGTGGTTGCCTTGAATTGAATGAGACCACTGATGCGGCACATCGTCCAGCATATGACTGTCTGCCTGAGTAATTTATTCTTTTGCCGCCAATAAACTTCGCTATAATACTATTAAAAATTTCAGCAATGTTGCTATTTACATTGTGCATCAAACTTGTAGCATTATTCACTAGTCTGGAAGTGAATTTTAATATGGCTGAAAATATAAAGCCACCCTCTTTACTTTTCATCATTGAAACCAGATTATCTTCTGTCGATGATTCCCCTTCGGTCAGTTTTTTGCAATAATAGGATTTGCAAGAGCTATGATTTCCAAACACGTGGTGTGGCCCGTTCAACAAATCCTGCTTCAGGTCCAGAACTTTTTGAGAAAAAGTTTTGTCATTTTGTGCATATATATGTTTTACAGCGCCAGTAACGGAACGCCTTAAACGCAGTATATTTTTTTGCACAGCTTTTCGGTAACTTAATGGGTAGCTTGTGTTTCTGGTCAGCTCATGTAATTTAGTGCAGTAATGCCGCAATAAATGATTAGTGCATTCAATTTTCTCCACTAACACGTTGCCATAGGGTTTAGATTTTTCTATATTTTTATGTGTACTAGCATCACCGTCAGCTATCAATCTTGAATAAATTAGTCCATGAGTATCTTTCGAAGTTTTGAAACCTTCAACCAGTGCTGTTGATTCCATGCCACTTGAAGAACCTGTGTAATTTTTAAAGCAGATGTGTTCTGGAATTGTACTTTTTTTATTCTCAGCTCTAGCACAAACCATGCAATACTTATTTTTAACTGCCATGTATAAAACTTTCTTTGTCCTATAGCCTATTATTACTGCGGCACCCGATAACGCATTGTAATTTATTCGATACGATCTTTTAGACCAGCAGCCATCAGCAACCACAGTTATCATTGGCACTCCGTTTAAATCCATTTCCCCGTTAAGAATAGCTAGATCGTACTCTTCTTTAGCTGCTTCCTCCATGTTTTTTTCTTTGGCTAATTCCCATAGTCCACAGACTTTGGTATGGCACTTGGCGTATAATTTGTCGGACATACAGGGAATGTCAAGGGAAGCTGAAACTTGTTCTAAACCAGAAAACCCCGCTCCTATCGATATAAAACTGCTTACAGCATTATCGTTCAGGTTGAGGTCTGTAGAGCTATCTGGTTCTTTACAATTTATTAATTCCATTTTTTTTCGACACATTCGACAAATAAAATAGAATTTTGATAGAAATCCTTTCTTTATCTCTTTGGTAAGTTTTAAACAACTCAAGTTGCAACCCAGTGAGGAGTTGTGATTTGCAATTTCTTGCAGTTGTTTATAGAAGTATGCGAAATCACTATTCTATTGCCATGTATTATGATCTCGTCTTTGTCTTCAGTTTCTTCTTCTACCAAAATGTTTGGATATGAATCCGTATGTTTTGAAGAAACCTGAAATAAAATAAGAATATTGTAAGTAGTCCCTAAGCCACAGGCAGAAACTATCACCAAGACACATTTAAAAATGGATCTAAGAAAGATTAACTTACGTCGAGATTGTTGGATATCATCACTAACTGAAGGTTCTTCACCAACGTATTGGCAAGGTTCTTCACCAACGTATTGGCAAGGATCTTTAGTGGTCAGCATTTCCTAAAAACGTAAATAAAATACAGCCATTGTAAGTAATTTAATAAAATTATTAAATTGACGTAGGTAATTATCAAATGTATTATCAACCTAACTCTTAAAATGTTGTGAACAGACTAAGAGAAATATAGTTTATAGTTCTCGGCAAACTAATTGGCCGCCCTGAAGTTGGCTACAATGGCTGCGCAGTAGAAAATCTCATAGAAAAACAGCACCGTTTCATGCCTCGCGCATCCGGTAAACCAACTTCAGGGCGGCCAATAAGTTTGGCAAGGGCTATAGATACTACATAAATATTTGCCCACATGAAAGACTTAATCAGCAAACACTGGCAACAAAATAAGTATAATGAATTTAAAATTTCGTGGTGACTCCTTGGCTTCGCCTCTCGTGCTTGAGGTCATAGGTTAAAATCCAGGCAAAGTGACTTTTTCAAATTAATATGTACTTTTAAGTTTATCTTGGACATCACTGACAACGGTGAAGGAAAACATCGTGAGGAAACCTGGACTTGTAGGTATTATATAAGCTTGATATCGCTAACCCGTCTTGAGCAAGCGTGGCGAACGTACCGTCTCTGTATGAGAAGAGCCCTTTGCCCTGCAGTGAGACAGTCACAGGCTAGTATTATTATTTTAAATTCAACTTACGCCGTTGGAAGAATTTCCAGTTACATTTTCTTTATTTTCACCAGAAATGGACCTACAAGAAAAAAAATATCTTGTAACTACCAAAGTTTTCAACAAGATAAGCATGTCAATATAAAAAGCACGTCTTATAACTGGAAATATACAGTCCCAAAAACAGTAATAAAAACTGTACTGTAAACTTACAGTAATTTAAGTTACAGTAATATAAGCTATAGTAATATAACTATAGTATATATAAGAAGTTTCCATCCATCAGAATTCAGAATAATAAATAGGTTTAGCTTGGGGGTTTTTTATAGGTTTTTGGCTTAGGCTTGAATTTATTATCATATTGGGGTAAGTACTAATTCCACACGGGTCCCAGTAGTACATACATAAACTAGACTTAAGGTCTCGTGGTGCGTAAGTTGCAAGCAACTGGCGTGATTACTCTTCGTAATCTCTTAAAAAACAGTAGTATAGATACCTACTACTGTTTCTTGTGATAGAACAAAAATAAAATAAATACTCAATTTTAAGAAAAAAGTTGTTGTACCATCATGTATTCTAAAACAAATGTCGGAATAGCATTCGGCACCCCCAAATACCTATTACACGATACCCATATCGAGTGTTTGAGAAAAAGTTGCATCCGCCATCTTGGATTTCAAAAAAAATATTAGATTTGCAATCGCCGCCCCCAAACACCCAGTACACGATACCCATATCAAATGTTTGAGAAACAATTGAAAAAAAAAACGATTACATGCGCCATTAGCCCATTATGTTAGGTAAAACTTTTTACAAAAAAATACAACCGACTTCCAAATAAAAATACTACAAAGTGAAAAATATATTCAATTTCGGAAACCAGTGTTCCTGTTTTTGATTCTTTGTTTTTTGACACCGACTGCCGAAATTGAATTTATTTTACACATTGTTGTGTTTTGATTTGAAAGTCGGTCGTATTTTTTATAAAAGTTTTATTATACACTTTAGTTGTGTACAACATAATGAGCAAGTTCTATAGCCTGAATGAAATGAGAGTGTATCAGTGTTTACTATACACATCTAAGTACCCCTTTAGAGCGTACCGACGTGATGTTATGTTATGAAAATATGGTGTAAACAATAAACAGACATGCGATTGCAGCAATCCCGAGAGATCTGCTGTAATTTTTTGAGGAGTTCTGTTCCATATCTCCAAAATTCATCATCTCACCAAAAACCACCAAATTTAAATGGAACGTACTCTTTCAAACAAAAAAATAATTCCTAAAATCTGTCCACAATGGATGAAATCGGTGAACATACACAAAAAAAACCTACCTCCTTTTTGGAAAGTCGGTTAAAAAGAAAATATTGTCACAAAATAGAAATACGTACTTTTTATGAGGACAGCATTTTTTTCGGAAATGGGCGCCTGCTTTCTTCTTATAATATGTTTCCTTACGCTTTCCCATTATCACTAAAACAAATATTAAAAAAAATGTTACAGAAATAAAAGTAAATGTTAGGTATGCATAAAAAGTCATACACAAAAAACAAAAAATATGACTTACCGTATTCAACTATTTGCGGCAAGGTATACGTACACAATAGATCGCGAATTATCGTAATCGGCGCGCCGCTCCACGATCGGACGTGACCACTCTCCGAGCTCTCGTGGACGACTGAATTATATTATAATGTACTCTGTGGACTGAATTGCCGATTGCCGACCGGTGTACGTTGCGTATGATTTAAAACAGCGCGACAATTAAGATAAAAAAAGAAAATAAAAATAACCATGTGATATTTCGAATAAGTTAAAACTGTAAATTGTGGTATGACCATTGGGGATTAATATGAATTAAAGTTTGTTAAAAAATTCAACAGTTTACTATCAAAATTCAATAAAACACGAGCATGCTATTTTAAGATTTTTGTCCAACTTTACGTATTTTTGTTATTTAAACTAGACAATATTTTATGTTTTTGCCAAAATAGAATCTTTAACACATTCATTGTGGTGTTCATTACATATTTTTTATGGTCATTATGGTTATAATATTGATTATATCCCTATAACTGTGACGATCGTTTTGAGTTATTTTGCTCGGCGCAGTCCGCGACATGATGGTGGAGATGTTGGAATCTGAATCGGTTTTAAAAATATTATGAGTGTCAAGATACCCTAATGCATGGCATGGCAGCAGCATCATGACTAAGAGAAAAGTGAATTGACACAACTAGTATCCCTAACAATGGAGAAGAGCAATTAGATACATCAAGTTATATAAACCACCCCACAAGTTGTGAATAAAGATCTAGTTGCAGTATGCACTAATGTAAACAGAGCACATGATTGAACGGAGGCCACTGACACCACGACGAACCATAATTTTCTATTATGTTATAATTATCTAATAACCAATAATATATTGTAAAGTTTCTTATTATTACTTGTTTGTAACCAAAGTTTTACGAATAAATCGTATCGTACGAAATGTTTAAAGAAAACCATTAATTAAAATTTATATTATTTCTTCATTTATATATACAATATTGAATCGTAACGTTCCTGCATTCAGTCATAGACTAACCTTCGGTAAGCATTTGACGCGCCAATGGGGATGTGAACTGCCATTTTATCACGATAGGTGGCGCATCGTCGCTATGGCTATTGAAAGCTGTCAAATTCATACATTTTGTAACCTATCATTCAGTAAAATTTAATTTTCTCGAAATATGTCTCTGTGTGCTGTACCAGGATTTACCAACCCCAGTATTCATTTGTTGCGCAAAGATACAACGCAAAAAAATCTGGGAAAAGGCTATACATATTTATAGGTTATGTTATGTATCTGTCAAAGTAACTCTGATTATGTTGCTTGGTAATCTTCGGCGATATAGTGGCGCTATTAATGTATTGTTAAAGTTCTAATGCAGGAATGTCATTTGCTTGGCCTTCAGAAGCTTGAGGGCTTTGATTGCCGAAAATAAAATAGAACTTCTAACCTAAAACGTAAAGAATACCAACACAATAAAGTAATATTCTCTAATTTTTTGTAAATTTTCCTACCATGAGTCAAGTAAGAAAGAACTCGTTACCACTAAAAAAATAGCCAAATCTAGAACATATCACTAATGAAAAATATTTTATTGTATAAAAATCTACTTTTCAATATGATCTGTTTTCTTCCCTGTTATCCTTGCTCCTTATTTATTTAGTTCGTCTTTCAATTCCTTAAGCTTCCAGGGACTATACATATTATCAATAACGATGGTAGACGGATTTAAACACAAAAAAATAACAAAAAAACGTGATGTAAATAAAGCAAAAATGATTTGACAGCAGCCATTGCGCCGACAGCGACATCTGCGCTCAGCTTTGCGTTCACATCCCCATTCTCGAATGGAAAATCCATTCAATTTAAGAAATTATCTCGATTAAATACCACATTATAGGATTAAATAATTCTTTATTAATTTCTTTGTTGTTTGGACAAAGCTACTTCTTTGATATGAATAATAAATTAAATATGTTAGAAAATTAAGAGTACTTGAACTGACGTACTAGTCCATAGGGATGTGTCTTATTATACCATGGGATGTGCGACATTGAACCGAATTTGCGTAATAACACACTCGCAGAAATCGATTGAGGTTCTGTTTAATTTATGTTTTATCTTTAACGCTCGATTATCGTGAACTTGATGTCTTGTTATATGATTAATTTGATATTTGACATAAAATTAGGAGCGAGATACCGTTTAGTCTGGAATATTAATCTAATCGATAAATGAGAAATCGGTCATTGACAAAAACCGATTGTTTTTACGATTTATGCAGTTGACCACCCCCGCACTGTTTTCGCGGCAATTTCCCGTGAAGTTGTGACGCTTGGAACGACGAAAAAAGTTTGAATACTTTTCTTACTGAATGAAATATTGTCATTAAGAATAGAAGTAAGAATCTATTGAAAGCACATCGACCAACTTGGGCTAGTGCTTGTGACTCCAATACCTGCCTACCTACCTATCGGAAAGGAAGACCCGTTGTGTAGTTGGAAATACGAATACCTACACAACCAAGAGGTACGACTTTTATTAAGATTGGTAGATGAAATTATATCTGTTTAGTCATATGCCACGAGTGTACATACAAATTTTAAATTCAAAGATCGGTTTCGTCGAATAAGAATACCCACTTACTACGTGTTTATAGTAAATAATTTACACTAGTAGAATTCTGATGAATTACCAATTTGAAAGTTCACCAAGTAGGTTTTTACACTCCACAGAACGTGGACGGAGTAAAAATCAATACTAAAAGTGAGATTGTCATAGTCTCGGGTTTGATTCCCCCACGGAACAATATTTGTATGACCTACAGATAGTTGTTCCTGCTCTGGGTGTTGTGTATGTGAGTTTATATGTTTGTAAACGCACCCACGATACAGGAAGAAATTCCTAGTGTAGGGCAAGGTTTTATATAAGAAAAAAGAATGGTTGTTTTCATGAATAGCACTGCGATATGCCAGGAGCAGTGGTGGCCCAGTGGTATCGGCCGCGACTTACAAGTTGTAGGTCGTGGGTTCGAACCCATGCAGGCGCTTTACTTAGTGTAAATTATTTCATCACCACTGCTCTAAAAAACGGTGAAGGAAAACATCGTGAGGAAACCGGCATGTCCTAGAACCAAAAATTCGAAGACATGTGACATCCACCAACCCGCACTGGGCCCGCGTGGTGGATTATGGCCCATACCATCTCACAGCAGAGAGGAGGCCTGTGTCCCAGCAGTGGGAACATTAATAGGCTGATGATGTGATGTGATGCCAGGAGGAATGGTAAAATGTGTTTGTCCCAATCTAATATATAATGACGACGATGACGACCTTAATGACGACTGACGAAACACGAAGTTCGCCGAAGTACATTAAAGGCGGAAACACATTTGCGTGGCGTGTCGCGCCAGAAGCCTATCGGTTTCATTTCATACATTTAGTATGGTTAGAGGCACATTTGAGTGCCGTCGTGAAGCAGCGTGGCGCGTTCTGGCGTGGTGCGGACTGCCCGCGACCGATTGCGCCATAGCCCCCACTACCGCACTGGCGCGACACGACACGCCAGGCAAATGTGTTTCTACACCGCGTGGCTCGTGGCCAGTGCTGCCAAATCTGATCAGTTCTGGCGCATTTTTTGTACAATAGCGCGTTCTAACGCCTAGCGCTAAATCTAGCGCTTTTTGAAACTTTGGACTTTCTTTTAATAAAAGTAATTGCGCAAACTATTAATTTCCAAACGACGTTTTGGGGAAAATTTCATCCACAGATAAATATAAATTCAAGTCCAAAACTGATCAAGACCAACCATATAATTCGGCGGCAGAAGCAATTGTGGTAGAATCACGATGGTGAATTAATTTAATTCCTTTATTTTATAAAACAAGTTTATAATTACATTCACACGTTATAACTTTATTTTATTTTTAGTAAACAAGTACTAATGTATGTAACTCTTTATGACATATTTTGATTCAATAAAAAAATACGTTTATACATCCCTAGTCTCAAATTATTGGGCGTTTTGTTTGAATTTGGCGCCGAATACAGCGATTTTTTGACAGCGACCATTTAGCGCTTTTTAGGGTTCCGTACCCGAAGGGTAAAAACGGGACCCTATTACTAAGACTCCGCGGTCCGTCTGTCTGTCTGTCACCAGGCTGTATCTCATAAACCGTGATAGCTAGACAACTGAAATTTTCACAGATGATGTATTTCTGTTGCCGCTATAACAACAAATACTAAAAACAGAACAAAATAAATATTTAAGGGGCTCCCATACAACAAACGTGATTTTTTTGCCGTTTTTTGGAATAATGGTACGGAACCCTTGGTGCGCGAGTCCGACTCGCACTTGGCCGGTTTTTTAAAGAGCTAACAGTGCGTTTTCGCTTAGACGAGTTTGCAGCACTGCTCGTGGCGCGCCATTCAACGACCAGTATATAATAGTAATGTTTATTCTTAGCGGACGCTTGTATGCTGCGTGTTTAAAATGACTGACGAGCATATTGAACTTGTACGTCAATGTACAGTTTTGTATGACACAAATTCTAGGGAGTATAAAGATCATTTGATAAGTACCTACACAAATTGTGTAAGTTCAAAGAATAGCGCAAGGTACGCTTTCCTTGCATTCATTGCTTCATTTATTCAAAAAGTTGATATGGATCGTTTTTTAAAGAATTGATAAGAGATATCATAGTATCATAGGTACATTTTAATAATTACGCGAGTAACATGAAATCGTGGAGAACATGTTTTTTGGAGATGAGGTTAGTGTCAAATGAAAAGTCTTGGTCTAAAACCATTTTATCCGTTTGAATCATATAAATCGGTCCATGCGTTTCTGAGATAATCGCTTAGCAATATAATCAAAATTGAAACAATACGATTTTTTTATGTTTTTGTTCTAGAAACTAATTTTTTTATTTTTTATTTTGCTCTAAAAAAGTTTGCTTGGAGAAATGTATTTTATTTATTAACATTTTATGCAACATAAAGGTATATAGGCAGACTTAAAGCCTAAGGTATTCTCTACCAGTCAACCAAGGTGGTGGAAGGGTGGTGGTTATGTAACATGGCAGGTGCATAGAAATAAATGGAAGGTCTTCATCGAAATCATGGTATAATAATATACTTCGCCTGGTATTCTCTTCCCGTGACAGCTGGGTCACGTGATTGGCCTAAGACTACGTCATCAATTGCGTTGCGGTTCTCAAACTTTTTTTGTGGGGAAAAAGATAAAATAATACAATAGGTACAAAAATTTTATATTTTTTTATAAATCGATAGGTATATTTGATACATTTTTTATTTTTTTACTTTGCTTCTTTTTAATTGATTGCTTGGTTTTATTTCTTTTCCTTACGCGTAGATATAACGAGATGAGAATGTTGAGATGGATGTGCGAAGTGACGAGAATGGATGAAGTGAGAAATGAGTATATTAGAGGCAGTTTGAAAGTGGCGCCAGTGACAGAAAAGTTGAAAAGAAACCGTTTGTCCTGGTATGGTCATGTGATGAGGAGGGATGAAACGCATGTTACTAAAAGAGTTATGAATATTAATGTGGATGGATGGAGAGGGAGGGGACGGCTAAAGAAAAGATGAATGGACTGTGTGAGGAGTGATACGAAAGAAAAGGGAGTCAGTGATGGCGTGACGGAGGACAGGACGGTATGGAAGAAGAAAATGTGTTGCGCCGACCCCAAGTGACATGGGGCATGGGCAGGAAGATGATGATGTCTCGTAGATAGGTTCTTGTTTGAACTAAACAGAGCAATACCTCATATTGAATTACAAGTCCATGAACAATCCGAGTCAAATTGAAAATGAATTTTTCATTGTGCAACGTTTGACCGTGGTATTGTTTAAATTATTTCTCCATTATATCAGCAACCCTGATCAATTCTTTGCAAGGGTAAATCAGTATTCCCCTCGACACAAAAAAAAACCAATCACAGGCATCGCTACTAATTTTATTTTTTTTTAGCCTGGGGAAATGCTGATACATGCTATGCTACCACAGGTAGATAGCGCAGTTATGTGGGACTCCAACCCACTAAATCTTCACGGTGTCCTCCTGTGCCGCTTATGGCGGGAACACAGGCACGCGTTAGTACTCACCGCGAACCCGCCGCGGCCATCCGTCACCGGACCCTCCTTTGGGGTGTACCACCCATCACCAGCGCACCAGAACACATTTCACGCCGTGACCACCCCAGGGACCAAACCAGCACATGGGCGCCAGACGGCCCAGAGTATGGCACCCTTAGCCCTCCTTTGACGGGACAGGTCAGTGGCCCCGCCACCTATAATAAAACCTAATACCTTTAATAATTGAATGACTTGTGGATATTTTGTGTGTACATGTTATCTACGTGTATTTATTTATTGTAAGCATATTTAATTTTAGTCTAGCCGAAGCCAAATTTACTTTATTTGGACCTACGCCCTCATTTATTTATTGGTTATTGTGAGATTGTTTATTATTTTATACATTTAAATTTATAAATACCCAACCAAGTAATCAAAACGAATTTATAACACTTTCAACACGCCTAAGAACTGGAACTTTTTCCATTGCAATAAAATATAAATGTTTTTTTTTATTGTAACTAATAAATTAAAGTTGCGGGTATACTTACGTGAATTACTCTACGCATAACACTGTAACAACACCAACATATCACGTCTGCTTGGCGACCATATGTCACTGCAGGGATCCAGCAGATTATCAGCGTCAGGTATATTTGCCTGACACGTGCTGAGCTGGACTCCCATTTGGTGCAACCTTGAGGCGCACACCGCACTGTGTTTTGATTGTCAACCAGTATATAATAATAGTAATCTTTGATTGTCAAAACTAATGTTACTGGTGTCACTTTGACTTTTATTTCGTAAGTATGGTTTCCTTTTTCTTTTTAGGTTGGCACCTTGTTTTTAAACATACATAAAAATTGTAATAATTTAATTAAGATTTTGTGTGTTGTGCTGTGTCTTTTGTGTGCACTAAATAAATGATTTATCTATCTATCTATCTATCACTTTTCGGCCGCAGGCGATAGGGACCTCCCCTGCGGCCCCACCTCATCCGCAATCAGACGGTGGCGACCCCGTCCAGGCCACGAAAGGTAGGTAGAGCGGCGCAACGCAATACCGGCACTCCTCTCCCACCGCGGTCTACTCTCCAACCCACAGCTGCGATATCGTATGGGACGCGCTCCATATGAGATCGAGCGAGCCTCAGATGCGATGTCGCCTGTTGCCAAGTGGAACCGCTACCTACATGTTGGCCGCTACGTCGTCGGCCTAATCGGAAAAAGCCCTGACGAGCGGCCCCTCCACGGGTTCTTCTTTGCTTCACCGTTGGTGACCAAGCCACGGCTACTGAGACACGGAACGAAACTACGCCTTAGCTTGTCTGTCGAGTTTTTTATTTGATCTAAGAGCTCCACTGACAAGCTAAGGCATAGTTTCATTGTACCTGTAATTGAGTATGTATACGGCAAGGTGTTAACCGGCGTCACCTTGTTGTTTGCAACGTTCTATCTTGACTTTTTATTTGATCTGAGATCTAGTTAAACAATGTCTCTGAAAATACAAATTTTGTAAAAGTCACACGCTGCGCCTGTCTGTCTGTATGGACGTGATAAAATGGACCAACTTAATTTAGTTCGGGACGAAAACCCACAAAACTTTACTTGACTAAAATAAATCAAAACTAATTAGATTAGGTTAAGTTCAAGCGTACAGCCGTGTTGACACAGCCTTAATTTATGGAATTTACAACGCGTAGATAAATGAAATAATATCTAGAAAGGCACATACCAGTTCTTTTAGTTGAATTTAATTACAATATTGAAGTCACGCATATGGTAGCGTCTCTTCGTTGGGAAAAGAAAAAAACCTTATTACACCGCCTTTTATACTCCTGTTTTTACAGTTTAGTACGGAACAATTAACAAATTTTCTTGTGTATCTTTCACAGTTCACGGGTGCACCACAAATGTTTGGGAGCCACAGTATTTTGCTCACCGAGCGGAACAACGCTATAGATGTGAGTGACACAACAATAGCGATGAAATGGCGAGTTGTCAGCATGACACTTGTCAATTCGATATGTTGCCACTGTGTGTGATTGAATTACCCGAGCAAAATGCATTTTTCAACTTAACAAAGCAATTATGAACTAATAATTCAATATATAAATTAATTTAAGACTAAATAGATGAAACACATGAGTTACTAAATAGTTAAGCTAGTTAGTATTTTTTTTATTTTCGTTAACTACATGAGAAAGTACCTACATTTTCTAAAAAGGACAATCAATGGTAACACTTATCGTGACGTAGGCTTAGGCCATCCTGTAAAGAGAATACCATGTCTTATTATACCATGATCGAAATCATCATCCGAATCCAAAGATAATATTATGTATGTCTTGACGTTGCAAAGGTTCGATGTATTTGTAATTTGTATACTAATTCAGAAATAGCGCCACGACACGCTAGATTAGTGTGCACACTCAGCGCCACGCCAGTATGCGCCACGACACGGCACGCCATGTAAATGTGGTTCCGTCTTATGAAATTAATTGTACTGTACCTACCTACCTACTTGACTAATAAGTTCGAATTGTTATTATACGCAACGCAACTTCACACGGTTAATCACTTTTCAAAATTATTCATTTGTACAAAAATAAGTTATGCATCGATTTTATTTTATGAATCCGTTTCCCGCCAAAACGTACCTATTCACTATTTCAATTTCAATGAATATCTCCAAAGACTATTGTCTTATTCATTTTCTCCCAAATTCGAACAATGAAACCAGTGTGCTTATTCCGAGTTTTTTTCGTACTCACTCGTAAACGATCTCAGTCATAATGTATATAAAATTCCAAATGCCATAAAAACATAACAATTCTCTAAATTTAATTAAAATCTACTTATTGATAAATGTTTTTACAGTGTACTGGAGTTTTCAGATTCTATGTTGTACAGGATATTTTAAAATTTAATGTGCCAATTTTAGTTCCTGAGACGCTCGAGCGGGGCGCTTTGAATCAGCACAAAAATCAACTGTCATTTCTTATAGTATATTTAGTCCAGCGTATTTGTATATTAGAGGCAAAGACCTTATACGTATTTCTTACTATGTGTACCACAAATTTTTGTTTAGCAAAATTGAAATCTATCTTAATACACCTAGGTTAGCTATTTCCTTGTATGCAGTAGCTTAAACGTAGTATTACATACTCTTTGCAGTAGCTAACCAAAAGCGGTCCTGGCTAGAGGGTTTCCGCTGGTAGTGTGTCCTTGTCTGACTTCTTACCAGCTGAACTAATAATTGGGTTTGGTTGAAATGGTAGAAAATTTTATATTTATCTTTTTTATGTTATACCAAAACGAACGATTCATAGACTTTGAAACGTATTTAAATATTTCTACAGTTCCTATAATTAATCAATTCGTTGTATTTAAAAAAATATTCATCAATACTGAGTAGGTGTAGTACTTTTAAATGTTTGGGCCTGGTAATACTAAATGTAAGATGGTGGTTTGCGGAGTTTTTGACTGTTTTTGGTGGGCTTTATTCAAGTGCATTTCAGCGGCTGTTAATTAATTTGCAAATTGATTCCAAGTGGAATAAAATTGGTGTAGTTTTGTTTCTCAACTGTCTACGCAACTGGACAAAATGTGAAATCATTGAGATCCTTTGTGGTATATTTAGCTGCCGGTATTTCAAAGCATCGTCTGAAGACTGAAGGATCATCCCACGCCTCTCCTTCATGAGCTTGAGAGTAGGATCAGAGAGGTTTTTGTTCCTATCTATACTATGGGTCTTGAAAACGAGACTTGATGAGACTTGGGATTTGAGGATTATCGAATCCTCCCGCTCTCTTCGAACTTCATATAACCCTATAATACTCCATCTTAAACTGCTCAATTCCTCTTCGAGTTCGGTGATCTTTTCGTCGGTCCGGAGTGTGCGCGTGTTGTACGTTGCCAGGTCTAGTCGTCGGTATTTGTTGGGGTAGCCGGATCTCTTCCGGAGATTCTTAACACCCCTTGCCATACCGTAACCTCGACCGCTACCGTAGTCGAGGGTAGGCAGGCTGCCGGGCACTAAGGGCTATGTGTTATTTGTGCTATTCATGGGGAGTGCACGCATTGCGGAAAAAAATCACGCGGCAATATTTCCGCAAGAAAGCCGTGTTTTGACACAGAATCCACCGCACCGCGGCGTGGATTAAATTTGCGTGAATATTATGGTAGAAAGATACAAAAATCGCGTGAAATTTTATCGCCAGTGCGTGATATTTAGAAACTGTACACGAACAAAAAATCACGCGAATAAAATCCTCGCGGCTAAAAATCACAATGCATGTTAAGCCTTATGTACGTGTCGTTTTTCACATAAAATTAATGTAACTATTCAAATGAAAATGTAACTAGATGTAAAATGTAATGAGATGACTCAAGTAATATTTGACTATCTGCCCTAGCAACACTGATGTTCATTATATTATCTAAGGGAGAAAACTGGAGAAACTGTAGACGAAAACTCAGTTCTTTTTGGTACAGTTGATCATTTGATTTTGCTGGGTTAGTACGGGACTCGGGACTGAAACAAACAAAATATTGTCTTTGGCGAAACCAGCCATGGAATCTAAGCATGGATTAAGGTTTATCCTCATAAAATTACCAATCTCAGACACTCTTGTATTCCAGTTTATGACATTGGCAGAATAGTCGACATCGGCTTTGCTTGCCGTATAAAAATATAGAATAGACAATTATGTCAGTTTGTTTTTGACAGGTTTTTGACTTTTCTTTTTTTTTTTGTGTTTTTGGTTTTTACCTTGCCACTTGCTTGTTTTGTTTGAATAGTCTTGATTTTGTACCTGTGTACAAAACTTTCTTCGGTGAAATATTTATATTTTACAATAAATGGCCTCTACTATATTAGTCCAAAAACTTGTGTCCCTAAAGTTAAGCAAATGTGAATTCGACAAAATACGATGGCTTAGAGCAAATAACACGGAGAAAACCTATAAAGCAGTCTCGTAGGTTGAGAATATTTTTAATTTTTGGCTGATCTGATTTTCCGTGGATATGGTGTTGTATAATTTATATGTTCAGCCATTATATTTAATTACAGCGGTGTGTCCTGACTCTTCTCAGACATAGAAATTATAAGATATTAACAATTAAACTTAAAATTAATCTACTGCTGAAAATTAATAGAAGACAGGTAGTTCGGTTGTCCTGGCTATATGTCTTTTTACAATATAGTTATTGTAAAAAGACAGATAGCCAGGACAACCGAACTACCTATAGTAGTAACACTAGCACTTGAACTAGGAAAATGGTCCTGACCACAAGGAAGAGCTTCAATTTAAATGATTATCTCCATCTCAATAGCTTTTAACCAGTTATTAAAAGCCAGAGTTACTTTTTTGGCATCTAAATTAAAAATTATGTTTTACAGAACTTTAAGAAATTTACTGAAAAATCAAGAGCATAAAAAAACTTGCAGACTGTGCCTTAAACCTGGCTTTAGGAAGATATTTGAAAGTCATGAGTTTGATATTCTTGCTGGGATCAAACAAATATTGCAAATACAGGTATTTATGTTGTTTGTATGTTGAATTGAAAATGATTAATTTTGAGATATAAATATAATATTCACAGCGGATCTTTGTGTCTCTGAAGTTAGTTCTGTCAACTACTGCGCGAGAAACAGTTTAACTGTATAGAGTAAGCGAGATAGGATGATGCAACAAACTTAAGCAAGTGAAAGAGACAATATACAATGCTATCTTCACTTTCAATATTGAAACAAAAATAGCTATTGCGCAGGCTCTTGCAGCCAATTCAGACACACAAAGATCCGTTGTGAGTATTATACTGTACTATCAACTTTTTTAATAATACAATACAAAAGTTTTGCTTAGATAGATATAGACTGTGTGAGGATATGAAAGAAAATGGAGTTAGTAATAGAATGTTGGAAGACAGGATGATTTGGATGAAGAAAATGCATTGAGCCAACCCCAAGGAACACGGAGAAGGGTAGGAAGATTATTGTTCAAAGGAGATGGTCCAAAATGTATGGACCAAAATCCCAGAAATCAATACAAAGTAACTGTATGCGGGTCGATTGCTTATAATGAGTGAAATAATCCTAAATAAGTTGCAGACTGATCATCTTGCAGTCTTCAGACGATGCATTGAAATACCGGCAGCTAAATAGACCGATCTCAAAGTCCTTCAAAAGTGACCACCACCCCTTAAATACCGAAAGTATGAAGCGGTGGAAAACCAGTACTTAACACCCTTCACTTTCTCCACAGGCATGGTGCAGGCATATGGTGGTACTCTTCTTCAAGAAGGGAGACAATACTGAAGAACTATATGCCCATCTCACTTAGCCATGTTTACAAGCTGTTTTCTGAGTCATCACGAATCATCCCGCGCGCAGGTTTCGTAAAGGCTTCAACACCGTATACCAAATACATACGCTGCGGCAGATTATACAGAAGACCGAAGAGTAGCTTTCGATTCGATTGAGACTTAGGCTGTATTGCTGTCTCTCCAACGGCGCCAAATCGATCGAAGTGTTGAAACTTTTTGTACAAAAAGCCACCAGGTCAGTTTCACTTCATGATCAGATCTCGGAACCTATGAGCCATGATGGATATTGATGATGGTGATGATTTGAGACAGATCTCATATCTCCAAAATTGTTCACCGCTGCACTCGAGGATGTCATTAAGGTTCTCGACTGGAGAGGGCTAGGCATCAACGTCAATGGAGAGTACATCAATAACCTTGGGTTTGCCGACGATACAGTGGTCATGGAGGACCTCCGTACAACGCTTGATGACCTCAGTGGAGCTTCCGAAGGAGTGGTTTTTAAAATGAACATGGACAAAACCTCCGGACTCCTATCAAGGACGGAGACTACACAGTACGGTACAGTCGACACAATGACTGATTTTCGTACTAGTGTTAAGAAAATCCTTAGTAGATAATGATTTTTCATGCATACTTTGCCGGCCTATAGCTCCGATACCCCATGGATTTGGACTTTTTTGTGACTTGGGTAGGGTTAAATCGCGTGTTCTCGCATACTGTCTCTCACAATTCAGGTTACCCTAGTTTGAGAGGCAGGGTTCATTAATCAATGGTTACAATGGAATTATTACAATATAGCTGTATGTATAATTATGTAAACTTGAATGTAACTTGTTTTTCTACCAATAAACTTTTTATTAATATTTTTAATATATCTTTGAGATTATCGGGACCCTAGGGGTCCCGGACCTTAGGAAGGAGTACCAGGGGCCGAAACCAACTCGCAGAGGCTTTGTTAGACATGTAGGATAAAATGTGACACCAACCGGCGATAATCCCTGTATGCACTAGTCACTATGCAATAGCACCCAAGTACAATCCCCAGCTGGTGCGGGACTACTGCAGAATATGGAGATATTATTATGTCCATTATTCAAACTATTTCTTATTATTTACATTTTAAATATTTTTATAAAACATACAAAAACAAAACAATTAAAATAACAGGAACAGGGTCCAAGCTACCGGCAGTCAAGGCTCCAGAGAGAGGAACCTCCTAACAATACGAGTCGTGTCCAGCAGTACTGCTTTCTGGATCAGGCCCTTGACCCAGCCGCCTAACGAGAACCTCCTAAGGTGTTGGTCGAGGCTCGTGGCTATTAAGCCATTGGCAGACACGACTATCGGTACAATGATCGCTGTGTCCACATCCCACATGTCGACAACCTCGCGAGCCAAGTCAAGATATTATTATACAGTTTTTCTGAATTGATTTCTGGGTCAATTGTGATACCGTCTTCTTTCTCCCTTTCTAAAACACACACATAGCATAATGCTTTTATTTTCTGACAGGAAAGGAAGGTGCATCGGTAGTACGCCTACATTTGGCTAGTTATGGTTAGGACTTAATCCATGTATTACGGGGCAAGCCCTTCTAAAAATACTAATATTATTATGTTTTAAGGTGGCTGAAAATGATGGCAAGCCACAATACATATGCAGATCATGTGAAGTAGTGCTGAGAAATGCTGAGCTTCTGAGACAAACTGCCGAGGTCACACAGTGGCGGTTGCAGCAAGAACTTGAAATGGGTATGTATTGGGAGTATGCATATAAATAAACTATAATTCAGCTTATGTTGTCTCACTGCAGTACTAAGAAGTACCTACGAGTATACAATAAAATTAATCATAAAAATCTTTTTTTTGAAGCAATCTTTTTTCGTATTCTTCTCAGAAAACCTTTTTATTTGATACCCATATAATGGCAGTGCACAAAAACTAACTAGTCCGCCATATTAGAGTTTAGAATGACGTCACTTAGCTAACCATCCAATGTCATCCAAACTAATCGTGTATGCATAATTTCATCTTAATCGTTACAGGAATTCTTTGAAATTCAGTTGCAAGATTTGACACGAACACAGGAACATACATACATTGCAAGTTAAATAAAAGCTTGTACAAATAAAATACAGATGATAAATCTAGAGACGGATTATTGTTTCCAAGTAAATAACCGGTTTGTGAAAGTCCTTTGGAATCCTTTTTGTGTAGTAAATAAAGTTTTAATATTTACCACTATCAAGCAGCGTCACGTCTTGTCTCGGTATGAGAAGGCCCTAAAATCCCACATTTGATTTTGGTCAGCCAGCTCGCGAATATGTATCCTCCGACTGCACAGCATGTTTTCGAATTAGGTACATTTAAACACACAAGTGTTATATATTTTAAAATCAGCTTTTAAAACCCTGGGTATCAATAGATACCCCACCCGATGGGATTGAATAAAAAAAAAATGCTCCCAAAATCCGCAATTTTTCTATTTTCCAATTTTAATGTAGCCAGTGACACTAGCAAGGTTAAGACAAATCGATTGACGTAAGAATCATCAAACTCGGCCAACGCGTTTGGTCTCTAGAAAGCCACTTAGGAACAAACATAAATACATAGACTGATAAACACATTACCCTCCTTCGGCAGTCGGGTAATTAATGTTCGCACAATATAAATTGAAATGACAAAAACCTTTTACAGTGACTTGTATGGCATCAGACTGTGACACAAAGGAGAGCAGTCATCATGGAGGTTACTTTGTGAAGCGAGGCGCCAGGGTCACGAGGGAATGGGCCTGTGGAAAATGTCGACAGACGTTTTATAGCCAGGTAACCTTTCAAGCTATACTGAATTAGTATTACTGATATTACAAGGTGGAACAGAAACAATGCAATTCTTATAAAATCAGATGCTAGAAACCTTTGTCTGGGAACAAAACTTCGGCTCTTTTTGGCCGAATATTGTCGAAGCCGAATCCGTTTGGTTGGACACTAGTTTTAAGCTTTTTCTTTCTCCATGTTACCCGGTTCTTTAGGTCCCTCATCCAGCCACTTGCCTTGTTGATGTCATCAGCCCAATGCGCTTTTGAACGTCCTGACCAGAACACGAAAACCAGCCTACTTTGAAGTAAAGGTGTGGTCCACAGACATAAATCTAAATAGATAACGCAAGTCCCTCCATCTGTATGAAAACCAAACGTGCCACTTTTTCACAAACAATTTAAAAACACCAATTTACTTACCAATCAAAGAAAATATTTCCAATGCCACGGCTAACTTTTCATATAGGTACATTCTTTACAGCTCAATAATAAAAAAAAATTAAAAAAAAAAAAAAAAAAATTCTAGGTGTCGGTGGATTTCCTTTGACGATAATGCTAAATAAAAAGCTCAGATTACGATTATTGATCGAAACTTTACACCGTTTTTGGCACGCGAAGTACATAAAGGTTGTCTGTAAGAGATTGCCTAGTGCGTTAAGACCGCCCATTGTACACTTGTATATTTGAAAGTTTGTCCTTTATGTTTTTTGTGGTGTACAATAAAGTATATAATAATAATACAATCGCGTCATCTAGTTAGATTGATATCTGTGGTGTGGTCAATGTCAAATTGTTTGTTACAGTGAACTTGATGGTTGAGGGTAGGTATGTATGTCGGTTTTCGGTTTTGATTGAGTTTCTATTACATTTCAGGAGGAGTTCACGGCACATGAGAGTTTGCTAACATGTCGAAGTAGTACCAAGTTCTATGTATGTGAGACGTGTGGCCTGGAGCTGAAGTCTATAACCAGATTGAAAAGACACAGGTAAAGATAATCTCCCCTTTCACGCTCTGTCTCGTTCGTTGGTCTAGTGGTCGCAAGTTCTACTGCTGAACAGACAGTCTCGGGTTCGATACCCGGGTTGAATCTAAAATTTTGAAATAACCCATAATTATACTTATAGTCCCCGGCATGTAACTTGGCAAGGTTTTGGCGTAGTGGTGAAGTTCGCGCATAGTGCGTGAACTGACCAACCACCATATATAGCGAATGGAACGTGACCGCGACGCGATTAGTCAGTCGAACTTTTTTTTTTTCCGGTGTGGAAAATCCTCATTGGATGTCCTCCGCAGGGAGGGTCGAGGGGTCTGTCAAACTCGTACTGACTAAAAACCACCCCGTTGTTCCATCTCACACCTACGCTGGGGGTCGCGGGAACAATTATACTTCCGCAACCCCCGGCTAGTGCCGGCCCGCATCTGCGGCCTCGATCTCGGGATGGGAGGGAGTGAGGTGTTGGACTTACCCCGCGACGTCTCCTCGCGCCTCCGATAGTGACGCGAGTACCTTTGCCTCCAAGTCCCAGAGCGGGGATCCGGCCTGTACACGAGCCGCCTCGTAGGAGATCGTGCGATACCCCCTGATGACTCTGACGGCCATCGCTCTCTGCTGTTTCCGCAAAACAGCGATGCTACCGGCCGTCAGGTCAGTCGCCCAGATTGGGGCCTCATACAGGGCCATCGATCGCACGATCCACACGAAGAGCCGCCTACAGGCGGTGCTCGGGCACCCCAGATTAGGAAGCAGCGTTGACAGCGCCCCAGCCGCGCCCAACAACTTGGGCGCCAGCCGCCGGATGTGGGGGCCGAAATCCCACCTGTCGCGCACTCGGAACGGTGCTAAACGTTCCCCGCGTCCCGCATGTTAACCAAAGACACGTGTACGCATCTAACAACTCTTGCCAAGTTATGTACCGACAACTATACCACCTCAAATACTCTATTTAAGGCTCATACACACTGGAGAGCTCCACTACCCCTGTACCCACTGCCCCTACCGCGCGCGCACTAAGTACGCACTACTGGTCCACGAGCGCTCACACATTGGCGTGCGGCCGCTGACCTGTCCACACTGCCCGGCCACCTTCCTCAACTCCTCGAACTTGGCGTCTCACAGACGGAGACACCTGCCGCCAGCTTACCATTGCCAGATGTGTGAGAAGGGCTTTCGATTCAAGGAGGTAAGGTTTTTTTTTAGTTTATTATGCAGTAATAAAACACAAAAAAATCACACATTGTAAATTTTTGCCCCTTAAGTGTTTAAGACGTGGATTCACGCGAGACACAATGGCTTTTTTATAGTTTCGGCAATTACGTGCACAGGACCGGACAACGGTGACTTTATTATCTTTGTCATGTGGCATGGAAGGCAGACTGAACACCCTGTATTATTTTTTGTAGAGACATGAGCTAATAAATCTTAACAACATTTTCTTCTAGTACAACTGTTTATCTCAAGGCAATCCCATAATGGAACATACAACCGAACACCTTAGTGACAAACAGCACGAATGTGTTAATTAAGTTACTACATGGGTATTTTGTCAATCCTTTAGGTACCTTACTATTATAGACTTTGCTCACTTTTTACCCGACTGCCGAAGGAGGGTAATGTGTTTATCAGTCTATGTATGTATGTTTGTTCCTATGTGGCGTTCTAGAGATCAAACGCGTTGGCCGATTTTGATGATTCTTACGTCAATCGATTCGTCTTAACCCTGCGAGTGTCACTGGCTCCAGCGCCAAAATTTGGCGGATTTTGGGCGCCATTTTGTGGGGGAATTTTATTTTTCTTTCAAACCCATTGTGTGGGGTATCAAAATAAATGGTTTTAAAAGGTGATTTCAAAAATATATAACATTTATATGTTTAAATAAACATATTTAAAAAAAAAATAAAGTTAATTAAAAAATTCAAAAAACCCGACTGCTTAAAAAGCGAACTAAAAAGATGTAAACAAGGAGAAAAACATGATGTGCAGGCGGAGGATACATCTGGTTTTGGTCAGCCAGCTCGCGAATATACAGGGTGTTTGGAAGGGAGCTGTACATACGCCTAGGGTAGAAACTAGGGATAGTCTGCTACCTACCCCCGCCCATTATATTGACCTTGGCCTCAAGGTTTTTTTTTAATTTATTTTTATTTTTTATTTGACTTTTTTGTGATTTTTTGACTAAAACTACCTGTAGCTCAAAATCTATCCATGGGACCGGTCGGCTAATGGTCTTGTTTTAATCGTTAGAGTCTTAGGGTCCTGCAAAAAATTATTTTACACCAGAAAATTGTGGAGAAGAAAAGTTATGGGGCCTGAAGTACCGTAGTAAGGTAAAGAAATAATTTTAAGGGCAACTTTCTATGGGGTTTAAAAAAAAACTAACAGGGTTGGAGTTCTTCTGATTTTTTTAAAACATCCTCAGTCCATGCCCTTTCTAACGATATGCTAAAAGTGTAATTATCACTTTTAGTTTTAAAGTTATTAATTAATTTCCGCAACTAGGGCACTTCAAGCAAAAATTTCAACTAATGAAAATTAAATGTGTTCGATCGTAAAAGGATGGCAAATGAAACAAAAAATTTGGTAATGACTAATGTCATTAAATTACAAATTTTAATTAATTACTAATTTTAATTAATTACAAATTTTGTTCAAATTGATGACCATTGACCTGTAAACATGCTCGGCACCTCTTCCTCATCTCCACGGTCACCGTTCTAAGCAGCAGTTCCTCGCGCATTGTATCGAATGCGGCGTGGATCCTGTTAATTAGAACCTCCCTTGTTGGTACTTCTTCTGCGTACACCAACTCTTTCGCCCTTCCCCAGACGTAGAAGTCGAGTGGGGTAAGGTCAGGCGACCTTGGGGGCCAGGGAATTGGCCCACCCCGACCAATCCAAGAATTAGGAAAGCAGTTGTCCAGAAGCTCCCTCACTGCTAGGCTCCAATGAGCAGGACAGCCGTCGTGCTGGAAGACTATGGGCCGATCTTCGTCAAACACTTCTTCCGCTAAATCAGGCAAATCGTTTTCGAATTTTCGTTTTCGTTTTAAAAATTCGGGTTTTCATTTAATTTTCATTAGTTGAAATTTTTGCTTGAAGTGCCCTAGTTGCGGAAATTAATTAATAAATTTAAAACTAAAAGTGATAATTACACTTTTAGCATATCGTTAGAAAGGGCATGGACTGAGGATGTTTTAAAAAAATCAGAAGAACTCCAACCCTGTTAGTTTTTTTTTAAACCCCATAGAAAGTTGCCCTTAAAATTATTTCTTTACCTTACTACGGTACTTCAGGCCCCATAACTTTTCTTCTCCACAATTTTCTGGTGTAAAATAATTTTTTGCAGGACCCTAAGACTCTAACGATTAAAACAAGACCATTAGCCGACCGGTCCCATGGATAGATTTTGAGCTACAGGTAGTTTTAGTCAAAAAATCATAAAAAAGTCAAATAAAAAATAATAATAAATTAAAAAAAAACCTTGAGGCCAAGGTCAATATAATGGGCGGGGGTAGGTAGCAGACTATCCCTAGTTTCTACCCTAGGCGTATGTACAGCTCCCTTCCAAACACCCTGTATATCCTCCGCCTGCACAGCATGTTTTTCTCCTTGTTTACGTCTTTTTAGTTCGCTTTTTAGGCAGTCGGGTTTTTTCAATTTTTTTATTAACTCTTTTTTTAATGATAGGGTAATAAAACTAAAAATTCAACCGAATTCCAAAAAAAAACACTACAAAGTGTAAAAAACTTCAATTTCGGAAATCGGTGTTTCTGTTTTTTGATAGACTTCCGAAATTGAATAAAATTTTCACTGCCTAGTGTTTTTTGGAAGTCGGTTGAACTTTTAGTTTTTCAATTTTTAATTGTGGCACATAAACATTTTTTTAAATATAAAATAATCATCAAAATCGGTTCACCTATTAAAAAGTACCGAGGTAAAAATATATTTAAAAAAATACATTCGAATTGACAGCTCATCGTTTTTGAAGTCGGCTAAAAAGAATATAAAAACTTTTTCTCAAAAGATAAACCGACTTCTAAAGCAAAAAACTAAAAAGTGCAAAAATAACTTTCGTTTCGGCAGTCGGTGTTGAAAAACGCTAAAAACAAGAGGTCAACCACTGCGTCAACCGTGCTTAGATTATTTTGACCTTAACTTTGAGGGTCTTAAGGAATTCAACTACCAAACCAAAGATAACCACCTACCAAAGATATTTTTTGTGAAACAGGATTTTTATCGGCTTATGTTTAACTAACCACCAGATCTAGTAAAATTTAACAGCAAAATATCACTATGTTGACAAAAATAGTAAATGATCACCAACATTAAATCCCCATTTTAGCGTGAAATTAGAACCAAAAAATTTACAACTTGTGATCCAACTTAAAACAATCAACTCCAAATTATGATTGTTTAATCCAAAAATAGTTAATGACCACAAAAAAAGTAAAAATATCTGCGAGCAACTTGGCAGTAGCGCTCGCCGGCCGCTGCCGCGGCACCGCTCGCTTCGCTCGCTCGTCTCTCGCGCGGTTTGTCACTGTTCTAACCTATTTCACCCGGTTGAAATAACCTATTTCACAACATTAATTTGCTATAAAAATTTGATGGTCATTTACTAAATTTGGTTTCATAGTACAATTTTAGGTCACAAAGTTATTTTTGGTGGTCATTATATTTATTCCTATTTTTATTTGCATTAAACCTATGGTAAACTATTTTTTTTCCACAGGCACTTCAGAATCACATAGCAACACAGCACAGCACTGCCAAACCCCATATTTGTAATTCATGTGGAAAAGCATTTTCAACCAGGTAAGTGTGTGTATGATCCACCAATAATATTCTATTTCTGTACTATGCACCATTGCCTAGTGCCTACCCTTATGGCCTGCACACTCTGGTGGACAGGACGGCAGAGGATACTAAATTTATCAATTGAATTTAGTAGTTATCCAGCTCCAGAGAAAACTGCGCCGCGATGCTCCGAGGCCGATCACCGAGTATTGAAATATATACCTTACTTCGATTGGATAAATATTAAATTCAATAAGGCTGTTTCCTGGGTAGAAAAATGATAATTCTATTCAGTACGTCAGTGAGATTATCAAATAATATTGGACACGTATTTTAAGCTTTACCAAATCAATAAAATTGCAAAGTTCAAGCGCATCCAAGTTCAGGAGTGGGGGCTTGTGACGTCACTAAGTTAGTATAAAGTATACTAGCGGCGTGACGTCACACGATATTTCAATGCATTATATAGTCGTTACTTTATGTTTACGTGTCCAATAAATTTATTATTAATGTACCTGAGAAACAAATTTTCAGTAAACTACACTATTGAGAAATTTAAAATCCTTTGCCGTCCAATCTGCCAGTGCGCCAGGCTATTACATGGAAAATAATACCAAGCTGTTATAGTCTCCGGCATGTAACTTGGCAAGGTTTTGGCATAGTGGGGGTAAGTTCTCGCATAGTGCGTGAACTGACCAACCACCATATAGAGCGAACGGAACGTGGACGCGACGCGATTGGTCCGTCGATCCTTGTGTCAACTGACCAACCAATCGCGCGCTCAGAACGGCGCTAAACGTTCCCCGTGTCCTGTTTGGTAACCAAAGAGACCTGAAAAACGACTTGTGCGCATCTAATGACTCTTGCCAAGTTACGTGCCGACAACTGTACTGCCTACTTCAAGGCAAAGGCATCTTCTTATAAAGAGAAGACAGGAGCATTAATTACCATGATAGCTCAAGGCGGGTTGGCGATTTTCCTTATCTTCACCAATGTCCAAGATAAACTTAGAGAGTAAATAATATGGATTGAAAAAGTCACATTGAACCATCAGCCAGATTTGAACCCACAACCTTATGCATGAGAGGCAAGATTTTAGCCTGACTTAGGGTCTATCTAAATTACCTTATGTTATGAATAAACTGTAAGTTAACTTAGTTCTGTATCTTTTCAGAAAGATGATATGCCGACATGAGCGTAGAGTCCATAATCGACCGAGACTGCGATCAGGAATAGTGCCCACTTACTTACGACAGCAACAAGAACAGTTGACCTAGCAAGACATTTTTATCAGCTTCAAGATGCTGCTAGTCAACTCAACCTGCTAAGATTGTTGTTCTACCTTTGAAGACTGAATACCCTACCTGATGTCACAGCCTACATTCAAGAATTCATCAATTTATAATAATTATTACTTTGTTCAGCCAATTGTTAAAACTCTGTGGCATAAACATTGAATCTACTATTTTATTGATCTTTGAATTTAGATTAAGAAGCAGTAATCCAATGAATTTCTGGTGTCTTCTAAGATCTGCCAAGAATGCTAATGTAAATGAAATTTGAATAAACAATCAATGTTGAAGCGAAAACTTGTTTTCTTTTCCAAAACTAAGATCTTTATCAACTGAGTTCTCAATAAACTGAGACTGTTATCAGGGCCTTACTCTGATGTTTCAAAACTATCATGGTTCCAATGTGAGAGAGATGGAGCTTTACAGGATGAAGAGCTCTACCCCTTTTTACAAGCTTTTTAAACGGTTTTATTTATCTTGCCCTGTTTTTTGTTATTAACTTGCAATGTATGTTTCATAGTTCGGATCAAATCTTGCAACTGAATTTTATTGCAGTTAACCTCAACCGATTAAGATTAAATATGGCATACACATTTGGTTTGCAAGTTAATAAACTGGTTTTAAGAAAGTTTTTTTAATTGGATCAAATTATTCACATTAATCATGATGGCGTTGACACATTAAAGCAAGGCCCCTGGTATAATACCCACATACTTACGACATCAACAAGAACAGATGATGTAGGACAACAATATTGTCATCAGCTAACACAACTCTCCTTCTGGATATTGACTTTACCCTTGACTTGATCCTTGAAGATGCTACCAGCCATCCTAAGATTTTTCACTACAACTATATAGCCTGATATAATAACCTTGTTTGCAGTTGTGTACACTATGAAAAACTGGTCATTGTTGACAATACCGAAAGGAAAAGAGCATGAGGCCAGTCGCCAAGACAATGGTCTGACCAAGTGAAAAAAGCTATGTCCTCAAACAAATTTCAGCAGGTGGTGATGGCAACTTTGGACCGGAATCGAAGGAGGCAGATTGTCCACTTAAAGGGGTCCAGTGACCGCAATCCTCAGTAATGAAGGAATGATTGAAGAAGACACTACTCTGTTCCACACTTTTTGTGCAGGAAAAAAAGTAGTATCTGGTAGCTCTGAATAAACATTCAATATTGAAGTGAAATCTTGTTTTCTTTTTCAAAACTAAGTTCTTTATGACCGAGTTTAAAATCCGGAATTGTACCAACATACAACAGAGGATGTAGTTACTGTAGGACAACAATGTTGTAATCAGCTCCTGGATATTGGCATCTCGACGACTGATTTGATCCTTGAAGATGCTGCCAGCCACCCTGCGAAGATAGCTGCTATGCCTTTGCAGGCTGCTAATATCCTACCCTGTGTATGTTTGCAGTCAGTCTACACAAGAATGTGTCTAATTATAATATTAGCCTGGCATTGTGTTCATCCAGGATAAAAAACTGTGAAGCATAAACTCTGAATTTATTGAAATTTGATAAGGTATTCAAGTGAATTTTATCAATGGAAAACCAGTATTAGAAGAGGAATCGGTCCGCAGGACATTTTTATGAACGTATGAATAAAAGCAATTATTCTTAGCATTAGAAAGAAAACCAATATTGTTCTAAGTTCATACTAACATTAGCCTGCACATTGAGAAAGACGGACTCAGTAATGTAGACGGACTCTAGGATCTTAGATCATGTGTTAATTTATGTCATAATAAAATCAATTATTGTATGAAACACAAATGTCAATTTGTAATTGTATGAAACAGATAAATTTGAAGAATGTTTACATCTACTAAATGAACTAATAAACACAGAACCCACAAGTTGTAGGCTTCTCCAAAATTAAGTTTTCAGCACTGAAATTAGTTACACCTACCTAAATACTTTAAACTCTACTGGCATAGCACTGTTTATGAACTATATTTTGGTTGATTACACTGAAATACAAAATCTAACCTCACAATGCAATGTCACTCAAGTTTCAGCATTACGGATATAAAATCAAACAAAAACAAAATAGTTTTTTTGGATTTTATTATTAACTTACTCCTAAGTCACATCACTTCTTGGCGGCTGCGCCGACCTTTGATTTCTTGGTACCACGCACCTTCTTCATCCTGTTCTTGCGTTCCTTGCGCTGCTTGCGTGTGGGCCTCTTCTTCTCGTACAGGCCGTGACGGGCTAGTCTGTGCTTAGGCTCGAACTTCTTAGCCAAGTCCAGCGTGTCGTAGATCAGGGCGAAGCCGGTCGACTTGCCACCACCGAAGTTCGTCTTGAAGCCGAACACGAAGACAACATCAGGTGTCACCTTGTACATCTTCGCCAGCTTCTCGCGGATCTCAGTTTTGCTGACGGTAGGCTTGCCTGGATGAAGGACATCGCAGACCATCTGCTTGCGCGCCAACAGTCTACAAAAATATCAAAAACGTTGTCACACATAACCTGTCATAGCGAGGCACTAACTTTTCGCAACGATTTTAACTCGCACCACTTTGAAAGCATACGATTTCCACATTTACCTGTTGGTCATGAATTTGCGCGTACGAATAGTTGCTGTTCCTTCAGACATTTTGGATTATTTTAGAGTTTTCGTCGTAAACGACGCACGTGTCTCCAACACTCAGAGAAAAAGAACGGCGCGCCTATGTTGCCAGTGTTAAAAGAGTAATTTCCTACCAACAAAGGCAACTAAAATTATGAAGGCTACCATATAATTCCAAGGTAAAACAATATTTTATTAGGTGTAATATTTTTGAAATGCAGTACAGTAGATTATATTAAAAATAAACATCGTTACCAAATTAATAATTACATTTCTATGATTGAATCATGATTGAATGAAATGAATCAGAATTCATTTTTAGAGTCGGAAGTTTTATAAAATGGTAACATTTTGTTAAGAACACGTTCACCAAGATTTGATTTTGGCTGCGTTCATAATTAAATTTATTTTATTTAATGATGTACTGTAATATCTTGAAGATTGATATATAGAATAGTTAAAGGTCATGCTGGTATATTTTATTCACCTACCTCTCTATACCATAATTTGGTTGATGGTTTAGTTTTGCCTCTTTTTTTGTATGTTAATCGTTGCCATCGGATTTTACGTAGATTATTTCCATGACTTGGGGTAGTTAACCTTGACCTTTTATTTGATGGCTGTTCAGCAAACCATTATTTGTTTCCACTAAATGAATTTAATAAAGAGCTTTCATTTTAGTAGAAGTAAAAAATGTATAGATATTTTGTATTTCTAAAAGACCCGCAGGCTTATTACGTACCTATCTTTTGCAAGAGCAAAACGATAGCGATCAAACGCTTTATGTCATAAAAGTCGGAATTACCTGCAGTGTAGGTATGGTAGGTCCTACACAATCGTTTGCTAATCGCTCGCTGTTTGCCAAATGCACTTATTTAAAAAAACTAACCTCCAACAACTCTAAAACTTTTGTATTGAAGACTAGAGCAATTATTGCGCATAAGTCGATATCGTTTTACTCTTGCAAAAGATACGTAATAAGCCTACCGATAACCAATACAATTTTACCACATGTAGGTATGTTTCTAACCGTCTTTACCACAGGTCTTTACTCAACTAAACTTCTAATCATCCATTCTAAATAATTAGCTACGTACAATCATACCTTTTCAATTTCAAATAAAATGCTTATCTCACTATTTCGAAAAAGGTTTGAAAATATTCATCATCATTATCATCAGCCTTTTTAATGTTCCCACTTCTGGGAAACAGGCCTCTTCTCTGTGAGAGGGAATGGGCCGAAAATATTAATATGGACAAAAAACAGGCAGTATATAAGTGTAGGTACCTATACTTCCCGACTTTTATCGCTAGTTATAAGCTTATGAACCACGTTGAAGCTGTGGGAAGTCGCGTTATTTTATAGTGCATAGATACCTAGCCTTCATGGCAGACAAGCTAGCGCCGTAACTAATGGTTCTCGAACCGATACTGATAGAATGCGGCACTGTATACACTTCCTAATAACACATTGTCGAGGGAATTCGCGGGGAAAGATAAAGTCAATGATAGAAAAAGACAAATGAGATCATTACTCTAATGAATGTTAGCGACTGAGCTAGACACATTTAACCAAGTAAAAATACAGAAAGGCAATTCTAAAACAACCCTACCTTTCTACAGAACATAGGAGTGAGTAGAATAGAAACAGCTAGTCTTTATTTATTACAGGATGTTCGCAAGTTAGAAAAAGTGCGTAGTACATTATTACCTCAATGTCTTTCGCCTGATAGATTTTTGATAGCAATCACATTGTTGGGTTCTATTTTGCTAACAAAGGATTTGAGACTTCTAATGAAGCTTGCTTGAAAAATACTAGAATGAGAATTTCCCCCCTTCCGCCACGCTGTTTCTGATAAGATGTGTCAGGAGCTAGAAAAAGATTCACTAGTTATGAAATCGAGTAAAATCAAAGATTTAACATTCGGTTATTGCGTTCGCGTAAAAATACCAAACTCATAAAAACTATTATTTTTCATTTTATTTGGCTGTCAAACAACTACGGTTTATTCTGTAAAACAAAATACACGGGTGGCCGTCATATGCCTTGTTTTTTACAAGCTTTTATTTAACTTGCAATGTATGTATGTATGTATGTAAGTGAGTTCGGGTCAAATCTTGCAACTGAATTTTAAAGAAGTTATCCCCGACCGATTTAGATGAATTTTTGCATACACGTTTAGTTTGGATGACAATGCATGGTTAGCTAAGTGACGTCATTCTAAATCCAATATGGCGGACGGCCCAAGATGGCGGGCTAATTATTTTTTGAACACTGCCATGATATGGGTATCAAATGAAAGGGTTTCATGAGATGTATACGAAAAAAGCTTGTTTTAAAGAAATAAAAAATAATGAATAATTTTATTAATTGCTTCACACCTGATTCAGGTGTTAACGTCAATAGGTTCAGAAAGTCATCAAGTGGAACTTTTCCATCGGACGCCCCATTATAACAATGTTTGATGCGTATGTTGACAGACCATTAGGTAAATCACCCTCGAGGGATCTGTCTTCTTTTACGTCAAAGGTTTTTGCGTCAGTGTCTACCCTTACAAAGAGCAAAGAATAAAATATTAGGTTTTTATGATCCTGAAAATGTTGAGGAGTTTAAATAAGCATAAGCGTATTTTGCTCAATCTTTATCTACAGGCGACTTAATTCGAGTGTTCAACACTGACTTATGGAATCTCCCTGAATGATTGCATGATTACACGAAGGCTGTTGACAGTGGTCAGTTAAGGGGTCTGTACACAAGCAAATAACAAACGGGCCTCCGAAAAGTTCCTTCCTGTTTGTTTAGTTTGGATTCGTTGAAGAAATGTGAGAATAAATTAATGAAATATGAAGCGATTTTATGAAATCAGTATAAAATATCTTGCACCATGCTACAGATCACATTTACCTATTTATTTCTTTCTTGAAAACACAAACAACAAATTCATAGTTGAAGGGCAAAGTTGACGATATGCATTAGACGAGGTAAATGCTTTCAATTACTAAAAATGAAGTTATAGCGTGTACCGTTGTTCCACGGTTCCAACAAATGAAGTTTCTATGACGCACTAAACTTATAAATAACTAACGACCATAAAACCATGTAGAATTTTTAGAACAGCATTCTACCTTCTTGCACATTAACGCAATAAATTTCTATATGACGTCACGTCTACGTAACGAGGCTTCAGCCAGACGTGTCTAGTTTATGCAGACCTCTGACCTACCAAACAAAACCCCTTGAAAACTGCAGGTTGTTAGGCGCTGGGAGGGGTGAAGGAGGTCAGGACTCGTGGTGGTGTCTATGAGGCGCCACCCCGGCCACCCCATATCGATCGTCGTCTCATGCCGGTCGTATATAGACCGGGGATACCGTTATGAGTGCTCGTCTTTCCTACAATTATTCTCCTTGAAGGTTTTATGCAGGTTAGTGAAGACTATAGTTTTTTTTTTATCTCAGTCTATGACATGCTATGCGGATTTAAATTTCAAATTAGGAATACGATCGTAGAATTTTATCATGTCAGCTGTTGTTTCCCGCGCCTGTGAAAATTATTATTTTTGTTTTCCCTTAAAACCTTTTCAATCCCACTTACCTATATTGTTAAAATACATTAAAGTTTACATTAAGATATTATGTAGTAACGTTGTTTTTTGTAGTAATATCCGTTTTTAAATTAATATAAATGTTGATTGTTTTGATAAAGATGCGATCGTTTGCGCGTTGATGTGATTTATTGTGTTTTTTCATTGAGATATGTAGGTATCTACTTAATTTTCCTTATTTTCTGAGGATTTTTTCCAAGCTATTACCTCATTACTTAGAGTTACAGTCTACAGAGATTACTAAGAGGAAATGTCATTGATCACGATTCTTGCTGTAGTGTAGTCCAAGCATTCCGCAATATTTGATTTTTCTCACCCCTCACGTGTGCCCTTGAGCGTGCCTTGAGCTTTAAGCTCATCGGAACCGCATTAAAAAGATCAGCTAAGCTAGTCAGTTAGTCTGTTCTGTACCTTGTAACCATGTTAGTTGTGGTCTTATTGTTGTTGTTACTGGTAAAATATTTGTTTATTAAAGGTAATCTCTAAGATTGATTAAGAAAAACACTGACACTGAGCTACAATATCACTGAGTAGTGTCTATATTTTTTTAAACCCTATTCTATGATCATAAGCTACTGTTTAGCAAGAATAATCCGCGGTTCTCGTGACAAAGGTCACAGAAAGAACTAGCAAATGATAATTTATTTATTAGGAACATGTCGTTAACCTAATATGATGGCGCCAAAATGATAACATAGGTGCCTATTTACACTATTGAAATTATAGGCATAGTTTATATTTTTGCTCTCAAAGGTCACAGTGTTATCGTTAATGTGAAGATACCTCAGAGTTGTTTGGTAGAGGTTATCATGCCATATAGGGAAGCTCGATTTGTACGTTACTTGTAGGTAGGTATGGGCATAACGATGGAGGAGCTTGTGGCCAAATAGTAACAGCTGTACTTCAGCTTAAAAAATGCACAAGTGAATTCCGCAAGGCGAAGGATTTAACCCCATCAATCGTCCGATCACATAGACGGAAATCCACGACGATTTGATTACATCAATCGACGAATCTCGCACGTGATTGGTCGATTGATGGTCTCAAATCCTTCGCCTTGCCGAATTCACTTACGAATTAGGCTTCTAGTCAAACTTCGAGGTTAAGTAACAATTGCCGAGGTCGGTCCGTGAATGTGTAAACATTTTATTAAGAGTACCGAGACTCCTTCGGGTCCTGGCGTTAGTTTTACTTCCAGTGAGCCTCATTCCTACATCTTTGAAGCTCAAAATCTAAATCCAAATAATTTAGAAGGCACAAAATGAGCACAAAATAATTTGTTGGTTTGCAAAGCCGAGAGTCCCGGTGAGCGTACTTGGTCCCTAGTCTGGACTGTCATTTGTAGATTTTTGACAGCCATTACGGGTAGTCACAAGTCAGTAAAATTTGACGTTAGTCTTTGTTTTTTAAAATTCCCAATAGGCTCGCGCTTGACGCTTGCTGAGTAAGCGATGATGTGGTCGACGGTGAAACACGCTTGCCTAGAAATAACCTATTCACTCTTGACTTAAAGACCCCCAGATTGTAGCTGTCGGGAAACACAGACTCCGGCAGGGAATTCCACTCCTTAGCTGCACGCATAATAAAAGTGTTCTCAAAACGTTTTGTGCGTATGGGTGGAATGTCCACCATGTATCGATGGCGCATCGCCGTACGTCTGGTAGTCCGATGATGAAACGGGCTCGGTGGAATTAGATCGTGCAATTCCATCGCACACTCCCCGAAATGTAAACGATAAAAAACTGACAGGCTGGCAACTTGGCACGATGTTCAAGATCTGGAGCTTTGACTTTACCAGCGCCTCGTCGCCGATGAGCCTCTTGGCCTGCTTTTCGATCGACTCTAGTGCATCAAGCTGGTATTTGGCAGATCCATCCTATAGATGAGAACAGTACTCCATGCATGAGTGCCTGTCTTGTCAGACAGGCAGTTGCTCCTTGTAAGCTATTGATACTGAGCTGTATTACGCTGCCACTTTCGTACTTTGTGGCTGTATTCAGTTGGAGTGGAAACCGACACAGACATAGTTAGCAAAGGCTGGAGTCTATCCTTAACTAAACTCCGCTCCACTGGGAGTAAAGGTTGGTAATATCTCAATGTTACCTATCACTGTAATCAAAGGGTAGAGTGGTCCTTTCGCCCTGTTTGGCAAACAGCTCCCAATCAATCGCTATATTGATTGATCAGCCTATTTTTTTTTTTTTGCCTGGATTTGTGCTCATGCATACTGCGCTACCATGCGGGGAGATAGCTTATTGTTACTAAAACTCCACGGTGTCCTCCTGTACCGCTTATGGCGGGAACAAGGGTACGCGTTATATAGCGCTTGTCCGTGCACCCGCCGCGGCTGTCCGTCACCGGACCTTCCTCTGGGGAGTACACCCTGTTACCGGCGCACCAGAAAACATTGCACGCTGTGATCACCCCAGCGACCAAACCAGCACATGGACGCCAGAGGACCTTGTGTATGGCACCCTTGGTCCCCCTGTGACCGGTCAGGTTTGTGGCCCCGCCACCTACCGCTTTTCGCAGGGAATAGGGAGAGCGGCCTACGCTATACCGGCACTCCTCACCCGCCGCGGAGCCTCCAACCCTCAGCCGTTATGCCCCCCATAAGACATCACGACCCAAACTCAATTGCGATGTCGCCGAAGCGGCACCGCAACCTATTTGTTGGCCGCTACGTCCTCAGCTTATCGCCAAAAGCAGATGAGCGGCCCCTCCTCGGGTACCTCTTCGCTTCACCGTGGGTGACCCATCCACGGCTACTGAAGCCCCTCTCTTCGACAATGCAGGAACCCATCGGGGAGGTGATAAGCGTACCAACTTGTCCATACTCCCAACTGTCATTTGTAGATTTTTGATGTGCGTGTGAACTGAGGGACCATACTGATATCTCGCAAAATAAATATCGTAGGATTTAGTAGTAGACTTAAAACAATTGTAGAACAAATCTGGGAATTTGTAAATAAATATATTAAAAACTACAGCCCTTAAAGTGCGGTCCCTCAATCCTCACATACCATTAGCCAGATCTCGGAAAGTATCTGATAAAGTAAGGTTTTGTAACTACAGACATTTAGTAAAGAATTTGTAAAGATATTTACTAAATAACAAACCAGAATGCATCAAATATAAAAAATATATAACGACTAAACTGTGGTCCCTCAATCCTCACATCCACTGACATATGTGCATGTACTAGCTGCTAGACGAGAGTAATATCAGAAATACTAGTGTATTTAACTTTTAGTAGAAAGTTTCTACTAAATAATAGTTATCTAAAACTATGTATTTCTTACCTCTTAGCTGAGATAATATTATTTTTTAATCCTATAAAAATAGATAAGAGTAGTGTGACCACACAATGAAACAAAATGTAGACAGTACTATTATACTTCATTTAGTATAGCATTAAACGAAACGAAAACAATGTTGAACTGTTAATTGAATCTGTGTATTGAATTATTCGAATGTAAATGTACAAATAAACCATTTTATTTATTTTATTTTTATTTATTTATTTTATTAATGTGTATCAGCTCAGTGGTTTTTACGTACGCATAGTGTTTATGGGGATAAACATAACAGGAAACTGAGAACAAGTAATTACATTACGCTCAAGAAAGAAAAAATGTATAAATGCAATTAAATATAAAAAAAAACGCCAAAAAAGTTCAATCTAATATTTCAACTGGATATTTTAATGCGACATTGAATCTAAAAACGATGACATTTATTTAATGAGGGCAAAAATTGCTTCACAATATTTTAGTCCATTAAACGAGAAAGGAAACCATATTAGTTATGATTGCCAGTGTAATATCACATATACACACACTGGCAAAATTAGCGGAATAAGAAAAAAAAACACAAAACCTTTTTTTTACCTTTGCGGGGTAGTTTTCTTTTGTTTTACAATAAAACCAATTATTCCTACTTGATAATACAATTAAACTTCACTTTTCAACCGATTGTTTAAAGTTTATTCGAACTTACATCACTTTGAGAGAATTTTGCTTGTTGCCATTTTATGGTTTTGATATAAAATTTTGTAAATTTTTCATAACCAACCTGAGTTATTTGTTTCATTTAATGATTTGATTTTTTTCGAAGTTAAGGACATCATTGTGCCCAACTTTGAGGCCCAGGCCCAAACTGAGAGGCCCAGGGCACTTGAGATGAGAAGAAATTATCAAACCTACAGAATGATGTGCATAATTCATCTTTTATCTGTTATAACCATTTATTGCAGTTTTTAATGGTTTAGAGAGACTAATGCTTTTGTGAGAGTATCAGAACAAGGCAGGAATCTCGAACTTCCAACAGAAATAATCTTTTTATTTAGTTTCGCTTTCGAAAAAACCCGCATTTAAAGCCTATTCAAGCCAAAAATGAGCTGGATGAAGTTCGAGGTACAATAGAAACTGGATTTAAGGAACGAAGGAGAATGAAAGAAACTGTTTCTGGTTTGTTCGTCTCCGCCGAAGGTCCAAAACTTGAGGCACATCACCTTTGAAACACAATGTTTGCCCGGGAATATCAACTTTAGTACACAGACTAATGGAGGAAAATATTGTTCAGTGATGAGTATGGAATTAATTTAAATCGAATTGAGAGACGGCAATGAATGTGTGAACATGAACAAGAATAACATAATCTTTTTTTTTTAAGCTACAGTGGCATATGGCAGAGAAACAATATTAGATTCAGGTAGGATATGTTTGTACGGACTTGATGATGATCGATGGAGGGAATCTTATTATAAACCGCTATAGAAGTGTTATTTAAGAATAAAACGCGGTATCATCTGCCCCTTTATCAGTGGTTACTTCGTTTTGATCTAGGAAAATCCTCGGCTGCATACCACTTTTCAAATCCAGCCTATCTTAATAATGTCAATATCGCAGTTTTGGCGTCGCCGGCGAGATCACCAGACATGCATCCGATAGAACACGTCTAGGAACTGCTAAAACGAAGAGCAAAATTCATACTCCCTACACTTATCAATGTGGGTAAACTGCGAAGCGCCTTTGTATAGGAATGATAAAAACTACCACAAGATACAATGAATAACATTATTCTCAACATGTCTAGGCGGGTGAATATTTTATTAAAAGCAAGTGGAGAAAACACGCAATATAATGTGATATTATTTTATTGTAAAAATGATTTTTTTTATTAACTTTTTTTAACTTTCCTTGGTAACCTTAAAAAATCAACAATAGCCAGTTTTCCCATGAAGTCATATTACTCACAAAAATTTACTAAATGCGACTTGATTTTTATTTTAAAAGGTGTATTTTTAAGTAAGGAAAAAAAAGTTCCTCAGTTAGCTGCAAAAAAGTTGGGGATTCTTGCAAAGGTGAGACGGTACTTCACGCCTGAACAGCTGCTCAACTTGTATAAAGCACAAGTTCGGTCATGCATGGAGTACTGCTCTCACCTCTGGGATGGATCTGCCAAATACCAGCTTGATGCACTTGAGTCGATTGACAGACGGGCCAAAAGGCTTATTGGCAATGTTGCACTGGTCGCATCAAAGCTCCAGAGCCTCGAACATCGACGCCGAGTCGCCAGTCTGTCGGTCTTTTATCGGTTACATTTCGGGGAGTGTGCGACGGAACTGCACAATTTGATTCCGCCTAGTCCTTTCCATCATCGGACTACAAGGCGTACGGCCATGCGCCATCGGTACATGGTAGACATCCCTCCCATACGCACAAAGCGTTTTGCTAATACTTTCATTGTGCGCACAGCTAAGGAGTGGTATTCCCTTCCGGAGTCTTTGTTCCCTGACAGCTACAACCTAGGGGTCTTTAAGTCAAGAGTGAATAGAATAGAATAAAATTTATTTGCATAAAAACATGGTATAGTAGATGGTACAAAATTAAATACAGAGCATACATGTTTTTGCTTAACATTATAAGCGTGCAAATTTTTCGTGCATACAATATAGTCATTTATTTATTTTTCTCAAAAAACTCTTTTACACTATAAAAACTATTAGTGGACAGCCAGTTATACAATTTACTTTTAAATAATCTGGTATTTAGAATTTTTAGGTCGCTTGGTATCTTATTAAATATTTCTACACACATATACAAACAGCTTTTATTATATTTAGTAAGCCTTGGCATGACATCCAATAGGTTTCTTCTAGGCAAGCGTGCTTCACCGTAGACCACATCATCGCTTAACATCAGGCGAGATGGTGGTCAAACGCTAGCCTATAGATTATAAAAAAAAAAAAAATGTCTTAATATAAGTTTTTGAAATTAATTCTTATCTATACTATAATATTATTAATATTATAAAGCTGAAGAGTTTGTTTGTTTGTTTGTTTGAACGCGCTAATCTCAGAAATTACTGGTTGGAATTGAAAAATTCTTTTTGTGTTGGATAGTCCATTTATTGAGGAAGGTTATAGGCTATATAACATCACGCTACGACCAACAGGAGCAGAGCATAAATGAAAAATGTTGCAAAAACGGGCAAAATTATTCCTTTTTGAGAGCTTCCGTTGCGTGCGCTGCGTAAACGGTTTAATTACACAACAATCATGTATGTAGAGTAGGTAGGGTTGATGGGTAGGTAGGTAGCCAGTTGACGGGAGCGAAGCCGCGTGGGACAGCTAGTTTAATATAAAAATCGTAATTTTTATTTTGTTCCGCTAATTTTGCCAGTGTATGTATATTTGAACATATACTTCTAAGATATTTTTTCAGCGCAACTTTTACAAAAATGTGTTTAAATACGTCCTGCCAATCAAACTTAATCAATAGAGACGTTGCGTTTTTGCCCTTAAATATAAATATTATTGAAATATTTGACATAGGTAATTTGAAAGAGGCAATTAACATCGATGAAGGAAACAGGAACTGTACCACTTGTAATGACCAAGTTAGTTACAATTAAGAGCTTTCAAAAATAATATCATTCGATTTGAATGGCACTGAAAAAAGTTAACTTAATTATGTTCCAGTTACCATAATAGTAAAGAACAAAAGCTAGAAAATCATGGGTGCATCTGAATTCATTCCATCATCAATACCAGGCGGTCTTGGTCATTACCGATGCCACTTTTATATGAATGAGCGTTTCTTTTGCTATGATGATCAACAACTCAAAATTATTGAAAGTACTGATCAACAAATATTCTTACATCCATTAAGCTACATGCAAATTTCACTTACTTATATAAATGTATTAATGTTATTTTTTTTTTATTATATACTTTTTATTAAAGACACCTATGCCGTGTAATATAAAATTAAATTAACAGTTCAACATTGTTTTCGTTTCGTTTAATGCTGCACTAAATGAATTATAATAGTACTGTCTACATTTTGTATCATTGTGTGGTCACACTACTCTTATCTATTTTTATAGGATTAAAAAATAATATTATCTCAGCTAAGAGGTAAGAATTACACAGTTTTAGATAACTATTATTTAGTAGAAACTTTCTACTAAAAGTTAAGTACACTAGTCTTTCGGATATTACTCTCGTCTAGCGGCTAGTACATGCACATATGTCAGTGGATGTGAGGATTGAGGGACCACAGTTTAGTCGTTATATATTTTTTTATCTTTGATGCTTTGTGGTCTGTTATTTAGTAAATATCTTTACAAATTCGTTACTAAATGTCTAGTCTTTCTGATATTCCTTTCGTATAGCAGCTAGTACATGCACATATGTCAGTGAATGTGAGGATTGAGGGACCACAGTTTAGTCGTTATATATTTTTTATATTTGATGCTTTGTGGTTTGTTATTTAGTAAATATCTTTACAAATTCTTTACTAAATGTCTGTAGTTACAAAGCCTTATTTTATCAGATACTTTCCGAGATCTGGCTAATGGTATGTGAGGACTGAGGGAACGCACTTTAAGGTTTGTAGTTTTTAATATATTTATTTACAAATTCCCAGATTTGTTTTACAATTGTTTTAAGTCTACTACTAAATCCTACGATATTTATTTTGCGAGATATCAGTATGGTCCCTCAGTTCACACGCACATGATTTTTGACAGTCATTACGGGTAGTCAGAAGTCAGAAAAATCTGACAGTAATCTTGACAGGCTCCATGTAAGCTATTGATATTCGGCTGTATGCTAGCCCAACTAGCGCGCACTGGTGAGGCTGAAGGGGGGAGGGTGTTACCTTTGCTAACTGGGTCTGGGTCCGCTCCTAGGAACATGCGGGAACCTACCGGGGGTGTTGATTGATCAGCCTACCACAACTTCAGGACAGTAGAAACGCAGAGCAGTTGAAGAGCTTTTGGCTAAGATATATCCAGCGCGTGGATGTGTGACTATTCATTATATAGGTCCGCTACTGCCTCGGATTTGTGTCTTGCTTCTCGTCTGGCAGGGTTGTGGATGTCAGAAAGGGAATTGCTCCATGTAAAATTCTGATACTCGTCTGCGTCCGGTTAGACTGGGCCGACCTTAAAATTATTTCGAAACGACTAGGCAGATTGTGAAGTGCTAGACAATTCTTGAGTCTAATATTGACCTTCGATAGGGATGTATAGTGGTTTTCTTCCAGCTTTCCACCGCTTCACTCGTATTCAAGTCAACATTAATCTATACCAATATTATAAAGAGGAAAGATTTTTTTGTTTGTTTGTTTGTACCGAATAGGCTCCAAAACTACTGGACCGATTTCAAAAATTCTTTCACCGTTGGGAAGCTACTCTATCCCCGGGTGACATAGGCTACTTTTTATCCCTGTATTCCCACGGGAACGGGAACTACGCGGGTGAAACCGCGAGGCGTCCTCTAGTATAATAGAAGACCGGATGGAATTTATCCTTTACCAAAGTTAATTCAGGTCATAGTCTAGTGACCTGTGACTGTGTGCCAAATCTGTTCAGCTCTTGTTTATTATATCTATGGTTCAGCTAAACTGGGATTCAAATCATTTATTTCAATTATACCATTAACAGGCACTTTTGAATTGTCAAGTCGATCGAAATTTGAAGCTATAGTAAGCACATTCCAAAGCGTGGATCTCCATTCAATCTGTACAGCCATAAATTGTTTTTCAAACATCTTTACGTAATGTTGCGTTCATTGTGTTGCTAAAGGCAGGTAGCTATCTATATGCCGCAGTGACCTCCACGAGAGGTAAACAAACCTCACCCCCGTTTCACTTAAATAGATTAGGTTTAGATAGTCGTTCACTCTGTAATATATTATAATGATGTTACATTATATTCAATGAAACAACTTAAGGTTACACTAGTCGATCATTCTTCCATACAAACTTAGTCTGGCCACAGATAATATAATACTAGGATAGTCTCGCGATAACCCCACTTTTTGACCATGTACGTTCAAAATAAAAAAAACCGGCCAAGTGCGCGTCGGACTCGCGCACGAAGGGTTCCGTATCATTATCACAAAAAACGGCAAAAAAATCACGTTAGTTGTATGGGAGCCCCACTCAAATATTTATTTTATTCTGTTTTTAGTATTTTTTGTTATAGCGGCAACAGAAATACACCATCTGTGAAAATTTCAGCTTTCTAGCTATCACGGTCCACGAGATACAGCCTGGTGACAGACAGACAGACGGACCGCGGAGTCTTAGTAATAGGGTCCCATTTTTAAACTTTGGGCACGGAACCCTAAAAACAAGGATTTTGAATAAACATTTATTTTATTATGTTCTTACTTTATAGATTATCATTCATTTAAACTTGATAAAGTCTTGTAGGGTGACCATAATTATATTATCGACTGAACGAAAAACAAAAAATACAATAATGGTAATCAGAAACATAGTGTCAAAGATCCACAATAAACACCCTTATTTTCTTACTTTTTTCAGTGTTTCTTTCTGAAAATTGATGACAGACAGACGGACCGCGGAGTCTCAGTAATAGGGTCCCGTTTTTACCCTTTGGGTACGGAACCCTAAAAACCGGCCAAGTGCGAGTCGGCCTCGTGCATCGAGGGTTCCGTACAAACCTCAGCTTAAAGGTATTATTTATAGATCTGTGTATTTGATATGAATTTCAATTTAATACCTCTTCGCGTTCATGAGGAAAGGGGTAGTAAGTTTAAAATTATTAAAAATATTTTTATTATATGATGTAACTACATATTCACGGTATTCGCAATTATTCCTTTATCTGTGCTATAAGACGTTACTTCGTACCAAATTTCAAGATTCTGAGTTCACGGGAAGTAGCCTGTAGGTTTTGATTCCCTTGCGAATGTGGAAAATTTGTGGCATACACGGCTGTTATCTTATGATTGCGATGGCTTAGAAGTTTGATTTTATCACAGCTTTAAGGGACAGTAGACCTCAGTATTTCATATAAATTTGACAGACAGACTGACGGCCGGCGGACAACAAAGAGGGTTTTCGTTTCGAGATACGGAACCCTAAATATGATATCAATTTGTCTTATCATTATGTAGGCCTGTATGGAAATAAAAAGAAAAATATTATATTTGAAAGTTATGAGCGTCGAAAGTTCCATATTTCAACACTATCTTTGGGCTGAAATAAATACCATAAAAAGATCATCAAAGAGCATCCGGGTCATAAACAAGGTATGGATTTTAGATAGCTGTAAACCTCTCTTTAAAAAAAGTAAAATTCTTCCACTGCCCTGTATGTACATACGAGACATCTGCATCTTTACCAAGAAACACATGCATTATTTTATGCAACATAGCGAAGTTGTGCCAAGACAAAAAAGGGCTAAGTTTCGCAACCTGTTATATCATCAATCTGGTCATAAAGATATTTACAAGAAAAATGTCTATAATATGTGTATATTGATTTATAATAACATACCAAATGAATTAAAATTATTGCAGGGTAATGTTTTTAAAATCAAATTGATAGATTGGCTCCAAAATAGATGCTTCTATAGCCTTAAGGAATTTATAGAGCATAGACATCATTATTGTTAAGAACATAAATAATATATTTATTAAATGAGTAATTGTAATAACATACATAATTATATATTGATTAATTGTTAAATCAGCATTGTAAACAAACATTTTAATTTGATTGACATTTTAATTTCAGTTGTTGACATTTTAATTTATTTCATTGACATTTTTAATTTTAATTTATGACATGTTAATTTATTTTATTGTAATTTTTATTTTATTTTTTAAATTATTGTCGAGTTTATAATCTGACAACTGAAAATATTGGAATTTTAGTTATAGACATTTAAATATATTTGATTGACATTTAATTTTAATTATTAGCATTTTTAATTTTAATAATTGACTTTTTAATTTATTTATTTTTTTAATTGTATAATCTGACGACTGAAAGTATGGTTTGATCTGGTTTTTTTTAATCTAATTTTTACAATTGTGTTTTGGGTATGATGTCTACTAACTTAATGAGTTTAATATGTAAAGTAATTTGCACGCTTGCTTGCAGGCAGAATACAATAACTTTTAGGCTTTAAGATCTTTCCTTGTTAAACAATGTATTTTCTGGCAAATAAATATTTTGATTTGATTTGATTTGATTTGATTTGAAGGAAGATTGCAAAACGGCTAGTAAATCAACAATGCAAATAATTTTATTTTGAAAATATACCTTTAGTCGTTTTTTCATGATATCTAGACTCCCAAAGGTCTCGTTTTCGTCCTAAATCATCATCTATTTCGATACAAATTTGCAAAAGTGCTAACTAGCTACGCGTACTGCTCATCAGAGCATCTATCTCTTTCGCACGTGTTGTCGGATGAGATAGCATGCATTTTAACCTCGCGCACAAAATAGTTCGTGCCGTCGACTAGGGGTCGGGAAACTTAATGAATGGGCTTTTACAGGGGGAAATGATTTTGAATCAAGACTTTGGGGAAAACCGACCTCAACACTAAATGTAAGGAAACCGAACATTTCATCAGTCTGTACTTAGGTATAGGGGCAAGTTACGATACGATGATTCAGTAATCTTTGAAGATTAGAGTGGAAACTATTTATTACATTAATAATTAGTCTCCATTCTAATCTTTATTAAAAACCAGAAAATCGAGTAATAGCTGTTTTTAAATTTACTTGTACCACACTTCGAACATGACGCTCGATGTTTTGTTACAACTTGATTTAAAAAACTATCGTGCGTTTTGGTGTAACATTTTATCGAGCAAAGGCACGAGCGTGGGTGACGTGGAGTGAGGTCAAGTTACAGTCAAGGGTCAAAAGTGCAGTCATACTCCCCCAAAACTTAAATGGCTAGTTTTTGTAGAAGTTAAATTATCCACAACAATCAGTTGTGGATAATTTATCTTCATAATAATATTTGTATAGAAATTAAAGTATACATTATTCCTACCACATTCCTACTAACCGCGAAAAGTTGAAATTCTGCCGCCTACAAAAAAAAAAAATTATCTGTCTTGGTAGAGTGTGACTGTAATTTTGACTCTTAGTAGGTACAAAGAAATGTTACAGTTAAATGCTCGCTAGCCGTGAGCATTACGTCGAACACAGCGTCGAACATTCGTAAGAAGGTTACATTACATCGTAATGCTCGCAAAAATGCTCTAGTGTATACTCACTCACCTTTATGCTTACACTACTGAAATGACAGATACGAGGGCGGCTTGAAAATTTCGGGAATCAAGGAAGTGACACAACATTACTATTAAAAAATGTATCTATTGCTTTCCGAAGTGTTCTCCGCGAAATTTGACACAATTTTCCATACGATGGAACCAATCATTGAAGCAACCATTCTATTCGGAAGTTGGGGTTTCCAAAATGGCCGTTTTGTAGGCGTCCACAGCTTCTTCAGGTGATGAAAATCTCTCCTTTGTTCGCATAAGGACAGATTCTCATAAAGACAGATTAGCAGAAGGACAGATTCTCATAAGGACAGTTTCGCATAAAGACAGAAAAGGTACAGTTCCGCACACTATTTTAGGCCCTTAACATTTTCACCGCCACGCATACATACAGTTTTACAAAGCAGTGTGATTAAGAAAAAGCTATTATACAAGCTATCAAGTTAACATATCCTGACATACTACTAAAAGGCTGCTACTATCATTTTATAAATGCAATTAGGCAGAAGTCAAAAGTTAATTGGATTCAGATCTTCTAAAGAGGGTCGTAAATACACTCAACTTTTCTCCCTATTAGCACTATTGCCAGCAACGCTTATACCGGTGGCGTACCGGAGTTGTTTATGCGAGTTAGGACCTAGTAATGAGAAAAGCTTATTTTTACAAGACTATTTCAGTAAACAGTGGATGAAACTCATTACCAGCGATATTTTTAATTGCTATATTCTTTCGAACCACGAATGCCATCGAAGGATTAATTCTAAGATTCCTAAAAGACCACCTTTACTTTATTTTATCACACTCTTGAAAGAGGAAGCAAAACTGACCAATTTAAAAATAGTCGGTGGTGGTCTAATAAGCGGTTTTCATGGTGCAGGATAAGAAAAGAAGGAAATCTGATATTTTGGTTGACAGTAAAATTTTGAACATTATTTTGGATTTCGCAAACGATAAAATATCGGTCATAGTGTATTTTCTTTTTGTTTTGGTTTCGTTGTAAAGTAAAAAAGTAAATAAATATACCTATATATATTATTTTTAACTTAACTGTACTTTGTCTTTATGCGAAACTGTCCTTAAGAGAATCTGTCCTTCTGCTAATCTGTCTTTATGAGAATCTGTCCTTATGCGAACAAAGGAAATCTCTGACCACGCAATTTATTCTTTATTTTAGGGAAAGTATAAAAATCATTAGGGCTTAGGTCGGGGCTGTACGGCGGATGGTCTAATAATTCTATATTTTTCTCTAAAAACTCTTTTGTTCTGTGCGCGGTGTGAGAACTCGCATTGTCGTGATGGAGGATGATGCGGCGGTTGCAGTTCTCTTTACGGAGTTCAGAAACGACCTGTGGCAAACAAATGCTAGCATACCATTCTGCATTAACCGTTCTTTGTCCCTCAAGAGGAATAGTCACAACATGGCCGGTTTTGGAGACAAACGTGGCCACCATTTTTTTTGCAAGACTCCGTGAACGAACAATTTTTGTTGGCTTTAACTCATTTTCGAACACCCAAACTCGTGACTGGTTTTTTGTTTCGGGTTCGTACGCGTATATCCAGGATTCGTCACCTGATACGCTGTTGTATACAGCATTTGAGGACCCTGCGTGGAATCTTTCGAGAGTTCTGACGCACCAAGTAACGCGAGCCGCTTTTTGCTCTTCACAGAGCGAATGCGGTATCCATCGGGAAAACAACTTTTTTACACCT